>OY282449.1:32232146-33660096 GCA_958295655.1 Palloptera scutellata
AAAAAATCTATCGCAACGATTATTACCTCACTTAAAAGAAAACAGATAAATTCATCCACCAAACACCAAAGCTGGAAAGTATTTGTTTCGGGCCAACAAAAATGGTTAAGGAGCTGGTTCATGAAGGTGATTGTCCAGGAAGAGGCAGAAAACCCACCGTAAATACTTCCTGGACTTCGACTCATATCAAAAAACGAACTAGTACTCAATGCTTACAAGCTCCAAAAAGGTCAGTTACTTACGGATGAAAACAAGCGTTTACGACTCCAAAGATTTAGGCTACTTCAAAGTCGGACCGCTGGAATTTGATGGGAAAAATCGTCTCCATAGATGAAATGCTGTTTACTGTTGAACAAGCGAATAATCGTTACAATGACAGTAGCTGCCCAACAGTGGACAGGGGCTCCTTTACCATCATTCGTCATTCAATATCGCCAAAATCCACAATTTGTCATGGTATGGAGTGGAACAAGGAGTCAAAATCAACCAAGAAGTGTATCACTGTGAAATTTTGGACTCTTCGCCATCTTACGGAGCCAGCTCATTTCCTGATTTTATCAAATCTCAAGGATAGCCACCATATTCGCCGAATCTCAATCCGATGGATTACAACAGTAAGGCCAATTTTAGAGGCCAGGATCTGGGCTAAATAAATTTTGCAGTTCCTGAAAGAATTTAGTAAATTTTCTTATATTTGTTTAGTTCTGCTTTTTTTCTTTTAAATTACATTTCCAAAGCTTTTCTTGATATCAGTTTTGAATTCTTAATAATATATATTTTGTAATGTTTGCTTTAATTTTTTACATTAACCTTTTGGATCTTCATATTAATTAACCAATTAAATCCGTTTTGCTTTACTATTTTCATTTAATCATTTAACATCGTAGTTCTATTGTACTAAAGTTGTTGTAATACCGGTACAAAAATATTAATAAATTATTGAGTTGGTAACATTGGCAAATCAGCTGTTTTTGTTAAAGAGAGAAAAATTTTAACTTAAAGCTTTCCAAAAAGAAGTTTTTACAATTCAGCTCCTCAAAGCACGTGTTTAATACTATTTTTCTAAGGTGCTGGTTATACTGGAGCTCGCTGTTCGACGAGCACATCATATTTTACTCTCGTGCTGGGTGTAGTGGTTACATTGGTGTTCGTTACAGAGTAGCTTTTTGTCGAAATTCAGTTCTTTTTGTAATACAATTTTTTGCGCAATGGCAACACTAAATGGTATACCAAAAAACTTTAAACGATTTTATTAATATGGAACGTGAAATTAACAATATGATTGAAAAATTATGAAATTGAAATTTTTTTTCTTCAATAGTTTTATGAATAATATATTTAATAGTCACAGGTTTGATGTACAGGTTTGCATGTTTACCTTCTATTTTACATACATTTCTGTTCTTTTTTTGTAGAATAACTCATTGACACCCTGAATACTCGGCGTGCTCGGTGTACCCAGCATATCGTGTTCGCTGTGAGAGTGAGTAAAAGCTCTTTTTTCGTGTTCGGGCAACAACAATTGCATGGAGTTCGCGGAGTAAAATTTGAATATAACCACAGCCTAACATAAATTTGGTATCAATTTTTGCTAAAGCTTTTAACAAAGTGTGTATTTAATATGTGAAGAGCTTTTGTTAAAAGTTTTCAACTGAGCTGAGTCAGCTATCAACTGACATAAGCTTGGCATCAATTTTTGCTAAAGCTTTTAACGAAGTGTGTTTTTAATGTGAAGAGCTTTTGTTGAAAATTTTAAACTGAGCTGAGTTAACTATCACCTGACATAAGCTTGGTGTCAATTTTTGCTAAAGCTTTTAACGAAGTGTGTATTTAATATACGAAAAGCTTTTGATAAAAGTTTTCAATGGGGTGCGTCACGAATCAACTGAAAGAGATGATAGAAAATTGTCATTAGTTGGCAATTTGAGAAAAGCTTCCATAATGAATAAGGGTATTCATTTGAAGAATGGAGCGTACATTCAATGTACAATTTATTAAGGGAAGAATAATTACCTCATGCCGACTGATCCAATCAAATAACTTGTAACTAATATTAAAAAATACCATTTAATGAAAATATTTGTTATTCCTGTAGTTACAACTTGAAAATATGAGTATGAGCGTTTTACAACTGAATCTTTGGAAAAACAAAGATTTACCTTACTGTGTAAATTTACAACACATTGATCAATGTATTAAATTAACATTGCAGCCATTCAGAAGTAAAACACACAATTGCTTTGCATTAATGCATTTTGAAAAATTATCGATTATTGAAATGAAAATAACTACCACTAACATCACTAACGAGGAATTGTTGTGGGTTCCGAAACGATCTGCTTGCCCTATGCAAATTGTTCTTATTATCTTTGGCAAAACGACGTTCATGAAGTACGACATTCATTTTAAGTATATAATTTGTACTTGCAACTTACGGTACAATAGTCTCGTTTTCAACCTAACCTCACAAAATAAATCCACATACGTTTCTTTTATTCTTTTCCAATAATTTTTGTATTTATTTTATTGTCTCTTTATGAATATGTTTTGTTCTTATTTCTTGTTACTAAATCAAATTTGTTACACATTTTTCATTTAGTTTCTTGCTTTTTCTACTACAATTATTTGCTTTAATTTTTATTTGTTTGTTTATTAAAGTTACACAGTTACGCAATCAAAATAAAAAAATAGTTTTCGTCTAAAAGGAAACAAACAAAAAAAAATTATTTATGAGTACAATAAGAAGCGATTCAAACAAATTTTTACTTAGTTCTAGTTTCGTGAGTTTTAAAAAGTAATAGACAAATAATTTATAAGAAAATATAACTTAAAAGAAATTTATAAAAAAATGCAGCAAACCTTGATTAAGAAAACATTTCGTTATGGTGTTTTTGCTTTGAGGTATAAAAATATAATTTATACATTTATTTATTTCTTTCATTTACACGTTACATTTGTTCTTTTCTCTAGTTCGGTTACAGATTTCGTAATATTTTGGATTTAGCAACTCATTTAAATATTTCACAAATTGAATTGGGTTGTTTGCGATGGTGTATTTTTTACATACATACAAACATATTAAGTTTAACTAAAATTTAAACAAACAAAGAACATATATGCGCTTTTGGGAGTTTTGAGTTTGGAGAGAAATTAGGTTTAAACCTGAGCATCGCTAATGACAATTTAAGTTTGGAGAGTGAAAGTTTGAGTGCAAGTTTTATTAAACTTTTATCAAAAAAGGAAGCATATTTATTAGGTTTTATGGTATATTTTTTTAAATTTATTGCAAATTGTAGTAATGCGTGCTACATGCACGCATTTCATTCAATACCTGCATAAGATATTAGTTAAATTCACAGTTCGGCCTTATCAGGCGATATATGATCTTCTCAATCTAAGTATCATTCTATTCTATACTCTTATTTTAACAAAATGTACTGTAACCTTCGTAAAATCCGTTAGACTGTGAATACCCCAATTAACTAGGCATGACGCTTTGCAACAGTACATCCAATTCGCTCTCAACACAGTTCTTTGTTCGGAGAGTGCACTTGACCTTGAATAACTAAAAATGAGAGAAACGAAAATCTAGCAATCTACACTCTGTGCTCAGTTGTGAAGGCGATCAGCAAAATTATAATAAATTCAGTTCGAAATTACATCGAAAGTAGATTTCAGAATATGCCGCATAGATTTTGTGCATGTGTTTTTTCTTGCGCCTTAACTTTTAACTTTTACCTTTTGTTAAAATACAAAAGTTAAATTAAAGAAAATTACCAAACTTCTTTTGTTTTGTTAATTTATAAAATTATTATTATATGGTACATATGTAAAACTTAGACAAAAATAAATTTACAATTTTAAAAAGTGATGATGAAATAAATATTTGCAAATATTAAATGAAGCAAATTTGGTTTTTTATTTAAGTCATGCTTAAATCTGTAATCAGAGTTTTCAAATATTTTTAAAACCGATTTACACTGCACCTACACATACACAGTCATACATGCTACCTAGACCTAATACATACACATTTACAATTTGTTGTCATAAATTACATGAGCGCATAACAAGCGATAAGTGTAAATTGATTAAAAATTACAAATTATAAAAGTTAAGTATCAACATCGATTTTTGTTTCTTTATTTTTTATCATTTATTTCATTTAATCATTTATTTTCTCTTTTATTTTTAGATAATTGCTTTTAACTTCATTGTTTTATTTTTATTTTTACATAAATTTTTTTTTTGTATTTTACTAATTATAGTTTAGAGTTTTCTTTAATATTTATACTAGGTAAATGGCAATTAATTTGTGTGTGTGTTTTTTTTGTTGTTGTTGTTGTTATGAATTAAAAATTGTGAAAGAAAAAACAATTTACATAAATAATGAGGCTTGACCTGAATTAATGGCTTTGACAATTATTTATAATTTGTTATGTTGTTGTTGTTGTTATTCTGTTTTCTACTTTGCTTTACTACAGTTTACACTCATAAACATGGAAATTTGCACCAGTAACATTGAGCAAAATTTTAATTTAAAATATAAGTGTCTGGGACATGCGCTGATTTCAATTGCTCTTACAGCATTTTCCCAACACTTAACATTTGTGAGAAGTGTCATTTTGAATTAAAAAATCAAGTACGGCAATCTACAGAATGAATTTAATATTGATGAATTTTATATTTCAAATAATGCTCTCAATTATTTGCCTATATCTTCTTTCGTTTTAAAGATACATATTTACAGTTTTCAAATTTTTTTGCAAAAAAAAAAAACAAAAAACTAATTATTAATCGGAATTGCAACCAGAAAATTGAAAACGACTTTCAATGTTTTCAAAACTGTATTATTAGCTGTGTTTCGTTCGTCAACTCGTTTAACATGCGCAAATAAAACGATTAACTTGTTAATTCTCTGCTTCGTTATGTTATCATTCACAAAAAAACAATAAATCCGTTCAATACATCTTCACTTCTATACTATGTAAAGGGTGATTTTTATAAGTGTTTAGTTTTGGAAAATGCAAAAAAAAACACAGAAATTTTACAAAAGTGAATGAAATTTTTATTTGGATCGATAAATCAATTCCTGCCATTTACTTTTTAAAGATAATATCACTTAAATGTTGCCCGCAACTACGCTTCAAGTGGTCCATTCTGAAGGTTCAATTTTGGCACATTTTTTCACACATTTCGGCTGGAATCTCACAAATGACGCGTTCAATGTTGGCTTCCAAAGCAGTAATCGTATTTGGCTGCTCCCTATAGTCAAGAGACTTAACACAGCTCCACAAAAAATAGTCTAACGGGGTCAAATCCCACGATCTTGGTGATCTCACGATCTCACCAAAACGTGAGATTAACTGTTCACCCAATTCGCCTCTCAATTGATGCATGGTTTCGCGTGCAGTGTGGCATGTGGCATCGTCCTATTGGAAACACATGTTGGCCGAGTCCAATTCTACCATTTTCGGCCAAAAAAAAATGTTATAATCGAACGGTTCGTCGGTTCTCTCAATGTCATCTCATGTGTACATATACAAGCAGTCGACGGCGAACAATCGAGTATTTTTCATATTAGCGAGTGATTGACTTCAGAGAAATTTACTGTTAATATTTGTTGTGTTGTGCCAGGCGAATTCAATAAGCTTGGATTACTACCAACTCTCTGCTCTTCTTTGTGGTGAAAAGTTGTTTGTGACACTTTATGTATATCGACATTATGGCAGCCACAACAATATTTGTGTGTTTATTGTTTTTTGTACTTGATTTACTTCTGCTTTCGTCAGCTGATTTTGATATTCTATGTAGTTATTACCATTATGGTCGTAACAACCAAATTCTGTTGTTGGTTTAGTGAATTTTGTTGTGCTGTTGGTATCACCTTATACAAATAGTGCAAATACATAAAGAAGAGAGTGAGAGAGAAAGTGCGTTGTTGGTGTTGTGGGTATTGTTTACTCGCTGTTTTCACTCCTGCCGTTTCACTCCCCACCTCAATAGGTGTTAATATGTTAAAGAAGAGAGAGTGCTGTTTGTTGTTGTTCTTGCGGGATTTTCACTCCCCACCACACTAGGTGTTACAGTGTAATATTTCGATTTTATGCCTCACTAAAGAGAGTGATAGAAATGAATTGCTGTAAGTTTTTGATGTGTGCATAATTGCAACAATGACCATCAACTAGTAAACGACGATATGATCATTCTCTTAATTCTATTTATCGCATCAAATAAAGTTGTTAGCGCCCACTGATTCAATGGGCACACACAAGGTTCTTCGAGACCACCCTTCAATTTGCAAAATATTCAATTCAATTACTGGATTGTAATTTGTGGGTAAGTTAAAAACTACAATTCCTTAAAGGAATGGAAAGAGTAATTGAAAATAAAGAAATTTGTTTTTCTTTCGTGATCAGCTGCTAAGAATACTTCTGAAAAATTGGGTTAGAACTCAGATGTATCTTTGCTGTTGTACAATATAATTAACATTTCCAATACATACATACATACATACATACATACATACATACATACATATGTACCTTGTAATGAAATAAGTTTTTATTGTCAATTCTATTCCATTTCCTCAGTAAATCGTTAGAAAATTTGTCATTTCTATTTGTGGATTATAATTTGAAATATGCAATTCCTCAAAGGAATTGAGAAGTACCTGACGACTAACGAATTTCTCTTGCTGCAGCCTCATGTAACTTTACATGAAACTGAATTGTAAAATCGTATTTAATATTTTGGATTCAAATCACTTCTAGAAACTTTAAGCTAAGCAATACGGGATATTTTCGCCACTTTAGAAATTATGTAAATCAAAAAGAAATAATTACTATTCAGAATTGATTACACAAAGAAATTATACGTCAATTTTCTAGTAATTTTCCATAGTTTAAATTACAAATTATAATCCAGTAATTCCCTTACTCAGGAATGGGAAATTTTAATTACTTACTTTACTTTTACTTTTAATGGCACAACAGCCCATGGAGGGCCTAGGCCGAGCTTTTCGCATCCACTCATATTGTGCGTGTTATATTTGTACATGAATGGAAGGGACCTACAGTTTAATGCCGAATCCGAACGGCGAAGTGAAAAGCTTCTCATAGCAATTTATACTCTTGTAGGTTTGCCATTGCCTGCCAAGAGGAGGTGCCGTGTAGAAAAATTATTTTTTCTACTCTTTGATTTTGCCTGTGCCGAGATTCGAACCCCGGACACTCTGCGTAGCAGTCCAACGCACTACCACTACGCCACAGCGACCACCAGGGAAATTTTAATTATCAATTACTATTTCCAGGAATGAATCTGTCAAAGAAATTAGTTCCATTACAGGAAACTATAAAAATCTACAGTTTCCTTGGTGGTAATTAACATTATCAAATCCCCGAAATTTGAAATGAAATTGTAATATTGCATTGAATTTACTCAGCTCTGAAAGAAAATAACAAATAATACCATAATTTTAGTTGGGAATATTTGATGACACCTTTCCAATTCTCAGGGTTATACCTTATTTCCCTAATGCATTTCTAAAGCATTTTCATTTATGTATTCACTTTTGCCCAACACTGTGTATAGACGATGCAGGTATTAAATATTGCCGATGAGTGTAATAGCCTTAATACAGTTAAGTTTTTTTCACTGATAAGTTAATGTTAACATTATTTTATTATTATTTTTTTTTTAATTTTTAAACATTAGCGTTTAGCAAATCTAAAAACAGAAAACCAACAAAAAAATGTATTATGCTATAACTTTTCTATATACAAGCTTTAATCTAAAACATTTACATACATACATATACAGTGTCGGACAATCAAATAAGAACACCTTGTTCTGAAACCAAAAACATTAAAAAAATATTTCTCTAGGCTTATGATAAATTTAAAAGGTATTTACTTTACTTTTTTCTTCTTAAAACAAAAACAAAATCAATTCAGTGTAAAAAAAGAAATTTAAAAGTTATACACAAAATCACATTTCAAAAGGACAAAATCATATTGACTCAAATTGTTCATTAATGCTAATATTTTGTGGAATAGCCTTTGTTAATTAAAACCGCCTTACACCTTCTAGGCATTGATTCCACCAGAGACGCGCAAGTAGCCTGGGATATGGAATACCACGCTCTTTGAATGCTTTGCCACAATTCGTCTTTGTTTTTAGCTCTGGTACTGCCAATCTTCTCTTTGACAATATTCCATAAGTTCTCGATTGGATTAAGGTCAGGAGATTGTGAAGGCCAGGTCATAACGGGAAATCCATTATGGGAAAACCAATCTCGCGCAAGAATTGAGGTGTGCTTTGGCTCGTTAACCTGTTGCATTTCCCATTCAGCATAAAGAAGCATCACCTCCTGAATGATGTTTACGTAAAGAAATCTGTCCATCGTTTCTTTAATCCAATACAGAGGGCCCACACCATACCAAGCTTAAACGTCTTCCTAGTATATTTTGGGTTGAATTCTGTATTTTTCAGGCGTCTAACTCAACGTTTGCCATCACTTCCAACAAGATTCACCTTGCTTTCGTCTGTCCATAATACGTTAGGCGATTTTTTTTGCATTAATTGAACCATCCCACTCAATGTGCGCTTCAGCGAACTCTATGCGACACTTTCGATGTCTATGTGTCAACATTGGTACTTTTCGTGCTGTTCTCCCATACATTTTTTTTCCACCAAAAGTCTCCTTACTGATCGAGCACAAATTTGAACCCCTGTCTCCGTCTCCTCTCTAATTGCGGCAGCTGCCTTAAATGGATCGCGTGCCGCCAAAATTTTTATGCGATTGTCATCTGCATTTGTAGTTTTGCATTGCCTACTTCTTTTGCAATAAAATTTTTGAGGTAATAAAGATTGGTAGACAAATGTCGAGGATCTGCTAATAATTAATAACTATTTCGCGGATGCTTTGTCCCTCATTTCGCAGTTTTTTCACCAAATCACGCTCCTCCTTGCTGAAGTGTTTTGCTCGACCCATTTTGCTGTGACATTACGGAATGGTTAACATTTAATTTGTTGAATTACCCTCAATGCTACCATTTAAATGCTTACCAGTACAAATTATAAACAAATTTAAGTTTTCTTTTTAAAATACTTATAAATTTTTTCGTCTGCTGTTCTTATTGAATTGTCCGCCTTCGAATGCTTCGCTTCAACTTTTTTGTTTGGGAATCCCCAAAAAATATTTAAATATAGTGTTGCCACATAGAAATTTATAAAGTATATACCATACCATTTTCTTCTGTATAAAAATGGTTTGCCATAAGCAGTCAGATACAAAAAAATCAATGGAAGTTTTATAGTGCAAGGTGTTCTTATTTGATTGCCCGACACTGTATATGGAGTTATAATATAAATTTTGTTTGCATATATGCATATATTTTTTTTATAGATATATGTATAGTTTTCATTACTTCTACATAAAGTAAATATATTGACTTGTTTCCTCTTTCCTTAATATACATACATACGCCAAGGATTACATTTTTCGTACCTTCAAATTTGAGTTTATTTTCGTTTTGAATTCTCCCATTCCGCCCAACATTATTTCATTTATAATTCTCGCTACATATGCTTCAAAATGTAGTTGGTGTTGTAGTTCCGCTTGTGATGTCTATACTGCTGCATACTTTTAGGCGGCACCAGATTCTCTTCGAACTCAAATTCGTCGTCATTGTCATTTGTATTTGCGGTAGTTATCTTCTTTTTAGTTTCAGCAAGAACCAGCAATTGTATTTGCTTTCTTAATTTTACACGCAATTTTCGATATTTGATTAGCTATCACGTGCCCGTCGACAGATCATCCTTAAGCCATTGCGGTATGGGTCGTGAGCCGAGCTTCTTGAGTAACTTCACCAACGCTGTATTAGGACTTAGATAATACCTGTGTGTTAAGCGAGCATAAAAGAGAGCGTTAAAGAAATGGAGACAGAGACAACAAAAAAGAAGAAGTAATTTGTTAAGTGATTTCATTTTTATTTTTTTATTTCAGTATAAGTTTCACATTGAAAACGAAACAATTTCATTTCACTAACTTTGCACTCAAACTGATATAAGTATGTATGTACTATTACATACAACAGATAAGAAGAGCCAAGGTGATAACTGAACGAGAAGGGGAAAGTGTAAAAGCAAAAACACTGTTTGTATGTAAAGGCAAGAATTTCTTATTAAAAGTTAAGCAGCGAGTGGCAAAAGTACAAGCAGAAGGGGAAAGAGCAGAATAAATGAAATGCGTTCACAGTTTCCGGCAATATGAATTCCAAAGCAAATGTAGTTACTTCTTAATGAAATACGAGGGTAGATCAATGAGTACCAGTGTGTGAAGACAGATGGCGTTGCTGAGGGAAGTTAAGTTGGCATTACCGTCGTGTACTGCCATCTGTCACACGACACAACAATAAATTTCAAACCGATTCATAGCTTAGTTTTTATTTGTCAGCCATTAGTATCACACGTGTTTCGTCTTTCGCATTAAAATGGAAAAAGAACAATATCGATTCATAATTCGCTTTTCTATTTTTGGATGGAAAACATGTGAAGAAGTAAAAGCGAAGTTGGATGCTGTCTATGGAGACCCTTCACCATCTATGACAACCGTAAGATATTGGTTCAACGAATTTAAACGTTGTCGTACATCTGTTTTTGATGAGGAGCGCCCAGGCCGCCCGGCAGACGTGGTTACCGAGGAAATCGTTGAAAAGGTCTGCGACATGATTCTCGCTCATAGCCGAACGAAAGTGCACGAAGTAGCAGAGGCCGTAGGAGTGTCGTACGGAACGGTAATTAATTTTTACCATGATAGGTTAAGCATGAGAAAGGTGTCGGCCCGATGGGTGTCGCGATTGCTTACGGTGGACAACAAGCGGATACGGAATTGTCGCGGGCAAAAAGCATTAATTGAACTACGAATTGCTGCCGCACCCACCGTACACGCCCGATTTGGCTCCCTGCGACTTCTTTCTGTTCCCCAACATGAAAACGTAGCTTGGGGAAAGAATTTCAGCTGAAACGAAGAGGTTATCGTCGAGACAGAAGCGTATTTTGGAGAGTTGGATAAATCGTATTTTTTGGAGGGGTTAAAGAAACGGCAGAAACGTTGGGAAAAGTGTATTGAACTAAAAGGAGACGTTGAAAAATAGAAACAAATATTTGTGAAAAACTTGCCTCTTCATCCCTAATACGGGTACTTATTTATCTACCCTCGTATGTAGGTATGTTCGTAGTTATTTTCAGCAATAAAATTTATATCAATCAAGAAAACGAAAACATTTTCTTAGATATTTTAAAAATTACTACATTAAAAAAACTAATAGCTTTCTTAAAGAAATTTGATTCTGGCTACGATCATGGTATAAGGAATCTGCTAACTTGATGAAACTGTATGGAAAACAATTGCATAAATACGTATACAAGGTGGATTCCTTTGGAATTTGATTTTGGTATAAATAAGAAACGAATACGTGAGGTTTTTATTATTCATAAATGGAAATCCTTCCGGTAATTGTGAAACACTATTTCATTCAAATGACTTCCTCGGCTGGCCTTGCAGTGGAGCCCATACGATAAACTAAATTTTTCAGTACATTTTCTACTATATGGAGCTCTACTTGACTGATGGCTACTTAAAAGCCTCAATCGTTGAAGGATGGTTATCTTTAACGATTTCCCACAAATAATAGTCCAATGGAGTCAAATTGGAACTGTGTGGTGCGATTATCAAACGGGTCACGCAAAAGATCGATTGTTGATCGATTGTTTGACACGGCGCGCCATCCTGTTGGAACCAAATGTTGTCTCAGTCCATATTTCCACATTTTATAATTCCTTCAAAAGAAGAGGGGAGAGGGGTATTAGAGGGTGACACCATTTAGGTCCGACCCGGGTGTCACCCGACCTATTTACGCCACTGCAGCAAACGTGCAGCATTTAGCTGTTCATCTTGAAAACGGACAGCGTGAGTATTTTACGTCGGAGAATGCAGCGCAAAGAGCGGAAACGCCACCAGAAACGACATTGGCAGCATTTTTCAAGTTGTGTCAAACTGATGAATTTGCTAAAACGTTATTGTATGCAGAAGTACCAAGGTATTTTACATGGATTTCAACAAAAAAAAAAAGAATTTCAAAGTCGTAAGCAAGGGAATCGAGTTGATGGCCATGTAAATCTGTTTTCAACTGATTTTGTAGGGCGGAATTTATACTGTTCATCCTAATAATGCTGAATGCTTTTGTTTACGACTGTTATTGATCAATGTTCGAGGACCAATATCATTCCAGCAGTTAAGAAGCATGTCAAAGTTTAGATCTATTGGAACATGATACGCATTGGGATGACACATTAGCAGATGCATCAGTATCTGCCCATTCACTACAAATTCATTCGCTATTCGCAATTAGTTTGACTACGAATCCAGTTGATTTGTGGACAAAATATCAAAATTACAAGTTGGAAGATATTTTACGTAGAGTGCGTCGAATCAATTCCAATCCTGAAATGGATTTTACACCGGCAATTTATAACGAGGCATTGATTATGATTGAAGATTTGTGTATGATGATGGCAAACAAAGCATTAGCACAATTAGGAATGGCAGCACCAAATCGATCCATGCATGACATATTTAATTAAGCATTAGAACGTGAAAACCACAATATGACTCGAATACCTTCTTGAATTCATACGTTCAAGCAAATGCACCGAAATTAAATGTACAGCAAAAAAGAGTATATGAAACAATTATGCGTGCTGTTAACGATGGAAGTGGTGGATTTCATTTTTTGGATGCTCCTGATGATACTAACAGGAAAAACGTTTTTAATATCATTGTTTTTAGCAACAATACGTTCCCAAACCCGAATCGCATTGGCACTTGCTTCCTCTGGCATCGCAGAAACTTTGTTGGAAGGTGGCCGTACAACACATTCCGCACACAAGTTGCCTTTGAATATGCAACACCTAAATGCAAGAGTAGGCTAAAGTGTTGCAACGTGTTGCACTTATTGTTTGGGATGAGGCCACCATGGCTCACAAAAAATCAGTTGAAGCCTTGGAATGGACAATGAGAGATAATCGGGAAAATTCCCATTTGTTTGCTGGAGGATTTATTTTGTTGTCAGGAGATTTCTGCCAAACTTTGCCAATTATACCAAGATCAACCCATGCCGATGAAATACATGCTTGCTTGAAATCATCGTATTTGTGGAGACATGTAAAAATATATATATCTTTTCTTTCAACAAATGTTCGTGTTCAATTGCAAAATGATGCATCATAGGCTATTTATCCGCCACTACCACGCCCTCAAAAAGAGTAAAACGCTTACATGTCTATCCTACAGAATTCTTGAATTCTTTGGATTTACCCGGATGACCGCCGCATAACTTTCAATTGAAAGTCGGTGTTCTTTCAACAAATGTTCGTGTTCAATTGCAAATTGATGCATTAGCTGTTGAATTTTCAAAGCAATTGATGCCAATTGGAAATGGTGCAATGCCAGTTGATGAGACTGGATTGATTACGTTGCCGGATAACTTTTGTAGAATTACAACATCGAAAAAAGAATTGATTGACAGTGTATTTCCCAACATAGTACAGCACTACAAAAATCAAAAAATAATTGGTTAAGCGAAAGAGCCAATTTGGCAGCCAAGAATAAAGATGTCAATGAATTAAATTTTGCTGGTATTTTGGTTTCGTATAAGTCTGTTGATACTGCTACCACCAATGAAGAAGATGCGGTTAACTATCCTACAGAATTTTTATATTCTTTGGATTTACCGCCGGATTACCGCCGCTTTGAATTACTTTTTTAATTATGCACTGTGAAACGTCCATGGGGTCCGCTAGTTTTTTATAATCTCAGTTTGATTTTCATGAGATCATAATCTTTTTGCAGCATGACTTTTCATGGAAGCAATTATGGCACATGTTTGAAAAATTTCAATACAGAATATGGATGGCATACTACTGTGGGCAAAAGCTAGTAAGACTTTTTAATTTAAATTTCGCGCGGAAACCCATTCATCAAAATATTATTTTTTTTAAGGTTGGTATGACTGTCGGTGACTGTCATCTGTGCCAAATGTCACATCAAAATAATCATTAGTGTTTAGTATACGCTTGTCTTTCTGAAGTACAAAAAGTGCATTCGGCGATTTTCACAATGAGTGAAATTATTCAACAAAGAAGTTCCATTAAATTTTGTGTGCGGAATCAAATTTCTGGTGCCGAAACGTTCAGAATGTTGCAAAAGGCCTTCGGTGATAATTGTATGTCGCGAGCAAGTGTTTTTGATTGGTACAAATTGTTCAAAGATGGTCCAGGACGGCCATCAACATCAACTGATGATCAACACGTCAATAAAATCAAGGAATTGCTGCTCGAGAATCGACGATTAACAGTCAGAGACCTTACTGGCATCGTTGGAATATCGGAAGGATCAGTGAAAACCATTTTAAAACATCATTTGGGCCTAAGAAGAGTGAATGCACGATTGGTTCCAAAATCACACTCACACTGCATTGGTTTTACGAGACCATTTTACCAAAAATGCGACTGATATCGTTCCGCAACCACCCTATTCGCCTGACTTAGCACCGTGTGACTTTTGGCTATTTTCTAAACTCAAAAAACCGCTTCGTGGACCGTTTGACCGTTTTGAGTCAATTGAAGACATTAAACATGAATCGCTACGCGCATTGAAGGCTATTCCGGAAATTGACTTTAGCAACTGTTTCGAGAATTGGAAAAAACAAAAACGTTGGCACAAGTGTATTAGGGCCGGGGGGCATTACTTTGAAGGGGACGAAATAGATTTGGAAGAATGAATAAAAAAAATTTGAAATTATGAACAAAGTCTTACTAACTTTTGCCCACAGTAGTATATAAAAAAATTAAAATAAAAATAAGAAATAAAGGGAAGCAACTACCAGCAATCACATGCACGCAAGAAAGTGAAAAACAATTTAGGAAACAGAGAAATGCACTTTATTCTTCACTTCAACTTCAACTTCAACTTCATTTCACTACACTTGCACAACACAAAACACCGGGGCAAATGCAGCAAACTCGCACACGTGCTCAAGAGTTGTTCATTTGGAAATCACACAATAAAGAAATCGTTTCGTTTTCCTCCCCATTTCCATTACCACATCGCTCCACACTCCAACAAAGAAAAAAAATCACCAGTGAACCACAAAAACTTACCGTTGCAACAATTTAGCGCTACGCTCATCCATTGGCGCATATTGACGCCCCTTCGATTTACCTAGACACTTGTTACGCTTCTCGCTGACAATCTGACAGAAAAATCCCTTCTTCGCATCGAAACGCAAATGATTCGAATAATCGAATGGCGGCTGAATTTTTAGAAAACGCTGCAAATCGTTCATCACATCAACCGGATTTAAACGCAATTGTTCACCATCGATGATGTGCACCTGCTGGGCGGGATAATATGCCAGCCAATGTTCCAAGTGCTGGGCATATTTACCAGGATTTAAGCAGCGATTACGCAAATCTTTGAGTGCTTTCGGTGCGGAATCGGTTGCTGTTATGACCTGCGAACAAGAGAAGAAAGAAGTTAGTGTGTTTAAGTGTGATGAAAGTGTTTTTTTGTATTTTTACTTTGAAGAAGTGGCAAAAGACTTTGTTTTTTTTTTGTGAATTTTTAATTTGCTATAGGAAGGAGCACAAAACATTTCAGTAACTTCAAATTACAAAAGGCAATAAAAAAAAAATACGTTCCATTATAAGTAATCATGATTCGAAAGCCAGGGAAGCCACGCCATGATGTGGTCTTCATATAGGCCAATATCACTATTACCAATGCTAACAAAGTAATACGAAAAACTTTTAGTCAATCGAATAAATGCAACAATTGAAATTGGAAATGCTTTGGAAGAGAAAAAGGTCTGCTCAATTATATTTCCAAATGTAGCAAAGGCATTTGACACGGCCCGGCATAATGGCATAATACACAAAAAATTAAAGCTTACCTACCGACAGAATATTATGATACTTATACTCCTATCATCCTATCATGTCTATCGAAAAGGTACTTTCGAATCAAACAACAACAAGTCACGTATAGCAAATTACATGAGATCAAAGCCCAGGGTACCTGAAAGTAGTATCTGGGGTACCTCAAGGCACTGACTTGGGTCCACTTCCATATTTAATTTATTGACTAGTTGCACTTATACCAGAGCTACGTTCATTATAGCGGTAGGTAAAACTGAGGATAAATCGACAAATATTTTGAAGAGACCTCTAAATGGACAAAGCACTGGCGTATAAAAGTTGACCATGTTGACTTTTAAAATAAAAAGATATCTGCCCTTATACATAGATGGTGTCCAGGTTCCTCACTCGAACCTAGCAAAATACCTTGGAATTACCCTTTATGCAAAGCACCGCTGGAATGAGTACGAAAAAAAGAAACGAGATGAGTTCAATGTAAAATATAGAAGAATGAACTAGGTCATTCTGATTTTGGTATCCCTGCAAAGCCCATTCATCTTTGCGAAATGACACTGACCGACACCACCAGCGCAGTGAAAATTGGGACAGACCTCTGCGCGCCATTTGATACAAAAGAGGTTTCAGACAAGGTGACTGGCTCCCTATCGTGGGACTTCTTTAACCTTATGTTGGAGAAAATAATTCGAGCTGAGAACATCGACATCTCTGGCACTATCTTCTACAAGAGTGTCATGCTGCTAGCATACGCTGATGATATTGACATCATTGGCACCAACGCGCCAGCAATCTTCAATCTGGAAAGGAAGTCTCTTCGACTGGGTCTAGTGATGAACGACGACAAAACTAAATACCTTATATCAACGAACTAAGAGTCACGGCGTCTTGGACTAAATGTCACTGTTGACAATTATACTTTTCAAGTCGTCAAGGATTTCGTTTACCTAGCATCCAGCATAAACACCAACAATAATGTCAGCCTTGAGATCAAGCGGAACTCTTGCCAACAGGTGTTACTACGGACTCAGTAGGCAATTGAGATGCAGAGCACTCTTTCGACCGACGAAAATGACGCTCTATAAGACCCTCATCTTTCCTATCTTAATCTATGGCTCGGAGACGTGAAGATTGATCACCAATGATAAGAGGCTATTATAAGCATTCGAGAGGAAGATACCCCGTAAGATCTACAGTCCAATATGCGTGCGTGAACGATGTGTATCGAATAAGATGGAACGATGAGCTTTAGAAGCTGTACTCCGAGACTGGCATAGTTATGCATACAAAAATCCAGCGGCTTCGCTGGCTGGGTCATGTTGAGCGAATGGAAGAAAGCGCTCCGGCTAGAAGTGTGTTTTATTCGAGCAACGGGTGGAGTAACATGCAGAAGAGGACGTCCTAATCTCCGTTGGAAAGACCAAGCACAAGCCGACCTGACATCACTTGGCCTTACCAACTGGCGCCAGCGCACCCATAGCAGAGGCGACTGGCGAAGCTTTATAGAGGCGGCCAAGATCGATCATCGGTTGTAGTGCCAGCCATGTAGGTAAGTAAGTACTGACTCATGGTTAGGAACTCGACACTATCCATTCACAATAAAATAGTTATATACGAGTACAACCAAATACTTAAAACCGTGTGGACGTATGGTTTTGCGGCGGTCAAAAACATATCCAAATTAAGTATTCAAAGATTTCAGAACAAAGCCCTGAGGTTCATTGCCAATGCCCTCTTGGTACATCAGCAATACTGATCTTCACCGTAACTTAGGGCATTGAGATACATAGTTCACGCAGCAATTATTAAGTTCGCCAAAGCCCAAAGAGAACGGCTAAAGAAACATATAAATCCTGAAGTCACAAAACTGCACAGCACAAATGACCTGGTGGAAAGACTTCAACGAACCAAGCCATGTGATCGATCTTACCTTGCGATGATCAAATCTCTGACATACACAGAATCTTAAGGAATATTTATTAAACTGAATAAAATTGCTCGTCCATAAAATATTTATTTATTTATCTTTTTCTTTTTAATATTAATAAAACTTATTAGCAAATGCATAAATATTTATGAATAATTAATTAAAATTTGAGCAGAGGAACTTCCTCTAGAAATAAAACAATTCAATCAAATATAAAATATAAAATTATTACATATTTCTACTACAAATTTATTATTGAATTTAAATGTAAACTATGCAGAAAAAGAATGCTCCATGCACACTTCCACATTTCCAAATATTCAATTCCCCTCAAATGCATTGCAAATTGAATAGCAACAACAACAACTGGTGGCACAACAACTGGTGGCAGGCACAACAACAACTATGTACTCTGCTTACAATTCAAAAGAAATAAAAGCAAAAAGAAAATTGTGGCATAAAATTTCAAGAATCTTCGGTAGTTTTTAATGAAAATTCATTTTTACTTACTTCTGCTCGCATTATTTATTATTTAGTATATTTCACCACAAATGCTATTTTCATGTTATTTTCATGAATATTTAAAATGTAGACTGAGAAATGGAAAACTTAGCAGAAAACAAAAAGAAGTAAAAACTGAAAATGGAATGCACCTTGAAAAAATATTTGCATGGCAATCGGACATCTGGCATTTAAAACATGTCCAAAAAGCAAACAAAACAAAAAATCACAAATCAAAACTGTAAATATGTAGTATATGCTTGAAGTAGATCAAACTAAAAAAAAATGTAAAAAGAAAACGAGCATGATCTTAGGTTCAATCAAATCAGCTGCTTTGCACATGGGCCTTCAGACAAAAGGAAATGAGAGAGTCTCCATCCAAGTAATATAAAAACTACAGCCCCCAAAGTCGTGACGCTACTGGGACACCAGCCACACATATATGATATCTCCTCAATATCGCTCGAAGAGATATGATATCAGATATGATTGAAACTAAGTGTGATTGCATTCCCTCATTCATTCTCCCTCCTTCTGCCACCCACCTATCCATCTTTCTTCCATTCAACACAATACTCTGCATTCATAGAGGTACACCCTGTATGTTGAATGTATAAATAAAAAAAAAGTATAAAGTGTAAACGTAAGTAAAATCGTGAGACCAAAGTACAAGCTACTTCTGCTTTCGCCTTCTTTCCAGCTAGCCAGCTCAAAAATTCTTTCATTCTAACCCCAACTTTTCTCAATACAATACAGGGTTAGGCGATTGAAGTATTACCAACTTCACACGGGTAGATCTGGCAACGTAATATTGCCAACTATGTCAAATTCATACCAATGACAGCTGCTTTTATTGTTTACAAGAACACCACAAGAATTTGTGTTTAAGTTTTGTAGAACAAAAGTTATTCGAAATGGAATTCAAACGTAATAAATAGTGTGATTCCGTTATATTTGAGTGGAAAATCACAACCAGCTATTGTTCGTGAGCTCGAGCTCAGGCATCTGAAAGTGAATAAAATGTTTGTGTATCGCTTCATAAATCCAGGCAGCATTGCCAAACGCTACGGTGATGGACGAAAAAAAAACAGCAACATCACCTGAAATGGTTCGGAACGAACCACGAACCACGTCGTAGTGGTAATCAAATGGCCATAGAACTGAAAATATCCCAGCATAGCATCCGACGCATGTTACAAAATGAGCTCAAGGTAAAGCCTCACAAGTTCGAACGGGCACAATTACAGCAAAAAAAAAGTTAGACTCGAAAGAGCAAAAAGGAGTGGTTCAGCTTGCACGAACGTGGCGAATTTCCAAACATTGTGTTCTCTGATGAAAAAAATTATTGGCACTATTGGGCAGTTTATAAATTCTCAAAATTATCGTGTTTACTTAACTGAACGCAATTACGAAAATTTGAGCCTACGAACGGCCACCCGAAGTAGTTTTCCATCTCAAGTAATGGTATTGCCCATACCTGCGACCGCCGATCGTTTTCATCGAGCCTGGTGTCAAAGTCAATGTGACTTATTATCGCGAAAATGTGGACGCTCCAACAAGACTCGGCACCGTCTCATAAAGCTCGTGTGAACCAAGAATGGTTAAAAAACCATGTTCCACACTTCATTTCGTCCGCACAATGGCTTTCGAATTCGCCAGATGCAAATCCGATGGACTATTCCATCTGGCCCATTTTGGAGAGCAAGGTGAGAACTTAAAAATATGACAGTATGGATGCGCTGAAGAAAGCCATTGTACGGGAATGGGCCAAAATACCACAAGATCATATTCGTGCAGCATGCAACTAATTTTTTAACCGTTTGAAGGCCATCGTCAAGGCAAAAGGTGGCCCCATCGAGCTAAAGTGAATGGATTTTAAAATTTTTATTATATCCACACATTTTTGTAATTTGAATCAATAAAAAATAAAATCACACAAAAAAAAATATGGTCGTTAGAATTGGTAACAGTTCAATCGCCTAACCTGTAGTGCAATTGTGTGTGAAAATAAAAGATGTGCATAATAAATCAGTAAAGTGATTTTTTGAAAGCGGAACCTCAAATGTCATCAAAGTAAAACGAAAATGGAAATGACAAGAAATAGCAAAGTTTTAACATAAAGTTACAAAACAATTTGTGGTTTTGAAGAAGATATTGCACACAACAAACAAACAAAAAGAAAAAAAACCGGGAAATACCAGGAAAAAATTACTTTCAGTTTCATTGCATGATGATTATTTATGCATGAGCAATTGCTTCGACGAGAAGAACGCAATAAAGAGGAGAGAGGAGAGAAGGAGAGAGAGTGCAGATGTAGCTGAAATGAGAACTACATGCCAAGTAATTATGCATCAGTTTGCAGTACAGGCAGCATACGTCATTTGGTCAAGATCATTCCATTTGAAATAAACAAACTAAACACACACACACACACACACACACACACATACAAAATTCAAACACACAAAATTACACCAAAAATTTAGTCAAAATTGCATAATATTGGTCACCAGGTGGAAGACCAGTCGTCAAAATGGATTATCCAGTAATGAATGGTCGGTGAAACTTAATGGTTATAAGTTAGTACAAGTGTAATAAATGGTCGAGAAATATGTACCATGTATGTACATATATAATATGTGAAGATGTATGGATGTGTTGGTCATAGGCGACATGATATATGAATCTGAATACCTACCAATACTTACTACAGTAGGTGGTACTCGCATGTATGTATGTATGTATGTATGTAAGTATACGAGTATGCATGCACATGTGTTAGAGTGTGTTGATGTTGATGGCTATATGTATGTATGTGTGCGTGCTTGTACGTCTTTATGCGTGTGTGAAGCATGTCAGATTAACTCACACAAACTTACATACATTCATACTTATGCATGTACATACACGCATGCACATATGTATGTGGCAAGCTGTTCATCATATTCCTGTTTACTGCATATTACACACATACATAGCATGGAAGTTGAAGTTACTTAAATGGATTTAATTTTATGTAGAAATTTTAGTTGATTTGTGAGTGTCGGAAATGTTGTGTTTTTAAATAAAACCAAGTGTTTTCATAAATCTTTATACTATACACATACTTGCACACAAGTGTTGCATAAATATAAAATGAATGGATGTTTTCTCTCAAAAACGAATGTTCCTCAAATTAAATTTCATTGTGTATGAATGTTATTATTTAATATGTAAACATATTTAAGGTTTTTTTTTTAAAATGTAGTTTATTTCAATTTCTGAATTAGCAAATATTATAGGTAGTATATTAAAGATGATTGTCACTTCTTGGGGAAACCACAAACAGTCAAAGTTTATTTCTCTTAATCTTAAAAGAAACATTTGTAAATGAATTTGAAATGTGACTGTGTCTATTTGTTTAGACATTATCATTTGTCTATTGTGGCTTGGTCATTAGAATGAAATTGATTAAATGTAAGTTTGTGTTATTATTTTGCACAAATATTTGTTACATATTGAAAGGGTGTTTTTTTTAGAAGTGTGGTTTTTAATCTGGCAATACTTTTTTCGGTCGCTGTGGCGTAGTGGTAGTGCGTTGGACTGCTACGCAGAGTGTCCGGGGTTCGAATCTCGGCACAGGCAAAATCAAAAGTAGAAAATTGCCATTGGCAGGCAATGGCAAACCTACAAGAGTAAAAATTGCCTATGAAAAGCTTTTCACTTCACCGTTCGGATTCGGCATTAAACTGTAGGTCCCTTCCATTCATGTACAAATATAACAAGCACAACATGAGCGGATTCGAAAAGCTCGGCCTAGGCTTTCCATGGGCTGTTGTGCCATTAAAAGTAAAGTAAATTAATACTTTTTTCGGAGTTGATCTTTTTGACAGCTGTCACTTAATTGATGCTTAGTTTGGTTTGCCATTTCATAATGAATGACTTATGCCTGAACAATGTTTGCAAATTATTGAAATTTATTATCAAAATTCATGCGCTGTGAAAAAAGTGTTTCGCAAGCTACGCCCATTTAGCAACGAGGCTCATTTTTGGCTCAAAGGATACGTGAATAAGCAGAATTACCGTATTTGGAGTAATGAAGAGCCAGAGGCAATTCAGCAGCTAGCAATGCAGCCCGAAAAATGCACTTTTTGGTGCGGTTTATTGGCAGGCGGCATCATTGGGCCGTTCTTCTTCAAAGACGATGAAGGCCTCGACGTTACGGTCAATGGAGAAAGATACCGCTCGATTATAACATTTTTTTTTGGCCGAAAATACTAGAATTGGACTCGGCCGACATGTGGTTCCAACAGGACGGTGCCACATGCCGCATGTCACACTGCACGCGAAACCATGCATCAATTGAGAGGCGAATTTGGTGAGCAGTTAATCTCACGTTTTGGTGTACCCAATTGGCCACCAACATCAACAACAACGTGTGATTTGACCTAGTTAGACTATTTTTTGTGGAGCTATGTTATGTCTCTTGTCTATAGGGACCAGCTAAATACGATAACTGCTTTGGAAGCCAACATTGAACGCGTCATTTGTGAAATTCCGGCCGAAATGTATGAAAAATTTGCTAAAATTGGACCTTCAGAATGGTCGACTTGAAGCGTAGCCGCGGGCAACATTTAAGTGAAATTATATTTAAGAAGTAAATGGCAGAAATTGTTTTATCGATCCAAATAAAAATTTCATTCACTTGGTAAAATTTCTGTGTTTTTTTCATTTTCAAAATCCAAACTCTTAAAAAATCCACCCTGTATAACTGTCATCACATTATGCAGCTTTTTAAAAGTTGAACGAGATTATGTTGATTACGGTACAAGGCCACTAAAGTGTGAACAAATAGTAAAAGGTCTACCAGAAAGCTCTGCGCATAAAGCTTTGAAGCTTTGGTGAGAGCCAGAAAGCTCTTTGCTATAATGCATACCATAGAACAAATAAGATCAAACGGAAAAAGACGAATTTGATGTCTCTGCTTCTGCTCGCTCTCTCTCAAAAATTCCAAAAGAGAGTATCAAGTTTTGCGCCATTTTAGGTTTTTTAATCGAAATCGTGAAAATTGTTTGATGATGGTTTGTGTTTTAACAATTATAAAAACAATTTAGAACGATGTTCGTCGGAGAATAGGAATAATTAATCTTGTTTATACATATGTACATACCATATTCTAATATAATGATTTGATTTGATTCGATTTGATAGTCCACCTACCTGATAAAAACTGTAGTTGTTCGCAATAGCATCGCCATGCGCTCGCTGATGTTGATACCACGAATAGGCGCGTTTCGCTGGCGATATTAAGATATTTACGATTTTAGCATGCGGTAACAGGGCGTGAGCCCGTTTCGGCACCATTTCACCATCAAAATATGTAGCACTCTTCTCGAACATGTAACGCGGTGTTGCTGTTGTCATCGTCGCCGTCGTCGCCGTCGCTGTCGCCGTTGTATTCGGTTCGCTGGGAAAGAAGTCCATATACCAATCGAGACCACGATAGTAATTGTTGCCATTAAAGAATTGTATCTCCTCGAAGGTATCGGGACTGGGAACATTGCTAGCGATGCTGGAGTGCATAGAGAGGAATGTATAGAGTGCGGTGGTGCCAGTCTTTTGTGGCCCAATCACCAGGAATTTAGGCAGCGAATCACAGCTTTTCGTTTTGGACCAGATCTTCTTGTGGCGCACATCATCGCATGGATTACCCCAGACGGGATCCACTTCATCCGGATGCAGGCGGAAATATATTTCCGCCAGCTGAATGGGTGGCGCCGAACGAAGTTTAATATTGGTCCAACATTGCAGGAACTTTATGACCGATTGAAAGGTGTAGAGTGCAAGACGATCCGAACCATAATTGGACATGTGTGTCATGAAAATATTGATGGGATTGTAGACAATGGTCTGAAACAGTTCACCGCCCTGTATCGATTCATCCAGTTTGTCGCGCCCGCCCGGATAACGATCGATGTACATGGTGTGCGTGAAGAGACCGCATGTCTGACGCGGCAGCACCATTATGTTGCGATGTATAAAACCGCGCCTCAGTCTTGCCGGCCGCAAGTGCGGATACTCCTCGGTCGAGGTCACCTTCACATTCCACACTTTCTTCCACGCTTCGTAGAGTATTTCATGCGCTGGATAGACACCCGAATGGTGCGGTGATATAGAATATCCGGAGTCTGTGGGTATGTCATGCTCCTGGGCAAAGCCATAATTCATTTGCATTTCAGTCATGAGCAACGTCAGATTGTCATATAAATGCGGCTGCTGATGCTTCCACATATGTGAGAACCAATTGAACTCGTGCACATTCTGCAGCAGAAAATCATCGCCCAGATTCTCTTCACGCGTGCCGTGATGATAGTATTTGCCTGAGAAACCTAAGTTGAAACGAAAACCCGGCACCATTGAAGCGATTATCTTTTGGGTGGCAATTAAAGCGCGTACATCATCCGGACGCAAACGTGTGCCCTTCTCACCAACGAATATATCATCGATATCAACGAGCATCATGCGCTCTAGACTCAAACTCAGCTGACCATGACTTAGATACGACAGAGCATCAAGGAACAAGAGCCGATGCAGCCAGAAGCGTAAACTACTTCCGAATAGTACACGTTGTATGCCATCCAGCTGCCCATGATCCTGAACGACGCTGGTCAGCGGCATTTGCACCTGTCCTCCACTATCCGATGGATAGTCTTGCGAGTTCCGCTGTGCCCATTCAATGGGCTCATAGGTGGTGTGATTATGCTGGAATACAGCCCAATCATCACCAGGCAAAGCACCCCATGCGGTCTCACCGGCACGTGTTAAGCGTAAAACAGGCGAAACAGGATTCAGGCTGGCGTCGCGCAAACGTAAATTTGTGTGCACGAAAAGTGGAAAACCGCGCAGCTGTGCTGCCACTAACGTTTCCTCGCTAGGGCTAACGAACCCCACAATACCCACAGAATATTCACGACAATATTTATCCAATAGCTCACGATTCCATTTATCCATACGCAGATATTTGTCAAGATTCTCGAATACGATGACACCATAGCGTCCCTTATCGAGATTCGTCAACACTGGAAGACTTTTGCCGGCCACCTCAATTTTGTACCTAAAAAAAACATAGAAACAAGAAAAAAAGTAATGTAGAAAACTGGGCATAAACAAATTATTTAACAGCAAAAGTATGAACAAATTAATTAAATATTTAATATATAAAGGGTGTTTTTTTTTTAGAAGTGTGGTTTTCAGTTGGTATTTTTGACAGCTGTCACTTGATTTATGCTGAGTTTGGTTTGCCATTTCAAGAATTGAAGCCGAACGACCATCAACATCAAGCGCGTCGCACGTTTGGTGAATGGGCCCAAAACGAGATGGCCACCGATCCCGATTTTCACAATAAAATTTTGTTTAGCGATGAAGCTCACTTTTGGTTGAATGGGTACGTTAATAAGCACAATTGTCGCATTTGGAGTGATCATAATCCACAAGCCATTGTTGTTACATTCTCAAAAAGTCACTGTTGTGACTTGTGCTCTATGGGCAGGGGGTATCATTGGTCCATATTTCTTCAAAGATGAAGCCGGTCATAATGTTACAGTCAATGGGGAACGCTATAGAGCAATGATTAATGACTTTTTCGTGCCTGAATTGTGAATTGGAGAATGTTGATGTGGACGACCTTTAGTTCTAACAAGACGGCGCTACATGCCATACAGCCAACGAAGCAATCAATTTATTGAAGGAAACTTTTGGTGAGCGTATTATCTCGCGTCGTGGGCCTGTGTCGTGGCCTTCAAGATCGTGCGATTTAACACCGCTGGACTATTCTTTGTGGGGTTATGTTAAGTCGCTTGTCTAAGCAGATAAGCCCGAGACGATTGACGCCTTGGTAGAGAATATTCGGGGAATTATTACTGACATACGGCCCCAATTGCTGCAAAAAGTGGTCGAAAATTGGGCCTCTCGGCTGGAATTTATTCGAACCAGCTGCGGCGGCCACTTGCCCGAAATCGTTTTTAAAACATAATGACAAATCCTTATCTTTGTAATCAAGCTAAATTCTTGGCCGTAATATTAAATTATATGCGTTTAATTTCTTCTTGAAAACCACACTTCTAAAAAAAACACCCTGTATTAGATAATTAAAAAAAAAAAAACTTTCAGTGAGTAACGTTGAATAACTATTTTTAGTGCATATTAAAAAGATCGCCCTCCCCTTTGCACGATTATATCACCATGTATGAAACACTTCAGTGTCCAGCAATAATCAGTTGAAGAAAAGGGTTTAGGTTCAAGAGATTTTTTTTTCTATGAATTATGTATTTTTTTTTTGTACATTGCTTTTTTGTTATATAATTCACATTGAAATCGTTGGCTGTATGCCAGCAACTGCACCTGCACATCACTCATTTTCTTTACTTTAATTATTTGACAGCATAAAATGGGTTAGAATTTATTTTTTAATGGAGACTTAAGTTGGAAGAATAACATTCATATAAAGTAAATTATACAGGCGACATATAGTAACTCGTTTATTTAAATAAAATTAAGTTGACAGAAGTTGCCCACCCGCACATGTTACCGGTACCACACACCTCCTTCTAAATATATTCTATCTAAATTTGCTATCCTTTAATACAATTTTATATGGTTTACTATCTGTCCAACATAAACAAGCACCAGCCGTGCCTAAAACTATGCTATAAAAAAGAAGGCGGGCCAGTATCCTTTGTGCTTCATGATAAGCGGCGAGCAAATAATTCTCATTTATTATTAGAAACATTTTTGAGTTGGGGAAACTTGAAATAATGCTTTCTAAGAAATATTTAAGCTTTGCTCAAACAATTCTAATTCTGTTACCAGTTTTTCTTACCCTCACTTTTTTCATAAAATTCTTGAATGTGTCAAGTGAAACAATTTTTTCCCCCCATTTCTATTACCTCACTATAAAAATACGATAAAACGTTTTCCTCACCATTTTCGAATAAATCTTTTTAATTGCAAAAATACAATTATTTTTTCCCACCCGATCGATTTCAGTACTTAACACAATAATTTGCGAGAAAAAAGTGTAACAGTGTTAAATGGAATTATGCACAATAAAAAAGTTGTAGAGAAACTTGTGCATACCGAATGATTCGATTCTAGATACTTAGAATTTGTAAAAGATAAAAATGATTCAAGAATTCAAAGGAAAGAAAAAATAAAAAGAACTACAAATAGATGAAGTACTAACTACATATAAAGAACTGACGAAAAAATCAGAAAAAACCATTAAAAGTTTCAAATGAAAAATGAAAAGTGGAAAAAAAAAATCAATTTCTATTGTGTATCATTATCATCGTTTAACAGTTTGAATGATACATACTAACAAGCGCTTTTTGTTGTTGTTTTATTTGCTTTTACTTCTGCAACAGCAAGCGCAAGTTGCCATCAAATGAATTTTAATGAAGCTGACAATTGTATTTAAAATTTCTATTTCTTTCACATTTTGTATTTGTGGTGAAATGAAATGTAAATATTTTTTAATTCATTTATAAATCGTACATACAAAATTTGTGATTTGTGAACTCATCACAGAAAAGTACCATACTTGCGCATTTTCCAATATGTACCTATACATACATACCGTACATAGGTAAATGTGAATGTTTTCAATCATATGCAGAATTTGGCATTTACCCAGCGGGTGAAAAAGCAATGCAGGAAAATTTGTAGAACTTTGTTTTGAATGCATAACGCTATCTCCATTTTGCACGAAATTGAGTTTATTGTGCTTATCTTCTATATATACTACTGTGGGCAAAAAGTAGTAAGACTTCTTAATTTAAATTTCGCGCGGAAACCCATTGATCAAAATATTATTTTTTTAAGGTTGGTATGACTGTCGGTGACATCTGTGCCAAATGTCACATCAAAATAATCATTAGTGTTTAGTATACGCTTGTCTTTCTGAAGTACAAAAAGTGCATTCGGCGATTTTCACAATGAGTCAAATTATTCAACAAAGAAGTTCCATTAAATTTAGTGTGCGGAATCAAATTTCTGGTGCCGAAACGTTCAGAATGTTGCAAAAGGCCTTCGGTGATAATTGTATGTCGCGAGCAAGTGTTTTTGATTGGTACAAATTGTTCAAAGATGGTCGAGAACGCGTTGACGACGAACCACGTCCAGGACGGCCATCAACATCAACTGATGATCAACACGTCAATAAAATCAAGGAATTGGTGCTCGAGAATCGAGAATCGACGATTAACAGTCAGATACCTTACTGGCATCGTTGGAATATCGGAAGGATCAGTGAAAACCATTTTAAAACATCAGTTGGGCCTAAGAAGAGTGAATGCACGATTGGTTCCAAAATCACTGCATTGGTTTTACGAGACCATTTTGCCAAAAATTCGACTGATATCGTTCCGCAACCACCCTATTCGCCTGACTTAGCACCGTGTGACTTTTGGCTATTTTCTAAACTCAAAAAACCGCTTCGTGGACCGTTTGACCATTTTGAGTCAATTGAAGACATTAAACATGAATCGCTAAGCGCATTGAAGGCTATTCCGGAAACTGACTTTAACAACTGTTTCGAGAATTAGAAAAAAATTTTGGCACAAGTGTATTGAGGCCGGGGGGGGATTACTTTGAAGGGGACGAAATAGATTTGGAAGAATGAATAAAAAAAAAATTTGAAATTATGAACAAAGTCTTACTAACTTTTGCCCACAGTAGTGTATAAAAATGAAGATGTGTTATGTGTGTGATGAAGGATATCGGCTCAATTTTTTTTCAAAAATTAAACTTTCATGTTAAGGTACATGCTTTTCTGACGGACATAGGCTATTTATCCGCCCACTGCCACGCCCGCAAAAAGAGTAAAACGCTTACATGTCTATCCTACAGAATTTTTGAATTCTTTGGATTTACCCGGATTACCGCCGCATAACCTTCAATTGAAAGTCGGTGTTCTTTCTTCAAATGTTCGTGTTCAATTGCAAAATGATGCATTAGCTGTTGAATTTGGTGTAATTGGAAATGGTGCAATGCCAGTTGATGAGACTGGATTGATTACGTTGCCGGATAACTTTTGTAGAATTACAACATCGAAAGAAGAATTGCTAGACAGTGTATTTCCCAACATAGTACAGCACTACAAAAATCAAAAAATAATTGGTTAAGCGTAAGAGCCAATTTGGCAGCCAAGAATAAAGATGTCAATGAATTAAATTTTGCTGGTATTTTGGTTTCGCGTAAGTCTATTGATACTGCTACCACCAATGAAGAAGATGCGGTTAACTATCTTACAGAATTTTTAAATTCATTAGATTTACCCGAATTACCGCCGCATAACCTTCAATTGAAAGTCGGTGCGACTACTATTATGCTTCGTAATTTGAATCAACCGAAACTTTGCAATGGGACGAGGCTTGCTTTTATAAAAAGTTGATGGTCAATGTTATTATAGCAACTATTTTTTTTGATTCGTGTTAATGTCATGAGTGGTCGCTGTGGTGTAGTGGTAGTGCGTTGGACTGCTGGACGGGGTTCGAATCTCGGCACATGCAAAATCAAAAGGTAGAAAAGATAATTTTTCTACCCGGCACCACCTCTTGGCAGGCAATGGCAAACCTACAAGAGTAAAAATTGCTATGAAAAGCTTTTCACTTCGCCGTTCGGATTCGGCACTAAACTGTAGGTCCCTTCCATTCATGTACAAATATAACACGCACAACATGAGTGGATGGGAGAAGCTCAGCCTAGGCCCTCCATGGGTTGTTGTGCCATTAAAAGTAAGTAAAGTAAGTTAATGTCATGAATTCCAATGATTCCAACCTATTTGCCTTTCAAATTCAAACGTGTACAATTTCCAGTGCGAGTTGCATTCGCAATTGCCATTAATAAAGCGCAAAAGTAATCTTTGGAAATTTGTGGTATCAACTTAGAATATCCAGTATTTTCTCATGGGCAATTATACGTAGCCTGTTCACGTGTAGGCAACGCAACAGTATTATTCGATTATTGCCAAGATAATAAGAAAACTAAAAATGTGGTTTACCATAAAGTTTAACAAGAAATATAAACTTTAAATTTAAACTGCTTTGAATTACTTTTTTAATTATGCACAGTGAAACGTGCATGGGGTCCGCTAGTATTGTATAAAATCACCTAAGAATCCAGATAGGAGTAACTTCTCAGCGAATTTGTATAGAGACAAAAATTGGAGCCAGTTCTTCAACCTCGTATCTGCACTTGAAAGCTAAAGCTTATCGAAAAATAATTTTCGAGATGTTAGTTTTCAGCAAGATGTTACTTTGGGAGATAAGTATGTGGTTGTTGGATATGCTATGTGTCAAGAAATTTGCTAGAAAGTCAGCACTATCTAGTATTTTAGTCAAAGACTGGATTACAAAAATCTTAATTAACTAAATTGTCGACTCTACTCAATTCAGGTATTTTTTTTTTTTTTTTTTGATACTTTTAACACACAGGGTTTACCCCTATGATTGCAGAGCATTGTGTTGATTGAAAGATAGATTGATAGTTGAGAGGAAAAAGGAAGGAGAATGAGTATGAGGTAATGCAATCACAGGACACCGATAAAAAGATACAGACAGCCATTGTGGCAAGTGTTATGCCTTTATCGCAATGAACTTCAGTTTTGATCAATGCCGACTATGACCGCATGTAGCGCCAAAGGCTGGTTTCGCTGGTGTCATTTGTTAAATTAAAATTGAAAACATTTATAAATATAATTGGGATTGTAATTTCATTACAAACGCACAATATAAAATTTATTATGTCAAAATGTTAATTGTACATTGTCAAATGTTCCTTTTTTCGTTGTTGTTGGTGTTATTTGTGATAGTAATTTGTTATTATTTGAAGAAAAAAACAAATGGACATTTTTATGCTTCAGCTATTTGTAGTTAAAAATTCTCAATTGATTAAACTGTTTGAATATTCAATGATTTCAATTATTTATTTTTAATCGTTTTTTATATACCATATAATAAAGGGATGGTGGTGTCCTTCTGGTGCGTTAGAGTAATGTATTTACAATAGGACCGTTTAACCAACTAACAAAATGTTTTCGTGGTTCTTGAAATAATTAGCAAAATTAACAAGTTTCATTATCGTTTATTATGTGGTACTTAAGCAATTTGTCTGTAATGGGCAAACTTTACCACAGGCCCGCATAAGACAACAATTAGATGTGAACTTTTAAAGTGCCGAAACATATATCATTTTGTCATCGCTTTTTAGAACTTTCATATTTTTGAAAAACTTATTTTTATCTAAACTTGAATCCGTTGTAACTTTTCTGTTCATGGATGAAAATAGAAAAACATTCTTAGCAAAATATTAATGATGTTTTAATATTATTAAAAATTAATAATATTATTACCATAAAAAAAAACCGAGGTTCCACTATGTCCCGTTCAAAAAGTGTAAAAATTTAAATAACCAGTCGAAGGTGACATCGGAGGTCAATAACACCTAGGCACAAAAGGTCGTACTTGTCGAGAGCTTGACGATCGCATCTTTATCGGTGTCCTGTATAACATTTTATAAATATTTGACAATGTATAGGTGCATATTCCCGATGTCATCCCCCCTCTTGCTCCCACGTATCAGTCTCCCTTCCAATCAACACATTCGTCGGGATACACCCAGTGTATTGACTAAACCAAAAAAAAAAAAACAAAACAAATAACAAAATTATGACAAAAAACGGTATTTCAAGACCCCCTAAGGAAAAGTGTTGTTTGTCCTAAAATACTCTCAGAGTAATCTTTGAAATTAGATGGTGAGATATTAGACCTTTTTAGACGGTGGCACATAGACGGTGACCCGGCAGCTACATACATGGATTCAATCAATGTACCTATACATATAGGCTTATTAGTAATGAATACACAAGCTCCACATCATTATGTTTTACTTATTTCCCCTGACGAACTTACACGCTCCCGGTGACAGAAAGTTATAGGTGCATATTTCCATCGCCTAATTATTCAACAACGAAAAAATCAATCTAGTCTGAGAGAGCCATGGTATCGGCCATTGAAAAAACTTGGAATATATGAAGTAAGTTAATAATCTGTGATTCTAAGTACTGCCACAATAACTACGTACTGGTAATTCCAAAAGAATTACACGGGCAGACCGTGGCAAAAATTCTAAAGGCTAGTTTCTTAATATTTGGTTATCCTAGTGACATACATGAATATACTGTCCCGGAACAGTCAAGCGCGTTGGTTGGGACAGCTGCCACATGAGCGCTTTCAAACTACAATGAAAATCCAGGAAATTAAAATGGAATTCTGATATCTTAAAAATTATATACTGATTATTATTTGTAATAAAATGCATAATTCCGCTAGTCAATCAGATGTCAGACAGGCTCCAAGTGTGCACATTAATTTCTAAACCTACCTCTCATACAAGTCAAGTCAAGTATCAAAGGAAATAGTGATTCGAATTAAACTAAAATCGTTGCACACATTTGAAATAGCAACAAGAACAACTGTTGTGAAAATTGCCAACATTGTCCAATAGCCACGTCTACCTCAGATACAAGTGAAATATATGCCACAGGCAATATCAAACGAAAATAGTGAAGTAAATTAAAACAAAATCGCTACACACATTTGAAATAGCTTCAAGAGTAACTTGTAAGAAGATTATCATCATTGGGCAAGAACCACGCCTACTTACCATACACTATTTCTTCACGAATGAGGAAACAGTAACAAAGAAAACAGAAAACAGATTGCGCATTTGCTTTGTCAAAAATTGAATCTACTGGGCATTTACGTCATACCAGACCCTATGCTGTGATCTGATCGGCTATAGAACGTTTTCACTTGGCGGAAAGAAATAAAAACATTTCACTGTCTATTTGTGTCTACGACTCTAACGTAAGTGGTCGCCATGGCATAGTTGATAGTACGTTGGCCAGCTACGCGCTGGTGTACAAATCTCGGCACAGGCAAAATCAAAAGAAGTAGAAAAAACTATTTTTCTACACAGCATCATCTCATGGCAGGCAATAGCAAACCTACTAGAGTAAAAATGGGATTTGAAAAGTTTTTCGCCGTTCGGATTCCGCATAAAACTGTAGGTCCCTGCCATTCATGTAAAAGTATAAAATGCACAACATGAGTGGATGCGAAAAGCTCGGCCTAGGCCCTCCATGGGCTGTTGTGCCATTAAAATAAGATGAAGAAGATTCTAAGCCAAGCAAAATGTAAATAAAGATCAGGTATGACGTAGACAAAAAATGACGGTACTAGGCGCATTCTTGTATTCCATCATTCTTGCTATTTCTTTGGATATTGCTCGTTAAATATGTCGTTTGTATGGAAGGTAGGTCTGGCTATAGTCGATGCTTACTTTACTTTACTTTTAATGGCACAACAGCCCATGGCGGGCCTAGGCCCAGCTTTTAATTGATGCTTCATGCTAAATACATTTTGCTATTCTTTTTTCTCGATGTTTACTCTTTATCGATATTTTATTTGTTACAAATCTTTTTCCTTATCCACTGTATCTGTTTGTTTTTTTCTGAATTTTTGATTGCGTATTCTATTTTATTTTCGATTTATAATTTTATTTTACATAATAACGCTTATAGTTTTTTAATTTTACAAAGGAATTGAAACTTTTCCACCTAAATATTTTGCATTAGTAGCAAAAACATTTATCGTGATTTATAGTTTGGGGTTGGATAATTTTTTATCAAATATAAAACCAACACATTTCCACATGATTACTTTCACTGCATTGACACAAGTGCAATGCTGATATTTTTCTGGCTCATTGCTGCACAATTCGATTTGACAATTGAAATGCACACTTAACGCTTTGGTTAGTTGACTTAATAGGTACCATATTCAAATCGAGCCATTTTCAATAAATTGGTGAATGAAAAATTCACAAGAAAATTACAATATTTTCTATTTGTTTCCAGAAAAATTAAATGATTATTAAAGCAAATTTTATCGCACAAACCTAAAAAAAAATTGTGGTTTTGTATTCCTGCATATGCTTTTGTGCAAAAAAATAAACTGACAGCAAAATACATACATACATACATATGTAAGTATAGCATGTATTAATTTTTGGTGATAGAAAAATAAAACAAAACTATTTCCCCAACAAAAATATTGTCAATTTCAATTTGTTTGCTGCTGTTTTTATGCAACACTTGAAAAAAGTCGCACGAAGTAGAGAAAAATAAGAGTCAATATTGCATGATATATAAAAATATTTTGCATGAGTTAATTTCCGCTCTCTTTTGTTTTGCACGTCTACTCTTCTCTTTTATTTTCATTTTTGACATTAACAGGAGCGACAGCATTGCTGCAACTGTCAACAATGCATGGAAAAGTTTATAAAACAAAAACAAACAAAAAACAATGGCGCCAATACATTTTAAATAATGGCATTTGACCAATACATATGCACCGGGACAACACATACACATACTCATACACACACAACAACAACGACAACAATCGTTTTGTCCAGCAACTTCTACATGCAGAAAAAAAAAATTATAAAAATAGAAAATGTGAACCTTTAAATTGAACAAAAACACAAAAAACCAACTGTGAATTGGTGTGAAGTGTGAGCGTATGTGTTGGACCAATGAATGAGTGTGCATGCGTGTGTGTGCGGCGATTTCCGTTTTCAAAAACGCAAAACACAACGCAACACAATAGCAGATGTGTGGCGGCAGCAATACACGACTAAAGTTGTTGCCACACTTGGTATGAGGGGTTCATCGCGCTCGGCTCCTGCTTTTTTTGTTTTTATTGTTTTAGTTGCGTTACATTTGCTTTGAATGAATTTTCATTGATTAAAACAAATTTATAACAACTTTAAAATGGTGAAAAAAATTTATTTTTGTATAAATTGATATAAAACTCTCAGATCTTGATAGAATTTTATTAAATTATGAAACTAAAAGTTCCAACAATAGGTGGAAAGTAAAATTATTGTACGTTAAAGGTAAAATTTTTCTATTATCAAGCGGTACGTTTTTCTGGGTGAAGTGAACATTTTTGGGTTTACATTATTACAGGCATATGATCCAAAATTTGTTTTTTGAAGCCTAAACTCATCTTTTCTTGAAGTTACTTACAATTATTATTCATAGGGAATTTGTAGGACTGATTAGGGAAAATAAGATTGATTTCAATGAGTTTAGTCCACAAAGCAAACAAAAAAAAAAAAACACATCCACATTCACATTCTTTATGCTTTACCATTCAGACACACAGATTTTGAAACTCTTAAGAATGCATAACGCATTCCTGACAACATTCACTCTTTTCCCAGTGGGATATTATTTCGTAGAACTAAAGTACGACGTAGTCTGCTTCTATTGCAGCAGTGGAATGGTGGAATGAAATGCCTGACTTTTTGGTGGTTTAATGGCTTTGCTTGATAATTACAATTATACTTGTCGGTCGAGCGGTCGATTGCTGTTGTTGCAGTTGCTGTTGCTGTTAGGTGAGTAGGTCGAATAGGTTGATGATGGTGTTATTGAATGTTTCATGTGTTTAGAATATTCTAACATTTTTCGCGCTTATGGTGTGTGTGTGTGTGTGTGTGTGTGTGTGTGTACATGTGTAAGTGGATGCAGTTAATGCGATTTAGGCATTCAACCTTTGAGATTCAATTATTTACGTTATTAGTGTGTGTCATATTCTGCTGCTCTGAATTCCCGTGTTTAGTTTTGGCGTACAATGTTTTACGTATGTGAAATGTTCTGAGGGAGTGTGTGGCGCATTGTCAACGCTGTGCGCACGATGATAATACCCAAGGGCGGTGTTTTTTGTAATATGTAGAAGTGCTATTAGAATAATACCTACCTACTATACCAGCGACAACTGGCACAACTGCCAAGCAATGAAGCGTATTTAAATGCTTTTAAATTAGCTTGGAGCTTGGCGTGCATTTATGCATGCTGTCAAATATAATACATATATGCATGCATCGAAAACTTTTTTGCGCTTGTGTGCGTGTCTGCACATACTCATGCTCGTGTGTGTGTTGGTGCTTTTTGTGTCTGTAGGTGTTTCAATTAAAATCTATTGACAGATTTTTGGTCATTGAATTTTCATTATAATTATAATTTTATGCAAAATTTTGTTGATATCAGTTTTCTATTTGCGTTTGTGAGAGACAATTGGTTTTTTGCTTTTAAAATAGTCATAAATATTTTAAAAGAGATTGGAAAAAACAGTGTTTGTGATATGTGAAGGTGATCACTTTGACCATTTGAAAATTCGAAAATTCTATCTAGAATTTTATATTCAATTATGCGGTTTTTGTTCTCAACACGCACACACACACATGTGTGTGTCATATTCATATTAGTTTGCTCTACCATGATGAAAAATATAGTTTCTACCCTATTCCCACTGCATGAAGATCTGATACTGCCACATGAGTTTACCACCAGGCTCAATGGCTGAACTACTTACTGCAGCCTCTAGAATTAAAACTCGAAAATTTCCACGGTTAGACGAGATTTCAAATGATGTATTACAACTGGCATTGTGCAGAAAAGCAAAAATATGTTTAGCCAATTATAGACTGTGGTCCTAAAGGAGGGAACCTTTTCTAGAGAATGGAAAATGCAACGTTTGGTGTTGCTACCTGAAAGCGACAAGCCTCCCGAGGAACCTTCGTCACATAGACCTTTGTGCATGTTAGATACTGCAGGCAAGGTGTTCGAAAGCGGAATGTGCAAGCGACTTGAAAAGTTTAAGGAAGACAGAGAAGGGTTATCCCAGTGTCAATATGGGTTCCGGAAAAAGCGATCAACAATAGAATCTACTGCAGCCGTCTGTGTGGAGAAAAGATGTTCTGAAGGCACAAAAGAGTACAGCACCTTGGACGTCAAAAATGCGTTTAATTCCGCTAACTGAATCTTTGTATTAAAAACGATGGCGGGCATGGACATCCTCGACGACTTAATTTTCCCCGACCAGTTACCTCACGGACAGGAAGCTGATATACGACAGTATGGAGCGAACAAAACAGCTCCAAGTTGCAGTTGAGGTTCCACAGTGTTCTGTGTTGGGCGAACTGTTAATGGAACTTCATGTACGATGGGGTACTTAAAGGAAGGAAGGCATGAAGCCATTAGGGGCGCAGACAATGTTGCAATCGTAGTTGTAGCAAAAAACCTTGCTTATGTCGCTAGAATCTACACCATAGCTGGTGAAAAAACATGGTTGCAGACAGTAGCTGATCATAAAACCAAAGCGCTTTTGCTGACTAACCGAAAAAAAGTGGAAAATATTGAAGTCAGAATCGGGCGGGCACACTATAACCTCCAGCCCCTTCATCAAGTCACTCTTAACTATCGTATGAACTTCAGAGAGCGCCTCAGATATTCAAGCGAAAAGGCAAGGAAATTAAGTATGGCAATTGCAAGACTAATTGCCTAACGTTGATGGTCCAAGGCGAAAAATTAGAACTCTTCTGGCAAGTGTTCGTACGTCAATCCCCACGGTATGCGGCACCAATCTGGGTAACAGCTACAGTGATACCAAACGTAAATATCTGAAATCAACTACCTCAGTGTATAGGCTGTCGTCACTAAGGGTATGCTGTGCATTTAGAACAGTGTCGGGCAATGCGGCAAACCTCCTAGCAAGTAGATACTGGATAGATATAATGGCAAGAACAACAGCAGAAGTCAGAGGAAACACTGAAGGTCGTACAGCGGTTGCAGATAAATGCATAGGAGAGTGGCAACAATGATCGGAGACATCAAGAAAAGGTTGGTGGACGATCACATTGATCCGTAGTGTGGAGAGGTGGGTTAAGAGAAACCACTGGGAGATAAATTATTACCTCACACAATTCCTATCAGGACACGGATGCTTTTGCCGGCATCTGATGCTAACATCGAGAATGCTGTAGATGTCTTTTAAGATTGAAGCAGATTTGGGAATGCTAGAAATCAGCTCCACATGATTGTTGGCCAGGTACTCACCCCAGAGAGGCCGGTGAATTCTATGCTGTTATCAGAAGAAAAATGATGACATGAATGCAGCGACGTCATAGCACACATGATGACGTGAAGTGCGGAAAGACGAACAAGCAGTGAGGCGAGCAAACAATTAAATAGAGAAATGGGTTGACGAAAAACACTTTTCCTGACCCGCGAAGTAAGTCCTTGCCTCCTATGAAGATCACCACTTACATGGTCAAAACCAAATTTTAAAAATTAAATTTCGAAATTCAAATTTTAAACTTAAAAAAATTTAATTATGCCTACTATTTTTGTTTCAAGATCTTCCAAATAATTAATGACCATTTCGACGTAGAAAAACCACCATACAGATTAATCCGATCTAAAGTATGTACATATGTAAGTAAATCGTATGGGAAAAGGGTAAACCTGGTAAAAGGGTAAATCTAATATGGTATATAGTAAAACAATTTGAGCTTTCAAAATTTAGTTTCTGAAATACTGAAAAGATATTAGGCTTTTTGGAACGAAATATCAATGAAATTCATATTTGGGGAGATAACTTCAGAAATCCCTTTCTTTCATTTGAAAAGATTTTGCAGAAAAATGCAAGTGTTTCATCATTTAAATTTACCCAACTCACATTCGTTTACTTGATACCATTTATCTATACTCAGTAAATGAAAGCAATGAAACGTTTGCTAGCGCACTGTTAATGGCATATGTATGTTCTTTTGAATGTGTCTGTGTGTGTGTGTGTGTGTTTTTGATATTTGTATTTATTATTAAGTCCCAATTGGGAACAACATGACGTATGAGTTATATAGAATAGAGCTTTATAATTAAGAAGGATTACGAAGCCAAATTAGTTGCAAAATATTATAGTTATAAATATAATTCATTGAAAACACACAAACATATACATAAACCACACACATACATACATAAATAAATACAATGTATAAATTTAGCTATACCAAATTCGCACACACATACGAGTACATAAAGTACATAAATGCTTCGTTATAAATACATGAATGTAATAACAGATTAAATATTTAAAACATTGTAGTGCATGGAAGTTCATATTATAAATTATTAAAGAATTAGTTAGTAATCGTATTTTAATTATGAATATGTAACTATTTTTGAACATTAGACAAATTAAAAGAGAATTACATAGAAGCCCTTCAATTTTAGTAAATATAATAGAATAAATATAATAATTTACACATACATACATACATATAATAATACATAGAATAAAGTACAAGTACGAGGTGTGATCAAAAAATAACCGTTATTTTCATGAGTTACTTTCGTGAGTTACGTATGTTCGATTGTCTGTTATACTCGTATATGTTGGCAATACCAACCATTTTGGATTGTCAGTTTGTTTTTGACAGATAAAAATGTTAGTCGTGCTTTGGTGTGCTCTTCGATTTTTTACTATTCGAAAAAATGGATCAAAGAAACTGTATTCAGTTTGGTGTAAAATATGAAATTAAATGCGCAAGGACATTTGAAATGTTGACTGTGGCCTTTGGCCAGTCTACTATGAGCAGAACACAAGTTCAATTGTGGTATAACCGGTTTAAGGAAGGCCGAGAAGATGTCAATGACGATGCTCGTCCTGGTTGCCCGAGCACGTCAACAACCGATGAAAACATTGACGCAGTGAAGAAAATGATTTTGGATAATCGTCGAATCGTCGAATCACTATCGAAGAGGTTGCTGATGATGTTGGCATATCGTTCGGCTCATGCCAAGCAATTTTTACGTATGTTTTAGGCATGAAACGGCAGAGCGGCAGCGAAGATTGTTCCAAAATTGCTAAATTTTGAGCAAAAATAACGTCACTTGTGCGTAAGTTTTTGGCCAAAAACAAAACCGTTATCATGCCTCAACCACCGTAATCACCGGACTTGGCCCCCGCTGACTTTTTCCTCTTCCCAAAACTGAAGAAAACTGAAGACACCGATGAAAGGAAAGCGTTTTGCTACGATTGAGGAGACAAAAGAAAAATCGAAACAGGAGCTGTTGGCGATACCAAAAAGCGCGTTTCAAAAGAGTTTCGGGGATTGGAAAAAACGCTGGCATTAGTGTATTATATCTGAGGGGGATTACATTAAAGGGGACAAGATAGTTGTTGATGAATAAATAAATACTTTTTGAAAAAATTGAAAATAACGGTTATTTTTTGATCATACCTCGTATATTAATATCCGATTTATGTATAGTTTATACATATGCTACATATGCTAAATATTTCCCCCCTCCAGCCCAATTTATTCTTAAATAAACGTGTATTTTCTTATACCGGTTATACCGGTTTCATACTTATACATCTGATATAATAATTAGAACGATTTCTATAATTAACACAATTGCTCAAGTGTAAGCAACTGAATCATTACAACTGAAGTGATACCGATTAGAGATTTGAATTTGAGAACGAGTAATTACTCCCAGCCGGCACAATTTCAAAAGCACTTACAGTATGCCACAAAATTGAGCAAACAATCTGTGTAATTTTTTCTATTTTAATACAGTCAACACATAGGGGAGGAGGGGGGTACTCCAATTAATGCAGAGCATTGTGTTGATACGTGGGAGGAAGAAGGTGCACAAATATGACACAAGTAATTTTTTTTAGAAAATACACGTTTATTTAAGAAAAATGGTTATACATTCAATCTTCAAAGTAATGGCCATTGCTAGCTTCAAATCTTTCCCATCTCTCTCGGAATTTGTGAATGCCACGCCAAAAAAAACTGTTCGTTTTTTGAGTCAAACCAGTCATCGAGCCATTTCTTCACATTTTCGTACGAATCGAAGTAATGCTTAGCAATAGCAAGTGCGTGCCCCTTTGATGAAAATTAGTGGTAGTCAGATGAAACCAAGTCTGGTGAATAAGCCGCATGGAGGAGGGCTTCCCAGCTGTACGAATCTACCAATTCCCGAGTCTGTTTTGTTCGATGTGATGTGATGGTGCATTGTTATCACGAAAAATCACTTTGTGTTGCCTAGCTTGATATTCTGGACGTTTTTGGCGTAAAGCACAGTTCAAATCGGCCAATTGTTGTTGGTAGCGTTGACCAGTAACTGTTTCACCTGGTCTCAGAAGGTCAAAACTGATAACACCTCGCTGATCCCAGAAAACACAGAGCATTGTCTTCTTTCCGATTGGCTTAAGCGATTCGGCTTTGCTGTCGATTTGGCCGGTGTACCGGACTTAACATATGATCGTTTACGTTTGGAATTTTCGAAATAGATCAATTTTTCATCGCCAGTAACAATTCGATGAAGATATGACTTTCTTTTGTACGTGGCGAGCAACATTTCACAGGTGGTTTTTCCTTTTTCTTGCTGTCTTTCAGTCAATTCATGCGGCACCCATCTTCCCATCTTCTCTCGTTCAAAATCAATCTCATGGCTTTTAAACGTTGAGAAATGCATAATTGGGTCACATTTAATTGTTCTGCAAGTTGTTCTTGCGTTCGACCATCATCCTCATGGAGTAAAGCTTGCAATTCGGCACCTTCAAACTTTTTCGGTGGTCTTCCACGTTCTTCGTTTCTCACACCAAAATCACCACTTTTAAACTTATTGAACCACTCGTAGCACTGTGTTTTGCCTAGAGCGTGCTGGCCGTAAGCTTCCTCAAGCATTCGATGAGTTTCCAAAGCAGATTTCTTCAATTGGAAACAGAAAATCAATGATGTCTGCATATTATAGTTTGTAGGCACATTTTTACGAGCAAAAAAAAAAATGTTGTTGCATGAAACTTGATTGTTTATGAACTGAATATTGTTGACAGAACTAAATGAGAAGAAATGGCGCCAATGATTTGGTTTGACAGAGCGTATAGTTTTACCTAGCGACACAGAGATGCCATTACTGGTTTCATACTTGTACACCGGGTATGTATTTATTTATGAGCGTCATAATAATTAGGGAAAATAATTGTAGGGAGCTTATTCCCATCCAGATAAGAGAACTTTCTCTATAATTTTTAGTGCTGTGGAATACCCTGTCTACGTGGAAGGAGTGAGTTCTGCTTTCTGATCGTGTAGTTCTGATGAAGACACGAACTGGCGGCATCAGTTTGCGCATCTCAGCAGAACACCTACCGTGGAAGTAACGATAAATCAGAGAGACACAAGCCACGTTTCGACGATGTTCCAAGGACTCAATAGAGCTGGAAACTCTACTGCCTCCTACTAGTTTTATCGCTCGATGTTGAGTATGGTCCAGGAGCTCCAGTTGCATTCGTGATGCTCCAGCCTATAGGTGCGAATAAAAACGGAGTGAACTATTTTTTACACAAACATGTTACTGTTCCAATGACCATCATATTGGATGGACATGCCCAGAACATCAAGAGTATTTGGCTCCGCATAGCGGATTAACGGGGGGTTGGGAAACTCGATTGTGAGATAACAGACAACAATGGGATTCTTCGATAAAGACTGAGGGGTCATTAGTGAAGACAAGGAAAAGGGTAGGGGAGAGAACGGAACCCTGCGGCACTCCAACAATAATGGCAAGACCTTCTGAAATAATGCCAGCCGTCCATCACAACATGGATAGAGCGGCCGCTTAGAAAGTTCGTGATCGGTCGTGTGAAGTTACTCTCGAACCCAGACGCACTCAGTTTTGACACCAGTGGTTTAGGCCACCCTCTGTCAAACGCCTTTTGAAACATCCAGAGCAACCGCCTTGCTCTCACCTAAGCCACGGACACTATGGTACCAGTGCTCGGTGAGGACCGCCATGAGATCGCCCGCAGAGTGATTTCAAAGGAAACCGTATTGGCGGTCATTAAGAAATTCATTTTGCCCAAGATATTTGACCAAGTGAAAGTTAACTACACTTTCCATTGGATAGCGTAGAACAGATTGTAATGGGGCGATGGTTCGTAGGGTCTGGTTGGACATTGGCAACCTTCCAACAAAACAACGGTCGCGCCAGTGTTGTCGCAAAAGCTTGGGCTAGGATGTCACCGAAGCCTTGTTTATGTTAAGATTTGCAAGAACTCTTTTAACTCCTCGCGTTTGAAAATGTATCTCAGGCATAGCACAAGATACAGATTCGATAACGGGCAATGGTTGATCGCTAGATGGCAGAGAAGAATTCTATGCGAAAATGTTGTCAAAAATGTTGGCAAAAAAAGTCAAGTTGCATGACTCCGGAGCAATGGGCTACCGTATTATGAACTGATGAAAGTAAAATAACAATTCACGGGTCAGATGGAATTAGGTATGTTTGGGAGAAGCCATCAAAGCAGTTAACAATAGTGATACCAATTAAATTTGGAGGCAGAAAAATTATCCTTTGGAGGTGTCGGAAAGTTGGTGTTGATTGAAACTATTTCAGTATTGGAGCAAGGGTATTTTTCCTCTTTAGAGAAGTTGTCACTTCAACAAAAAACCACCATACTTATGCAGAACAACGATCCAAAACATAAGGCGAAAAAGACAGCGCAATTTCTTGAAAGCAAGAAAGTTGAAGTAATGGAATGGCCCCCTTGAAGTCTCGGTCTGAATCCGATCGAAACTTGTGATCTTCCTTCAAAAAAAAAAAAAAAAGAGTTTATAACTACGCGAATCTACCGAAAAAAAATGGAGTTGTTCGTTCGATCGGTGTTAGATGTTTGGGGTTCGATAACTTAAAAAGAGTGCGAAGACCTTCTTAATAGCATGCCTAAGAGAAGCCAAGCTGATATTGATCCAAAAGGAGGCAATCTATACTCGATATTAATATTGAATATATAATTTTGAATCAAAATTGAGCAAGTGCCTTATCAAAATAAATTAGTGTTTTAAATTCTAATTCCCGTGTTGAAATGAAACTTAAACCTAAAGGACTACAATGTATAATGTACATGCTTGTGCAATATTGACCTATTTTATTTATTGACCATCCTTTATTTCCAAAAATAACTCCCCCCCTCCCTCTTCAACTTTTATTCGTAATAAATTTGTAGAAAATATATTTTATGTCTTTATTTAGATCAATAAAGGGTCAGTTAAAAATCCTGTTCGATATAGGCCCAAAATTCTATAATGGCCACCTTGGTCGCAGTTAGGAGGTCGATATTGGCCCTAAATTGCAAAGCGTAACATTTTATGTAACGTTGGGCCAAGTCTGATGTCAATTGTTGAGCCCGATTTAAACCTAGGACAATCTATTAAGGCCTTATATTCCACCTAGTTTCATTTCCATACTCAGTGAAACGTGCATGAGGTCCGCAAAAAGTAATTCAAAGCAGTTTAAATTTAAATTTATTTTTTAATTTTTAAAGTTTACATGTATTGTAAAATTTTGAGGCATAATATTGACTGGTATTTATTTTATTTATTTATTTTGTTTTTTTTTTTGTTCTTTGGGAAAATTTATCTTTTATGTGTAATATTTTATTTGCCGCAAATTCTATTTCTTTGTGTAGTATACTATAATATACATTCTATACTTTTTTTACTGTCTGACAGTAAATTTTTGGTAACACTAAGGAATTTGTCTTTACTGGCTTATGTTTTGTAGCCAAGATCCCAATACATAACTTCTTCGGACATTCCATTTTTCACAAAATCATCTTACTTATTCATCACACTCTAATACCCAGATTTTCTGGATTTTTCATGTTTGATGTTCTTCTGAGATAAAGCCAACATATCGTACTTTTGAAAGGGCTACAATAAGCAATAGCAAAATGCATGCTTTTCATGTGCACGCGATACTCCGACGAAATGTGTAGCTACTTAGTTATAAGCTTACCAAATTCGAATGGTCACCGCTTCTTGGCAGCTACATTACCTACATAACTTTCTTTCCTGATTACCACAACGTTTTCATTCCTATGGAGGGCGTCCTCTAACAATTGAGTTGCCCATCAAAAACATACGATTTATGTACTTCATTTGCCTGCAGTAAAATGAATGAGCTTCAATACTCAAATGCGAGTACTTTCATACATCGTTTGAGTGCCATCAAAAATTATAATAAAAAAGTTTGACCAACATGAACAGAATGTTCAGTGAGTAAATAAAATTGAAGCACCTTTGTGGCAGCTTATGAAATTAAAAACAAAAAAAAACAAAAAACAAAAAAAAAAAAAATTATGTACATCAGTGAAGCACAAAAATAGAAGATCATCAAGTAGTAAGTTATAATAATGCTTCTTCTTCTTCTTCAGCTCATTCAACATATTTACTACATACAAACATATTGTACATACATACATACATACAAACATGATACTTATACTCATATGTGCACTTCAAATGTGAAGAGCACGGAAATTTATTAAAATTGAAATGTACACGCTCCCATATACTCCTACACACATATACTCGTAAGCATATCGAAAGGATGAAAGAGAGAGAGAGAGAGAGAGGGAGAGAGAAAGAGAATTGAAGAGCATATCTTGACAAACAAACAAAAAAGTATGAGATATCGAAAAGACGCTGCTCCTACACACACACACACACACACACACACATACTTGTGCATGCACGCATATGAGTACCTACATACAATACATACATATTTTTCTCAAATTGCACACGGTTGGCGCAATTTTCATATCAACACATTCGCTATCGCAGTAACAACAACTACTGTAATAGGAGCAATGGTATCGCAGCAACACAATCAACAGCACAACAGCAGTAGTTGACAAATGTATGTAAGTGGCGTGTGTGTGTGTGTATGTGTGTGTGTGACTGCAAGAGTGCCATACACTTGCTGCACTTTTTTTCTCTGCAGCGCGTATCAAAAGTTTCATTTTCCCCAACGATGGCGACGTCAATTCGGTTCAAGAAATGTACGTACGAGTATCAGCAACATATAAAAGAATATTTACAGTTAAAGTTACGTGCAACATCAGCAGAACAGCAGCCGTTGCCGCCACAGCAGTTGGCAATATTGTCACTCAGTTTCCTCATTTTCTTTGCATTTTTCTTTTTGCCCTCGTTTTCATTTTTGGTCTTTTTTGTTATTTGTTTGCCAACAATTGTATGTATGTTTGTATGTATGGTATGTTATGAAACAAAAAAAACAAACAAAACACCAGCAAACAATTTAAAATTGAAAATAAAAAGTTGTTCATTGAGAATTGCTGAAATTTCACATTGAAATTGACATGCCGAAGCACTTAACACCATATTGCTGCTGCTGTTGCTGTATGTTGCATATATGTTGTTATTGATGTTACTGATGTTTTTACTGCTACTACTGCTGCTGCTGCTGCTGCTGCTAAAAGTTGCTACTGCTAAAAGTTGCTATCGAGGTTAAGCTATACACGTAGGTAGCTCAAGTATTATTATAACCGAAAATAACAATTTTATACAGGATATAAAAAGCAAAACTTGCATTGTTGTTGCTGGTTGACATGTCCTTCAACTTTCATAAGGGTGTAGTAAGCACGTATGTATGCAGCATGTGTATTGCACATTTATCTAGAGAGTAAAGTGTAAGTGTTTCAATTGTTTATAAAATGAAATTAATTAAAAACTTGTTGCCGCAATAATTAAAGGCAGATAATAAAAAAAGAGAATTACAGATGTAAATAAAAGTATGAAGGAAATCACAGGGAAAATTTTGTAATCGGTAACTGATCTGAAAAATCATTGTCATTTGAAATTGCATTGATAATGGAAGCTGAATGTGTTGCAGCAGCATTAAAATTTTGAATGCCAATACTAGTTCGAAACTAATATTCCTTGAAACTTTCCCATGGAGGCGACTAGGCCAAGCTTTTCGCATCCACTCATGTGGGATATATTTTAGTAGATGCATTTAGTACAGGCACCTTGGTACAACAAGGTATTGCGAGAAGTTCGTAGTAAAAGGAATAAACTATGGCCTACCTACAATCTCATTCTGTTTCAAATTTATCAAATTGCATATAAACATTTTTCTGAACTCTGTGAATCACTTTACCTGTAATACTTCAACCAAATGCAGTCCAACCTCATCTCTGACCCTCGAAGTTTTTTCCACTTTATTAACGTCAAAAGGAAATCAGATAGTTACCCGACTACTTTGAAATTGGGACACACCTCCTCAGACAACCCAAAGGAAATTGCAAATTTGTTTGCCCATTTCTTTAGCCAGTCTTTTACCAGCCATGTACTAGAACCTGACCCTGATTACTTTTCGTACATGAGTAATTGCTCCCAAACGTCTCTAACTTCAATCGAAATACCCCTTGAAGTTGTAAAAGAGAAGATACAAACACTTGGGAACGAGTACTCCCCCGGCCCAGATGGCTTGCCTGCAATAGTTTTAAAAGAATGTCAAAACATGTCAAGCAATTTTTTCCACGCTCGGGAAGAGTTCTTACATTACCCTCCATTCACAAAAAGGGTAGAAAAAAATGGAATTTCCAACTATCGACCAATCGCTAAGCTTTCCTGTATACCTAAGCTTTTCGAAAGCATAGTTTATGATGCAATGTTTTTCCATTGTAAATCCATTTTCTCACCTAAACAGCACGGATTTCTAAACGGCAGATCAACAACAACTAACTTGTAACCGAATTTGTATCCAGCACTCTGTGTGCATTGGAGGATGGCAAAGAAGTCGATGTAATTGCTACCGAGTTCAGCAAGGCTTTTGATACAATTTCGCATGGTATTATCTTTCTTAAACTCAACGCTTTAGGCTTTTAAATTGGGTTTATAAGATGGATAAAATCTTACCTTGAAAATCGGATATATAATGTCATATTTAGGTCTTCCACCCTTCTGAACCCTTTGTTGCCACATCCGGTGTCCCTCCTTATTAGTCCTCCTTACCTTAGTCCCTTGATTTTTGTCCTCACTAATTGTAGCAATGTAGATTGTATCATCAAAAACTCTCAGCTCTCCATCTATGCTGATGACGTGAAAATTTACCGACACATTCTAATACCCCTTGACTATCGCCCACTACAAGATGACTTGAAAAATTTTTCAAAATGGTGCGATACAAATTTTCTCGAGCTCAAAGTCAGTAAATGTCAATTCATAACATATTCCAGAAAGCGAATTCCTTCATTGCCTAGGATTTATATTATACGCGATAACATTGTCCCCTCTGTAACTTCGTTACGAGACTTGGGTGTTATCTGTGATAAGGAACTAAATTTTCGTTCCGATATTGATGACGTTGTAAATATGGCCAACTCTGCTCTTGGGTTTGTGAAACACTGGTCCAAAGAATTCTCAAAACCATATGTGACAAAATCTCTCTATTTTACATTTGTCAAGCCAATACTTGAAGAATATGCTAGCCAAGTCTAGCCTCCTTTTTATAACACCCATTCCCTTAGAATTGAAGCAGTGCAACGCAGATTTATTCCCTTTAACTTGCCCCCTTGCCCCCATATAAGGATCGTCTAAAACTAATTAACGTACAGTCCCTTGAAATACGCCGCAAAATCGCCGATACAGTATTTGTTCACCAATTATTAGCTGGAAACATTGACTGTCCCGCGTTGCTCCAAACTATTTTTATTAACACTAACCCACGTAACCTTAGATCTGTGCCCGATTTTCGGCTGAAAACTCACCGAACAGATTATGGCGGCAACGAACCAATGTCTAGAATGCTTCGAATAGCCAACGACATTCCAAATGTTTTTGACTTTCACCATAGCAAATTTAGCTTAAAGAATGCTCTGTATAAAGCCTACTCCTCTCCCTCCCTCTTGCTAAGCCATGTATAAATGAAAAAATCCCTCCCTATAAATTAAGTATAGATTTAAGTAATTTTCTCACTTGTACTAAACTAAATAAATAAATACTTTTTCATCCCGAAACCAAATGGTGAAGAGAAAATTTTGTCTAAGGCAATTTTAACTCTTGTACCGTGTAGAAAATTAGTTTCTTCGACTTTTTTTTTATTTCGCCTGTGCCAAGATTTGAATCCCGGACACTCTGCGTAGCAAGCCAACACACAACTAACTCGGATTCGGCGACCATTAGGACAGACTCAAGCCAACGATCGCCCATTGAGATACCACGTGGAAGTTTTATCTTTTCTAAAGTCAAGTTTTTTTTTATAATTTATTTCAGTATAGGTGAACCGACCCCAAGCCAGACATTCAAGTACTATTTAGAAAATATTGACCTAGGGCATTTTTTCTACATATGGTATGGGCTGTTGTGCCATCAAAAGTAAAGTAAGGTATAACCAAGGCTGGGCAGAAACAGAGATAGTGAGAGATTGTATCTTTATGTTCATACACCCCTGCTCAAATTAATAGTTACACTGAAAGAGTTTTTGTTTGAATTAGTTTTTGCAACCATTATCGCGTAATTAAAGGTGAAATGAAGTGTTTTTTTAATTAACGCAATATGGCAATGCTATGCAAATGCTGGCAAAGTGAAACGTGTGATTTCCCTAATTATTGTGAATTGTTGCTTTTTGTGAAAAATAAAAACCTGCTAAATCTAAAGAATGTTTTTTTTTTACTTTTTACAGTTCTTAATATAACAGTGGTAAATTTTGCTTTAATTAACTTAAAAATAGTGAAATTAGATTAAATAATTTATAATTTAGATGTGTCGTAAATGACACTGCACTGATGACGAAGCCCGGTTAGTTTCGAACCTAAGAAAAGAAGGAAAATCACTTCGTAACATTGGCCATAATTGATGGGGAGAACCCATAATTTTGTTAGAAATGCGTTAAAGCGAAAACCCCAGAACGAGTTTCGAGGAAGGCCCAAAAAAACTAACGCAAATCTCAATCGTCACATTTGGCTATCTGCAAAAAGGACCTATTTAAGTCTTCAACGGTTATAGCAGCACCCGAAATTGGAAACGTGGTTAAACGTGGTAAGTTAACCTACCAGGACGAATAGACAAAAAATTTCCCTTGAGCATGAGGTTAAATTTTACACTGAAACACAAAATCTGGGTGGGGTCTGAGGGTGAAAAAAAGTGGAGAAATAATTTATGGAGCGATGAACAGAAAATTAATCTGTTCGGAAACATTTCAGAAGGGAATGTACGCCCCGTCCAAAAGGCAAAGAATTTCACGATCGTTTCACGTAAACAATAGTGAAGCATGGAGGTGGAAATATTATGGTTTGGGGATGCTTTTCTAGGTATGGAGTCGGTCCTATACACCAAACTACTAACCATATGACAGCAGTCGAATACAAGGATATTGTGGAAAATACAATGTGTATCCTATGCAGAGGAAAACATGCCTTTACGTTGGGTCTATCAGCAACATAACGACCCAAAGCATAGCGGTATGCTTAATTTATTGTTATAGTATTGTTAATTTAAAAAAAAAAAGCTTTGAAAACCACAATGTCAATTTGTAAGAAAGGCCAAGTCAATCTTTACTTTACTTACTTACTTTTAATGGCACAACAGCCCATGGAGGGCCTAGGCAGAACTTTTCGCATCCACTCATGTTGTGCGTGTTATATTTGTACATGAATGGAAGGGACCTACAGTTTAATACCGAATCCGAACGGCGAAGTGAAAAGCTTTTAGCTTTTCATAGCAATTTTTGCTCTTGTAGGTTTGTCATTGCCTGCCAAGAGGTGGTGTGTGGCCGTGTAGAAAAATTATTTTTTCTACTTTTTGATTTTGTCTCTGCCGAGATTCGAACCCCGGACACTCTGCGTATCAGTCCAACGCACTACCACTACACCACAGCGACCACCCCGGACCAAGTCAATCTTGCTTTTACTTACTTTTAATGGCACAACAGCCCATGAAGGGCCTAGGCCGAGCTTTCCACTCATGTTGTGCGTGTTATATTTGTACTTGAATGAAGGGACCTACAGTTTAATGCCGAATCCGAACGGCGAAGTGAAAAGCTTTTCATAGCAGTTTTTACTCTTGTAGGTTTGCCATTGCCTGCCAAGAGGTGGTGCCGTGTTTAAAAATTAAATTTTCCAATTTTTTGTTTGTTTTGATTTTGCTTGTGCCGAGATTTGAACCCCGGACACTCTGCGTAGCAGTCAAACGCATTACCACTACGCTACAGCGACCACCGGATCTAAATCCAATAGAAAACCTGTGGGGAAACTTAAAAAAGAAATGGGCGAAAAAAGGTTTTTCTCTAATAAAGAACAATTATGGGAGTATGTGCAGAAAATATGGTATAGGAATACATCCACAGACACCTGTCGGTATTTGATTAATAGTATGCCAAGGAGAGTAGCGAAGGTAATTCAAATTGGTGGTGGATACACAGGATATTAGTTAAATGATTCAAAATATCCAATAATTTTTTATTAACACTTTTAATTATTCTTGTTTTTTTTTTGTAACTCTACAAGTGTAACTATTTTTTTGAGCATTAGAATAAGCGCCTTAAAATGTTTATTGATCTCAGATTCTTCGTTATACTTTATCTAGTAATGAAGTTTAATTTTCTATATTTATTTATATCCACTGAATTGATGTGAATTTTTAAATTTTAAAAATTAAGCGAGTTCTGCCTTGTGTAGGCAGGAAAAGTTGAATTTTGTTGCCCAGTGTTAGAAACTTTATCGTACCATGTAATTGAATAAGTTCATTCAATGATAATGAAAAAAAGTAATTCTAAAACTGCACCACAAAAATAACTTTAATAATATTTCTTAGACAGCGCATAGTGATTCTTATACAGAGCCGCTGAGCGTACAGGGCCCAGGCTACTTCATTCAAAACTCAAAGCTCACTTCGGGTGATTTTCATCAGTTTTCGAATTTGTGTTCAGTATCGAAAAATCTCTGAGATAAGTACAGCATATGCGATCTAAATAAAAGCCGCGTTGTACAGTGTTATGTAACAGTAGCTAGTAAAGGATGTTTTTTCTTAAGTGTGGTTTTCAATCTGGCAATACCGTTTTCGGAGTTGGTCTTTATGACAACTGACACTTGATTTATGCTTAGTTTGGTTTGACATTTCACAATGAATAGACTTACGCCTGAAAATTTTTTTGCAAATTATTGAAATTTATTATCAAACATCATGAGCTGTGAAAAAAGTGTTTCTCAAGATACGTCCAATTAGCGACGAGGCTCATTTTTGGCTCAATGGATTCGTGAATAACCAGAATTGTCGTATTTGGAGTGAAGACCAGCCAGAGGCAATTCAGCAGCTACCAATGCATCTCGAAAAATGCACTGTTTGGTGCGGTTCATAGGCAGGCAGCATCATTGGGCCGTACTTCTTCAAAGACGATGAAGGCCGCAACGAACCATCAGAAAGGTACCGTTCAATGATAACAGATTTTTTTTGCCGAAAATGCAAGAATTGATCTTGGCCGAGATGTGGTTCCAACAGGACGATGCCACATGCCACACTGCAAGCTAAACCATTTATCAATTGAGAGGCGAATTTGATGAGCAGTTTTGGTGCAGTCAACTGGCCACCAAGATCGTGTGATTTGACCCAGTTAGACTATTTTTTGTGTTAAGTCTCTTGTCTATAGGGACAAGCCAAACATGATTACTGCTTTGGAAGCCAACATTGAAAGCGTCATTTGTGAAATTCCGGCCGAAATGTGTGAAAAATTTGCTAAAATTGGACCTTCAGAATGGACCACTTGAAGCGTAGCCGCGGGCAACATTTAAGTGAAATTATCTTTAAAAAGTAAATGGCAGGAATTGATTTATCAGTCCAAATAAAAATTTCATTCACCTTTGTAATATTTCTGTGTTTTTTTTTTTCATTTTCAAAAACTAAACTCTTATAAAAATCACCCTTTAGAACAGTAGGTGGCAGAAAATGATTTCAACATAATTAGAGCAACTGAACAACTAATTTTTAACATTAATAATTAAAATGTTAATGAAGTATATAATATTGAAAAATCAGAAATTGAAATATTAATTGGAATAGTAAAATCAACAAATGTAAATTATTTTTATTACACAAAAGTGTATGCGTGAGCAAAGTATTTGATTTAACAACAGTTTCAACATGAATCATAATTGTAAATTAAATAATCGCACACACACACATTCGCACGTGCATAAGGTACAAATGCACATTCCATATAAGAAAAGTACAACAAACACAAGCAGCAAAACACATGTTTATGAAGTAACACAATTGCTGACACAAACAAACAGACAGACAGACAGTCAGACAACGACGACACATGCACACACACAACAGCAACACATTTCGTTAACCTCATTAACACGAAAGTAACTGTAAGAGGAAACGGAAGTAAAATGGGAAGAAGCATACACACAACAACACACACACACACACACACACACACACACAGTGAAGAAAGTTTGGCAGGAAATAACAACAACAACAACGACATAATGAAGAAACAGCAACATCAAATGTAATATCCTTTAAGGATATTATATTAAAGAAGATATAAATGATGAAAAAGCAGACTAAGATACTCCCCAATACAAGACAAGAGATGGAGCAAGTCTAAGTACATAGCATATGTATGTATGCATATGAGGTTGAGTATGGAAAAGGAGAAGCAGCAGCAGCAAAGTGATTTTCTTTAAGGGAATTGTACCACAAACAGAAGAACACACTAACACACACACATACCCATACACATACCCATATTTAATGAAATTTAGTTACGTTTGAATTATGTTATGAAGGTGTTGGAACTGATGTGAATAAGTGAGAAATTGATATGAAGACATATACTGGTATGAAGCCACTTACACATTAGTGTGTGTGTGTGTCTCTCTCTATGTCTGTTTGTACATATGCATGTATAAGTGTATTTGCAAATATAATTGTAACCCAGGTAAAATGTTAATGAACATAAACGAAAAAGAAGAGAAGCAGCAGCAGCCGCACCGGTAGCTGGAGTCAGAGCAAGAGCCAGCAAATGAAGAAGCCATCACGGTTTGGTTATTAAATTCATTAAAATTTTTGATGCTTCCTTCGTTCACTTTTGTATGTCTGTCTCCTGAATGAATTTAATTTTAGAGGGAAAACGAATACAAAAAAAAAAACGCACAGAAAATGAAACGAAGCGCAGAAAACTTATAGCAAATTAGTAGAGGATAGAAATATATATATATATATATTTTTTTTTTACTCTATTACACCCTCACAATCAAAAGAAAAAACACACACACACATAGAAAGTATAAAGTACAATAGATGTTATTAGAGTTTCTCTAACAAAACGTTACAGGTTTTCACAATAGATACAAACACAGTCAAACACACATACTCGTACATAATCCTCAGTATAAGTACATACATATAAGTATGAGTTTATATATGATAGTACTTAGGTACATACGAGTATGTATGGTATGTAGTTCATGAGTGAGTGCCAAACGAAAATAAATTGAAATATTGCCAAAGGCAAATTATCTATTGCAAAGTATGTTGTAGGAAACCTGAACGGCATACACACAAATCCACACAAAAGGGTGAAAGCGAACAAAGCTGTTGGCTTCCGACTTTTGTATGTGTGTGTAAAGTGCACAAAGCTATCGCAAAAACGGTTCAAAAAAGACGACGGCAGCAGGCAGTAGCTAGATGCAGTAGCAGCAACAGCAGCAGAGCAGCAATAGAACATAAATAACACAGCAAAGCTAGCACAAATAACATAAAGTGGAATTGAGTACATATAAATTTGTTAGAAAAAGCAATGTTCACAAGTAAGTGACTTTGTTAAAGTACCTAAAGTATAAGTATACACATCCATACGTACCCTCACTCACTCACACACTCACACACACACACACACATTTATATACATATGTAGAATGTAGAAGTGTCATTGAGTCGGCAGTAGTTGAATTGAGTTTTTGAATGGTTGCGAAGAAATTCAATAATATTTGTATAAAGCTGGTTTTCCACCTTTAGCGCATACATAATATGTACAATAAAGGAGCAAAATGGAGTGAGTTGAAGTTTTATTCTAAGTATAGCATATTATTAGCGTAAAATGAATCCACAAGCACAAAGAGAAGAAAGGCATAAACATATTACCTAGGTTAATACAGGAAACATAAATGAAATAGACAGACTATGTGGTATGTAAGTGGTGGAAAAGTCGGCTTTTGAAACGTTCTCAATTCTCTATATTAAATTGTTTCTCATTAGAATAAATTTACTTTTAATGCTTCAAAGCAGATGTCTTAAGTATCTAACCCACATACATAAATACTTTATTGAAATGGATTTTTGCAGTGAAACTTTTTGTGGGCTAGTATTGAAATGGGGATCGGAAACCTTTTGTATAACGAATTATTTTATTTTGTTTAGCTCTCTATGTACACATCAAAAAATTACAACAAACTCATTTCTCTCACTATCTTTATTGAGGAATAAAATCGAAATGTTACACATAGTGTGGTGGGGAGTGAAATAGCGCAAACAAAAGATAGAGTAAGCAAAATCCACCAATGCAAGAACAACACGAACAGCACTCTCTCTCTCTCTCTATCTCCGTCGTGTATTTATGTATGTAGTTGCACTAAAGGAATTATTCGCGAAAATTAGCAACAATGCGAATTTATATAAAGTGATAGCAGCACTGATCGCTGTGGCGTAGTGGTAGAGCGTTGGCCTGTTATGCAGAGTGTCCGGGGTTCAAATCTCGGCACAGGCCAAAATCAAAAAATTTAAAAAAACAATTTTTCAACACGGCACCACCTCTTGGCAGGCAATGGCAAACCTACAAGAGATAACACGCACGACATGAGTGGATGCGGAAAGCTCTTCCGTTCATCGTTCGGATTCGGTATGAAACTGAGTGGATGCGAAAAGTTCGGCCTAGGCCCTCCATGGGCTATTGTGCCATTAAAAGAATGAAAGAAAAAAGATAGCAGTGCAACAAACTTCACCAAGGCAACAACAACAACAGAGCTTTGTTGTTACGGCCATAAAGGCGGTATAAATAGAATGTCAAAATCAGGTGACGAAAGTGGTAGTGAAACAACAATAACATCACATATTTCAATGGCGGTATAAATAAAATGACAAAATCAACTTTGCACCACAAAGGAAAAAGAGGAGAGAGTTGCTAGTAACCCCACCATATTGAATTCACCTTGAACAACACAAAAAACTATAACGGTTAACTCTTTTGAAGTCAATCACTCAATGCTAATATGAAAATTTCTCGAATGTTCGCAGTCGACTGCGTGTATATGTACACATGAGATGACATTGAGAGAGCCGATGTCTATGCTTGTACTACATGGCCTTGATTCCTATATACATATGTACATACAAACTTAGTATGAATAAAATCCGATCACATACCGACACTGTCTGTTCATGTATTCTATGATATACTCTCTCATATTTAAAACGAACGAAAGGAATTCCGTATGAGAAATCTGCATTGAAATTATTATTATTTTTCATTTGTGTTGATATTTCCAATAATGCACTGAAAAAATATAAAAGCTTCCATTGCATTGAGTCAAATAGAAAGAACATTGAAATAAGAGGACATGAGGAAACATAGAAAACGTAATAAAAAGATTGATGTAGTATGCTTAGAAGTGAAACAAGTTGGTCGTGATAAGTTTCATTTCACCCGCGAGTTCTTAAGCGTTCACATTCTTTTTTTATGTTTTCAACAATATCATGTTACGTAACAAAAAAAAAAAAAAATAAAACCACCATATTATTATTAAAATGATTATTATATTGCAAGCAATATAATTGCAAGATTTATAGTAATACTTATATACTTTACTTACATATTGTTACCTTAACGTAGAAAGGCCCCAAATAACATTTTTTCACCATCGAGTTTTCGGCCAGTTCGGCTCAAAATTGACCATGGTCCATTCGAATTTGAAAACAATTAATTTCGATTAAAAGGTTAGTTAGGGCCTTCCTATATAAAAGTAACGTAATGCTGCAAAATGCATTCAAAATATTATTTCATTAATTTAAGTGAATTAGTTTCTTTGATGTTATTAGAAGTGCAGCACTCACACACTAATATCATTCTCACACATACATATTTTGATTAAATTCCACTCAAGCCTAAAATACCACACACTTTTTGTGTCCTTTGATGCCGTTTATAACATGCAGGCTTAGAGGATTTTAAATAATTAATTATCTCTGAAATTATTTAACCGATTTCTCTTATGATTTATGTCATTGGAAACAGCAGCGAATTAAAAGTATACACTAGAAATTTTCGAAAATACATAGTTCATAAGTTGGAGAATTGAGAGCTGATAGTATTGAGTTTTAAGAAGACGAAGAAGAAGTTTTAAAACTTCTTCGTGCCTAATTTTTTTGAAACAGTTTAAAAGAATTTTTTGCCAAAAGTATGCAATACATTTCGAATTATGTTGTGAACAGTGAAATTTTTATGAACGATTTTCCCGAGGGAACTTATGCTGTAGACACCAAAGCGATAGTTCGATTTGGTTCATCAAAAATGTTACCATTTTATCTAATTCAATATTTACTTAGTATTTTATATACCATATGTACAGGGTGCGCCATCTTTTATGTCGCTATGTAAACATGGAACAATTTTAACATTTATCAACCGATTGACTTGAGTAAATATGTTTTTGAAACGTCAATTCAGTTTAATTTTCTTCATTCACCGAAAAAAAGTGCCGAAATAGTGACGCTTGACATTGAAAATAGTCGTTCAGTTGTGTTAACTCAACGTGCATATCGTCGCAAATATCGTAACCCGCCAAGCACCGTCTGACAACACTATTCGACATTTGGTGTCGAATTTTGTTGAGCACAGAACAGTGCGAGATGGAGATCATCGACAAGCCGTTCATCAATGCCCAAGACATTCCAATTAACTGGTTTAAACGGTAAGAGAAAGTCTTACCGAGAAACTACATGTGTCGTATCGTCACCGCGCTCAACATTTTGGCTGAGGTGGAACCACCTTGCGGCGCTTTTGTTTCCGTATAAAGTGCGATTAACTCAAAGAATATTGCCGACAGACCGTCCACGTCGCTTGGAATACGGCCAAACAGTCGCTCAATTGGTTGACACTGAACCACCTGATTTTTGGAAGGAAATTTTGATGATTAACGAGGCCCATTTCACACTCTCTGACGCCGTTAACAAGCAAAATTACCGCATTTGGGTAACGAAGAATCCACACGGTATCTACGAAACACAATTGCATGACCAAAAAGTGAGTGCTTGATCGGCTTTTGCGCCAAAACCATCATTGGGAAATTTTTCCTTTTTGCATGATTTGCAAACGTTGTTCAAGAGTAAGTCTATTCATTATGAAATGGCAAACCAAACCAAGCATAAATCCAATGCCAGCTGTCAAAAAGACCAACTCCGAAAAAAGTTTTGCCAGATTGAAAACTACACTTCTAAAAAAAACACCTTTTATATGGAAATCGTTAAATTATTCAATATTCACATATCATACCGACATAAAAGATGGCGCGCCCTGTATATTCTATTAATAGAATAAAGTGTTGAAAACAGAGTGCAAGAGAAACAAATATTCTGAATCACAACATCTATTTTCTTTGGTGCATTGGACACGAATTTGGAATAATAGTTTCTACGGGTCACTTCTGGGCTTTGTTGTATTATTTATTTTATTTTATTTGAAAAAATTTATGATGAAACTAATTCTACGAACATTTCTCCAATGTCATCTTCGTCGTCCATTTGACATTTGACGCGCACATTTTACTTTGATTTCATTGGAGCTTGGCGAATCAATTGGCGGAGGGTGATTTTGAAAGATTTAATAGAATATTACGAATTCCCAGAATTGACCGCAGTATGGCCTTTATGTGTGATTGGTGAATGAATTAATATTCCAAAATTTGGCTCGAAAAATGGGACTATCCTCTCTAATAGAGGACAGATGTAATCTCTCTGTACCTGAGTAAGGATTCATTTTTAAGTCATAATATTTTGAGAGCAAATACAGGTGCATCCATGCGCATCAACTACTCAAAATAAAAAATAAACATTTTTAACACCACTTTGCTATTCACAGATCGATTTATACATTTTTAACCTATGTCACATAATATCTTTTTAATGGCACAACAGCCATTCGATTCGAAACAGCGCAAGCGCAGTGAAGCTTCACACACCACACACCAAAGTCACTGTTCATTCAATACAAGGGCATGTAGATTTTTACCCAATAAATAAAATTGTATTCTCATTGTAGGGTGAAGCATAAAATCATAACATGTGCAGTACTTAGTCTTACCATCTACCACATAGTATGTATGGTACAAGCAGAAGTCGTAAAAATGTAACCAGCAATAAGATGCATATAAAATTCAATGTACTGGAAATCATTGTAAAATTATTAGCTTATTTGCACACCTTGATACACTTTACGGTTAATCGCAGCTGCGGCTTACCACCCGATTTTCTTTTGCTATTAGTAAAATATGAGATTTTAATGTTAAATGCCTTGTTTTTTAGGGTAAAAAGTCGTTAAACGATTAATATTACGCAAACTATGAATGTGTTTTTTTTGTTTGGTGTCGTTATTTATTGTTAGCATTTAAATTTTGCACAAGGCTAAAATGAAAAGAAACAGATATGAAGCCAACATGACAGAAATATAAATAAACCCTTTTTCAAAAACTAGCAGCAACGATGATGGCGCAAATTTCAATCATACACACTCGTGAGCAAGTAGTACATATGTATGTATGTATGTATATGTGTGCTGCTGTATAGTTGTGTGTGCACTTACTCCCATACATTGTGAATGAAATATTTTATTGCATGCGACAAAAAGTGACAGCGACAACGGTAAAATCTGATAGACAATTTTCCTTCAGCCAAACCTTTCTCATTTTCTCTCTCTGCTCACACTTACCTTAAGTTCGTGCTGCTTCTAAGCAAAAAAAAAACAAAAAAAAAAAACAATGATACTGATGGAAAACCAACAACAACCTAGGGCAACCAACCACTGAGAAAGTTTTCTTTAGCGAACAACCAAGGGCTATAATGTTAATGCAGGTATGTATGTATGTAGCATTACCTCGACAGACGTAAGGATGTTTTGTGTGTGTGTGTGTGTGTGTGTGTGTGTAGTTGATAACACTGATGACTTCCGTACTTTAATGGATGGTGTAACTGTGTATGACGATATTAAGATTTGAAGAAAACGAAGCCATATTATGAGAAACTTACTATCACTTCTGCACTTACTATATAACGTAGGGAAAAATAAAAATATCAAGCGATATTTATGTATCATACATAAGTATACAAGCAGACATATAAAGGCATACATACATACATACATACCGACATAAGATATTAGAAAAATACAGCAGTGCACAACTAAATAGAAATATCTCCTTGATATGAATCTTCAAATATATTTTCAAATATTGTATGTAAGTAAAATGGTGGTGGATTAAATGAAATAATTCTGAAAGATATAAGAATGAATTTATGACGCAATACTTATTTCGAGTTATGTGTGTATTGAAAGATATGTTCAGTTTTCTGCCGAATCCAAATGAATTCTAGCATTCAGAGCTTGACCGTTTCCTTTTAAATTTTTTAGATTCTCATCAGATACAGTGATTGGAGCCACTCATGTTGATGAGCGAATAGAAAACAACGCTTCAGCTAGAAAGGTTTCTATACAGATACAGGGAAACCTAGCTCTACTGGGACTTATAAACTGTAGATGGCCAACAAAGTAAGCACATACCTAGGTCCGAGGAGCTTCTCAATTCGTAGGTGTGGTGTGCTGGGGCTAGTAAATTTTTGTCAGCAACTGTACAATTCCACTGAACGAATATTAAGCGTTAGGAAAAGTCAGTCAATACCCTGTAACTTGTTTGCTAAAAACACTAAAAAAGATATTGAAAACTTTTCTTTGAGTTTCATGATAGAGAATATATAAATTTCTGATTACTTATATAGAATGCAAATGCATATAACTAAATATAGATTTAGATTAAACCAGCGCAATTTTATGGCGCCAAAGGAATGCCTAAGGTAAATACCGTTAAGAACCATCATACCTGATTTAGCCCCAAGGCCCCTAGTTTTAGTATACCAGGTGCACAAGTATGAATTATACGGCAATCTTTTTAAGAAAATACACGTTTATTTAAGGATAATGGTTATACATTCAATCTTCAAAGTAATGGCCATTGCTAGCGACACATTTTCCCCATCTCTCTGGTAATTTGTGAATGCCTCGCCAAAAAAACTTTTCGTTTTCTGAGACAAACCAGTCATCGAGCCATTTTTTCACATTTTCGCACGAATCGAAGTGCCGCTCAGCAAGTGCGTGAACCATTGATGAAAAAAGGTGGTAGTCAGATGGATCCAAGTCTGGTGAATAAACCGCATGGGGGAGGGCTTGCCAGCTGTACGAATCTACAAATTCACGAGTCAGTTTTGTTCGATGTGATGGTGCATCGTCATCTAGAAAAATCACTTTGTGTTGTCTAGCTTGATATTCTAGACGTTTTTAGCGCAAAGCACAGTTCAAATCGACCAATTCTTGTTGGTAGCTTTGACCAGTAACTGTTTCACCTGGTTTCAGAAGGTCAAACCAGATAACACTTCGCTGATCCCAGAAAACGCAGAGCATTGTCTTCTTTCCGAAGCGATTTGGCTTTGTTGTCGATTTTGCCGGTGTGCCGGGCTTAACATATGATCGTTTACGTTTGGAATTCTCGAAATAGATCCAATTTTCATCGCCAGTAAGAATTCGATGAAGCTATGACTTTCTATTGTAACTGGCGAGCAACATTTCACAGGTGGTTTTTCCTTTTTCTTGCTGTCTTTCAGTCAATTCATGCGGCACTCATCTTCCCACCTTCAAAATCCATCCCATGACTTTTAAATGTTAAAAAATGCATTGTTGGGTCACATTTAATTGTTCTGCAAGTTGTTCTTGTGTTCGACCATCATCCTCATAATCATCGAGTAAATTGCAATTCGGCATCTTCAAACTTTTTCGGTGGTCTTTCACGTTCTTCGTTTCTCACATCAAAATCGCCACTTTTAAACTTATTGAACCACTCGTGGCACTGTGTTTTGCCTAGAGCAGCGCTGGCCGTAAGCTTCCGCAAGCATTCGGTGAGATTCAAAAGCAGATTTCTTCACATGGAAACAGAAAATCAATGATGTCCGCATATCGTAGTTTGTCGGCACAAAATTCGACATTTTTACGAGCGAAAAAAAATATATTTTGTTGTATGAAACTTGTTTGTTGATGAACTGAATATTGTTGACAGAACTAAATGCGAAGAAATGGCGCCAATAATTTGATTTGACCGAGCGTATAGTTTAACCTAGCCACACAGAGATGTCACCGGTCATTACCGGTTTTATACTGATACACCTGGCGCAGAACTTTAAATTGGCAACAATGTTTTTTGTGAAAACCGATTTGACAGTTTCTCGTTTGTTTTGAAGTTAGTTTGGTTTGGCCATTCATCATGAATAGACTGACGCCGGAGCAACGTTTGCAAATTGTTCAAATTTATGTTGATAAGCTCGATTCAATTTGACAGACACAACGTGCGTTTTATGTTGCTCATAATCGCCCATCACAACGATTAATTCGATAAACTATGAATCGTTTTCGCAATACGTATACTCTAAACGATAATACGCACCCCGCAAGACATCGGTCGTACAGTGCACGTACAACAAGAGATTGCTGGTGTGCAGCGTATGCTGATGATGATGATGATGATGCAAATGTGTCAATTCGTCATTGTCCACAACAATTACGGTAAGCATTCACTTTATGGAAAATTTTGCGCAAGGATTTTGATTTGCGTGCTTACAGGATTCAAATTATGCAGGACTTAAAGCCACATGATCATCTTTCGCGCTGCACATTTGGTGAGTGAGCCGAAGGAAACATTGCCATTGATTCACACACATTTTCGTCAGAGATGTAACACACTTTTGATTTAATGGCTATGTCAATAAATAGAATTGCCACATTTTGGAACGATGATAATCCACAAGACATTCTCGAAACACCACTAATTCCAGAAAAAGTCAGGTGAAATCATTGGTCCGTATGTCTTCAAAACTGATAATGGTCTGAATGTTACAATCAACGGTGAGCGGTACCGAGATATGATTACTAACTTCTTCGTGCCTCAATTGGGTGTCATTAATGCTGCAGGCATGTGGTTTCAGTAACACGGCGGCGCCACATGCCACACAGCGCGCGATAACATGGTAACTGACCACCTCCCTCGTTCATACGTTTTGATGCCATTAGATTATTTTCTTTGGTGATATGTAAAGTCGCATGTCTACTACACCGATAGAACAGAAACAATTGAGCACTTGGAAGCCAACATTCGACGCGATACAGCTGAAACACAGCCTGTTTTACTACGAAGAGTGTGTGAAAATTGGACCTGAAGATTGTGCAGGGTACGCGCGCCAACCGCGGCGGCCACATGCCCGAAATCATATTCAAACATTAATGCCAAAAAATTATCTTAGCATAAAGCCAATTTCATGAATATTAAAAACATTTTTCTGTGTTTTATTTCAATTTAAAGTTCTCCGCCGGATATAAATTTAAATTGAAAGTATGTTTCTTAAATCGGAAAAGGGAAAAGAGAAATAGAAAAAATGGGAAGTATTTTTCAGAAATTTTTACCTTAGATATTAAATTAAATTGTTGTGTAACCTTACTTTATGCATATGTATAAGTAGTAACTACTGTCTGTAAACTGTAGAGCAAAAGTCACGACAGAAACTATCTTGATTTATGATATAGCAAAAAAAAAATAAGGCAGGCAAGCAAGCAAGCAAGCAAGCAGCCAAGCAGCGAGTTTCATGTTAAGCTTCTCACTAAATCCACCGTATTAGTGAAATATATTAAACCACAGACTAATACCATCATAATAACATATAACCACAGAGAAAAAGCAATAGCAATAGTAGCAATTGGCAACACACACACAAGTGTGAGCATTCGCGCACTCATTCATTCATTTACTGGTACAAATATGCATGGCTCATACGAGGCGCCGCCACGAGTAGTCAGACAAAATTCGGAGTAAGAATTACCTACACATACACACTTACGGTACTAACTACTAGTTAAATGTATAACATACGTACATATGTACATACATAAGTTAGCTAGCTGCTATATCAGTGCTTCCGTTAGCAGTTAATAGTGTAAGCGAGTAGAGAGTAGACAGACAGGCACACATCCATACATATATACACACATATACATATTATTGTATTCATCGTTATCGTGAAATATAGTTGAATTGTTTTGCCCTCTCTGTCACTCTCGTGAACCACTCGCTTTCTTCATATGTTGTGAAGCTAATCAATCTAATTTTGTATGGAAATCACTTGCGGCACTTGGCTTCTTAACTTATTTAACTTAAAATTGTTATAATTTTACTAGTACGTGAATTTTACTAGAGTTTGTTCATGTGTGTGTGTGTGTGGGTGTTTGTGCGTGTGCGTGTGTGTGTGTTTCTCTGTGTTTGCGTGTGTGTATATGTGTGAGTGTATGAGTATGAACTATGAAAACGTTAGATACCTTCCTCTTCTATTCCTCTGCTCCTCTACATTGACTAGCCAATTATGCATATTGTGTAGCTGATAGCTGAACGTAGAGCAACGTTGTTGCAATAAGGATTTGCGAGCGATGTTATGTTGTCTACTTACTTGTATTCACTTGTATTCACTTGTATGTACATAGTCAGTATGTAATGGAAAAATAACTAACATTGTTTCTGACATTATAAAGTTAATAAACTTATTAGGTCGATTTACTTACATAGTTATAAATATGTGTATGTCTGTATGTAGGGTGTATACATATTTAGTCGCAGTGTTGCCAACGTAACACAAAATGCAATGGCAAGAAAGTAGGGTATGCACTTCACTTAGATTACTATTATTAAATTGATTGCAATGAGGAAGGAAGTTTTTCAGCTAGCGAGCTGATTCTTTCTACAAGCCAGTACATAAATATTTTCAGTATATTGTATTTTGTATAGTTGGACATAATTTATAATGTATGTAATAAGAAAATTTATGAAATGTTTTTTATAAATCTATTAATATTTAAAACAAGAAAAGCTAATGAGGTGGTGGAGAGCTAAACTGGCTTAGATTCTATGAGACGCATTTTTTTAGAACGATACTACGTTGCATACTCGTAATATGTTAGTCTGTTAGATGGATGCATCTTGGTTAAGAATTTAAAAACTGCTGGCGAATAAATTACTATGTACGGATGGATGGATGTGAAGAAGGCCGAGAACCTGACCCACGAGTGCAGGACAGTTCCTCAAGCACTCAGTCAGTATAGCCCATTGTACTTAAGGCCTAGGAAAAGAAGAAGGGGTGACAGCAAGTAAGGGGTTGGGGTTAGAGAAAAAGAGGGAAAAAGTTGAAAAAGGGGTTATAAGGAGTGAGATCGAAAAAATCGGATAACTTCGAAAGATCACTGCTTTGAGACTATTCATCTGAATGAAAAAATTCAAACAGTAGGCTTTTGCGTTGGAGAAATTCTGATGAAATACAATCACATGTTCTTTGACTTGTGAACTTTCATTTGAGTCATGGCATCGGAAGTGGAAAGACGCGATTTAGTTGTTGAATTATTTCGAGAAAATCCGCAGTGCAGCAAGAAAACCATTGCAAATAAGGCGAGAGTAGCACAAAACACTGTCTCGATAAAAACTTTAATACAGACTTAACAGTTGCTAGAAAATATGGTTCTGTAAGGAAAGGCGGTTTCGTGTCTCCACAAAAGGCGAACAAAGTCGTTGCTCTCTTAGAGAAGAATCCAGCGTTGTCTAATCGAAAATTGGCGGGAAAAGCGAGTTGCAGTCAGTTTTTAGTTCGTAAAATTAAAAAAGATGCGGGCCTTAAAACATACAAAGTGCAGTCAGTACCGGACAGGAACGCTACAAAGAACTTGGTAGCCCAGAGCCGAGCCAAAAAGTTGAAGACAGATTTTTTTCAAAAATTCGATTGCTGTGTTATGGACGATGAAACATACGTGTGTTGTCTAAATTTTCTCAATTGCCTGGTCAACAGTTTTACACCGTAAAGGAACGAGGACGAGTTGAGGAAAGATTTAGGACAAAACAAAAGTCCAAGTTCCCAAAGAAGTTTCTGGTATGGCATGTTTGGGGTCATTATCTTGCATGAACTCCCACTTTATTGGCATTTCTTCCTCTCCATATGGCAGCATTATACTATTTAGTATATTAACGTAGTCGGTGGCACACATTTTACCTTTCACCCAATATATTGGACCAACACCGAATGCTGAAAAACATCTCCATAGCATAATGTTGCCACCACCATGCTTAATCGTTTTTATTGTGTGTTTTGGATCGTGTGCAGTATTTTTGGGGCGCCTTACTTGGGGTTTTCCGTCAGATCCAAACAAATTCAGCTTTGTTTCGTCAGACCAATTTGTTCGCGTTGAATGTCTTTTTGTGAAATTGATTCGGTTCTGGATGTTCTTCTTGCTGAGGAATGGTACTTTCCTTGCTGAATGTGCCATCAAAGCACGTTCTATCAGCCTATTCTTTGTTGTACGGCTCGTAACAGGTGCATTTAACTCCTTCCTTAGTTCTTCCGATGAATGAAATGGATTTTTTTTCGACTGCCGAATAAGAAGTTGATCGAATTTATGGGAGGTTTTTCGCTTCCTGACTCGTTTCTCTTGTTTTTCTTCAAAATGAATTGCGGAAAACACTTTTTTTTTGGATCACTTCATTGTTAGCGCAATTTCAGCCATGGATTTGCCTTCGTTTTTGCGATTTCCCATGACTTCTCTCTCCAACATCTGTGCAATGCACTCCACGACCCATTCTGAATCTAGAAACAATGCAGAAGGACGAATTTCGCAAGAATTGCTATTCTGGCACTTTTTCTTTTTTTGGGATTTCCAAAAACTACCTCAATTAATATATTTCACACGTTCTAGGAAAATATTTTGACGAAATTTAATCGCGTTTCTATTTTTTTTCCCAAGGCAAAAACGTGGTTGATTGACAAACACTCAAATGCAACAAGTATTCATGCCGAAATATGCACAAAATTGAAAACAAATTAAAGTACCGTTATCAGCAAATCGTGCACAGTAGGCTTCACGCATAGAATTCGCCAAGAAAATTATCGGTATGGTTAGAATTGTTAAAATGTATGTCGTTTCTATTATTTTTGCCATCACTGTAGTTAGTTGGCACCAGGCTACCTACAAAATTCATCTGGGTCACCCGAGTTGGTATTGGTAAACAACGCATACAAAAATAGTTGGTAAGGCGAAGATTGAGTAAGCTAGAGCAAATATATACAAGCGGGGTGTAAACACTTAGCCTGCTATTAAGAAATACTCGCATTCCACATCTCGCTTATCTCAAAACAGTAAAAGTAATTGCCTAAAACAATTGACAATTTGTGTGCGCATGCTGTGTGTGGAGATATGTACTCATAAATACTTATGTACATAGTAGCGTGTATTCGTATTTGCAAAATCCCACAGAGAATAATATATTTAAACAATGACAAAATACGAAGAGAATTGAACAAAAGCGAAACCTAAACCAAATCTAAACTGAATGGAACGAAACTAAACTCAAAACGATAATAAACCATTCAAACTGTCAACTGAAACTGCTGCCCCTGCTGATAGTGCTACAGAAACCAACCACAATGTAACCAGAAAGCAGGGAGCGATGCAGAGAGAGAGAGAGAGAGAGAAAGAGAGGAGTGAGAGAAGGGTAAATAGTGAAGTTGTTATACTTAACACCTACAACTACTACCTGAGCAAAGTACACGATATTACTTTGTTGTAAAGTAATAAGATGTTATGGTTTGTGTTGTTGTTTTGGCTTTTGTGTATCTCTAGCGCTCTCCCTCTCTCGCTCTCTGCGTGAATGTGTTTGTGAGTAAAACGTTAACGCTTATGGGATTTCTAACCCAAAACACCTTAATCCATTAGATACACAAAGACGCACACACAAAGGAAGCCCCACGATAGGGAAAACTTAACGTAATGAAGCTGGTTAGATAATCACCAACACCAACACCAACACCGACACCAACACCGACACCAACACCGACACCGACATCGTTATCATCGCCGTCACCGTTAACATAGCAGTGCAATCACTGTTATTATCTCATTTGCTTCCAACAGCGGGTGGTAATTCACACATACCCTGTAGGGACAAACCAGTCAAGGCCACCTAAAGTGGTTGAAATCAAATGCGGTGATAAACCAATTTCATAATAATATTCAGTGAAAATATAGTCTTGTAAATCTCAACTACTTTACAATATTTTTCACTTATATGGATTTTGAAATGTCACAAAGATCACGGATGAATATGATCTGGTCAGGTACCTATGTCTAATAATTTGTAAGTTTTTTTCAAACTTCAAATTTTTTTTATAATGCAATTTTTTTTTCCTAGTACAGCAACAAACAAATTTTTAAAAATGGCATTAATTTTCCCATATATATGGCGTCCCAATAAGAGTGTCCACGATTTAAATTTTGTGCAATTTTTTTGTTGTCTACGATGGAGCGCTTCGCCAAGACACAACCAACGCGTTATGATTGTGAAAATGAGGCAGGAAATGCAATGACTGTGAATGGCATTCGTTACAGCAACATGATAACCTAGTTCTTGTGGCTTCAACGGTATAGATATCAGCATGTGGTTTCATCAGCATTACGGCACCACCTTCCACTCCCCGCAAATAGCAATCGATTTATTGGAGCAACAATTTCCAGACCGAATCACCTACCGAAATTCCGTCAACTGTTGTCAGCTGGTCGCTGTGGCGTAGTGGTAGTGTGTTGGGCTGCTACGCAGAATGTCCGGGGTTCGAATCTCGGCACAGGCAAAATCAAAAAAAAAAAAGTAGAAAAAATAATTTTTCTACACGGCACCACCTCTTGCCAGGCAATGGCAAACCTACTAGAATAAAAATTGCTATGAAAAGCTTTTCACTTCGCCGTTCGGATTCGGCATTAAACTGTAGGTCCCTTCCATTCATGTACAAATATAACACGCACAACATGAGTGGATGCGAAAAAGCTCGGCCTAGGCCCTCCATGGGCTGTTGTGCCATTAAAAGTAAAAGTTGTCAGCTGGTCACCAAGATCGTGCGACTTAATGCCGTGCGTTTTTTTCTTTCGGGGTTTTTGTAAAATCGCAGGTCTATGTGATTAAATCACAAACAATTCCTGAGGTCAAGGCCGAGATCAAACGCGTCGTCGGCTAGATGGAGCCACATCTTTCTCAGATTGTCATCGAAAATTTCTTACAAAGAGCAGGGCTCTGTGTTCGAAACTGTGAAGACCATTTGCCGGATATTTCATTCCATACTCAATTGGAGCATCCCCACTTTAAAATTCAATAAAAATATTACCATCTGCTCAAAAATATGTGTTTTTTATTTTTAAATTAATTCATTCACTTACATTGGGACACCCTGCACAACTGATTGCAAAACTGACACAATTCGATTGGTCTACAAACTATTCAAAAAAAAAAAAAAATGTATTTTTCAACTAGTTGAAATTTGATTGGTTTACAAACTACTTCAAAAACATCTATCTATTAACTAGTTTAAAAGATATGAAAGCGGCTGGACAATTGACTTGTGCCTACGACAACACAATGTTAAATGAAGAAAGACACTAAATGTGTAACTGGTTTATCGACTAACTTTAAACCAGTTGGTATTGCCCACAAGGTACTTACCTGTACACACTTTGTTTAGATATTTAATATCACTTTTATGTTATTGTTGTATGAAAACTTCAAGCAAATGCTTTTCATACTGGAAGTGGAAGTGGAAGTGGTTAGCTCTTGTTTGTATTTGAAAATTGAAATTGAAATTCTTGCATGTGTGTCAAAAGCATTAAAGCCACGTGTAAATGAAAACTTTACTTTGAATGCGTGCGTGTGTGTGTGAGTGTGTTACTTGCTAACATCAACTAAATGCATATGGTATTTGTAAAATGATTGTGAGCGCATTATAATTGTGGCTATGATACACTTGTAACTTTGGTAACACACACACAACGAAAGACTTACTAATGCACTTACGAATGTGTATGAACGGGTAGCATATCAAGTCTCAGAGAGATTATAATGGAATTCAATTGAAAGCGGTAATAGTTGTGGTGTGTGGCTGTGTGTGGTTGTGTGTGGTTGTGTGCGGTTGCCGCCATTTAGTGGTGCTGGTTCAAGCATGTCCTACTGTTGCGAGCAGCACATAGCAAACCAAATGAGAGGAAGCATAAAAATTTACGTCATCGACGTTAAAATTTTTTTTATTTTTCTTAGTAAAAAAAAAATTGCCTTCCTTTTTGGTGACATGAATAGCTTTTTGCCCATAATCAGGCATGCAAAGTGGGTAACTAGCAGGCAGGCAGGCAGGCAGGCAGGCAGGCAGGCAGGCAGGCAGGCAGGTAGGCAGGAGGAAATGTTTTGATTATGGAAATTTGTCATCAACATTATTGTTTGTTCATTGCAAATTAAGTGCCCATCATATCTATCTACTTACCTCCTAAGTATATATAGTTATCGTAGATGCATAGTATATAAGTATAGAAGTTAATTAATATTATGGTTATACCGCACACGCACACACACACACACACACACTTGCCAAGCTGTAGTAGTCACAGTGCCTCATCAGCAATTCTAATATCGCACTATAAATACATTGGCGGCATAACATTACATACATTAAGACCAAATTATTGTTTTTGGTATATATTTTGGTCGCTCGCTAGTAATTATGTATGACTGTCTGTATGTATGTACTCGAACATGTGTTATAATAATGGGCAAAGAATGAGTGAACAGTGATGACTTCATATTATGTACAGGGTTAGGCGATTGAAGTGTTGCCAACTTCACACCGATATATCTGGCAACGCGATATTGCCAACTACTATGTCAAATTCAAACCAATGACAGCTGTTTATATTGTTTACAAGCTACCACAAGCATTTGCGTCTAAGTTTTATAGAACAAAAGTTATTCGAAATGGAATTCAAACGTAATACTTAGTGTGATTGCGTTATATTTGAGTGGAAAATCACAACCAGCTATTGTTCGTGAGCTCAAGCATCTCAATATGAATAAAATGTTTGTATATCGCACTACAAATCATTATAATTATACAGGCAGCATTGCCAAACGCTATGGTGGTTGACGAAAAAAAAGCAGCAACATCACCTGAAATGGTTCGGAAAGTGAAAGCTCGACTTGAACGAAATCCACGTCGTAGTGGTAATCAAATGTCCAAAGAAGAACGAAATCCACGTCGTAGAGGTAATCAAATGACCAAAGACCTAAAATATCCCATCGAAGCATTCGACGCATATTCCAAAGGTAAAGCCTTACAAGTTCCAACAGGCACATGATCATACACAAAAGCAAAAAAAAAAAGTTAGACTCGAAAGAGCAAAGGAGTTGTTACGCTTGCACGAACGTGGCGAATTTCCAAACATTGTGTTCTCCGATGATAAACTCTCAAAATGATCGTGTTTACTTAACTGAACGCACTTACGAAAATTTGAGCCTACGAACGGCCACCCGAAGTAATTTTCCATCTCTCAAGTAATGATATGGGCAGCTACGACCGCCGATCGTTTTCATCGAGCCTGGTGTCAAAGTCAATGTGACTTAGTATCGGGAAAATGTTTTGGAATCTGCTTTAAAGCCGTGGGCACGCTAATATTTCGGTCGTACACCATGGACGTTCCAACAAGACTCGGCACCGTCTCATAAAGCTCGTGTGAACCAAGAATGGTTAAACAACCATGTTTCACACTTCATTTCATCCACACAATGGCTTTCGAATTCGCCAGAGGCAAATCCGATGGACTATTCTATCTGGCCCATTTTGGAGTGCAAGGTGAGAACTAAAAAATATACAAGTATGGATGCGCTGAAGAAAGCCATTGAACGGGAATGGGCCAAAATACCGCAAGATCATATTCGTGCAGCATGCAACTCACTTTTTAACAGTTTGAAAGCCATAGTCAAGGCAAAAGGTAGCCACATCGAGCTAAAGTTAATGGATTCTAAAATTTTTATTATTTCCACACATTTTTGTAATTTAAATCATCAATAAATTCACACAAAAAAAAAATATTGTCGTTTGAATAGGTAACAGTTCAATCAATCGCCTAACCCTGTATTAATTTAAAGATGTGAACTGCTGTTTATGGATATGACTATGGAACTGTTTATGGAGAACATATGAAGTAATCATTTCTGCATTTAAGCATACATCAGCTTAATTTGCAAAAGCCCTAACATAAAATATTTCAAAATCGAGTTTTTAATACATTACGATTAAGGTTATCCATTAGATCTTTTCCAAAAACGTAAAAGATTTTCAGAATATGATTACTTTAATGCGCTCAAGGCTTATCTAAAAGCTCTTGAAAAAATAATAAGATTAGCAAAACAAAAAAAAACATGTTGAAAAGTTAGTTTTACATTCAGTTTAAAAGCTCGATTAAAAGGATTGTAAAAATTCTAATACGCTAAGTTGGCACCACTGTCCTCTATCGTGACGTGAACGCAATCTGCCATTTCTTTTCAGTGCTCGATTTTGTCAGTTTATCTGGAGTGTGTTCAATGAATAAAAAAATCAAACAAAGAATATCAAACAAAAATTTGCTGGATCGCTGAAAATAATACAAAACGCTTACAGTGAATCGACTTTATCAAAAATGCGTGTATATGAGTGGAACAGTGCATTCAAAAGCAGTCGAGATGTGGTGGAAAATTTGCCTCCCTCTGGTCAGCCATCAACGTCTTCAACTGAAGTTAACATCAATAAATTCTTGCCAGAGGGTCAGACGGTAAATAAAGAATATTACCTGGGCGTTATACGAGGTTTGAGAGAGCAAATTCGTCGAAAGGGGCCAGGTTTGTGGAAAGAAAACTCATGGATTATGCACCATCTCATTGTGAACGAATTTCTGGCCGAAAACTCAACGAATGACATCGAGCAACCACCGTATTCACCTGACATGGCTCCACGACTAGCTTTTTTCTCAAATTACCACTTTGAGGCACCCGCTTTCAGTCGATAAAAGACATACAAGAGAATTCCTGGCGAGAACTGAGGTCGATTCCGGAAAATGCATTTGAAAATGCATTTTAATGATTGGATTTGATTCGTTGGCACAAGTGTATGGTATTATTTGGAAAGGACCCCACTTTGAAGGCGATACTTACATTAAATTTGAATGAATAATAAATATTTTGTGTTTTATACAATGTATAACAAAAGTTAAAAATCAATTAAAAGAGGAAATCCCAATTGAGTGCATAACTTGTACTAAAGCACATCTGGCAATACCGTAACTACTTTCATGTTGTAGTTACGTAATGTAACTTTTGCGATGATTATTTATCAATTTGCCAAAGTGTAAACAACATAACCTACAAACATGAACAGTATTTGCGGGAGATTTTGCTCTTCTTCTTCAATTCCCGGGTGGATATTTACTGTGAATATACTCCATCGAATATATACTCCCTCCATGAAGTGTCATTAAAAGAAAAAAAGAAGAAGATTAAAACATGCGAATTCTGATTTCGACGCTGTAAAAGTGGCAATGTTGGAGCCAAAATAATGCTCTGTATTTGGTGGGATCAAAAGCTGCTAAAACCTGGTAAAATTATGAGAGATCTGTAACGAAAACAATTGATTCGTTTGACGAGAGCAATGGCCGAAAAACGACCAAAATATGCGATCAAGCATGAGACCGTAATCAAGCAACATAACAATGCGCGGCCTCATGTTGCTAGACCGGATGGAAAGTTTTGGATTCACCAGACCTTACTTCGACTGACTATCACTTATTTCTAACTGGAATACGCTCGCCTGATACTGAAGTTGAAAGTATAGAAAGTAGGATTGATTCGTTCATAACCTCAAACGAAGTTTTTTTTTTGGGCAAGGAATCCATAAAAATTGCCTGAAATATGGCAAATGCCATAGCTTCCGATGGACACTACTTTGAATACTGTATTCATTCCATTTCTTATTGAAATAAAGCTATATTGTGTGAGGAATGAGTTTGCCAAACTTCAGAAAGTAGCAGTCATTTGTTGGATGATAACATTTCATAAAGCGCAAATCATAAAATATAGCATAGAAAGCAAATGGAAAGATCGTGGAGGAGAACTTTCTTCTTTCGAAGTCTTTTAACATAATATTTATCTAATATATTAATAGGAAAGAACGGGGGGATTATCTAATATGTATAAGTTCTAAGTCTCTCAGTGATATGCACCCTCAGGTATTGACGAAAATGGAGCTATCTACCTATTTCTCCAGAACGGTTACTGTTTTTTCTGTTTTTATTGGACACTGTCCTTGCTTTTAACACAATTATAAATTAAGGCTACTAACGAATCCACAAATTGTATTATATTATATGCTGCCGCATATGTCGGAGGGTCCCAGGAATATTTGATTAAATTTGTAAGGCTATAATGAACATTGATGCAATGTTCGTGGTAACCACGTTAATAGAAGAAGGATATCATACGATTCTTTCAGAACTCACCACGATTCCTCATCAGAGATCATTGAGATAGATCCTTCACTTCAAAAATAAGTAAAAATATTGTAAAGTAATTGCGAATTACTAGACAATACTTGCACTGAATGGTATTTTTGATAGGAGCTACCACAATCGTTCCATTACTTGTTGATATTCACTATTCACTTTTCACTTTACCACTTGAGTGCATGTTGGCCAGATTTTGTGGAATCTAATATGAATGACCATGAGAATATGGTCAGATGAAAGCATGCCAAGTGATTGGAATCTCAGCGTACTCTGATTCCACGATCTGCGCCAACTCCCGTGGGATTAGCCTTCTTAATATTGCATATAAGGTTCTATCGAGCGTACTGTGCGAAAGACTGAAGCCCATCGTCAACAAACTGATTGGACCTTATCAGTGTGGCTTCAGGCCTGGTAAATCCACCATCGACCAGATATTCACACTACGCCAAATCCTGGAAAAGACCCGAGAAAAACAGATCGACACCCATCATCTATTTGTCGATTATAAAGCCGCCTTCGGCAGCACGATTAGGGATCACTTGTACGCCGCAATGTCTGATTTTGGTATCCCTGCAAAGCTCATTCGTCTTTGCAAAATGACACTGACCAACATCACTAGCGCAGTGAAAATTGGGACAGACCTCTCCGCACCATTTGATACCAAAAGAGGTTTCAGACAAGGTGACTCCCTATCGTGCGACTTCTTTAACCTTATGCTGGAGCAAAAACGCTCGAGCAGTCAGTGCAGCATTCTCCAACCTGGAAAGGGAGTCTCGTCGAGTGGGTCTAGTGATGAACGAGGACAAAACGAAATACCTTGTGTCAACAAACTAAGAGTCACGGCGTCTTGGACAAAATGTCACTGTTGACAACTACACTTTTGAAGTCGTCAAGGATTTCGTTTATCTAGGATCCAGCATAAACACCAACAATAATGTCAGCCTTGAGATCAAGCGGAGACTAACTCTTGCCAACAGGTGTTACTACGGGCTCAGTAGGCAATTGAGAAGTAGAGCATTCTCTCGACCGACGAAAATAACGCTCTATAAGTCCCTCATCCTTCCCGTCCTAATGTATGGCGCAGAGACGTGGACATTGACCATCAATGATGAGAGGCTGTTAGGAGCGTTCGAGAGGAAGATACTCCGTAAGATCTACGGTCCAGTATGCGTGGACGACGTGTAGCGAATAAGATGGAACGATGAGCTGTATGAGCTGTACGCCGACACTGACATAGTCAAGCGTATAAAACTCCAGCGGCTTCGCTGGCTGGGTCATGTTGAGCGAATGGAAGAAAGCGCTCCGGCTAGAAGGGTGTTTTATTCGAACCACGGTGGAGGAACACGCAGAAGGGGACGTCCTAATCTCCGTTGGAAAGACCAGGTGCAGGGCAACCTGACTGCACTTGGCCTTATCAACTGGCGCCAGCGCGCGCATAGCAGAAGTGACTGGCGAAGCTTTGTGGAGGCGGCCAAGACCGATCATCGGTTGTAGCGCCAGCTAAGTAAGTAAGTAATATGAATAGTGTCTCTATTGTATAGAAAAATATCAATATTAAAAAGTCTTCAAAATATACTTGAAGCAGGCCGTCTTCGATTATCTTTCATAGATAAAGCGTTTCAAGCCTATGGCAGCTGGACATTTGCATAGCTGGACATTTGCAGTATCCATGTCTTCATAGTATATACCCAGCTTCTTAAGCGAAATTCCGTTCTATTTACTTCGTTTATATGATTGGAGTCATTGGTGATTGAGAGATATAGAAATATTGATGAAATCATTTTACTAATTCTCTAACAGTTGTTATAGCTCCGATAGCTCCTGTTAAAGGTCATGGGCTATAATCTACTAAGTGAAAAGGGTGATTTGAATGTGTTGATAGTTTTAGCCTGTCGATGACCTTTAAGTGTAGTATAATATTGTTTCAACTTTTGCTCTCCAATCCCGTATTGTTTGGTATATGATTTAAAGAAACAAAACGAATTGCTTTCGATTCGCAGACATTTAAGTTTTTATGATGCGCTGCAAATACAAACTAGATTATAGTTATAGCTGAATTAAAGTTATGCCTAGAAGTATGCAATGATATTTGTAAGAAACTAAAACCTATTTGGTATATGCGTTATGCATTACAGTACAAAACTAAAATCTTTTACGGAAAAGCTAAGTATACGACCTACGACAGAGCCCCTTTTCACGAGACTGCCCGCCAAGAACTTTTTATTTCCAACAAACCCTTCACGAACCCGGATCTAAGCCAGTATAACTTTATTCCTGTTTAATAGGGTAGCAAATTCAGATTTTCACTGTCAATTGAAATCAACATACATAAATCACAGTACAAAGGACTCTAGCTAGTGCTACCAGCTTGCCCAAGTGAGCGTAAAAGAATAATCCCAAAGTTTCATCTTAGCCCATACTTAGAACTAATATATTCGCAGACAAAGTCTAAAACGCGTGCATTGTTACCGGAAATAATTTCGTGATAGTGGCTGCCATTCTTATAGGTAAACATCCCAGCAACAACAACTTACATATGGTTTTCAAGTACTTATAAATATTTCAATTACAATTCCATTAGTACTCACTTAATTCTATTGTAAACAAGCAATTCAGCAATATCACGTCCCAGACCCGAGTATGTAGTCTCAACGAATACCAAAACTTTCGGATCAATGCGTAATCGTGCTTCCGAACGATGATCCGGAGCTGGAGAGGCGCCACGTGGATGTTTCCCGCTAACCATGCGACAATTAATAATGGGCGAGGGGTGTGTGTCACGTTGGATTAAGCTAAAAAGAAATAAAGAGAAGAAATATTTGTTTAAATACAAGAACCACTTTTCATATTCCACTAAATGGAATATGGAATTTACATAAACCCAAAAAAGAACTAAATGCCACGGGCGTTTTCAGTGATTTTTTTTTGTCAAAGTCCACCCACGCTCACCTAAAGTACACAGAAAGGCATTGAGAAACTGCATTTACAACAGCTTCACTTTAGTGATAAAAAATATAACAAAAACAAATGAAGCTACAAAAAACTAAAACAAAACGAAAACCAAACAAACAACAAAAACTCAAAGTAGAAGAATTAGCATAAAAATCTGCCACCAAAGTTTTTTACTCTTTTGATGATTTAACGCACAAACACACGTACGCGTAAATTAAAAGTTTTTCATTTTCTTTCCCAGTTGCATAATTCCGGAGTGCACCTTTAGTAATCCAATATGAGCAATAAATGGGATTTATTCTGGGAGTTGCGAAAAAACAATAACAATAACGAATAACAGTTGAGCCCAGGCATGCAAGAGCAAAACAACGAAAATTAACAGTAAATTTCTCTTTGACTCGACAACTCATCAAATTGAGAATTTTTCATTATTTTCATTTACTCTCTGTTTTCGTTGCTCATGGCAATCGCACAAAAATGTATGCACAAGTATCAATACAAATCAAGGGTGGGCCACCCACACATGCACAGCTACTCAACTGAACTCTTTTTTTTTATGGAAATTGGCCTGGTACATGTGTCTAGTTTAGAAGGCTCTCGCTTAAAACTTAATTAAAATTTAGATTACTTTATATTTTAAACATAATAATAAAAATGAAATTAAAATATCTATACGAGTACTTTTATATGTAAGTATTTATGTAAAAGGAGTGAGATCGAAAAAATCGGATAACTTTAAATTGTCCTAGCATTGAAATCCCTTTTGCAAATAAAAAAATTTAAACAGTTTTGAAAAGAAAATTTAATTTCTGATAAACTGATAAATAAACCTAATTTGTTTGTTGTTGTTTTACAGAATTCGGACAGCTTTTCCGGTATGCCTGCCATTAGCGCATTTACTGTCATTTCTGAGACTCTCTTGGCGGCAGCATTCCCCTTATTTCTAAAATCTTCCATGGATTTAGCTTCTTTGTTTGTTCCCTTTAATGTTCTTTTCACTAGAGCCCAATATCTCGCGATATGCTAAAGTTCTGGGCAATTTGGTGGGTTAGCGATTTTTGGTACCAATTTGATGTTTTGGTCTTCGAACCATTTAAGTGTAATTTTACTGTTGTGACAGGAGGCTAGATCAGGCCAAAAGAAAGTAGATATATTGTGCTTTCTAATGAAGGGCAAGTATCTCTTCTGGAGGCACTCCTTCACATAAATTTCGGCGTTAACAGTGCCACGTGATACGAAACTATTACTCCTTAGCCCACAACTACAAATCGCTTGCCATACCAGAAACTTCTTCGGGAACTTGGACTTTTGTTTTGTCCTAAATCTTTCCTCAACTCGTCCTCGTTCCTTTGCGGTGTAAAACTGTTGACCAGGCAATTGATCAAATTTAGACAACACGTATCGTCCATAACACAGCAATCGAATTTTTGGAAAAATTCTGTCTTCAATTTTTTAGCTCGGCTCTGGGCTACCAAGTTCTTAGTAGCGTTCCTGTCCGGTACTGACTGCACTTTGTATGTTTTAAGGCCCGTATCTTTTTTAATTTTACGAACTAAAAACTCACTGCAACTCGCTTTTCCCGCCAATTTTCGATTAGACAACGCTGGATTCTTCTCTAAGAGAGCAACGACTTACTTCACCTTTTGTGGAGACACGAAACCGCATTTCCTTCCAGAACTATATTTTCTAGCAACTGTTAAGTCTGTATGAAAGTTTTTATCGAGACAGTGTTTTGTGCAAGTCTCGCCTTATTTGCAATGGTTTTCTTGCTCCACTGCGGATTTTCTCGAAATAATTCAAAAACTAAATCGCGTTTTTCCACTTCCGATGCCATGACTCAAATAAAAGTTCACAAGTCAAAAAACATGTGATTGTATTTCATCAGAATTTCTCCAACGCAAAGTCTACTGTTTGAATTTTTTCATTCGGATGAAGAGTCTCAAAGCAGTGGTCTTTCAAACTTATCCGATTTTTTCGATCTCACTCCTTACTTATGTATGAAGGCAGTCGAATTATTACAAAAAAACAAAACAAATAGAAAAATAATTTACTACTACCATACATAGAAGCAAAAGAGAGAGAGAAAAAGAGAGAGAGAGCAAAGGCCGACCAGCAAACGTATCCGCATTTCTTACTCCTTTTCGAGGTGAAGACGATTACTCTATGCGCTAGGACATGCGATGTTAAGAAGGAATACAAAATGTAAGAGTTCAGGAGCAATAGCGAGTAAATCCTTGCTCGAAATTGAGCCACAGGAGTATAAATTGCAAGAGCTCTAGAGCAAAAGGGAGAAATTCATTGCTCGAAGTTGAGTACTCGATGATTACTCCAACGATGATCTTGAGTTATACTGGGCTTTTAATTTGTGCATATGTATGTATGTACATAGGTATGTATGTACGGGTTTGTTTGTTTTTGTTGTTTTAATTTTGTGTTTTTCTTTGTCGATGTCTTTTTGTGTTAGTGCTAATATGTATGTACGAGGACGTGTTAGTGTGTGTGTATGTGTGCATGTTTTAAGTGTGTTTACGAATGTTGACGTTAATGTTTTCTTTAGTGTGTGCGTTTTTAATGCATTTTTGTGTCGTTGTGATTTTTTTAATGTGAAAATATGTAGCTGTGATTAGTGTGTGTGTGTGTGTGTGTGTGTGTGTGTATGTGTGTGTGTGTGTGTGTGTGTGTGAGTGTGTGTGTGAGTGTGTGTGTTTGTGTTTAACGTGTGTGTATAAATAAATGATTTTCATTTTGTCAGTTCTTTAGTAGTAGTTACGTTGAGTAACTTCGAATTATCCATTACGGTAAAAGTATTTTTCGTAAATTTTTGTAGACTCACACACACACACACACACACACACATACATACACACTTAACACCTGTACGTTTTTGCTTTGCAATGTTTACGGAACTTTGTAAAGGCACAATGACAAAGTTTTAATTCACTTGCCAAGAAAAAAACATTGACTTTTTGTACCTAGCGGAAGTTAAGAGGAAGCATTTTTCTAATTTTCGCGTTCGATTCGCGAGAATTTAAGTTTTTATGATGCGCTGTATATGGCTTACTAGATGATACTTAGTAATAGCTGAATTAAAAGTAGGCCTAGAAGTATGCAATGCTATTTGTTACGAACTAAAATCTTTTTGGTATAAGCGATATGCGGTACAGTATGAAACTAAATCTTTAAGAGAAAAGCTATATGATTTACATTACTTTATTTTAAAGTTCTCTACTCCACAACTCTATATATGTATGTACAGTAAACCCCGGTTAAGTATCTCCTGTCTTAGGCACCATTCCCGCTTCAATGCCTTTTATTGACTCTTTTCTTTTTTTTTTGCAAACATCCATAGAAATTTCCTTTTTTAAGTGCCTTCCCCTCTAAAGTACATCAAAAGTCGCCTAATATCTTAAGTTGAGGTACTTAACCGCTGTTTACTGTATTAGTAATGACTGCTACATTATTTTAAAGTTATACTGCGAATTTAGCTTAGAAGAAAAACCCTTTAACAGAAGAATTATTTAGAATACACATACCTTATCTGCATCTCTTATCCTAAAAGACAATAGAGAGTTTCAAAGCTCTTTATGAATTCCTTTCATAAATTGTAAAGACATTAACAAAACCCGCTTCTACTTCACTTGAGCCACTTTCTATGCATTTGCTTAAACCGGCAAGTACAGAAGGCAAATGGATAAAGGAACAAGTACCGAAAATAAAGAAACTTTCACCCACCACTCGCATTAACTGTCATCAACAACTCTGACACGTAAACAAGCACACTCTTCACTTTGTAAGCATTACCATTAATTTTCTTTTTATTTAAAGGCATTTAACAGAATTTATAATTTCTTCTTCATTCTTAAAGATTTATTTAGCGTTTATTTTTTTTGTGTTTGTTGTTTATCATTGACTCGTACATATTTTAAAAATCATTACTTTGTCATTATTTTGATAGCATTTACTTGTACAGTGTGTGTTTTTTGGCTGTGTTTCTTACCCCCGTTTCTCGCAGGCTGAGCCAAAAAACTTCGTCTTGCGTCACATGTTCACAAAATATGTGCATAGCTCAGTATAAAATAAGATACAGAAGAAGCAGCAAGTTTCTTTATCAATATGCATTCCACACATATACATTTTTATGTACGTACGAGGTATGATCAAAAAATAACCGTTATTTTCATATTTATTTTTCCAAAAAGTATTTATTTATTCATCAACAACTATCTTGTCCCCTTCAAAGTAATCCCCCTCAGATATAATACACTTATGCCAGCGTTTTTTCCAATCCTCGCAACACTTCTGAAACGCGCTTTTTGGTATCGCCAACAGCTCCTGTTTCGATTTTTCGTTTATCTCCTCAATCGTAGCAAAACGCTTTCCTTTCATCGGTGTCTTCAGTTTTCTTCAGTTTTGGGAAGAGGAAAAAGTCAGCGGGGGCCAAGTCCGGTGAATACGGTGGTTGAGGCATGATAACGGTTTTGTTTTTGGCCAAAAACTTACGCACAAGCGTCGTTGTTTTTGCTCAAAATTTAGCAATTTTGGAACAATCTTCGCTGCCGCACGTTTCATGCCTAAAACATCCGTAAAAATTGCTTGGCATGAGCCGAACGATATGCCAGCATCATCAGCAACCTCTCTGATAGTGATTCGACGATTCGACGATTATCCAAAATCATTTTCTTCACTGCGTCAATGTTTTCATCGGTTGTTGACTGACGTGCTCGGGCGACCAGGACGACCAATGACCATCGTCATTGACATCTTCTCGGCCTTCCTTAAACCGGTTATACCACAATTGAACTTGTGTTCTGCTCATAGTAGACTCGCCAAAGGCCACAGTCAACATTTCAAATGTCCTTGCGCATTGAATTTCATTTTTTACACAAAACTGAATACAATTTCTTTGATCCATTTTTTCGAATAGTAAAAAATCGAAGAGCACACCAGAACACGACTAACCTTTTTATCTGTCAAAAACAAACTTACTTTACTTACTTTTAATGGCACAGTAGCCCATCGAGGGCCTAGGCCGAGCTTCTCGCTTTTCGCATCCACTCATGTTGTGCGTGTTACATTTGTACATGAATGGAGGGAACCTACAGTTTAATGCCGAATCCGAACGGCGAAGTGAAAAGCTTTTCATAGCAATTTTTACTCTTGTAGGTTTACCATTGCCTGCCAAGAGGTGGTGCCGTGTAGAAAAATTATTTTTTCTATTTTGTTGTTTTTTTTTTATTTTGCCTGTGTCGAGATTCGAACCCCGGACACTCTGCGTAGCAGTCCAACGCATTACCACTACGCCACAGCGACCAAAACAAACTGACAATCCAAAATGGTTGGTATTGCCAACATATACGAGTACAACAGACATGTGTACCAACATAACAGAAAAAAATGCGAAAATCGAACATACATAACTCACGAAAGTAACTCATGAAAATAACGGTTATTTATTGATCACACCTCGTATATGAAATCTTAATGTAGGAAAAAAATAAAATAATTTAAAAACAATAACTACTTACCATAAAATAGAAATGAAGAAGAAAAATACTGTTGCAAAACATTGTACACATGCTGCATGCTACAAACTAGATAACAACACGATGGTGAACAAAACAAATGACAACAACAACAACCACAACAACCACAAGCGCTTGGTTGAATAATCTCATTCAAAGAAAAGGGGCGGTATTGTGGGAGCGGCTAAAAAATATGTTTAACACTCGTGTTTTTACTTGTAAAGTTAATGATTTTTCTTACCACATAAAGATAAGATGGAACGAAATGCAATCTGTGGCACTCTTGCAGATTTCTGAATAATTATGGTAAAATGAAATTCATAGAAATAAGCAATAGTAGATTTTCCTATGGTACTTAAGGCGGTTCTAGAGATGAGCTTTGTTTTTCTATGATTTTCTGTTACCGAAATGAAACATCAACTGATACTGAGATATATTTGCAGAGCAGTTATCAGATGACTCCATCAGTGTCACAAGAACTTTGCAGTATGAATTTTGAGGTCAGAGGGGAAAGAGATTTAAAAGTCCCCACTCAATTTTCTAGAATAAGTAGACCGACCATCGATATTACACATGTAACTAGATCGTATACCTCCCACTCTGAAGGTAACAACAACAACAACAAAATAAGTAAATACAGTTAACACACTTCAATTAAAACTTATTTGAAACTCAACCCATAATGAAACGGTGTGATTAATTAATTAGTAGTAATATTTATTAAAAGTTAAAAATATTTCACAAAGAAACTGTTAATCACAATAAAATACATACTACTGTGGGCAAAAGTTAGTAAGACTTTGTTCATAATTTCAAATTTTTTTATTCATTCTTCCAAATCTATTTCGTCCCCTTCAAAGTAATCCCCCCCCCCCCCCCCCGGCCCCAATACACTTGTGCCAACGTTTTTTCCAATTCTCGAAACAGTTGTTCAAGTCAATTTCCGGAATAGCCTTCAATGCGCTTAGCGATTCATGTTTAATGCCTTCAATTGACTCAAAACGGTGTCCACGAAGCGGTTTTTTGAGTTTAGAAAATAGCCAAAAGTCACACGGTGCTAAGTCAGGCGAATAGGGTGATAGGGTGGTTGCGGAACGATATCAGTCGAATTTTTGGCAAAATGGTCTCGTAACACCAATGCACTGATTTTGGAACCAATCGTGCATTCACTCTTCTTAGGCCCAAATGATGTTTTAAAATGGTTTTCACTGATCCTTCCGATATTCCAACGACGCCATTAAGGTCTCTGACTCTGACTGTTAATCGTCGATTCTCGAGCACCAATTCCTTGATTTTATTGACGTGTTGATCATCAGTTGATGTTGATGGCCGTCCTGGACCATCTTTGAACAATTTGTACCAATCAAAAACACTTGCTCGCGACATACAATTATCACCGAAGGCCTTTTGCAACATTCTGAACGTTTCGGCACCAGAAATTTGATTCCGCACACAAAATTTAATGGAACTTCTTTGTTGAATAATTTCACTCATTGTGAAAATCGCCGAATGCACTTTTTGTACTTCAGAAAGACAAGCGTATACTAAACACTAATGATTATTTTGATGTGACATTTGGCACAGATGACAGTCACCGACAGTCATACCAACCTTAAAAAAATAATATTTTGATGAATGGGTTTCCGCGCGAAATTTAAATTAAAAAGTCTTACTACTTTATGCCCACAGTAGTATGTATTTAAATAAATTATAATTGATAAGTTTTCCTGTTCTTCTTCGTAAATGGCACAACAGCCCATATTGAGGGCCTAGTCCGAGATTTTGTTAATCACTCATATTTTGCAAGTTTGTTGGCAACAAATCCACAACTTAACGTAACCCCATAAAAAGAGATCCAACCGCGTTAGTTAAATCGCATGAACAAGGTGATCATTTGACCTCTTAATCTCGACATTACACGATTACCGACCTTCCCTTCAATAGGCCAATTGTTTGACCAGCTACCATATGTCGATTCTGATACCATCTTGTTGGAACCACATATCATTTGTGTCATCAAATCCAATCTAGTCTGGTCAAAAATTGCCTTCCAACATCGCACAACAGCGAACTCCATTGACCGTAACATGGCGATCAATTTTAACGACGAAAAAAAAATACTCCAGCATGAAATCAACATCACACGGTCGCTTTTTGTGGATGAAATGGAGTCTCCTCTTGAAGCACATGTGGTTTGGCTGCTGTCCAATAATGCAAATTTGGCATATTGACAAAGCCATTAAGCCAAAAATGAGCTTCATCTCTGAACATGAATGTACAAGGAAATTAAGGATTTTCTTCAAACTTTTGCAGAGCCCAATCAGAAAAGTATTGGCACTTCAAATGATCACGAGGCTGCACTTCTTTCTTCTTTTGATGTGTGTTGAATGTATCAAAAAACAAAGAAGAAGAAAAAAAGCACAAGGAGGGCCTAGGCCTACATGGAAGGGTTTTTTTTATAGTTTTATGCTGAATCCGAAAGGGCGAAGTGAAAAGCATTTCATAGGCAATTTTTACTCTTGCAGGTTTGCCATTGCCTGCCACGATGCTCTGTGTAGAAAAATAGTTCTTTCTACTTTCTGACTTTTCCTGTGTCGAGATTCGAAGAACCCCGGACACTCTGCATAACAAACCCATGCACTACCATTAAGCCACAGCCACATCAAGATCTTTACGGAACTGAAAATTAGAGTAAGCTCTCTTAAAGTTTCGACCACCGACCCAGAATTTCGGTAGCAATTTTTAATAATTTCCAAACGTTGCTCGTGTTCGTGAACTTCGCCTTGATGAAATGTAAACTTTGAATGACGTTTTGGCAATTCAGGTGAAAATAAAAATGTCAAGGTGCATTTGTACTTAAATACAAAATGGTTATGTCCCTATTGAAAAACCCTGTTATTTTCTAATTTTTTGTTTTTTTGTTTTTGTCTCTGATGAGGTTCGAAAAACGAAGCATACTGTGGAGCAAAACTACCAACTAAACCAAGGCGACAACTTATGATAAATTAATAAATATAAGTAGTGTATCCATTGCCTTACGGCATACTTAATGAAGCTGAAGCGAAATAGTTTCATACTGCCCTGAAGTCCGGCGGGAAATCCACCTGTTCCCGCTCCCATTTCTCCTCAGGCCAGTTCACAACTTATTCAGTTCCTCGTGTATGTCGGAAAACAAGCACTCATGGCAAGAACTTGTAGGATAGCGCCATTTTCCGATTTTTACCAAGATCAAACTTCTAAAGAAACATTACCGAGATATCTGAAATTGTGATTAGATTGGCTTGCTCTATTCCTTCATCTCTAGGTAAATAATAGATGTACTTATACAGTGACAAAATCGTTAGTCTAATTGTTAGCCCACTAGACTTTCATCCGTGAGGCTGCGATTTCGATTCCCGTCTGGGTCCGGTGGTTAATTCTAATTTATAACCTTCTTCAGATCCCACTGACAAAATTATAAGAAAGTGGATACAAGTACACTTCTTGGCAGGCAATGACAAAACCACCAAATGGCAACAAATTGCCATCCCATTCGTTCTGAACCGGCGTTAAACTGTGGGCACAACCATCTGATATCACAATGGGACACTAAGTGTGTCCCTGGACAGTCACTAAAACCTAAACTAAATCTGGTTTGAGTCCATCACGAGGCCATCAAAGTGGACACGGAGAATGTATAAAATGTGATCTTCAAATTTATATACAGGGCGCGCCATCTTTTATGTCGGTATGTGAATATTAAATAACTTAATAAGTTCAAAAAAAAACAACCGATTTCCACATATGAGGTATTTTTATTCAATTTGGTCCTTTACAATTTATTTGGACTAGTTTTTGAATACAACATCAATCAAGTGGCCGCCGTTATTGGCCAAAGCAAAATGTGCCCTTTTTGCAGCGTTTTTCATTACTTTTTCGAGCCTCTCGGGCGGCGGTATAACGATAATTTGAATGAAGGTTTACTTTTAGCTCGTCAATGGTCTGAGGCTTGCTGACGCGTACACTTTACTTTTTCAAATAACCCCACAAAAAGAAGTCCGGAGGGGTCAAATCTGGAGATCTGGGTGGCCAGTCGATGTCGCCATTTTTGACACTACACGTCCTGAGAATTTTTCGTTGCAGAAATTGCTTAGTTTGATTTGCAGTGTAGCATGGTGTACCGTCTTGTTAAAGCCAGTAACCGTCCACAGACCTTTTTCATACATTTGGGGGCAGACATACTGAGTCGTTTCCCATCGACTGTTTCGCCTTCTCTGAGGAAAAATGGCCCATTGATGGTTTTGATGGCGCAAACATCGGCTCAAGCAGTCACTTTTTGGTCATGCATTGGTGTTTCATGGATCTCGTGTGGAGTCTCTGTTCTCGAAATGCGGCAATTTTACTGGTTAACGGCGCCAGAGAGTGTGAATTGAGCCTCGTTGGTCATCAAAATTTCCTTCCAAAAATCAAGTGGTTCAGTGTCAACCAATCGAGCGACTGTTTGGCCGTATTACAAGCGATGTGGCAATATTCTTTGAGTCAATTGCGCTTTAAACGGAAACAAATGCAAATCATACATCAAAATGCGCCGTAAGGTGTTTCAACTGACAACAAAATGCTGAGCGCGGTGAGGATACGGCACATGTGGGTTCTCGGCAACGCTCTCTTTTACCGCTTCAAACAGTTCATTGGAACGTATTGGGCGTTGATGAACGGCTTGTCGACGATCTCCCACTGTTCCGTGCTCAACAAAATTCGACACCAAACGACGAATAATGTTGTCAAAGACGGTCCTTGTTGGCCACGATATTTTCGACGATATCCACGTTGAATTAACACAACTGAACGACTATTTTCAATGTACAGCGTCACTATTTCGGCGCGTTGTTTGTTTCGGTGTGCAGCGATTCATGGTTGAAATTCTACTGAATTGACGTTCCAAAATCGTGTTTACTCAAGTCAATCGGTTGATTATTCAATGTTTATATACCGACATAAAAGACGGCGCACCCTATATAGTAGTGCACCTAAAGCTAAAGCCTAGGACTTGTCATTTCGAATCGGATGCCAGTAGACTCCAACGCATAAATTAAGATAAAGACGAAAGGAAAATTTTAGATGTAAATCCCAGTCTTAGTTGATTGAAAATTCTATATTCTATGTAGAAAGAAAAAAAAAATAGTATGTTGACTAGTGTAGTCATATTTTAAATGATAAACCAACCTTAAATTCAGACATGACTGAACAAAAACTCTTATAACACCTACATTTTTATGAATGAGCCTGCCGCCACACACAACATAAAATCTTCTTCAAATTTTCATTTCAGTCGTTTCAATGCTGTGGAGGTGTTGCACTTGGTGTAGTTCTTTTTTTTTTCATTGAGCTTCTTCTAAGAACTTGTCTTCAAGTTGCAACATTTTCATACACGTTTTCTTTGCAATTGCGATTGTGTGCTGCATTTGCATGAAGTTTCTTTCGTGCCTGAATATTTGCTTTGAAGTAAAGATCAAGGCAAATGACGACGATCAGACAACATGTAAAACCACTTTTCTTTTGATATTTAGCGTCACAAAGAGAAGAAACTCACACACTCGTACGTTTGCATAGGTGCATAGGTGTATCCTATGCCTAGGCTACAACAAATGTGTAAATAAGGCAAGACATTTTATGTATGAGTACGTGTGCATAGACAATGGGTACAATTACTTGCTCCTAAAAGTATACAATAAATGTCAAAAATCATATAATTGATAACATCGAACCGAACCACAAAAGTTTGCTGAAACAATCAAAGGTTAAAAGCTCTGCAAGAGTGGAGAGAGACTCTGCAGAGAGAGAAAACTTTTCGATATCGAAACTTTTGTATATTTCTTAACACTTGCCATGAACTTTTTGCGCAATTTGAATATTCAAACTTTTATCGTAATTCTACCATTTTATAGAGTAGACGCTAAAAAAAAAAAAAAACATCAACAACTTTTTCAATAAATTACAGCAACGAATTTTAGTTATAAATATTAAGTTTGCCACTTCAAATTATATTTTACTATCCAAAAGAAAACAGAAACTACATATACACACACACACACACACACACATGCACATACACATTCGCATCCAGATTATGACAACCAAGAAGCAGTAAAGTTTCGAAAATGGCAATGCTCATTCATGAAATGTGTTTACATAAAAATAAAAATATAATACTATTTGACTATCGAAAAAAAAAAATAATAACTTTTGATGCTAGCAAAGTTGTTAAGCTATTTTTACAAGCTTATAAAACTATTTGCAGAAATTTCTAAACAGCATAAACACGAATAACCCAAAATTGCCAAATACAACACACACACACACACACACACACACACACACACACACGCACGCACACACACACACACACACACACACACACACACACACACACACACACACACACACACACACACACACACACACACACACACACACACACACACACACACACACACTCAAACCAAAACAAGCGCACACACACAAACATAATAACTACTAAAAAACAAACAAACACACAATAGCAACAACAACAAACACGTAAATTTCTGAGCATAAATCTTTTTCTTTTCAAATTGCAAATAAATTATCGAGAGAAGCCAAAACTGAGGAGAACGAAGCGGTAGAAGGAGGAAAAGGAGGAAAGGAACAAAACGCCAGCAACAGCAGAAGTAGAAAACTATATTCCTTCTTTTGCCTTAGATTCCAAAAGGAGTAAACTAAAATGTTGGTGCAATTCTGTGCGTAAAGGAAAAGAGAAATTTATGTATTCAACAGCAAGGATACTCGTATACAAGGATATACTACACATGTAGTATAAGCGTAAGAAGAAAAAGTTAGAAAAAAATCAAAGACATATTCAAACAAAGGGGCATATGTTGTATGTTGTATAATGTTGCGAACATTGAGCAACATTTGCTTTAATGACAACAACATCAGCAACAGCAACAGCAACAACAACAACAACCTAATCCTGAACCTGAACCCGAGAAAACAACAGCTGCAGTTAGCAAGTAACTAAAAGAAATTATACTATGTAAGAAATGCCATGGTCAATCATATACGAATATAGAAGCTTCTACCAACTACATAAGCATTACAGATTGTATTGTAGATTTGAGATTCAGAATGAAAAATACCAAATACTAGATCGTAAGCTAAGCACGGCGCTGATGGAATTCCGTGTTTCGTTTCTTTCTTCTTTTAAAGGCACAACAGAGCATGGAGGGCCTTGGCCGAGCTTTTCGCATCCACTCATGTTGTGTGTGTAGTATTTGTACATGGAATGAAAGGGGCCTACAGTTTTATACCGAATCCGAACGGCAAGGTGTAAAGCTTTACATCGACAATTATTACTATTGTAGGTTTCCCATTTCCTGCCAAGCAGTGAAATTGCCGTGAGGAAAAATGTTTTTTTTTCTACTTTTTGGTTTTGCCTGTGCCGAGATTTGAACCCCGGACACTCGGCGTGGCAGTCCAACACACTACCACTGCGATTTTCACTATCAGTAACATATTTTTAAATACTGTAATAGGAAGAGAAGAACTTTAGGATACTGATTTCTTATCCTTAATTAACTTTTGAATTGAGATTTTTACGCTGTATCTTTCTGCAGGAACCAAATTTACCGGGCGATCTTCATAAATCCCAGACACACACACACATACACACACACACACACCCTCTGAAATAAAACAACTTTTTGCATTCATCGATGGGTTAAGTTTTTATGATTTTTGTATGAAATATTTTATTTTTTGATCCGAATTCACTGAATAATTTCTTAGTGTTCGTTAAAGGTTTCACTTGTGTCAGAGTTAGGAGTAGTTTGTTATTAATCAATGATGATAATTGTCGCAATAGTTATTCTTTCAGATATTTCCATTGTGTTTGAATTTGATTAATACTGTTCCCAATTTTCTTGAATGCTTGGAAAGTACGCCTGGCTTTTGCCCAATGCTGCCAATTATGAAAATAGTTCTTCAAGAGGCTATTCCAATGACCGAAAATGTACCGATTTTAGTTGAATTTCCTTTAGAATTTCCATCAATATCGTAATGTTAAATTTTTATATGAGGTATCACGCCCACTTGACCCCGATATTGCCCATTTGAGAACTTAACCTTTTCTGTGAGTAAGGAATGTTTTCATACCAATTTCAGCTGGGATTGTTTGAGTTTAACTCGAGTTATCGTGTACACAGACAAACGGAAGAACATGGCTAATATTGACTCCGATATGCACGCTGATCATTTCTATGTGGCGTCTTATTGGGGGTGATCGATGCAAACCACCGTTACTCGATGATCAAAACCAATATACCCTGTATACAGGGTGTGTAGGGTATAAAATTAACAGTAATCCTCATTCATTATTATGACGCATTCCCACCCAGTTGATTACAAATCTATCGGTACTTAGAATGTGATGATGAGAATGTTTATATTAGACAATTTACTATAATTTTTAGCCTTACCGAAACAGGAGCTGTTGCTGTCTTCTTTCTCCTTTTGAATTTGAATAACAGGATATATCAGCCAAAATGTAAAAATCTCAATTCAAGGATCGCTAAGGATCTGATGAATCTGACATTGTGTGTACGAGTAAATCAAGTATCTTCAACGGAGATTAAAAAGGTCAACATTTTATGGTATACACTCAGGCGGTCATCATTGAGCGAACTGGACTTATTTAATATACTTAATAAACAGATCTGGTATATTTTTTTTGATTAGGTAAATTAAGAAATAGTGTGTTCCATTCTATCACACTTTTAAGTAAAATTTCAACACCAGCTACTCATTCCTGTATGTATATTTTTCTTCTGCAATATTCAATAATTCGAATACGGCAAGATTTTAAATGAACCTTCATTAACAAAATATGTAATTCAATATATAAAAAAAAAGAAAAGATTTTCCAAAAAGCAATGGCTCTCGACATTAGGCCGAAAAAATATAATTTCAAATTCTGTCCAAAATAGTTTTTTTCTTTTGAAAATAGACGACCATAAACTTTTTCTTCTTCTTCTTTCAATATCACAACAGCCGTTGGCGGGCCTAGACCGAGCTTTTCGCATCCATTCATTCTCAATAGGCTATAGTGCCATAATAGATTTCTTAGAGATTAGCTTGATACTTACTTTACTTTTAATGGCACAACAGCCCATGGAGGGCCTAGGCCGAGCTTTTCGCTTTTCGCGTCCACTCATGTTGTGCGTGTTATATTTGTAAATGAATGGAAGGGACCTACAGTTTAATGCCGAATCCGAATGGCGAAGTGACAAGCTTTTCATAGGCAATTTTTACTCTTGTAGGTTTGCCATTGCCTGCCAAGAGGTGGTGCCGTGTAGAAAATTCAATTTTTCTACTTTTTGATTTTGCCTGTGCCGAGATTTGAACCCCGGACACTTTGCGTAGCAGTCCAACGCATTACCACTACGTCAGAGCGACCATTGCTTGATACATAAGAAACTTAAGTTCTAAATTAAGGTTGTATTCAAATCAAAAGTAATTTAAAAGCTTTTAAATTAAATCTCTTTCTGGATGCTAGTCAGTTAATAGTATCGAACGCTTGACACAATTATCTATAAATAGAAAAATTTCATAGGTATCGATTTAACTAAAATCAAGATTGCGTTCCGAATGCGAAAATTTTTATTTAACTCGAAAGCAAGAGCAAGATTTTGATGAATTTACGTACGCTTGCATTAAATTTGATTGATAGCGGAGCAGAGCAATTCATCAATGAAACAAACACCAATAGACTCGAACTGGTGTAGGGTGAACTTGTACAAGTAGATACTACATATAAAATAGCAAACATTTGCCACATTGTATCAAGGCACACAAACATACCTAAACACATACACATCCATACTATATATGTACATTCATATACAAAATGAAAAACACGCAACATTGTTTTGCAAAATTATTACCCTAAAATGGCAGTGATTTATTTGTGTTCAGTGAAAAGTTCCGTTTCCGTTTTTTCCGGAAATTTCAGTTGGTGCTGCACACTGTTTGGTTGTTATTAATGTTGTTGTTGTTGTTGTTGTATAGCAATAGCTTTGAGTTTGTTTTTATTCTATAGGTACACTGAGTCTGTATGCTATGCGCTGGTGGTTGGCTGCGATTGCTCAAGCAAATTTAAATAAACGCACACACACAATAAACAAATACAATAGAGAGAGAGAGAAGAAAAAAAGATCCAGCTACGAACACCAACACACTCACACAAACAAATAGAGAGATGAGAGGCGAGCAAATTACAGTTAAAGCAAGAGTGCGTTTTTATTCACATACAGAAGAAGAAGAAGAAGAATATGGTGAAGAAGAAGAAATGGACAGACATACATCTGTATAAAGAGTCAGACCGACACACAAACAGACAGATGCACAACTGATGCACACTAGCAATAAGAAAACTACAACTACATATGTACTATACTTTCGAGAAACAGGAACAACGAGGCGAAAATGTATGCATGTGAAATTAATTTGTGCATGCACGAAAATATTGTATTAAGAGACAAACAAAAAAACAATAGAAAACACCATTATGTTGTTTTTGTAAAGAGAGCAACAAGAACAACAAGAACCACCACATACCATATGAGTGTATAGCACCAGTAATATCCTTTTTCTTGTTGGAATTAATGGAAGTGGGAAGCATCGCTTCGCATTCTTTTGCTTTCGCTTACTCGCAACTCGCAGGGAGTATGGTTCCAGCTTAAACCAACTGCACATAAGCTTCTTTCGAAGCAATTCATCCACTCTCACACGCATCCAAACATATTTGTGTTTTGTGTATACAGTTTCTGAATCAAGTGAGAGTAAATTTACAGCCAAGTGCATTTTGTTTTTAAAATAACGGCACATACACACACACACAATTACACTTGTTTAGAATCACACAATAACAGAGGAAAGAGTACAATAAAATAAAATTGTAAAAAGAAAACTTAGTAAATTTACAAAAAAAAAAAAAAAAACATGCACGAGCAATCGATTTCTACAAAGAAAACATGCAATGAATGCAAATGGTATGGAAAATAAAAAATAAATAATAAAATATATGTATGTACTTTTGTGCATAAAAAAGAAACAATAAAATTTAATTTCACAAAAGAGATGAAGCAAACGTGCGAAAGAATCATAGTGTACGTGTAAGCGTCTGTTTGTTAGTGTGTGTTTAGTTAGCCATCATATGTATAGGTGAAAAAGACGACAGACGCTGTACATTACAACAACGACAAAAAGTGCACAATAAAAGATTTAATAAATTTCAAGAATGATACAAAAAGAAGGAGAAATATCAGTGCAATTCTAACCGACTAAAGAGTAGCAGTGTATAAGTAGAAGGAATTTTGTGTGTAATGGTTGCTGGTATTTGTAAATTGAGAAGGAGAATTGCGTGAGTGAATAGCGGTATTAAATAATGCTGAGTACCAATACCACCTTGCACACTCCAGCGCTCACAGCACAATCAACGTAAGTACCTAAGTGTACATGCTAGTGTTGAGCCGACAACGAAGATGCTCAAATTGAAATCATGTCAATACATAATAACAGCTCACGTTATACAACGAGCGATGACAGCGAGGGCGAGTCAACGACAGTGATAAGCTACAAATTGCTAGCATATTGTTGACTTTATAATCATATCATCACTGGCTTCCTGGCATTCCTGTCATTTATGTAGTTAACAAACAGACAGAGCAAGGACATTGTGTGAAACTGACATTAAGGCTTGAAGGTAAAACATATTTTTATTGTAAAAATCTATAAATTAAACACACTAACAATTATTTGCTAAACTTTATACCAAATGCTTATTTTGCAATTGTGAAAAAATCTTAAAGATCATCTAAATTTATATAATGATAAGTTACAGAGGATTTAGTAATTAATTTGTATGCTTAGTGCCCTCTTGCGGTGAATTTTCGGATCTCAAAATGCGCATTATGGTTTGCAAAAACCCGTTTCAGTGGTCGCTGTGGCGTAGTGGTAACGCGTTGGACTGCTACGCAGAGTGTCCGGGGTTCGAATCACGGCACAGGCAAAATCAAACAAAAAAAAAGTAGAAAAAATAATTTTTCTACACGGCACCACCTCTTGGCAGGAAATGGCAAACCTACAAGATTAAAAATTGCGTATGAAAAGCTTTTCACTTCGCCGTTCGGATTCGGCATTAAACTGTAGGTCACTTCCATTCATGTACAAATATAACACGCACAACATGAGTGGATGCGAAAAGCGAAAAGCTCGGCCTAGGCCCTCCATGGGCTGTTGTACCATTAAAAGTAAGTAAAGTAAGTAAAGTTTCAGTGGTAGCGTAGAAATATATATTTCTGAAATCAAAGTGTATCATCATCGTTTCATTTACCTTAGTGTAGAAAGGAACTAATTAAAATTTTTCTACAAATCAGCTTTCTAGAAATTTCACAGCATCGGACGCAACCGCATAAGAATCTTTAAAAATCGTGATTTTTTTAGGAAAAAAAAAATTGCTGCGTCTTGCTAAACAATGGCAATGGTAAAAATTTGCCTGCTGTATATAATTTCTTCATTTTATTGGAAACAGCTTGATGTCAACAGAGAATAACCATGCCTATATTGGGGGAAAATAATTTCCCCCATAAGTTTTGAGATATGGCAACACCAGTGTAGATACATCAAATCTGTTAACAGCATCGTATAGATTGATGTTCTTAATGTCAACAGTTTTTTATGTTGTAGACAGATACCAAATTAATTAGTTGAAAACAAACAACACTTCCAAATCACCAATTTGAAGCCAAATTGCAGTAATTGCACGAGCACAAATGTGAGTCAATTCAGGAGGTGTACATTTCACCGATATAATTTTTCCAACTTTATGTTATATACTTTACACCTTCAAATAAACTTTCCATGAAAACAAATGGCCGTCAATTGCGACATTACTTTTGCTCCCCCTCCTTGTACGTTCTTTGAAAACTAATGCCCCTCATAACAACACAAAAGAGTTGCATAAAAATTATACCCTGACTTTACTTGTTCTAAAAATCAACCATTTATCGTCGAGGAAAATGTAGTTACACAATTAAATTTTGAATCAATATTCAAAAAATTGATTTTTGTCTGGGAATTTTTGTCTGCCGGAATTTCGGGACATCCTGCAAAATCCAGGGCAGTTGGGCACCCTGGTTACACTGTATAGCACATAGATATATATTTCGTGAGGCAGGAGCAGTATTTGAAGCAGATAAAAAACGTTTTTCTTCCCTATTGTGACAGGAACTAGGAGAGCGAAGTGGACTACATTTCTATGCAGAACCATTCGCAACTTGCCACACAGCAAAAAGTGTTAAACATCCTCTCTAATCCTAAAATATCTCTCTTTTACCCTGGCGCCGTAATTATCCAGAGCTTAATCTCCCCAAAAACCTGAATACCAATGGAAGTGAATGTGAAAGTGTGTATGTAAAATACTGAAATCTATTGTATACCTCCCTAATAATCCTGACTTTCCTGCCCTTAAATAACACATCCATCCTTAAAGACTGGCGAAGTTTTCTGTATAAAAAACTGAATCCCAAGAATATGTCTACTAAAATAGACAAAAAAAAAAAAATATGAGAGTTTAAGAACCCTTGGGTACAGAGAAATTTATCAGGACCAACTTGTTTCTCTTCTATGCATTCCACATCAATCTGTTTATTACAATACGTTTTCTATTTCGATGTTCTTTCTATTTGACTCAATGCAATGAAAAAATGTAAAAGCAACTGTTTGGAAAAAATCAACTCAAATGAAAAATAGTAATAAAATCAACGCAGTATTTAAATATGAGAGAGAGAATCGTAGAGTACACCAACAGACAGTGAGAGCCGGTATTGTGATCAGACTTTTTTTCATACTGAGTACATATAAGGAAAAATTTTGTTGTATAGGGATCGGGCCCCTTGCAGCGCGAGCATAGACTTCGGCTTTCTCGATGTCATTTCACAGTACATACAGTGTCGGACAATTATTTAAGAACATCTTGTTCTGAAACCAAAAACCTTAAAAAAAATATTTCTCTAGGCTTATTATAAATTTAAAAGGTATTTACTTTTATTCATTTATTCAATAAGTTTAATTTTTTCTTAAAACAAAAACAAAAAAACAAAATCAATTCTGTGTAAAAAAAGAAATTTAAAAGTAATACATAAAACCTCATTTCAAAAGTACAAACAAAATAAGAACACTTCATTTAGAAAAAAAAATATTTATAAAATATTGACTCAAATTGTTCACTAATGCTAATATTTTGTGGAATAGCCTTTGTTAATTAAAACCGCCTTACATTTTCTAGGCATTGATTCCACCAGAGACGCGCAAGTAGCCTGAGGTATTGAATACCACGCTCTTTGAATGCTTTGCCACAATTCGTCTTTGTTTTTAGATCTGGTACCCAATATGGGAAAACCAATCTCGCGCAAGCATTGAGTGTTTTTTGGGTCGATATTGCATTTGCCATTTCAGAGGCATTTCCCAATCAGCATAAGGAAGCATCACCTCCTGAAGGATGTTTACGTACAGAAATCTGACCATCGTTTCTTTTATCCAATACAGAGGGCCCACACCACACCAAGAGAAGCATCCCCATACCATGGTGTTTCCACCTCCGTGCTTAATCGTCTTCCTAGTATATTTTGGGCTCCATTCTGCATTTTCCGGGCGTCTAACCCAACGTTTGCCATCACTTCCACCAACAAGATTCACCTTGCTTTCGTCTGTCCATAATACGTTAGGCCATTTTTTTGCATTAATTGAACCATCCCACTCAATGTGCTCTTCAGGGAATTCTATGCGACACTTTCGATGTTTTTGTGTCAACATTGGTACTTTTCGTGCTGTTCTCCCATACAGTTTTTTTCCCCCACCAAACGTCTCCTTACTGATCGAGCACAAATTTGAACCTCTGTCTCCTCTCTAATTGCGACAGCTGCTTTAAATGGATCGCGTGCCGCCAAAATTTTTATGCGTTTGTCATCTGCACTTGTAGTTTTGCGGGGCCTATCTCTCTTGCAATGAAATTTTTGAGGTAATAAAGATTGGTAGACAAATGTCGAGGATCTGCTAATAGTTTTAGCTATTTGGCGGATGCTTTGTCCCTCATTTCGCAGTTTTTTCACCAAATCACGCTCTTCCTTGCTGCAGTGCTTTGCTCGACCCATTTTGCTGTGACATTACGGAATAGTTTACATTTAATTTGTTGAATTACCCTTAATTTTTATACATATTTAAGTTTTCTTTGTAATATATAAATTTTTTCGTCTGCTGTTGTTATTGTATTGTCCGCCTTCGAATGCTTCGCTTCAACTTTTTTGTTTGGGAATCACCAAAAAATATTTAAATGTAGTGTTGCCACCTATAAATTTATAAAGTATATACCATACCATTTTCTTCTCTATAAAAATTGTTTGCCATAAGCAGTCCGATAAAAAAAAATCAATGGAAGTTTTATTGTGCAAGGTGTTCTCATTTGATTGTCCGACACTGTATACACTCGGTCGACTGCGAACAATCGAGTAATTTTCCAATTAGCGAGTGATTATTATTAGTCGTGTTGTTTTTGCGAGAAATTCCTTTAGTGCAAATACATAAATAATAGAGGAAGAGAGCGAGAGTGCTGTTCGTGTTGTTATTGCAGTAGTGTATTTTGTTTACTCGATATTTTGTTTGCGCCATTTCACTCCCCACCGCTCCTTATTTATGTGTTACATCGTATCATTTCGATTTTATTCCTCAATAGAGAGAGTAAGAGAAATAAGTTTAATGTAATTTTTTTATGTGCCCATAAAAAAAATTAGTGAATCAAACTAAAAACTAAAGAGTATTATTAACTTAAAGCCGAAAATTACTTTAAAAAATTGAACATGTTCATTTCCCGTCCGATATCCAACAAACCAATTACTTTGCTAACAAACTAAGAAAAGTGCTTTCGAAATGAGCGCAAAGAATGGAAAGTTTTTAAGTATTGTTAAAACTTTTAGTGTTCAGCAGACAGAAACTTTTCGCATGGCCGTACATAATAACTTCGAATGCATAGATAAAGAGTATATAAAATTTATTCAAATTACAAATAATATTAATTGACTTAATAGGTAGAGAACTCATCTACTGTAATTAATTTTATAGCAATATCGGATGAGAGAGAACGTTTAAAAACAAGATATCACTTCAGTGTGCGTGTGAGAGTGTGTGTGCGAGAGAGAGAAAGACTTTCTCGAATACTCGATAGCGAATAACAATGTATAGAATAAAAATTAATTGCTTTAATGCAATGCATACGACGATAAATTACAGCAACAATTATTTGCTGGTGAGTAGTACCAGGTGGTAAATACATAAAATATTATAATAGTAGGCGGCAGGCGGCAGGCGGCAGGCGGCAGGAGGTATTGAGTTAAAGAGGAGACGTATGTAATTAAAGTTAATTGAATAAAATTGCAAGCAAGGCATCACCATCAATTGAATTTTATGGTTTTTAAAAATCAATCGCCTCAAAATTTGCATACATACATACTACATGCGGGAAATGCATTTAATTTAAAAAAAAAAAAATAGCACATTGCAACAACAACAGCAGTTGTGTGGTATCAACATTATCCATCCATCGCAACAATTGCGATTTTTAATGCTGTTGCTGTTGAGCGACGGATTCTGATGCTGATGATGCACCAGCTGCAGGATATACGCGCACACCACAAACAAAAAGTAATGCAATGAACTTAATTATAAAAGTGTTGCGCGTTTAAACTTCCAATACTGTAAGAGTACGGCAATGAATGTGCAAATGCATGTGCAGGTGGTTTATGCGAGTATGTGTTCATTTAAAAGTTCGCTTAAATGCACCACACCTGCCAATTTGATTCAATTTCAACAACGGACATTCACTTGCAACATTTGCACTTTTAAGCTGCAAACAAACAGTAATGACACAAAACAAAAACACTACATTTACCTTTAATTTCACGTATCTTTCTATCGTACATATTAACATTAAGGTGTATTTAATAAATTTAAAGTCGACAAGAATTCAAAACAAACTTTTAAAGTGTGTCAATTTGAATTAGTTTTTTAATCGAGCTAAATTTAGTATTTTTGACAGAAGTAACCAGACTAACGAAAAATCAGAAAACTCTAAATCATTTCTGGAAATTGACTCTGATCATGAATAAAACAATTTCACTATATCTGATACTTACTTACTTAACTTTTTTTTTACTTTTAATGGCACAACAGCCCATGGAGGGCCTTGGCCGAGCTTTTCGCATCCACTCATGTTGTGTGTGTTAGATTTGTACATGAATGGAAGGGACCTACAAGTTTTATGCCGAATCCGAACGGCGAAGTGAAAAGCTTTTTCATAAGCAATTTTTACTCTTGTAGGTTTGCCATTGCCTGCCAAGAGGTAGCGCCGTGTAATTATTTTTTCTACTTTTTGATTTTGCCTATACCGAGATTCGAACCTCGGACACTCTGCGTAGCAGCCCAATGCACTACCACTACGCCACAGCGACCACATATCTGATACGCCCAGTTTGCGATACCTTCCTATGGTACCTTCACAGACTTCAATGTCCCAATGACCCAACTATATATCAAACGTAGGTAGTTTATAGCTTTTATAGCCTCTAAATGGGTATAAGTTGATTATAGCATAAAACAAAACACTGTTGGCTTTCATGGGTTAATTTATTTAAAAGAAGGTTTTTGAACGTTAGTGACGCTTTTTTTTCTATTCAGTAGGTTTAAGATACTTCATTATAATTTCTAACAGTTAATGTTGTATTAAGGGATTACGCCTTGGGTTGGGTACGCGAGAATAACGAAATTTTGATGATTCGATTTACCGTTTCTGAGATCACGTGCGGCAATCGCAATATTTTCCGAACTGCATATCGTAAATCAAAACCAAAACCAAAATTGGGTTAATTTAGGGCCTAAGAATGGTTTTTGTGGTGGTCAAATTTTGGTTTTTAGCTATGAAAAAGAAACAAACAAATCAACGGTAATAAAAAATTAAACCTTCCCCGGCTCAATATTAAAAAAAAAATAATCATACAAAATTTTAAATGGTCCAAAACTTTTTGGTATTGTAATTTCGGCCATCGGCGCGAACTTTTTGAAAAACAAAAACACTGTTGTGAAATAATCTAGTTTAAAGTTTACACTTAGCGGCAGCTGGACCAGTGTCTTTGACACAATGGAATTAGTTGTATTGACATACTGTGCACAGTTCCTCCTATAATTTGTCCTATTTCGCGAAGAGATTTGCCTCCTTTTCAAAGTTTCAAGATAGTTTTTCTACCGCCAGCGCTAATTTCTTTAGTTTTGGAAGCCTTCACAAATTCTTGCACCCAAAAACTTTAAAGGAATTTTTTTTCTTAGCAAAATCTATCACAAACTAAAATAGAGCCGTTATTGGGTATTTATATGTCACCGCATAATACGGGAAATTACCCGTTTTGGTGTGTACGGAAACTTTTTCCAAACTTTTTTTTTCGATTTTCATCGAATTTTTAGTGGAAAACTCTCTTTGCCGTAATTTTTTTCCTGATGTCCCCATACGATAGGGTTCAAGTCCGATGATTGTGCATTATTTTATAACGGTTGTTCCATTACATAGCATCCACAGTCAAGCATTATGGTCAAAATGCTTGCCAAAATTAGCAATTTCTAACAAAGACCAACTTTTCAGCCCTTGGTCGAAGATTTTCTTTTAAAATGCTTATGTAGGCATACTGATCCATATTACCCTCAATGAAGACCAAGTTGCCGAAATTAGAAGATCTCATGCACCCTCACACCATAAACTTCAACTCCTCCATTGAAACCATGGCCCTCTGCTCGAGCTTTATATTTGATCTTCTGTACACCAACACCTTTCCATACAGCCAAAAATTATGAATTTAGATTGGCCTACAAACATTCACATCCGTCTAATATTCTTTATTTACACGGCCTTTACCTTTAGCAAATTCAAGTCAAGCTAAGCAGTTTCTTTGAAATACATATATGGCTTCTTCCGGGCCGATCTTGCGTCAAAATCATATCTGTTTAATATATTTCTGACAGTTTAAGGTGTGGCAGTTATGCTCAAACAGTTTTCTACACTTTTTGAAATATTTGATGCATAAATTTTTTGGTTTTTCATCACTTCTCGTACTAGCTCATCAGAATCAGTAAATTTTTTTGGACTTCCAACTTCTCGGTTTATTTTTCACAGAATTGTTACTTTTAAATTTGGTAATAATAAAGTGGACCGTTGTTCTGGGGCTTTTGGACAAGTTCAGCAATAGCATTTTCCGATTTTGATTTTCCCAGTTGAAAATGGTGGATAATAACGTTTTATACCTTCAGTTGCCTTTCGACCCATTTTTTTTTTACTAAATTCCTTAGAATATAATTCAGCTAAATAACACAGCTTTGTCAGGTCGCAGTAGCGAAGTGGTAGTGCGTTGGACTGATACGCAGAGTGTCAAGGGTTCTAATCTCAAGAAAAAAAACAACAACAAAATTTCTACCCAGCACCACCTCTTGGCAGGCAATGGCAAACCTACAAGAGTAAAAATTGTCTATGAAAAAGCTTTTCACTTCGCCGTTCGGATTCGGCATAAAACTTATAGGTTCCTTCCATTCATGTACAAATAAAACACGCACAACTGAAGTGGATGCGAAAAGCTCGGCCTTTGGCGCTACATGCGGTCATTGTCGACATTGATAAAACTGAAGTTCATTTTCATTGTGGTAAAGGCATAACACTTGCCACAATGGCTGTCTCTATCTCTTTATCGGTGTCCTGTGTGATTGCATTCCCTCTCTCATTCTCCCTCCTTCTTCCTCCCACCTATCAATCTTCCCTCCATTCAACACAATTCTCTGCATTCATAGGGGTACACCCTGGGTGTTGAATGTATCAATAACAACAACAACAAAAGGCACGTTTTCAACCATGATGGGCGTGACTAAACGAACTGTGTACTAATATTGTTATCGAATACTTTTTTAATCAAATTTAAATTATTAATTATTCGTTAATGCTGTGTATTTTTCAAAATTTATTTATGATGTTTTCTTTTAAGGAATAAGTAAAAAATAGTAGGTACTCATGTCGAATACGTTTATTTGACTAGTGTAGATACATATGTCGTTTAGCTACACGTACCTTAGTAAGAATATTGTTTATAATGTTTGTTTTATATTAGAGCTGAGCTCGTATATTTACGCACATCTGCGTATGTTTACCAACTTATACATCGTACATTTGCTTATAACAAATATGGCGAAAAAATAAATTTATGCATATTTATATGCAAATACAAATATATGCATGTACAGTTGTTTCCAAAATAATAGGAGTAGCATGAGCAACAACAACAAATTATTGAAATTATCCCAAGAAGCAGTATGGAAAAGAAGATGATCACAAATGCTGTTCCAAGTATGCAAAATATGAGCCACCTGTAACGCCGACTATCTAAGCTATAACTAGGCCTTCCTCTACTGGTGCTTGGACCCTAAAATGAAACCGGTAATGACATCTCTGTGTCGCTAGGTAAAACTATACGCTCTGTCAAATCAAATTATAGGCGCAATTTCTTCGCATTTAGTTCTGTCAACAATATTCAGTTCATAAGTAATCATGTTTCATACAACAACATTTTTTTTTTTCGCTCGTAAAAATGTCGAATTTCGTGCCTACAAAATACGATATGCGGACATCATTGATTTTCTGTTTCCATGTGAAGAAATCTGCTTTTGAATCTCATCGAATGCTTGTGGAAGCTTACGGCCAGCACGCTCTGGCCAAAACACAGTGCAACGAGCAGTTCAATAAGTTAAAAGTTGATTTTAATGTGAGAAACGAAGAACGTGGAAATCCACCGATAAAGTTTATGATGCCGAATTGCAAGCTTTACTCGATGAGGATGAGGATGATGGTCAAACGCAAGAACAACTTGCAGAACAATTATGGTAAATGTGACCCAACAATGACCCAATCTCAACGTTTAAAAGCCATGGAATAGATTTTGAGGTGGGAAGATGGGTGCCGCATGAATTGACTGAAAGACAGCAAGGAAATCGAAAAACCACCTGTGAAATGTTGCTCGCCAGGTGCAAAAGAAAGTCATATCTTTATCGAATTGTAACTGGCGATGAAAAATGGATCAATTTCGAGTATCCCAAACGTGAACGATCATACATATATTAAGCCCAGTACACCGGCCAAATCGACAGCAAAGCCAAATCGCTTCGGAAAGAAGACAATGCTCTGTGTTTTCTGGGATCAGCGTGGTGTTATCTGGTTTGACCTTCTGAAACCAGGTGAAACAGTTACTGGCCAAAGCTGCCAACAAGAATTGGCCGATTTGAACTGTGCTTTGCACCAAAAACGTCCAGAATATCAAGCTAGGCAACACAAAGTGATTTTTCTTGTACGACGATGAACCATCACATCGAATAAAATGGATTCGGGAATTGGTAGATTCATACAGCTGAGAAGTCCTCCCCCATGCGGTTTATTCACCAGACTTGGCTCCATCTGACTACCACTTATTTTCATCATTGCGCCAAGCACTTGCCGAGCAGCACTTCGATTCGTACGAAAATGTGGAAAAATGGCTCGATGACTGTGTTTCGTCTCAGAAAACGAAAAGTTTTTTCGGCGAGGCATTCACAAGTTGCCAGAGAGATGGGAAAAGTGTGTAGCTAGCAATGGCCATTACTTTGAAGATTGAATGTATAACCATTACCGGTTTGATACTTTTAATTTTAACACTTTTTTTCAGATAAAACTTAGTCTTATGTAGTTAGCAGCACTACTATTATTTTGAACACAGTTGTGTAAGTGTAATGCAAATTTTGTGTTGTATACATAAAAAAAATTTCAACAACAAAAAGGAGCAACAACAGCAGCAATAACAGCAGTAACGACAACAATAACAACAACAACAACAAGATTATTCCTGCTGTCATTGTTGTCATCTACACACACACAACCACATACACACAAACACACACACACACAAACACACACACACACATCAAAAGTAATCGATTTGTAATGCAAAATTTATGCAACACAAAATACAATTTCAGATACAAAATGCAAATATGCAAGGCAACTGGCAAAAGCAGCTGACATTAAACACACACTCAATGCACACACACACACACACACACACACACACACACATACACATGCTTGCAAACTAATACATGCAAATGCGAATTTTAGACATACATGTGTGTGAGCATGTGTGTATGTGTATGTGTGTGTGTGTGTGTGCATTCAAATTTCCGTTTCATATATTCCAAATGACAGTTAAGTTTTCAATTCAAAATTCAGAAATTCAGTTATTTGCTTGTTGGCGGTAGCGGCAGCTGCGGTGATGGCGGTGCGGTGGTGGCAGCGGCGGCATTGGATTTTACAATTTGCGGCAAATTTTGTTGTATATCATCTTTATTAGTTTTGCTGTTTCTCGCAACTGCTGCTGTTGTTGCTGCTGCTGCTGCTGCTGCCGAATCTGCATGCAAATCTGCTCTAAAATTCGCGCACTAACAAAAATTGAGTGAGCATCGATGAAATTTAAATAAGCAGCAAAACGCAATTTCTCTAACTACTCATCATACTGTCAATCAGCCAGTCAGTCAGTCAGCCAGTCAGTGAGCCAGTCAGTCACAGACTTGTGCATACATTTCATTTGAATGTCGCTCCAATTTGTGTTGCTAAATGTTGCAGGCCTATTTGGAAATGCTGTAGAATTTGTGACATTTTTTTTGGCAGTTTAAATTTTTGGAATCTAAGCACTCAATTGAATGCAAGGTTTTGAAAGCTGCTGCTTGCTATTGCAGCCATTTTGCCTACTTGGCATTTGTTTTTCTCCAACACCCACCACCCACCACCCACCACCCGCCGCCAATCACTGAAATCATTCTCGTTGTATGGTAAGTATTTTAATTTAATTTGTTTTTGCAATGATTTTGATTGAAATGTTTGCTATGGGAGAAATGGCAAGTGCACTCGTACCATATTTTTGGAATTTCCTACTACTAATGTGCAATTTCATGAAATATTTTTAGCATCAAACAGAACAAGAAGATTAACAACAATTTCAAGTGGATAAAATTAATTGATGGCTTTGGAAATCACTGATTCAATTTTGGCTGAGTGAAGTTCATTGAAGGATAAAAGTGTTTTGTAGAAGCTGTTGTATAAGTAAATACTCATAAATATTAGCTGAAGCGAGTAACCCTATTATGATAGCTTATTGTAAAAAGGCCATAACTAAGATTTTTTTCAAATTTTTTGCATAATCTTAATTGCATAAGCTTTAAGTTTTATAAATCTAAATTGGGGCAAAGATAGGGTGTCAGTGGTGTTACAAGACAGATCGCAGGAAAGGGAAGGACTTGAAGAAGTTTACTTCTTCAGAAAGTTTGCCTTTTATAGTTTTCAGGTTAGGTTTAGTAGTCTTATAAAAACCAGAATGTATCGGAGACATTACAGGCATGGCCTAAGGAAGCTACAATTGGATTCACTTAATCTTGATCGTTTGCATGCAATGCCGTCTGCAAAATCATCATCTCCTTCAAAATATTCATACTCAAAGCATGCATTCAAGCTCATACATTTGCTACATCATTTAAATTATAATCTTACCATCATCATCGTTATTATGATCATTATAATAATAATGAACATCATGAAAATGTCCAGGTTGTATGAACTAAACAGGTGGAAAATTTGCCACTTGCCAATCTGAGAACTCCGGAATGTTATGAGATTGACTAGGAACTTTGCAAATCTGGGCTATGATTTGTTTTACTAATGCGAGTTGTTTATTCTCTACAGAGTTAAGCTTTTCAGACAAATTTTGTGCCCTTCTCTTTCGTTGAGAAGCTGAGAATTCGGCCATCCCAATGACTGCCTGGTGCTGTATGATTTGAGGACCTTCATCAAGACTCAATGTCGTGAGTGTTGGTGCAATTATTGGCTGTAATGACCTGATTTGCCATTCATGCTGTGTCTCCGCATTAGTCTTTGCGAGTTGTTTCTCAATGAAATGCGAATTCTTTTGTGTCTCAAGTTGTTTGCGAAGTTTTTGTTTGGTTTTTGGTTTTCTTCGCGTTAACAGAATCCGATTTTTATTGAGCCCCCATTTTTCGACGTAGACTACATTCTCGCCACAGTTTTTGCTGGAGATTTTATCGTAACACAATCGCCATTTGTTTGTATCTCGCGTTGGTGTTTTTTTTTTCCAGTCTATACTCGCTCATTCGTTCAGCTCTAGAAATTTCTAACGACATGTGTTTGAAATGTAAAATTTTTGTTTTAAATATCTAATTTTATTAGAAACTGATGGGCAGCGCCCTCTATCAGTCGAGTACGATTCATACTCAGCGCACTCTATCAATCAAGTTAGAATCATACGCGAACCATCGCTCTCTATTAATCAAGTATGATTCATACTCGATTGATAAATACACATAATTTTTCATACGCTACTTTTGCGTTTTCAGCTCTAGAAATTTCTATCGATTATTATTTGGAATGTAAACTTTTTGTTTCAAATGTCAAATTTTACTAGAAACTGATGGGCAGCGCTCTCTGTCGAGAGCGAGTATGATTCATACTCAGCGCACTCTCTCAATCAAGTTAGAATCATACGCGTATCAGCGCTCTCTATTTTTCAAGTATGATTCATACGCGGTTGCTAGATAGAGGGCGCATAGTGGATGCATATATGGTACATAATTTTTCATATGCTACTTTCGTGTTTTTGTTTTAGTCTATACTCGCTTATTCTTTCTTTCAGCTCTATAAATTTTGAAAGATTATTTTTTTTTTAAATGTAAAATTTTTTTATATATCAAATCTTACTGGAAACTGATGGGCAGCACCCTCTATCAATCGAGTATGATGATGATACTCAGCGCCATTTATATTTAACAAAATTATGTCACATTTTTGCTTCTCTGAGTCAAAAAAAAATATAAATAAAAATGGCACTGAGGGCCGTTCTAAATCATGATAGGATAACGATATATTTAGTACCCATAAAATGTTTGTTTTTGAAAGGCGACTATTTGGGACTATGTGACTCAAGTTCGAAAAAAAAGTGAACACACAATAGCTGTGCTTTAAACGTTCAACATTTTAAGAAAAATTAGCTATCAGTCCATGTGATACAATGTGTTTTCTTTTCCCTAAATATTTACCAACAGACCACACAACTAAACGAGAGCACTTTTTATTTTGAGCATTTTAATTTTTTAAAAAGCGATGAACGTTCAAATTTTCTAGTGGCAACACTGTAAGAAGTTATCGACAAAACGGTAGCATTTTTGATTTTGAAAATTTTGTAAAAAACTATGAACGTTAAAACTTTTTAGTGGCAACACTGTAAGAAGTTATCACCAAAACGGTAGCATTTTTATATTCAACATTTTTTAAAAAACTGAATGTTACAACTTTTTAGTGGTAACACTGTAAGGAAGTTGAGATTTAAAGTTATCTAGTAGGCTTATCTTTTCGGATTTATCCAACCATACTTAAGTGGATACGGTTAGCTGGTGAAATTCTTGAATGAAGTGCGACAAAACGGTAGCACATTTTGATGAAATCGAATTTAGTTGACATTGTGTGGTTGCGAATGAACGGTTCTGTTTTTTTTTAAGTATTTATCTTTGTGTTAAACACAATATACAAATTGACTCTTATTTGAATAGCATGTGACGAGGAAAATTGCTTACCACAGCTGAAAGATCCAAAAAGATCCAAAGCCAAGTTATTTTTACGGACGGAAAAAAAATTCAACCTCCACGGCCCAGATGAAATTAAGCCGCCGTCAGTAGGGAGGAGGTAGTGTATGGTAATAATATGGGCCGGAATTGATTACCGAGGAAAACTTTGGACCACCACAAATGAAAAGTGTGGATTACGTAAATTTAATTAGTAATGAAATAGTTTACCGATGACATCAATTTACGAAAGGCAAGAAGATATTTCCGAATCCGTAGAAGATCTCAAAAAACAGCACATTATTAATTCACTGAGAATCTTTACCTAATAAAATAATTTTAAAAAACTATTTAAATCATTACGAAACAGAATCCTTATGGCGAACAAAGGAGCATCCAATTATTTTTAACACATAAATATTATTAAATTTTTTTTATAAGAAAATTATGTTACAAAAAAAGTTGTGCTATCGTTTTCTCACACCATGAAATGGATTTTTTTTCGTTAAATTAAGAAATGTATCCAATTATTTTAGCAACCTTTGCAAATAATCTATATTTTATAGCCTTATAATTGAATACTATAAAATAAAGTCTGATTATCTTCTTCTTGTGCTATCGTTTTGTTTTGTCTTATTAAAGGTCTCAGAGTAAGTTGACATTTCATTGCGTCTCAAAACTTGAAAGCCAATACCAGATCAAATTCATTGTCATTTACAAATTATAATGATTTTTAATTTATGTATTTAAAATCGCAGTGAATCAGTGATATTGTATTTGGCAAAGAATCTCCCACAAGCTGAAATATTTCTTAACTGAAATGGTTCAGCGCAAACGTAGTTTTCTCAAAAAATAATTTTAAATACTCGTATCGAAAAAAAAGAAGCAAAATAATAATATAGTGCAGAAGAGAACGAAGCAGAAGAACAATTTGGCTTCAGTAATTGGCATGAGCGCCATGCTCGTGCCAAGGCAATTGACAAAACTTTTTGAAAGGCGGCCAAACGACTCACTAAACATCAGTTATTTGTTTTTGAAGTTTACTTTAGAACTTTAGAAACATTTTTATATTTACGAGGGGGTAAAAGATAATCGTGGCAAAAAAGAAATTGCTACGGAAATGACGGGCAGCGCACTCTATACATCAAGTATGAAATAAATGAGGATGCTTAAGTATGTATACGAGGTATGATCAAAAAATAACCGTTATTTTCATATTTATTTATTCAAAAAGTATTTATTTATTCATCAACAACTATCTTGTCCCCTTCAAAGTAATCCCCCTCAGATATAATACACTAATGCCAGCGTTTTTTCCAATCCTCGCAACACTTCTGAAACGCGCTTTTTTGTATCGCCAGCAGCTCCTGTTTCGATTTTTCTTTTATCTCCTCAATCGTAGCAAAACGCTTTCCTTTCATCGGTGTCTTCAGTTTTCTTCAGTTTTGGGAGGAGGAAAAAGTCAGCGGGGGCCAAGTCCGGTGAAGAGGGTGGTTGAGGCATGATAACGGTTTTGTTTTTGGCCAAAAACTTACGCACAAGCGACGTTGTTTTTGCTCAAAATTTAGCAATTTTGGAACAATCTTCGCTGCCGCACATTTCATGCCTAAAACATCCATAAAAATTGCTTGGCATGAGCCGAACAATATGCCAACATCATCAGCAACCTCTCTGATAGTGATTCGACGATTCGACGATTATCCAAAATCAATTTCTTCACTGCGTCAATGTTTTCATCGGTTGTTGACTGACGTGCTCGGGCGACCAGGACGAGCATCGTCATTGACATCTTCTCGGCCTTCCTTAAACCGGTTATACCACAATTGAACTTGTGTTCTGCTCATCGTAGACTCGCCAAAGGCCACAGTCAACATTTCAAATGTCCTTGCGCATTTAATTTCATTTTTTACACAAAACTGAATACAGTTTCTTTGATCCATTTTTTGAAATAGTAAAAAATCGAAGAGTACACCAAAACACGACTAACCTTTTTATCTGTCAAAAACAAACTGACAATCCAAAATGGTTGGTATTGCCAACATATACGAGTATAACAGACATGTGTACCAACATAACAGAAAAATGCGAAACTCGAACATACGTAACTCACGAAATTTTAAAATAACGGTTATTTTTTGATCACACCTCGCATACTTACTTTACTTTTACTTTTGATGGCACAACAGCCCATGGAGGGCCTAGGCCGAGCTTTTCGCTTTTCGCATCCACTCATGTTGTGCGTGTTAAATTTGTACATGAATGGAAGGAACCTACAGTTTAATGCCGACTCCGAGCGGTGAAGTAAAAAGCTTTTCATAACAATTTTTACTCTTGTAGGTTTGCCTGGGCGTAGGACACAAGGTAAAGTTCGTGACAGTCGCAGGTGCGTCCATGGTCGATCCTTGCGCTTCTACGTTTCAAGTCGACACACAGCCTCCTCGTGGCGTCCCCTGGATAGCGATCTGACAACCGTCAGTGAGTTAACTAATGTGTGCGGCGGGCTTCTCCATGGCCTTGAATGAATGGTTGTGCGTCGGGTTTGGAACCCACCACGTTAAAATACCCTCCAATGAAACCTCCAAACAAGCCTCGGATAATGAACCCCTCTAATATTGACGACTCCCGCAAACGCCCAAAGGACAACGATTTACGGATATGCACCTGGAATGTCCGAACCCTCTACAGGGAAGGTGCCTCTATCCAGCTGGTGGATGTCCTCCAAAAATATAGAGCTGACATCACCGCTGTACAGGAAATGCGATGGACGGGACAGGGTTGCTCCAAAAGAGCATCCTGTGATATCTACTACAGCTGTCATGCGTCGAGACACGAATTTGGTGTTGGATTTGTGGTTGGGAAGAGACTGCGTCATCTAGTCTCGAGGTTCACAGCGGTGAACGAGCGCCTAGCCACTATCCGCATCAAGGCAAAATTCTTCAACATCAGCCTAATTTGTGTCCATGCCCCGACGGATGAGAAGGATGAAACGACCAAAGATGACTTCTACGAGCTCCTCGACAAAGCTTATGAGCATTGCCCCCGCCACGATGTTAAAATCGTGTTAGGCGACTTTAATGCCAAGGTGGGCAAGGAGAGTCTTTTTGGTCCGACGATCGGAAAATTCAGTCTCCACGACGAAGCCACCGATAACGGTATGAGACTGATCGACTTCGCCGCGGCACGAAACATGACAGTTAGTAGCACCAGATTCCAACATAAGGATATCCATAAGGCCACTTGGCTGTCCCCTGATCAAAACACACGAAACCAAATTGATCACGTTGTGATCGACGGAAGGCACACTTCCAATGTACTAGACGTACGCACAATACGTGGTGCAAACATCGACTCAGACCACTACTTGGTTGCAGCCAAGGTCTGCACACGTATATGTGTAGCAAATCGCGTACGGATAGGTACAAAGAGAAAGCTGGATGTCGAAAAGCTGCAATCACAACAGACAGCCAAAGTCTTTGCCAACCAACTTGCACTTCTCCTTTCGCAAAACACCCCTCAACTTGATGATATATGCGCACAGTGGACGCACATTTCCCGCTCTATGCGTACGGCTGCCGAACAGGTGCTAGGCTACCACCGTCGACGGAGAAATATGTGGTACGACCAAGAGTGTCGCGATGCTACTGAAGCAAAAAACGCAGTCTATAGAGCCACCCTGCAGTCAGTTGCAACGCGAGCTGCTAAGGAGCGATACAGAAAGTTGAGGAGGGAGGAGAAACGTCTTTTCAGGCGCAAGAAAAGAGATGAAGAAAGACGCGAGTTCAATGATATCGAAATGTTGCGGGACAGGAACGAGGTCCGAAAATTCTTTGAAAGAATAAGACGCCTGACTCTTGGTTTGAAGACCGGGGCCTCTTCCTGCAAGGATGAAGATGGAAATCTGGTGACAGATATCCAGGGCATAATGAGATTATGGAGGGAGCACTTTTCGCAGCTGCTTAATGGCGAAGACGGCAATAATCCCGCCACTGCGGAACCCACTCCGGAAACCCCAATCACTGACGGCGTTGAAGTACCGCCGCCTGACTATGAGGAGGTCTTAACAGCCATTGCTCGGCTGAAAAACAATAAGGCTGCAGGTGCAGATGGCCTGCCTGCTGAGTTGTTTAAGACCGGAGGCGAAGAGCTCAAAAAACGCATGCATGAGCTTCTATGCAGAATATGGTCAGATGAAAGCATGCCAAGTGATTGGAATCTCAGCGTACTCTGCCCAATCCATAAGAAGGGTGATTCCACGATCTGCGCCAACTACCGTGGGATCAGCCTTCTTAATATTGCATATAAGGTTCTATCGAGCGTACTGTGCGAAAGACTGAAGCCCATCGTCAACAAACTGATTGGACCTTATCAGTGTGGCTTCAGGCCTGGTAAATCCTCCATCGACCAGATATTCACACTACGCCAAATCCTGGAAAAGACCCGAGAAAAACAGATCGACACCCATCATCTATTTGTCGATTATAAAGCCGCCTTCGACAGCACGATTAGGGATCACTTGTACGCCGCAATGTCTGATTTTGGTATCCCTGCAAAGCTCATTCGTCTTTGCAAAATGACACTGACCAACACCACCAGCGCAGTGAAAATTGGGACAGACCTCTCCGCACCATTTGATACCAAAAGAGGTTTCAGACAAGGTGACTCCCTATCGTGCGACTTCTTTAACCTAATGCTGGAGAAAATAATTCGAGCTGCGAACATCGACATCTCTGGCACTATCTTCTACAAGAGTGTCATGCTGCTAGCATACGCTGATGATATTGACATCATTGGCAAAAACGCTCGAGCAGTCAGTGCAGCATTCTCCAACCTGGAAAGGGAGTCTCGTCGTGTGGGTCTAGTGGTGAACGAGGACAAAACGAAATACCTTGTGTCAACAAACAAAGAGTCACGGCGTCTTGGACAAAATGTCACTGTTGACAACTACACTTTTGAAGTCGTCAAGGATTTCGTTTATTTAGGATCCAGCATAAACACCAACAATAATGTCAGCCTTGAGATCAAGCGGAGACTAACTCTTGCCAACAGGTGTTACTACGGGCTCAGTAGGCAATTGAGAAGTAGAGCCCTCTCTCGACCGACGAAAATAACGCTCTATAAGTCCCTCATCCTTCCCGTCCTAATGTATGGCGCAGAGACGTGGACATTGACCATCAATGATGAGAGACTGTTAGGAGCGTTCGAGAGGAAGATACTCCGTAAGATCTACGGTCCAGTATGCGTGGATGACGTGTTTCGAATAAGATGGAACAATGAGCTGTATGAGCTGTACGCCGACACTGACATAGTCAAGCGTATAAAACTCTAGCGGCTTCGCTGGCTGGGTCATGTTGAGCGAATGGAAGAAAGCGCTCCGGCTAGAAAGGTGTTTTATTCGAACCACGGTGGAGGATCACGCAGAAGGGGACGTCCTAATCTCCGTTGGAAAGACCAGGTGCAGGGCAACCTGACTGCACTTGGCCTTATCAACTGGCGCCAGCGCGCGCATAGCAGAAGTGACTGGCGAAGCTTTGTGGAGGCGGCCAAGACCGATCATCGGTTGTAGCGCCAGCTAAGTAAGTAAGTAAGTAGGTTTGCCATTGCCTGCCAAGAGGTGGTGCCGTGTAGAATAATTTTCTTTTTCTACTTTTTTTTTTGTTTGATTTTGCCTGTGCCGAGATTCGAACCCCGGACACGCACTTGCTGAGCAGCAGCAATGATCATTAGTTGGAAGATTGATTGTATAACCATTTTTCTTAAATAATTTACCGGTATTTTACCGGTTTCATTCTTGTAATATTATTAAAATATAAATAATTTTATATTTTTCATATGCAAAGAGGCTGCCTGCCACACAACTAAAACAGTTTTCGTTTAGCAAATCTTATCACGCTGTAGTCCACCAACCTACCAACCTTATGCCTACTAAAGCTGTTGTTTCTCAATATATCGGAATTCTATGAATTCTATTTAATTCTAAATACTTAGATACTACGAAAATCACAAAATCTACCAGTTAAACTAAGGCTCTTGCTTTCTCTCTCTCTCTCGCTCTGCTGTCGCTTTCTAGTCTCTGCAAACTTTAGCTAATTTATTAAAATTAAATTTAAATGAAACTGCATAATTGAATTTTGCATAAGAATTATCTAAAAACAAATACAAAAATAATGCACACATACGCAGGCACTCAGATGAACTTATGTATGTGTGTGTGTGTGTGTGTGTGTGTGTGTGTGTGTGTGTGTGTTTGTATGAGAATATGCGCGTGGACATGTTTAAATTTGCATTTGTATAATATTTTAGAAAATGTCATATTGCAGCAACAGCAGTCGCCAGTTGCCAATTGCCGCAAGGTGAAACTGTTGTTGTTTGCTGTTGTCACTATCGCCTGAATTGCAATTAAATCAACTAATTGAAAATATCCCACTAAGCAATTTTAGGATCGTTAGAGAATTTTAGAGAATTATAGGAGTCTTAAAATGTACTTTTCAAGATGATTGTGAAGAAAGCCCTTCGAATTAGGAGGCCTAAAAGACTCCAAATTTGACTGCTATAGGATGCGATCCAAACAAGTTTAATTCACGAGCATTTTGGAAACAGTTTTTATTTTGTTTACCAGTGTTCACTGTTTATTAACATTTTCGGAAAATTTTACAATTTGAAACTACCAAAAATTTTACAGGCACTTATGTATGTCGCCTTTAAATTAAAATATTTTGACTTACAGGTCCAATATTTCTATTTTTTCCACATAATTTCGCTCGTTTTACCCATTGTTTTCTTAACATTTTAAATACTAAAGTAAGATAAAGTAAAGTCGAATTTTGGTCAAGTAGTTATTAAATGGGTCTTAAATCAATCACGAAATTTCCCCCGAAATTAAATTTTTTAGGTGCGTTCCACGAATCTAAAATTCTTCCGCATTCAAGGAGTTCAAATGCACTAATAAAACTCCCTTTTCGCTCACATTTCGAAAAGCAATCATTACAAATGAAAACATTTAGGAGCCATATAAGAGTCCTAAAACCCTACGATGTCGGAATTCTGAAAACGTGCCCTCGTTCATAGGAAATAACCATCCTAAAATACCCCTCTTGGAGGGCATTTCGGGGTCTTAACCCTCCTACATAGTTTTCCTATTGGAGTTTCCTGGGAGTGCCAATGTTAGCTGGGTTTTTATATACAATAACTATCTAAGTATGTACAGTGACGGACATAAGTATTCACACACAGACGCTTACGCCCTTACTTTACTTACTTTTAATGGCACAACAGCCCATGGGGGGCCTAGGCCGAGCTTTTCGCTTTTCGCATCCACTCATATTGTGCGTGTTATCTTTGTACATGAATGGAAGGGACCTACAGTTTAATGCCGAATCTGAACGGCGAAGTGAAAAGCTTTTCATAGGCAATTTTTACTCTTGTAGGTTTGCCATTGCCTGCCAAGAGGGGGTGCCGTGTAGAAAAATTATTTTTTCTACTTTTTGATTTTGCCTGTGCCGAGATTCGAACCCCGGACACTCTGCGCAGCAGTCCAACGCACTACCACTATGCCACAGCAACCTTACCACGCTTACGCTCTTATTTTCTCTAAATGAAAATAAATAGTATTGTGGTTTCTTACAAAAACATATGTTGGTTTAATCTACATCAGAACCCAAAAAAAAAGTCACATAAAAAAAAACTAAAAATTTAATCGAACCTGTAATTTTAAGGGGAAAAAATATTCACACAGTATTAATTTTTGAAGTGTAGAGAAATATTATATTAGGGCTATACGAACAAAATAAATCCTAAATTCAAAATAAAGCCTATATGACTCTGCCTCGAAACGGGCGCCTACGAAAGTTAAGTGCCAGAGAAGGAAGCCTCATCGTCCGAAAAATAAAAGCAAACACCAAAGCAACTTCCAGTCAAATGTCAGCAGAAATTAGAGAAGAGATCGGAAAAGAAATCCACTCTAAAAGTGTACGAAGGTTTCTACATCGTCCTGGTTATAACTCCAGAGTGGCACCAATAAAAACCCCTTATAAACATCACAAATAAAAACAAACGGCTGGAGCTCGCAAAACTTTATAAAATTAAACCTGTGAAGTTCTGGAGCAGTGTAATCTTCTCGGATAAGAGTAAATTTAATATGGTACATTCCAGTCTGACAGTAGAAAAGGGTATGGAGGAAGCCGAATACTGAGTTAGAAAAAAACAAAATTCTCAGCACGGTAAAGCAAGTTGGTGGATGAGTCATGGTTTGGTGTTGTATGGCGACAGCGGTATTGGCAACTTTGCAACTTTCATCGAAGGCACAATGGACAAAGTGGTATACCTCAAAATTTTAAAACAAACTCTAAAACAAAATGCTGAGAAGCTTAATCTCGGGGAAAGCTTCTATTTCCAGGAGGACAAACACACCAAGCACACTGCCTATAACATTAAAATGTGGATCATTCACCACGTTCCCCACATTCTTACGACTCCTTCACAGACAACGGACATTAATCATATTGAGCATCTGTAAGATGAATTTGGCAGACGATTTCAAAAGTACAATATAACGAGCAAGACTCAACTAAAGAAGATTTTGTTGCACGAATGGAGACGAGATATTCAATGCCAAATATAATAAACTAGGTCATTAAAAGGAAACGGATATGCCACAAAATATTAACTCTTTACCAATTTGGTTTTTTATAGTAAATATTTTAACTATGTAAATACTTTTGTCCCACCTAAAATGATGTTGTAATTACAATTTTCTTTATTTCTTTTTATTGTAAATAATATACCATAAGGTTACTTTTTTATTTATATAAGGTTAATTTTAACATTTTCTATTGAATAAACAAATATTTTCGCTAAAGAAAGTGCATATATCGTATTTATTTTCGTTTAGAAAATATTAAAGTATAATCCTAAAACTAGCTGCTGTGTGAATACTTATGCCCGTGACTGTATGTACAGTCTTCATATGTGTTTTGTTTGTTTTTTGCTGTTTTTTCTAAAAGCTAAATGAAAATTTGCAATGATTACATTAAATAGATGAGCAAAAGCAAAATATCAAAAACAGATTATGTCAATTTGAATTATGCATGCCGAGGTTAAACGGAAAGTTAAAATGGAATTGGGTGAAAATAGAAAATCACGAATACATTTTAAAACTCAAAAATCAATTAAACCCGTGCGTAGGTAGATGAAAATTGAATTAGCTCTTGGTAGTTGGTAGTGCGTTGGCCTGTTGCGCAGACTGTAGGGGGTTGAAATCACGGCACAGGTTTGCAGGCAATGGCAAACCTACAAGAGTAAAAATTGCCTGAGGAAAACATGTCAAACATTAATCCAGCAAAAAGCGGCAGTGGTTCCAGTGGTTAAATCCATAGATGATTTTCACCAATAAACTATTATAGATAAATTAGGGACTTGTGACAAAACAAGAATTTTTAATGCAGAAATAATAGAAAACTATGATTTCAAATTCTGAACCTATCAAAGTTAAATTTACTTTCCTCAGTACGATTATTTCCATCCGTGTAATTTAGGTCTTCGGTATACGAAGAAAACTATTTCAGATTAGTAAATAAAACTGTTCCGGGTTCGCAGTGAAACTCATAACCCATGACACGATATACTTACTTGCTTACTTCAATGGCACAACAGCCCATGGAGGGCCTAGGCCGAGCTTTTCGCTTTTCGCATCCACTCATGTTATGCGTGTTATATTTGTACATGAATGGAAGGGACCTACAGTTTAATGCCGACTCCGAGCGGTGAAGTAAAAAGCTTTTCATAGCAATTTTTACTCTTGTAGGTTTGCCATTGCCTGCCAAGAGGTGGTGCCGTGTAGAATAATTTTCTTTTTCTACTTTTTGTTTTTGATTTTGCCTGTGCCGAGATTCGAACCCCGGACACTCCAACAGTCCAACGCATTACCACTACGCCACAGCGGCCACACGATATGACACTTGTAAATGGCCTGAATTTAGGCTTTTCTAAAACTCTTTGAATAGGCTGAAATTTTGTAGTCTTAAAGAAGTTTTAGGTTGTAGAAAATTATAATTGGAGAAATTGTTGTACTTTAAAATTCGATAAACTCTACCTAAAATTTGAAAATCGGTTAGTGTCAGTGGCAAATCAAGAATAATTCTAGTTAGAACTGAATAAACGAGTCAGCACCACTGGCGACCGGCGACAAGATGACGTCCACATCAAATGTTGTCGTGTAGCTAGCGACTTTATTACAATGAACGCGGCAGCGACAAAATAACTTAACAGCTGTTTTGCGTTTTTTTATAGTACCGACTTTTCATAAAATTGATTAATTTTTTACATTCGAAAATAATAAGTAAGTAGATAGATTCTTAATATCATTCATCACGTCCCCACACCACATTCTTCCGACTCCTTCACAGTCAACGGACATCAATCATATTGAGCATCTGTAGGATGATTTCTACAGTTATTAAATCTCAATTCACTATGTTGCCGCGTTGATGACTTGTTTATCTTTGACATAGTATGTAGTCGTGCCGCTGCCGCATATTCTCTGTTCTTACTATGGTATGATAGAATACAAGATTAGATATTTGCTTTCATTTTGCTTAGCAGCAACTCTTCTTCTTATTTCTATCTGTCATGTGAAAACTATAACCAATCAGATCACAGCATATGGTCTGGTATGACGTAGGCACATGCACCAGTGACAAAAATTATACAAAAAAAAAAATTACTTCTTGCTTTCACCCTCTTTCAAATAGTAAAGTCTTTGGTTCAAGCCGTGATTGATGAGGTGGAGAAAAAGGTGACGTATGAGTATGTAAAGTGAATAAGTTGTCTTTCGGATCACCTTGTTGTTAGGCTTTAAACATAAATAATTCTCTTCTGAGATAAATCCAAAATTGAAAGATTATAGCAAAATGAGGAAAAACCGAAAACAAAAAAAAATAGTCCTTTGACCACCTAATGACTTCCTGCAGGGATATTTTATATATTTATTTGACCAATAAACAAAATTTACACAAGTTTAAGTTGTTTGATGTGAGAAGGTTGATATTAAAATTTCCCCGTTCACATAATTATTATTCATCGATTACCATACAACACACACACACACAATATCATACTATTTATATATGTGTGTGTGAGTGTATTTCATGCAGCTGTTAAATCCTTCATTATGCAATTACAAATTGACAACTACACACACACACACACACGCACACACACACACACACACACACACACACACACACCAACACGCGCTCGCGCGCCCTCTATAATAAAACACCAACGTTGAATTTTTGGTGGGTTCATTAAAAGTTTCACTGGCACCAGGCGGCACATACTCAAGCGTCATGCTGGTGCAGCTCAAAATTTTTCCTCTTTCAGTGCTGCTGCCACAGTAATTTTATAGACGCATCGTTGTCGCTACTAAAATGCAACAACACATGAAAATTTAATTTACTTTTTGGTTTTTTTTTACCTAAGCTTCTAAAGTACATATAAAGCATTTCTATACTACGTTGCGCCATACAGGGTGCGTCACTATACATCCGATTCAATGCAATCTTCAAATCTGACACTTTTTTCGATGAGAGTTGGAAGTATCTGATGGCAATGTGAAAAGTGTTACCAAGCGCAAACAAAAACTTGAGACAAGTTCAGTCTTTTAGAACATCACAGTTTTTGTAGCAAATCCAGGACATTATTGACGAAGACCCTTAAAAAGTCCACAACGTGAGACCTTCAAGTTTCTGAACGCACAATCAATCGCATTGATCAAATCCTATCTAATATTTTTTGATGCGTTTTTATTTAAATCCAACTTGAAATGTGGTAAGAAACCAACAAAAACTACTACTTTTGTTTTTGTTTTTCGAAAAGTAGACTTTTTACAAAATCCAGCTCACGGGGATTGTTTGCAATCGAAAAATGGCGCTAGACTTCCAATGACTCATTGTAATAATCTTACTTACTTACTTAGCTGGCACTGCAACCGATGATCGGTCTTGATCGCCTCTATAAAGCTTCGCCAGTCGCCTCTGCTAGGGGCGCTGGCGCCAGTTGAAATGGCCAAGTACAGTCAGGTTGCCCTGTACCTGGTCTTTTCAAAGGAGATCAGGACGAGCTATTCTGCGTGTGCCTCCACCGTGGTTCAACTAAAACACCCTTCTAGCCGGAACGCTTTCTTCCATTCGCTCAACACGACCCAGCCAGAGCAACCGTTGGATTTTTAAATGCTTGACTATGTCAGTGTCGCAGTACAGCTCATACAGCTCATCGTTCATCTTATTCGATACACGTCGTCCACGCACATTGGACCGTAGATCTACCCCTCGAATAATCATCTCATTATTGGTGGTCCATCTTGACGTCTCGGCGATGGGAAGGATGAAGGACTTATAGAGCGTTATTTTCGTCGGTCGAGAGAGGGCTCTACTTCTCAATTGCCTACTGAGCCCGTAGTAACACCTGTTGGCAAGAGTTAGTCTCCGCTTGATCTCAAGGCTGACATTATTGTTGGTGTTTATGCTGGATCCTAGATAAACGAAATCCTTGACGACTTCAAAAGTGTAGTTGTCAACAGTGACATTTTGTCCAAGACGCCGTGACTCTTTGTTTGTTGACACAAGGTATTTCGTTTTGTCCTCGTTCACCACTAGACCCACACGACGAGACTCCCTTTCCAGGTTGGAGAATGCTGCACTGACTGCTCGAGCGTTTTTGCCAATGATGTCAATATCATCAGCGTATGCTAGCAGCATGACACTCTTGTAGAAGATAGTGCCAGAGATGTCGATGTTCGCAGCTCGAATTATTTTCTACAGCATAAGGTTAAAGAAGTCGCACGATAGGGAGTCACCTTGTCTGAAACCTCTTTTGGTATCAAATGGTGCGGAGAGGTCTGTCCCAAATTTTCACTGCGCTGGTGGTGTTGATCAGTGTCATTTTGCAAAGACGAATGAGCTTTGCAGGGATACCAAAATCAGACATTGCGGCGTACAAGTGATCCCTAATCGTGCTGTCGAAGGCGGCTTTATAATCGACGAATATAAAGACGAATTCTCGGTTCTTTTCTAGGATTTGGCGTAGTGTGAATATCTGGTCGATGGTGGATTTACCAGGCCTGAAGCCACACTGATAAGGTCCAATCAGTTTGTTGACGATGGGCTTCAGTCTTTCGCACAGTACGCTCGATAGAACCTTATATGCAATATTAAGAAGGCTTATCCCACGTTAGTTGGCGCAGATCGTGGAATCACCTTTCTTATGGATTGGGCAGAGTACGCTGAGGTTCCAATCACTTGGCATGCTTTCATCCGACCATATTCTGCATAGAAGTTCATGCATGTACATTTCATTCATGTACAAAAATAACACGCACAGCATGAGTGGATGCGAAAAGCTTGACCTTTGGCGCTACATGCGGTCATAGTCGACACTGATAAACTGAAGTTCATTTTCATTGTGGTAAAGACATAACACTTGCCACAATGGCTGTCTATCCCTTTATCGATGTCCTGTGTGATTGCATTCCCTCTCTGATTCTACCTCCTTCTTTCTCCCACCTATCAATCTTCCTTCCATTTAACACAATGCTCTGCATTCATAGGGGTACACCCTGAGTGTTGAATTTATGCATTAAAAAAAAAAAATGCGTTTTTTCAGCTCTTCGCCGCCTGTCTTAAAGAACTCAGCGGGCAGGCCACCTGCACCTGCAGCCTTATTGTTTTTCAGTCAAGCAATGGCTGTTAAGACATCCTCACAGTAGGGCGGCGGTACTTCAACGCCGTCAGTGATTGGGGCTTCCGGAGTGGATTCCGCAGTGGCGGGATTATTGCCGTCATCGCCATTAAGCAGCTGCGAAAAGTGCTCTCTCCATAATCTAATTATGCCATGAACATCTGTCACCATATTTCCGTCTTCATCCTTGCAGGAAGAGGCGGCCCCGGTCTTCAAACCATCAGTCAGGCGTCTTATTCTTTCAAAGAATTTTCGGACCACGTTCCTGTCACGTTACTTTTCGATATCATTAAACTCGCATCTTTCTGCATTGTAATAATAGCAGTGTTAATTTAACAACCTTTTAAATATTATAATTCTCATTCCGATTTGTGTTCATTGCAATTCATAAAAAATATATTTTTAATTTAATAATACTAAAGGGAAATATGTAATCTGTGAAAAGGAAAGAGAATCTATCTGAAAGAGAAATAATCAAAGCTTAAGATTGAACATTTTTTTTTTCTTTTTTTTTTGCTCAAAAAATGAAAATTCCAACAAGAATAAAAATGTAAGCAATAAAGCGAAAACAACAGGAAAATAAAAAGTGGAAATTCAATTAAAAAAGTAACAAGAAAAATAAAAGGGAATATCAAATTAGTTAAAACAACAAAAGTGACAGCAGTACCCGGTAGGAATAATAATAGCGCAATGTTAAATGGACATAGAGTAAGTGGACCAAGTATTGGCGGCTTAAAGGAATTATAAGAATAGTGATTCTTTTATCTACAATTCACCCACAATCTATGAATTTCTTGTTTCTTCAAGTAATGGCAATTAATTTTTCTATTTTATTAACCGATAACATAGCAAAACGATTTGATATTTGAAACAAAAGCGTTCTTCATGAAAAGTTCAAAACTAAAAATTGTGTGCGTCATTTGGACGCCCTACAGAAGTTTACTTCTTCAGGACGTTTGCGTTTAAATTTCTAACCGTTTCTGTTTGAAATGTCAAATGACGAGAAACTGATGGGCAGCGCCCTCTATCAATCGAGTATGAGGATAATTTTTCATGCGCTACTTTTGATAGAGGGCGCTGCACATCATTTCCGTGACAATTTTCGCTGCGACGATCATCTTTTAGCCCCGGCGTAAATATAAAAAACGATTCTAAAGAAAAAAGCTTAAAAACAAACAAAAAATAAACATAAAACAATTAAATTAAATTTCTTTCAATTCAAGTATTTGTTCGATTCCTGAAATAAAATCTAAAAGAATGTAAAGGTAAAAAGAAAACTTATAATTCCAATGCATTCAGCAACAAGACGAATATGCTACCCTGAGAAGCTTCAACTCAACACTTGCTTCAAAGCTCAACATGACCCCATAATCACAGCATATACTCTACGTTTGCGTGCAGGAAATATTACATATACATAGTGTATTTGTTAAATATGAAATGAATACAAAAGCAAATAATGTTAAGGAATCCAGCAGCGAGGCAGCGAGGCAGCCAGCTAACTAGCATCAACTTACCCAACAAAGACGCCCGTATCGACATAATGTGTATAGTAAAAAATTGTAACGACGGTTATGGCGAACAATGCCAAAACGCAACGACGCACATTGATTGCCTTCAGGAGTGGCATGCCAAAGCAGCAACGTGCAATTAAATTACTGCAACAATTACATGCTAAAGCAGCCGATGAAGAGGACGAGCATGTTGCTGTGCCGTTCGAAGTGGAAGTGATGGAAGAGTAGTATGGTGATGATGATGATGACGATGATGATGCCGGAGGAGGTGGAGGTGGTGATGATGGTGCTGACGACGATGATAATGATGATTCGTTTGTTGTTGCTGTTGCAGTAGTAGTTAGCATTGCCGTTGATTGCATGGCTGATGAGGACGCGGCGACTGACGCTGTTGTCGCTGTAGGCAATAAAAGTGAAGTAGCGGATGCGGATGTGGATGTAGTGGTAGTAGAGGATGTTGAATGTAAACTATTATATGCATTGGCACTGCTCGCACAGGCACCAGCACCAACACCAGCACCAGCACCGGCAACATTGCCAAAATATTTACCATTATTGCCAACACCAATTCCAACACCATCACCACCTACACCACGAATGCCAGCGTCATTTCCACCATTGCTACTATAATTTGAATTGTGTTTTTGTGTTGATGCTGATGCTGATGCTGCTGATGATGATAATGATGAATATTGCATTGGCGTTTGCTGCTGCTGTTGCTGATGATGATAGTTGCTGCCGCTGCTAGTTGCTGGTAATGTACTGCTTTGGCGGCCGCTATTGCTGTGCATCATCATCATCAGTGTCGTTGTGGGTACTTCACCATTTTCCGCTGCTGTTAAAGTGTTGGCATAGTTTAAGTTTGATGCTGCTGTTGTTGGCGGCCATGGCAATGTTGCTGCTACTGCTGTTATTGCTGCTGCTGTTGTTGTTGTTGTTGTTGTTGTTGGTGATAAATGCATTTCCGCACTGTCGGAATGTTGGCGATTTCGTTGCGTCCTCGACGACGGTGCGGAGCGGATGGTGGTTGCCTTTTGCACTTTCATTTCCATTGCAATTAGTGGCCGCAATTGCTTTTGCTTCGTCTCTGGCAGCAATCTTTCGTTCATGTAGCTTCCATTTGTTTGCTCTGCTACTATAGCTGCCGCGTCTTCTTCGCCTCTTCCTGCCCTGATGCCACATGATGTATGCTGTTTCTGTTGATTTACAAGCTTCTCATATTTAAGCGATTTGCCTGGTAGAAATTTGCTAACTTTGTTGATATTGCTAACATTATTGCTACTACTACTACTATTACTACTACTACTACTAATGTTGCTGCTGCTGCTGCTGCTTTCACTTGCATGTGTTGTTGACATTGTTGCCATACCTTTCGCGTTATTGCTGCCGCCATTCGTCAGCAATAATTCACTGTCATTGGCGTTTCTATGCAAACGGTTTGATATTGTCATGTTGTTTGAAGTAGAACGAAAACAAAGATGCAGAAGAAGAAGAGTCGAAAATATACGTTTCACAAAAAGAGTACTTTAGAGTACTTTTCGGTTTGTTTATTGGTTTATTTATTTACTTATACTTTTAGTTACACTTAGTATTGGAACTTCGGTTTGGAACCTCTATCGGTGGTTGGTGTTTTGGTATTTTGTTGATGTTGTTGCTACTTATCAACGAGTTCTTGTTGCTGTTGTTGTTGTTGTTGTTGTTGTTGGTGGTGGCAGCCGTAGATATGTTTAAGAGTCGTTTTTATTGTTTTTATTTTTATTTTTTCTTCTTAATGCACAAAAAATGTTGCGTTTACTAAAAAAAAAAAATAATTTCATTAACAATTTGTGCGCGTGTTTTCGTGGAGGGGAAATTTCGGTGTTTTTTGTTTTTATTTTCTTTGTTTAATTTAACAATTAAGTACACTATGCTACAAAATCATGCCAAACACGAACTTAAATTTAAAGCTTCTCTTTTTTATATTTTGTTTGTATATAATTTTCACTTTTAGTTCTTTTTTGTTAAGTGATTACGATAAAAATAAAACAAGTTTTTCAATTTTCGAATTTAGAATTTTACGAAGCACGTCACTGCTTTTGTCCACTACTGTCGACGCGTATCGCTTAACGAAATGAAACTAAATCAAAATGTTCCTAAGCAATTTCAGTTTATTCGCCATTTGATATGTTTCCAAATTTTTATATATTCAACATTTTGTTGTGCACTTTGAGCTAGGGCCATTTTGTCGCGCATTACCCCTATGCAAATGGCAATAGTCGATTAGTGTTGTTGCGGCTGGCGTTGACGTTGCAACAGCAACAGCGGTGCCATTGTTGGTTGTATCCATAAGATACAATTGCCGCTGCCGCATAGTTGTTGCATTCATCGCCACATTTTGTGCAGCAGCAGCATAAAAATGTATACATTTGTAAAATATTGTAAGATAATTTGTTATAAATTCTGCTGCTCGTGTTCTATTCAGTGATATGTTCTTCTTTTCAGTTCGTCGTCTAGTTTTCAACTGCTTTTGAGTTTTTTGTCGCATAAATCCTCAGCAACAAGCGCACGCCACCGAAATCGTTGTCATCGTCGTCGTCGTTGCGGTCGTCGTTCCCAATAGTTAAACAGCAAACACTTACAAGCTCATGATTAGCTAAGCTCACTGCTGTTGTTATTGTTGTTGTTGTTGTTGTTGTTGTTTTTATTGTTGTAGGTATATTGCGCTTGTGTTTTATCTGTAAAGAAAAAAATAAACACAAAACAACAATAAATATAAATAATTTATTTAGTAGAAATTACTAAATAGAGCAAATTGCTATCATTTTTAATTTATTTTTATTTTTGTTTGTTTTGCAAAACTAATAATAGCTACCAAAGACGTTAGGGTTATCCGTCACACTCTTGGCCCGAAACAAAGTTTATTAAAATAGCCATCAAAAAAAGTGTTTAGAAGATTTACTTAGTCACTTAAAATAAATTGATTGGATTGGTTTAGGTGGGGCCCTCCTTTCCTGTATGGGTTCTAATTAGGGTAACTTACTTACTTCTAATGGCACAAGAGCCCATGGAGGGCCTAGGCCGAGCTTTTCGCTTTTCGCATCCACTCATGTTGTGCGTGTTATATTTGTACATGAATGGAAGGGACCTACAGTTTAATGCCGAATCCGAACGGCGAAGTGAAAAGCTTTTCATAGCAATTTTTACTCTTGTAGCTTTGCCATTGCCTGCCAAGAGGTGGTGCCGTGTAGAAAAATTATTTTTTCTACTTTTTTTTTTTTTTTGATTTTGCCTGTGCCGAGATTCGAACCCCGGACATTCTGCGTAGCAGCCCAATGCACTACCACTACACCACAGCGGCCAATTAGGGTAAACAGTACAAATATTCAATGTACAATGGCGAGTTTGTGGTGCTAGTATCTAAATTTTGATAACACGGTACAAAAAATTCAAGACCAACTTGTGGAGCGTCAAAAGCACAAATTTAATATGAAATTACTATGATAGGTTAGAAGAGTAAAACCCCAAAAGAGTGGGACAAATTTCAATTTAGTATGAAATGACTAGCTTAGGAGAATAAAACCCCAAAAGAATTTTTTTTATATGTATAACGCAGGCCTCGGTAGGCAATTGAGAAGCAGAGCCCTCTCGACCACCGAAAATAACGCTCTATAAGCCCTCATCCTTCCCGTCCTAATGTATCGCGCAGAGGCGTGGACATTGACAATGATGAGAGGCTGTTAGCAGCGTTCGAGACGAGGATACTCCGTAAGATCTACGGTCCAGTATGCGTGGACGACGTGTATCGAATAAGATGGAACGATGAGCTGTATGAGCTGTACGCCGACACTGACATAGTCAAGCGTATAAAAATCCAGGGGCTTCACTGGCTGGGTCATGTTGAGCGAATGGAAGAAAGCGCTCCGGCTAGAAGGGTGTTTTATTTGAACCACGGTGGAGGCACACGCAGAAGAGGACGTCCTAATCTCCGTTGGAAAGACCAGGTGCAGGGCAACCTGACTGTACTTGGCCTTATCAACTGGCGCCAGTGCGCGTATAGCAAAGGCGACTGGCGAAGCTTTATAGAGGCGGTCAAGACCAATCATTGTTTGCAGTACCAGTTAAGTAAGTATAACGTAGGACGCCCACAGGCTCACACCAACTCTCGATGGCATAAATGAGCTCTCATTTAGCAGTCGTAAGGGCGAGCTTCAGTTCATATAAAGTTTACATTAGAAACCCGAATTTTAGTGTTGCTGAGACAAACTAAGTATAAAATTGAGAGATCTTCAGATGTCTATTGGATAATTATCAACACAGCAAACCCCGGTTAAGAACCTTATCTCAAGATTACACTCTTTTGAGGTACTTAAGAAGAAAGGCACTTATTAGAGGAATTTCTTTGGATATTTATGGAAAAATAGCGAATTATAGGCCTAAAGCGGGAAAGGCACCGGGCTTTTCTGTATATCTTAGTGTTGATGGCAAGAAATTTTATTTTCATAGTTCCTATTTATTTGTATCTCAACCCACCGACTTCAAATGGCGGGTACAATCATGTTCACCATGTTTGTGTAGTAGTAAATAGCTTAAATTATAAATGTATATCATTTGTGATAACGTTGAAATGTTCCGATTATTGCCATTGAACTTGGGGAAACAGTGTTTTAAGATTCTCCAGCGCTTCTTCTTCTCATAACAAAGATATTACAGGTATAAGGCTGCCAAGTAAGGCTAGTTAGTAAGGGTTCTAAATTTTTGTGATTGAAATTCAACATTATTCATGTAAATTATTGGGATCGAAAATATAGCAGCCGTTCAAAATGAGCCGAAATCAGTCGATTCCACACCGTTTACAAGAATTGGGAATCTTTCAGTCCACATTGTGGCGAATTTTCCTTAAAGATCTAGGCCCATAACCCTACGAGTTCAAATTAGTGTCGGAGAAGCTTTGAAGTGTCGAAGCTTCTACGATTGGGCTCTGCAAAAGTTTGAAGAAAATTCTGAATTCCATCCAAAAATCATCTTCAGCGATGAAGCGCATTTTTAGCTCATTTAACGCCGTTGGATTTCTTTTCATGGGGTTATATTAAGTCGTTGGTTTATGCTAACAAGCCAGCAGCAACGTGAGACGAGACGAGGAATAATATCGAATACGAAATTGCCAACTTTCTGACCGATATGTGTGGAAGAGAATCATTCGCGATGTCGAATCCCATGCTCAATTATTAATGATTTATGTATGTATGTATGTATGTATGTAGTTTTAATGAAAGTATAATAAAATTTGTCCATATTTTAGTTCTTTATCCAGTGATTCATCTAAAAGGCAAATACCATTCAACATTCCCATTGTAGAGTATTACTAACTCGATTCAGATTAAGTCAAATGCTTTTACAAGTACAACGACTCGTACCCGTTTAATGAAATCAAAAGCACGACACTATTTGCTGCTCATCATTAACATACATACATACTTCTAGTATAACTTCATATACTCGTACATAATATGTACATGCTTATACAGGGTGGACCAGTTGCAATTTGGGATTTGATTTTGGTGTAAATAAGAAACGACTAATTTTCTTTTTTCTAGGAGTTTTTTATTATTTAAAAGTAAAGGGCGTTTTTTCTAGAAGAGTGGTTTTGAATCTGGCAAAGTTGGTCTTTTTGACAGCTGTCACTTGATTTATGCTCAGTTTGGTTTGCCATTTCATCACGAATAGACTTACGCCTGAACAATGTTTGCAAATTATTGAAATTTATTATCAAAATTCATGCGCTGTGAAAAAAGTGTTACGTCCATTTAGCGACGAGGCTCATTTTTGGCTCAATGGATACGTGAATAAGCAGAATTACCGTATTTGGAGTGAATACCAGCCTGAGGCAATTCACCAGCTAGCAAAGCATCCCGAAAATGCACTTTTTGGTGCGGTTTATGGGCAGCCGGCATCATTGGGCCGTATTTCTTCAAAGACGATGAAGGCCGCAACGTTATGGTCAATGGAGAAAGGTACCGTTCGATTATAACACTGTTTTTGGCCGAAAATGCTAGAATTGGACTCGGCCGACCTTTGGTTCCAACAGGACGATGCGATTTGGTGAGCAGTTAATCTCACGTTTTGGTGTAGTCAATTGGGTTCCAAAATCGTGTGATTTCACACCGTTCGATTATTTTTTGTGGAGCTATGTAAGTCTCTTATCTATAGGGACCAGCCAAATACGATTACTGCTTTGGAAGCCATATTTTGTGAGATTCCTGCCGAAATGTGTGAAAAATGTACCAAAATTGGACCTTCAAAATGGACCACTTGAAGCGTAGCCGCGGGCAACATTTAAGTGAAATTATCTTTGAAAAGTAAATGGCAGGAATTGATTTATCGATCCAAATAAAAATTTCATTCACTTTTGTAAAATTTCTATCTTTTTTTTCATTTGCAAAAACTAAACTCTTATAAAAATCACCCTTCACAATCCTTCCGATTAATTGGGGAACACTATTTCATTCAAATGTTTTCCATCATACGATCAACGTAATTTCTAATTTGTCGGTACTTTTTCGAATGTATGAAGCTGTACTTGACCGATTGCCGCACCAAATCGTCCTTTAAAGCTTCAATCGTTGCTGGAGTTAAATTGTGTCTGCCTCCCAGTCAAAAGATCGATTGTGTGGCACAGTGCGCCATCATGTTGGAACCGAATGTTGTGTTAGTCCATATCTTCTAAAATAGATCATAAATAACCAGTTATCATTGTGCAGTAGCGCAAGTCGTTCACTGTAACGCATCTTCCTTCCACTGAGCAACAGCAGCAAATTTTTCGGTTGTGCGCACTGTAGGAGTACAAGAACATGTTTATTGGATAAAAAAAGATTCAGTTTCCTGCACACGTTTCAAATACTGATACACAAATTGCGAGGAAGGCTCTCCTCTTCTTAATTTTCTTACACTTTCAGTAAAATATTCATCATTTTGCAAGTATAGGATAATATTCTTATATTTTTTTTTTATTGAAACATTCAACAGGTGTACAGAGTGTACTCCTATGAATGCGGAGCATTGTGTTGATTGAAAGATAGATCGATAGTTGGGAGAGGGAGGTAGAAGGAGGGAGAACGAGAGAGGGAATTCAATCACAGGACACAGGATAAAGAAAGCCTTTACCACAATGAACTTCAGCTTTTATCAATGCCGACTATGACCGGATGTAGCGCCAAAGGCCGAGCTTTTCGCATCCACTCATGTTGTGCGTATTATATTTTTGTATATAAAAAGTATCCGCGGTTTTTTTTTTCAAAAATGCACTGAAAGGCACTGAAAAAGACGATGAAATTTTGTAACTGTTGGAGCAAGATCGACACGCAAGCTGTCAGGAGATAGCGGAGGCATTAAACATTAATCACATGACAGATTTGTGGATACCAACCGCGGATACTTTTTATAGGACCCAATAATTTTGCTTTTAGTATTTGCCAACGTTGTTCAAGCTAATATCGACCCATTTTTTTCTCTTTAATCGCAAATATAAAACTAATTTTCCAAATGACATTAGAGTGGCCGCACTCAAAATAACCCAATACCTATGTGCATACTTAGTTCAAATTCCAATAGTTAGATGAACCACCCTTTATGCACGTAGATAAGTAGTGTGTATGTGCAAGTACAGTAAAAATTCACAATTTTTTGTACGACACTTTTATTATTTCAAACGATTACTTAATCTAGTCAAACATTAATTGATAACACATGTCAATGAATATGGCGTTATTACGTTACGTTTGAGTTGGTCGACGTTGCCGACCGACGCCGCCACAGTCCAGGTTGTTACGTGCTATGTGTTTGTGTAGCAAGTTTTTGTTTTTTTTGCATTTATTGTTTATCAGTGCGATGGCTCTTGTTCATCGGTGGGTCGTTGGTATGTGGTCACATGTTATATAATTATAACAAATAAACACACACACACAAACAAAGACACACACACAAACACTAACCGCACACATACACACGAACCACACATCATTATCATTTAATTTACTGTGTATTATTTTTCATCACTTTTCTTTATTTAATAAATACGTAAGTAATCATTTTAATAAAATTAATAGCAATATTAAAATGTTGTATTTCGCTTGTGCGTTGCCATCGCATATTCACGACGACTCTCTACCGAATGTCAAAGGGTTAAATTCGTATCAATTCAAATATTTAATGGCGGGAAAAAAAACTTTTTGTGGCTTAAGTATTAGTTTGATATTGAAAATAAATGAGTTGTAAAATTATTCTAACCTTGCTGTCGAGTAGTTCAGACGGTTCCATTTACTACAGAGACGCGGCCAGCACATAAATTAATTAACGATTTCCAGTCTCCCCTTTTCATAATCACAAAGTTAAAGGTTTTCTTTTAATATTGAATATGAATGTGCTGGTGATTTATACTTACTGGTGTTAAAATTACATATCACTGTCTTAGTTTGCAAAAGCCCCAATAAGCATTTTATAACTTGTTTCAGGAGAAACAAAAATCATTTTGAAACTTTAAAATTTTCAGTATTGTTTTCGAAATATTGTAATGCAATTTAATTTTTTTTATTGATACATTCAACACACAGGGTGTAGCCCTATGAATGCAGAGCATTGTATTGATTGGAAGGAAGATTAATAGGTGAGAGGAAGATGGAGGGAAAATGAGAGAGGGAATGCAATCACACAGGACACCGATAAAGAGGTAGAGACAGACATTGTGGCAAGTGTTACGTCTTTACCACAATGAAAATGAACTTCAGTTTTATCAGTGTCGACAATGACCGCATGTAGCGCCAAAGGCCGAGCTTTTCGCATCCACTTCAGTTGTGCGTGTTATATTTGTACATGAATGAAAGAGACCCACAGTTTTATGACGAATGCGATCGGCGAAGTGCAAAGCTTTCCATAGGCAATTTTTACTCTTATAGGTTTGCCATTGCCTGCCAAGAGGTGTTGCCGCGTCGGGAAGTTGTACAGAAGTTTACTTCTTCAGAACGTTCGCCTTTTGGGTTTTCAGGTTAGGTTTAGTAATCTTGTAAAAACCTGAGTCTATCGCAGACATTACAGGCAGACATTTTCAAGTAAATCTTCTGCCCTTCTCTTTCGTTGAGAAGCTGGGAATTCGGCCACCTCAATGACTGCCTGGTTCTGTATATTCTGAGAACCTTCTTCGGGACTTAATAACATGAGTGTTGTTGCAATTATTGGCTCTAATTAACTCCATTTGCCATTCTTGCTGTCTTTCCGCATTAGGTTTTGCGAGTTGTTTTTCAATGAAATTCGAATTCTGTTGTGCCTCAAGGTACTTGCGAAACCTACACTCTCGCGATCAGTGTTGGTTTTTTTTACGATAATAAAATCTGAATTTTGTGATTGTAACAAAATCGGCATTTGTGTGTGCCTCGCTTATGTTTTATTTTTTTATTCTAAACTCGCTCATTCTTTCAGCTCTAGAAATTTCTAACGATTTTTGTTTGAAATGTAAAATTTTACTAGAAACTGATGGGCAGCACCCTCTATCAATCGAGTATAATTCACACTCAGCGCCCTCTATCAATCAGATTTGAATCATACGCGCATCAGCGCCCTCTATCAATCGAGTATGATTAATCCTCAGCACCCTCTATCAATCAAATTGAAATCATACGCGAATCAGCGCCCTCTATCAATCGAGTTTGATTCATATTCGTGGATACTTGTGGATGCATATGTGCTGCCCATCATTTATGTGAATATACATATGCATCCTCTTTTTTTCATACTTGATTGATAGAGGGAGCTGCCCTTCATTTCCGTGACAATTTTCGTTGCGCTAATCATCTTTTACCCCTTGGTAAATATAAACACGTTTCTAAAGAAGTAAACTTAAAAAGAGAAGCAAGTTTTTGGTAACTGGCTCCAACATTTTTAGCGCAGACGGATACGCCTAAACATAATCCATAATAATAATTATGGCTTTTGCAAATTAAGGCAGCGATATGTAGATAAATGAGATACAAATGACTTAATGAGGGTTTAAGTTCAATAGAAAAGTTTATACAAGCTGGGGCAAAAGTAATGCCATAATGTGCCATAATTTTCAAAAGGTGTCAAATGTCAATGTGCTTTGGCATTTATATTGTAGGCAGATCGAGAATAAGTTTACAATAAGCAATGGAGCGATATAAAACCTCGAAATCACCAATTTGGAGCCAAATTTCTGTAAAAAGGAGCATTAACTCAGGAGGAGTACATTTGATCAATATATTTTTTTCAACTTAATGTCATAAGTTTTACACGTTCAATTAAACTTGTCGTGAAACCAGAGCCCAATTTGTTTACTTTCTAACAAAATGGCAGCTAATTCCCTTACATTTGCATATGCATCACGTGTCCGTTCAGTATTTCCATATGCCTGTGAATCATAACAGAGAAATTACAGATTTTTACTATTCGTTGTTATTCCAACTTCATCAGCTACACGAATTTTCTGCGTGAAATAAACCAGAAGCCAGAAAATATGGAAAACTAAGGCGAACTCTCGTATACATAAATGAATATGATAAAAATGTATCAACTTTTATACAACTCACAAATAATGTTCTAAAAAATCTAAGAACGACTTTAGAAGCCATTAAAGAAATCTGATTGAGGCTGTTTTCTTTCCAACTGGAGAGTAGTGGAACCTCATCAAATCATATGGTATATAGACAGCAATATAATTTGGAATGCTGACCAGTTAACAGGTTCTCGTGTAAATGGAGTGTAAATTTGACAATAACTAAACTAACTTTTACCTACTGGGATATAATCAAACTCACTAAAGGTATAAGTACTAGAATAGTTATGAAGTCTAATGTGAGAACCAGCAGCTGGAAAAGAAACTACACCATTAAATTTTCTTTGAATTTGTATTGCAGTCAACATTTTTTTTTGCCCCAATATTTTCTCGATTATCGATTCTGGTATACCATGGAAACTAGAGCACTAAAAGCTTGTAGGGCAACATTTTTTTATTTTTTATTACAGTCTGTTCAACAAAAAAAACATTGCTCTCTTACTCAGTTAACTTCCAAAAACAAAATCGGAATGTTTTGTTACGGTTGTCGGCGCATACATTTTAATTTTAGTTCTGTTTGTACGTTCCACTGTAACACGTGTAAACAAAATGAGTGTGCAGTTCAAGAAACGTTTCGAAACGAGCTTTTTAACAAAGCATCCAAAAGGGCCTAAATGGTCAGTTAAAAAAACTGCAAAATATCTTAAAACTACTTGCACATTTGTTAAGTGGTGGTCTGAACGTTATTCAGAAACAGGAAACGTTGACGATGAACCAGGAAGAGGCCGAAAGCCTACCACCTCCAAGCGGCAGGATAAAGTCATCGTTGGGCTTGGGCTTTTTGAAAAAAATTCAATGATCAGTTTAAGGGAAGCAAAAAAAATGTTATCGGAGAAAGGGTTGGATATATCCTTAAACACGATTCGCGACAGACGTCAGCAATCAGGCATAAAACGTAGCAGTACTTTGTCAAAACCATTGCTTTCACTCACAAAAGCATGTTGAAAAGCGTCTTCAGTGGGCTTACACAAACATCGATCGAGATTATACTAAAGTAATATTTACAGATAAATCCACTCTTGTGTTGTTAAATCCAATTAAACATGTTTGGTTGAAAAACGGCGAAAAATTTATTCAACGAGTGTAAAACATCCGCAGAAGGTTCATGTCTATGGATGCTTCTCTGCCCAAGGATTTGGATTTCTTAAGTGCTTCACTGAAAATTTAAATGCTATTAGAATGCTGAAGTTGTATAAGGATTGTCTATTAAAGTCAGCTGAATTATTATATGGGAGAAATAACATCGATTGGATATTACAAGAAGATAACGACCCGAAACACAGAAGTAAACTATGCACTAAGTGGAAAGAGAATCACAATATTATAACTTTGGATTGACCCTCTCAGTCACCAAATGCAAATCCCATAGAGAATGTGTGGGCTCTAATGAAAGCTAAAAGAAAATAAAATCTTCAAAACATTTCATTCGATTGCTCAAAAGTTCGTGGAGGTCTCTTTCCGTGGAATATGCTGAAATTCAAGCTGCCAGTTGTCGCCAAAAATGCCAAGTAATTATAGACAAGGCAGGAGATTGGACCGCAAATTAAACTTCCTGTCGAAAGTATTTCTCAAAAATAAAACACTTTTTCAAATAAATGTAACATACAGTCTGTTGGAGAAAAACGTTTTTTGTTGAACAGACTGTATTTTCGCTTAATCTGTCTATTTCTGTCTCTCTCTTGCTTCATTAGTCGATTAGTCCAACCATATATGTGCTTACAACTAATATTAAAAGTCCTTTGAAGTTGGTTAGAATTAAGTTTGCGGAAAGAGAACTGGACGAAAGACGACGAGGACGGAACCCCCAAGGTAGGTGGTGGACGAGATGACTTAAGTTCAGGCAGGAATGAATTCACAAAAACAGAAATCAAATACTCTAGAAAAATATAGAATATAGAATTCAAGCACAGAGTAGAAAAGAAAATAAATAGATGAAAATGCTTTATGGAGATATTTTTTTATAGTGTAACTTGAAATTATAAGCTAATATAATTTATATAAGAGGAGTCAAGGAGGATACTCTCCTTTCTCGATTTTATTAAAAAGATTAGCAATTATGATTGTTGATTATAAATAAAAAGAAGGAACGATTGAAGGTAGGATCCAAGTACCATACATCGTGACACTAAGCCTGACAAAAGGGGGTGTCGGGTGGGGTACAGGGTGACAGGAGATTTTCAGCAGGACTGCAATTTTTAAAAAGGCCCGTACTTCAGAGCTTCTGAACGCAAATTTTGAAAGTTCTTTAAAAAATAATTTTACTTAAAAAAGTTTAGTTTAAAAATTTACAAAATTTTGATCAGCTGTAGCCATTGGCATTTCCAACTACCCCTTTTGGTAAAAATATCATCCACTATGATCGTATCTTCTGAATAAAGGGACCATCAGTCCAGTTGCAGTGTACTAAGCTGTCACCCCCGGATGTTTTTTTTTTTTTGTTCAATTCCTTGTTAGGGCATGGTCCTTCACTATTCCTCTCTCATTATTCCGATTTTCCAAAAATTTTTACCATAATTTTTTATTTTATTTTTTTTTATTTTAAATAAGGAAAGTAAATTAATCAGGGAATGTTCGTCAGTGTGGGGGTGCACTCTCTTCATAAAATAATTTAAATATTAAAAAACAAAAAAACAAAAGACATGCATACATTTTAAACTACAATGGGAAAAAAGCAGAGAACAGTAGAAACTCATATTAAAATTAGTTAAAAGTCAAATGTAAATCCGTTAATTTCATTCGTGGTGAAGCTGCAGAAAAAATAAAACAATACAAAAGAATACAAAAAGTAAATAAACCGGCAACCTACATACACACGTAAAAAAGTAAAAAACTTGAATAAAACAAATACAAAAAAAGTATATATATGTATATACCCTATATAATACATACATATATAACACAAAAAAGTACAAAAGCCAAACCATTGAAATACAAAAAATACACAAGAGAATAAAAGGTACTTTTCGGATTTCAACCCACGCGCAACAAAATCGTATACACACACAGCCACAGACACATGTTTGTATGCATGCACACTCGCACACACACACACACACACACACATATATACACATAAATATAGAAAGGCGATTATCCGCATGTGCATGTAGCAATTACTTATTGTAAGCTTCATATGTAGAACGCTAGTGGCGGCGTACGGTAACGGCTGCAATACCATTGGCAGAAGCTGCTGCTACAGCGTTCGTCTCTTGCCCGGCAGGCACTCCTTGTGTTTGTACCGTCCTTTTGCCAGCTAAGCCAAGTCGATGGAAATCTACATAGATACATACATGCATACATATGTACATAGACTGACAGGTCTAGGTACAGGTACAGGTACAAAGCGTTTCGGTCAAAAAATGTAATCCCACACATAGTTACTAACCACGACCAGAGGGAGCACATAGAGCAACTACTACTACACACTGGCTGCGAACGCTGATGTGGCACATAGCACATATGTAGTATGTACATATCTACATATATAAATAGGTACAATTTTCAGTAGGTGCATGCAGCAGCGATGAGCAGCAAGTAGATACAGTATGATGATGCTGAGCTGAAGCTGAAGCTGATGCACCAACGTTTACATTAAAAATTATAAGCGATGATGATAACGGTGCCGAAGTACAAGTGCATAGGGTGTCCCAATAACAGTGCACGATTTATATTTTGTGGTCGCTGTGGTGTAGTTGGTAGTGCGTTGGGCTGCTAAGTATGCTAAGTGTTCGAGGTTCAAATCTCGGCACAGGCGAAATCAAAACAAAACACAACAAAACAAAGTAGAAATTACATTTTTGCTACACAGCACCACCTCTCGGCAGGCAATGGCAAACCTACAAGAGTAAAAATTTCCTATGAAAAGCTTTTCACTACGCCGTTCGGATTTTGCATAAAACTGTAGGTTCCTTCCTTCCATTCGTGTACAAATATAACATGCGCAACTGAAGTGGTATGCGAAAAGCTCGGCCTTGGCCTTCCATGGGCTGTTGTGCCATTACTTAAAAGAAGAAGAAGATTTATATTTTATGCTATTTTTTTTTCAGTGCAAGTGGTCGTCTACGATTGTTCCGATTATTAAAAATGGAACGCTACAAAAATGAGGCCGGAAATGCAGTGACTGCGAATTGCATTCGTTACAGGAACATGATAACGTAGTGGCCTCATAACGATGGACGGCATGGATCTGGACGACATGTGGTTTTATCAACAGAACTGCGCCATCTGCCACACCGTGCATGTGGCATTTATTCGAGCAACGATTTCCAGACCGAATTCTTCTTCTTCTTCTTCTTTTTCTTTTAATCGCACAACAGCCCATGGAGGACCGAGGCTAAGCTTTTCCCGTCCGAATTATCTCACGATATTCCGATGTCAACTGACCGCCGAGATCGAGCGACAACGTAACGCTGTGCGATTTCTTTCTTTTGGGGTTTTCTGAAATCCCAAGTTTATGAGAAAAAAACGACAAACAATTGCTGAGCTCAATAGATAGAGCCACATTTCTCTCAAAATGCCATCGGAAATTTCATTCAAAGAGCAAGGGTCTGTGATCAGAGACATGGGCTCCATTTGCCTGATATTTTATTCCATACTTAATCGGAACATGTCTACTATACAAATGCAATAAAAATAGGACAAGTCGCTCAAAAATATGTGTCTTATTTATCGTGCACTCTTTTTGGGGCACCCTTTACACACGAATAGGTAGGTAGGTAGGTAGGTAGATAGGTAGGTTAGCGGATAGCTGGTACCTAAATGTGATGTATACTGTGGTGAAGGATTACTTATATGTAATAAGCACAAAACATTGATTTGAAGAAAAAGGGCATTGTAAAAAAATGTTGTTAAATTACAAAATGAAACAAAACGATATTTATTAAAATATTATGGTAGTAAGTATTTTTTTATAGCTGCAAATTCTGGATTAAATTTGTGAATATAAAAAGGGTAGAATCCAGGTTTTCTACAGATGCCTTTGAACGTAAACTTTATTTAAAAATTAGATAGAAAAAAAGGTAGATTTTGAAATACCTTTTGAAAGAAATGAATCAAACGGCGGTGCACGAAAATCTAGCAATGAATTCAGAAAACTTGCTCTTAATAGGCACTCTCTGGGTTCTCGGAGGAGTGGTTGACCGAAATCATTCTGATGTCGCCGTCTGTGCGATAAAGTCCACGCCATAGGCGCTAGTGAACTCAAACGAATCTTGATCAAAATGGTACTATAGCCTACTATAGGACATACTATGAATGTAACTAGTTGACTTTTGCATGTGGTCTTCTTCGGATTCGGGAAGAAGAAATCCATATTTCAGACATTCTAAGAATTCCTAAACAAAAATTTCAAATCTTTTATCGGACACGATCGAACTTTATATATAGTATACTGGGCGCGGCATGTAATTGAGGATATTCACATATGTCCTTCTCAGCAACACGTTTTTCAACATAGTTTTTTCTTTCTTTTCACATCATACATAAATGGAGGACAAAAATCTGCCTTAAGAAATGAAAAGACACGCTGTTATCGGCGCTATGTATGTGAATCACAGCGATCTTGAAATCTCATCATTATCGAATGTCACTCGCTCGTTGATGCGCAAACGACGCATCATAGGTGGCTACGTTTGGAGCCTTCAGACGTTCCCAATATTATGCACGCAAAATTAAGGACAACTGTCATGGTTTTGGGAGTGGTGAGCAATGAATGAAACGTCATGGCATCCCACTTCTCTACTCAAAGACTTCCGGTGAATGCTGTTGCCTACATTGATGGTTTGGAAACAGTTGTGAAACCCTGGATAGATATCATGCATGGTGTTGACCATACATATTCCCACAGGACTCGGTTAAAAGCCATGATAACATGTACGATGTACGAGAATCTGCATGATCACATAATGGCAAACTAGCTCCCCGAGAGAACAGCTATTACCAGAGTAATGACGGATATGGATGAGGATCATTTGATTCGGTCATACAAACGTTAAAGCTGCAGAGAATTGAAGCCGCTAGGGGCGATTTTATCGAATAATTGTATACCCTGTAACTCAGTTTGCTGTAAAAATTTCATTATTGAGTTTTAAAGTCAAATACCTGCCGCACCCTGTACTCTACAATCTCTTTCTTTCTTTTCTTTTAATGGCACAACAGCCCATGGAGGGCCTAGGCCGAGCTTTTCGCATCCGCTTCAGTTGTGCGTGTTATATTTGGACCTACAGTTTAATGCCGAATTCGAACGGCAAAGTGAAAAGCTTTTCATAGGCAATTTTTATTCTTGTAGGTTTGCCATTGCCTGCCAAGAGGTGGTATCGTTTTTTTTTTTACTTTTTGATTTTTCCTGTGATTCGAACCCCGGACACTCTGCGTAACAGTCCAACGCATTGCCACTACGCCACAGCGACCACAACAATCCACAATCTCTCTTCTACATAAAATAATCCATTATTACCATTATAGCATTTAACGCTTGCGGTGGTGGCCACCATGGTATAGTTGGTAGCGTGCTGGACTGCTGCGCATGTTGTCCAATCTCGGCACAAAAATTCAAAATAGAAAAAATTTCAATTTTTCTAAACGTAAACCACCTTTTGACAGGCAACGGCCAATCTCGTACACTCGGATGCGGCATCAATGTGCAGGTCCTTTCCATTGGAGTTGGAAACAAGAATCTATGCGAAAAGCTCGACCTAGAGCCTCCATTGGCTGTTATGCCATTAGAGACGAAGAAGACGAAAAGAAGAAGAGGAAATGCATTTAACACTAGCTGGGCGTAGTAACTTCTTCTTCTTTCTTTTTTTAATGGCACAACAGCGCATGGAGGGCCTAGGCCGAGCTTTTCGCATCCACTAATGTCGTGAGCGTTATTTTTGCACATGAATGGACGTAGTTACTATCCATTATTATTTACCTTTCTAACTCACTACTACCAAACTTTTTTCAATGTGCCACTAATATTTCGTTTAATGTCATGTAATAAAGGAAGGCGTGGTTGGTGGATTTATTAACGTTCAGGACTTATTTTTTTTTTTTTAATTTTGATTAGGAAATTTTAGCTACTGCTTTGCAAGAAATTTAGTATAATTTCCTTCACTATTCTGTTAAATATATGTACGTAAGTAAGTTTTTGAACATTTTACTCGCATGAGACAAATTTACACGACCATTCGACCAATTGGCACATGAGTCGGCCGAGACTACCAGTACGTGTTATTTACAGAATAACTTGCGTTATAATTAAAAAAGTCACCCACTTATGCATACAATCATGTATGTATAATCATAGTATATTATATATCTATAACAATAATTATCTTGTTAATTCCACTGTGCATATTACTTAGATAGAAATCTAAATGCAAGCTTCGGAAAATGTATTTTTAATTAAAATACTGAAATGTGTGTAACATATTGATTGGGCTTTATTTTATACACATACAAGTAACCTACCTACAGTACCTACCCCGCTTAATTGCATCCATGAAAGTGAACGAGTACAAACTTTGATGCAATTATTCGTGTAATTTGAATATACAGTCTGCCAAAAAAAAAAAATTCCGGGAAAGATCAAGAGCTCAATTGTTTTTGTCGCTAATTTGGCATTACTGCTCTCTATCCCAATCATTTAAATTGTTTAGAGTGCTCGATTTTGTCAGTTCATCTTAAATGTGTTTTCCGATTTTTACAATGACTAAATATATCCAACAACGAATTTGTCTCCGTGCCGGATCACTGAAGGCTTACAATGAAACGACTTTATCAAAAATACGTGTATATGAATGATATTGTGCATTAAAAAGCGGTCGAGATGTGGTGTAAGATTTGCCTCGCTTTGGTCGAACATCAACGTCTTCAACTGAAGTTAGCATCAATAAAATAAAGGAAATGGTGACGGAAAATCGTCATTTAAGTTTGAGAGAGATAGCCGCTGAACCTTCTGTGTCTCACGAATCAATTCGTACCATTGTGCGTTGCCGCTCGACTAATTCCGAAAGACCTGAATTTTCAACAAAATAATGAACGAATTTCTTGTCGAAAACTCAGCCAATAATATCGAACAACCTCCGTAATTCACCGGATATGGCTCCGGCTGACTTTTTTCCCTTTTACAAAACTCAAATGATATCTTCGAGTCACCCGTTTTTAGTCGATAGAAGACATAAAAGAGAGTTCGCGGCGAGAACTGAAGTCGAATTCCGGAAAATGTGTTTCATCAATATTTTGTTTATCGGATTATTCGTTGCCTCAAGTGCATTATTTCGGAAGGGCGGCCGGCCTACTTTGAAAGCGATACAATAAATTTGAATGAATAATAAATATTTTGTGTTTTATTGGCCAACCCCCAGTACCTTTTTGCCAGAATGTATATTAAAAAACGGAAAAATTTCTGAATTGCTCGACATCTATTACTTCTTTTTTTGGTTAACACACATTCATTAACCCACATACAGCCACATGTAAAATATGTGTTAACACAAATACGGGCCAATAAAGTTACAAACAAAAACAATGTACATACTTACAACGAAATATTGTACAAGTAAAAGTTATACAGAAAACAATTTGAACTTGATTGTGTCAGTAAGTATATGAAATACGTATGTAAGTTTACTAAAACCGACAACATACAAACTTACAAAGAACAAAAGCACTAGTTACACATAAACTTTTCCATTAATAATATATGTGTATTTATGTCGCACATTGATTGCCATAATGACACTTTACGAAAAACATTTTTATTTTTATTTTTTTACTAGCGGACCCCATGCACGTTTTTCACTGTGCATAATCATAGTTAAAAAAGTAATTCAAAGCAGTTTAAATTTAAAGTTTAAGTCAAATTACCGGTATTGGAGCCACCTCCAGAACCATTATGCTCATTGGTTGCAGGTGGTGCTCCTGAATCAAAGCCTTTTTTCAATCTTATTCATTCAATTTTACAATTCATGTTTCCAAATGACTTCATTCGGTGCAACGAATATTATTCGTGACAATTTCGTGACCACATTCAAGGTAATTTGCATGAACAACATGGAAGAAACATGCTATTGGTCTCGAAATGAAAATGAATTTGACAATTGTGAAAATGATTTGCACAAGAACGTTTTCCCGCTTTCGATTGATTTTTTTTTTCCTACATCCAAGGGCAAATATATCACAGCTTGGGTTCTTTATTGTCCTATTCTGATACAGAGTATCAGTTTTTACAAATTTATATCCTTGGTAATTCTGATCAGCAAGTTGATCGTCGATGTTCAATTAGTTCAAATTTGAAGCGAGATGTTATTGAACGAAACTCCAAACTTTCCTTCAACAGAATAATGAATTGGTTCGACTTTTCCGTACTGCTCTCGACCAAATGCCTACTGATAATCACAAAATTGTAATAAAGGCCGATAAAATAAGATTTAATGCTCCAACAATGGATGAAGTTGCAATAGTAATAGTTGGTGATGTTTTCATTGTGCTGCATCGAAGAGATAATGGTTCTGGAGGTGGCTCCAATGCCGGTAATTTGACTTTTCCATTAGCACAACATAAACCTGATGGCTCATTTTTGAATTTGTACGCTTTGCAATGATTACATACGTCATCCATAGCACCAATAACTCCAGTTCGATGTAAAGTGTAATCCATCGTCGAATTATACATAATTGAATGCAGCTCGCTTAAACGAATGCGTTAAGGGGTTCAAAATTTATAGGAATTATACTCTTTTTGTGGTCGTGGCAGTGGGCGGATAAATAGGCTAAGTCCGTCAGAAAAGCATGTACTTTAACATGAAAGATGAATTTTTGAAAAATTCGAATCGTTTCCGAGATCATTCATCACACACATAACATATCTTCATTTTTATATATATAGATTTGTAGGCACTTAAAGATTTACATATGTATGTTCCCAGTCATAGCAAGGCTTTTGTTCTCTTTTAGCCAAATAATAGCTTCAAATAATTAGGAAGAGCCTATGCATCACCCCTAGTTTTTCGACTTAGAAAAGTTGAGGCTTATGTTGTATAGCTCAAAATTAAGTAATACAAATTTTATATAGTGACGGTATGGTAATCTTTGTGCGATGTGTGTTGTATGTATGTGTGTGTGTGTGTGCGTGTGGGAAAAAAAAAGTTTGTGAATTTTATATCTACCATTATATTCATACATATGGCAATTCAATGATGCCATTAAGCGAAAGTTTCCTTCCGAAAGAATTAAAGAAACCGAACAGAAAAACAACTCATGAATTCATTGACCATATGTATTTTATCAATAACCTTCTTCTTCTTACGGTCATTACCAGTTGATATAAGTTGAAAATAGATATATTTACTTGTGCATACAGAGGCTTAGAAAAGTCTACAAACCCACAAACCCACCCTCAAAATGAGTTATGGGCAATATATAGAGTGCGCCATCTTTAATGTCGGTATGTAAACATTGAATAATTTTAACATTTTTCACCAACTGACTTGAGTATACATGTTTTTGAAATGTCAAATCAGTACAATTTGTGAAATATTGAAGCTGTATTTTGAAAATGGTCGTTCAGTTGTGTTAACTCCACGTGCACCGTCTCGCAACACTTTTCGTCGTTTGGTGGCGAATTTTGTTGAGCACAGGACAGTGGGAGATCGTCAACAAGGCCGCTCATCAACGCCCAAGACGTTCCAATGAACCGGTAAGAAGCGGTAAGAGAGAGTGTTGCCGAGAACCCACAGGTGTCGTATCGTCTTTTTGGCAACAGTGGATTCCACATCAGTGGAAAAATATTGCAGGCAGGCCGTACACGTCGCTTGGAATACGGCCTAGATGCCATCCAGATCTCCAGATTTGACCCCGCCGGACTTATTTTTGTGGGGTTATTTGTATGCCAGCAAGCCTCAGACTATTGACGAGATGAAGGCAAACATTCGTGCCGAAATCATCGCTGTACCGCCCGAGATACAGACAATATTTTCGTTAAATATTTACTTTACTTACTTTTAATGGCACAACAGCCCATGGAGGGCCTAGGCCGAGCTTTTCGCTTTTCGCATCCACTCATGTTGTGCGTGTTATATTTGTACATGAATGGAAGGGACCTACAGTTTAATGCCGAATCCGAACGGCGAAATGAAAAGCTTTTCATAGGCAATTTTTACTCTTGTAGGTTTGCCATTGCCTGCCAAGAGGTGGTGCCGTGTAGAAAAACTATTTGTTCTACTTTTTTTTTGCCTGATTTTGCCTGTGCCGAGATTCGAACCCCGGACACTCTGCGTAGCAGTCCAACGCACTACCACTACGCCACAGCGACCACAATTTCGTAAAATATGCTTACTCTTAATAAAGTCTAATCAGATAATAAGAAAACTTTTATTTATGTATCTAGAAATTATACTATGCGAAACATTTCTTTTCCATGGATTTTAACCTCCGGTTCTAAATAGAGAAATCACTACTGTGGCATTTTCCATTTCTAGGTTATATTATTATTACATTAGGTTTCCCAATCATTGCATACAATAAGGGAATATTAGAATGTCCTTCGTTTTTCTTAGGTTAGTAAAGGTAGGGACTTCAGGGTATACAAACCTATGTGAGTACAGTGTACTCGAACTTCTACTGTCCCTTTTTATTTCTTTTTTACTCTTTCAACTAAGTTTAGCCGAATCCAATGCGGCATTTGATGGAAAAAAGAAAGAAAGAAAATAATACCAAATTCACTAAAATTTGGTATTATTTAAATAAAATTCAGAGAGAACTGCTGCTTTGTATTTAAATTCTAACAATGTTATTTAAAATCAGAAAATCACTTGCAGTCATATCAACAATATTATGAAAAATTCTTCTCACGCGTCATTCTAAAAATTTCAAATAATATTATGACTTTATTCTTGCAGAACAACAGAATTTTTATGTATATATTGTGTTTCTATGTATATGTGTAGTTAGATAACGATCGACGAATATCAGAATGACAAGCGTCAGCTAGAAACATCAAAATGCGGTATGGTTCGTGGGCATGCTAATTGTTTGTGGCTATGCTAATTAATGACAAAAAGCATTGCGCACTTCGAAATGCACTAGAATATTCATGGCCACTATGGAATGGAATGGAACTATGGAATGCTACTTACTTTACTTTTAATGGCACAACAGCCCATTTAGGGCCTAGGCCGACCTATTTGCATCCACTCATGTTGTGCATGTTACATTTTTGTACATGAATGAAAGGGAGCTACAGTTTAATTGTAAGTCTCTAGTTATATTGTTGAGTAGCAAGGAGTGATCTTGTTCTATGATAAGGTTGGAAGAAAAGTAGTTCGGGTATATTCAGGATCAGGGTTTTTGTGATTAAATAAATGACATTTCCGGAGTACTTGAAGATATTTTTATAGATATTTTTACCGTAACACCCTGTTAATTGAACCACGCTTAATCGCGTTTTTCGTTTAATTACGTCCAATATGTTAAGTTTTTAGTTCAAAATGTACTCAAATTACTTGGTTAATTGCATTCTCCGGTTATTGGAATCATAAATTCTACATTTCTACATTGATGCAATTAAGCGGGCATTACCGACATGCACAACAAGTACATACATATAATAAGAGCCCACTGTAACAAATGACTTGCTTCTTTTGCCGCAACTGCATATAGCTTGCCATACCAGGAATTTTTTAGGAAATTTTGTCTGCTTTTGGATACTAAATTGTTCTTAGACATTTCCTCGAGCATCAGCAACATAAAAATTTTGACCCGGAAGCTGCGTAAAATCTGCCAGTACATACGTTTCGTTGTCCATTATTTAACATGAATATTTTTGCATGAAATTCGATTTTAATTTCCGAGCCCTACTTTTAGCGTCTAAATTTCTTGCAGCATTCCTGTCTGGAACTTTTTGGACTTTGTATGTTTTCAAACCTGCATTGGCTTTAACTTTTCGCACCAAATAGTGAGAGCACTGGGCTAATCGGGCAGCTTTTCTAGCAGATGTGTTTGGAGATCTTTTCAATATGCTTATCATTTTCTTGGCTTTCCCAATATCATGTGGTCCTTGTTTTCTTCCCGAACCAGGTTTCCTATCTATGGCCAAATTCTCCTGAAACTGTTTAATAACATTGGAAACAGTTTGACGGCAGACCTTCAACTCTTTGGCCAATTTTTTGTAGAACGAATTTGGATTTTTTTTTTTTAATTTTTAATAATTTTAGGACGTACTTCTTTTTCTTCACTCATTTTGATCAAACTCACTCTCAATAAATCAACATGTTTGTCATTAAAAATAATAACTGACATATTTTTCAAAGATAACTAGATTAAAGAAATTTTTAAATTTTACACCCAAAAAAAATTATTAGGTAAAATTAAGTGTGTTAAGATTTTTTCAATCTCTTACTTACTTACTTTTAATGGCACAACAGCCCATGGAGGGCCTAGGCCGAGCTTTTCGCATCCACTCATGTTGTGCGTGTTATATTTGTACATGAATGGAAGGGACCTACAGTTTAATGCCGAATCCGAACGGCGAAGTGAAAAGCTTTTCATAGCAATTTTTACTCTTGTAGGTTTGCCATTGCCTGCCAAGAGGTGGTGCCGTGTAGAAAAATTATTTTTTCTACTTTTTGATTTTGCCTGTGCCGAGATTCGAACCCCGGACACTCTGCGCAGCAGTCCAACGCTCTACCACTACGCCACAGCGACCACAATCTCACTCCTTACTATTAATTCTGAGTCTTTTTGTTCTAGCTATGACTTTCACCACGAAATTCTATGAATATTTGTAGTGTTTAATGGCCTGCATTGTCTTCAGTTGATTTTATTTTATCACTTTATCGGATTTTATCACTACTCGGTTTATTGTTAACTTTGGAATAAAAATGATTCATTCAATTTATTTACATTATGATTTTTTCGCCGCAATTTCATTTTCAATCAAAAAGTAAATATTTAACTAAGAAATTTACTACCGTGACACTAACTTCTTATATAAACAATTTAACAAAAACAAATTTCATAACAAAAAAGGAAGCGGCATGAAGCGGCGTGACATATGAAATTTCAACATTTAGTCAAAATATTAAATGCAAGACTTAGGAGAAATATAGAAATTTTTTAATGCAATTTATGGAGCTACATAAAAATGTATGAAAAATGTGCTAGTAAACAAAAGAAAAATATTTACATTAAGTTCAGAAATTGTTATAAACTAAAGAAATAAAAAAATTGAAAAAAAAAATCCACAAAAATATTTATGCAAAATAAGAGAACCAAAATAAAAATAAAAATAAAAATACAGTAGTTTCAACAAGAAAGCAAACGGCTTAAGTCACTGAAAAAATTAAGGTATCCTAAAAAAAAGTACACAGCATCTTGAAATGATTAATTATTCATTGCGCATTGGTCCAGTCGCCCCCAATCTTTGGTGGAAATGCATGCTATCGCCTAATTTTTCAGCATATGACCGTGTTAAAAATCGCCATATTAGCCTAAGAAGCCGTTTCAAATGATTTATTGAACGTATCTTTTTTCCACGTAGTTTTAACTTCATAAGAGCCAAAACATTTTCGATCGGATTCGCATCTGGCGACTGTGAGAGCGAATCCAATGAAGTTATACCGCCTTCCTCTTTCCAACTGCTGCACAAGCGACTGCGATATTTTGGGTCGTTGTCCTCTTGAAGAACCCAATCTCGGCTTCCTGCCCCAAACCACATATCCGTTGGTGGCAGAAGTCCACGACGGTATATCGTGGTCATGAAGTTGGCATCCAAGTTCCTCGTGAACATGATTAATTTGTCAAATACTTGTTTTGTGAAAAATCCCCAAACATGAACCTTTCCTGGATGTTTCACTGATCTAACTAAAAACCTAAACGAAGATTCCAAACCAAAAGAAAAAATATTTTTAGCTTTCCTCTATTTTATTAGCGTAACAGCCCATGGCCTTGGCCCTTACTAAGATATATTTGTGCATGAAGAGAAGTTATATCTAAACGGCTTTTTTTATGTAATTTTCTCTCTCTAAGTTTTGCTATTGCCAACCAAGAACAGGTGCCATGTATAAAAAATTGTATGTATGTTGCCTCAAACCCGAGCACCCTAAGTAACAGTCTAAATATGCCACAGTGATCACAAATTTGCTACACTATAAAAAGAGCAATAACTCAAACTGCCGATGGCTGGGTTTAAAATTGGTTTGCTTCGAAACTGGTTTGCATCCCAAGCTCTCTTCAATCTCGGCTTCCTGCCCCAAACCACATATCCGTTGGTGGCAGAAGTCCACGACGGTATATCGTGATCATGAAGTTGGCATCCAAATTCCTCGTGAACATGATTAATTTGTCAAATCCTTGTTTTGTGAAGCATCCCCAAACATGAACCTTTCCTGGATGTTTCACTGATCGCTGGAGCATCTTACCGTCTTTAGTGGACCAAGCACGCTTAACAGTGTTTGTCATCCAAAAGGAGGATTCGTCTGTGAACACCACTTGGCTCCAATCGTCATCCACATGTTCAGTTGCCCATTCTTGGCGTTTTTTTATTTGCTTTGCAGTTAGTAAGGGTTTTACCGTCTCTGCTCGAAATTGGATCTGAAACTCCCTCAAACGGTTTCTTATTGTGTTCAGAGAGACATTTATGCCCTTTCGAGCCAATTTTTGTTTAGCTTTTTTCATGGATATGGCTGGATTAACTTCGAAAATCCTCTTTATAACCAAGCCCTCCTGTTTCGAGGTAGCTCTGCAAATGCTGCGATTTGGCAAGTCGTCCACATTTTTGTGCACCAAAAAGTGTTGGTTCCAATGCGGGACAAACGCCTTCGACTTTCTTATGTAATTCGAAGCACTCAAGTGGGACATCTTGGGACCTTTTGGATGGGAACAAAGAAAGAAAGCTCAAAACATTATTTCGGAACTCATTTCTTAAATATGATCTTGACACGAAAGCGTATAATGGACTGATTCTACAATTACATTGCGAAATTTACAATGAAATCAAGTTTCTTGAAAATCAAGGCCTACTTGATATCCAAATTATTTCATGCGAAAAAGCCGATTGCTTTCTTCTTGAAAGTACTGTAGATATCAAAAAGTTGACACCATTTTGGACGACAGTCAAATTTAACTAAAACATAGTGAATATTTTCCAGCAAAGAACTCAAGCTGGCGACATGAGGGCAGCGGTGTGGAGTGGAGTGGTGTGGAGTGGAGTATGTGTGTGTGTGGTGCTGGTGTAACTACTTACATACATTTCCAATTTAATGTCAGCGCAGATAACAGCGAGCAGTGCAAATGCAAATGACAATGACGCTCGCGCACCCGAACAAGTAAACTCAGCAAGAATGTGGGAGGTGAGCAGCAGGTTACAAGGCGAAATAACAAGCAGCAACCACGACCTCAAAAAATTGAAATAAAAAAAAACGAATTTATTTGACAAATAAATGACGGTGGAACTAATTTTTCGGTGAGAATTTGGAATTTTACCAAAAACCACGAAATACGACAACGGGGAAGCAACACAGCACCCACTTTTTACTGGTACTTAAGTTGCTGGGATTGGGGCAATAGGGAGGGGGAGACAGGAGAGAGAAAACACGATTTGGCAAACAGTCGAAAATGCGAGTGAGAAAGTACTGAAAGTAGGGGGGAGGGGGGGTGAACTGATAGCAAAAAAAGAAACAAAACAACAATAAAACACAAATGTAGCTAAGAATTGTGGTAGTCTGAAACACTGTCGACCACTGCAGCAACCGACCATTATGGAATTTGTAAGTATTGTTGAATAGGGTGAGTAAAATGTTTGGGATTTAGCGTAAGTTCTTTAGCTTGAGAAAGAGATACGAGTATTAGACATTATTCTACTTCAATGAAGGTTATCACACTCAAGAAAGAAAACAAACCGAAATGCCCCGAATTATTGACAAGTAGACACTGACGAAGAGTCCGTCGAAAATAATTACAAAAAATCAAAAGCCCTGGTAACTTTTAGCACTCAATTAACGTGAATCAACAGTAAATATTCAGCGATAATCTGAAGCTTAAGAAGTAGTCTCTCAAAACCCCGCTCACCCCCTGGAAAGATATGAATTCTGAAAGCATATTCGATTTGCTTCTCTTTGCTAGCTTAAAGTCTCTTATTCTTCTATTGATATTGTAGAAGTAGCAATAGAAGCCCTTCTCGACTCTGTTAGACAATCGAAATGATTTTTCGATTTATTTCCAGTCGCTAATCACAGGTTTATAGTAATTTTTTATCCCAGAATTATCTCCGTTCCTCCCCTTAAAAGTCAAAAATATTCCCTTGATTCCATGAACATTCAAATCAAAAACTTACTTTTAGTGAACTGCAAATTGCGATAATCTGATGGAACAAAATTTTCTTTTTGTTCGGAGACGCTTAGCTAATTTTTAAGAGGAGTACTTTTCCCCAAGAGCCTATTAAACTTTCCATAACCGTTAGCCATGAACCGGCCTGCGGAAAGGGGAACGGGCCATTTCCATATAGATTTCTCTATATGGTCTTAGCCCTGAAGGGACATGTTCAAAAATGTTACGCATCTCTATTTTATTGGAGAATATTTTTCACCCAGAAACTTATTACAATCGCTTGTTTTGTAGAATCATGTTAAAAATCTTTATTAAACAATCATTAAAATCACGGGATCAAAGTCGTATGTGGTGTTGATATCTAGTACCTCCGCTATCTCCGGGCATCTTGCGTGCCAATCTTACGCTGCGTCAATTGTAAAATTTTATCGGTTTTTCAGTGACTGGCCACTGACCAGTGACCATAGCGAGGTATATCTTTGATATCGAAATTTCCGGAACGGCAACGAGCAAACAACTTCTGGGTCCGACGATCACTCACAGCAACCTCACCGTAAATCGCACCCATTTTTCGGCACGGTTTTACCTTTTCCATCATAATAAAGCATCACATAGCGTATTTCTTCACATATTTCACTCATTTTCAAATCAATGTAACTTTTTACACTAGCTACGAATTATACAACTGTCTTCACACAAAATATAGCCTGATTATCCACCTTTCAAACATGTTTTTGACATAATCGGACTAGTGTTGCCAGATTTGTGGGTACTGACATCATCTTGTAATGAAAAACTAATGATGACAAAATATTATTTATCAAGTACGAGAGTAGATAGATCAATAAGTACCCGTGTGTGAAGACAGGTGGCGTTGCTGAGGGAAGTTGGCATTACTTTCGTGTACTGCCATTTGTCACACGACACCACACTAAATTTCTAACTGATTCATAGGTTAGTTTTTATTTGGCAACCATTAGTATCACACGTGTTTGGTGTTTTGCATTAAAATGGAAAAAGAACAATATCGATTCGTAATTTGCTTTTTATTTTTGGATGGAAAAACATGCGAAGAAATAAAAGCGAAGTTGGATGCTGTCTATGGGGACCCTTCACCATCTACTTATGACAACCGTAAGATATTGGTTCAACGAATTTAAACGTGGTCGTACTTCTATTTTTGATGAGGAGCACCCAGGCCGCCCGGCAGACGTGGTTACTGAGGAAATCGTTGAAAAGCTCCACGACATGATTCTCGCTGATCGCCGAACGAAAATGCGCGAAGTAGCAGAGGCCGTAGGAGTGTCGTACGGAACGGTAATTAATATTTTACATGATAGGTTAAGCATGAGAAAGGTGTCGGCCCGATAGGTGCCGCGATTGCTTACGGTGGACAACAAGCGGATACGGCTGTCAATGTCGAAGCAGTGTTTGAACCTCTTTAAGCGAAATTCGCAGGAGTTTATGCGTCGAGTCCTCACCGTTGATGAAACCTGTATCCATTATTATATTCCAGAGACCAAGCGACAGTGAAAACAATGGATTTTTTGGGGTGAATCTGCTCCGAAGAAGGCAAAGACGGTCCCATCGGCCGGAAAGGTCATGGCCACGATTTTTTGGGATTCCAAGGGAATAATCCTCATGGACTTTTTGCAGAAAGGAAGAACAATCACGGGGCAGTACTACAGTGAATTATTGGACCGATTCGATACAAAATTGAAGGAGACACGGCCCCATTTGTGTAAGAAAAAAGTGCTGTTTCACCACGATAGCGCACCAGCACATTCATCCGAGATTGTCGCGGCCAAATTGCATGAATTGAACTACGAATTGCTGCTTCACCCACCGTACTCGCCGACTTGGCTCCCTGCGACTTCTTTCTCTTCCCCAACATGAAAACGTGGCTCGGGGGCATAAATTCAGCTCAAACGAGGAGGTTATCGTCGGGACAGAAGCGTATTTTGAAGAGTTTAAGAAATCGTATTTTTTGTAGAGGTTAAAGAAATGGTAGAAACGTTGGGAAACGTGTATTGTACAAAAAGAAGACTACGTTGAAAAATTAAAAAAAAATTTTTTTTTGTAAAATTTGTGAAAAACTTGCCTCTTCATTCCTAACACGGGTACTTATTGGTCTACCCTCGTATAAGTACGAGTAAATCCAAATGAACAAAATTCTTGGAAAAATAAATGGTGCTTGTCTTATTTGAAATCTATGAATATAAGTTGTATAAACATTCTGACAGACCCATAGGGTAAGGGATAACTAACAAGATACGAATCCTGAAGACATTTTTAACAAAACCAATATCAGATGTACAGAATTTGTAGCACCCCATCAACAGAAGCTGAATAAGTGTACTGCAATATCCGAGATTTCTGTACAAGTGCCACCAATACAATTGCAACTGCGACCATCGAAACTTGGGAGGATAAATCGTAGGTATAAATGTAAGTGTGTACACACCTGGACAAAATGATAGGTATGAACACAAAAATTTTTAAAATGAACGAAAAAAATTATTCGGCATGGTCTACAAGGAAAAGGCAAATTTGGAAGTTTGGTGGCACCCCGCAACAAAAGTTCTTCTCGATAAATATTGCGGCTTGTTTATTTGTTCAACCTTCAAATTGCTCTGGACAATAAAATACTTAGGTGTGTTTTGGTAAAAATTAAAAGTGAATAAATTTAAAGCGTTACTTAGTTCCAGAAGATAAGATTTCGATGAAAGTGAACTAAATAAAGGTTTAATTATAATTTTTAATAATATTAGATGGGTCGCGGAGATCATTGCAGTACAGAGGAGAGAAGACGTCAGCTCTGAGACAAAGGAAAAACCTACAGATTCATTGCCACATCGATGGGACGGTCTCAGAATTTCGTTACAAATGCTCTTAAGCCAGAAAAAGCAATTGAAACGCATGGAGCACCTAAAAAAACTTCATTAGTGACCGACAATCGTATCGTTACATTAGCTAAACGAGACCCGTTCAAGTTGCCCAGAACAATTGCAAGCGAAATTGGGAATGTTGTATCATCACGAACCGTTCCAAGACGATTAGTAAGCGCAAATCAATCCCCGGAGGATTGCTTGCAAAGCTCCTCTGCTTAGAACTGCAAATTTGAAGAAGAAGAAAAATTTTGCATTAGTTCATAAAACGTATTGCGGTTCACAGGGAGGAAAAAAAATTGCGCAATATTCTCTGGAGCGATGAAACAAAAATAAATTTGTTTGGTAACGATGCGGACGTTAAACGTTCGTCGCCCGAAAGGCAAAGAATTCGACGGACGGTTCACAAAGAAAACAGTGAAGCACGGAGTTGGCAGCTTAATGGTATGGGGCTGTTTTTCTTGGCAAGGTATTGGTCCGATACATCAAATTAATAACGTTATGGATAGATTCATGTATAAGGATTTGTTGGAAACGGTAATGTTACCATATGCCGAGGATAATATACTGCTTTTGTGGAAATTTCAGCAGGACAATGATCCTAAACATTCATCGCGAGTTGTCAAAGCATGGTTCCCAGAGCATAATGTAGACGTCCTTGACTGGCCAAGTCAATCCCCAGATCTAAATCCTATTGAGAACCTCTGGGGAGAACTTAAACGCCAAAACCAAACGCAGTTATGGGAAAATATTCAAAAAATTTGGTACAACATTCCTGTAGAAAGTTGTCGGAAGTTGATATCGTCAATGCCCAATGCCCAGAACAATCGAAAAAGCCATCAAGAATAAATGGTGGATATTCTGGGTATTAAATCAGTTTTTACTAATTCAGTAAAATACGGAACCATAACTAGCAAAATTTCAATATTTATTCCTAAGTTTTTAAGTATTCTGTCCAATCGAAAATCTGTGTATGTATTTTATGAATTAACCAAAATTGAAGCTATTTTTTAGAGTTTTTAAAACCTTTTATGTTTTGTTATGACGCTGAAGTATGTTTATGTTGAAAGCTAATTTATTTTTTGAAGGATAATAACAAATATATGAAAGCCAAGCTTTATTCAAAAAAAATATGTACACACCTATTATTTTGTCCAGGTGTGTAGATGTGTATGTGCGATGATGATGAATGCAACATGTAGGTACAATTTTTATATCTACATACATAAAGTTCAATATTATTTCCTCTCCTCTTTTTTTATTATTTTATTTTCCCATGATTTTTGATTTTTTGCAGTTACAAATATTTTTACCTTGTACTCGTATTTACGATTGGAATATTTGTATTTGTATGGTATAAGTGAATGTGTGAAGATTGAGTGTGAGTGTGTGTGTTGGTGATTGGTGATTGGTAGCTGACGGTTAATGGCTGATGGCTGGTGTTGGTATTGCTGGTTCACACGATTTTTAACATCACCTATTCCCACCATTTTTGGTTGTATTTATGCTGCATTGGCCTCATTCAAACTGGCCGCGTGTACACGTCATAAAATGCAATCGCACACTAAATTTGATAAAAAAAAAATTGTTAAACGAACGTATATTCGTATAATAACAAAAATGCATATGCTTCCATTTTTTTTACGAAAATGACAAGAGTAAAGGGAGAAAAAGTCACAATGTTGCCCAGTAGAGAGTAGCCAGCAGCAGCGAGTAATAAAAATTTATTTTTTGTGTAATACTAAATATAATATTTTATTATTTGCTAGATTTTTCATAATAAAAACATTTACGACTTCAATACATCAGAGTTGTCCCACTACAAAAAGAAGCCAGCACCTAGTTTAAATTCCATATGGTAGATGGACCACCCTTTATATTAGAACTTGGGATTATTGAATGCGATTTTTGCAGTTATTAAATATTTTATATGTACAACTTTATGACTTTGTCTTTGGTAAACAAATTTGAAATCTCGACCGACCAGCACGAAAAGTTACAGTAAAAGCTTTTCTGGCAAAAAGGAGACATGCTTTTTTACTATCGAAAAGTAATAAATCCTAATGGTTAAGAATTAAAGTCCCTAGAATCGTACTTACTTACTTTACTTTTAATGGCACAACAGCCCATGGAGGGCCTAGGCCGAGCTTTTCGCATCCACTCATGTTGTGCGTGTAGAAAAATTATTTGTTTCTACTTTTTTGTTGTTTGCCTGTGTTGAGATTCGAACCCCGGACACTCTGCGTAGCAGTCCAACGCACTACCACTACGCCACAGCGACCACAAATCGTACGTCGTACAATAATATACACTTTTTGAATCGTACTTCAGAGTTTTCGAAATTGATTTCACAATATTTTACTGCAGAACAACCATATTTAAGTAGGTACCTTAGATTAATCCAAATTAATTTCAGATTACTTAATCCAAATTAATTAAAAAAATTGAGATTACTCCAAATGTACTCCAGATTGCCGCAACCGAACTTTAGATTATTTAAACGCCAGTGAAACCATGCATTTTGCCGATTTTTGATGGAGATACCAAAGACGATAGAACAAAAATGCTTGTGGTTAATGTAGTTCATCAGTTTCCGATCCTTGAACGAAAAACTGATGCAATGTGGCCGCTGTAGCGTAGCGGTAGTGCGTTAGACTGTTACGCAGAGTGTCCGGCGTTCAATTTTCGGCACAGGTAAAATAAAAAAAAAACAACAACAACAAAATTTCTACGCTGCACCACCTCTTGGCAGGCGCAATGGCAAACCTACAAGAGTAAAAATTTCCTATGAAAAGCTTTTCACTTCGCCGTTCGGATTCGGCATAAAACTGCAGGTCCCTTCCATTCATGTACAAATATGACACCGCACAACAGGAGTGGATGCGAAAAGCTTTGCTTTTGGCGCTACATGCGGTCATAGCCGACACTGATGAAACTGAAGTTCATTTTCATTGTGGTAAAGGCATAAAACACTTGCCACAATGCCTGTCTATCTCTTTATCGGTGTCCGGTGTGATTGCATTCACTCATACTCATTCTCCCTCCTTCTTCCTCCCACCTGTCAATCTTCCTTCCAAATCAACACAATGCTCTGCATTCAGAGGGGTACACCATATCGACATTCATAAAACTACAAAAAATAAAGTTCATTGTGGTAAAGGCATAACACTTGCCACAATGGCTGTCAATTTATTTATCGGTGTCGTGTGACTGCATTTCCTCTCTCATCCTCCCTCCTTCTTCTTCCTCCATCAATCTTCCTTTCAATTAACACAACGCTCTGCATTCATAGGGATATACCCTAAGTGTTAAAGTATCCAAAAAAAAAAAAAAAACCTTGCAGTTTTTCAGGGCCATCATTACCCCAGATTTGTAATATTTCCAATAGAGCCCTTGATAGGTGCTTTGCCGGGTTATTGACCAAAGCAAAATGTGCCCTTTTTGCAGCATTTTCCATCACTTTTTCGACCATCTCGGGCGGTATATCATTGATTTCGTCACGAATATTTACCTTGAGCTTATCAATGGTCTGAGGCTTTGCTTTTCAAATAACCCCACAAAAAGAAGTGGCCAGTCAATGTCGCTCTTTTTTTGACACCACACGTTTATGGCCATGAAACCGATCTCGTGTAAGGTCACCGTTGTTCAAAAATTCGGCAATTTAGCTTGTTAACACGGTGCCAGAGAGTGTGAAATGGGCCTCGTCGATCATCAAAATTTCCTTCCAAAACTCAAGTGCACCAAGTCAACCATTCGAGCGACTGTTTGGCCGTATTCCAAGCGACGTGGACGAATTCATGGTTAAAATTGTACTGAATTGACGTTAAAATTATTCAATGTTTACATACCGACATAAAAGATGACGCACCCTGTTGTAGTACTTGTGGCAGAAATAAAAGTAGAAAATAGTAGCTTCGCTTTCGATGACGTTTACCATACTGGCAAAATTCTAATTCTTACCACAAAATCATCAATTACAGCATCAATTACCCGGAATTTTTCGAGTACCCTGATACCCGTTGATCGAATACCCATGAGATCAGATATTACCCGCAATTTTGTGTACCCGAATGTGTGCGGCCATCAAGAGCACTAGCTTCTAACATTTCGAAATTTTTAAATCTAGCAATACTTTTTGGTACGATACAAAATGAATACTTTCTGGGAATCGAATACATTTTACAATATAATAATCTAATATCGATACTTTATAAAGGGTGATTTTTATAAGTGTTTAGTTTTTGAAAATGAACAAAAAATAACACAGAATTTTTACAAAAGTGAATAAAATTTTTATTTGTATTGATAAATCAATTCCTGCCATTTACTTTTTAAAGATAATCTCACTTAAATGTTGGCCGCGGCTACGCTTCAAGTGGTCCATTCTGAAGGTCCAATTTTGGTACATTTTTCACACATGATGCACACATGAATCTCACAAGTGACGCGTTCAATGTTGGCTTCCAAAGCAGTAATCGTATTTGGCTCGTCCCCCTATAGACAAGAGACTTAACATAGCTGCATAAAAAAATAGTCTAACGGGGTCAAATCACACGATTTTGGTGGCAAATTGACTACACCAAAACGTGAGATTATCTGCTCACCAAATTCACCTGTCAATTGATGCATGGTTTCGCGTGCAGTGTGGCATGTGACACCGTCCTGTTGGAACCACATGTCGGCCGGGTCCAATTCTAGCATTTTTGGCCAAAAAAAGTGTTATAACCGAACGGTACGTTTCTCCATTGACCATAACGTTGCGGCCTGCATCGTCTTTGAAGAAGTACGGCCCAATGATGCCGCCTGCCCATAATCCGCACCAAAAAGTGCATTTTTCGGGATGCATTGCTAGCTGCTGAATTGCCTCTGGCTGGTCTTCACTCCAAATACGGTAATTCTGCTTATTCACGTATCCATTGAGCCAAACATGAGCCTCGTCGCTAAATGGACGTAGCTTGCGTAACACTTTTTTCACAGCGCATGTAATTTGATAATAAATTTCAACAATTTGCAAACATTGTTCAGGCGTAAGTCTATTCGTGATGAAATGGCAAACCAAACTGAGCATAAATCAAGTGACAGCTGTCAAAAAAACCAACTCCGAAAAAAGTATTGCCAGATTGAAAGCCACACTTCTAGAAAAAACACCCTTCTTTATTAATTCTTCTACCATCAACTTGATTTTCCGAAAATTATTTTCGCCACACACAAATTTCATGGTAAATGAGCACTTTTTAGTTGTACTTATGCGACTTCTTGAAAAAGGCTTCAACCTACATACATATTGGTGTAAGCATTGAGCATAAATCGAGATATGAGAAACAAGAAAAACAAAACTTTATTTTGGGACACAAATATTTATTTTCTTTAGAAATTTTCTTTAGAAAATCGATATGTAGTATATTTACTTAAGCCAACCCCAGATTTTGTATAAATCAATAAATCTCTAAGCAATTACTACATATACAAATTAGTATTGAAGTGAGACGACGAAAGCGACGACGACGATGACGATGACGATAATATTGACGACAATATTGACGACAATATTGACGACAATATTGACGACAATATTGACGACAATATTGACGACAACTTACAGCTTACTCGAACATCGACGGATAGCATCTCATTGTCACTCAAAATATATGAAACAAACATCGCATCTGCATATGACTGACTAAACTCACTAACTCACTAACTGACTGACTAACAAATTGAAGTGTGGGTAAAGAAAAAAGAAAATTAAAAGAGAAATGCAAACACATTTCCATTTGACTACGAGTATATGTATAGCATTCAAGTTACATAGTATTTTACCATGGAATTGTAGGCATTATTGAATAAATACCATAGATCTATAAAAGCACTTACAAATCAAATAAAACTCATTTCGTTGTTGCTGTGGCTGTTGCTGTTGCTGTTGATGATGATGATGATGGAAAAAGAAATACTTCACGTATTGTATTGTAAATAGAAAATAAGTGCTTGAAATCTTTAGAGTGACAATGAAAAGCATCTACTAAAGCAACCAACTAACCAAAACATTGTTGTTCATGATGTTGCTAATGATGATGACAACGACGCTGATAATGATGAACTGTAAAACACTATTAAAATATAATTTGCTGCTTGATGATGACCTTTACACATTCTGTTTTAGACCGACAGACAACACTTTCAGTTACATTCACTTACAGACAGACGTTCTTCAAATGTACGCCCACGCTTCAGCACCTTTAGCTTCTACTCACACGTCACTCAATATTAACATCATCAACTCGACGAAGTGCATGGTCGCACCCACCACCATCGTTGTTCATCGTCGTCATGCTTCTGGATGTGCAATGCAGCATGCACAGTGTGACGAAACACTGAAATATGGTGGGTGAACATGTTCTACATTCCGCTGCAGATCGAAAGTTAAATTGAAATCACATTGATCGAATTTAATCGTACAACGGCCCACTCACGTTGTGCGTGTAATACTTATTTGCACATGAATGGAAGTGACCTACAGTTTTATGCCGAATCCGAACGCCGAACGGCGAAGTGAAAAGCTTTTCTGAGGCAATTTTCACTCTTTGAGGTTTGCTATTACCTGCCAAGAGGTCGTGACGTTTAGAAAATTCGTTTTTGTACCAGGGCACACCAATTACGCCCCGACGACCATGCAATTCTTAATTCATAAATTATGAACATGTGTCTGTGGTGTAAAGACAATCAAAAAAGCGATAACGATTATAAATTTAAGAAACATAAAATTTAGAAAATTTAAAATTTATTTTTAACATTTATTTTTGATAAATTATAAAACTTGGTGAAAGAACTCTGTTACAGGAAAGTAATGCGGAAAATTTGGAACATGAAATATTTTTGTTGTGATTTTGATAAGTTCTGCTCTGAATTTGATTTGAATGAATTTTGTGGTGACTTTGGTTGGAAAATCTCAGTATCAGACAAAAATTTTAGTCTAAATTTCGGATTAAGTTTGGATTAAAATTTTTGTATCTATTTTGATTTATTTATTTCTTTGTCTGAAATTTATTTAAGTTTGGGCTTGAATTTTGTTCGGAATTTTTTGTCTGATTTTTGGGTTGAATTTTACTTAGACTGAGTTTTATGTAAAGCGGCTTCGCTGGCTGGGTCATGTTGAGCGAATGGACGAAAGCTAGAAGGGTGTTTTATTCGAACCACGGTGGAGGAACACGCAGAAGGGGACGTCCTAATCTCCGTTGGAAAGACCAGGTGCAGGGCAACCTGACTGCACTTGGCCTTATCAACTGGCGCCAGCGCGCGCATAGCAGAAGTGACTGGCGGAGCGTTGTGGAGGCGGCCAAGACCGATCATCGGTTGTAGCGCCAGCTAAGTAAGTAAGAGTTTTATGTAACTGTTTAAGTAACTGAATTATGGTTAGGTAATTGGGTCTGAAGTTTTGTGTGAATTTCGGTATTTTTTTTATATATTTAAACAAAATTTTGCGCTGAATTTCGGTTTGAGTTTTAGTATGATTTTTCATTTGATCTTTGCTTGCAATTTTTGGTTAACATTTTTTTCAGAATATTTGACTAAATTTCAATCTGCTTGGTGTGACTCGCTGTGGTGTAGTGGCAAAATCAAAAAGTAGAAGAAAAAAATAATTTTTCTACACGGCCACACACCACCTCTTGGTAGGCAATGGCAAACCTACAAGAGTAAAAATTGCCTATGAAAAGCTTTTCACTTCGCCGTTCGGATTCGGTATAAAACTGTAGGCCCCTTCCATTCATGTACAAATATAACAAGCACAACATGAGTTGATGCGAAAAGCTCGGCCTAGGGCTGTTGTGCTATTAAAAGTAAAGTAAAAGTAAAAGTTGGTGTGACTTTTGATAAAAATGTTGGTGTGATTTTTGGTTTGAGTTTGGTTGGAATTTTAGATTAATTTTTGTCTTAATTTTGGCGGTCTAATTTTTATCTGAATTATGTTTTGATCTTTGATTTTGAAACTTGTTTTAAATTTAGGTCTCAGTTTTGGTGTGAATTTGGATCAAAATTTTGGTATCAAGTTTTATTTGATATTTGTTCTAAATTTTGTTTATGTTTTTGTCTGAATACTGGTCTTAGTTTGGTTGGAACTTCGGACTAAGTTTTGCTTTGAATTTTGGTCTGAGTTTCAGTCTGATTAATGATCTGAATTCTGGTTTAGTTTTGATCTGATTTTTGCTGTGCATCTTGGTCTGAGCTTCAGTCTGATTTATGATCTGAATTCTGGTTTAGTTTTGATCTGATTTTTGCTGTGCATCTTGGTCTGAGTTTCAGTCTGATTTATGATCTGAATTTGGGCTTAGTTTTGTTTCTATACTTACTAGTTTCCATTTAGGTGCGCTTTTGTTAAAATTTTATTTGAATCTGAGTCCGAATTTGGATATGAATTTGATTATATTCTCGGTCTGAGTTGAACTTGAATTTTGATCTAGTTGTTTTTCTGAATTATTGCTGGGTATATTAGATTTAAGTTGGTTTAAATTTTGGTCTTAGTTTTGCCTAAATTTGCTTTTGAATTTTTGGTCTGAGTTATGGTCTAAAAATTTTAAACTGAATTTTTGTCCGACTTTTTGTGTGAATGGAAATCCAATTTTTGGTCTGAGTTTTAGTTTGAATTTTGGACATGGTATTTGGTATGAATTTTAATCGAATAATTTTAATCCATAATTCTACAGGGTGTCTTTTTTAGAAGTGTGGTTTTCAAGAAGAAATAAAACGCATATAATTTAATGTTATGGCCAAGAATTTAGCTTTATTATAAAGATAAGGATTTGCCATTATGTTTTAAAAACGATTTCGGGCAAGTGGCCTCCGCGACTGGTTCGAATAAATTCCAGCCGAGAGGTCCAATTTTCGACCACTTTTTGCAGCAATTGGGGCCGTATGTCAGTAATAACGCGCTGAATATTCTCTTCCAAGGCATCCATCGTCTCGGGCTTATCTGCGTAGACAAGCGACTTCACATAACCCCACAAAAAATAGTCCAGCGGTGTTAAATCGCACGATCTTGGAGGCCACGCCACAGGCTCACAAGTTTCTTTCAGTAAATTGATTGTTTCGTTGGCTGTATGGCATGTAGTGCCGTCTTGTGGGAACCAAAGGCCGTCCACATCAACATCCCCCAATTCAGGCATTTGAAGCGACAAAGTCATTAATCATGGCTCTATGGCGTTCCCCATTGACTGTAACATTATGACCGGCTTCATCTTTGAAGAAATATGGACCAATGATTCCCTCTGCCCAGAGAGCACACCAAACAGTGACTTTTTGAGGATGTAACGACGTCTTAACAATGGCTTGTGGATTATGATCACTCCAAAATGTGACAATTTTGCTTATTAACGTACCCATTCAATCAAAAGTGAACTTCATCGCTGAACAAAATTTTCTTGTGAAAATCGGTTTCGGTGGCCATCTCGGTTTGGGCCCATTCACCAAACGTGCGACGCGCTTGATGGTCGTTCGGCTTCAATTCTTGCACGAGTTGGATTTTATAAGATCGCAAACCATGATCCTTCCGTAAAATCTTCCATAAAGTGGATGAGCACAGCTCCATCATTCGGGTCTTCTTCGATACTCTGCTCCACAGCAGCAATACGTCTACGTACGGCGTCTCTGAGGATGCGCTTTATCCACTAGAGTAAACGTGGTGTAAAACCGATCCATGGTTGCTCGAATTACCTTGTCGACTCTGCTGGGCGATTATGTCGACCGAATATTGGACGCATTATTTTGATAATAAATTTGCACGATTTGCAAACGTTGTTCAAGAGTAAGTCTATTCATTATGAAATGGCAAACCAATCTTAGCATAAATCAAGTGACAGCTGTCAAAAAGACCAACCCCCACAAAATTATTGCCAGATTGAAAACCACACTTCTAAAAAAAACACCCTTTATAAGCAAAACTGCAGCTTCCCCAAAACCAAGCCAACAGAATAGAATCACTGTAGAGGTACATGAGAGCTCATAAACTATACAAGCTACTCGCATTAAAAATTCAATTTATATTATATATTTTTTTTCTGCTGCTCACTAAACTATAAAAACTATGAAAATTCTAAACTTTACAAAAATTTTTCATGATTTTGCTACACTGTGCATTCTAACGCAGCCATGTCGCAAACTAAACGCAACGTTTCACATTCAATTTGTTATTTAAGCTTTGTTTTGGTGCATACGATGCCGATGCTGATGAGAGCGATGACGATGATGTTTTGATATTGTGTGGTTTACAATTGCGTGTTTTTGTTTTTCTTTTTTGAGAACAAAATGCTACTGCTTGCTGTTGAAAAATGGAATGCAAGGAGTAAAACAACAGCAACAAGAAAAACAAGCAATTTTAAAGCAAGCAGAAGCTTGCAAGCTTTGCAATTTTCGAGGTACAACTCAGAAAGGAAATGAAAAAGAAAGGGAAACACAGAAACGAGAAGGGAAGAAGCACGTAAAAGCAACACAGAAGCAGCTAACAGAAACAACAAAAACTACTAAAACAACAACAACAACAACAACAACAACAACAACAACAACAACAACAACAACAACAACAACGAAGAAAGCAATTCAAAAACTATTATCAATGAAATAGTTACATGCACACAACAACACAAGTAGTGAAACTGATAAATATGCGGCGGACAACAGAAAACTAGTGATGTATGTACATATGTCTGTACTACGAATGCGAAGTAGTACATACATACATACATACGTATATTTGAGTATGTGTGTATGCATGTGTGGTGTAGGAAGAAACACGCACGCATGGATAGACAGCAAATGAAAAGACAGATGGACATACATGCTTATAAAAGAAAAACAAAAAAGGCAAAAGACACAGCTCCCCCCAACTCCCCTGCCACACTAGCTTGAATGATATCAAGAAGTAAGCGCCATGGGGAGTTCTTTCATCATGCTCGTACTTCAGGCAGGCAGACAGACAGACACTCAGGCAGTAAGGAAGGAGAAGCGAGTCTACGAGTACATATGCTTCAATGTGAATTGTTGTTGTTCTATTGCTTGTTTGCTATTATTGTTGTTGTATTCGCTGCTGCTGCGGCTGCTGCTGCTGCGGCTGCTGTTGTTGTTGTAATAAAATCAAAATATCGTAAATCAAACAGAACTCAACTATAACGTTTTTTGAATAGAGCGAAGCATAGTGCTGAGAATAGGGAGAATGAGAAGGAAAACTGTGCAAAGAAGAGAGGCCATAGGGGGAAAGGATGAAGAACGAACGAACGAGTGAACGAACACGTGTGAATTGTATAGCACCATTTCAATGGTATTCCGTTATTTTTTTTCTCTCTCCACAATAGAATAAATAACACATTCACACATTTCAATAGCGAGAATAGCAAGAAATGTGCCCTGTCGTTTAAGTGGATGCAAGGAGGGGAGCAGCAAAGTGAACAACAGAAAATTTATTTAACTTGAAAGTGTGAAAAGGTCCAAAGAAATTGTAACACCACATCAAGCAATTAAGTTAATAAACTTTCAGAAATTACATAAGAAATTAGTTATTTTTTAATATGCAGTGTTGTTGTTGTTGTGGCAGGCTTTCTTTAACAAAATTTATCTTCGCTTAAGGGAGAAGCAAGCGATTTAAAAATAATTGCCTTTTTCATTTTTGTATTGGCAAAATGATACTAAGATGGTATCAATGAAACATTTGGAAATGCAATGAGGCTGTTTAAAATAATTCCTCATAATAATTACAAATTAATTGTATTGATTAAACTGTTGATTGAAGTGTAATACAATATTAAATAGTTGAATTTAATTGAATGAAATCCTTTTTCGTTTTGCCACTATTAAAAATTAATTGTAAATTTTTGATTGATTTACAAACATTGCTCATATTCAAAAGGGAAATACATTTGATATTGAAATGAGTACAAATCATACATATTGTGAATAAATGTATGATTGTTCACGTTGTTTCTTATTTTGATTTACCCTATTACTTACATTAAATAAAGAAATGGTTAAAAGTTAATTACATCACTCATTAAAATCTTTAATCAATTTATGTACAAAATTTCTGGATGGCATATTTCCTCATTGTTGATTAGCATTTCTGATTCACATACCAAATGATTTGATTTTAGTTAAGGGCTGAAACTTAATGACCTTTCAGAGCCCCAATGTGTTACGATGTTGCAATCTTGAAAAATTCATACTTTTCTTCTACCAAATACCAATATTCAAAAAGATTTCTTAAAGTTAGGCCTATAGTCGTTCTCATCCACTGTAGGAGGACAGGTTTCAATCAGAGATCTTAATAATATAAAGATTTCTCACTCCTATGCATTTGCGCGACCACAATAAAATTTGTGGTGAATATAAATAATAAATTCACCTAAGAGAACATGTGAAACACGAGTGAGCAAGAAATCAAAAGCGCAATGCTACTGCTACGACTTTACGCGAGGGAAGAGAGTGTGGCGTCCGATATAAAAAATAAAGAGAAGCTGTGAAAGTACAGTTACAATTCTCTTGTAATCGGTTCATTCATATTTAGCATTTATGTGTACAATTTTACTACGATTTATTAAAAAATTTCGTTGCCATTTCTTTCCATGCTTTGGCAAATTTTTTTGCTTATTATTTTGCAATCGAGAACGTACACATAAGCAACAGCAAACAAACAAAACTTGCTCTTTCGTTGTTTTACTGTATTTTTAACTCTCTTGGTTTCCTCACTCTCTTGCATTTCGAATAATATTACCTCTTTCTGCATTCACATAAATTTTAATGCGGACAAATAAATGTTTGGAGTGAGACATCTTTATATATGTACTATATTATATCATTAAGATTTTTGGTTAAATCCTCTACTTTGTATCAAAATAGAAATAGACAAGGCTCGATTTAATATTCTCTGGGATCAAAACCATTAAGTAAAATTTGGTCTCCATCATAACGTGAAAGCAACACATCCACAGGGTCCCAATATATTTTACAAGGTGCAAAACCTATATACCAACAAGCCCTTTAATGACAGCAAAGAAAAAAATTGGCCTACTTCAGTCTAATAGTTTTCGTTACTAACTTTATTGCATGCCTCTATTGGGTCATATAAAAAGTATCCGCGGTTTTTGGTATTGGTACCCACAAATCTGGCAACAATAGTCCGATTATGTGAAACGAACACATGTTTGAAGGGTGGCATTTCAGGTGGCTACCTTTCGTGAGAAGACAGTTGCGCAATTAGTCGCTAGTGTAAAAAGTTACACTATGTAAATGCTTCATTACTATATAAAAAGTAAAACTGGTGCAAAAACATGCTGAAAATTTGTGCGGTTTACGGTAAGGACGTTTGCGGCTGTGTGGGAGCGGACCCAAGAGTGATGTACCCAATTCCGCTCCGGAAAGTTCGATAACAAAGATGAACTGAAATTCACTGAAAAAGCCGATGCAATTTGGCAACAACAATTTGGAGCAAGATCGACGCGCAAACTGTCAGGAGATAGCGAACGCACTAAACATCAACCACACAACCACATATGATATATTTATGGGTGCCAACCGCGGATACTTTTTATATGACCCATTATTAATTTTATTTGATTTTAAAAATATTTCAGAATTTCCAGTAACATTTTTTAGTCATGTTTTCCCGCTGAAAATCGATTTTCTATTATATGTTATAAGTCTTATTTTATCATACATTAATCTATATACAGTAAACCCCGGTCAGGTGTCTCTCTCTTAAGTGGCATTCACGTTTAAGTGCCTGTAATTTCCTACTTATGTTCATAGAAATTTCCCCTTTTTAAGTGGCCTACCTCGCTTAAGCACCCCAAAAACCTTACATCTTCAGCTCAGCTACTTAATCGGGGTTTACTGTACTTGCACATATATAAAAATAATTTTTCGTTTGTTACAGGCTTAAACCATAGACACGAAAACTACTGAACTGATTGAAATGAAATTTCAATGCATTCATGATGCATTCTGCCATTGGCCAGTTTTCTAACTTGCGTCAAGTTCCTAATTACAAGGGCGTGGCACCTCCAGTACAATCCATATGCTTCTTTTTTTGGGTATTTCTCTCGAAACATTTATAGTATAGTACGGAAATTTCGCACAAAGATGTTGGTTGACAATGTAACGCTACAGAAAATATGGATGCGCTAGGTAAAGGGGGTGTGGCACTAACATGTTTATTATGAGCTATCTCAGAAATTCTTTGTGATACAGTATTAATATGTGGTATAGAGCAAAAATATTATTCGTCAATGATATTCTTAAAAAAAATATATATTTATATACCTGAAAAAAGGGCGATGGCATCTTCCATTGTTTAAGCCGTTTCCGTTTCATTTTATTGCTCTATACTTTCGTCTTCCATTCTACTCCCTACACTTTCTAATCTTTCTTCTATTTCTTTACTTTCTTTTGATTATCTTTAACCTTTCGGTCGATTCTTTTTACATACTTATATTCAGATATTCATCTTTTCTTTTTTTAATGGCACAACAGCACATTTAGGGCCTAGGCCGAGCTAATCGCATGCACTCATGTTGTGCATGAGTACATTTTTGTACATGAATGGAAGAGACCTAAGGTTTTATGCCAAATCCGAACGGCGAAGTGAAAAGCTTTTTCATAGGCAATTTTTACTCTTGTAGGTTGGCCATTGCCTGCCAAGAGGTGGTGCCGCGTAGAAAAATTATTTTTTCTACTTTTTGATTTTGCCTGTGCCGAGATTCGAACCCCGGACACTCTGCGTAGCAGTCCAACGCACTACCACTACGCCACAGCGACCACAATTTCGTAAAATATGCTTTCTCTTAATAAAGTCTAATCAGAAAATAAGAAAACTTTTTTTTATGTATCTAGAAATTATACTATGCGAAACATTTCTTTTCCATGGATTTTAACCTCCGGTTCTAAATAGAGAAATCACTACTGTGGCATTTTCCATTACTAGGTTATATTATTATTACATTAGGTTTCCCAATCATTGCATACAATAAGGGAATATTAGGATGTCCTTCGTTTTTCTTAGGTTAGTAAAGGTAGGGACTTCAGGGTATACAAACATATGTGCGTACAGTGTACTCGAACTTCTACTGTCCCTTTTTTTCTTTTTTACTCTTTCAACTAAGTTTAGCCGAATCCAATGCGGCATTTAATGAAAAAAAAAGAAAACCAATCATCAATGCTTTATCAATAATACTAAATTCACTAAAAAATTCAGTGAGAACTGCTGCTTTACATTTAAATTCTAACAATGTAATTTAAAATGAGAAAAACACTTGCAGTCATATCAACAATATTATGAAAAATTCTCCTCACGCGTCATTCTAAAAATTTCAAATAATATTATGACTATATTCTTGCAGAACAACAGAATTTTTATGTATATATTGTATTTCTATGTATGTAGTTAGATAACGATCGACGAATATCATAATGACAAGCGTCAGCTAGAAACATCAAAATGCGGTATGGTTCGTGGGCATGCTAATTGTTTGTGGCTATGCTAATTAATGACAAAAAGCATTGCGCACTTCGAAACGCACTAGAATATTCATGGCCACTAAGGAATGGAATGGAACTACGACAGCCCATGGAGGGCCTAGGCCGAGCTTTTCGCTTTTCGCATCCACTCATGTTGTGCGTGTTATATTTGTACATACATGGGAGGGACTTACAGTTTTATACGGAATCCGAACGGCGAAGTGACAAGCTTTTCATAGCCAATTTTTACTCTTGTAGGTTTTCCCTTGCCTGCCAAGAGGTGGTGTCGTTTAGAAAAATTAAATTTTCTACTTTTTGATTTTTGCCTGTGCCGAGATTCGAACTCCGGACACTCTGCTTAGCAGTCCAACGCACTAACACTACGCTACAGCGATCACTTCAGATATTACCAGAATATTAAGTAATTGTGGAAGATCTCAGGCACCATTTGGTATGGGTAGACTTGGATTAGTGAGTGTGGTACCCCCTGCCATGCTCTACTACTATGTTCTACTACTATGTTCTACTACTATGTTCTACTACTATGTTCTATTACTATGTTCTACTACTTTTTCCATTTTTTTTTTTTACAGTTTTCTTTTTCTTTCTCTCTTTTAGTGGCGCAGGAGCCCATGGAAGGCGCCTAGACCGAACTTTTCCCATTTTCTCTATTTCTACTATTTTTTTTTAACAATTTTGTAATAAGTGGCGCTGAACGCAATTGTCATTTTACGATGCCATAGCAACGCATAAATATGGTAAATGAATAAGGCTAAGCAGTTTATGAACAATTCTTAATGCAAAGGGCCTGAATTTTTTCCTTTTCATGTTTTACTTTTGCTGCCAAGCGACATGGTTTCATTGAATAATGCCTCAAATAAATCCAAGACTTGAATGTTTAATATTTTCATAAAATAACTTACCTCGAAAGATAAAAAATGGTAAATTAGCTATGACCCTCGAAATTTATGAATGTAATTTATTATTTGACATTGGACATAATATTTCTCTCTCTCTCTCTCTCTATCTCTCTCTCTCTACATTTATCATCCTTATCCTTCCTTATCGTTCACCTCTATGCAAAATACATTTTCACTAAAGTGCTGCCGCTGCAAATTCTTCTTCAACTTTAACTTCTATACTGGAATTTACTTTACCTACTTGAATTTTAAACTTTTTAATTTAATAAATGAAAAATTCTTTTCAAATTTCTCTCATTCATTCACTAGGTACACTACACTACAACAATTTACTTAGGTTTATGCGAGCATGATTCATAAGGAAACCATTCAACAGCGTACCCCACACCGCCACACTGCCACACTGCCACACTCCCACACTGCCACACTTTTGCCTTTTTGTGATATTTTTGTAATATAATTTACAAAACATGTTTCAATGAATAGAAGATAAATGATAAATGTCTCTCGATATGTATATGATGTATGTAGGAGAGAGACGAACATGCAATAATTTATTGCCTCTCCAAATTAAATTATTTTCCCTGCTCTTCTTTTTCGAATATTTTCAATATTTTATATACCTTACATACTATCATACTACAGGCGAACAGAGCAACGCTCGGCTCCGAGTGCACGAAAAGAACAAAATAAAACTTCTCCTTGTTGGGCTTCTTCTTTCCCTTGGTCTTATCTTTTCAAAGCAACGCAAACAAACAAAACACACACACACACTTACTCACACACACAGAGTAATTACATCACAAAATAAACTTTAACATTTTTCCTTTTTAGATAATACCAATAATAATACCTAAGTAATATCTACTATAAGTAAAATATAGGGCAGGTGGTAGAAGTCTGAGCCTTGTCGTAGCTTCTCTTTGGCAGTACTAATTTAATTTAGTAGTTTTCTTTAAAAAATATTTATATTACTTTTTTCTATTTATCGTGTTTATTTTTATTTTTTTCTAATTTTTTTTAAATATATATTTTTTAATTTAATTGTATTTGTTTATTTTTTCTAATTCAATTTATTTTATTTTTTTTATTAATAACTTTATATAGAATCTGCCCTAAGACAATAACTTGTATTTTTTTTTTATTAATAACTTTATTTACAATTTGACAATAATTTCTTTTTTTTAATTATTTAATTTTTTTTTGTTTATTCATTTAAATTAAAAATTTTTTTTTTATTAAATTTTTTTAACCATTTTCTTTATTAATATTTTTATTTACAATTTGTCCTAAGACAAAAATTAATTTTTTTTTTTAATTATTTTTGTTTTATTTATTTATTTTCTTTTTTAATTATTTTTGTTTTATTTATTTATTTTCTTTTTTAATATTAATTTTTTAATTATTTTTTATATTTATTTTTATTTTATTTTTATTTATTATTTTATTAATATTTTTACCTACAATCTGTCCAAGACAATAATTAATTTTTTTTTTATTCATATTTTCATTCTTTTGTTAATTATTTTCTAAAATTTATATTTTTTACTTACTTACTTTTAATGGCACAACAGCCCATGGAGAGCCTAGGCCGAGCTTTTCGCATCCACTCATGTTGTGCGTGTTATATTTGTACATGAATGGATATTTTTTAATTATATTTTTTATTTACAATGTGTCCTAAGGCAAAAATAAAGTTTTTTAATTATTTATTTTGTTTTGTTAAATTTTTTACACTTTTTTTTAGTTATTTTCTTTAATTTATATTTCTTTATTAATTTGTTTTAATTATTTTTTTATGTACAATCTGTCTTGAGAAAAAAATTTATTTTATATTATTTATTTATTTTTTTGAATAATTTTTTGAATATTTTTTTTTATTAATATTTTTATTTACAATCTGTCCTAAGACAATAATTATTATTTTTTATTCATATTTTGATTCTTTTGTTTATTTATTTTCTTAAATTTATATTTTTTAATTATTTTTTTTATTTACAATTATTCATATTTTGATTCTTTTTTTTTTATTTTCTTAAATTTATATTTTTTAATTATTTTTTTTATTTCCAATGTGTCCTAAGGCAAAAATAAATGTTTTTAATTATTTATTTTGTTTTATTAAATTGTTTATACATTTTGTTTTATTTATTTTCTTTAATTTATATTTTTTTAATTATTTGTTTTAATTATTTTTTTATGTACAATCTGTCTTAAGACAAAAATTTAATTTATATTTTTTATTAATTTTTTTTACTAATTTTTTTAATTATTTTGTTTTATTATTATTTTTATTTACAATCTGTCCTAAGACAATAATTTATTTTTTTTTATTTATTTTGTTTCATTCATTTTTATATTCTTTTGTTTATTTATTTTATTAAATTTATATTTTTTTATTAATATTTTTTTAATTATTTTTTTTAATTTACAATATATCCTAAGCAAAAATAATTTTTTTTTTATATATTTTGTTTTATTCAGTTTTTTATTCTTTTTTATATTTATTTTCTTAAATTTATATTTGTTATTAATTTGTTTTAATTATTTTTTTTATGTACAATCTGTCTTGAGACAAAAATTTATTTTATATTTTTTATTTATTTTTTTTATTAATTTTTTAACAATTTTTTTTATTAATATTTATTATTTACAATCTGTCCTAAGACAATAATTTATATTTTTATTATTTATTTTGTTTTATTCATTTTTGTTTATTTATTTTTTTAAATTTATATTTTTTTATAATTTTTTTTTTTATTTTTTTTTTATTTTTTTTTTTAAATTTACAATGTGTAAAAATTTTAATTTTTTTAATTATTTTTCTTTTTTTTTATTAATTTTTTATATATTTTTTTCTTTATTTTATAAATTATAAGTGTTTTTATTTATTTTTTTTATTTATTTAGTTTTCTTTATTTTTTTTTTTCTTATTAGTTTTTATAAAATTCCTTTTTTATTAATATTTTTATTTACAATCTGTCCTAAGACAATAAGCAAATTAGAAAAATCGTAAAAATGAGCAGGAATAGCTAGGCTCCAGCTATTGGCTTACATTATTTACAAAGTTTTATCTTGAAAATGTGTCTGGCAGATCGGTGATATGGAATCTTTTAAGTCTTCTATGAGTTAAAAGGTTATTTGCTACATTTAAAGCTAAATTATTGGTATGATCAGCGCAGTCTGCTGCTAAATGAACCTATTTCATCTTTTACAAAGGGTAGGGGACGTTGAGATTTTTATGTGATTCCGTTTTTGTCACAAACCAGGGAGCATTGAGAATGCTACGGAGAGTTTTTACTGATAGCGCTGAAGTATTTCAATGTTTGAGGTAGTTGCAGTACCACAGATATGAATGGCATGTGTCCAAATGGGCTTTTTTACGGTTATATATAGCCGTACAATATTCTTTGAGGTACTTGCGTTACCCCACATCTGAATGATCTTAGTACACTTTTGTATAGCCGTACCTTATTCTCGAGGCTGATTTGACATTTTCGCCCAAGAAGCCAATGCATTTTTTAGTTTTTACATTGAGTTGATCCTGTTCTGCTCCGATGCGAGTATTCCAGATAAGTTTGCGATCGAGGTGGACTCCAAAATATTTTACAAAGTCGCTTTGTGGGATTTCGGAGCTAACTTACGGGCAATTTCCTATTCTCAACGCAAATGTGGTTTAAGTATAGACATTTCTGCGAGCTTACTTTTATTTTCCATCGGCCGCTGTGGCGTAGTGGTAGTGCGTTGGACTGCTACGCAGAGTGTCCGGGGTTCGAATGCCGGCACAGGCAAAATCAAAAAGTAGCAGGCAATGGCAAACTTACAAAAGTAAAAATTGCCTATGAAAAGCTTTTCACTTCGCCGTTCAGATTCGGCATTAAACTGTACGTCCCTTCCATTCATTTACAAATATAACACGCACAACATGAGTGGATGCGAAAAGCTCGGCCTAGGGCCTCCATGAGCTGTTGTGCCATTAAAAGTAAAGTAAGTAAAGTAAACATTTCTGTACCAAGCAAAGCTCAGCCGTTTGTAGATGCTGTGAAGCTTCCACTGGATAGTTGCTGATTGCAATTATTGCCGTGTCATCGACATAAGTTGCCACACTTACTTCGCTTGAGCTGGGCATCATGTAGGCTGTAAACAGGGTTTAGAGCACCAGACTCAACACACTTGCTTGCGGTATTCCTGCGTTGATTATCGCCTGAAGTATATCATCTTGCTGCTGAACATAGAAAAATATGATTTTATCAGTAAAAAGTTGGTTGGAGGAAGCCAGTTCTTTATTTTAGAAAGGATACCGGGTTGCCAAACCCTGTCCAATTCGTGCTGGATGTTCAGGAACACTTACTTTACTTTACTTTTAATGGCACAACAGCCCATTCAGGAACACTGTTGACCAATTTTTCTTGTTTTCCAAGGCATTTTTGATTGCATTTACAATTTGATGGCATTGTCCAGGTATCACATCATGTCTGTTTCTAAACTCGAACTGGTGTTTCGGTATTATGGCAATTTCGTCCAGCACTGGCAACATTCTTCACAAAAGTTAGTATTTCTTCGAAAACCTTCGAAAAAGTTACCAGCAAACAGATCGAGCGAGCGCGGTGTGATGAAACGCAGTTTACGCGTTAGGCTTTCTTCTTTCTTTCTTTTAACGGCACAACAGTCCATGGAGGGCCGAGGTCGAGCTTTTCGCATCCACTCATGTTGTGCGTGTTATATTTTTGTATATGAATAGAAGTGACCTATATATAGTTTTATGTCGAATAGGAATGGTAAAAAGTGAAAAGTGAAAAGCTTTTCATACGCAATTTTTAATCAAATCATGGCGATTTTCTACTATTTTCTATATTATTTTTAATAATCTAAAAAACAATTTAATTTTCAAGTTCAAGTAACTATTCCTACTAATGCCAGATTCTTTGGATGTAGAAATCTCAGATAGGACAGTATAGGAAGAGATTATGTACCTGTGGACTCTAGAAAGAAATCCTCAAGGGTATAATAACTTCCTATAGAATAGGGACAGTAGCGCTGGAGCGTAAGGAGTGCTGTAACCTCATAATCTATGACTGAATTTCTTCTAGGCTAAAATCCACACCATTGTCACATGTAAGTATAAAAAGTGTAGAAAATTCGCTGCTCATTGAAACTTCAGCAAAGGAATTCTAATTTTTAACTAAAAACTCAAGAATTTTCTTACACAAAGATGCAAATTTACACCATTTGAATCTACAGGACTGAAATTATATTCAATCAAAATATCTGCTTCTGAACTCAGTGGCATCTGTTGGATAAAGGCCCAACTTTTGTACCACTTACACTAATTGTGTCTTTCTACCTATCTCTAAAAAAATAAGCAATATTATTGCTGAATGTAATAAGAATGCGTTTGAGTCAGGATATGATATAAAATGAAATCAACAGCAACAATAACAAAAACAACAAGCACAACAATAAAATGAATATGAAAAATAAAAAAAAATTTCCCAAATTTATTATATTCTATTTTCGTTTTTATTTTTGCTCTTGATAAATTTATATGTAGTTAGTTGAGGAAAGTTCAGGTTCAGTTCAGTTTCAGTTCTTATCATCATAACCGAATACCTTTCAGTTCAGTTGTACACACACACACACACACACAGCAACAGACACGCACACATACAAGTTGTATTTTGTCAAACTTTTCAAAGTTTTAACTACTTTTAAAATGGCATGTGCAAGGCAAGAGTATTCATTCAAATAGTTATGTATAGGTAAATACATATGTAGAAGTATGTACGTATTTATGTATGTACGAGTATGTGTTTTTATAGAAAGGCACTGAAATGCCGAAAGTTGGCACAACACCAGCAAATCAGAAAGTTGTTTAATTTTTTGTCATTTAAAACTTCCTCAACTCAATATTTATACAAACAACTTTTCAATTGTGAATGTTTAGAAAATTAAATTTTCAATGCTTAAAATAGTAAATGACGATGACGATGACGATGTTGATACACAGAAGTATGCAGTAGCGCTGTACACACACACACACATCAGTAGCCGTAGTATTTATTTAGTTATATTTCCCTTCTTCTATGAATGTGCAAGTGTGTGTGAGTACGTAGTTTGTATGCTCTTTGCTGGAGTGTATTTTCCTTTTATATTATAGCATTGAATTTGTCATTAGAGTTGAAAAGCGCAAAAATTGACAGCCTTAAACACCTTGCCCCCCTCGCCAAGTCACTCGACCCCGCCCCTACACCCTCATGCTCCCCCTTGCATGAACTACGCTATGATACTGAAAGTCATAGCAAAAATATCAACACTCAAAAATGCAGAAGCGCAAACCAATAAACACACACACACACACACACACACACACACACACACACACACACACACACACACACATACACACACACATACACACACACACACACACACACACACACACACACACACACACACACACACACACACACACACACACACACACACACACACACACACACACACACACACACACACACACACACACACACACACACACACACACACACACACACACACACACACACACACACACACACACACACACACACACACACACACATACACACACACACACACAGACAGACAAAGTTTTAATCAAGAAAAGCATATCACTGACAGTTTGAGTCTCTACTGATTGCTTAGATTCCACATTCCATTTAGTTTGCTCGATGCCGTTCGTTCGCTTTCTTTAGCGCTACATTTTAAATAGTTTATAGAGTCAAGTGGGAAGTTTTAATTTATTAAATTATAAATTGATTTTATCACGAGTTTGACACATTATTATTCTAAGTAAAAAGTTCGCTTAAAAGCAATTCAATTCCATTCAATTTGAAATGCTCATGCATTTTTACTTGAGACAGAGAAATTCTCTACCGGTTTGCGATAGAAAAATATTGACTACTAAATTCAGAGATTTTGATGTAGGCCCCGAAGAAATGAGGTGACCAAGTGCGCAAAAAAGCATAAATATGCACACGTGAGGGTCTCAAAAAATAAAAAATAATGATGAAATAAAAATATTATGCATCGGTGCGATGCTTTACTTCTTCAGAACGTTTGCGTATTGGGTTTTCAAGTTAAGTGAAGTAATTTTGTAAAAACCAGACCCTAACGCAGGCATTACAGACGTGGGCGAAGGAATTTTTAACGAACATGTTTTGAAATTGTTTATGTGCTGATTCATGCAAACGAGCCTTGTATATTTCAGTTCGATGATTCTCTGATCTCAGGCAGATTTGCTACATCTGGATTAACTTCATTTTGATCGATTGCATTTTCAATGCATGCAACGCCGCCCTCTGCAAAATCATCATCTCCTTCCAAATATTCATACTCAAAGCAAGTGAATTTATTTGCTACATCATTATAATTATAATCTTACCATTATCATCATTATAATAATCATCATCATTATCAAAATATTCAGGTTCTATGATCTCAACGGGTAGAAAATTTACACTTTACCCGGTCTAAGAACTCGCGAATGTTATGAGGTTGACTAGAAACTTGACACATCTCACGTCTACGTTTCGTTTTGCTGATGCGAGTAGTTTTCTTTCCACTGAGATAAGATTTTCAGGCAAAGTTTTTAAGTAAATCTTCAGCCCTTCTCTTCCGTTGAGAAGCTGGAAATTCGGCCACCTCAATGACTGCCTGGTGCTTTATAATCTGAGGACCTTCATTGGGACTCAATCTCATGAGTGTTGATTCAATTATTGGCTATAATGAACTCATTTGCCATTCATGCTGTCTCTCCGCATTAGTCTTTGCGAGTTATTTTTCAATGAAATTCGAATTCTGTTTAGCGTCAAGTTGCTTGCGAAGTCTACGCTCTTGCGATCTCTTGGTACTGGTTTTTCAAGATAGCAGAATCTGAATTTTGTTAGAACTCCATATTTCGACGAAATCTACATTCTCGCTATCTCTCAGCCGCAAGTTTTGCTGGAGATTCTATTGTCACACAATCGCCATTTGTGTGTGCCTCGAGTTACATTTGTTTTTTTTTTTTGAGTCCACGCACTCGCTTATTCTTTCAGCTATAGAAATTTCTAACGATTTCTGTTTGAAATGTAAGTTTTTTGTTTTAAATATCAAATTTACTAGAAACACTGGTGGGCAGCGCCCTCTATTAATCGAGTATGATTCACACTCAGCGCCCTCTATCAATCAAGTTTGAATCATACGCGAATCAGCGCCCTCTATCCATCGAGTTTGGATGTGTATATTAATATGCATACACATTTTTTCACACTTGATTAATAGAGGGCGCTGCCTATCATTTCCGTTTTGCCACGATTATCTTTTATATAAAAACGATTCTAAGGTAATCTTCAAAAATCATGCATTTTTAAAAGAATCTCGATAGAAACAGGCCTCTCTTTCCTTTCTTACCTTTCTTGTTACATCTTCCTTTGCTATTCCTTTCTTTGCCTATCCTTTCATTGAAATTTTTTCATTGGGCAGCGCCCTCTATCAATCGAGTATGATTCACACTCAGCGCCCTTTTTTACATTCCCTGAATTGCTATTCCTTTCCCTGCAATTTCTTTCTTTGCTTTTCCTATCCTTGCTATGCCTTTCCCTGCTTATCCTTTCCTTGCTTTCCTATTCCTGACTATTACTTTCTCATTTCTTTTTTCTTCCTCTTCTATTTCTCTTACAATCCTCTCAGATCCCTTTCCCTTCTTTTTCCTAATGAAGTAAATCCTCCGAGATTACTGGCTAGTTTTCATTTCATTGAAGTTGTGATCATCAATTTTTATTTTTATTATTTTTTAAGGAACTAAAGATAAATTTTACACAAAGGAACCAAGGTATTGGCATTCAATTCTATACACAATAGGTAAACCGCTGGTCACATTTCGTAAACAAAAATGAAAAATCAACCATCTAAAGCTGGTAGAATTAAAAACTACACTCCACTATAGGAATGTATACATAAGTACGAATATCAGAAAGAAACTTTAAACCAATTTTTTTAAGCCCACTTAGATACTCTCTCTTTTCTATGGAAAAGAAGAAACTAAAAAAAAATTTCATCTTCATTTGCCTTTTCCAGGCGACGTCGAGAGCTAAATTGAAGCTACGATCACATACTTAAAAAACGCAACTGAAATCTGTTTTTTAAGTGAATTTTGAACTTACCAATAGAACTGCTTCAGCAATTTATTTCTTCAGACCACAAGCTGAAAAAGATAAAAAGTTTATATTAAAAAGCAATCAAAAAATAAAGCAGGTCATAATCTACCAACGAGCCTAAAAATGTACAAATATTCAAAATTAAATTTAATATTATTCTAATATAAAAATAATCAAAACTCTGCCAGACCGAAGACAAATCACAAAACATTTTCAAATCTTTCAAAAGCATATAAGAAGTGAGATCGAAAAAATCGGATAAGTTTGAAAGACCACTGCTTTGAAACTCATCATCTGAATGAAAAAATTCAACAAGTAATTTTTACGTTGGAGAAATTCTGATGAAATACAATCACATGTTTTTTGACTTGTGAACTTTCATTTGAGTCATGGCATCGGAAGTGGAAAGACGCGATTTAGTTGTTGAATTGTTTCGAGAAAATCCGCAGTGGAGCCAGAAAACCATTGCAAATAAGGCGAAACTTGCACAAAACACTGTCTCGATGATTCTTAAAAATTTAATACAGACTTAACAGTTGCTAGAAAATATGGTTCTGGAAGGAAAGGCGGTTTTGTGTCTCCACAAAAGGTGAAGAAAGTCGTTGTCTTCTGTTAGAGAAGAATCCAGCGTTTTCTAATCGAAAATTGGCGGAAAAAGCGAGTTGCAGTGAGTTTTTAGTTCGTAAAATTAAAAAAGATACGGGCCTTAGAACATACAAAGTGCAGTCAGTACCCGACAGGAACACTACTAAGAACTTGGTAGCCCACAGCCGAGCTAAAAAGTTGAAGGCAGATTTTTTTCAAAAATTCGAATGCTGTGTTATGGACGATGAAACATACTACTGTGGGCAAAAGTTAGTAAGACTTTGATCATAATTTCAAATTTTTTTATTCATTCTTCCAAATCAATTTCGTCCCCTTCAAAGTAATCCCCCCCGGGCCCAATACACTTGTGCCAACGTTTTTGTTTTTTCCAATTCTCGAAACAGCTGTTAAAGTCAATTTCCGGAATAGCCTTCAATGCGCTTAGCGATTCATGTTTAATGCCTTCAATTGACTCAAAACGGTGTCCACGAAGCGGTTTTTTGAGTTTAGAAAATAGCCAAAAGTCACACGGTGGTAATCACACGGTCAGGCGAATAGGGTGGTTGCGGAACGATATCAGTCGAATTTTTGGCAAAATGGTCTCGTAAAACCAATGCAGTGATTTTGGAACCAATCGTGCATTCACTCTTCTTAGGCCCAAATGATGTTTTAAAATGGTTTTCACTGATCCTTCCGATATTCCAACGATGCCAGTAAGGTCTCTGGCTCTGACTGTTAATCGTCGATTCTCGAGCAGCAATTCCTTGATTTTATTGACGTGTTGATCATCAGTTGATGTTGATGGCCGTCCTGGACGTGGTTCGTCGTCAACGCGTTCTCGACCATCTTTGAACAATTTGTACCAATCAAAAACACTTGCTCGCGACATACAATTATCACCGAAGGCCTTTTGCAACATTCTGAACGTTTCGGCACCAGAAATTTGATTCCGCACACAAAATTTAATGGAACTTCTTTGTTGAATAATTTCACTCATTGTGAAAATCGTCGAATGCACTTTTTGTACTTCAGAAAGACAAGCGTATACTAAACACTAATGATTATTTTGATGTGACATTTGGCACAGGTGTCACCGACAGTCATACCAACCTTAAAAAAATAATATTTTGATGAATGGGTTTCTGCGCGAAATTTAAATTAAGAACTCTTACTAACTTTTGCCCACAGTAGTACGTGTTGTCTAAATTTTCCCAATTGCCTGGTCAAGAGTTTTACACCTCAAAGAAACGAGGAGGAGTTGAGGAAAGATTTAGGACAAAAAAAAGTCCACGTTCCCGAAGAATTTTCTGGTATGGCAAGCGATTTGTAGCTGTGCGCTAAGGAGTAAAAGTTTCGTAACAAGCGGCACTGTTAACGCCTAAATTTATGTGAAGAAGTGCCTCCAGAGTGGTAGCTGTGGCGTAGTGGTAATGCGTTGGACTGCTATGCAGAGTAGTGGGGTTCGAATCTCGTAACAGGCAAAAAAAAAAAGTAAAAAAAAATAATTTTTCTACACGGCACCACCTCTTGGCAGGCAATGAAAAACCTACAAGAGTAAAAATTGCTATGAAAAGCTTTTCACTTCGCTGTTCGGATTAGGCATTAAACTGTAGGTCCCTTCCATTCATATACAAATATAACACGCACAACATGAGTGGATGAGAAAAGCGAAAAGCTCGGCCTAGGCCCTCATGGGCTGTTGTGCCATTAAAAGTAAAGTAAAGTGCCTTCAGAAGAGATTGCTGCCCTTCATTAGAAAGTAGAATGTATGTACTTTCTTTTGACCTGATCTAGCCTCCTGCCACTACAGTAAAGTAACACTTAAATGGTTCGAAGACCAAAACTTCAAATTGGTACCAAAAATCGCCAACCCACCAAATTGCCCAGAACTTCGGCCTATCGCGAGATATTGGGCTCTAGTGAAAAGAACATTAAAGGCAACAAACAAAGAAGCTAAATCCATGGAAGATTTTAGAAATAAGTGGAATGCTGCCGCCAAGAGAGTCTCAGAAATGACAGTAAAGGCGCTAATGGCAGGCATACCGGAAAAGCTGTCCGAATTCTGTAAAACAACAACAAATAAATTAGTTTTATTGATCACTTTATCAGAAATTCAATTTTCTTTTCAAAACTGTTTACATTTTTTTTATTTGCATAAGGGATTTCAATGCTAGGACAATTTAAAGTTATCCGATTTTTTCCGGTCTCACTCCTTAAGTCAACTACGATGCGGTAGAGCTACTTAACAATTGAAGTAAATAACATTATACTGGCAACATTAGAAATCATTTAGATCAAGTCAAAAAGCATACATTGTTGTTGCTACTGCGATTGCTACCTCCGATAAAGAAATCAAAAAACCAAACAATAGTCGTATGTGTTTTAGAAGTTATGTATGTAGGTATTTTGTGTTGTATGTTGTATGCATGTCTGATAAATTAAATAAACTTTAATATTTAAAACAAACTAAACCGATAAACTTTCGTTTATAATAAATTTGCTCTTATGTGTGGAGTAAGTAAAGAGCAACAGTATATTTGCTGGTTGTTTCATTTTGCACTCAAAAATGCAAAATGCACCCACACATACCACCAAAACTCAAACTTATTTCATTAAGTAAAATAACATCAAGTATTTTATAAAATAAATTGGTTTTGTATACCTAAAAGTATGCAACATTTATAAGTTATAAGTTGTTGTTTCTTCAGTTGTTTTTTTTTTACTCTTTCTCTCTCTGTCTCTCTGTTTCTCTGATTCTCCCACTAGTTTGACACGAAAATGAAGATGAATCATGCAAATGGAGAAGTATACATAGAAACTCAACCCAGTGGTAAACTTGGGGATGCCTAGCAAAAAAAAAAAAAAAAAACAAAACAAGAAACTTAATGCTCTGAGTTTCATTGGGACGCTTTCCCCCTTTTGGCCCACAAGCGTATCCACATATGATGTATGTATTACGTGTGTGTGCGTTGTGCAAAAAGTTTGTGAAGAAAATATGTTTGCAATGAAATGAAATTCAACTCCCACTACAACTGCCATTGATGCTGTTAGGAGCTACTACCAGTGCCACTGCGATTACTCCTTCACTACATACTACGATTACTCGTACAACTACTGTTGCTACTGTGTATGTGTATTTTTATACAAGTATGTATGTGAAAAGCGAATAAATTGTGGGTAAAATAAAATAAACTTTAGTTTAGTTGAGGGTTTGTTGCAACAATTGTAACAACATGATGTTAAAATACGAGTACATGTCTCACGCACACACGTGCATCTGGTTGAATGAATGATGTATGTATGTATGTATGTATGGGGATGTGCATTTATATGCATAAGTATCTCTACTACACTAACAACAATTGACAAACATTTGTACTAAAGTTTGTTAACGAAATAAGCTATGTACTTAAATTTAATTGACATAATTTGTTCTCTCTACATAAAACAAACCGCAACTAATTAAAAATGTCTATATTAAGTTGGCAGCAGCAACAGGAACAGCATCAGCACCAGCACCAAAACAGAAAGAGAGAGAGAGAGAGAGAGAGAGAGAGAGAGAGAGAGAGAGAGAGAAGTCAATAGAGATTACAGAAACATATCTTGCTTGAAATAAGTATACATAAATGGTAAATGCGTTTAATTTGCGGTTTACATTATGGTGAGTGCTGAGTAAAACATTAACACAATGCACGGTTATTGCTTGCCCTGCTGCTGCTGCTGCTGCTGCTGCTGCCGTTGCCTTTGCAGTCATTGGTGAAGCTCTAACACACAAAAGAATGAACTGTAATCACACGAATTATAAGCATTAATAGATGCGTGAGGAAAGGGGGCGTTTAGCTTCTTAACAAAAGGCTATTAGATTTAAGTAACTGAGAGTTAATGTTTTGTAAATTCAGTAATCTTCTTCTGCTAAATTGTTACACCATAATTGAATCGGAAATATTAACAGGGTGAGCAATCTTTTATGTCGGTATGTAAACATGGAATAATTTTAAAATTTATCAACCGATTGACTTTAGTGAACATGTTTTTGAAACGTCAACTCAGTACAATTTTAACCATGAATTGCTTCGTACCAAAACAAACAACGCGCCGAAATAGCAACGCTGTACATTGAAAATGGTCGTTCACTTGTGTTAACTCAACGTGCATAACGTGGCCAACAAGTACCGTCTGCGGCAAAATTATTCGTCGTTTGGTATCGAATTGTATTGAGCATGGGGCAGTTGGAGATCGTCGACAAGCCGTTCATCAACGCCCAAGACATCCCAATGAACGTGTTGAAGCGGTAAGAGAGAGCGTTGCCGAGAACCCACATGTTTCGTATCATCACTGCGCTCAGCATTTTGACATCAGTGGAAGAACCACCTTGCGGCACATTTTGAAGGATGATTTGCAATTGTTTCCACATAAAGTGCAATTGACTAAAATAATATTGCCGACAGACCGTCCACGTCGCTTGGGATACGGCCAAACAGTCGCTCGAATGGTTGACACTGAACCACCTGATTTTTGGAATGAAATTTTGATGACCGACACGGCCCATTTCATCTCTGGCGCCGTTAACAAGCTAAATTGCCGCATTTGGGGAACGAAGACTCTACACGAGATCCGTGAAACACCAATGCATAACCAAAAAGTGACTGCTTGAGCCGGTGCTTACCCCAAAATCATCATTGGGCCATTTTTCTTCAGAGAATGCAAAACACAGACGATGGGAATTGATATCGGTGGATGTTGGCCCATTATGTCTGCACAAATGTGTGAAAAAGGTCTGGACGGTTACTGGTTTCAACAAGACGGTGCGCCATGCCACACTGAAAATCAAATAATACAGTTTCTGCAACAACACTTCCTGGACGTGTGGCGCCCAAAAATGGCGACATTGACTGGCCAGCCAGATCTCCAGATTTGACACCTCCGGACTTCTTTTTATGAGTTTATTTGGAAAGCAAAGTGTACGGCTAGCAAGTCTCAGACCACTGACGAGCTCAAAGCAAAAATGCGTGCCGAAATCATTGCTATACCGACCGAGATGCTCAAAAAAGTGATGGAAAACGCTGCCAAAAGGGCACATTTTGCTTTGGTCAATAACGGCGGCAACTTGATTGATGTTTTATTCAAAAACTAATCCAAATAAATTGATTAAAAGGATCAAATTAAATAAAAATACCTCATATATGGAAATCGGTTGTTTTTATTTTTTTTAAGACGCACCTTGTAGATGATACAATATTATTACAATAACAATAATGATATTATGATACGAAAAGCTTTAAAGAAAAGTTTATGAATATAAACATGTTGAATCTAAACATTGAAGGGACCTTACAGTTTTCTGTCAAATTGGAACAGCGAAAAAAAAAATTTTTATTCAGGCACTTTACCGACCAGTGGGAAATGTATTAATTATTTCTGACAGTCAATCTGCGTTCTAAGACATGATCTCAAACCCCCCCCAAATCAAACCCAAACTAGTTTTCAAACTTGGACAAGTTTCAATGCATTTGGGTGACAAGTGATAATGAAAATTGCTCTGCCGAAACATGATTGTTGTCACTGTGGGAACAAGTTGTATCCGCCTTAAAATTTGATTGTTGTAACAGTTCTAACAACAATCTAACTTCAGAAGGAGAGGCTTAAGAAATTGCGCCACATCAAAAATGATGTGGCCTCAATATAATATCTCAAAAACTAAACAACTTTTTTTATTTTTGCAGCAGCATTATATACCAGGCCCTGGGCAGCAAGTTTAGTTGTGACCTTTAATGATTTCCGCAGCAGTTGCATCATATCATAGAGATGAAAACTACTAAACACTTCCTGTGTGACTTCCCGGCTCTATATATGTAGGCTGAACACCTTTATCGAACATTTGTGTTCTAACTAAATGATTTTGTAGACCTGTTACACTGGAATAGCAATGAAAGCTTCTCTTTTAACTAACCATCGGATAGTAATGTCAAAAAGCAGCTATTCACCTAATTGAAAGAGCAAACACTTGACCTAACCTAAGCAATTTTTTTCTTTTAATAGTTTGCCTTTGTCATCAAGCTCGTGCTGCTGAGTAAGAAAATGAATGGAAATGAAAAGCTATAATACATACAGTCTCTTTCCTCTTTGCGTGATCTCTCATTTCGCTTGCGTGCCCTAACTTTTACAATAAAAGTTAGGTTAGTTAATTAGGTCTCCGTTGATTTCTGATTAGGAGCTATTGATTATGTTAAAGATCCTTCATGAATTAGTTCGTTGGTAAACAAAACTTGATAATCAACTTCAAATTCAGAAATCACCCTTTAAACCTCTCATTAATTTGAAGAGAGCCAAATTAGAACATGCCGACTCACTCTCTTTCACATACTCTATTATCACTACCTACTTACCAAAACTCTCAAAAACTTTCATCGTTAAATTATAAACAAAAAATATGTCATGAGAGATATTTTGCTATTTTGTGCGCGTACTCGCAGTAGTAAAAATGTCCACATAACAATATTGCTGTGGTAAAAAAGAAAAACACAACAAGTCGACTTAAGATGGAAATTATTTTATTACATATTTGTGAGTATAAATAGCCTGCTGAATTGTAAATAATTTTTAGAATTTCGGTCTTCGACCAGAAATAGTGTATACAGTGATGGAAAAAGTATTAGAAACGACATACATTTTAACAATTCTAACCATACCGATAATTTTCTTGGCGAACTCTATGCGTGAAGCCTACTGTGCACGATTTACTGATAACGGTACTTTATTTTGTTATCAATTTTGTGCATATTTCGGCATGAATACTTGTTGCATTTGAGTGTTTTTCAATCAACCACGTTTTTGCCTTGGAAAAAAACGCCACCAACTACGTTAATAAACTAAACAGTATAATGCTGCCATATGCAGAGGAAGAAATGCCAATAAAGTGGGAGTTCATGCAAGTTAATGACCCCAAACACTCATCGAAACTTGCCAAAAAGTGGTTCCGGGACAACAAAATTTCTTTGATGGAATGGTCTTCACAATCATCAGACCTGAATGCAATAGAACATCTTGGGAGAGCCTTAAAAAAACGAATCGCTGGGTTTAAGTCCAAAAATTAAGAGGATTTATGGAGAAAAGTACAGGCTAAATGGTACGCCATTGATCCATCAATTTGTGCCAAACTGGTGGATTCCATGGATCGTCGGTGTGTCCAAGTTATAAAAAATCATGGTAGAACTACTGAATATTAAAAAAAAAAACATTCTACTAATTTTTATCAAAGACTTTGACTTTTACTGTTAGTTTCAAGTTTTTTGTTTCTATTTTTTTTCCAAGCGTAATAAATGAAGTTAATTTTTTTCATATATGGACTTTCAGAAGTACCTTCTTGTTTTTTTATTTTGAAATATAATGGAATAAGTAATAAATAAAAATTATAACATTGAAAAGAAAATTCATTTTACCAAAGAAAATTTGAACATTAAAAGAAAAATAGGTCGTTTCTATTATTTTTTCCATCACTGTATATTCTGAAATATTTCTATAGTTCCGATGATATTTCCATTCTTGAGAAGAAAAAAAAATGATATAAAAAAGAAATCAATAAATAAAGCAGAAAGTAAGCTAGTAGCAACGAGACTAAAAATGTACAAATATCCCCCACTCTCCCACTTAGTAATACATATAAGCATGTAAGTATTCGTTTTTACCACAGATTTATACAAAATCAATACTACTCGTAAGTTTTACATACATATTTCCACTGCAAAAAGTTGAAACCTAAATTCTCTTTAAAGAAAACAACTACATACTTAAAAGTAAGTGCATTCATATCTTCCCAAGCAATTAAAATCAAACTATGTATGTATGTATGTATGTACTCGTATGTACATAAGTAAAGGGTGTTTTTTTTAGAAGTGTGGTTTTCAATCTAGCAATACTTTCTTCGGAGTTGGTCTTTTTGACAGCTCTCACTTGATTTATGCTAAGTTTGGTTTGCCATTACATAATGAATAGACTTACTCCTGAACAATGTTTGCAAATCGTGCAATTCTATTATCAAAATAATGGTTTGGTTCGCGCGACGCATCACGCGCGGCGTCCAATATTCGGTCGACATAATCGCCCAGCAGAGTCGGTAAGGTAATTCGAGCAACCATGGATCCGTTTCGCACCACGTTTACTCTAGTGGATAATGCGCATCCTCAGAGACGCCGTACAGTGCGCACCGAAGACGCTATTGCTGCTGTGGAGCAGAGTATCGAAGAAGATCCGAATGAGTCCATCCGCCATCGCGCGCAACAATTGGAGCTTTGCCCATTCACTTTATGGAAGATTTTGCGGAAGGATCTTGGTTTGCGATCTTACAAAATCCAAGTCGTGCAAGAATTGAAGCCGAACGACTATCAAGCGAGCCGCGTCGTTCGGTGAATGGGCCCAAAACGAGATGGCCACCGATCCCGATTTTCACAAGAAAATTTTGTTTAGCGATGAAGCTCACTTTTAGTTGAATGGGTACGTTAATAAGCAAAATTGTCGCATTTGGAGTGATCATAATCCACAACCCATTGTTGAGACGCCGTTACATCCTCAAAAAGTCACTGTTTGGTGTGCTCTATGGGCAGAGGGAATCACTGGTCCATATTTCTTCTCAAATATGAAGCCGATCATAATGTTACAGTCAATGGGGAATGCTATAAGCCATGATTAATGACATTTTCGTGCCTGAATTGGAAGATGTTGATGTGGACGACCTTTGGTTCCAACAAGATGGCGCTACATGCCACACAGCCAACGAAACAATCAATTTATTGAAGGAAACTTTTGGTGAACGCATTATCTCGTATCGTGGGCCTGTGGCGTGACCTCCAAGATCGTGCGATTTAACACCGCTGGACTATTTTTTATTTTTTGTGGGGTTATGTGAAGTCGCTTGTCTACACATATAAGCCCGAGACGATTGACGCCTTGGAAGAGAATATTTGACGCGTTATTACTGACATTAGAAATTATTTTTTCTACTTTCTTTTTTTTTTGATTTTGTGTCGAGATTCGAACCCGGGACACTCTGCGTAGCAGTCCAACGCATTACCACTACGCCACAACGACCACATACGGTTACAATTACTGCAAAAAGTGGGCCTTTCGGCTGGAATTAGTTCGAACCAGCCGCGGCGGCCACTTGCCCGAAAACGTTTGTAAAACATAATGACAAATCCTTATCTTTATAATAAAGCTAAATTCTTGGCCATAACATTAAATTAGATGCGTTTTATTTCTTCTTAAAAACCACACTTCGAAAAAAAAAACACCCTGTACTTAAATACTTATACACATAGAATATCATCGGTAACATTTCAACGTTTGCATTGTAGGTATACAATTGCAATCAATTTGAAGTAGTAGGCAGAAACAGAAGAAATGGAAGAGCTGTGCTTTCAAAACAACAATATTACTAGAGACTAAAAAGAAAAAAAACACAGAAAAAATAAGGTTGCAACCTTTTGAACTGCACACAGCCTCACACACACACACACACACACACACACGCACATAAAATCCATTAAGCACATGATTCATTTCGATTGTATAGTATATAGACCCACAAACAAATGTATAATAAGTAAGTATGTATCTATGTATGTATGTATTTGTGGGATTCCAATCTACTTATAATTAACACACCACAAATAAATACGCATTCATTTGAGTACAAACTACACACAGACACACACGCACAATATTCCCCTATGTGTGTAAAATGTATTCCCAATTAAGCTATAGCAACATATTATAAATAATCCACCTGAACGATTATAGTGAAAAATATAAAGAAAGAAGAGTAAGAGTAAGAGGAAGAGGAAGCGGAAGCGGACGCGGAAGAGGAGGAGCAGCAGTAGAGAGTTTAAAGGGTAACGACATGAAATGTGACAATACATACATACTAAGTAGTGGTAGTAGTAACGTGTGTGTGTGTGTGTGTTTAAATAATCCAGAATAGACCCATGCACACGCACACGCACACGCACAACATTCGCGCCGCGCACACAGCACATTCACAACTTCCATATCCGCATCCGCAATACACAAAGTCATTTGGTGGATTTAAAATGACACAATACCAATACAAACATACATACCGTACATGCATGCCACCAGCATCACCATATCTCCAACAACAACAATAGGCAAACAATAACAACGACAACAGCATCAGCAACAACAACAACAACAACAACCAAATTACAACAATTACTATATGCCTGTAAAACATCCAGCACAGCCCAAACGCAGCCCATCACCATTCATTGATTGGTTTTGTAGTCTTTTGTTGTTGTTGTTGTTGTTGCTGTTGTTGTTACTGTTGTTATATGTTCATTAAAATTGGAAGTCATCGGAGTCGATGCCGTAACCGTTGCCGTTGCCGATGCCTTTGTCGCCACTGCCGCAACACACATTCATGATATCGACGAGAGCCTTCATTGTCTCCGTTGACTCCTTCCGCTTCTTCACCTTTTGCCTCCTCCTCCATGCACACACGCAAACGCACACACACACACACACACACACATGCTTCTCTACTTGCGCTCTGTATAAAGCCATAAACTATATTGCGCTCTGAAGTACAGACACATACCTAGTATATTAATTGTGTGTGTGTGTGTATGTGTGTGTGTGCATATGTGTGTAGTTACAAGTATTGGTATGTTTTGGCATTCAATGACAAAATATTGGATTTTAACGCTGAATTAACTTAAGTTTTATTGCCGCTTGGCCATTACCGTGATGCGTAACATGAAATAAATGGTTGGATGGATGGATAGATGGATGGATGGATAGATGGATGGATGGATAGATGGATGGATGGGTGTGGATATACGCGCCTAAAGGCTTCAACTGAATATCACATAGCAGCGGCAGCGCCAGCAGCAGCGGAAGGGGAAACGCCAGCAGAATCTGTGAAGCAATGTGATGCTGAAAAGAGAACCAATTGCTGCAAGGACCCTCTTGTACTCGTATAATAATGATAAAATAATGTAAGTGCGTATTGCACGTATTATTTTTATTTTTTAATCCATTAATGTTGTATGTTAAAATTTATGGTAGCGTAATTTGTTAAAGGACAAAAATGGAAAAACAAAAACAACAATGTACTCGGTACTTTGTAGAAAGCACGGAAGAAGTCAGCTAGACCGAAAGATGTAGTCCATTCATTTTGGTTTTTCTTTTTTGTCTTTTTCTTTTTAATATGTACAACAACAACAAAAGTGCATGATTTATTGTTAAGGGCATCCCCGGAAGAGGTCTCACGCATTTATTAAGTTGTGTGCTTGTGCCTTTCCTCCCATTAAACATTCGATATTCTGAAGAAGAGTGCAAGCAAAGAATTTCGCTGGTTTTTTAAAAGTAAATAAAATGTTTAAATATTTTAAACCATTTTTTTTTTTTTTTCTTCCTGTTTTAATCCACTTGGGAACATAGGGCTTCAACAAAACATTGCCATCTTAATCTATTGTCAGCTATTACTTTTACTTTTTTGCCAACGTTCAACGATTCTTCAGCTGCTCTCAGTTCACTTTCAATGGTCCGCCGCTTCCAGGTGTTGGGCGGGCGTCCAGGCCGTCTGTGACCTTGAGGGTTCCAGTCTAACGCAGTTCTGCTGATACTTTCGCACGGCTTTTGCAGTGTGTGTGACCTATCCACCGCCATTTACGAAATCTTATTTGTTTAGCAATGGGGTCCTGCTCCGTCAATCGCCAGAGTTCTTCGTTCCTGATTAGATTTAACTTTGAAAAACTTCTTTCACATGACGCCACAGAGACACAAACTGTTAAGAACAATTGAAGAGCTAAATATACTTTTGAAACAGACTCTATAAAGTCCCATTCTACAACTTTACTCTACTTTTAATGGCACAACAGCCCATGGAGGGCCTAGGCTGAGCTTCTTCGCATCCACTCATGTTCTACAATAAAAGTTAGAATATCAAGCGTAGTCCGTTTACTTGCGACTTTAAATTCAATGTTTGCTGCCTTGATTTGCCTACGAAGTCTTTGTACTTCTACTTTAAGTTCTTCTTCTACAACTTCATCGTAGTGCGACGCCAACTTTTTTGCATTTATATTAAGTTCTTCATCCGTGCAAAAGAGCAAGTCATTGGTTTTCACAATTTAAAAGATATTGGCTTTATCATTGAATGCCATGGTTCGAGACTTTAATTCTGGAGAGAAACGATCGATGCATTCAAGCATCGTCCTCTTGTTTTCTTCTTTAGCAGTTATATCAATATCTCGTTCCGTTTCACCCGGCTACCTTTTCTTGTACCTTATGAGCCGGCTGATGCTTATTCCCAGCTTTGAGCAAATAATACTTACTAGCCTTCTTAAATGCACCTTCCACTAAACATTCTCGCTTTTCTTGTAAAAAGAGAATTAGGGCATTCGATTTCGCTATTACTTTATCAACAGTTAGTCCTGGATTACACAAAAAGCATCCACTTCCTCCAACACATCGTGCAAAAAACAAATGAAAGTATAATTTTAGACATTTACAACTACTTAGTATAATTATTATAATATTTTTTCCGCTCTTTGGACACTGCGGGTGTCACCCCCAAAAATGGTGACACCCGGGGCGGAACCCCGTCCCCCCCTGGCTAAGCCACTTACGCTCCGATTCCACACTAGTTAAAGATACAGTACTTAAAAGATCATAACCCTTGGAAAGGTAATGCACTCGATCCCCTCCGTTTACAAACAAGAATTTGCTTGTAGTTTAACTTCGAAATAATTAACAGAATTTTTGTGACAAACTACATACTTAATTAGTAAAATCCCGTTATTAAACATTTCACATTGCGTGTGGTTTCGGGATTGTAAATTTTCTCGGTATGCCAGGATGCCAAGCCCGGGATTGAAATCTTCTGCTCCTAGATTCGAGATTAAAGTAAAAAATACTACGGGCAAAATACGAAATCTGTGGCAAAAAGTTATTCTCACATATTTTTGACTATAAATAACAAACTTGATCGAATTTTTAAATAATACTTAGAATTATACATTTATTATTTCAAGAGTGGTCTTTGACCTGAATATAGAATTTTCTGAAAAGTTGATATAGTTTCTATGATATTTCCACGCAAAGCTAACAAACTGGCACAACATAGTAATACACTTATGCTGTTTTACATTTTCACGACAGAAATTATATTTCAGATATAACTATGGTAGGATCCTACTGCCCTATGGGAAGGGATGTAATACTTAGGCATGCAGTGTATGATATCAAACGTTGGATACTCGTAATTGAAAGTAGTTCATCACCAAAACACGTTTCGAATAAATCATTGACGTATTCGAAAACTGTAGCTCAGCTAGTAAGATCACCGCCACAGGTCTGAGCCATTAAAATTCATAAAATTTAATAAGCCATCTTATTACGTCATATTGAGGTAGTCGAAAAAAAGATTTACCCAGTTTAGTTGGCTCGAAATAGCCAACATTAACCAGGTGTTGTTTTTATTCTAAGTAAGTAGTTTCACACACTTCAACTTAATATAATTTTAATTATACCTAGTTAAGTATATCTTTTGCTTCTTAGTAATTCTTAAAGCATCATACTCATACACGAGCAACACATACATACATACAGTGTCGGACAATTATTTGAGAACACCTTGTTCTGAAACCAAAAACCTTAAACAAATATTTCTCTAGGCTTACGATAAATTTAAAAGGTATTTATTTACTTTTATTCATTTATTCCATAAGTTTAATTTTTTCTTAAAACAAAACACAAAAACAAAATTCAATTCAGTGTAAAAAAAGAAATTTAAAAGTTATACATAAAATCACATTTCAAACGGACAAAAAATAAGAACACATCAATTAAAAAAAAAATACTTTGTTAATTAAAAACGCCTTACACCTTCTAGGCATTGATTTCACCAAAGACGAGCAAGTAGCCTGGGGTATGGAATACCACGCTCTTTGAATGCTTTGTCACAATTCGTCCTTGTTTTTAGCTCTGGTACTGCCAATCTTCTTTCTTCTTTGGCAATACACAAGTTATCGATTGGATTAAGGTCAGGAGATTGTGCAGGCCAGGTCATAACGGGAAATCCATTATGGGGAAAACCAATCTCGGGCAAGGATTGAGGTGTGCTTTGGGTCGTTATCCTGTTGCATTTGCCATTTCAAGACATTTCGCCATTCAGCATAAGGAAGCATCACCTCCTGAAGGATGTTTACGTAAAGAAATCTGTCCATCGTTTCTTTTATCCAATACAGAGGGCCCACACCATACCAAGAGAAGCATCCCCATACATACATACCATTATGCTTCCACCTCTGTGCTTAAAAGTCTTCCTAGTATATTTTGGGCTCAATTCTGCATTTTTCGGGCGTCTAACCCAACGTTCGCCATCGCTTTCAACAAGATTCACCTTGCTTTCATCTGCCCATAATACGTTAGGCCATTTTTTTGCATTAATTGAACCATCCCACTGAATGTGCGCTTCAGCGAACTCTATGCGACACTTTCGATGTCTTTGTGTCAACATTGGTACTTTTCGTGCTGTTCTCCCATACATTTTTTTTTTTCACCAAACGTCTCCTTACTGATCGAGCAAAAATTTGAACCCCTGTCTCCGTCTCCTCTCTAATTGCGGCAGCTGCCTTAAATGGATCGCGTGCCTTGTAGTTTTACGGGGCCTACCTCTCTTGCAATGCAATTTTTGAGGTAATAAAGATTGGTAAAAAAATGTCGCAGTGGTCGCTGTGGCGTAGTGGTAGTGCGTTGGACTGCTACGCAAAGTGTCCGGGGTTCGAATCCGGGCACAGGCAAAATCAAAAAAAAAAGTAGAAAAAATAATTTTTCTACCTGGCACCACCTCAATGGCAAACCTACAAGAGTAAAAATTGCTATGAAAAGCTTTTCACTTCGCCGTTCGGATTCGGCTTTACCATTCATGTACTACCATTCATGTACAAATATAACGCGCACAACATGAGTGGATGCGAAAAGCTCGGCCTAGGCCCACCATGGGCTGTTGTGCCATTAAAAGTAAGTAAGTAAGTAAAGTAAGAAAAATGTCGAGGATCTGCTAATAGTTTTAGCTATTTGGCGAATGCTTTGTCCCTCATTTCGCAGTTTTTTCACCAAATCACGCTCCTCCTTGCTGCAGTGCTTTGCTCGACCCATTTTGCTGTGACATTACGGAAGAGTTTACATTTAATTTTTTTGAACTTCCCTCAATGCTACCTTTTAAATGCTTACCAGTTCAAATTATAAACAAATTTAAGTTTTTCTTTTTAAAATACTTATAAATTTTTTCGCCTACTGTTCTCATTGCGTATCTTGAGCTGTATGAGCTGTACGCCGACACTGACATAGTCAAGCGTATAAAACTCCAGCGGCTTCGCTGGCTGGGTTATGTTGAGCGAATGGAAGAAAGCGCTCCGGCTAGAAGGGTGTTTTATTCGAACCACGGTGGAGGATCACGCAGAAGGGGACGTCCTAATCTCCGTTGGAAAGACCAGGTGCAGGGCCACCTGACTGCACTTGGCCTTATCAACTGGCACCAGCGCGCGCATAGCAGAAGTGACTGGCGGAACGTTGTGGAGGCGGCCAAGACCGATCATCGGTTGTAGCGCCAGCTAAGTAAGTAAGTAAGTAAGTAAGTAAGTAAGTTCTCATTGCATTGTCTGCCTTCGAATGCTTCGCATCAATTTGTTTGGTTGGGAATCCCCAAAAAATATTTAAATATAGTGTTGCCACCTAGAAATTTGTAAAGTATATACCAAAACCATTTTCTTCTCTATAAAAATTGTTTGCCATAAGCAGTCCGATAAAAAAAAAATCAATGGAAGTTTTATAGTGCATACTTACTTTACTTTTAGTGGCACAACAGCCCATGGAGGGCCTAGGCCGAGCTTTTTCGCATCCACTCATGTTGTGCGTTTTATATTTGTACATGAATGGAAGGGACCTACAGTTTAATGCCGAATCCGAACGGCGAAGTGAAAAGCTTTACATGGCAATTTTTACTCTTGTAGGTTTGCCATTGCCTGCCAAGAGGTGGTGCCGTGTAGAAAAATTATTTTTTTCTACTTTTTGATTTTGCCTGTGCCGAGATTCGAACCCCGGACATTCTGCGTAGCAGCCCAACACACTACCTCTACGCCACAGCGACCACATTTTATAGTGCAAGGTGTTCTTATTTGATTGCCCGACACTGTACATACTTATACTCGTAACTTTTGATAGAAGAGAAATTAAAAAACGTTTTTGTTTTTACATTAGTGAAATTACTTTTGCTCCACTGTTTGTTTAATGGGCGAATGTATGTTAACACGTATGTGTGTGTGTGAGTGGAAGTGTGAGTGTGTGTGTGTGTTGCATCCATTTACGATGACGATGGCTTTAGCAATGTCGACGGCGATGGCGAGAGCATTATGCCCCACCGACAGGTCAGTGGCATATAACATTATTTTCGTTCTATTTTTTGTTTCGGGTTCACGTTTCTTTTTCTTCGTTTTTACTTTTCTCTGTTTTTTTTTTTTTTTGCGAGATGATGGTGATGGTGCGATTTGTCACACAATGGCAGCGCAAAGAACGAATACGAGAAGTCCGCCATCATAACCTGCCTCGCCTCAAATGAACTGCACCTACACTATTTTACTCCTTCACTCCACTTGTGTATGGATGTACGAGTAGAGTGTGTGTGTGTGTGTGTGTGTGTACGGGATTGTAAACGAGTATTATACCTTCAACCTTCATATGTAGTAGATACGAGGGTACAGTACATGGTAGTACGTACTTTTTGATTTATCCATATATAAGAGTGGACGTCACGACATGACTTGAATGATGCTGACATGACAATAATTATGATGAGTATGATGACGTTGTGTAAAAAATAAAATACAAAAATATGGTAACTTGAGCAGCAGCAGCGCAAGCAACAATAACAACAACAGCACCAGCAAAAGAGACCCTAAAGACACTTATGTCGGTACACACACACTCACACACACACACACACACACATGTGCAATTTTTTGGGTTTGGGTATTTCACATTATGTTTTTTTGATATGCTTTCATTTTCAGTTTTGCTCTAAATTCTATATTGAATGAAATGGAGTGGAAGAATGGAAGAAAAATGAATGGCATCCACGTGTATGTGTGAGTGTGTAAGGTGAAGCAGTTCATAAGTACATACATACGAGTATGTATGTGTAGATGGAATGTAAAATAATAAAAAAAAAAATTATGAAAAATGACTTATTTCCGGATTAAGTCATTTATTTTAAGAGACTGAGTATACAAAAAAAAAAAAAACAACAACCAAAGCAACAAAACAACAAAAACATGAACAATTCACATATCAGCATGCAGCATGAAAAAGAGAGCAACACAACATAAATCAATTTTAGTAAAATTAATGATGAAAATGATGACATTAAAATGTGCACCATAAAAAATGTTAATAAAAAATATATTAAGTGAAAAGTATTAAAATTAAATTTAGCGTAACTTTTTTGTTTTTTTTTTTTGTTTTTTTTTTAACGAATTTTGTATTTTTATAAATGAAAACACACATTTTGAAGTGTTGGCGTATTTGCCTCTCTCAACACTTCTGTATAGTGTGAGTGTTGAAAACTTGTAGTGTTTAGGGTTTTAGGGTTTAATGCGCTAGAAGCTTATTGAAGTTTACTTCTTTCGAATCGTTTTTATACTTACCGAGGGGGTAAAAGATGATCGTGGCAAAACGGAAATTGTCACGGATATGAGCGGGACAGCGCCCTCTATCAGTCAAGTATGAATTAAAAAATTATACACATAAATGATGAGCAGCACATATGCATGCATCCACTATGCGCCCTCTATCAGTCGATAGAGTCAGTTGAACTAGTTTCTCTGTCAAATCATAAGCAAGCACATAAACTATAAACTATTGTGCATAAAATTCAATATTATGTAATTTTCATTATACCTCCTAGTCTTGTCATAAGTTCTGTTACAAGCTTTTCAAAGTAGTAGGCTTTGAAATTTTAAATTGTATGATCCCGTTATTCGCATTTTTTAGTACAATGTTCCATTGCAAAACAGATTCAAATCAGTTTGGTTTCAAATTTTGCGTAATTAATATGGAGTGGGTCAGTAATGAAAATCGCATTGCACAAATGCGGAAATAGCGCAATAGTCAAATATTCACGTTGCTAAAAAAAAACTCGAAATATCGAAAATGTTTGTTTATCGTACCATCGATCGTTTCTTGGAATCGTCTCAAGTGGAAGACAGGCTGAGAAGTGGTCGACCTCGCGTCGTTCGTACGAGTGGAGCCATAAAAGCTGTGCGGGAGCGGATTTGCCGAAATCCATTAAGAAAGCAAAAGATCATGACTAGAGAAATGGATCCATGTCACGACTAATCCGTGATGACCTCCATATGAAGGCCTTTCGCAGGTGCACAGGCCATCTTTTAACTCCACGGCTAAAACAAATACGATTGGAAAGATGTAAGAAGCTTTTGCAGTGGCTCACAAGAAACGGTCATGAAAATATCCTTTTTACGGATGAACAAATTTTTACGGTGGAGGAAGTTTTTAATAAGCAAAACGACAAAATCTATGCGAGAACATCTGAAGAAGCTAAATTTATTGTGCCAAGAGTTCAGAGAGGTCATCATCCAACAGCCGTTATGGTCTGGTAGGGAGAATGCCATAAAGGCGTCAGTTCCTTGCATTTTTGCGAAAAGGGTGTTAAAACTGGAGCAAAAGTGTGTCTTGGAAGGCGTGGTGAAAGACTTGACAATAACCCTCTTTAATGGAGAGCACTGGGTCTTTCAACAAGACTCTGCACCGGCACACAAAGCCAAAACAACTCAAGAGTGGCTACGTCAGAATATTCCAGCCTTTATCAGTGCTGAAGATTGGCCCTCGGGAAGCCGAGATTTGAATCCCCTTGATTACAAATTGTGGTCAGAGCTAGAGGGTGTGGCCTGCAAAGTTCGCCACCGAAATTTGGAGAGTCTTAAGAAAGCTCTTATTTCAGCAGCGTCATCAATACCCATCGAAACCATACGTGCCGCTATAGCCCAATGGCCTGATCGTCTAAAGGCGTGCATTAAAGCGAGAGGCGACCATTTTGAATAAGATGTTGATTTTCAGAAACACTATAATTTAATAACAAAATAAAAATTGCAACACCGTAAAAAAACTCGTTTCTTTAATTTTTACACTAATCTTAGAACTTATGGCAGGACTAGGTACATAATCATTGTCTCAATTCACATATAAAAGATGTGACAAAAGTAATGTCATGTCAATGTGCCATAATTTTTGAAAAAATGGCGTCAAATGTCATTGTGCTTTCACATTTACCTACTAAGTATGTATGTTGTAGATAGATAAAGAATTAGTTGAAAGCAAACAATGGAGCGACACACGTCTGAAGAACACGGAATTATTGTTACCACTTATTTGACCAATTTCCGGTCTGTTGTTTTAATGCATCAAAAATTTCGACGTTGTTTTCCTCGTCGTCCTGCACAATGTTCACGAACAGTTAAGCGTTTGGGTGAGCGTCTTGTGTAAACTGAGTACACTAGAGTTGTCGAAAGAACTGGCCGGCCTCGTATTGCTCGTTCGACCGAAAATATCGCTGCTATGGCCGAGGACGTCCGAGAGAGTCCACAAACATCAACAAGACAATGATGCACACAATTTAGCATCAGCAAACGTTCGTTGCATCGAATTTTGGTGAACCGCCTAAAGATATTCCCATACAAAGTGCTGCATGCTGACCATCAAGCAGGGTTAACTTTCCATGTCATGCTCTATTAAAGCTGGTGTAAGAAAAGACTGATTTCGTATCAAAATCAAGATGAGCGAAGTTTTGCGTCAAAGAGACTGTTTGATGCGGCGTTAGCAGTGAAAAACTGATTGGCCGTTATTTTTTAAGAACGCCGACGGCATCACCGTTACCGTAACAGAAATGTTAAACGAGTTCTTTTTTTTGCTGCAAGTTGCTGAAACATGTCTCGAGCATTGTTGGTTCCAGCAGGACAAAACAAACGCTCACATAGCTCGAGCAACAATGGAAATTAAATAAAATACCAATTTCCGGGCCGGATGAGCTGCCGCTTTGGCGATATGAACCGGCTTGCCAGATCTGACGGCGCCAGACTTCTTTTATCTCACGCCAGACTTTTTGATATCTCACGTTTACCACAACAAACCACAATTCTTGCAAATCTTGAAAGCCAACATGGAAGTGGAAATCGTGTTTTTTGTGAGCAACAATTCAAAATGTCGTAAAACGAGCATAAATGTGCATTAGCTCAAGAGGTGATCATTTTAAACAAAATGGCACCTTTTGGCGCACCTTGTACATCACAATTCTAGATTACTTGACCAATGCTCTTAATACTAATAAGTTTAGGCAGCTGTCCAGCCAGCTAGTCTGTCTGTCGGTCTGTCAATTTGGGATCAATTGGTAATAGGGATGAAGTGTTTAAACAATCCGCTTAAGATAAGTGTGCATAATTGAAAAGCAACCACGCAACCAAGCAAGCACAGTCATAAGGTTTCGTTCGGTTCGAAAAAATGGCAAAAGCAAAGCCAACAAAGAATGAAACCCAACGCCCATCAGCTGAGCTCTGTGCTCAACTCTGGCCACTTTAGCGTTAATTTGCAATTAGAATTATTTCAAGCACATCAAGCATAAAAATGTAAATTACATCATTACGAAGTAAATAGCGCTACAAAAATGTTTTACAAATGAAATAGTTTCGTTTCGTTTCGTTTCGTTTCTACTTACTTATTTTCTTCTTCTGCTTGTTGCAAGCAAAAACGATGCCAATTTACAATTTGTAGGACGGACAGGAGTCAGGCAAGCAAGCAGGCAGGCAAGCTGGCAGATACAGCAGCAGTTGATAGGGTTGCCAATTCGGTGACGATTTGTCAAGTGGTAATGGTTTATTTTAACTTGGAAACATTTTCAGTTTAAGCTCCTAACCTTAAGTAAGAGGAATTTATCCGGCATCGCAACCACAGCTTTATGCATAACACATAAAAGAGAGAATATTTTACGATATACTCTTAATTTTGCTCACACCACCTACATACACGTAAATCCCATTAATAACTATTCTTACATTGAACATATGAAATGAGAGCGTAAAAATGTAGTAAAACAAAACCGAACTAGTGAAGTGACAAGTATCTTTAGGTAAATTTTACAATCAACGTTTACAAGCAAAGAGAAAACATTCCTACTCACCTCTCCTATCGATTGACCAATCTCATCATTGCTTACCACTGGATAACAGTAAAATCTATTCATCTGATAACACCTGCACTAGGGGTTATTTTTATACATTTCCAGGTCACACTTTCTAGTCATTTTATTTGTTGCTATGTTTTTTATGATGAAACGAGGTTTTGACTTGAAAATTTCTTGAAACGAAAAATGGATTAATTTCGTGCCGCAGGGGACGATATTACTATTTCTACTAGTTTTCTACTACCATTTCTACTACTATTCTCTATCATTATTTCGCAATTCTTTTCTAATAATTTTATAGTACTTACTTTTTTCAATACTTTTCTATAACTATTTTCTACTACTATTTTCTACCACTATTTTGTAATACTTTTCCAATACTACTATTTTTCTACTAAATTTTACTACTACTATTTTCAACTACTATTTCTACTACTATTTTCTACCACTATTGCCTACTACTATGTCTACTACTATTTCGACTACTATTTTCTACTACTATTTCTACTACTATTTCTACTATTATTTTCTACCACTATTGCCTACTACTATTTCTACTACTATTTCTACTACTATTTTCCACTACTATTTCTACTACTATTTTCTACCACTTTTGCCTACTACTATTTTCTACCACTTTTGCCTACTATGTCTACTACTATTTCTACTACTATTTTCTACCACTTTTGCCTACTACTATGTCTACTACTATTTCGACTGCTATTTTCTACTACTATTTCTACTACTATTTTCTACTACTATTTTATACTACTATTTCTACTACTATTTCTACTACTACATCTACTACTATTATTACTACTTTTTCTTATACTTTTCCACCTTTTATTTTTACTACGTTTTTAACGTTTTTCCTACTTCTTTTCAGCTACTACTTTCTCTTTTTTAAATTAAAAAATCGTTAAAATATGCCTTTTGATAAAAATCCTCATGAAATATTCTTACGTTAAGCTCATGCATTCTTTCGTGTCTATACTAATTGAGCTAGCTGTATGAAATATGTAAATTTACTGTTTGCATATTTAAACGCTTTTATCTAGCAAATACATATACATATTTACATACCAAGAAAAAACCCTTACATCATTTAAAAAACCTGCTCTTTTCGTTGCTAAATTGGCACTGCTGTCCTGTATCCTATCGTAAGTTTGAGCGAGATCTGTCATTTAAGTGTGTTTAGCTCGATTTTGTCAGTTCATCTCAAGTGTGGTTTGCGATTTTTACAATGAATAAAAATATCGAACAAAGAATTTGTCTCAAATTTTCTATTGCAAATGGAATTTTGTGTACCGCATCGCTGAAAAACACAAGCATATGATTGGTACTGTACATACAAAACCGATAGAGATGTGGTTGAAGATTCGCCTCGCTCTGGTCGTGCCATCAACGTCTTCAACTGAAGCTAACATCGATAAATTCTTGCCAGAAGGTCAGGCGGTAAATAAAGAATATTATCTGGGCGCTATGAGGGGTTTGAGAGAGCAAATTCGTCGAAAAAGGCCAAATTTATGGAAAGAAAACATATGGATTTTGAACCACGACAACCACCTGACAAGGCTATCATTTTAAACGAATTTCTTGGCGCAGTGGTAATGCGTTGGACTGCTACGCAAAGTGTCCGGGGTACGAATCTCAGCACAAACAAAATCTCAAAAAAAAAAAAAAAAAACAAGTAGAAAAATTAATTTTGCTATAAAAATTGCTATGAAAAACTTTTCTCTTCGCCGTTCGGATTCGGCATTAGACTGTAGGTCCCTTCCATTCATGTACAAATATAACACGCACAACATAAGTGGATGCGAAAAGCGAAAAGCTCGGCCTAGGCCCTCCATGGGCTGTTGTGCCATTAAAAGTAAGTAAAGTTTCTGCTGGCCAAAAACTCAACAAATCACAATCGAACAACCACCGTATTCACCAGATATAGCTCCCACGACTGACTTCTCCCCCTTTCCAAAACTCAAATTACCACTTCGAGGCATCCTTCTATCAGTCGATAGAAGAAATTTTGGAAAGGGATCTACTTTGAAGGCGATTACCACTTCGAGGCATCCGTTTTCAGTCGATAGAAGAAATTTTGGAAAGGGATCTACTTTGAAGGCGATACAATAAATTTTAATGAATGATAAATATTTTGTGTTTTATTGATCAATTCCCGATACAATCCGGACAGAATGTATATTGAGCATCGCTATCTTTAAAGTAATTGTATAGAATATCAGATCAGTTCTTCAGAGCAATACTTAGTACTGCCATAAGTTCTGATATGAGATTTCCAAAGCCTTTGACTTTGTAATTTTAAATTGAGTGGTCCCTTTATTCAATTTTTTTTTTTGATAAAATGTTCTTTTACAATATAAATTCAAATCAGTTTGGTTTGAAATTTCACTTGATTAACATGGAGTGGAGTAACAAAAAAAATTACATCGAAGAGATTACATTGCAAAAGTGCGGAAACAGCGCGAGTCAGATATTCACTTTGTTAGAAAAAACTCTGTATGTTCAGAGTGTTTGTGTATCGTACCATCGACCGTTTCTTAGAATCATCTCAAGTGGAGGACAGCGTCGAAAGCGGACGTTCGCACGTTATTCGTACGAGTAACGCTATAAAAGCTGTGCGAAAGCGAATTTGTTGAAATTACTTAAGGAAGCAGAAAATCATGGCTAGAGAGGTGGAGTGTCCCATAAAGGCTTCACTTCTTTGCAATTTTGAGAAAAGGTCGTAGAAACTGGAGCAAAAGTATACCATCTAGATGTCTTGGAAGGCGTGGTGAAGATTTAAACAACAACCCTCTTTAATGGAGAACAAAAGCACATAAAGCTAAAACACATCCCATGAGTGGTTATTGCAGAATATTTCCGCTGGTAAGTATTGACCCTCGGGAAGCCCAGATTTCAATTCTCTCGATTACAATTTATGGTCGTAGTTAGAGGGTATGGGCTGCAAAGTTCGCCATCGAAATTTGCCCAATCTCAAGCAAGCACTTATTGCAGCAGCGGCATCCATATCTATGGAAACTATACGTGCCGCTTTAGCCAATGGCTGGACCACATTTAAGAGCCTGTATTCAAGCAAAAGACCATAATTTTTAATAAATTTTTTTTTGCCCAGAAACAATATCATTCCATAAAAAAAAAATCAAAATATCAATTCAATCTAAAAACTCGTCCCTCTAAATTTTACACAATACATATTTAAGTTGTAACAGAACTTATTGCAGTACTAAGTAGTAATGGTCGCATAGTGGTAGTGCATTGGACTGCTACGCAGAGTGTCCGGGGTTCGAATCTCGGCATAGGCAAAATCAAAGTAGAAAAAAAGAATTTTTCTACACGGCACCACCTCTTGGCAGGCAATAGGCAATGGCAAACCTACAAGAGTAAAAATTGCTATGAAAAGCCTTTCACTTCGCCGTTCGGATTCGGCAATAAAGGTCTCTGTAGGTCCCTTCCATTCATGCACAAATATAACACGCACAACATGGGTGCATGCATAAAGCTCAGCCTAGGCCCTCCATGGGCTGTTGTACCATTAAAAGTAAAGTAAAAGTAGTAATCGTTTCATGCGTTGCAAGCTAACTATAGTTTGGGTTATCATGTGTCATCATGTGAGGAGTTCAGAAGGGGGGACTGTCTCATTGTAGTTTTATTCCGCGCTAATGTACTAGAAATTTCCTTTTCGTAGTTTAAGAAGAAAAACAAAAACAACATCTTACAAGTTTAACTTTTTCTCATTCAACTTAGTATATCTTGACTTTTGCATTGTACTATTTATTTACGCCCCAGTTGAGTGGAATTTTTTGCATTGATGGCAACTCTAGTAGTTTGACCTGCATATGCAGTACACGATTATGAAATTATAGACAGCCAAACAAATAGCAGCAAACACTTTCTTAATCTATTTATGCGAGTTTATCTTTTTACAAGCAGGAACTCAACTCCTCTATAATAATAAAATGGGGGGTAAAATGGAATACGACCGACTTAACACTATGGATTTGCCAATGCATGTAACATTACTACAGCTTCTCTACTACTTGAATTCTATTCTAGTATTTACTAAAACTTCTTTCGTATTACGTTTCTTCGTCTTCTCCCCGTTCGTCTTCATTATCATCAGGCATCGTCTGCTTATACTTAAGCATAATTCCGAATGAACCCATCTTCATGCTAGCTGCATTATTGCGTTGTTGAATTTATCACATAAAAATATATTTACATTTACATATTCTTTCTAACACGCTCCAGACATACTCAATGAAATATCGTACCCGAGCGAGTCGAGTAGCGGCCTGTGCTTACGCCTAGATATATACTAAGTATATACTATTTTAGGTCAACTGCTTTTCACTTTCCTTGCTGCTCTAGCTTCCACCAAAATAAACAAGTTATTGAGCAGAATTCTATGCATTTCCATTTTCAAGTTAGAAAATTTCGCATAAACTTTGTTTTTTTACTCCAAGCTTAAGTCATCCGCCGCCCATTCGCTTGTGTCGACGCTTACACAAACACAACAAAACATACTTATACAAATTTCTATGGTATCTTCCAGGATACATATATAATCTTTCACTTTGACAGCATCAATTGTTGTGTTTGTATAAATTTGCTATGATAATTTTAAAGCGCGAAGAAATCTTTCATAGCCGGAAGATATTCTGCTCAATCTGACTGGGGGAGGAGAGGATAAAAAGCGCAAGAATTTCAACGCGCTGCTGTTGTCCTTCGAGGACATCAACACACAGGCAGTAGCAGTGAAAATGAATAATGTGTAAATAGAATTTTTATTTGAAAATTCATAATGAAAGAGCAAAATGGAAGATATTTCCATATTTCTTTGAAATTTATGTACCTACTTATAAAAAGTTTGGGGGAGGGGGGGCAAATAAAAATCTCAAATAATTGAAATTGTTATAAAATAAAACTGTGACATTGTTAAGATTTATTTATAATCAACTTTGTCTGGAATCCAGATTGAAATGAGATTTCAACGAGGTATTGCAATTTTCCACAAGCTATTTTTTCTTCTTTTCATTTTCCTTTCAAAATCTTTACTTTCAATGTTGCCACGATCAATTATTAAAAGTTTTAGTTTCTTTCTTACATTTAAAACTCATTTCAAACTCAGCTAATTCAATGAAAGTCGACCTTCGCCGTTGATCCATTCATCTAACAGCATTAATTCTTGAATATATGCAGTGCTAGTCCATCGTTATACTCCGTAAGATCTACGGTCCAATATGCGTGGACGACGTGTATCGAATAAGATGGAACGATGAGCTGTATGAGCTGTACGCCAACACTGACATAGTCAAGCGTATAAAACTCCAGCGGCTTCGATGGCTGGGTCTGACTGGGCGACCTGACTGCACTTGGCCTTACCAACTGGCGCCAGCGCACGCATAGCAGAGGCAACTGGTGAAGCTTTATAGAGGCGACCAAGACCGATCATCGGTTATAGTGCCAGCTAAGTGAGTAAGTAAGATAGTCCATCATTTGCCCTTACTGCTTTCACCGCTCCTATTACCTCAGCCCTTCTTCTAAACTATTGTCCAGTAAGCCTTATGACCCCCAGACATTTCACCTTATTTAAGTAATACTCAGTAGAATAGATTTTCTTCCATAGAGTAACTTCCATGGCCAATTCATATACTCGTACTCATGATATGTACATATATCAGAAAATCAGATGGTGATTTTTGACTTGTCCACTTTTGAAGTTGTTTACCAAAAAAATGGCAGAACACAAAACCTTTGTGACATTTTTCAAACGTATTTTGTAACGAAATAAGGAGAAAGGGGCTAACAGAACTAAGAAGTGAGATCGAAAAAATCGGATAACTTTGAAAGACCACTGCTTTGAAACTCTTCATCTGAATGAAAAAATTCAAACAGTAATTTTTACGTTGGAGAAATTCTGATGAAATACAATCACATGTTTTTTGACTTGTGAACTTTCATTTGAGTCATGGCATCGGAAGTGGAAAGACGCGATTTAGTTGTTGAATTGTTTCGAGAAAATCCGCAGTGGAGCCAGAAATCCATTGCAAATAAGGCGAAAATTGCACAAAACACTGTCTTGATGATTCTTAAAAAATTTAATACAGACTTAACAGTTGCTAGAAAATATGGTTCTGGAAGGAAATGCGTGTCTCCACAAAAGGTGAAGAAAGTAGTTGTCTTCTGTTAGAAAAGAATCCAGCGTTTTCTAATCGAAAATTGGCGGAAAAAGCGAGTTGCAGTGAGTTTTTAGTTCGTAAAATTAAAAAAGATACGGGCCTTAAAACATACAAAGTGCAGTCAGTACCCGACAGGAACACTACTAAGAACTTGGTTGGTAGCCCAGAGCCGAGCTAAAAAGTTGAAGACAGATTTTTTCCAAAAATTCGATAGCTGTGTTATGGACGATTGCCTGCTCAAAAGTTTTACACCGCAAAGGAACGAGGAGGAGTTGAGGAAAGATTTAGGACAAACAAAGGTCCAAGTTCCCGAAGAAGTTTCTGCTATGGCAAGCGATTTGTAGCTGTGGGCTAAGGAGTAAAAGTTTCGTAACAAGTGGCACTGTTAACGCCTAAATTTATGTGAAGAAGTGCCTCCAGAAGAGATTCCTGCCCTTCATTAGAAAGCACAATGTATGTACTTTCTTTCAGCCTGACCTAGCCTCCTGATCTAGCCAAAACATCAAATTAGTACCAAAAATCGCCAACCCACCAAATTGCCCAGAACTTCGGCCTATCGAGAGATATTGGGCTCTAGTCAAAAGAACATTAAAGGCAACAAACAAAGAAGCTAAATCCATGGAATATTTTAGAAATAAGTGGAATGCTGCCGCCAAGAGAGTCTCAGAAATGACAGTAAATGCGCTAATGGCAGGCATACGGGAAAAGCTTTCCGAATTCTGTAAAAAACAACAAACAAATTAGTTTTATTGATCAAAAATTCTCAGAAATTAAATTTTCTTTTCAAAACTGTTTACATTTTTTTTATTTGCATAAGGGATTTCAATGCTAGGACAATTTAAAGTTATCCGATTTTTTCGATCTAACTCCTTATCACATCAAGGAGGCACTGTCATGAAAAAAAAACTTAATTTACACTGTAAATCCATCCAAATGTAAGCTTTCGCATAAACCGGAGGGTAGGCACAGGGTGGTAAACCTGAATGGACTACAGCACCGTTTACAGTAGGCCATTCACCAGTCAATATGGTAAAAAAAGAAGCACAAATTGAAAAGTCGAATTCAAGGCAACTGGCTTTGTTGAAGCACTAGCTTCTCAAGAGTAGTAGCAGGAATATCTTCCTGAATATTTTACGGTGAAACTTTTCTCAAACAACATTTGATACTTTTCGCAAGCGTTTGTTCAGCACCTGTGGTCATTCTAAAATATGCCCATAAAAAAATATAAAACATACAAAATGAGGGAAAGCCAGGCCAGGATGGTCCAGAGGTAATAATATTCCGAATGTTATAACAAATATCTTCTGTCAAACATGTAAGACAAAATTTAATATATATACGACTTTATTTCCCGGACACATAAACATCCCATCCTGCCTCCCTCCTTTTGCAAGGTTAATCCTCCCTTTTCATAGAAAATAGCTAAAAACCTCTAAACTTAATTTTTCACTCAAAAACCTTCTTTTCCTCCAGTCCATTCATCATTCATATCTGAATCATAAAAAACAATCATTGTAACACAAAACCAATTCAAATTAAGCCGTTGCAAACTTCACAGAAAAAGGCGCAGTGAGCGTTGATAACACGTGACGAATACGAATAAATGAATCAAAACAGAAATGGATAAGTTCTTTTCCAGTGCGATGAACATTTTTTTTAATATGGAAATTTAGAGCTGGATAGGCTTCGCCAAATTTCATCGAAATCTAAATACAATGACTGGGCTCGCCAATGAACAAAGCGTTGAGGGAGATGACTTGGGAGAAATGGCCGTGGAATAAGTTTCATCTATTTTCGTTTACTTTTAAATTCAATACTACTGTGGGCAAAAGTTAGTACGACTTTGTTCATAATTTCAAATTTTTTCATTCATTCTTCCAAATCTATTTCGTCCCCTTCAAAGTAATGCCCCCCGGCCCCAATACACTTGTGCCAACGTTTTTTCCAATTCTCGAAACAGTTGTTAAAGACAATTTCCGGAATAGCCTTCAATGCGCTTAGCGATTCATGTTTAATGTCTTCAATTGACTCAAAACCGTGCCCACGAAGCGGTTTTTTGAGTTTAGAAAATAGCCAAAAGTCACACGGTGCTAAGTCAGGCGAATAGGGTGGTAGGGTGGTTGCGGAACGATATCAGTCGAATTTTTGGCAAAATGGTCTCGTAAAACCAATGCAGTGTGAGTGTGATTTTGGAACCAATCGTGCATTCACTCTTCTTAGGCCCAAATGATGTTTTAAAATGGTTTTCACTGATCCTTCCGATATTCCAACGATGCCAGTAAGGTCTCTGGCTCTGACTGTTAATCGTCGATTCTCGAGCACCAATTCCTTGATTTTATTGACGTGTTGATCATCAGTTGATGTTGATGGCCGTCCTGGACGTGGTTCGCCGTCAACGCGTTCTCGACCATCTTTGAACAATTTGTACCAATCAAAAACACTTGCTCGCGACATACAATTATCACCGAAGGCCTTTTGCAACATTCTGAACATTTCGGCACCAGAAATTTGATTCCGCACATAAAATTTAATGGAACTTCTTTGTTGAATAATTTCACTCATTGTGAAAATCGCCGAATGCACTTTTTGTACTTCAGAAAGACAAGCGTATACTAAACACTAATGATTATTTTGATGTGACATTTGGCACAGATGTCACCGACAGTCATACCAACCTTCAAAAAATAATATTTTGATGAATGGGTTTCCGCGCGAAATTTAAATTAAAAAGTCTTACTAACTTCGCCAATAACTGTTCATCAGTCTTTCTACCCATTATAAGAGGTGTTCCTCAAGGTTCTGTCTTGGGTCCCCTTTTTTTTTCTATGTACATAAATGACCTACCTAGTGTTTTGAAAAACTGTAAGATCCATATGTACGCAGATGACGTCCAGTTGTACGTCAACTGTAAGCGTGAGAACCTCTATGACTGCATCAACAATTTGAATAGTGTTCTTGAAAACATTGGTAATTGGGCAATAAAAAACGGCTTAAGCCTTAATCCAGCAAAGTCAAAATGCTTGGTAATAGCGAAGAAAATCATTGACATTTCCACTGCCCCTAACCTTTCATTAAACGGAAGCAATATTGAATACGTAGACTCTGCAAAAAATCTAGGGGTAACCTTCAACAGAACTCTAACTTGGAATAACCACATAAGTAACACGGTTGGGAAAGTCTACAGCATGCTTCGTGTTCTTTGGACGACGCAGTACTTTACTCCTCTTCATATTCGAATGCTACTTGCTGAAGCATATCTCATACCAACAATGCTATATGGCTGCGAAATATTTGCAAACTGTGATAGTCTAAGTAAAAATAAATTAAATATTCTTTACAATAACATTGTTCGTTATGTGTTTGGACTAAAACGAAGAGATCATGTTTCCCAGTTTGCTAAAAGAATCCATGGCTTAACCTTTGATAACTTACTGAACTATCGAACGCTTTTATTGTTGCATAAAATTATATGTAATGCAGAACCCAGTTATTTGTTTTCGAGATTAAACTTTTCTATATCCAATCGAACTAATATGATTAACTGTTTACGTGTTTCTTGTTTAACGTCTGAAAGGCAGTTTTTTGTACACTCTGTTCGTCTTTGGAATGCACTTCCTAATAGTTTAAGATCTTGTAATAATGCTGTGCAATTCAAAAATAAACTAGCTTTATTTCTTTCTTCGCTGTAATAGGAAATAATGAAATATATCATATTATTAAAATTTTTTACGAATAGATGAATAGATGTTTAATGTTTAATTTTAAAGTAAAGTTTAAATTTGTATGTCATGCAATATATATTATAAGTCGTATTTAATCTTGTTTATGCTACATGCTGCCGGTACTGCTAATAAGGTTTTAAACTTTGTTGTGCCGGTTTTCGAAAATAAATAAATAAATAAAAATAAAATAAATAAACTTTTGCCCACAGTAGTATGTAAATATGAGTTGATCATTAATCAGAATTATAAATATGAATGTGGTTTTCGGCAGATTACGATGAAATTGCATTCTGAATTTGGAAACTAGTTGATAATGAAAACAATTTTAGTTACGACTTTTAACTATATTTCAATTTATTATCTACATAATATTTTATTTAACACATCAAAATAGGCGGACCTAAACGTAATAGCGTACATCCACCCCAGCGAGGACTACACTCCTCTCTGGAGAAAACAACACCCGCACGATGACGAATGCAATCTCGAAGTCTTTATTAAATAATGGAACTCCCACAAAACAACTCTTTTTTGTATAAAAATGAACTAAATTACCAGGTGCACAAGTATGAAACCGGTAATTTTTTTTTTTAAAGAAAATACACATTTATTTTATAAAAATATCCTTTCAATTATCGCAAATTCTCTAATTTTTCACATCGAATTTTACAGCATTAAGACAATAATTTATTAAACTATCGAATCACTTTTTCATGTCAGCACCAAATAATTTATAAGTAGATTTTAAATTAAGAGATAAAACCATAAATAGATTCATTATAAATAATTACCTACCATTTACGAGTATTTATCTGCGCACATGCAAAGAGAATCTGTAGATAAAAGAAGAGAAAGAGAATTCTCATTATTAGTAATCGCATTTAATGAATAAATTATCTCAACTAATTTATCTACTTGGAAAAAAAATACCGTATTAAAAGTTAACGGAAATATCGCAACTACTTACAACAAATACACATCGACATAAATAAAATAAAACAAAACTGGAAATTTTTGCAAAACAAAAAACAAGCAACAACAATTATTGCAATAAAATGTTACAATGACAAATAAAATTCTTATGAAAAGTTATGATGAAAAATTAAGCGCATGCCAAAAGTCAACAGATCATAATCACTAACGAGCCAACTGAACTCGTCGACCGACTGCTAGACTACATACAATGGAGTTCACTGGTCGGATGAGTTGAGGACGTACAACCGTACTTATGCATTCCACTCAAAATGTCCACAACTTTAAAACCACCACAACAATGCAACGCACACCCGAAAAATGTGCCATAGTGTAATTATGCAAAATATCAACTCGTCGAGAGAATGAGTACACCAAATTAATTTAAAGTTTCCAAATAAAAAAACTAGAAGACGACGCGTCGTAGATAAAGTCTTGGGGTTGACGGTGATGTACAAGTTCTAGTTGCATAATCGCAGATGATGAAATATAATATAAGAAGGAAGACCTAAAAAGAAGAGCAGCAGTAGCACAGCATAATATAAAAATTAAAGTGAACAAAAACAAGAAAAACACAAAATTATTAGAAAACAAAATACAAAGTCTCTGCAGAGATTGAATATTTCCAGCAAGGATATTGCCAAGCATTTACAAGGATATAGTTACCACAGAAAACGAAACAACAAAAAACAAACAAAATAAAGAATAGTTGTAGATACTACGAGCAGCTGCTGCTGCTGCTTTGAAATAGTGTAATACTAATTTTTTATAACAATTACCGGAAGTGAACTGAAAGTTCAACCAGAGATTTTCTTCAACCGGAGATTTTCCCTTCATTTCAGTTTAAATAACGAGCTTGTTTTTGGTTTACGAGGGCGGTTTACAATTGCATACATCTAGACATATATAAAAAAAAGTATGACAGCAGATACAGGGTGCGCCATATCTTGTGTCGGTATGTAAACATTGAATAATTTTAACATAAAGTATCAACCGATTGACTTGAGTAAACCTGATTTTGAAACATCAATTCATGAATCGCTTCACACAAAACAAACAACGCGCCGAAATAGTGACGCTGTACATTGAAAATAGTCGTTCAGTTGTGTTAATTCAACGTAGATATCATCGAAAATATCGTCTCCAACAAGGGCCGTCTTGGACAACACTATTCGTCGTTTGGTATCGAATTTTGTTGAGCACGGAACAGTGGGAAATCGTCGACAAGCTGTTCATCAACGTCCAAGACGTTCCAATGAACGTGTTGAAGCGGTAAGAGAGAGCGTTGCCTTGAATCCACATGTGACGTATCGTCACTACTCTCAGCATTTTGGCATCAGTGGAAGAACCACCTTGCGGCACATTTTGAAGGATTATTTGCAATTGTTTCCACATAAAGTGCAATTGACTAAAATAATATTGCCGACAGACCGTCCACGTCGCTTGGATTACGTTCAAACAGTCGCCTCGAATGGTTGACACTGAACCACCTGATTTTTGGAAGAGAATTTTGTTAATCGACGATGCTCATTTCACTTTCTCTGGCGCCGTTAACCAGCAAAATTGCCGCATTTCGAGAACAGAGAATCCACACGAGATCCATGAAACACCAATGCATGACCAAAAAGTGACTGCTTGGGGTGAACTGCGTGTTTACCCCAAAACCATCATTGGGCCATTTTTCTTCAGAGAAAGCGAAACAGTCGATGGGAAACGACTCAGTATGTCTGCTCCCAATTGTGTGAAAAAGGTCTCGACGGTTACTGGTTTCAACAAGACGGTGCACCATGCCACACTGCAAATCAAACAATGCACTTTCTGCAACGAAATCTAATATTAGATTTCCTTGCAGAAAAAATCCCTCATATATGGAAATCGGTTGTGTTCTTTTTAAGTTACTCCCTGGACGTGTGGTGTCAAAAAATGGCGACATTGTCTGGCCACCCAGATCTTCAGATTTGACCACTCCGAACTTGTTTTCGTAGGGTTATTTGAAAAGTAAAGTGTACGCGTCAGCAAGCCTCAGACTATTGACGAGCTAAAAGTAAACATTCATTCAAATCATCGTTATACCGCCGCCCGAGAGGCTCGAAAAAGTGATGAAAAACACAGCAAAAAGTGCACATTTTGCTTTGTGGTCAATAACGGCAGCCACTTGATTGATGTTGTATTCAAAAACTAGTCAAAATAAATTGTAAAGAACCAAATTGAATAAAAACTCCCTCATATATGGACATTTTAAGTTATTCATTATTCACATACCGACATAAAAGATGGCACACCCTGCCCATACATACTCGTACATATAAAAAAATGCCTGTCTTCATAACATTTAATCCATTGCAGCTGGATACATTAATCTTATATATTTGTTAAGTATCATAAGCTGTGCACGAGTTCATCATAATTTTAATGCCAGACAGCAGTTTATTTTTCTAGAAGTTATTGGCTTGCTCTTTTGCAGATTTTCAACAAATAAAAAAAACTTAAGTGTTTTAAATTAAAGCGAAAAGCTCGGCCTAGGCCCTCCATGGGCTGTTGTGCCATTAAAAGTAAATACATATCAAAAACTTAACAGCTTTACTTCTTTAATGTTCATTTTCCATTCACGAGTACAAGTTTTTTCTCTTTCAGTGAAAAGTGCTCCAAATAAATAGACTAGTTTTTTATAAAGCAATCAGTAGTAACTAAGAGTAATAGTTTCTGAGCTGCCTACTAGCAAATTTTAAACAACAAGCTCATTTAAAATATCAAGGTTATAAGGATGAAGGGCTTCCGTACTACAATTTCGACACGTAAGTATCACAATTTTCATAAACATTTTGAACGAAATACTGGGCAAAAAAGATTGCAAGACTCAACTGTATTAACAGATTTCTCGCATGCATGATTTAAATGCATGCATGACGGAAATTCATTTGAATTTCGTTTTCAATTTACATAAATATTGCCAAAATTCTTACTTGCTACCGAGGATCTTACTTTTAATGGCACAACAACAGCCCATGGAGGGCCTAGGCCGAGCTTTTCGCAGCCACTCATGTTGTACGGTGTTATATTTGTACATGAATGGAAGGGAGCTACAGTTTAATGCCGAATCCGAACGGCGAAGTGAAAAGCTTTTCGTAGGCAATTTTTACTCTTGTAGGTTTGCCATTGCCATTGCCTGCCGAGAGGTGGTTCCGTGTAGAAAAATTATTTTATCTACTTTTTGATTTTGCCTGTGCCGAGATTCGAACCCCGGACACTCTGCGTAACAGTCCACTACGCCACAGCGACCACTTTAACCATGAATCGTTTCACACAAAACAAACAACACGCCGAAATACATTGAAAATAGTCGTTCAGTTATGTTAATTCAACGTGGATATCGTCGAAAATATCGTCTCCAACTAGGACCGTCTTTGACAACACTATTCGTCGTTTGGTGTCCAATTTTGTTAAGCACGGAACAGTGGGAGATCGTCGACAAGCCGTTCATCAACGCCCAAGACTTTCCAATGAACTGTTTGAAGCGGTAAGAGAGAGCGTTGCCGAGAACCCACATGTGACGTATCGTCACTACTCTCAGCATTTTGGCTTCAGTGGAACCACCTTACGGCGCATTTTGAAGTATGATTTGCATTCCGTATAAAGCGCAATTGACTCAAAGAATATTGCCGAGAGACCATCCACATCGCTTGGAATACGGCCAAACAGTCGCTCGATTGGATGACACTGAACCACCTGATTTTTGGAAGAAAATTTTGATGATCGACGAGGCTCATTTCTCACTCTCTGGCGCCGTTAACCAGCAAAAATGCCGCATTTCGAGAACAGAGAATCCACACGAGATCCATGAAACACCAATGCATGACCAAAAAGTGGCTGCTTGAGCCGGTGTTTACCCCAAAACCATCATTGGGCCATTTTTCTTCGGAGAAAATTGCCTGTGCCGAGATTCGAACCCCGGACACTCTGCGTAGCAGTCCAACGCACTATTACTACGCCACAGCGACCATTTGACCGAGGTTCATTTGAAAGTACATATTTCTCAACGCTGCAATAGTTTTCAGTGCAAGTGGAGTAAATTTTGCGGTAGAAAACTTATTTAGAAATTGTGATACCTTCAATTATTCTTCTTTTCTTTTGCTACTTGGGTTTTGACGTTTATGTTTCTGACAGTTCACAGTTCAGCGATTCTTGACATGTATCAAAGTAAAAAATGATAAGTTTGGTTTGCCATTTCATCATGAATAGACTTAAGCCTGAACAACGTTTGCAAATTATTCAAATTTATTATCAAAATTCATGCGCTGTGAAAAAAAGTGTTTCGTAAGCACAATTATCTTGAGCGACGAGGCTCATTTTTGGCTCAATGGATACGTGAATAAGCAGAATTACCGTATTTGGAGAGAAGATCAGCCAGAGGCAATTCAGCAGCTGGCAATGCATCCCGAAAAATGCACTTTTTGGTGCGGTTTATGGGCAGGCCGTACTTCTTCAAAGACGTTGAAGGCCGCAACTGTATGGTCAATGGAGAAAGGTATCGGTTCTGTTCGATGATAACATACTTTTTTTTTTTGCCGAAAATGCAATAATTGGACTCGGCCGACATGTGTTTCCAACAGGACGGTGCCACATGCCACACTGCCCCCGAAACCATGCATCAATGGAGAGGCGAATTTGGTGTGCAGTTAATCTCACGTTTTGGTGCAGTCAATTTGGCCACCAAGATCGAGTTATTTGACTCCGTTAGACTATTTTTTGTGTGGCGCGATGTTAGTCTCTTGTCTATAGGGACAAGCCAAATACGATTGCTGTTTTGGAAGCCAATGCGTCATTGGTGAGATTTCGTCCGAAATGTGTGAAAAAGTGTGCCAAAATTGGATATTCAGACTGGACCACTCGAAGCGTAGCCGCAGGCAACATTTAAGTGAAATTATCTTTAAAAAAGTAAATGGCGGGAATTGATTTATCGATCCAAATAAATTTTTATTGAATTTTCAACACCAAGCTCTTACAAAATCACCCTTTACAACAGCCCTAGGCCGAGCTTTTCGATTAGCACATTGCAATTTTAAATCTTCCTGTGTATGATACTTTAAAGACCACAGATTTACCCAGTGTTTTCTACTACTTACGGTGGGCCTTAAGAACTTCACATTTGCACTTCTTTAACGTTCTACCTTGCGAACTACAGAAATAATCTAATCAAATATGTTTAAAGTGCCTACTCTACCTACTTGCTACTTTAAATGAAATCTATTTAACAACACATGTAGTAATCTCCTCAGAAGCGAAGAGCAGCAAATGAGTGACATTAACTCTTGTATAAATATAATTAAGTATACGCCACCGGGGAATACGCCACTGGCTAAAAGATTATATGAAGAATAAAAATAATTCCATTTATTTGCAGCACGAACACAAACGCATTCGTCCATTCATTTTATGCGCTCCAGTTTATAGGTTATCACTGTCAGTTTTGTGATTTCCATAATAAATATTTATTTTATTATAAAAATCACGTCGAAATGTGATTCATATACCGGAGAGTATCTGCACTCATGTGCATGCATAGTTTTACATACAAACTTATATCATTTCCTTCGTCCTTTCTTCCCGCCTCTTCCCAGATTGTTAACAAACCATTAATCTATTTGCCAAGAACATACCTTTATCAATGCCGTACAACAAAACGCGATACTACAATTTATGCGGTACGAGTATGTAAAAGAGAGAGAGAGAGGGGGGGGGGGGGGGGGAGGGGTGGGGCAACTAGAAAAATTGTATACTAATGTTTTCTATTTTTTTGTTCTCTCGATTTTCAGTTACTGCAGGCGGAAATGTCTGTGCATATATTTGCCAAAAGGATGGATTATAAACAAGCCAAACCATATCCAGACACTCATGCCATATGATTCCAAAGAAAAACGACGAACGGCCAAACGGCCAAACGGCAACAAAGGAACAACAAACTCTCTCCTTCCTAACTTTTGTACAACAGAAAAGAATGCAAACAACATTTTTCATGGTAGAAGCAGCACAGAGAAAACTTTATACTATTAGAATTTCAAATTTGCCATATGTTGGTAAAGGCATACAATTTTTTTGTGTTTTTTTTTTGTGTTAGCTTCTTCTGTGAAGTGTTCACTGAAAAATAGTTTAAAAAAATAAAATTGCAAAAAAAAAAATAAAATAAATTTTTGCAGAAAAGTAGAAAATTTTTAAAAGTAATAAAAGTAAAGTAAAAAGTAAAAACAAAAAAACTAAACTTAAAAAATTCAACAAAACTTTAAAAGACGAAGCGATAGAAAAGTTCTAGCTGATGGGAAATGGGTGGGATGATGTAAGAGCAAGGACTCAATAACTCCTTCTCGCTCTAGTTAAGAACACGGAAGAGAGTAAATTTGGAAACTCAACTGCATTGCCAGCCAGCGTTGGCCTGCAGTTTACAAGAATTGTTATAATCTTTTTATGTTTTTTTTTGCATTTCGGTTTTGTTCTAACAATTTAAGCGGTGCTTCTCAATCGAAGTAGCGAAAATTAAATAAAAATTGCTACTGTGTATAGCAAAAAAAAAAATACTTTTCCCCATTTTCCATTCGATGCAACAAATTGAAAAAAAGAAAAGACAAAAAAACAGAGTTCAATTGAAACAACGAAAACTATGTACGTGATATAATCGAGTTTTTGAAGGCGACTTGCGAGCTACAAACTGCGCTGAAGCTGGCATTGGCGATAGGAGGCCTTTGCATTCAAGCCTCGTGGAAGTGGCATGCAAGCACTTGAAGTTGAAACTTTTTATTTTATTTTTCGCTAAACAATTAGTAAGCCTTGTTGTGTGTAACAATAAAAAGAAGAAAAAGTGAGAGGAGGAAGGAGGAAACCAAAACCATGTAAATGTCAATCGAGTGGGAATATAAAAAATTATACTTCACTTATCTGTCACTCTCAGGGAATGCAAGAGAAGCCTCGTCGGTGTATCCGCATGCATGGTACTTTAAAAACTGTAAGCTGTCGATTTACGCTGCTAGAGCAATGACGAAAGCAGCAGAGTGATGAGGAATCAATTTCGAAGAAACAAAGTATAAAGCTACACACACAACGAAAAAAGACTGGTGGCAAGTTGGGAGTCGTAGACGAACCGAAGCCCGCTAAAGGAAGGAGGTACGTACTTAGCAGGGACATAAATACTGTTATACACACATTTGATGTTATAAAATTGAAGGTAATTAATTTTTATATATATTTATTGATAACCATTGTATACAAAAAGCAATTACTTTTTCGAAATACCCGCCTTTGGCCTACACGCACGCCTTAAGTCGCACTGGCCAATCATCAAATGCTGCACGCACCTCGTGCATTGGAACAGTGCTGACAGCACGAATCAAAGCAGTCTTCAGAGAATGAATGCTGGGGTATCTTTTGTGGCAAACCATGTCCTCTAAAACTGTCCATAATTTGTAATGCAGTGGGTGCAGATCAGGGCCATTCTTCAGAGCAAATGAAATCTGGCACATTGTTTTGAAGCCTGGTCTGGGATGTCTTAGCCTTATGGGTTGGGGCAGAATCCTGCTGGCAAGTCCACGGCTGGTTTTGGAACAGGGAATGGTTAAGTGGCTTCACAACAGCTTTCAAAACGGTTTTTTGGTAAACTTTGGCCGAAGTTTTGAGCCCTTATTCGCAGAAATGAAAGTCAGCGACCCCATGGTAAGAGAAACCCGACCGAACCATGACTGAACCCTCTTTTCGAACCGTGAGATCAGTTCAGGTGCTTCCTTAGATGACCGTGCATACACTCTATCATTTTGCTTGTTCAATTTTACCTGCACGATAAAAATTGTTTCATCCGCAAACAAGATTTTTCTGTGCAAGTTATCAGCGTGCTTCACCAAAAGACGTTTGGATTTTTCTCATCCAATTTTTGCCAAACCTGCAGTCAACAAATGTCTGGTGCGACGTTTGAAGGCACCAAGTCCCAAAGTCTTTTTTAATAATTCGACTCATGCGTCGTGATATTCATCTCACGGGCTATGATTTTCAGTTTTCAGAGCGGATTTCGCTGAATTCTTGATGTGACGGCTTTGATGACTTGCGGCGTGCGAACTGTAAGTGGATGGCCCGACCGGTGGCGGTCTTTGATATCTCCAATCTCTTCAAACAGTTTTATGCGCCGGAAGACGAACATGCGACTAATCCCGAGTGGGCGGAGCGTTTTGAAAATATCGCCTTTTTTCATTTCACACTTAAAAAGTGCTATAACAGCGATACGATTCTCATTATCTGACCCCTCCATGTTGAAAGCTGACACAGTTTTGAATTCCCGTTACAGACTAACGCTGTAGAGATTAGCTTTCATAAACCATGTGGTAATAACAGGGTATGTTCAATTCTACCATTGGAATGGGTGTGTTCAATGTTGTAACAATATTTATGTCCCTACTAAGTAGACATAGAGAGCATAGCACTAAAACCATCGGTAGCAACGAAATCCAATGTTTTCCATTGGCTGTCAACGGTTGCCGAAAGTATGAAAGCAACTCTTAAAGACAAGTCTCCCAAGCTGGGAGACTTGATCTAATGACCCATTTCAGAACTCGATGACGTTCTTCGCTTAGAAAAAGGCTAATCGTCTCACTCAGACAAGATAATAGAGTTTCAACTAATAGAGTTTCTAATAAGTCTCAGCTAATAAGTCTCAGGTGAACTGAAGGTTATTTTAAATCTTTATACATTAAATTGATCAGGAGTTTCTTTTAGAGTTATCAGTGGTTCTGATCCATGAATGTATACTTCTAGAATTTCAGAGTGAATCAAGTGACGTGTTGAACGTTAACGGAAGCGAATCGTTAAGCCTCAGGTTTAAGATGATCTCAAAATGCTGTGACAAAGACAAGTTTCTGCATAGTCTAAACAATTAACGACCAATGGAACTTGAAGCCAGAGGGCGGAACTGATTTCACGAGTAAGTTATGCCCATTCTCATTGACAAAGCTGCAGTCAACAAGATGGACACATAACAGATTCGATATCTTGAAACCTATGAAAGAATCATCCACATTATTGCTTAGTACTTTTAATACTCTCATTTACAGATATGAATTTGCCTTATAATTTACTTTTGACAAATTTAATATTGTAATCAACAACAAAATAGCTGCCAGAAGGATTTGAAAGTTTTGAAGTTTATCAAGTGTTTACTGCATGCAATTTGATTTTCGTATTTTAGAACAGAAAAAGTATATAAATCATTAAGAATTTCATTGTTACCTGAACCTGATAAAAAAAAAACTACGATTTTGTTATCATTTAGGGGATGATAATGAAACAGTCAAGTGATTATTTGGACGTCATACTGCAGGTGGTGGTATGGGGTCGTATGAGTAACTTTTATTCCCCTAAGCTTAGCAAATTCAGCGACGGATGAGCGACGGATGACTAACTAAAATTATCACAGTTGCTTAGTACTACTGTGGGCAAAAAGTAGTAAGACTTTGTTCATAATTTCAAATTTTTTTATTCATTCTTCCAAATCTATTTCGTCCCCTTAAAAGTAATCCCCCCCCCCCCGGCCCCAATACACTTGTGCCAACGTTTTTGTTTTTTCCAATTCTCGAAACAGTTGTTAAAGTCAATTTCCGGAATAGCCTTCAATGCGCTTAGCGATTCATGTTTAATGTCTTCAATTGACTCAAAACGGTCAAACGGTCCACGAAGCGGTTTTTTGAGTTTAGAAAATAGCCAAAAGTCACACGGTGCTAAGTCAGGCGAATAGGGTGATAGGGTGGTTGCGGAACGATATCAGTCGAATTTTTGGCAAAATGGTCTCGTAACACCAATGCAGTGATTTTGGAACCAATCGTGCATCCACTCTTCAAATGATCAAATGTTAAAATGGTTTAAATGGTCACTGATCCTTCCGATATTCCAACGATGCCAGTAAGGTCTCTGACTGTTAATCGTCGATTCTCGATTCTCGAGCACCAATTCCTTGATTTTATTGACGTGTTGATCATCAGTTGATGTTGATGGCCGTCCTGGACGTGGTTCGTCGTCAACGCATTCTCGACCATCTTTGAACAATTTGTACCAATCAAAAACACTTGCTCGCGACATACAATTATCACCGAAGGCCTTTTGCAACATTCTGAACGTTTCGGCACCAGAAATTTCATTCCGCACACAAAATTTAATGGAACTTCTTTGTTGAATAATTTCACTCATGGTGAAAATCGCCGAATGCACTTTTTGTACTTCAGAAAGACAAGAGTATACTAAACACTAATGATTATTTGGATGTGACATTTGGCACAGGTGTCACCGACAGTCATACCAACCTTAAAAAAATAATATTTTGATGAATGGGTTTCCGCGCGAAATTTAAATTAAAAAGTCTTACTAACTTTTTCCCACAGTAGTATAGTGGTCGCTGTGGCGTAGTGCATTGGACTGTTATGCAGAGTGTCTGTGGTTCGAATCTCGAGTGTCCGTGGTTTCTATACAGCAGTTGGCGGGCAATTGCAAGCCTACAAGATTAAGAATTGTCTATGAAAAGCTTTTCACTTTGCCGTTTGGATTCTTCGGCATAAACTGTATGTCCCTTCCATTCATGTACAAACATATAACACGCACAACATGAGTGGATGCGAAAAGCTCGGCCTAGACCCGATTAGTATTGATCTCACTGTATATTTGCCTTAGCTAAAGCTCGATACACAAAACACGAAAATATCAAAAATTAACTAACTCATTAACTTTCGTTATAGCAAAGTATAGAAAATGTTGCCCAATGAACGAATCACAATGAGAAACACAATTATTCCATAAGGATTCCCAGTGGGCACTATAAACGTTAGTTCCTTCTCATATTGAGATTGAATACATAAGAAATCAAAGTACAATGGATTGTATTAAAACTCGAAAATCCATTATGAGAATGTTGCATGTCTGGCAAGACCCTGAACCTCTGCAAGCTCTACTCGCCTGTGACAATCAAAATTCTGTACCTCCGACAGACGTTTCATGAGCAATAAGGTTTATTCTACATATTTTTTATACTTAAATTTCCAATGAGTGTAGACAAGACATACACACCAGAATAAATTCAACAAAAAAGTTCATAATTGCAAACAAATACACAAAAAAAAAAAAAAAATTTAAAAAAGACGTCACGTGACGAGACGAGAAATGCAAATAACGAAGAATGAATGCAAGCAGTGTAAACTATGTACGAGTGTGAATGATATTTGTGGTATATTGCACTTTGGAAATTTTGGGAAACCGGAGAAGCCATAGCATCAACATTTTTAACTCACTCATACATACATACATACATACATACATACATACATACTAACAGAACAATCATACATGTGTACTTACTTTTTAAATGGATTCACACTTTATATAACAACATGTGGCAGGACATGGCAACACTACATACACACACACACACACACACACACACACACATGTGTGTGACAATGGATAACAATGGAATAAAAAAAAAACTGTTGAAAACCAGTATTGCCATCATGTGAAACTTTTATAATGTGCTCTAATACAAACACACACATCTGCTCATCTACTTCATTGTCGTCTTGATGCTGCAACTCAACTCTACCAATGCCACTCCCCCCCCTTACTACTACACTGGACACTTATCTCATAGAGATAGACCAACCGCCAACAACCAAAAAAGGAAAAGGATGAGAGTTTGGTTATGCAATTGAATTTCATGAATGTGTCAGCTCTTCAGATTTAGCTACAAAAGTTTATAGATTTTATTTTCATTCTAAATTTTTTATTTTTTTAACAACTGCAGGACATTAACGTAGCATAAATGTAAAATAAAATAAAAAAAAAATTAAAAAAAGTCCTAGCAGATAAAAAATATTGTTGTCATTGCCCGAAAAAATGCAAAGAAAAGTTTTTATTGTCGTTGCCGGTTTGCTGCAAGCAAAAGTTGCTAGTAATCTGCTGCTGTAACTTTTTTATTCGATAACTACACTACTACGTTTTGTATATAGAGAGTTTGGAGGGCTTGAGGAACGGAAAATTTGTAGGATTTCTGTTGTCTGTGCCTGCTGCTTGACTGCGTGCTTGACAGCGTGCTTAACTACTTGCTCTCTCTCTCTCTCTCACTCTCTCTCTTGTCCTTTCCCCAGCGCTCAGCTTCGTTGAGTACGATGTAGACGCGTACGTGTGTATACCGCTTCATATTAGCACAAATGCAATGCAAAACTTTTTAAATTCACATAATCTTAAAATGTCATTTCCTATGATCGCAATGCGCAAACTGTTTATATCGTTAAGAAAATAGTTACTAAAAACTTATACGAATACATATACTGTGCACAAAAGTACATGAAGCTCTCGAAGCTCTCTCTCTCTCTCTCTCTCGCACACCATCTCTCTCACGATGTAGTTAAACTTTTGCTTGGACTTTTAGCATTTTTAATTAGGCAACATCACCAACAATGGGGTCAGATGTGAGAAAGTGCAACACTGCGGAAACTGTCCAATACAATATTTACTCTTAGTTGTCCTGCCCAAATTATTTAATGTCCGTGTTTGTCCTCACATACTTACATACTATATATACATACTTATACTTACATTCATACATATGTATGTATGTAATGCAAGTATATATTTATCTATTTCTGTACACATAAAGAAATTGGAATGACGAGGAATCAGCAATGGATACAGAATCGGAATGAAATTTAATTTGAATCAGCGATGGGCACATTTTCAATTGATTATAGGCAAAGCAAATACAGTTCGCGCGATGTCGTCACACGTATAGTATAAGCTTCTTCGTTTCTTAGTTTTCATTTCGGCGAAGCAAATCCAATCAGTTGCTGTTCAGCACTACACCTCTCTGAGCATATTTTTTCAAATACAGAGAGAGAGAACTTCTTTTTTCTCTGCTTCTCACACAAACGCAATATGTGATAATATGTGTGTGTATGTGTGACCATCACTGATATAAACACACTCGCACAATCTGCTAAGGGAATAACTTGTACTCTGCAACAACAAATTTGGAAAGATGAAGTACGATACGAGATACTCGTAAATGTAGTCGATGTATATAGAACAAAGAGAAGCCGAAGCTGATCTAAGGCACCCATGGAGGCAATAGAAAGATATAGAGAGAGTAATACTTAGATAAAGAGAGACCATCTCTGCTACAGTAGCCACGACTAATTTTCATAGAAAAATCCCAATACGTAGATCAGACAATATGTGGTGACTTTTCTGTTTTTTCCGTTTGTCTACTTTACATGCAAAACAAAAAAAAATTTTTTTAAGCAGTTCAAGGAAACGTAGCAAGTTCAGGCAGTGATCGATAGCACATTTTGTCCGAAAAAAGTTTTGGGTGATGTATGAGTTCTGAATCCTATTTTTAAATACAGATAATAACCTTGGTCGTACTTTTTGAAGTCACGTCACGACTCTGACAAATTCCAGAAGAGTTTTAATAACTCATATAATGCGGGCATGGTATATATATAAGCTTGAATGTTTGATATTCTGATGGAGGACGTTTACATTTACATAGTTTAAAACAAATTCTTCAGGGCTATCTTCCTTAAATTCTCAGACCGGAACCTAACCGGAACAAAATAAAACAAAGGTGGTGAACCGTATGAAGATACTCTTCCGAAAAGTTGCAGGTAGTGGTCTACTCAGAACATTTTCAAAGGTTTGATTTTATCTCATTGAAGTTACATATTTTTATCTTGAATTTTTTATCTTTAGTAGCAAGTTCGAATAGAAAGAGAAAGGTCGAAAATAGATCTGATGAATGGACTTAGAAACAAACAATAAGAGTCTGTAAGAAAGTCACTAAGCACCTGGCACCACCTGCTCAAAGATATTGGCGGAGTGTTTAGAGCAACCAAATGATCAGAATGAGCCCGACCAATAGCTATTGAATTTTGTTGTATGGAGAAATAAATAATAAATAAATAAATTAAAAATATAATTTGGATACAATGAAAAAATGTATTGAGGTCAAAGTTCAAAATTGCCACGAAAATCAACAAATTATCCCACATTTGATCAAGAGTCGTTCCTAGAGGAGAATATTTAAATGTAAGACCGACTGACCGATAATAACGCTCTATAAGTCCCTCATCCTTCCCGTCCTAATGTATGGCGCAGAGACGTGGACATTGACCATCAATGATGAGAGCCTGTTAGGAGCGTTCGAGAGGAAGATACTCCGTAAGATCTACTGTCCAGTATGCGTGGACGACGTGTATCGAATAAGATGGAACGATGAAAAAAAAAACTCCAGCGGCTTCGCTGGCTGGGTCGGGTTGAGCGAATGGAAGAAAGCGCTCCGGCTAGAAGGGTGTTTTATTCAAACCACGGTGGAGGAACACCCAGAAGGGGACGTCCTAATCTCCGTTGGAAAGACCAGGTGCAGGGCAACCTGACTGCACTTGGCCTTATCAATTGGCGCCAGCGCGCGCATAGCATAGGCGACTGGCGAAGCTTTGTAGAGGCGGCCAAGACCGATCATCGGTTGTAGTGCCAGTTAATTAAGTAAGTAAGACCGACCGACTTCATTAATTTTGAATGATGAACTTTTTCCTCCAGCATACTTACCCTCTATCTCCAAATCTTAAGTGGCAACTGGACACACGGGAACAATTATGCTGCGTAAAATCTGCGTAAGTTGAATTTCTTAGGCGAGACGGGGGAATCGTGTGTGCAGAGACCTTCGTGCCCAGAAACTAAAACATGCGACATACGCAACTGTTCTCGTATGGCCAGGCTCAATAAGAAAAATAAGAGATCGAGTGGGGTTACTTGTGGTCAGAATTTTATAGCAAACAACTTTGTCAACCGATTATAATCGAGTAGCTCAAATTCTGAGCCTCTTCTTTCATGGCGCTGTCAATAAGGGGGAGAGGAAAGTCATATCTGGGAAATCTGTGGAATTGACTCTATTGTAAAGGCGGGGTTTATTGCCTCTTTTACTTCGACCCAATTAAGCTCATTGTCAGTAACAACACCCTCTGTTCTTTTGACGCAAACAAGTTTCGTAAATTCGTGCGCAATCTTTAAACATCTTTAGGTTGCTTCAATCTAACAGAATACAGAGTATCCGAGCATTTCATCTTCAACTACGAAACAAGAACATTACGTTAACTTTTGTCCACATGCTGTTCTGGATGTACTACATACATATGTACGCTAGACAGAGTTCAAGTATCTTTAGTATGTCAGTATGTAGTACAATATAAATTAATTCTCATATATCCTTAGAGTATTGTGAGAAACTTTGTCTTTTGCGTTAAAATTTTAAGTTGTAATATTTGAAATTCTTCTGGTCACGCGCAACTTCCCGGTTAAATAAGTTAAAAGTTAAAAACTTATACTGTAAATTTGTACAAACTTTGAGAGAATGAAATGAGAGAGAAGGGAAGACTTTAAATAAGCAAGAATGTAAACATAAAAAGTAAACTTTCTTCCTAAGCCATTTTTAGTATTCCAAATTTCTTTAAACAATATTAAATATTTTGAAAACTCTATTCAATATTTTTGCAAACAAAATGAACAACAAAAAGTATCACCTATGTACTAATAAAAAGACAAATCTATGCACTTCTAAATAGAAAAATTTACAATAATTCTGTTCAGCAATATCAATAACATTGTAATGAAATGGAACCGCAGTTAATGTAGCTTAAACTCTGCTTATCAAGCTTGAAATGGAAAATCTAAACCGATGACATCACAAGAAACAGTACACAACGAGAACGGAACGACGAGTACGTACACAACGAACGACAACTGCATTGGAATCCAATAATACTATTTGATGCTACTGTAGTAGCCCCTACTACAAAACCACAACACCACACCACTTCTATTTCTAACTACAACAACATGCAAGATACGAGTAATAAAATTTGTAAACAAAAGAAGAGTGGAGAAAGAAAATCAGTGAGAATATGCAAATAAGTTTAGCAATTGAATACGTTATGTATATTGTTTTTGTTGCTAAAATTGTCGTTGTCGTTGCCGCCGTCGTCGTTGTCGTCGCCCTCATAGTACTCCACTGAGAGACCTTTCTGCTCCCTTCAACATCGATTAACACAAGAGAGACTCTGAAAGAAAGCAGTGAAGGCAACAATTGCATAACTTTAGATATATATGTATTTATGTATGTAAGTATACTTTTATGTGTGTGTATAGAAATCGGAAGAGAGAAGGTCAGAGTATACGAGTAGGTATGTACATATGTCTGATGCAATTGTCATCTACCTCTCTCTCTCTCTCTCTATCTCTCCCTCTCCAAGAAAATGGTGTTATAATAGCCGTTGCCAATGAAAATAAGCTTCATGTTATCCTTTTGCTATTGAACGCACACAAAATATACAAGTGTTTACTTTTCTATTGGATTGCATTTGTATTGTTCTTTGGTGTGTGTGTGTGTGTGTGTGTTTTTTTAACGATATTGTTATTATTTCTTTCTTTGTCCTACATTCTTAGAGCATTTCAAATAAAGGGGTTTATTAACTTTTATCGGTTCTTTTGTATTATTACAACTAAGCCAGAGATTGCCATAATATTACATACCACGCACTTGAGCTGGTTAACTAATGGGATGTTGAAATAACATTTGCTGAAACGCGACCAACACCAGCACTAAGATAAAAGTTTTCCAGATCATTTGGCCCTTTAGAAAGTAACAAATCTTTTGTATATCGTTACCGTAATATAAAATGAACAAAGGACAACTAACATTTTTTTTCTCCAAGAACATATTTTTTGTGCCTATTGAACCTGTCTCCAGCGGCCAGTCGTGGTGTGTACCGACAAATTTATTCCAAGTGGCAAATCGCTGGTGAAACCCATGCATAAAATGCTTCCCCCCGATAGCCTCAATACTTATTCAAATTAAAAAAGTGTATCTTGTTAAAAATATCTGCGGGGTTGTCTTGGTCCGTTTCTGTAAAATTATCGCTTATTGATTTACCTAATCCACTAGTCGAGTCGAGTCAGACTAGTCGTCAGTCACGATTAGCAGGCTATCCCTGATGATAAGATTTGAAATTGTGACGAGCCTGAGCCAATAGCCGACGATAGGACGACATATATCGAATAAGATGGAACCAGCGGCTTCGCTGGCTGGGTCATGTTGAGCGAATGGAAGAATGCGCTCCGGCTAGAAGAGTGTTTTATTCGAGCCACGGTGAAGGAACACTCAGAAGAGGATGTCCCAATCTCCTTTGGAAAGACCAGCTACAGGGCAACCTGACTCTACTTGTCCTTATCAAATGGCGCCAGCGCGGGCATAGCAGAGGCGACTGGCGAAGTTTTATCGTGGCAGCCAAGACCGATAACTGAGTAAGTAAGTTGTCTTTAGATTAGCGTTACAGTAAACCCCAGTTAAGTACCTCTATCTTAAGTTCGCTTAAGTACCTCAAAAACCTGGCATCTTCAGCGGAGGTACTTAATCGGGGTTTACTGTAGTTTGTTTTCATCACCCTCGGTCGTATAGGGCGGGTTGAGCTTCCGCTGTGATTAGTCGAAAAAAGAAGAAGAAAAAAACACAGAGCAAGCCGCTTCCCGGAAATGGCTCATCCCTTCCTTCACACATCACGATAAGGTGTGCAACCAGCGGGTACCAGACAGATTTTTAAAACAGGAGTGCAAAGTTTCTTCTGATCGAAAACAAAAAAACTTGTGATTTCGAACGAAAATCGGAAAAATGGAATGGGTATCCGAAAAATCGTATGGGTATATCGAAAAAGGCAACAGCAACATGTCCCGATAAAATATGGCTCCATTTGAAACACCACTTAAGAGACCGACAGAAGGTCGGAGGAGGTCGGAACAGGTTTTGTTGGTATCTTTTAGCATCCACAATGATTGGCTGGGTGACTGTCCGAGGGCTAGAATGGCCCATTGTGATACCACATGGTTGGCAAATTGTTATCACTTGGCAGACAATGGCCACCCAAGAGGTGCACTCGAACTAAAAATGCTCATTCACTTCATATCGGTAGGAAAGTAAGAGGGTTACGAATAAAAATTAACCACCAGACCAACACGGGCATCGAACCCATACCTCACGCCACTGCCATCTTTTCATCTTCGTCTAGTGCGCTACACTCTGGACTATCGAGGTGGCCTGGGGTTTGAGGACTTCTACCACTATTTCAAAACAATAGCTCCTTGGGAATCTAGGCGGTGTTATATGTGTGCTAAATGTTACATTTCTATTAGTTACAAGTCGCCAAGTAGAAAAATTCTAAGTCTGATAATATTACAAGTCAAGCTGCTTCGTTTCCTTTTATTATTCCTTGATACAAATTACATTTTAATGCTGTTAAATTCTTATTTGTACACTCCTGACAACAGCTTCCATCGTACTCGATGTTGTCTTTCTGCTCCATGTTGTTCTGATCCATGTTTGTCGAGGACGGCCTCGGCGACTGCTGCCTTCCAGGTTCCACTGGAAAGTATCATCTTCTTTTCGCCACTGCCACCTTTTCATCTTCGTATTGATCGGCAAATCTTCGATGGCGATGATAGCTGGCAGGAAAATTAAAACCGAAATGAATTTCAAGGCCAACCTTTGCCATCTTTAGTCATAATTGGTGCAAAAGTTTCAGAGAAGAAACTACATAGATACTGTGGCAAATTTAACGTACACACAACATGAATGGATGCAAACAGCTTGCCCTGGGCCTATCATGAGCATGGCTTGTGCCATTAAAGAAGAAAAAGAAGATATGGCATAAAAGCAGAACTTTTAGGACGTTACACTTTAATAAATATTATTCCAAGTGCCTAAGTTTATATTTTTCACTAGACTCAAATTCAATAGTTTATTGATTTTTATCGATTTATTAGTGTGTAGGGTGTATTCACAGTCGCCTAGTACTAAATAGGAAATTTAATGGTCTGTTCTCACTTTCCGGTTTCTAGTTTTTTGTGTTGTTTGTGGCACTTAAACCCATGAATATAATTGGTAGTAGCAATGCCAGAAACAGCAATAACAAAACCGATACATGAAGGAGATAGCATTTACATACTATGTACTATATATCTCGAATGCTGAAATCGAAATAAGCAGCATGCATATTTTCCACAATGTAAACACTCATGCACTCATACACTCACATACACTCGAAAAGGGAAGGACCAATGTGCTTATGATTATGCGATTTGATTTTGCGCAAGGATTCCTTTCTTTATTTCTCTGTTTTTGCTTTTCCACTTGTGTTATCTGATTTATTATATGCTAAATCTGGGTTTTGCAATGCCCCGCTGTTCTTGTTCTTGTTGTTATTGTCATCATTTGCTTTTCCTTTGAATATCAATTACGTTTGAGGCTTACTGCTGGCATCTGGTGGCTATATCTGCTGCTTTTTCTACTAACTTCTTCCCCTACTTCAATTGGCTTCGTTTTTTCGTCTTGTTGCGTTGTCATCGTCCTTCGCCTGCTGCCAACATTCTGAAGAGGTACTTTCGTACTTCCCTGTGTTATTTATTTTCCAGTCAAGGGACCTTTTTTTCGTTCTTCTTTTTTTTATGTTTGTATTGTATACTATGAAATTTTGTTTTGTTTTGATTTTTGGTTTTTGGTTTTCTTCTTTCGTAGGTTCTTTTCTTTCCCCCTTTTTCAATTTCGTATTTTTGCTCCAGTTCCACTTTCCGGTTTTATGCTTGAATAAATAAAATGAATTGGAAGCTAACCATCAGCGGCAGTAACAACAAAAAACAACAGCAAAAACACCAACAACTAAACAAGCAATATCAAGGCAAAGTTATTTCAGATTATTGCTATCTTCAATGTAAATATGTATACTAAAAAAAAAAATAAAATAAAATCAGTACGTTTTTCGTTTTTTTAAGCAGCCAAATCCTAGTTATGCGCGTGTACATGTTTACCCATGTCCCCAACGAGGTTAATCTAAAGGATAAACTCACGCGTACGGCGCACACATTTACAAAAAAAAAAGCCCAGCAGTTAAATGCTTAACTCAAATGCCAGAGGAACCCTGCATAGGTAAATATAAAAAGCGCAAAAAGCGCTTTGCAGAGGACAAGGATAATTCACATTTCTCATTTTAATAAATGAGACTACATATTAAAAACTTTGAATTTGAGGTCCTCTGGAGGGTTAATACTTGAATCAAAGATCTTAATAATACATATGTATATGAAGATGTCTCTCTCTAAATGCAAAAAGAGAAAATATTATTTGAAATGCAAGAGAGAGAGAGGAAACCAAGAGAGTTAACAATACAGTAAAACAACGAAAGAGCAAGTTTTTTTTGTTTGCAGTTGCTTATGAGACCCAATAGAGACATGTCAGCAATGCAGTAAAGTTAGTAATGAAAACTATTAGAATGAAGTAGGCCAATTTTTTTCTTTGCTGTCATTAAAGGGCTTGGTATATAGGTTTTTTACTTAAGGGTTTAGATCCTAGAGAATATTAGATCGAGCCTTGTCTATTTCTATTTTGATACAAAGTAGAGGATTTAACCAAAAATCTTAATGATATAATATAGTACATATATAAAAATGTCTCACTCCAAACATTTATTTGTCCGCATAAAAATTTATGTGAATGCAGAAAGAGGTAATATTATTTGAAATGCAAGAGAGTGAGGAAACCAAGAGAGTTAAAAATACAGTAAAACAACGAAAGAGAAAGATTTTTTGCTTGCTGTTGCTTATGTGTACGTTCTCGATTGCAAAATAATAAGCAAAAAAATTTGCCAAAGCATGGACAGAAATTTTATAAAAAATTATAGTAAAATTGTACGCACTCGTAAATGCTAAATATGAATGAACCCGATTACCACCGAAGTGCAACTGTACTTTCACAGATTCTCTTCAGTTTTTATATCGGACACCACTTTCGTCTCTCTTCCCTCGCGTAAAGTCGTAGCAGTAGGATTGTGCTTTTGGTTTCTTGCTCTCTCACTTCGCACTTGTTCTCATATGTGGATTTACTTTTGATATCCACCAGATATTTTTATGTGGCCGCGTAAATGTATGGGTGTGAGACATCTTTATAAGTATACTCGTACATACTACTGTGGGAAAAAGTTAGTAAGACTTTGTTCATAATTTCAAATTTTTTTATTCATTTTTCCAAATCTATTTCGTCCCCTTCAAAGTAATCCCCTCCCCCCCTTCGGCCCCAATACACTTGTGCCAACGTTTTTGTTTTTTCCAATTCTCGAAACAGTTGTTAAAGTCATTTTCCGGAATAGCCTTCAATGCACCTAGCGATTCATGTTTAATGTCTTCAATTGACTCAAAACGGTAACGGTGTCCACGAAGCGGTGTTTTGAGTTTAGAAAATAGCCAAAAGTCACACGGTGCTAAGTCAGGCGAATAGGGTGATAAGGTGGTTGTGGAACGATATCAGTCGAATTTTTGGCAAAATGGTCTCGTAAAACCAATGCAGTGTGAGTGTGATTTTGGAACCAATCGTGCATTCACTCTTTTTAGTCCCAAATGATGTTTTAAAATGGTTTTCAGTGATCCTTCCGATATTCCAACGATGCCAGTAAGGTCTCTGTTAATGACTGTTAATCGTCGATTCTCGAGCACCAATTCCTTGATTTTATTGACGTGTTGATCATCAGTTGATGTTGATGGCCGTCCTGGACGTGGTTCGCCGTCAACGCGTTCTCGACCATGTTTGAACAATTTGTACCAATCAAAACCACTTGCTCGCGACATACAATTATCACCGAAGGCCTTTTGCAACATTCTGAACGTTTCGGCACCAGAAATTTGATTCCGCACACAAAATTTAATGGAACTTCTTTGTTGAATAATTTCACTCATTGTGAAAATCGCCGAATGCACTTTTTGTGCAGAAACTTCAGAAAGACAAGCGTATACTAAACACTACTGATTATTTTGATGTGACATTTGGCACAGATGTCACCGACAGTCATACCAACCTTAAAAAAATAATGGGTTTCCGCGCGAAATTTAAATTAAAAGGTCTTACTACTTTTTGCCCACAGTAGTATATTAAGATCTTTGATTGAATGTATTCAATTTATTTGATACAAGAGAAAGAAAATTTTCTGAAGAATCCACTGAAGCGCTCCGCAAATCTGCTTAAACGCTTATAAAAGTCTACCGAAATGATTCTTCTTCTGAAGTTTCCCCGATTTTTCACTATCAGCTTAAATACAGTTTTCATGGAAACGTAATTTCATCGTCTGGATGTGAGCGCTTTGATTTATTTTCCGGTATAATTCAATAACTCTGTGGGAGTGATTCAAAATGACTGCTAAACACATCAGCTCTTATCTTTGGAAAGCTTATTTTCCCACTGGGTACAAGCCTACCCGCACCCGTGCACAAGCTGGCGATATCTTTATTAGCCTGTTATTTTGACATTTTCTTGGCAATTTTGCGATTCGTTTATTTTTCATCCAACGATCATTTTAGTTTGTTTAGGTGCACGTAAATATGTACACGCTTGTGTGTGTATGCCTAAGCTTGCTTGTTCATGTGTGTGTGCGTGTGTGCGTGTGTGTGTGTGTGTGTGTGTGAGTGTGTCTGAGAGTTTTACGTACATTGTCGCTGTCGCTTTTCGTCGATAATAAAATCTAATAAAATAAAATGAAATAAAAATAACACATTATTTTCATCATGTTTTTTCTTGGAGCTGTTGTTGTCTTCTTTAAAGCAAATAAATTGTGAAATGAAAATAATAATAATAATAATAATAAAAAGAATCATCGATTACTAGAGAAATAGTCGTCAAATGAAATAATTTCGTTTCATTTTAATCTTTTGACTCAAGGGCATAAATTATATGTCCTATCGACGATGTTAGCAAAATAAATTCGTATTTAACACTTAAGTTATTGTTTCTCTCTGTTGCCACTCTCTGTTGGCCAACACAGCATTTGAGCATTAATTTTTAAGCTCTCAATATTTTTTGGTATTATTATTGTATAAGTATTGAGACAAATATTCTAGCCATTGAATATGTGTAAAATAAATTTCATTGTATTTATTTATTGAGGGTAATACACTAAGTAAGTATACTTATGTCGTTTCGTAAAAATAATTATTTATCTTCTTCTTTCTTTTTTGTCTTTTCTTTTAATGGCACAACAGCACACGAGGGGCCTAGACCGAGCGTTTCGCATCCGCTCATGTCGTGCTTTAGAATGAGTAAAATAAAAATTCAAACGAATAGCAAATTTTTATAGAAGCAGCAATCGAAATGTATTTGTTTGTGTTTCCATGGAAGAAGCAACTCCATATCAAATTTGTGGATTAGAACTTGACGCTTCCTTGCCTCCTAGCTGATGAACAGTGCGTCTTAACAGAGCTTCAATCTGTGACAGTGAAATTGTGAACAAGCTCATTTTAATCGCTGAGAAAAAGCTGAAATATCATGCGAAAAGAAACAGGTCGCAACATCCCAACCTGCATTTCACGATTTTTCATTTCATTCGTTTCAGCCATCTTTAATCTTGCTCATTTTATTTCTCTTCGTTTATCTCTTTATGTATGCCATACTGATATAGAGTGGCCAAATATGCCGGTTTATAGTCATTTTGACGGCAGTTAGGAAAGAGTCTCATGTGTAACGGTTCTAGGGTCGAACCGTTACACATGATACTCAGAGCGAATTATGTATGTGCCGAGTGGTACGTTCACAAGCGCACTCGCCAGCCACAGAACATGTTTTCCAACGTGTCACGTGTGTAGAGAAATCGTTTTAACTACAGAATGAAAACTTATGTCCCTTTCACAAACATCGACCAATCGAAATCGAATAACGAAAACTGTGAGTGCGAGAGAAATCCGCTATAACAATGCTGCTCCATGTTAATCAAATTGACTTTTCAATTCGGCTCTCTGGATACAATGGTTTAGTCCACTTGGCAAGTCTGTCCTTTGTCGAGAAATGTTAGTTCAACTAGCTTACGACTTGACAGTTGAAATTTACTGATATCGCTAAAAATCAAGGCACCGTAAAGTTGCCCCCTTATTACTTCTCCAGAGGGTAATAGCATGAAAATGTGGATAAATTACCGAAATTTAGGATGTATTTTTTTTTTTTTTTGGTAAGTCGTGGTATGAATTTGTTTTAATTCAGTAAATGGTTAAGGCTGACCTTTTCTGCAAAGGCGATGTTGTATTTTAATTTTATTTTACTGATTTCCGGTCGCAGTAGCTTATATTTTATCAAGGAATTGAGCCGGAGCGGTAATCGGAACACAATTTTTGCAAAGAAATGGTATTTTTTAGAGGAGCAACAATTGATCTTGCGGATTTTTTCTTAATCGATCCATTTACTTAAATATTTTCTGGTCATCAAGTGCCCATTTACGCACACACAAATTTATTGCCGGCAAGTCAACGTCATGGGCGAGAGAGGAAAGACGAAGAGGACAAAGTCTGTTTCGTTTTTCCTCTCTCGCCGCCATGCATGCATCGAATCAAGTCAAAGCATATTCAGCTATAAGTTTTTAAGCTTATTACACAATGACAAACAATAAACTGCTAGCAAATAAATAATGTTTTATTTTTAATAAAGTCATTCCAACATCCAAAACAAAACCATCAGCCAAAAGAGGCGTTAACGCCTACAAAAAATATATATTGCTTTTTAACTACTTCAACGGCAGCTTGCAAAGCAGTTACAAATTATACGCAGCAAGAAATTCTAAATCCGACATAAATCCAACAAAAAAAAAATAAAAAAAACCAAACAATTTCATTAAATAAATATCTCGAATGCACGAAAGAAAATTTATAATTTTAAATCCTTTACGATGTCTCATTCCAGCAAACAAACAAGGCGCTTAACAAACACTACTAACAACACCACCAACAACACCACCAACAACACCACCAACAACACCACCAACAACACCACCACCACCACCACCCACCAACAACAAGACCAGCCAAAATGACCATTAACTTAATGAGGGTCATTTCTCTCGTGGTTGGCACACTGCACCATTGTTTTTTTTTTCTTTTTTTTTTGTTATTGTCTACATTTTTCTATTCTCTTTGTTTTTTGTTTTCTTCTGTTTTCATTGCTTTTGTTTTTGCCATTGCATTGGTGTGGTAGTTACTTTTCTGCTGTTTAATGGTTTCTTTCTTCACTCTCTCCATGGCGGTTAATTAAAATAAATCCGCTCTTTTGCTGTTTAACTTCCGTTGCCGCCGCTGCCGCCGCCACCACTTCTGCCACGGTGCACAAACAATATCTAAAACCAACAACAAAATAGAAAGAAAAGAGGAAAAAAGTACCCCCACACTTACATTTTTCTCTCTCTCTCTCATGTTGAGAGCACAAGTTGAGTAGTGTGAAAGAAAATAACGTGTGAAAAATTTGAACAATTTTTTTGCGATTATAAAAAAAAGTGATGAAAAAAATTTAGAAAAATGGATTTACATTTTCTTGTACATTAGGCGCACACTTTTTTTTAATTATGTAAGGGGTTTTTATTAAAAAATTACTCCGCTGATAAATGCATTGGATATTAAGCGCACACTTTTCACGAGCATTTGAACAATAAAAACAAAACACGAACAACTGGCGCTGCTGTCGACCAAATATGCGCACACATTCATACATACATATTTGATATTGTTATTAAAAATTAATATTATAAACGCAAAATACAAACAAAAAAATGCGCTTGGCATTTTTAAATTGCAGTCCATTAAATGAAACAAATGAAACGGTAATTAATTATGTTGAGTGTGATGATGATGACGATGGTGAGTGAGAGAGAGAGAGATAGAGAGAGAGAAAGAGAGCTGGTGATGATGAGCGTTGAGGAGAATGTGGTGTTTGATGTTACACAGTATCGAGAGAAGGGAAGAAGAAGCCTACGTTGATGATGACGACGATGATAGAGGTATGTACAGTGTCGGACAATAAATAAGAACACCTTGCAATATAAAAGTTCCATTGATTTTTTTTTATCGGACTGCTTATGGCAAACAATTTTTATAGAGAAGAAAATGGTATGGTATATACTTTATAAATTTCTAGGTGGCAACACTACATTTAAATATTTTTCGGGGATTCCCACACAAAAAAAGTTGAAGCGAAGCATTCGAAGGCGGACAATCTAATAAGAACAGCAGAAAATTTATATTTTAAAAAGAAAACTTAAATTTGGTAATAATTTGTACTGGTAAGCATTTCAATGGTAGCATTGAGGGTAATTCAACAAATTAAATGTAAACTATTCCGTAATGTCACAGCAAAATGGGTCGAGCAAAGCACTGCAGCAAGGAGGAGCGTGATTTGGTGAAAAAACTGCGAAATGAGGGACAAAGCATCCGCAAAATAGCTAAAACTATTAGCAGATCCTCGACATTTGTCTACCAATCTTTATTACCTCAAAAATTTCATTGCAAGAGAGGTAGGCCCCGCAGAACTACAAGTGCAGATGACAATCGCATAAAAATTTTGGCGGCATGCGATCCATATAAGGCAGCTGCCGCAATTAGAGAGGAGACGGAGACAGGGGTTCAAATTTGTGCTCGATCAGTAAGGAGACGTTTGGTGGAAAATAATGTATGGGAGAACAGGACGAAAAGTACCAATAGTGTCGCATAGAGTTCCCTGAAGCGCACATTGAGTGGGATGGTTCAATTAATGCAAAAAAAATGGCCTAACGTATTATGGACAGACGAAAGCAAGGTGAATCTTGTTGGAAGTGATGGCAAACGTTAGGTTAGACGCCCGAAAAATGCAGAATTGAGTCCAAAATATACTAGGAAGACGTTTAAGCACGGAGGTGGAAGCACCATGGTATGGGGATGCTTCTCTTGGTGTGGTGTGGGCCCTCTGTATTGGATAAAAGAAACGATGGACCGATTTCTTTACGTAAACATCCTTCAGGAGGTGATGCTTCCTTATGCTGAATGGGAAATGCCCCTGAAATGGCAAATGCAACACGTTAACGGCACACCTCAATTCTTGCGCGAGATTGGTTTTCTTACTTTACTTTACTTTTAATGGCACAACAGCCAATGGAGGGCCTAGGCCGAGCTTTTCGCATCCACTCATGTTGTGCGTGTTATATTTGTACATGAATGGAAGGGACCTACAGTTTAATGCCGAATCCGAACGGCGAAGTGAAAAGCTTTTCATAGCAATTTATACTCTTGTAGGTTTGCCATTGCCTGCCAAGAGGTGGTGCCGTCTAGAAAAAATATTTTTTCTTTTTGATTTTGCCTGTGCCGAGATTCGAACCCCGGACACTCTGCGTAGCAGTCCAACGCATTACCACTACGCCACAGCGACCATTGGTTTTCCCATAATGGAATTCCCATTATGACCTGGCATGCACAATCTCCTGACCTTAGTCCAATCGAGAACTTGTGGAATATTGTCAAAGAAAAAAGAAGATTGGCAGTACCAGAGCTAAAAACAAAGACGAATTGTGGCAAAGCATTCAAAGAGCGTGGTATTCCATACCCCAGGCTACTTGCGAAGGTGTAAGGCGGTTTTAATTAACAAAGGCTATTCCACAAAATATTAGCATTAGTTTTTGTCCTTTTGAAATGTGATTTTAGGTATCACTTTTAAATTTCTTTTTTTACACTGAATTGATTTTGTTTTTGTTTTAAGAAAAAATTTAATTTATGGAATAAATGAATAAAAGTAAATAAATACCTTTTAAATTTATCATAAGCCTAGAGAAATATGATTTTAAGGTTTTTGGTTTCAGAACAAGGTGTTTTTAAATTATTGTCCGACACTGTATATCATATGGTGGTATTGGTTTTCGTGTTAAGGTCTAATTATAGAAACTTAACGTGACTTAACTTAACAAAACAGCGCATAACAAAACTTAATGATGATTATAGAAACAGCAAACAATCAGCTGTTTTCGTAAAAAAATAAGTCAAAAAAGTATGGAAGAAGATTAGCTTTTGGATTTAAATTTTTTAAATCTACATATGTAGAATATATTTAGCAAATAAAATAAACATTTAATATAAAAATGCTTACTTTTCGCCTCGATAAACAAACACAAATGAAGAGAAAGCAATTGATTTTGTGAAATCTCACTTGGCAATTAGCAAAGAAATCAAATTCAATAGACTTCTATGTTACTTTAGTTGTTGTCAAGTTTTTGTAATCAAAAATATACAAAATGTATGAAAGAGAATTATATGTGATAGTTCTCTTTTCTACACGGCCACACACCGTGTAGAAAAGCAGGCAATGGCAGACCTACAAGAGTAAAAATTTCCTATGAAAAGCTTTCCATTTCGCCGTTCGGATTCGTCATTAAACTGTAGGTCCCTTCCATTCATGTACAAATATAACACGCACAACATGAGTGGATGCGAAAAGTGAAAAGCTCGGCCAAGGCCCTCCATGGGCTGTTGTGCCATTAAAAGTAAAGTAAAGTAGTAAAGTTCTCTTTTCGCCTCCAAAGTTATGTTAAGTTTCTATAATTCGGACCTTAGGCATGTTGAGCAATGCATACAGCCTCCTGACAACGAGGATTATGCTCTGCTCTGGATGATGATGATGACATTGCTGGCATTCGTCACAAGCCGTCAAAGGTCGTGTATTCTATAATTTGCATACTCTATGAATTGTCGTTTGTCGCTTTTACTTGCTGCATGCCTGCTTTTGTATGCTCTCATTTTTGTTTTATTTTTTTGTTTAACTTTATACGTTTTTTCGTTATTTTCCCTTGCTTTCCTTATTCCTTTTGTCTTTTAACATTAGCATTCATACTTAGATCCTTTAAACATCAAAAGGAATAGGCCGATTGTACGTGAACAAGTACTGCGAGAAGAAGCTCATTCATTGAAGCAGCATATTGTTATAGTTCTTTGTTGTTTACCAGAAGAACGTTGTATTAATCATCATAGAAGAAGTCTTATGAATAACTTACTCTGTAAAAGATTGTAATATTTATGTACACTAAGGCGCTTTCATTTCAGACCACCACTGCATGCATACATAAGTACATACACATATACAAGTATATAAGTAGAGTATATGTACAAATCGCAATCTTAATTTGCAAAGGACCTAACGCGCAAAAACACTTTGAAACTTTAATATTTTCAGTATTTTTATTTAGAATTGAAAAAAAAAGTGATAAGGTTTTGTTGTACGGCTCCAAAATTTAAGGCCGAGATGTATAGGATTCTGATTGGAAATAAGCCATCAAAAAGTCGATTTAAAAAAAAATTTTGTTAGGGCTTTTGCAAATTAAAGCAGCTAGGACTAGCAATTTGCCTTTATTTATTCTCTTTTTAGGCAAAAGATGTGTGTGCTGATTTAGCTTTGTTTTTCACTGCATTTCCGATCAAAAGTTGCAATGATTTATCTCAGTTTTAAAAGAGAAGGAGAGATGTTTAAATTATACTACAAAACTAAAGCATAATCACAGTCATTAACTTGAGTAAAAATCAACTCTGACTTAAGACACAAAGAGAGAAATAGAGAGCAGTAATATTAGTATCGGAAAAAAAAAATGGCGGAACAATAACATTGAGAAAATATATCTTCAGAATTAGTGATGATATTGTTGGTACAATTTGAAGCACAAAAAATTGGTACTACAATATTTTTGGTACACATTTGGTCAAATTTTGTTGATGAAGGAAGATCTATTTTACCTTGCCAAATCATACACTGAATCATGAATAGGCTAAGTATTATGAAATATGTACATGTACTTTAATTCATATCAGTACAAGGGGTGTTCGGTTGTTTCATGTGCATACTGCACCAGTATCCCATAGTATGTTGGGCAGCCCGAAGGGAGGAAAAGTGTCCATGAAACATGGAGACGCAAATGCTTCCTTCTAGGTCAAACAATTTCTGTGATTAAAAATAGTTGTTTCCTTATCAAAAGATATTTATTTGATGTGAAGATCAAATAAAATTGCTTTTTAGAAGAAGGTGTACACTGCCAAAAAATAAAATAAATTAAAGATAAGTACAAACTTTTCGACTTTTCAAAACTTGATAGATGTAAATGAAAATAAATACAACAAATGCGGCACATGTACTTAAAAGCAAACTGCAAGAAAACTTAATATAGCTACATTTTATGCTATTAACTTGCTAAACATTTTATTTCTTTACAGCAAGATGTCATAAATACAAATTTCTCTGCGTCAAGTGCAAACGTTTCGTTCGTCGTTGTCGTTGTCGTTGTCGTCGGTCATGGCTATACTCTTACATGCTTACGAGCAAATGAATAAAGTAGGTATTTTTTCAATTTCTAGTATTACTTTTTTATAACATAATTTCTTTGACGTGTGCCGCCAACACTACTGACTTGTGCCACGGAGACAACGCATCTAGCGTATAATTAAATTTAATTAAAATTCACAACTGTTTCTTCTTAGCAGTTTTTCAGTTTATATTTTACCATGTTATGGTTGTCTTTGCATATGGCAAAAGGAGGAAAAAAATTTAGTAATTATTTGAAAAACGTCAAGTTTTTTTTTCTTTCCGCTTCGTTCTGGCTGAGGAAGCAAAAGACACAAAATATTTATATCAAACTAAAGTTATGACAAGTTCGTAATTATGTTAAAGCATAAAACTTTTGCATAAAACTTCATGGTATTGTTGCTGTTTTTCTTCGTCGTTGTTGTTGTTATTGTAATAAGCTAATGAAATCCGTAAAACGTAAATTGCAAACAAATGAGAAATGTATGTAATTTTCCTTAGTTAATAATGAGATTTTCAACGAAATTAACCTTTTTCTTTTTTGTTACATTTGTTGCAAATTTCGAGAATTAATAAATTCTAAAGTGTTGAATTCTTAAGGAATAATGTTGTCTATCATAATCGATTCCCATGAATCCCATGCATAATGAGAATAGCTGGTGTTGTTGTATTGTCTTTTATTTCATTCTAGTTAATCGCATGAGGACACCGTTATTGCGTATATCACCAAATATCTCACGTTAATTTATTATTCATGGTTGTTGTTTTTTATTTATGTGAAAGTAAAATCATCTCTTGAAAAGTTGTGCTGAATGTTCTTTCAAAAAGTAAAGCGAGAGAGCAACCACAAAACTCTCGTTCGTTCTCCTGCTACCTGGTACCAATTTATAGAGAGGTTCCTGAGCAGTGTGACCATTTTAGGATTTTTGAGGCCAGATTTAATTTTTACCTTTAGCCTAAGGTAAGAATTTATGGTTTAGTTTTTAGCCATTTTCTTGATCTCGAAAAAGAGTGGGATTTAGTTAGTCGGGTTTGAAAAGGAGAAATTCGAAATTCAATTTTGAAGTGCCTCTAATTTTGATGTCTCTCATTTTTGTTAAATTACTTATGTGTGAAAGCTGAACGATGATATTTTAGAAGCTGCCGCATGCCCCAGTGTTTTTTCGAAAAGAGCTATTAACTGTTGGAACATGAAGGAGGCACTTTCGCAACGCAATTGAGTCCAGATTAAATTTTTACCTTTAGCCTATGGTAAGAATTTGTGGTTTAGCTTTTAGCCATTTTCTTGATCTCGAATAAGGGTGGGATTTAGTTAGTCGGGTTTGAAAAGGAGAAATTCGAAATTCAATTTTGAAGTGCCTCTAATTTTGATGTTGGAGGGGGCAAATTTTTTATATTTTCTTAACAAAAAAAAAAAATTTAAAAAAAAAATTATTTAATGAAGTGCAAAGTTTTTTTTTAGCTTCCTAGTTCCCAGAATAAGAATTCCGGTATTACTTAGTACTGAGAAACGTACTTAATGTGAGAAAAACTTAGCGATAAAAATGTTTGAGATTTGCCACATTTTAAGAAAATAATCCCAATAGTTTTGGATGAAATACCAAAGGTGTTCATTTGAGCCGCCTGAGATTTCTTTGAAAGAATTCAACTATAAGAAATACTATTTTTACTTTAAAAAGTAAGAGTTCTTCCAGCCACTTAATGGACACGGTGTAGTACAAAAATATTAATTTAAAACTAGAAAAATAAATTTTAAATAAAATGTTGACTTTTTGTTTGCTTATTTTTAAAAATTATATTGCCTTTTATATCTTTTATATTAGACTTATTTAGATGATAATCTTAAAATTTGTTGGTCTCTCTGTTCTCTTTACTTCAATCAACCAAGTAACTCCGTGTGCAGTCAGAAACCAATCAATATGTCTCTCTCCCTCTCTCTGTTACACTTTAAAGGTTTGATTAGATATACGTAACGTAGAGTGTATCGTAACGTTGCCAATTGTCATGTATCGATCTGTGATATGAACAGTGCGTGCCAGTGAATAACGAAATCGTAATGCAGCGTAGAGTTATATCTTCAATAGAATGTTTAAGTTATACTAATTGACGTTGCGCTACTTAGGCATAATCAAGCATTTAATGCATTAAATGTAAGATCTTCAGTTTCTTTCTTATTTTTTAATAAATTTATTTATTATTTTTAAATGAAATTTTGGTTATTTATTTTTTCTAGAAAGAGTAGTTAATTAATTAATTGGATAAGTGCAAAGTGACACGAATAAATTTCAGACAACTGGACTCCATTTGCAGTGACTCCCAAATAAAAGCAGAAGCAGAGATATTTATTTTTTTCTTTGCTGTGCTCTTCTACGCTGTTCTGTGCGGTTGAGTGATCTTCAGGCTGTGGTTATATTCAAATTCTACTTGGCGAGCACCATGCTGGTCGCTGTAGCGTAGTGGTAGTGCGTCTGGGGTTCGAATCTCGGCACAGGCAAAAGCAAAAAAAAAAGTAGAAAATATAATTTTTCTACACGGCACCACCCTCTTGGCAGGCAATGGCAAACCTCCAAGAGCAAAAATTGCTATGAAAAGCTTTTCACTTCGCCGTTCGGATTCGGCATTAAACTGTACGTCGCTTCCATTCATGTACGAATATAACACGCACAACATGAGTGGATGCGAAAAGCTCGACTTAGGCCCTCCATGGGCTGTTGTGCCATTAAAAGTAAGAACACCATGCAATTGTTGTTGCCCGAACACGAAAAAAGAGCTTTTACTCACTCTCACAGCGAACACGATATGCTGGGTGAAATGTACACCGAGCACGCCGAGTATTCAGGGTGTCAATGAGATATTCTACAAAAAAAAAAAAAAAAAAGAACATAAATGTATGTAAAATAGAAGTGAAAACATGCAAACCTGTACATCATTATTTGCATATGCAGAAAAGGGAAGTTGCGATTTTTTTTTTAGTTTTTAAAAGTGATTATTAAATATTATTGAAGTAAAATCATATTATTTTCATAATTTTAGTATTGCCGTTGCTCAAAAAATTGTATTAGAAAAAGAACTGAATTTCGACAAAAAGCAACTCTGTAACGAACACCAATGTAACCACTACACCCAGCACGAGAGTAAAATTTGATGTGTTCGTCGAACAGCGAGCACCAGTATAACCAGCAGCTAAGAGATAGCAACCGAAAAGAGTACCAAGAACCAATACAAGTGACAATGAAAAATGGAGCATTTAAGTATTCTGTTTTTCTTCCTTAAGGTCTTGTTGATTATTAAAATGTATCACTTTCTTTAACTTGTATATAAAAATCATATCTGCCAGAAAATGCGTTTATCAAAAAACATTTATTAAAATAAACTGCAATAGGAAAAGCAAAAAAGCAAAAAAAAAAAAATAGACGACATCATGCACATGGAGAGAGCAGCACAAAGTCCACGTCAAAGAGTGCAGAGAAGAAGAAAAAGTGCTTAATATAGAAGAGCGTATGTCAATAACAAAAACAAAAACTTCAATATAAAATATGTCAATTGCAATGCAAAAACAACATCAAGAATCGAAGAAATTTGCATGCATGTGTGCTGCTCTCTTCCCTCCTTCCCCTTCACCCGTCTCTCTTTACTTCCTTCAATCCTTAGAACCTGTACGAGTATAGTAGCAATAAAAACAGTAGCAAAAACAGCAACATCAATAAACACGTTGAAATTCCAAAAACCAAACAAAAACAGAAAAGGGAGTATGGTCATTCGAACGAAAAAGTCAATTTGTTTACGAGTCTTTTGCTCGTAAACATTTTTCGTTGTTATTGCTTTTCTGTTTTTGTTGTTTGACATAAACACCAAAAACATGGTAACACAATATTGTCCATTTGAGACAACACAAATGTATTGGAATTTTTGTTCAATTTTTTTGTTTTTTTTTTTTTGTTGTTGTCACAAACTAGTTAGTACAACAGCAGCAGCAGCAACAGCAACAACAACAAAAACTTATACTGAGTAGTATGAGTGTGGCAGCACAAAGGCCATGCTCGCTCACTCGCTCTTCACTTTTAGTTGGTTAATCCACTCATTGATCAATATGCTGCTCGTTTATGCTATCAACATCGATAAATTGATTTTCTCTTATAATTTTTTTTTCTCTATTCGTTCTCTCGTTCGTTCATTTCTGACATTTAAAATACCGAAAAGTGAATTTTAAAAGTAAAAAGGATATATGCAAGCATTGAGAACGAAGATGGATGAGCCATGCACTGGAGCAGCAGGAGCATTGTTTCATCAATATCAATTTTCTCAATAAACTCTTGATATGAACTGCATTTAGTGAACAAACTACTACCAATTTTTCAATCAAGAAGAAAGTCATAAATGTGGTCATGTGGTCCAGTAAAATTATTGTGGGTTCAAATGTTTGAATGCAATAATTAGCTCGTTTAAAAGGAGTTGATATCAGAGAGAAAATCTACCTATAATTTTCTCTCAATTATGAAATTAAATCACAAAATGGCTGTAATCTTTTTCTCAATACTTATGCGCCAAAGAATATTTCAACTTTTTTGAAAGTAATAATGGAACAAAAGCGACTGGCGATATTTGCTCAGTTATCTCCAATCAGTGGCGTAGTTAGAATTTTCGATTAGAACGAATATTTTTTGTGATTCCATACAATGACTTGAAAAGTAAAACTCATCGGTTTCAGATTAATATGAAAAAATTTCCGTAAAGATGTTTTTTATCCCCCCGTTAACAACCCCCATTTCCCCTCTCCTCTACCTACCATATACGACACTGTCTCCAATACAATTGTTACGTTGCCCATATACATATAAGTAGAATCAATTATACATCAATTGAATGGGTTTTGTTAATATATTTTAATAAAATTAAATTTAAACGGTTTCACATTCAAAGTTCCAATTCGATTGCTGTATTTTTATAGGTTTTACAGATACTCAAAGTCCAATATGACCAGCATGTATCCATTAATGCTCGCCACTGTATATTACACTGCTAGGTACTCAATCATTAGAATTGGTTTACCTGCCTCTTATTAAAAGACTGAATAATAATGAAATCGAAACTAATTTCGAGAGACTTTGACAACGTAATCCAACTAAAATCGTTTACGCATATTGCTTTGGCTTTGGATTTTTGTTACTTTTTTTTTTTGGCAATACATTACTTAAATATCCCTGCTTTTGTCATTTATTGCCAGCAGCACAAGTGTCAGCCTCGAGTAGTGTTGTTCCAATACTGGCATGTACTCGATACCTGTGTACTCATCAAATCAATTCAATCGATGGAACGTATCGATGTTAAAAAGATATCGGTGAAAAATAATCGATACTTACTCGAATCGGACAATAAGTAATAAGCCTAATACAGGGTTAGGCGATTGAACTGTTATTTTTTATGAATCAAATTATAAAAATGTATGGAAATAATCAAAAAATTTGAATCCATTCCCTTTAGCTCGATGTGGCCACCTTTTGCCTTGACCTATGGCCTTCAAACGGTTAAAAATGAGTTGCCGGCTGCACGAATATGACCTTGCGGTATTTTGGCACATTCCCGTGCAATGGATTTCTTCAGCGCTTATCACCTTGCTCTCCAAAATGGCCCAGATAGAATAGTCCATCGGATTTACATCTGGCGAATTCGAAAGCCATTGTGTGGACGAAATGAAGTGTGGAACATGGTTTTTTTTTCACCATTCTTGGTTCACACGAGCTTTATGAGACGGTGCCGAGTCTTGTTGGAACGTCCATGGTGAACGACCGAAATGTATGCGTGCCCACGGCTTTAAAGCAAGTTCCAAACCATTTTTCCGATAATCAGTCGAATTGACTTTGACACCAGGCTCGATGAAAACGATTGGACAGCGTCCATTGGCGGTCACAGCTGCCCATACCATTACTTGAGAGACGGAAAATTACTTCGGGTGGCCGTTCGTAGGCGGCTCAAATTTTCGTAAGTGCGTTCAGTTAAGTAAACACGATAATTTTGAGAGTTTATAAACTGCCCAATAGTGGAATTTTTCTCATCAGAGAACACAATGTTTGGAAATTCGCCACGTTCGTGCAAGCGTAATAACTCCTTTGCTCTTTCGAGTCCAACTTTTTTTGTTGCTTTTGTGTATGATCATTTACCTTTTGGAACTTGTAAGGCTTTACCTTGAGTTAATTTTTTAATATGCGTCGGATACTTCGCTGGGTCGCTCGATTTTCAGTTCTTTGGCCATTTGATTACCACTACGACGTGGATTTCGTTCAAGTCGAGCCTTCACTTTCCGAACCATTTCAGGTGATGGTGCTGTTTTTTGTCGGTCACCGCCATAGCTTTTGGCAATGCTGCCTGTATCATTATAACGATTTATGGTGCGGTACACAAACATTTTATACATATTGAGATGCCTGAGCTGGAGCTCACGAACAATAGTTGGTTGTGATTTTCCACTCAAATATAACGCAATCACACTACTATATTACGTTTGACTTCCATTTCGAATAACTTTTATTCCACAAAACTTAAAAAATAAATGCTTGTGGTAGCTTGTAAACAATATAAACAGCTGTCATTGGTATGAATTTGATATAGTTGGCAATATCGCGTTGCCAGATATAACGGTGTTAAGTTGGTAACACTTCAATCGCCTAACCCTGTATAAAAAAAGAACAATCTATTTATTTAATAAACGTAAAATAAACATTGTATAGATGAAAAACTCAGAATCAGGAATAACAATTTCAAGAAGCTTATCAAAGGCGATTTCCCTTTTCCGTATATATGTACATATGGCTGCCGCTTTAAAGATCACATGTTCGCATGGCACAGATGATAGATGATAGTGGACGCTGTGGTGTAGTGGTAGTTCGTTGGACTGCTACGCAGAGTGTCCGGGGTTCGAATCTCGGCACAGGCAAAATCAAAAAATACAAAAAATAATTTTACTACACGGCACCACCTCTTGGCAGGCAATGGCAAACCTACAAGAGTAAAAATTGCCTTCGCCGTTCGGATTCGGCATTAAACTGTAGCTCCCTTCCATTCATGTACATGGAAGGGACCATGGAGGGCCTAGGCCGAAAAGCTCGTGAGCTGTTGTGCCATTAAAAGTAAAGTAAGTAAATGGCACAGATGATGCCTCCACATAAACTTAACTTCGTGCCATTTTATATTAAATTGGAAAACTTCTCTTCATTTCCTCTCAAAAAACACACGCGACAATCAAAATACAAAGGCTTCAAATTAATGTTATTATTGCCTACATAATAACAACAAACAACGGAAAAGGAAAAGGAAGGCGATTCTAATACGTAAAATTTCATTATATAGTGGTGGCATCTTCTGTAATCACGCTTCTGTGGGTTCTGACAGCTCTCTCAATGTCAGCTCATGTACAATAAAAAAAAAAAAAAAAAAAAAAAAAGACCCCAAAGCAAGCAGCGAGTAAATACTGGGAGACAATGTGCTCGATACTTGCATAAAAGCACCAGATACTTGCATAAAAGCATCGAGTACAAAAAGTACTCGATACTCGAAGAAAGTATCGAGTATTTACTCGAAGTTACTTGTATCAAACTACCACCTAGCCTCGAGTCAGATTAAGACAGCGCAATCACGGTCTCCGTTTTTTTTTTACTCTCTTTCCCGTTCTTAACTGTAACGGAGAATTTAACTTTGTCATTTGATTTATAAAACGTAAAGAGAGTAATATCGAATGGAGAGTGAGATGAGGGATGAGGGGCGGACATAAAGTTGTGGAGGTCAAAACGAAAATTACAAAGAAAAAACTTACGCCCTATGCATAGCAAATTTTGTGTAATCTGCAACTTGGCACATGATTTGTGCTTGATTGATTGATAGATTGATTGATTGCTTTTATAGGGCGGAAATGACTATAGACAATATAAATATGGTATAGTAGAAATAAATATGTCTACATAGGTACATACATACTTGCGCACATTCTTTTTCTACGAGTTTATGTGGTGAGCTGAAAAGGCTCCGAAAGGATCTCTGACTGTTTTAAACATAATTGCCTGGCATATCATATAACAGGAACAGGCTACAGGAGGTACGTACACACACACACACAAATATAAAAGCACAGGCAGGCAGAGAGACTGGCAGTTAGGCAACTCAAAAAGCACAGCCTATAGATGGATACAATATTCTACTGCAAATTAAGTTTACTAAATGCTGTAATGCGAGGAGCAGGCAGGCGCGTTGCGAGAACACGCAAGTTGCCTTTTCAAAGCATTAATTATACAGTTGAATTTATGTATTTATGTTCATTTTCGTTTTGATAATGAGAGGATTTTCTTCTGGCGCAACAAAGGTTGCCTTCATTCACAAGTTTTGTTTTACAAATTAAACTATGAGTATGCGGAATTTGTTTCCTTTTTTTTTTTTTTTGTTTTTGCTAGGGTAAAGTTTCAAGAATACGAGTAGGCATTTAGATGGAGAACGTTTGCGAAACGCAGCGAGAAATGGGCAGTTGAAATCTAAAAGTTAGAACGTGATTTATGGTTACTTCCTTGGTAACAAGCGCTAATTTAATCATTAAACTGTGGAAATATTTGAGATTTTTAAAATAAATAAACTAAGTAAATGTATTTGACACTAGTCAGCATAGTTATACCATTCAGGTATTTGTCAAACCAACAATGGTTGGTTTTGTAGTGAAAATAACATGTTTGCCTAGTTTCCGTATTCAGAGTTGCCACTTTTTTACTTCGCCATCTTTTTGAAACTTTAAGTCATCGCTTACAATGAAATTGAATCATTAAATTTGTACGCTTCAATATTCCATATAAGTTACTCATATTTGAAAAGGTAACCGAGAACTACGTTTTTTTTACTCTAAAAAAATGTAGCCCGTAACTAGTTAATTTTAAACTAGTTTGACACTGCGCGTATATGAAAACATACTAGTTCATTAGCTAACTCTTTTCGTAGGACATCAGCGTGTAAATGAGATGAAGGAGTGAAGTGAACAACTTACATAAGTAGTTGTGATTTTTTGAGCTAATTAATTAACTAGCTTTTAAGCTAATTGGTTGCACTACAGAATAGTTTAGCGTTGGCTCCGCAAGACAAAAATAAAAGATCAATTCATACACTCATGAAGAGTTGTGTGATATTAAATTATAATAGCACCTTGCCTGGAATTTAAGCCGTAGGTTAGGTAGACTCTGGAGTTATGTAGTCTGTATGTAGGCGATTCCCATTGGTAGTTCAGATGCAGTTGATGGAAGTGGCCAATATGACACGCTCATTTAGATCATATCAATATCATTTAAAAGATTCGGAAATTGCATTCATAGGGATACACCCTGTGTGTAGAATGTATCAATGAAAAATAAAAATGCTGGTGTTACGAGTAATTTGAATTAAATATTAATTTGCATTTTAAACGAAAACAAGAAATCATCGAGGAAAATTGGGCCGAACGGGTATTATATTTTTAACCCTTCTTTCAAGATATATTCGATATTCTCATGCGTGCAATGCTGTATCGAACGGTGTTATCGATATCGGAGCAAAAAGAAGAATTCGCAAATACCTGAATAAAATGTTAATGAGCTAATCTTGTTTAAAACCTTTGGCCTTTAAGGCTTATATTGTTTAACGAATATGAAAATACCCGGTGTACAAGTGTGAAACCCTCCCTGTCGCTAGGTAAAACTATACGCTCTGTCAAACCAAGTCATTGGCGCCATTTCTTCGCATTTAGTTCTGTCAACAATATTCAGTTCATAAACAATCAAGTTTCATACAACAACATATTTTTTTCGCTCGTAAAAATGTCGAATTTCGTGCCGACAAACTACGATATGCGGACATCATTGATTTTCTGTATCCAATTGAAGAAATCTGCTTTGGAATCTCATCTAATGCTTGTGGAAGCTTACGGCCAGCACGATCTATGCAAAACACAGTGCAGCGAGTGGTTCAATAAGTTTAAAAGTGGCGATTTTGATGTGAGAAACGAAGAACGTGGAAGACCACCGAAAAAGTTTGAAGATGCCAAATTGCAAGCTTTACTCGATGAAGATGAGGATGATGGTCAAACGCAAGAACAACTTGCAGAACAATTAAATGTGACCCAACAATGCATTTCTCAACGTTTAACAGCCATGGGATTGATTTTGAAGATGGGTGCCGCTTGAATGTGGTCGCTGTGGCGTAGTGGTAATGCGTTAGACTGCTACACAGAGTGTCCGGGGCTCGAATCTCGGTACAGGCAAAATCAAAAAGTAGAAAAAATAATTTTTCTACACTGCGCTACCTCTTGGCAGGCAATGGCAAACCTACAACAGTAAAAATTTCTATTAAAAGCTTTTAACTTCGCCGTTCGGATTCGGCCTTAAACTGTAGGTCCCTTCTATTCATGTGCAAATATAACACGCACAACATGAATGGATTCGAAAAGCTCGGCCTGGGCCCTCCATGGGCTGTTGTGCCATTAAAAGTAAAGTAAGTAAAGTGCCCCATGAATTGACTGAAAGACAGCAAGGAAAAGGAAAAACCACCTGTGAAGTGTTGCTCGCCAAGTACAAAAGAAAGTCATATCTTCATCGAATTGTTACTGGCGATAAAAAATGGATCTATTTCGAGAATCCCAAACGTAAAGGATTATATGTTAAGCGCGGCACACCGGCCAAATCGACAGCAAAGCCAAATCGCTTCGAAAAGAAGACAAGGCGCTGTGTTTTCTGCGATCAGCGAGGTGTTATCTGGTTTGACCTTCTGAAACCAGGTGAAACAGTTACTGGTCAACGCCACCAAAAACAATTGGCCGATTTGAAACGTTCTTTGCGCGAAAAACGTCCAGAATATCAAGCTAGACAACACAAAGTGGTTTTTCTTGATAACAATGCACCATCACATCGAACAAAACGGTCTCAATAATTGGTAGATTCATACAGCTGGGAAGCCCTTCCCATGCGGCTTATTCACCAGACTTGGCCCCATCTGACTACCACTTGTTTTCATCAATGGGGCACGTACTTACTGAGCAAACGAAAATGTGAAAAAATGGCTCGATGACTGGTTTGACTGAAAAAACGAACAGTTTCTTTTTGGCGAGGCACTAACAAATTGACAGAGAGATGGGAAAAATGTGTAGCAATGGCCATTACTTTAAAGACTGAAAGTGTAACCATTTTTCTAAAATAAACGTGTATTTTCTTTAAAAAAAAAACCGGTTTCATACTTGTACAACTGTATAACATTTCTAAATTCCTCTAAGTTCTGTACTTTAAGCGAACGGTCATAGCATTACTAAAAAAAAAACCTAGAGGATTAAGTAACAATATTAAAAATTAAGTGGGTCTTTATATCTCGTAACACTGGTATAGAACGTAATAGGAACCAAGATATCTTAACTTTTCATATTTGTTTAACAGTAATAGCGATGAAGGCCATACATTTTGCAGTTCAAGGCCTATACCTATAAATATACGCTTATCACAGCCTATTATAATATTCATGTGACACGAATGCAGAGCATTTGAAAAAACAACCAACGCAACTCAGTATGAGTTTGAGAAACTTCTAGCATCTCCAATAACGTCTATTGGCATAACTGATAACGTCTAATTCTTCTTGTCCGGTACGTGTAATTAAAATCGTCGCAGTATTAGTGTAACATGGGTGGACCACCGTTGGCTTCGCAACTAAAACCGACACTCGATGGCTCCTCATTTATGTTAAACCGCTACTGAAATGACACCGACTTATTTCCATGAATACCTTGCTGGGACCTTTTCCCAAAATTATAATAATTAAGTAAATTTTTCTAGCTTCACAGTGTAAATATTTACTGAGAATTTCGGTACATTTTTTGAAAAATATTTACACTATACTCGAAAAATTTCTAAAAATAACTAGGAACAGTTTTACTTAGATATAATTAAATCAATTAACACAAAACAAAGAAAAAACAACAACACAATATGTTAGAAATTTTATTAACTTTTATTTTTAAAGAAATAAAATTGATGTGTAAATAAATTTGTTAAGGTGCCATCGTAAAAATAAAGAAATATTAAATAAATACGAGTGCAACGGCGACGTAGAAGATGACGTCGATAGTGTTGGCGGCAGCCGTCGGTGTTTCGCAACTGTTGAGTTTTGAGGATTGTGGTGTGCTGTGCTTGCTGCTCATTAAATACAAGCACAAGCACACACAACTTAACTACATTCCTCTCTACTGCTCATTGCTAAGTGTTTCTTCTTGGCAGAGGTTTGCAATGCAAATGTTATCTTTTTTGCATTTCTTTCTAAGCCAAAATGTGTTGAAAATTCCAAACCGAAACCAGAGAACCAGAAAACGACAAAACGACGATAAAAGCAAAACCAAAGCAAATATTCATTAACATGCTCATTATGCGTTTCCGACAGCATTTTCCAGTTTCGTTTTCGTTTTCGTTTTGTTTTTTTTTTTTCAGTTTTACTTTTTCTTCTTTCATCTCTTGCGATGGGAGTCTGCCTGCCTGTCTGTCTGCCTCTCGGTCGGTCGCCTTTATTGCTGTTGCTGTGGTCGTTTGGTCGTTGCCGTTGTTGTTGTGTTGTTGTTGTTGTTGTTGTTGCTGTTACTGCGACCTCAACCAACATCCAACACTTGGGTGTTAGCTATATTGAATGTAAAGTCAATGTCATCAGTGTTTGTCAGTTTGTTGTCAGCAAACTTCAAATGAATGGAAATTAAAAATGCATTTAACTATTCAAAACTCAAAACGACGAACCAACCGATCAGAGAAGCGTCAGTGCATTCAGAAAACACAAATTTGGTGGGTGGATGGATGTTGGGGTGAGTAAATAATGATTGGCTAGATGGATGGATAAATTGGTGTTGGTGGGTGCGTCTAATGGAAGTGTCAACTGCAGCATAGTGTAAAATTTTATTTACAGTTTTATAAACAGGAAACACATCAATGAAAAATGCGCTGCATTGTTCGATAACGAAAGTAGGTATATAAATTGTATATTAATTTAATATAATAAATTAATATTTAATTTAAATTTTCAACCGCAAAACACCTAATTAGCTTCACACAAAAAGCCGAAAGCCGAAACCGAAGCCGACATTACGTTTTTGATTCAATAGCTTAAAGCAATGTTGGAAATTTCTAAGATGAATATTAAATAAATATTTTTGAAGGCTAAGTTTACTGATAAATGAATATATATTTGATAATTACGAAATCAATTTCAGCTTAGCGCCTAGATTAAAACTATGAATTTTCGATTATAAAGGGTAATTTTCTTGCTACTATGTTTCGACGTTCATATTTCTGACAGTTCACGCGTGATTCTTGACATGCGTCAAAGTACAAAATGTTCAGTTTTGGTTGCCATTTCATCACGAATAGACTTAAGCCTGAACAACGTTTTCAAATTATTAAAATTTATTATTAAAATTCGTGCTCTGTGAAAAATGCGTTTTTATCGCAAAATTGTCTTCAGCGACAAGGCTCATTTTTGGCTCAATGGATAGGTGAATAAGCAGAATTGCGGTATTTGGAGTGAAGACCAGCCAGAGGCAATTCAGCAGCTACCAATGCATCCAGAAAAATGCACTGTTTGGTGAGTTTTATGGGAAGGCGGCATCATTGGGCCGTACTTCTTCAAAGACGATGAAAGCCGCAACGTTACGGTCAATGGAGAAATGGAGAAAGGTACCGTTCGATGATAACATACTTTTTTTTTGCCGAAAATGCAAGAATTGGACTCGGTCGACATGTGGTTCCAACAGGACGGTGCCACATGCCGCATGCCACACTGCACGCAAAACCATGCATCAATTGAGAGGCGAATTAGGAGAGCAGCTAATCTCACGTTTTGGTGCAGTCAATTGCCCATCAATATCTTGTGATTTGACCCCATTAGACTATTTTTGTGGGACTATGGTAGTCTCTTGTTTATAAGGACAAACCAAACACGATTGCTGCTTTGGAAGCCAACACCACCATTGGACGCGTCATTGTTGAGCTTCCGGCCAAAATGTGCTCAAAATTGGACCTTCAAAATGGACCACTTGAAGCGTAACCGCGGGCAACATTTAAGTGAAATTATTTAGAAAAAGTAAATAGCAGGAATTGATTTATCAATTCAAATAAAAATTTCATTCACTTTTGTATAATTTCAGTGTTCTTATTTTAATTTTCTTTTTTTCAAAAACTAAGATCTTAAAAAATCACCCTTTACTCGCGTGTAATTAATTTGAAGATACAGAAATTTAATTACATTCACAGTAATCCCTGCATAGTATGCTCCAATTTACCGTAAACTGCTATTAACCGAGTAAAACCGAGAACCCTAACGTAGTCCACTGTCACGCATCGATCTGCGATATGAGCAAAGCGTTCACGTGATTATCGAAAACGTAATGTAGTGTTCGGTTCTATGGTATATTCAATAGATTTGTTTACTTTACATTACGCTACTTTTGCATAATTGCACCGTAAGTCTTCAGGTATGCGAGACTGCATCTCTGAAAAACTAAAAAACATGCGTCTCCGTTTCTGTATTAGCAATTGCCGTAAGGCTTGTAGTCGTCTATTGTGTTGCCACCATAACTTTTAACAAAACTTTGTAACATTCTTGTATGAAAAATATTTACTTATCAATTACACAGAAAGAAAGTGCATAGATACATGAATCTTTACAAATTCATCCACTTACAACATTTTATGGTAAGCCACAAAAAATATTTCGTGCAACACACACACACATTCATTCTACCTCCTCTCCGATTTCAACTCATTTCATAATAAAATGGAATTTGTGTATGCTGTTAAATGTAAAACCTCATAAATTGGCAACTTTCTATGCTCTTCACATAATTTTTACGCTCCAGTAGCGTATACAGATCAAGGATAATTTAGAGTAGCGCGCACTCGTTCGCTCGCCCAGAAAACATACAAACTCACTATACGAAGAAACACATAAAAGCTTACCATTTAAATGGATTTTTGCTTTGGCTGGCTTCCTCCTTGCCAACAAATTCAACGAATATTTTACATTGTCGCTTTGAACGCATAAAACAAAAGCAAACATAAAACGAGTGAGAGAGAAAATACCACATAATCCTTAAGACAAATTCCAATTCCTTTTGCGGTTACCATGACCGAAAATTACGTGCATCAGCAGCAATAACGACGAATGTTGAACTGCTGCTGCTGTTGTAGCAATGTAATGTTGAAAGATGAAAAAAGGGAAAAATCTTCTACATACACTCTAGTAAAAACATCGTAACGGCCAAGTTCACAGTTCGTGCCCGACTATGAAAAATACGATGTACCCTACAAAAAACATAAGAAAATCAGTTGCGGCGACCACTCGCTTAGATCAATAAGCTTCATTTGAAAATAAGAAAACAGCTTACTTTTAAAATCACAATTGAAAATCAAAAAACTTAATTTCAAAATCAAAATCGATCGTTTTAAAATCAGAATTATCACTTGAAAAGCAGAAAACTTTATTTTAAAATCAGCTTGGTTACTTCAAAATCAGAATGCCGAATTTAACAATTAGGAACCATTTTAAATTTCAAAAATTTCATTTCAAAAATGATCGTTTATAACCTAAAAATCAGAAAAGTTAATTTTAAAATCAGAATAGTAAGCTGACATTCAGGAAGCTCCGTTTTAAAATCAAAAAGCATAGTTTTAAAATAAGAATTTTGACTTATAAGACTTCATTTGAAATAAGAATTAAAACTTCGAATTCAAAAAGTTTAGTTTTAAAATCAGAAAGCTCTAATTAAAAAACAGAAATCTTAATTTTTAAATCATAAGTAATAGGCAATTTAAAATCGGAAAGCATGAAAAAAGCTTAATTTTAAAATCATAATTATCACTTCAAAATCAAAAAGCTTAATTTTAAAATCAGAAAGCTCTAATTAAAATCAGAAATCTTCTTTTTAAATAAAAATAGGAAATTTACAATCAGAAATCCTGAATTTAAAAGCAGAAATCCTGAATTGAAAATCAGAGAGCCTCGCTTTAAAATCAGAAAACCTCATTTCAAAATCAAAAGACTCATTTTTTATCTGTCGTATTTGGAATAAGTTCCCTACAAATATTTTCCCCGATTATTATGACCCTTGAACATTTAAATCAAACGCTCATAACTACTTCTCCCGCATTCCCATCTATCAATCTTCCTTCCCATCAACACAATGCAAAAAAAAAATCAAAAAAAAAAAGCGTTAAGTACTTGAAAATGAGTAAGCTTAATTTTCAAAAAAATCAGGAAACCTAGTTTTAAAACCAGGGAGCTTCATTTTGAAACCAGAAAGCTTCATTTTAAAACCAGAATGCTTCATTTTGAAATCAGGAAGCTTTATTTTAAAACCAAAAAGCTAAATTTTAAAATCAGAAAGCTTCATTTTAAAATAAGGAAAGTCACTTCAAAATCAAAAAGGTACATTTGAAAAGACAGCTTCATTTTAAAATCAGAAAACTTCATTTTAAAATCAGAAAAGTCACTTCCAAATCAAAAAGCTACATTTTAAAATTAGAAAACTTCATTTTGAAATCGGGCAGCTTCATTTTAAAACCAAAAAGCTAAATTTTGAAATCAAAAAGCTTCATTTTAAAATCAGGAAGCCTGATTTTAAAACGTAAAAGCTAAAGTTTGAAATCTAGAAACTTCATTTTAGAAACAAAAAAAGTCACTTCCAAATCAAAAAGCTACATTTTAAAAGACAGCTTCATTTTAAAATTAGAAAACTTCATTTTGAAATCGGGCAGCTTCATTTTAAACCCAAAAAGGTAAATTTTGAAATCAAAAAACCTCATTTTAAAATCAGGAAGCCTGATTTTAAAACGTAAAAGCTAAAGTTTGAAATCGGAAAACTTCATTTTAGAAACAAGGAAAGTCACTTCCAAATCAAAAAGCAACATTTTAAAAGACAGCTTCAATTTAAAATCAGAAAGCATCATTTATAAAATTTGTTCTTCTTTAAATCATAAGTGTCCCTTCAAAAAACAGAAAGCTTAATTTTCAAATAAAAATGCGTCACTTCAAAATCAGAAAACTTCATGTTGAAATCAAAAAGCATCATTTATGGTAAAAATCAAAAATCTCCATTTTACAATTGCAATAATTATTGCAAAATCAGAAAGCTGCACTTTAAAATCAGAGTAATCAGCATCAAAAAAAAAAAGTTTAATTTTAAAACCAGAAAATTTCATTTCAAATATGATTTGGAATTTTTGATTTTAAAATAACACTTTGGGAATTTAAAACGTCTTTTCTAAATTCAGATTGAAGTATACTGATTTTGAAAAGACTATTTGAACCTCCAATTTAACTTTCTGAAAAAAAAAAAAATGTATACCTTCTGATTGCAAACTGAATTGAAAGATTGAGATCGTTTGGTCAGGTCAGCAAAGGTCTCTCCGCGACATAATGCTTACAAATTTTCGGAGCTCAATAAAGTTAAACTTTAACAATTTGCAGTAGCTTGGCATTAGTTTTTGAGTGGCTGTGTGTGCACATATGTAGAAACTATTGCAACAATCAGCAAATGATTCAAAGCTTTTAAACGATATACGAGTATGCCTTTGGGATGAAAAGCATGAGCAGATTGGAAATTTTCTTCTCCATAAAGTGTACAACTACACATGTACATGGAAAGCAGAATGGAATGCATAGGAAGGTGTACTACAATATATGTGAGGACATAAATGTGAGCACAGCGCACCGGCGTTTGTGGAATCGCATGAAGGTGTATTGCAAACGTAACAAAGTAAATTTCAAATGTACATAGCTCCATAAATGCTGCTTGGCAGTAAATTCATAGCGCCATCAACAGCAAATGTAGTTGCAACAGCAAATTCGAATTTGAATTAACGACTTGTGTTTGCTGCCGCCTGATTGTTAACGAACGAATGTGTGTGTAACTAGTTTGCGCACCTTCATCGCGTTTCAGCAGCGGCACCGGCACCGTCACCAGCACCATTATCGCTACCACCGCATTGAAATGTTATTCCCGTATTGCTGCAAAACTTATTGTTTGCACTACTAATTAGCCTGTTCTTTTGTGTTTTTTTTTTTTTCGGTTATAACGACAACTTACTACTAGATTTCTGCTGCTGTTGCTGTTTTAGCTGCTACTCGACCTAATTTTTGTTTGCCTTTGCTTTTGCATTTCTTTGTAGTTATTGCTGTAGGTACTGCTACTGCTTCTGCTGCTGCTTCTTTACAGTTTTTACTTGCTGCTGCAACATTATTGTTTAGCATGAACGACAACAATTTCAACTGATAACTTTGAGATAAAATGAGATATAACAAGCAGATAAACAGAAAGACAGACAGGCAGGCACACACGTACGCATACAATAAAACATTAGCATTCGAGCGCATACGAGTAGTTGCGGTATCCCTCAACCTACAGCAGCAGCAACAGCAGCAACATCCTTGTTGCAAAAATATTATAAGTATACCACCAAACCATGCCTGTTTTGCAAATAACTACTAAACAGCTTTTGTTGCTGTTGCTCTTGCTCTTGTTGTTGTTGTTGTATTTTCTTCAATTTATTCTCTTCTTTTCATGTTTGTTGTTGTTTTTAAGGTAGCATACCAAAATATTTAATGTATTCACTGCAGTTTCTCTCGTTCATTTCGTTCGCTCCTCCGCTCTCTCTTTAGCTCTCTTAAATAGAGAACCATAGTATATTTGTTAGAGATGAACGTGTTGATGCCGTTTTTTCCGCATTTCCTATGCCATGCATTCTCGCACACTAACACATCGTCGTCGTTGTCGTCGTCGTCGCCTGGATAAATTATTGTCGTATGTGAAAATCGGGCAGTTTTGAGTTTGACTTGTGTTTGCTGCCGCCTGATGTCATCAAACGAGATCTTTCGATTGCCGCCATCAGTTTTTCAATATCCTCCGCCTTCGTTTCCCAGATATTCAGACTGTTTTTGTCGTATGCAGCAAGGTCACAAAAGTATTTAATCGTCATTTTGTCGTACGTTTTGTTTAATCTTAGTTTTTCTGGTGAAATAATAATGGAAAACTTTTAGTTTTATTTTCTTCAAAATTCTTCGTGTGCACTTAGATTTTGTTGTATGTGTAAGAAGTGACCGCAAATATTATATTGCAAGATCAATGTGTTAGAGAGCGCATGTAATAATTCCATTAATTTTGGTGCAAATCTACCGTGGCGTTTTCGAGAAAACGGATTTCAAACTGCAATCGCAATTTCCTAAAAGTCGTCAAATGTAACATACGACAATATTTTATCCGAGCGACGACTTACCTTCAACCATTCATATGCATCATACACATTATATGCATCATAGCCTTCACTCACATCTCTCTCATTTCGCCTCTTCTCGATGCCTTCTCCGCTCTGCTAACCTGCCCTGCCCTGCCTTCCACTGACTGCCCCAGCTTCCTAATCCGCATACATTTTATTTACTTGCTTGGTCCTTTTGTTATTATTTAATTTTTTTTTTTTTCTGCTTTTCTTGGTTTTTATTTTACTTTTGTTTTTATGGCACGCTTTGTTTTCGGTTCTGGTTTTTGTTGTGGTTATTTTTTGTTTTCTTTGAAATAATAAAAATGCATTTTTTTAAATAAATTTTAGTTTAGTTTCGCAAATATTATGGCTCATGTTTCCGCATTTATTCTTCCCTCGATTTGTTTTTTTTTTTTCGTTTTTTCTTTTTGCACAACAAAAGAGAATTTCTGCTTTTGTGATTTTGTCCCATTTTGCGTTGGTTTTTGATTTCAATCTTATAAATAGAACGTTTGCGATTAGGTTTCCTTGTATTTTAATTATTGTTTTTTAGCTTGAATTTTGAAGAAAAATTTTCCCTACTGCTTTTTAGACGATTCCTTATCAATTTTTGACCTTATGTGAGTTTAGGGTTCGGGGGCAATTAAAGAAAATATCATTTAAAATTTAATTATGTTATTATTCTTTTTGCTTTAGAAATAAGCAGAACGAAATAATTAGTAGGAAAACAACAAAAGAGCAATTTGTGTAAATATTTAATTTTAAAATGGTTTTAAAAATAAATTCTCATTAGAGATATCCGCGTGGAAAACATATGGGGAGTGTTTTCTAGAAAACCCCAAAATCAATATAATGGTAGCTGACACTTTTTCACCCATCACTAAATTTATTTAAGGCCTATTGTGAATCCTGATCGGCTGGCCTGCCGACTGGACTGTAGTTGATGAGTTACCATTGTAACTTTTCAGTTTGACACCTAACTATTGTGCTTTCACCCAACACTAAATTTCACCCATCACTAAATCTATTTAAGGCCCTATTGTGAATCCTGATCGGCTGGGCTGCCGACTGGACTGTAGCCAATGAGTTACTATTGTACTTTTCAGTTTTGACACCTAATGTGCTGCAAAAAAATGCTGAAAAATGCTGTGCGCTTTACGGTGAGGATGTTGTGGGTGAACGACGGAGACAGGAGTGGTTTACTCGATTTCGATATCAAAGATGCACTGCAAAAGCCAATGAAATTTTGCAACTGGTGAAGCAAGATCGATACGCAAGCTCGCAGGGGATAGTGGAGGCATTAAACGTTAGACAGATTTATGGGTACCATTTGCGGATAGTTTTAATATGACCCAATTCCTAAATGGGGCAGAATAGATCTTATAGGATTATTAACAATATTTTTACTTCATTATTTTGTTTTATATAATAGGCAAAACTAACAAAACCTAAGCAATCTCTCGAAATGGGAATTTAAGGAGTGAACCAGAATATTTTTTTAGAATTTTTACGTAGACAACCAACCAACCGTCCGATTTCACTGAAATAAAGTTCAGTTTATCAAGCATTTTTTAAACTATAATTCGGAAAAAAATTTATTTAAATATTATTAGCGGTTGCAAAATGGTTACACATTTTTCTTAACGTTCTTAGTTAGAGACTGGACAGTACGTTCGGTGACTACTGCATAGGCTTGATTCCATTGTTTTCGGAATTCTACATCATTTTTGCAAACTTTCTTTGTTTTTCTTAGGGTTTGCTTCATTATAGCCCAATATCTTTCAATAGCCCGAAGTTCCGGGCAGTTTGAAGGATTTGCCTCTTTTGGGACCACCATGAGTGACATTATTTTCCTTATACCATTGTATAGTTGACCTGCAGCAATTACTTGTGGCTTGGTCTGGCCAAAACAAAACGGTTCCTTTGAGCTGTCCAATAAATGGTAGAAGGCGTTCTCGCAGGCATTCTTCTATATAAATTCTGGAGTTAATTGTTCCTGTCGTAGTGAACGCCTTGCTCCATAGACCGCAGGTGCAAATAGCTTGCCAAACCATGAGGCGTTTTGGAAATTTGGTATATTTTACTTCAGAGTATTTTCTGGGTGTTGCATCCCTTTTCTTTGTTGTAAAATAGGCATTACCAGGCAACTGATTGAAATCAGCCTTACAGTAGATCTCATCATCGAGAATCATGTAATCGAATTTGGTTAGGTAATTGTCATACAGCTTTCGGGCAAGCGTCTAAGCTATTTTTTCCTTTGCTTCCGGCCGGTCACGTACTTTCTGCTGTTTGTAGGTCCTTAATCCTTGACTTGACTTATATCGCATTACAGTTGATTACGATGTACCAGCGAGTCGTACTTGTGGGAATAACCCGATATGTACTAACAACCTTTTTCAGAACTTCTGCGTTATTTGGACCCTTTTCAGTTTTTTCTGCCTGACCCTTCTGTTCTGCAGATGGAGTTTCCCGCTTTGTAGTTCTTTGTGACGTTATAAACCGTCGCTAAAATCGCTGTGCTTTCCCTTGCAATGCTTAGTCTAGGCTTCGTCTTATCAGTCAAGCAATTGTCCAGGCATTAATTTGCGGCGCTGTTTTTGTTGGCTCGACATATTGACTTAAGTAGATCCAAAATGAAAATGACTAATATCGAAAAGACCTGCACTATTTATAGATACTTTCACTTGAAGATAACGTGGTCCGAACTCTTGACAATTGCGTATAATGGATACGTAAAAATTCCTAAACTTTTCTGGTTCACACCTTAAGAAATGGGAATTTATTCAACTACTTATTTCACGTTTCACATAGTGCAAACACATATTAATTCTACTAAGGTAGGTACTACTGCTGCAATGGCAACACTCGGCAAATGAAACGAAAAATACTCGATTAGGTAAACAAAATCATTTACATTCTTTTGCCTACATCTACATACCAAATTGAATTAACATTCCACTCATTCTTTTCTCTTCTTTTTTTGGTTTGTTTTTAATTTTTCATTAATTTTGATTTGTTGTAATTCTTTTCAGGCAGACTGAAAACATTCTATGTACGAGCACATACATTACTGCTCAAAATAATAGGTACACAGCACACTTTCAACTTTAACATAACAAATAATGGTTTTATTCAATATTTGAATAAAAAAAATGCACATTAATTCAGTGGGCATAAATAAATAAAGAAAAATAAACTTCATTACTAGGTAAAGTATAACAAAGAATCTGAGATCAATAAACATTTAAGACTGCTCAAAAAAATAGTTACACTTGTAGTGTAACAAAAAAAAAAAGAATAATTAGAAGTGTTAATAAAAAATCATTGGATATTTTGATTCATTTAACTAATATCCTGTGTATCCACTACCAATTTGAATTACCTTCGCTACTCTCCTTGGCATACTATTAATCAAATACCGACAGGTGTCTATGGGTGTATACCCATACCATATTTTCTGAACATACATCCCATAATTGTTCTTTATTAGAGAAAAACCTTTTTTCGCCCATTTGTTTTTTAAGTTTCCCCTCAGGTTTTCTATTGGATTTAAATCCGGGGATTTACTTGGCCACTCTAAAACATTGACACCATGGTCTTCAAAGCATTTTTTCAACTTAACAACTTAGCGGAATGCTTTGGGTCGTTATCTTGCTGATAGACCCAACGTAAAGGCATGTTTTCCTCTGCATAGGATACACATTGTCTTTTCCACAATGTCCTTGGATTCAGCTGCTATCATACTTATGGTTAGTAGTTTGGTGTATAGGGCCGACTCCATACCAAGAAAAGCATCCCCAAACCATAATATTTCCACCTCCATGCCTCACTGTTTTTTTTTCGTTAAACGAACGTGAAATTCTTTGCATTTTGGACGGCGTTCATTCTTTTCTGAATCGTTTCCGAACAGATTAATTTTCGTTTCATCGGTCTATAAAATATTTCTTTACTTTTTCTCACCCTCAGACCCCACCCAGATTTTGTGTTTCAGTGCAAAATATAACTTCATGCTCAAAGGAACTTCTTTTGCTATTCGTCCTGGTAGCTTAACTCACCACGTTTAACCACGTTTCCAATTTCGGCTGCTGCTATTACCTTTGAAAACTTAAATGTGTCTTTTTACAGATAGTCACAATGTGACGATCGAGATTTGCGTTAATTTTTCCTCCTTCGAAACTCGTTCTGGGATTTTCGCTTTAACGCATTTCTAACAAAATGATAGGTTCTCCCCATCAATCGGCCAATGTCAGGAAGTGATTTTCCTTACTTTCTTAGGTGCGAAACTAACCGGGCTTTTTCATCAGTGCGGTATGATTTACGACCCTTCTAAGTTATACCATAAATTACTTAATCAAATTTTACTATTTTTAAGTCAATTAAAGCAAAATTAGCCACTGTTAAATTAAGAACTGTATGAACTAAACACAAAAAACCCTTCTTCAAAGCAAAACTTTAGTTAACTTGTAGGTGCAACTATTATATTGAGCAAGCAGATTTTGACTTTTTTCACGTAAAGCAACAATTCACAATAATTAGGGGAATCACACGTTTCACTTTGCCAGCAATAGCATTGCCATATTGCGTTAATTAAAAAAAACACTTCATTTTACCTTCAATTGCGCGACAATGATTGCAAAAACCAATTCGAACAAAAAGTCTTTCAGTGTAACTATTAATTTGAGCAGGGGTGTACATTGTTGGGCCTTATGGGAGTGCAAGAGGCAGATGCTCAACGACGACGATGACGATGATTCAGCTGCTGCTGCTCATATCGCACACATACGCATCACATACGAAAAAAGAAAAATAAAACTTGTTGAATTGTGAAAATACATAATATGTAAAGTAAATTAATATAAAGTGTAAATAATGCCAGAGGGGGCAAAAAATACAAAATTTTAATTGGGGGTGTTAAAGCACAAGAACTTCGCAAACGAAAAAAAACAAACAAACTGAATGAATGAGCGGATATCCAAAAAAAATGCAGAACAACGAACAATGAGCAACAATGCAGTGGCGTAGCCAGGGGACGGGGGGGGAGGGAGAGGCGGAAGGGGGCGGTCGCCCCGGGTGTCACCCGACCTGGCTACGCCACTACAACAATGATAACATCAACAACAACAACAACAAATGATGTTAACGTTAACGACTATGTTGAATTCACTGGTCAGAGACGCAAGAATATTACCATTGAAAGTAGAAAGCAAAACAAAAACAAAACAAACAAACAAACAAAAAAACACACATTCCATAAGATACAATTCCACAATTTTTACAATTTTATGATATTGAAAATGTGTTATAATGAAATGTTAGGTGCAACAGCTAAAATAACATAAGCAACACGAACGGTAGGGGGGGAAAGAGCACAGCAGTGGCAGCAGCAGCAGTATAAGTAGTGAAAAAAAGAAGCAAAAGGCACCTCATTTAATTAAAAGAACTTAAAAAAAAAAGAAAGAAGAAAAAAATGTGGAAATTGGAAAAATTTCTACTGCAAACAAACAAGTTGATTAAATAAATGTAGCATAAAATGAAGGAAAGAAAATGTAATTTTTCCTCAATGCAGCATAAATGAACAAATGAGTGAATGAGTGAATGAATGAAGTGCAACAGTTGGAATAACGTGAGCATAATGCGAGCTTGTTTGCTTGCACTAGATCCTTCTTCGAATATGCTTACTCACTCGTACGAACGAATGTAAATATATTTTAGATTTCTATTAAATTCTTGAATTTCTACGGAAAAACACACACAGCAGACAACACACAACACGAAACAATTTGCTACACAGCATCTTTAATTTATTATTTAAAGTAAATATAATCAATGTGATGTGTACGTTTATCATTGAGGTACTTAGTTTTCTTTTTAGAAAATAACATTAACAACCGCAGGAGGCAAAATAAAATTTAAAAAAATCGCTTTAAGCCACAGGATAGCAGAAAGATTCAATATTATTGTTGGCAAGTGCACTGCGACCTAGAAGATCTATTGATCCACTACATGGATTGATCCTTCTTCTTTGAAATCCATCCATCAATATATATATCATATATATGGTATTGGTCACTCAATTGCCTTCTGCGAGTCTTCATAGATGCATGGCACGGTCCTAGTTTGTGCTTCGCATATGCCCTAATGTCTCTGCAAACAATATCAAAATTTATATCAACGGTACCACCTCTTGGCAGGCAATGGCAAACCTACACGAGTAAAAATTGCCTATGAAAAGCTTTTCACTTCGCCGTTCGGATTCCTATACGAATGTAACACGCACAACATGAGTGGATGCGAAAAGCTTGGCCTTTGGCACTACATGCGGTCATAGTCGACACTGATAAACTGAAGTTCATTATGGTAAAATACACTTGCCACAATGGTTGTCGATCTCTTTATCGCTGTCCTCTGCGATTGCATTCCCTCTCACATTCACCCTCCTTCTTCCTCCCAACTATCAATCTTCCTTCCATTCAACACAATGCTCGGCATTCATAGGAGTACACCCTGTGTGTTGAATATATCAATAAAAAAAAAAAAGAAACCTTCAAAATTGTCAGCCTTGTAAGATGGAATCCCTGTGATGATTCCTTCCTTTAATTTTATTTTTTTTTTTTTGATACATTCAATACTTAGGGTGTTCCCATATGAATGCAGAACATTGTGTTGTTTGGAAGCAAGATTAGATTGATAGGTGGGAGGAGGAAGAAGGGAGAGTGAGAGAGGGAATGCAATCACAGGACACCGATAAAAAGAGCGAATGTAGCACCAAAGAACGAGCTTTTCGCAGCCATGAATTGAAGGGACCTACAGTTTTATACCGAATCCGAACGGCCAACGCACCACCACCACTAAGCTACAATGCTTTCCATTGCTTAAAGCGTTGTAGTTTCGCTCTCCAGTGTTCTAGCTATAGTATATTTCCTCAGTATAACTTCAATTGCTGTTCCTTTTTTTGACGAACGGTTCATCTTACGGACCCACGAAAAGAGTTGATGCTCCCTTTTCGCTAATCATCATCAATTTCATTGTCTTCCCAGTATACCACCGAACTTACAGAATCCAAACCCAGTTATGTGTAGACCTTGATAGTCGCTTGACTATCGGTTAGAATCGCAATGTTTTGATACTGTTAGTCGCGTTTAAGAATGAAGTATGCCCATCAATCGAGGGCGTTTATTTTCACTTGAAAAATGCTAATGTTAGAACATAGTATGTAATTCTCGGCTCAAATCGATCCTTTTCCGTTTCCTTTACTTACGTAACTGGCACTACAACCGATGATCGGTATTAGCCGCCTCTATAAAGCTTCGCCAGTCGCCTCGGCGCTGGCACCATTTGATAAGGCCAAGTGCAGTCAGGTCGATGTGTACTTCTGCATGTTCCTCCACCGTGGCTCGAATAAAATGTCCTTCTAGCCAGAACGCTTTCTTCCGTTTCCTTGATATGTATGTTTCCGATTTACACCTTCAGGCATACCATTTCTTCTTGTTTGGTTTTGAATCGTTTTACAAAATAAACTTTTTTGCAATATGCTTTCGGCATATCATTTTTAAGAAGATGCTGCTCAAGAATTCTTTTGTCTTGATATCTTCACTCGACAACCTGAGAATGGTGCTTTTCGCTTGGAATTAAGTGTGAAGAAAGGTTAGTCCCAAAAGAACCCATTGAGTATGTCGTTTCCTAGCTATTAAGATTACTGACATACATCCATCGCAGTATTTATGGAATTCTGCACCTATTTTTTCCTGGAATCGATCTACAGGTCATAAACGCTCTAATAGATTTGTTTTATCTCATAGACATGTGCTTTCCAGAGTAATTTTTGGCACAAGATGATCCCCAAAAAAGATACTCCTTTCCGGAAGGAATTCTATCTTTTCCCCATTTTTGCTAAGGGGTTTTGAGATGCTTAAGTTTATATTTCCTTGTGAATAACATAGTAGTGGTTTTTGGAGGGTTGACATTAAGCCCATCTTTCACGTCATATGAACAGATAACCTTAAGCAAATGTCTAAAAGATATTTCAAGAAATATACCGAAAATAGATTTTTGCTAAATTTTCAAGTGGTTTAAAAAATGAGAACTTCAAGTTTAATTATTGGGTGTATAGATTGAAATTGATGGCGTAACTTGTACTAAATCACATCTGACAATACTGTAAATACTTTCATGTTTTAGCTACTTCATGTGATTTTTCTTTTGATTATGTATCAATTTGACCAAGTGTAAACAACAACATAATCTCTTTGCGCTACAAACATGTCAGCATACACAACATTTGCGGTTAGTTTTGCGTTTCTTCTTTTACTCACAAAAGTGCTGCTGATAGTCATCGATTACTATTGGAAGTTTTCGATTGAAATATGCAAATTCTCATTTCATTAAAACTGGAGTTTCTGACAAGTGAAAATGTTTAAAGATGAAGAATTGGAGATATTATTCTACGAAGATTCGTGTCGAACGCTAGAGGAACTTGCAATAACATTGGGAGTTACTCAAACAGCAATTTCCAAGCGACTAAAATCACTGAGGTCAATTCAAAAGGAAGGAGATTCGATGGCATACGACTTGAAGCCGAGAGACGTCGAAAGATGATTTGGCATGTCTGAAATGCTGCTATAAAAATAAGTCGTTTTTGCATCGAATTATTACTTGACGACGCAAAATGGATTTATTACGACAACCCGAAGCGCAAGAATTCGTATGTAAAGCTCGGTCAATCAAGAACATCTTCGGCATTGATGCAGAATATTCATGGCGCCAAGGTAATGCTCTGCATTTGCTGGGATCAGAATGGTGTCATCTGCGAAAATCTGGTAAAACTATAACGGGAGAGTTGTAGCGAAAACAATTGATTCGTTTGAACAGAGCAATTGGCGAAAAACAACCAAGCACAACATGACAACACGCGGCATCACCGGTTAAAAATTATTTGGAAAATAGTGAATGGGAAGTTTTGCCTCACCGGCCGTATTCACCAGACCTTGCTCTGTCTCCCTGTCTGCCTGCCTCGGAATATCACTGATTTCGGTCGATGCAGTATGCCCTTACAGGAATACTCTTTGCATCAAAACTTGGATTGATTTATTCATAGCCTATAAAATTTACGGTTGTTTTTTTGGTTAAGAATCCACAAATAGCCTGAAAGATGGCAAAATGTCATAGGTTCCGATGGGCAACTAATCTATAATTTTGTAAAAAAAAATATTCAAGTTATTCACTCAATAATATTAAAGTCATTGTCTTTACACCCAAATATTAAAGTAATTAACAAACCACAAGGTGACGCAAAGGTAATCACGCCATTAGAAGATGTTCTTTTTTTTTGCAAGTGATTACATTTGGCATTTGTGAAGAAGACAACTGTAAAATACACGCCAAAAAGTCAAGGAGCTTAATAATCTTCAAAAGGCGCGGAATAATCAAGACTTTTAATCAAAAATTATCATGAGCGGTGAAGAACATTTCCACTATGCGGATACGGCGTTAATAAGCAACATTTACGCGTATGGTACACCGAAAATCCTCATATAATATGGTAGCCATGAAAAGCCATGACATGATCTCAAAGTCACGGTTTATGCGGTGATGGATTGAGTTTAGAGAATAAGTGGTTCCATCAGGACGTTGCCACTACACATGCAACACACGGGCAACAATTGATATTATAATTATGATTATTATTATTATTCCAATAGGGTGATTGCTTTTGCACCACCTTGTACGTAAAGTATGCTATACAAAACTGTTGTTATAAATGAAATAGTAAATAAGTAATTAAGAGTAAACGAAACGGAAATATGCACATCATACAATCCCGATGCCTCCACTTGCACAAGTATAATTAAAAATATACAATGAACTTTAAAATACTTTGCAATATTATATTAAAATAATTACACAAAACTCAGCACAGAATTATTGATATTTTATTTTAAATGGGCATACATAACCACTCACATGGAATGTTTCAACAAATTAAAAAAAACTCCATTTGAATTAAATTAACTTTTGTTTCAATACAATATTTATACCATACATAATTAAAAGTTGAATTGATCCACATGCAAAATAATAATACAAATGATTTTAATTTTACTTTAACTTCTTCTTCTTTTAATGGCACGGCAGGCCATGAAGGGCCTAGGCCGAGCTTATCGCATCCACTCATGTTGTGCGTGTTATATTTGTGTTATATGATGAATCGAAGGAAGGGATCTACAGTTTGTTTTATGCGCCGAATTCGAAAGGCGAAGTGAAAAGCTTTTTTCATAGGCCATTTATACTCTTGTAGGTTTGCCATTGCCTGCCAAGAGATGGTGCCGTGCCGTGCCGTGTGGAAAACTTGTTTTTTCTACTTTCTCTTTCTGATTTTGCCTGTGCCGTGATTTGAACCCCGGACACTCTGTGGAGCAGGCAAACGCACTACCCACTACGCCACGACGACCACAACTTACTATTAGAATATAAATTTACTGATCTCTGCAAAGAAAAAAACATATTACAACACAAAAACGCAGTAAAGAAATGAGCTTAATAATACAGGATTGGATAATAAGGAAAAGTTAAAAATTCTATACAATTACGCAGCTTTTAAAAAAAAAACGCATTCATCTATTTTGAAAGAAATTTACGAAAAGTATTACTATTTTGTTAGAAATTATTATTAGCTTATTCTTTGGAAAAGAGAAACTTCGGCACAACTCAACTAAGAAAATTCAGAAAAATTCCAACAACAACAAAAAATTAACTTCTAGTTTGTAAGTAGAGAAAAAGTAAACCATAAGATTTTTATTGCAGCAGCCACTTTGGGGCATAAAAGAATTTCAATTGTGAATTTCTTCAATTGGAAAACATTTCCACCACATGAGAAACAAAGAAAAAGACAGGGGGCGGGGGGGGGGGGGGGCGAACGCTGAACATTTTCTTGCACTATTTGATGGAGAAGCTTATGACTCTGACTCATGCTGGTTACCTACAACGATAGCGTATTTCTTTGTATTTTCCGTTTTGTATGAGAAAACTTTAACCAATAATCCGAAAAGGTTCATACATAAGTGGTAAACGCATGCAATTGGTGTGGAAAATGCGTGGGCAAACTGGAAGCAAACTAGAAACTACCCATAATACCATATTTGAGATGAAAAACTAGAAAAGCTAATAAAAATACAAATAAAAAATCAAAGAATAGAAAGGAAAAATAGATAATACTTAACTACTGCTAGGCTACTAAAAATTTACTATCAAAACGAAGCCCACAAATATGTTAAACTAAAAAAGGTAAAACAAGAACAACTATTAAAAAAACAAAAACAAAAACCACCATCAAATCAATATAACAAAACTAGAAAGAATCTTGTACATACAATAAATTTTACCATGACCAGCAATGAAATGAACAAAAGTAAACGTAAATGTTCATATGTATGTATGTATGTATAGTAAAAAAAAGATCAACAACAACAAAGAATATCACGGATAGAGCGCTTAAAATTGATGCAGCTAGAATTGTTGTTGTGCAGTAGTAGAAATTGTAGAAAATGCCATATTTCAGCTGAGAGATAACGTGTGTGTATGAGCGAGTGTGTGTGTGTGTGTGTGCGTGTGTGTAAAGGAAACACATGGTTGCATTGGTTGTGAGTTCATCACCCACAAAACTGTAACATAACATAAAAAGAGTCAGTCAAGATTACTACAAAATTAAAGGAAAAAACAACAAATACTATTGACGCCATTTGCCATTTACCATTTGCCAATTGAGAATGAGAGCGAAGCAACTATTTACGTATGTATTGACAACGATAACAAGAATGTTGTTGGTAACTAACTACGTTGACTAACGATGTCATGGCATCACAATGCACAATGCACGTAGTACAAATCGTTTCAAAAAGTCTCAAAAGCAAAATGCAGCAACAGCAGGAACCGAAACAACAAGTGGTAGAAGATGCACAACACAATAGAAGTAAAACGGAATGCCGCCGCGATTAGTGGTCGAAATGCTATTTGGAAAATTTTCCACTTTTTATTTCTAGTTTTATTTTGTTGTTGTTGCTGCTGCTGCTGCAGCCGGTGCCGGTGCCGTTGCCGTTGCCTTTTGTTAACTTTAAACCATTTTGCAATTCCTTCTCCCTTGTTCTCTGAAGTAAAACTTTTATTTGTGTCGTAATTTGATTTTTAGCATTGACTGGAAGGAAGTGTTTAAAACATTGTGAAATTGTAAGGTAAGACATGTATGCATTAAGGTTCCATTATACAGGGTAGATCATTTATAATTTGGAATTTGATTCTGATATAAATAAAAAATATGGTTTTTATTATTCAAAAGTACAATCCTTCCGGTTAATTGTGGAACACTATTTCATTCAAATGATTTACTCGGCTGGCCTTGCGATCACACCCATTTTCTGCACATTTTCTGCACATTTTCGACTGTATCCAGCTATACTTGACCGATGGCTGTAACAATTGCGTCCTAAGAGCCTCAATCGTTTTTGGATGGTTAGCGTAACAGTTATATTTAACGACTCCCCACAAAAAGTAGTCCAACGGCGTCAAATCGCAACTGCGTGGTGGCCAATGCGCATCGGCAAAACAGCTAATAAGAAGATTTTCAAACTTCCCATACAAAAGATTGTTGCACAGCCTATGTGATACGGTGCACTATCCTGTTGGCAACAAATGTTGTCTAAGTCCATATCTTCTAAAATAGGCCACAACTAATCACTTATCAGTGCGGTAGCGCACACCATTCACTGTATATTTCTTCCACTGAGCAACAGCAGCAATTTTTTACGATTGTACGCTCTGTAGCAGTACGAGAACGTGAAGATCCAGTTTCACGCTCTTGTTTCACAAATTGATGAACAAATTGCATGGAAGTCTCTTCTCTTCTACTGAAAGAAAATTTACCATCTTGCAAGTAAAGGGTGATTTTATTGCTACTTGGTTTTTGACGTTTATATTTCTGACAGTTCGCGCGTGTTTCTTGACATGTGTCAAAGTAAAAAATACTAAGTTTGGTTTGCCATTTCATCATGAATAGACTTACGCCTGAACAACGTTTGCAAATTATTCAAATTTATTATCAAAATTCGTGCTCTGTGAAAAATGTGTTTATATCGCAAAATTGTCTCCAGCGACGAGGCTCATTTTTGGCTCAATGACTAAGCAGAATTGCCGTATTTGGAGTAAAGACCAGCCAGAAGCAATTCAGCAGCTACCAATGCATCCCGAAAAATGCACTTTTTGGTTTATGGTTTATGGGCAGGAGGCATCATTGGGCTGTACTTCTTCAAAGACGATGAAGGTCGCAACGTTACGGTCAATGGAGAAATGGGGAAAGGTACTGTTCGATGATAAATGCTTTTCTTTTTGCCGAAATGCAAGAATTGGACTTGTCCGACTTGTGGTTCCAACAGGAAGGTGCCACATGCCGCATGCCACACTGCACGCGAAACCATGCATCAATTGAGAGGCGAATTTAGTGAGCAGTTAATCTCACGTTTTGGTGCAGTCAATTGGCCACCAAGATCGTATGATTTGACCCCGTTATACTATTTTTTGTGAGGCTATGTTAAGTCTCTCGTCTATTAGGACAGGCCAAACACGATAACTGCTTTGGAAATTATCTTTAAAAAGTTAAATTTTTTAAAATTTCTGTGCTTTTTTTCATTTTCAAAACCCAAGCTCTTAAAAAATCACCCGTTCAATTTTTAGTATTTCACAGCGTTTTTCAAGCGTAGATCGACCCATTTCGTGAACCGCAACTATAAAACAAATTTCCCATCATAATACGAATGACACTAGTGTTGCCACACACAAAATAACCAGTAGTTCAAATTCCAAATGTTACATGGATCACCCTTTATATACATAATTTAAGTATGATTGTTGCAGCTAGTTACTGAGAAATATCTAGTAAGAAGTTATTTTTTATAGACATTATTAAATATCAACCTCCCCCCCCCACCCACCACCCACCACCGGTACCTACAGCAACTAGGCCCATTAAATAAGAATGCAGACACAAATTCATATATTTCACAATTGTTCAGCTAATGAACAGCCTCACTAAAATTACAATATCCACCGGGAAAAACTTTGGATATTTCTGTAATTATTGTAATACTCGGATGGATTATGAATTAACTCGGTAAAAGCATTAGCGATGCGAGCAACCAGTCATGGAATAGCCACAGGAAACGAGAAAAATTAAAGAGAGAAAAAAGAGTTATTTAGTACACAATATGCAGTATCCTTAAGCCAGAAACAGAATCACTTGCAACACAGTGCAGGGCTATGTACATTGTACACAGCCACGTGCATGAAGTTTTTAACATTTGAGAATACTATTTTTATTTTTTATTTATTAATAAAAATCGACTAAAAGAACGTTTTACAATTTTTGGTAAAATTGAAGAAATAAATTATTATTGGGTACATTTTGATGTAAAAACAATTTTATTGCTCTCAACTTGCAGAAGTGAAGTCTTTCAGAGATTAGGCTAACATTCTGCAGTCCAGTACTGTGCAGTGTATCTGTGTCTTGCTTTAAACTTATTGGTAAAATCAGTCATAATTGTATTGAATCGAGTGTAATTTGGTTAAGTTATAGAGATTTTAAATGATTTTGGTACCTCAATTCCCATACAAAAAAAAATTAAATTAACTGTTAAGAAAATAAAAAAGTAAACATTTTTCAAATGTTGTATATTTCCATACATTTTTTTTTTTAATTAACTCATTTATAATCGTTCTTATATTTACGAGAAGGTAAAAGATGATCGTCGCAGCGAAAATTGTCACGGAAACGATGGGCAGCGCCCTCTATACAATATACACATAATTGATGGGCAGCACATATGTGAATCAAACTTGATTGATAGAGGGCGTTGATTTGCGTATCATTCAAACTGGATCGTTAGAGGGCGCTAAGTATGAATCATACTTGATAGAAGGCGCTGCCCATCTGTTTCTAGTAAAATTTGACCTTTCAAACAAAAATTTTACATTTAAAACAAAGATCGTTAGAAATTTCTAGACCTTAAGGAAAGAGCAGACTGAAAAAATAAAACGCGAGGCACAAAAATATGGCGATTGTGTTGCGATAAAATCTCCAGCAAAAACTCCGGCTGAAAGGTAGCGAGAATGTGGACTTCGTCGAAATATGGAGGCACAACATAATTAAAATTCTGCTATCTTGAAAAAAAAATTAAAAACTAGCACCGAGATATCGCGAGAGTGTAGATTTCGTAAGCAATTTGAGGCACAACAGCATTTTTTTTTAATTATAATTTACACACATTTATAAGGGTACCCCTATAAATGCAGAGCATTGTGTTGATTGGAATGAAGATTAATAGGTGGGAGGAAAAAGGAGAGAGAAGTGCTTATGAACGTTTGCTTTAAACTTGCAAGGGTCATAATAATTGGGAAAAATTGTTGCTAAAAGGGAGCTTATTCCAAATACGCGCGGTACGACAGATGAACAAACGTTCTCTGTAATGCGTAGTGCGGTGGAACACCGTGTCTACGTGGATGGCGTGAGTTCCGTTTGCTGACCGTGTAGTTCTGTTGAACACACGAACTGGCGGCATCAGCTTCCGGTAGAACATTGAGACGCAAGCCACGTTTCGACGATGTTCCAAGGAGTCAATAGATCTGGAAACTCTATTGTCCCCTATTAGCTTTATCGCTCTATGTTGGATACGGTCCAGGAGCTAAAGTTACGTTCGTGAAGCGATAGCTGCGAATTAAACTCCAATTTCGGACGAATATAGGTGGTGTAGATCATGCGGAGATCAGTCGAAGTAAAATATTTTTTACACCGCCTAAGAAAGCCGAGGCACTTGGCTTCTTCTTGCGACACGTTTGGAATTGGAATTTCATTGAAAAAGAACGCGCAAAGACTAATGCGGAGAGACAACATGAATGCCAAATGAGTTCATTGGAGCCAATAATTGTATCAAAACTCATGTAAAGCGATCAAATCCGACTAAAGTTTTAACTGTCAAAACAAAATTAGTGTAAAATGAGAAGGGACAAAAATTAAGTTGATTGTGGAATTCCTCAAAAAAAAAACGAGGACGAGGACGACGACGAGAGATAAGAGACGAGAGATGAGAGACGAGAGACAAGCTATGAGCTCCATATGTGGGGTAGTCTTTTAAAAGTATATAAATTTTCATGTTTATGGAAACCACTTTTTCTTCATGTGATATTCGACTAACCGAATATCAACGGTTTAACAGACTAGTCGACTAGTGAAAGGTTAATCGAATAGTCGGTTGCGTTCGAATAATCGAATACCTCTAACCGAATATTAATTTTCGAATAATTAGCTATCCAGCTAATTCGGTTATTCGATTAATCGAACTACAAGAACCGTACTTCGGGCACTATTTAATTCAACCGAAACACTATAGGCCAAGTGGAATCTTCTTCATTCTTCTTTTAATAGCACAACAGCCCATGGAGGGCCTAGACCGAGCTTTTCACATCCACCCATGTTCTGCGTGAAATATTTGTACATGAATGGAGGTGACATCATTATTACAATATACGTAACACGTGTTTATTTAGGAAATAAGTGCGACCCAAATTTAATTTATTCATTTAATTTTTACTTCGCCTTTGTTGCTTTTCGATTATTTTTACAGGTCAGATACCATCTGAAGCAGTTTATAGAATGGTTATTCTGTTAAGCTTCTATTTTCAGAATGTACTTAATATTAATGGAATCTCAATCGGTCATCGTCAAATTATGGCCCAAAAACTTTTACTACTATCTGAGGCCGATATCACGCTGGCAACAGCGTCTCCGATGTAAACTTAAAAAACGAAACGAGGGAGAGGAAGAGGGAGAGCGTAATTTTAATCAAATAATGGTTTGGTTGAAAAACTCATAACTATTTTATAAATTTAGCTTGTTGTCAATTGTATTTTTGCATAAATATTGAACCCAGGACCCTTGCAGGGATAGTTTAGTAAAGGAATAGCTCTGTAAAAAAATGATGAGAATAGTTTTTGTTTGGATTGGATCTAACCATTTTTTTTTTTTTAACAAATCTGATTTAGTTTAATTAAAGTGAAAAAAAAGGCGGTTTGTTGCGTGTAAGTGCGAATTCCGAATTGGTTTGATTCAAACCAAATTTTAATCTCTGCAAGAGTACAACAAATTATTTCAGTTGCCAGTGTAATATCGGGCTACCATAAGATCCATATACATAGAAATTTTTTGCGAGTGTTCTGTTCTCAATGAAACTTCAATATTAGGTTTATCACCCAAATAGCGCTAGATCTATGAAGGCTAGGTAATTTGTGCTCGGAACCGGGATTTTTGCAATTTTCCCAGGATTTCGTGATATAATGCCCTAAAAAGGACCTGTTCAACAAAAAACGTTTTTCTCTAACAGACTGTATGTTACATTTATTTGAAAAAACTGTTCTATTTTTGAGAAATACATATTATTATGGTTTTCGACAGGAAGTTTAATATGCGGTCCAATATCCTGCATTGTCTTTAATTGCTTGGCATCTTTGGCGACAACTTGCAGCTTGAATTTCAGCATATTCCACGGAAAGAGACCTCCACGTACTTTTGAGCAATCGAATAAAGTATTTTGATGATTTTAGTTTCTTTTTGGATATCTTAGCTTTCATTAGAGTCCACACATTCTCTATGGGATTTGCATCTGGTGACTGAGAGGGCCAATCCAAAGTTGTAATATTGTGATCCTCTTTCCACTTAGTGCATAGTTTACTTCTGTGTTTCGGGTCGTTATCTTCTTGTAATATCCAATCGATGTTATTTCTCCCATATAATAATTCAGCTGACTTTAATAGACAATCCTTATACAACTTCAGCATTCTAATGGCATTTAAATTTTCCGTGAAGCACTTAAGAAATCCAAATCCTTGGGCAGAGAAGCATCCATAGACATGGACCTTCTGCGTATGTTTTACACTCGTTGAATAAATTTTTCGCCATTTTTCAACCAAACATGTTTAATTGGATTTAACAACACAAGAGTGGGTTCATCTGTAAATATTACTTTAGTACAATCTCGATCGATGTTTGTATAAGCCCACTGAAGACGCTTTTCAACATGCTTTTGTGAGTGAAATCAATGGTTTTGACAAAGTACTGCTACGTTTTATGCCTGATTGCTGACGTCTGTCGCGAATCGTGTTTAAGGATATATCCAACCCCTTCTCCGATAAAATTTTTTTTGCTTCCCTTAAAATGATCAGTGAAATTTTTTTCATAAAGCCAATGATGACTTTATCCTGCCGCGTGGAGGTGGTAGGTTTTCGGCCTCTTCCTGGTTCGTCGTCAACGTTTCCTATTTCTGAATAACGTTCAGACCACCTCTTAACAAATGTCCAAGTAGTTTTAAGATATTTTTTTTGGAAGTTAACTGAGTAAGAGAGTACCGTTTTTTGTTGAACAGACTGTATTTCGATTTTTTGCAGACATTACTACACACAGTTCATTTCTCTCAACAATTCGGCACTATCTATTTAAGACATGATAAACAGGATCTGGATCTACAATCATCCGGATACTTAGAGGCACCAGCTCAATCATTTACGACAACATTTTTGAGGACTGTCGTCTTACAATCAAGCACACAACAAAATATTATTGACTCCACATTCAATTCCATTCACTTCATAGCAATCAGACTGTGCGAAAAACTAAAGCACAATACCCAAATGAAAATAAAACGCTAAAATGCTAAAAAGAACCAGACCAAATTCCTTTGTTTTTGTTTGTTTTGCAATTACCTTCAACAAATTAAGTTGCTCCACTTTAGGTTTTTTTTTTTTTTTTTTTAGTTTGTCGTTACGTTTTGTTTGTTACGTTCTGCTTCCATTCGAACGTAGAATGTATAAATTTGGGGATGAAGGGCAATGAAATGTCAAAACGTGTTTTCTTTTTACTTGTTGTTGCACTTAAAACTCTCGCTGTGTTTGTTGTTGTTGCAGATTACGCTCAGCTGCTATTGCTGCTTGGGCAGTTGCAATTTTTTGCGCATCCTTTTCATTACTTATTTCACTCCTTCTTTTGCAACAATATTTATCAGCTTTGTCACTTAACAGTGGTGATGAAGTGCTTTTAAAAATGTCAAAAACAACAACGATTCCACACACTCACACTAATCCTATTGCTACTGCTGCCATCACTAGTCCATGTTACTACTTTTGTACTCACGAAAAACAACATTTCACGTGGGTGCGAATTTCGTGTTTCTTCACTATTTATTTGTGCACCATATTCGTCTACCACATTCTACTCAATTTTTTTTTTGTCTCTCACTGGGCTTTTAATTGAGATTGCAAAATTTTACAACAAATATAAATTTTGGCTGATTTGATTAACAATTTCTTTTTAACTTTTCACGGCCAAAAACAAAACAAAAATTACTTCTTTCTTGTTTGTCTTTTATTTATTCATTGCTCATTCTTTCGTTATTACGTTTTCTTTGCTTTCATTTGCTTGCTTCAATTGCATTTCTTTGCGTCGGTCGAAGAAAATTTAATATTTTGCTATTTCCACTTAATTTCATCACATTTTAATAACGCAATTTCATTTTTGTTTATATTAAACAATTTCACTTTCGTTTTTTCGCATTCTTTTATGCTCGTTTCTTTGCTATTTATATCGAAATTCTAATATATTTTCATTGCTGTAATTAATTCTTCCGCACACAACAAAACAACTCCGCGACATCCAAAAACCAATTGCATTGAAAGGTATTTCGGCAATTGGTAATATAAATGCTAAAGGAAATCTTCCCTGCAAATAGTACGTTTTTGACTGCGGGAACTATTGAACTGAAAAGTGAGTTTAATAAAATGATTTGGTGTTTCTTCTGATATTTAACTTTATAAACCTAGGAAATTAGTAGTGGAATTGCTTTTTACGTTATTTCCTATGAGCAAATACTTAATTAATGCAGAATTCTGAATATAAACAGAATTCTTAACAAAATGCAACCGTACAGAAGAACGTTTTCCATAAGTGCTGCCAAGTTGGCAGATTGTAATACATATGTAGACATATGTGCAGACAGGGCTGTTATAAAGTACGCAATCATGCAGAAGATCATGCACGCTGATTTATGTCTAATTTATTGTCTAATCGCCGTGGCGTATAAAAAAATTGTTCAAACCTCCAAGAGTATAATTTACCAACAAAAAAAAACTTTTTCATGGACAAATATACACAACATGAAGGGATGCAAGAAAACTTGGTTTAGGCCCTCCATGGGCTGTTGTGACATTCAAACCGTTTTCATTTCTCCATGTATGATTTGACTTGCAAATATGGGTGGTGCAATTTCATTGACATCTCTTATCATAAATGAGTGGTTAGTAGACGAAGCAAAAGCAATGCTTGTTGCAAAAAAGGAAGCTGTATATGCGGTTAGCCAACTAGTATGCCAACTGACCAACGATTTGCTAAACCAGTTAAAATAGATCTCAAAATCCATTGCCAAACTTACTCAAATTTCTCAATCGTTTTTCCAATTTACCTTTATACACACGGTTTGTTTGCCATTAACCGCGACATTTTGACCAATTGAACGATAAGTTTACCACCTGTAGCAGACTTAAGAACATATCGATTACTTTTCTAAAGAGAATCGTAGACAACACCTCAGCAATTTTTTTTTCATTGAATTTCTTAAATTCTATTATGTTCGGTCATGCTCGTAGAGAAAAATTTCTTGCGTAATATAAAAACAACTTTGAAAATGTTTATTATGACAAAAAGTTAAAATTTACTATTTCAATACATGAGCAGTGTAGTTTGTAGACCATAGATCTGCTATATAATGAAATGTACTTTACTTACTTTTACTTTTAATGGCACAACAGCCCATGGAGGGCCTAGGCCGAGCTTTTCGCTTTTCGCATCCACTCATGTTGTGCGTGTTACATTTGTACATGAATGGAAGGGACCTATAGTTTAATGCCGAACCCGAATGGCGAAGTGAAAATCTTTTCATAGCACTTTTTACTCTTGTAAGTTTCTATTTTTTTTACTTTTTGATTTTGCCTGTGCCGAAATTCGGCCCCCGGACACTAACGCACTACCACTACGCCACAGCGACCACTTATCCACCTTTTATCTTCCTTTAATTACCCAAACAATTATATTCATATCTTTTCGAAAGAATATCGTTACCATAGTCTAATAAACTATGATCGTAACCAAAAATAAGCTAAATGATATAGATTCACAGGGACAGAAAAAAAGTCTCAAAACCAAGAGGATCAAATTTTTCGATGTTATTTATTTATGTCCGGAAAAGCAGACAAATATTCCTACAAACACTTGTAATATAAGCTGTCATTAATGGGATTCATATAAACTCATAAATGCCTCGCAGACCGTATTAATTTATAAAATCGTAACCAAACTTTCAAATTTCATATTAATTTTGACAAGTTTAACTTTATATAATATAAAATCATTTGCCCGTTTGTTAGTAACGAATGATCTCCAGAAGTATTAAATGTATTGAGCTAAGATTTACACCGTAAGTTTGGTTCAATCTCTTATAGGTTTTTGTTTTTTCTTCGTATTCTTGGTGGCGCTAGCGTCGAGATAGTTTGAAAAAGATTTGTACAATATGAAATCACATAGATTTTTGTCCGATCGATTGTAGGGTTTATGTTAGTGAACTATCATCATGTAATTGATGCTAAATTAAGAGTCATCTATCAAAAAATTTAAATTCTCAATTATCATCAAATCCTACATGATTCAATTTCTTTTTCCACGAAATTGTATATCTACGAATATTCGCCAACATCTTAGTCCGGCAAAATGCAACCCTGCAATTAAAGAATAACACATGGAATGACATTGGCGTTTATTGTTTACATGTGAGTTGTTTTGAAGCCATCGCTTGTGTTTCATCTAGAACGTTATGAAATTTTGTTTATTTTAATTTGGAACAAATAAAGAAACATGTTAGCGACAACCAACAGCGGACAAATTGCCACGGCTACTGGCATTCCGGACAAAGGATGGCAGCCGCATTTTGTCAGTTTGGAAACAACGTAAGTGAAACTAAACAGTGCTCGCGAATTCTATGAACTTGTTTATATTTAAAAACTATTCCCTTTTTCTCACACAGCATGGGTGAAATAACAATTGAATTATATTGGAAACATGCGCCCAACACATGCCGCAACTTTGCTGAACTTTCACGGCGTGGCTACTACAATAACGTAGTGTTCCATCGCATCATACGAGACTTCATGATACAGGGCGGCGATCCCACTGGCACTGGACGTGGTGGCACTTCAATTTATGGCGGCGAATTTCCCGATGAAATTCATCCAGATTTAAAACACACCGGTGCTGGTATATTATCAATGGCCAACTCAGGACCCGGCACTAATGGTTCACAATTCTTTATAACGCTGGCGCCAACGCAGTGGCTGGATGGAAAGCATACAATATTCGGTCGTGTCTATGCGGGTATGCAGGCGGCGAAACGTATTGGAATGGCCGAGACAGATAAAAACGATCGACCTGTGGACAGTGTACGAATAGTGAAGGCGAAAGTGGAAAAGTTTTGAGAAGAGGGTACAATATTTCTGGCTTTTTAGTTTATTAATTTAATACTTAACTAACAGCATTTTGTTTTTTGTACACCAAACAAATCAACTAAACATGAACTTAAACTTAATCAAATAATACTAGAGAGTGGTTCAGTATTTATATTAAAGGACACGCAGGTTTTGATAAAAACTCATTTCCCGGTAGTAGAAGTTGATCCTACATGACACTATCCAACATGTCTACAAGCCGTTTTATTTCACGTCTTAAAGAAGTAAAGAAATTTTAAAGTTATGTATACAACATTGAGAAGCATTAATAAAATTGTATTTACATTCGTTGCCCTAATTGCTCAGTGGGCTTCATCGATTTGGTAATTTCTTCTGTTTTTGCCATTATTGTATACATGCATTTTATGTTGGCATCCATGCTATCTGTCAGCTTATTTACAGAATTTTTATGCACTTCAACATTATCAGCGGTTATCGAGGATATCTGAAACAAAACAAAAAAAAAGTTTCATATAAAACTAACGATTAAAACTTGTGTAAATGTTTAGGTAGGGTAATGACTTGATATCCTGTCCTCTTTTACTGCGAATATGCTTTTGGAACAACACCTAATACCCGTTAAAGGTATAGGCCGACCTTCTCGCACTCATTTATGTCGTGCACGATACATATTTCCAAACTAATGAAGCAATTTTATGTTCAATTATGAAAAGGTTTACCAGTTGCCATCCAACCCCACGTACCATGTCGTATTCCACCTTGTATACTAACCGAATGCAAAAGATTACACAGATTCTCCGTTAAATTGTCAACTGACGCAGCTAAATATTGTGCCTCAATTTCAATGTCACTTAGTACATTCGCATCGATTTGTGGCTTCTGCGTTTGTAGATAATGGCGCGTCAGCAAACCAGGAGCTGTTGAGGTGGAAGGCGTGCTACTTTGTGAAGCTCCAATTTGATGCTGATCACGACGAAGCTTTTCCTCTAAATTCTCAGCGACAAAATGACGCATTTCTCCGTCAGTGCTAGTGGCTCCTTCAAGCTCATACGGGAATGCTGTAATAATGCGAGACATTGAATTAATCAAAAACAATAAATAATTGTTTGAGAAGCCAAAACCGCCACGCACATGAATCACAATGCAATGAGTTTGGTCGTTTTGGTGTTTTGCTTTCTTCACAGGAGCTTTCCTTAGAATGTTCATCTTCTTCTTCGTCCTCTTCTTCCTCGCTGTTTTTACCCTTGGCATTATTCGCCATAGCGTTTGTGTTATGCTGCTGCATATGCTCTGGTGGCACAGCTCCGGGATATTGTGCAAGAAATGGAATTTCGGAATAGGATTGTGGATTTGAAGCATTGCTGGTCTTCCTTGTTCGAGAGAAATGTTCCTGGTCTTGCAGTTCGTCATTGGAGGCATCTGGAATGCCATAACGTGGCCGTATTGGAATATCTTGACTGCGACGAGACATTTTAATTTTGTAAGAAATTAATACTTTAATGCAAATATAAATACAAGAAACACTACTGCGCTTTCAGAACATAACCCAACGGTTGAATTCCATCGCCTCAAAAGTAAGTGCTCAGAAGATGCTTGCAAGTGCGCCAAATTGTATGTAAACTCTTTGGTTTACATTTTACCATAACTGTCATTCTTCTTCGTATTCAATACTCACAATAAGATAAATTGTGCCATGTACCACAAATAAATACACCGTCAAAATAGAAAACTATGACTCGGCTTCCCAAGTTTCCAATCCCCGTTTGATTTTGCTTGCATTTGCTTTTCCACACATCAAGATCTCTTCATCAATTCTTCTTTTAATTTGTCTGACATTTCAAAGGACGAACAGCAAATAAGAAAACTTGCCGGTACGAGCAAGTCTGTATCCGTCTCCTCTCGCCTTTCCTCTCTCGCCTACAAACTCAACTTGCTTTAAAGAAAACGTGACGTGTGGAAAACACATACATAGATTAGCCAACTTGCTCATTTAAAAGGGACCAGGAAGGTCTAGAGTTGTGTTTTTTAAATTTCCACTGGGCAAGTAGATTCAGATGACCGTGGTCACAAATTGTGATTCACAATAGATACACGAACACAATGAATGCGGCAAATGACAAAAAAAAAAAACAATTTTCAATTTGCTTATTTTCGTTGAAAATAATTCTCCTTTTCCACAAGGCAAGTTGCTTGGCGAGAGAGGAAAGGCGAGAGGGACGGGTACAGACTTCCGAAGAAGAGAAACACCTCTTCGAGTACGTTATAAAGTGCTCAAACCACTACTATGGCCTGAGTATAAATGAATTAAAGGTGTTTGCTTATGAATTAGCTCGAAAAGTGGCCAAAAAATTGAATTGAGAATAAAATGGCCGGCCGCAAATGGTATTACAAATGGATGAATCGCCATCCCATTCTAACGAACGCCACAACAAACGTCATTAAACCGAGTCAAGGAGTTTTGCTGATAAAACATTAATTTCTGCTGCGGAACGAGGAACAATGGCAAAGAACAAGGAATCTTCGATGACCTTCGCCATAATCGCTGCTGGTTTGATGTCAAAACATACAGCCAGCTGTTTTAGATAACTTTTCACTGACCTGGTGCTAATGATTTGGCTAATGGTTCTGGGTGGATGTATCAACCTGAATTCGTGCAGTATATGCAACATTTTATTCGGTATAGTGGGGCCAGTCCAAATAAACAGGTTTTCTTGTTGTGTTGTGCTGCAAAAGGGTGCACAGGCTCACTTTTCCACCACACCGAAGCCGCTAGATGTTTCAGTTTCTGGGCCAATGAAAAAATATAAAACAGTTTGTTTTTCATGGCAAAAAAATTATGGAAATATGGTTTGAGAAATGCTTCATATTTCTGGGCTCGCTTGTTAGGCGACTCCATCAAACATTATATCTAGCTTCCGCGTAAGTAACATTTGCCCCACAAATCCGTTAATTTTCACTGATTCTGAATTTATTGGTACACACGAACAGATTTCAACCTTTAAAGCATCATCGTCAAGACCATCTACGTTCATTTGCCGTGTTTGAAGTTTTACTTCTATTTTAGACGAGTTTGGCCCTTTACATGCAGCAACACCAAAAAAGCGGTCAAAGCTTGGGCGAAAGCAGATGAAATCTTTGAAATTAACGTCGCCTGAGAATGCCACAACTTTGCGCCAAAGTTACCACTGGTGTTTTGACATCTACCAATTGTGACTCGGGCATGGCTATTTCGGCTGAAGAGTGACGGATTGGCGCATTTTCATTTGATTTTTTGCGTATTTTCATAAAATATTTTTTTTTTTTTTTTTTTGAATATAATTTTTGATTAATTTTCATTGTTATACTTTTTTATAAAATGCTTTGAAATGAAATAAATTTTGATATTTCTGAAAGGCATATGCCTCATAATTTTTCATGGATTTTTCAGGTATGACATAACGGATGACATTTTTTTTTGTTTAAAAAAGTACCTTCACTAGAAATCAGATAAAAAAAATTGTGTAAGTCAAATCATATATGTTTCTTGATACGAAAGTTACCATTTGTCATAAGCTTTCGAATGGTGCCTATGAGATCAAAAAATATTTACTCTACTCAGAAATGTTCAAAAACAAATATTTAACCATTATATGAGATTTGAAATCATTGTCAACATCAGCGTTTTTTCTAATATTAGATGATTTGTGTGGAGACTTAACGTAGTTATATAACAACAAAGACTTCAAATAAAAGTTAATTAATTTTGTCAAGCATTGCTTATTGTGTGCTTTTATCAGTATAAAATAATTTGTGGAAATTATGAATATTAAGATTAAAGTCATTTTGTCGTTATAGCTTTCATTGCACGAAATTTCGTGCAAACGACATTTTGTTGTCAAGCTCTACCCATAATTGCGTCGGACAACGGGAATTTAAACGTCGGCTACCGGCTTATTTGATCTTATGAAAAGGATCAGAGTTGCAGCGGGTCGTGGTCACGACGGTAAATTTTCCGTCCAATTAGATCTGTTTCTATTTTCACCATCGAGTGGCAAGGTCGCAGGGTTGCATTTAATAAATTCGTTTTGTTAAAAATTAATTTTAATGTGTAAGTAATTGATAAATACGCATAGTCCTATACATTCTATAAGTAATTTTTATTCTGGAAGCGCAAATACTGATCACCACAATGTAATTAGTTACCGTCGTTCGACGCTATTGTGTTCATACAGACGGATTCTCCGACAGAAAGTGATCAGTTGCACCTAAAAGTGCTGAAGAAATTTTATTGCATATCTGTTCGGTTTGGTTTGAATTAATTTTGTTCCTGGAATTATCAACCCTGAGCTTTGGAGTATTCACAGTTTAGTGTCAAAACTTCGTCGAGTTGGTTCACAAGAATTAGTCGTCCCGGAATAGTCGCGAAAAAAAAAGTTGTGTAGCGATGGCGAACAACGTTCACTTCAAGATCTAATAAAAATAAATAACTAAAAATTCGTAGGCGTAGTTTTTACTCGTATTCTGTAAAAAATAATCTAGATGAAAAGCTATGTCAAATAATGTATGTATGTATGTAAAAATGAATAAGCATACATTAATGTCAAAGTAGAAAATATATATATATTGAGGGTAAGCTCGAAAATGCCTCGAAAACGAAATGTCAAATTTTGTGTGGAAAGTAGTTTACGAGCGTTTGCCTCGAACATTTTCGAGGCAAATTTGGCTCGAGAGCAGAGTGAAAACAATTTGATACCAATCTGCTGAAGTACATTGATTTGCCTAGCATTTGATATAAATACTTGCATGCATTGTAAACGCAATTTGGTTAGTTGAAGGGGAATCTGTTACGTTGCATCAACTCTTGTGGGGAATTTACGGTTGTTGGGGCGCCAAGATTTGTGGATGGGAATAACATTTGCGCCGAAATAAAATGAAAATATTAAATGGTCATATTTGATTTTCCGTTATGTTTTCGAGTTATGAACAATTTTGGAAAAAACTGTCAAATCGCTGGTAGGTTCATTGTGATCAACTAGAAAAAGATTTTAGTGAAAAATTGAGAGCGCATTAGTGTTGGCATTGCATATGTAGTGTTAGACCGATACAAGTAACTTCGAGTATCGAGTACTTTTTTACTCATGTGTTCTAAATATGACAGTAACGACAGGTGAGAGCTGGTTTTTTCGCTTTTGCTTATGGTTCTTTTTACGTTGTTTGAAAAGCCATTATGTATGCGTACAAGGTAACGACCAACAATGCAATAATAACATTAATTTGAAGCCTTTGTATTTTGATCTTAGCCCGAACGAACGAAAGAATTTTCATTCGTTCGGCCGGTGTGTTCGCTATAAAATGTTTAGGCGAGGTGAACGATTACATACTCCGTTACTGTTGTTGTGAAATTGTGCAAATTAAGTGAAAAAGAAAAAAAAAAACAATTGGAAAAGAAGTAAAAACGTAATTGACGTATAGTGCAATGACTACAAATGATTATTTCATTCGAAAATTTAAAGTGATATTTTGGAACATTATAATTTGCCATCTGCACCTGGCGAGCGAACAGGATGGCTTTGGATGTTTGTTCGGAGCCTATGTTGGTCCGGTGTAAACGGTTGCGTAAATGAAAATTTATTAGCTAAAATTTCTACGCGAAAGAATCTTCATTCGGTCAGCGAATGATTCAATTCAGCGTTACAAAACATGTTTTATAGTTTAAATTTTTTGGTTTGATTTTAACTTACATAAATCCCACAATTGGAAGTAAACAATCGTTTGTTCATTTCGTAATGACACAGTTCATTAATTTTGGTCTATGGTTAATATTAAATTATTTATGATCGTTCACTATTATTTCAAAAAAGTTTGTATATACATTACAGCTTTCCAGTTTTCTGTAAATCAAACCAAAATAGACATTTACCTACGTTAGCTCGTGTGCTAAAAATAAAATAGACCACAATTCACTTAAGCAATTTTTCAACGTATTGACTGGAAAAACGACTAATTAATCTTGATTTTATATTACGATTTTTTTACAGACATAGTAAGTCTCTTTATTGTGACATGCAACAACTTGAAAAAGAAAAAAAAAAAACAATTGTAAATTGTGAAATTATATAATTTGCTTGTTTGCTTTCTTTGAAAATAAATAAATTAATGAAGTATTTTATTAAATATTATTATTATTTTTATTGGTATAAAATGTAAACTAGCCCCCATGTAAACTAGCTCGAAAACTCTAAAATTTTCTAGTTTTTCGAGTCTACAAGTTTTAATGAATAAACTTAAAAATAATAAATAAAAAAATATAAAAAAAAAACAGTTTGAAAACGATAAAGAATTGGAAGAGGCACACCGATTCTCTCACTACAACACAAACGTCAATTTCAAGTCAGTCGTCATTTTGCCATTTTGTGGCGTCGGAACAAACGAACGTGATAAATGTTGTGTTTCTTCTGACGTGTATACACAATTAGGAACTTGTTTGCACGGCGAGCTAAGTGGCGAAGTGGAAAGTTGTAGTTTGATATTTGTTATCGATAATTCCCCATCTCTAACCGTACTAACAAAAAACCATAGCGTAATAAGTAAAGTGATATCAGGTAGTGACGCTTTGATTTTCCCCGAAAATTCGGCGAAGCATATCTGGTTCAACATAACCATATTTAACAAAATTAATCGCTTAGGAAAAATCGCATTGCCATTTCATAATGAATAGACTTACTGCTGAACAATGTTTGCAAATCGAGATGGCCACCGATCCCGATTTTCACAAGAAAATTTTGTTCAGCGATGAAGCTCACTTTTGGTTGAATGGGTACGTTAATAAGCAAAATTGTCGCATTTGGAGTATCCATAATCCACAAGCCATTGTTGAGACGCCGTTACATCCTCAAAAAGTCACTGTTTGGTCTGCCCTATGTGCAGAGGGAATCATTGGTCCATATTTTTTCAAAGATGAAACCGGTCATAATGTTACAGTCAATGGGGAACGCTATAGAGCCATGATTAATAACTTTTTAGTGCCTGAATTGTGAATTGGAGGATGTTGATGTGGACGACCTTTGGTTACAACAAGACGGCGCTACATGCCATACAGCCATACAGCAAACGAAACAATCACAATCAATTTATTGAAGGAAACTTTGGGTGAGCGCATTATCTTGCGTCGTGGGCCTGTGGCGTGGCCTCCAAGATCGTGCGATTTAACACCGCTGGACTATTTTTTGTGGGGCTATGTTAAGTCGCTTGTCCACGCCTCTCGGCTGAAATTTATTCGAACTAGCCGCGGCGGCCACTTGCCCGAAATCGTTTTTAAAACATAATGGCAAATCCTTATCTTTATAATAAAGCTAAATTCTTGGCCATAACATTAAATTATATGCGTTTTATTTCTTCTTGAAAACCACACTTCTAACAAAAAATACCCTGTATTTACGCAGAGGGTAAACAATGATCGTCGCAACGGAAAATGTCAAGAAAATGATGAGCGGCCCCCTCTATTAGAAATAGCATAAGAAAAATTATTTATATACGACGAAGTTGCAGGAAAACAAATTTTATATTCTACTACTTGCAAAATATCACGCACAAAAACAGCAAATGATGGTAACACTTTTATGGAAATAACTAACTACACTTAACACTATTTTTTTTTGGGTATACATTCACACGAAAACCGCTCCACCTGAAAATAACACGAAAATACGAAAATAATGATTTTTATGTTAAGGAATATTTATTTTATTTTTTAAATATTATTATTATTTTCTGGGGCGTAGGACACAAGGTAAAGTTCGTGACAGTCGCAGGTGCGTCCATGGTCGATCCTTGCGCTTCTACGTTTCAAGTCGACACACAGCCTCCTCGTGGCGTCCCCTGGATAGCGATCTGACAACCGTCAGTGATTTAACTAATGTGTGCGGCGGGCTTCTCCATGGCCTTGAATGAATGGTTGTGCGTCGGGCTTGGAACCCACCACGTTAAAATACCCTCCAATGAAACCTCCAAACAAGCCTCGGATGATGAACCCCTCTAATATTGACGACTCCCGCAAACGCCCAAAGGACAACGATTTACGGATATGCACCTGGAATGTCCGAACCCTCTACAGGGAAGGTGCCTCTATCCAGCTGGTGGATGTCCTCCAAAAATATAGAGCTGACATCACCGCTGTACAGGAAATGCGATGGACGGGACAGGGTTGCTCCAAAAGAGCATCCTGTGATATCTACTACAGCTGTCATGCGTCGAGACACGAATTTGGTGTTGGATTTGTGGTTGGGAAGAGACTGCGTCATCTAGTCTCGAGGTTCACAGCGGTGAACGAGCGCCTAGCCACTATCCGCATCAAGGCAAAATTCTTCAACATCAGCCTAATTTGTGTCCATGCCCCGACGGATGAGAAGGATGAAACGACCAAAGATGACTTCTACGAGCTCCTCGACAAAGCTTATGAGCATTGCCCCCGCCACGATGTTAAAATCGTGTTAGGCGACTTTAATGCCAAGGTGGGCAAGGAGAGTCTCTTTGGTCCGACGATCGGAAAATTCAGTCTCCACGACGAAGCCACCAATAACGGTATGAGACTGATCGACTTCGCCGCGGCACGAAACATGACAGTTAGTAGCACCAGATTCCAACATAAGGATATCCATAAGGCCACTTGGCTGTCCCCTGATCAAAACACACGAAACCAAATTGATCACGTTGTGATCGACGGAAGGCACGCTTCCAATGTACTAGACGTACGCACAATACGTGGTGCAAACATCGACTCAGACCACTACTTGGTTGCAGCCAAGGTCTGCACACGTATATGTGTAGCAAATCGCGTACGGATAGGTACAAAGAGAAAGCTGGATGTCGAAAAGCTGCAATCACAACAGACAGCCAAAGTCTTTGCCAACCAACTTGCACTTCTCCTTTCGCAAAACACCCCTCAACTTGATGATATATGCGCACAGTGGACGCACATTTCCCGCTCTATGCGTACGGCTGCCGAAGAGGTGCTAGGCTACCACCGTCGACGGAGAAATATGTGGTACGACCAAGAGTGTCGCGATGCTACTGAAGCAAAAAACGCAGTATACAGAGCCACCCTGCAGTCAGTTGCAACGCGAGCTGCTAAGGAGCGATACAGAAAGTTGAGGAGGGAGGAGAAACGTCTTTTCAGGCGCAAGAAAAGAGATGAAGAAAGACGCGAGTTCAATGATATCGAAATGTTGCGGGACAGGAACGAGGTCCGAAAATTCTTTGAAAGAATAAGACGCCTGACTCTTGGTTTGAAGACCGGGGCCTCTTCCTGCAAGGATGAAGATGGAAATCTGGTGACAGATATCCAGGGCATAATGAGATTATGGAGGGAGCACTTTTCGCAGCTGCTTAATGGCGAAGACGGCAATAATCCCGCCACTGCGGAACCCACTCCGGAAACCCCAATCACTGACGGCGTTGAAGTACCGCCGCCTGACTATGAGGAGGTCTTAACAGCCATTGCTCGGCTGAAAAACAATAAGGCTGCAGGTGCAGATGGCCTGCCTGCTGAGTTGTTTAAGACCGGAGGCGAAGAGCTCAAAAAACGCATGCATGAGCTTCTATGCAGAATATGGTCAGATGAAAGCATGCCAAGTGATTGGAATCTCAGCGTACTCTGCCCAATCCATAAGAAGGGTGATTCCACGATCTGCGCCAACTACCGTGGGATCAGCCTTCTTAATATTGCATATAAGGTTCTATCGAGCGTACTGTGCGAAAGACTGAAGCCCATCGTCAACAAACTGATTGGACCTTATCAGTGTGGCTTCAGGCCTGGTAAATCCACCATCGACCAGATATTCACACTACGCCAAATCCTGGAAAAGACCCGAGAAAAACAGATCGACACCCATCACCTATTTGTCGATTATAAAGCCGCCTTCGACAGCACGATTAGGGATCACTTGTACGCCGCAATGTCTGATTTTGGTATCCCTGCAAAGCTCATTCGTCTTTGCAAAATGACACTGACCAACACCACCAGCGCAGTGAAAATTGGGACAGACCTCTCCGCACCATTTGATACCAAAAGAGGTTTCAGACAAGGTGACTCCCTATCGTGCGACTTCTTTAACCTAATGCTGGAGAAAATAATTCGAGCTGCGAACATCGACATCTCTGGCACTATCTTCTACAAGAGTGTCATGCTGCTAGCATACGCTGATGATATTGACATCATTGGCAAAAACGCTCGAGCAGTCAGTGCAGCATTCTCCAACCTGGAAAGGGAGTCTCGTCGTGTGGGTCTAGTGGTGAACGAGGACAAAACGAAATACCTTGTGTCAACAAACAAAGAGTCACGGCGTCTTGGACAAAATGTCACTGTTGACAACTACACTTTTGAAGTCGTCAAGGATTTCGTTTATTTAGGATCCAGCATAAACACCAACAATAATGTCAGCCTTGAGATCAAGCGGAGACTAACTCTTGCCAACAGGTGTTACTACGGGCTCAGTAGGCAATTGAGAAGTAGAGCCCTCTCTCGACCGACGAAAATAACGCTCTATAAGTCCCTCATCCTTCCCGTCCTAATGTATGGCGCAGAGACGTGGACATTGACCATCAATGATGAGAGACTGTTAGGAGCGTTCGAGAGGAAGATACTCCGTAAGATCTACGGTCCAGTATGCGTGGATGACGTGTTTCGAATAAGATGGAACAATGAGCTGTATGAGCTGTACGCCGACACTGACATAGTCAAGCGTATAAAACTCCAGCGGCTTCGCTGGCTGGGTCATGTTGAGCGAATGGAAGAAAGCGCTCCGGCTAGAAAGGTGTTTTATTCGAACCACGGTGGAGGATCACGCAGAAGGGGACGTCCTAATCTCCGTTGGAAAGACCAGGTGCAGGGCAACCTGACTGCACTTGGCCTTATCAACTGGCGCCAGCGCGCGCATAGCAGAAGTGACTGGCGAAGCTTTGTGGAGGCGGCCAAGACCGATCATCGGTTGTAGCGCCAGCTAAGTAAGTAAGTAATTATTTTCAAATTATGAGTGTAAGAACGGAAAAATATTACTCGAGCTCAAAAACGTATTTTTTTAGACAAAAACTAAAATACAACGGAATTTTTAAGAAAATGTAATTTATTTTTATAATATTCAAAACTAAACCATATCTATTAGTCTTTAAAGTGGTTTTCAAGAACTAACATCAAGTTACAAACAAAAAAATATCAGTAGGATGTTGCACCTCCTTTAGCCCGTATTACAGCCATTATCCTTGATGGTATCGAATCAACCAAAATTTGTAGGTTATCTTTGTTAATAACTTCATACCAAACTTTATTTAATGCTAAAATACATTTTTTTTTATATTCGGGATTCTGGTCAGCAACTATGCGCTTCATAATATGCCATAAGTGCTTGATAGGATTCAAATCGGGCGAGTTTCCCGGCCAAGTCAGCCGTGAAATTCCGCTGTCCGTGAATGTCCGTGAATATTTTTTCAAGCAAAAAAAGATGCAGGATAAATGCTCTTCACTAAGTTTTCTTGGCACTAAGTTTTCCTTTATGACTTGCCCATATTTTTCAGCATTCATAGTTCCTTCTAAAAAGTACAAAGGACCTCGTACGTAGTGGGAAAAGCATCCTCAAATCATCTGGATCTGTGGGAATTTCACTGTTTTTACAATACAGTTTTCTTTATAACGTTCACCATTGGAACGGCGCACGTACGGCAAATTGTCGGCGCATAGCAGGTTAAATTTACTTTCATCAGACCAGATGACATTTCGCCACTGCTCCAGTGTCCAGTTTTTAGCCCAAGCTAGACGCGCTTTTCTCATTTTTTCAGTCAACAATGGCATTTTTTTCAGGACGTCTTCCATATAAATCAGCTTCTCGCAGTCTCCTGCGTACAGTTTCAACACTAATATTTACGCAATGATAGGTTTCTAGCTCGGCCTGAATAGTTACGGCACTTTTAAATCGATCCTTTGTGCTAATATTTTTTATAAGGCTATCAATTCTGTTACTGGTTGCACGTTTAGGACCAGATCCTTTTTTTTTCCTCTCCAGCGACTCCATAGTATTTTTTTTTTTTTTTTAACGGACAATTGTGGCTTGTGAGGAACCCAATTTTTCAGAAATTTTCTGTTAGGAAAGTCCTTGGTCCACTAATGTAAGTACAGCGACGTTTTTGTCATGTGTCAGCTGCTTATATTTTGCACTCATTACTGCACTTATTTCACAAAAAAAACTTCTGCGTTAAACAAATGCACTAGAGTAACTAATTTCTGTTGTCAACACATTTGGAATAATTTAAACGGGGAAATCCCCTTTATCGCAGCAAGAAAAAATAAGTAAATTACCCAAATTTTTACATAAGTATTAAAAAATCACAACTGACAAAACTGTGTGTGTATACGTGAGTGACAGTGTAAGAAAGAGTAGGCATGACTTTAGTAGTACTTAGTAGTATTGTGGTGTTCGAACTAATGAACTTTCAGACGTATGAGAAATGTCAGAGCTGCTGCATTGTTAGACATGATTGAAAGCAGCTGAAATATGTGAATATTGAGGTTAAGTTCAGTTGAATACGTTTGTTTTGAAGTTTTTTCACATAGCGTCTCGACTAGCCATAATTCATGATGTGTATATACATAACTTTTCATACTCTTAGAGGGCGCTGCCTATCAGTTTCTCGTCAAATTTTAAATTTCAAACACAAATTTGGTATTTATAAAAAAAAAAGGTTGGAAAGAAAAAGAAAAACCCGAGGCACAAACAAATGTTGATTGTGTTACGATACCACAAACTCATTGTAACAGTATTTGATAACAACGTTGTTATTCAAGAAATTAATAATGAAAATGATTCTTTGATAAGCGAATGAAAATAATTTCTTTCCGATGAAACTATGTTTTCGTGTACCTATATACCTATGGTATAAAATATATGAAATAAAACAAATCTTAATTATCAAATATTTTCCAACTTTATTTATATTAAATCTAACGTGAAAACCCAAAAAGCGAACGTTCTAAAGAAGTAAACTTCTTTCTGTAGGGCTTTCCACTGACGCACACAATTCTTTTGTATTCTGCGTTTGCAACGGCGTAATTTGAATTGGTAGTTTTGCATTAAAACGCTTTTTATATGAATGTTGGATGACTGGAGGGAATGAAGGTTCTTGATTAAAAATAAAAGTTCGGAGGTTTTTCCCAAAAGGAGGCAAAGTGTGATGGTTAGACATTGGGTACTGAGAAAAGCAGTTCGCTACACGTATCGTACATCACAACAACACATTCTCTTCGTCCACTTCGTAGAGTTTGTGTACACGTACACAAACGATGTACGATACACTACGATAGGGAGGCATATTGTACAGGGTATTTTTGCTTAGAAGTGTGGTTTTCAAGAAGAAACAAACGCATATAATTTAATGTTATGGCCAAGAATTTAGCTTTATTATAAAGATAAGGATTTGCCATTATGTTTTAAAAACGATTACGGGTAAGTGGCCGCTGCGGCTGGTTCGTATAAATTCCAGCCGAAAGTCCCAATTTTCAACCATTTTTTGCAGCAATTGGGATCAATTGGTATGTCAGTAATAACGCGCCGAATATTATCTTCCAAGGCGTCAACCGTCCCGGGCTTATCTGCGTACACAAGCGACTTCAAATAACCCCACAAAAAATAGTCCAGCGGTGTTAAATCGCACGATCTTGGAGGCCACGCCACAGGCCCACGATACTTAAACACGATCTTGGCTGTATGGCATGTAGCGCTGTCTTGTTGGAACCAAAGGTCGTCCACATCAACATCCTCCAATTCAGGCACGAAAAAGTCATTAATCATGGCTCTATAGCGTTCCCCATTGACTGTAACATTATGATCGGCTTCATCTTTGAAGAAATATGGACCAGTGATTCCCTCTGCCCATAGAGCACACCAAATAGTGAGTTTTTGAGGATGTAACGGCGTCTCAACAATGGCTTCTGAATTATGATCACTCTAAATGCGACAATTTTGCTTATTAACGTTCAATAAACCAAAAGTGAGCTTCATCGCTGAACAAAATTTTCTTCTGAAAATCGGGATCGGTGGCCATCTCGTTTTTGTAATAAATTTGCACGATTTGCAAACGTTGTTCAAGAGTAAGTCTATTCATTATGAAATGGCAAACCAAACTGAGCATAAATCAAGTGACAGCTGTCAAAAAGACCAACTCCGAAGAAAGAATTGCCAGATTGAAAACCACACTTCTAAAAAAAACACCCTTTAGTATCGATGTTGAAGTTGTTTTCTCATTGGTTTAGCTGCCAATACCGTCCACAAAAAAAAGTATTCAAATATTTTCCAAAAAAAAATATTTAAAATTCATATATACAAACGTGGGTGTGTAATTTTACCACTGGGTTCGTCAAATCACCTTTAGTATTGTTGTTTCTTTTTGTTGTTTTCTTCGATTTGGTTTCTTCTAATCGATATTTTTATTTTTAATTTTCACTTCACTTGCTTACATTCTTATTTATTTATTTGATTCCACTTACATTTCATCTAATTCAAAATCGCGTTTACTTACTTGCTTACTTATCTGGCACTACAACCGATTATCGGTCTTGGCCGCCTCCATAAAGCTTCGCTAGTCGCCTCTGCTATGCGAGCGCTGGCGCCAGTTGATAAGGCCAACTGCAGTCAGTTCGCCCTGTACCTGGTCTTGCCAACGGAGATTAGGACGACTCTTCTGCGTGTTCCTCCACCGTGGTTCGAATAAAACACCCTGATCAGACTTTTTATATATACATATAAAATCGCGTTTAATTTATTTTAAATTCAGCCGACAATATGCGCAAATATTTAATATTTGTACACAGAAAGTATGAATGTGCGTTAGTGATGAGCGATTTATTTACGTCGATGTATCGAAAATATCGATATCTTGGTGTCGACGCACTGTATAAGCTGTAGATGTAGTCATATATCGTTGTTTTTCTTCCGACACATCGAATTTTATTTTCCAATTTAATGTATATATTTTATATTACGCGAACAATTTAAGTAAAAATTACATTAAAAATGTTAGTAGTTAAAACTTGTTTGTTTATGAATTTAAACTTCTTGTGAAAGACTGATTTTTAAATAATTTAATTTTGTAGAGAAAAACTAGCATTTCCGCTTTCCACATATCAGGTTTTATCTTTTATTTTCAATTTCATGAGATTTTTCTTTTATATTAAAAATTTCTAGTATTTTTAGTTTAAGCTATAACTCATGAACAGAAGATACAGGGATTGAAAAAGCAAAAGCGCTACAGTTAGTGTCCGACCGAAAATATTCGGTGTCGGAGGGAGGATCTGAAATACTTTTGCATAAAAAATATATCTAATGTAGGCGTAATGTAGAGGACCTGTATCATCTCAACATCACTCTGTGTCCATTATTCAGCCTTGGACAAACAGTTTTTTTTTTCTACCTCCTATAAAAGATGGAGTAGTCTAAAATCACCCAGTACATCGAAACTTTTCTGACCCCAATTCTTCTCGTACTAAGACAGAATCTTTGCTCTCACTTCCTCGCAAAGAATGCAATTTATTGAGATGATAAGTCACTGGACATTGCTTCTTTAAGTATAACGCAAATAAGTTCGGGTTGGGTGAACACGACCTATCTAGGCGAAATTTAAAATTCGTCAAATACCTGACATAATACGACTCTGGGCAAAATTCCTGACAAGGCGTCTAATGCCTGGCTGTCAGACTTAATTCCTATACTATACTATAAAAAACTCAGCTAAATTTTACTTGGGTCATGTACAGGATAACATGGAACGTGGTCAATGGTGAGCGAAAAACGTAACAGTATAAAGAGTTGCGGGTTTGTCCGGAAAAGGTGTCTTATGCCTGTCAGGCCTAATTTCTAACACATATGGCAACCCTACTCCGAGATGATATTGTTCGTACAGTTGTACATTTTTGGTACAATTTGAAACCCAACATTTAATTAGCATATTTTTGGTACTATTTTATCAATAAAAAATATTGTGTTTATTTTGAAATTTAAATTTATTCTTGGTATAGATTCTTGATAAATAGCCTGTGTCCAGTACCTAAAATCAATTTAAAACACAATGTGAATAATAACAACATTGTACAAACCTTGAGCTATTGAAGTTGCGGTGGCATGGCTTCTCCGTCCTTGAGCTGCAAGGTAAAAAGAGCTATGACCTTCCGTACCATATATTTTTCCAGCTAACCATGTTCAGCTGTTCACATCTCTCCTCTTTCAGTATTACACTACAACTAATTTATTGCAAAAACATTTGTGGTTTTTATTTCTTAAAAAATATCTGACTAACATCGTAAGTAACCTTTATGTTTTGGCCAGCTAAATTGGGAACCAATGTTCGGCAGTGGCTTAAAGAAACCAACAGACAATAATTCTGCTTTTATTTAAAGTAACTTGTTAAAAATCTCAATTTGATTCGGTAAATGGAGGATGAAATTTCATAGGCTTTGGGTGTGTTTATTGAGACTTGATGCATTTACTTATTTCAGAAACTTTTTATTTTTTTTTGTAGGTTTTATGAAAACTTATCAGTTTCTACTATTGTTTGTACTGTAAAAGTCACGTGGTTGTTGTAAAAACTCATTACTAATATTACTTAGTACAGCTTGCTGATGAAAAACCCAAAAACACGAGTTATTGAATAACGTATTTGACTTCAGAATAAAAAACTCAGTTCGAAGTCACCGATTGAAGTCACCAACCGATTGGTTGGTTGGTTTTTTTTTTGGGAGAATCTTATGATTTCAAAATCATCACTGCGCTGAAGTTTCTTGACTTCAAGTGACTGTAGAGTTATTATGATACTTATTTCATTTCGTATAGACTTCTAACGGCCTTTTTTATTCTGGAATCAAAGATGATATTCAATAACTGCAACCAAAAATTATTATTCATTTGTGACTCACATATATACTCTCAACTGAATGCATTCTTTTACAGCGCTGATGTTTTTGGTATCTCTTTATCTTGAAAATTTCATATTACTTAAAAAACATTATCAAAAAGTAATTTTTTCTCTACTCAATGTTGACGTGCATATTTTTAGAAAACTCGAAATCGAATTTGTATTGCACTTGTGTAATTATTTCTCCAGTTTAGTTCAGAAATAGCAGCTGCATTTCTTTACATAATAGAAAAAACCTACCCTTAATTCTTTAATGATAAGTATGGAACGCGCGTTATATTGTTTTTTTTTGATATTTTTTTTTTTTTAATATCTATATACGCAACCTAAAAATATAAAAATTAAAGAATACTATTTCTGTACGGAATAAACATTCGAGTATGTTCCGTAAAAATTACCCCTTATCGCATGAATACCCAATACCATCGGGGTCCCTTATCTGGTAAACTGTAGTTCATAGGGGGAAATTCTTTTAAAATAATTCATAATTATAGTGGTGCTGAAACGATAATGATGCGTCGGTTAAATATAAAGAAAATAACGACCATCGGTTAAATAAGCAAACCGATGAATAACAGCGGCGGTATAGTTTCAAAAAATAAGCCGCTTAACTTATTAGTACTGTAGCTAACCACCCTGCGTCTACATCTGCCAATGCCGGTTATGCCAACAAAAAATTGCTGAAAAATTGTCTGTGTGACGTAGGTGTCCTGCCAATTATCAAGCCAGTTAATTTCTAACAAAATGTTAGTCGTGAAAAGACAAACACTTTCTTATATAAGTTTGAAGTTTTCGCGCTTTTATTCTCTCTTTTTGTTTCTTCTTAACATTTGGCAAAAAAAAAAATAGCTGGTAGCCTCATTGTGTTCACAATTAGCATGACATCAAGTCAGCTAAAGAAAAAAATTTAAGTGTGTTAGTGTTGGCATGCCAGCATTGGCAGGTGTAAACGCTGGGTGGCGAGTTTAATAATGCCACCGTACTGTAACGTAGCCAACTGTCACTTATCGATGTGGGATATAAAGAGTGCAAGTTTTAACCGTAATAGCAGCACAGCTTAGATTTCTGTTTTCCATACATTAGTACGTTACGCTAAGTTACGATGCGATACCTTTACATAGTTGAACCTTTTACAGTTTACTGTACGTTTACTGTACGTTTACACCAAGTAAAAAGCCACCCTGAGAAAAATGTCTGTTCCTCAATGTGAATGAACGAAGAAATCCTCGGTCTGATTAATCGCATCCACTCATGTTGTGCATGTTACATTTTTGTACATGAATGGAAGGGATTTACAGTTTTATGTCGAATCCGAACGGCAAAATGAAAAGCTTTTCATAAGCAATTTTTACTCTTGAAGGCATGCCATTGCCTGCCTAGAGGTGGTGCTGTGTAGAAAAATAGTTTCTTCTCTTTTTTTTTGATTTTGCCTGTGCCAAGATCTGAACCCCGGACACTTTGCGTAGCAGGCCAACGCACTACCAACTACGCCACGGCGACCACATAATGTATCTTACGATATTTGAATAGAGTAACAACTCAGTCTCCTTTTTTTTTTTTTTTACTAAAAAGAGATAAAATGGCGCTGATAACTTGCGCCGTTACCAGATTTTTTTATACTTATGCATGCACCTTCATATCAAATATTTTGCATTTTCTCTTTTTTTTTTTTATTGTTTGTTTTTTTCACATTCTTTTCTTTCTCTTTATTACCTACACTCTGCGTGTCTGTCGACGTACATAAGTACGAGTGTGTTATTTTTCTTTTACTATAAAAAGTTACTTGACACTTTTAAGCTTACAAAACTCGCTTTTGCGCTTACACATACCACTGACAGACGTACAACAAAAACAGCAGCAGAAAAATTCGCATTCGACAAGTTCCACTTATAACCTGAATGCCAAATGCTGCTTGCTGATTTGAACCTGCTAAACCAGCCTAAATTGAGGGCCCTTTTTTGTATTGCATTTGAGAGCTAAAATCAAAATATAAGAAATACTACATACATAATAACCAGTTAATAAAAAAAAAGAATGAACAAAAGAAAAATAAAAAGAAACAAGTAACGAAGAAAAAAGAGAAAAAACCTTTTTATATAAAACAGAATCCGAACCAAAAATCAATTCAAATCGATTGAAATTGCTATTGCTGCTTAATTAAAGTGACCCTTTTATTGCTGATGTTATTGTTGTATGTTGTCGCTTAAGCATGATTGATCAACTTTGTAAAAAAAAATATGTGGTTTCCATATATGTTCTGTGGTTCTTTTTACGTTTTCTTTCTTCTTTCTCAAAGGAGAAGATCAGGGAAAAATGGAGGTATAAAATCCGGGTATAAATTGGCAAGAAATATGTCAAATCAGTCATAGTGCTGAATATATTCCTTTCCGACAAATCTTACGACCCAAGCCGACCCGACTAATTTAGCAGTCGGTGTAAGTAGTAAATATTAAGTAAACTATTAAAAATATACTCCATTTTAGATTAACATCTAACCCATCTAGTTTAATTTTACTTCGTCCAACGTTTCTCTAATTTTTTTATGCCCTTCAAATAATACAATTTCTTGAGGCCCTCAAAATAGGCGTTTGTTTCATCGATACCCTCTGCATTCGACCCAAATCTCTTAACGCCGAGCCATATCATCATGTTTAATAAGAGAAAATAATCGCAAGGGCTAAATCTGGAGAATATGCTGGATGAGGGAGCAATTCCTAACGTAATTCATGAAATTTTGCCATTGCGACTGCGGACTTGTGCGCTTGTGTGTGTTGTCCTGGTGGAAGAGAACTTTTATTTTCGTCAAATGCTGTCGTTCTTACTTGAAATCGGCATCGAATCGATGCAACAGCTCTGCATAATATTCGTCGGTGATCGTTTTTACCATTTTCAAGGTAATCGATGTGACTGAGAACGTTCGTATCTCAAAAACTGTCGCCACAGATGCACCTTGGCCTTCTTCGTCTTCGAATCGCCTAAAGAAATCCACTGTTTCGACTGTTCCTTGGTCTCTGGCGTATTGTGATGAATCCAGATTTTGGTCACGGTTACGAAACGGCTCAGATTTAACATCGCCAAGCACTCCTTTAAAGTTGTTAAACGATTGCGTAAGGAAAAATATGCCTTCAATACTTCGTGATGATGTGTGATGGAAAATATTGACGGAATTCAGAAAATTCTGATTTTTGCTGTCGTCGTTACTTGTAGTAATGCCATTTTTAATGATCGTGTTAGTCTGACTAGTAATATTGCCATATATAATGACCGTGCAAGGGCCGCTTTTAACTTTTTTTTGATCTGGCAATGTCAAAACGTCACTCAAGGTTTACATTTGTATCGTGGTTCAGTGTTGCCAGATCAGGGGTTTTCGCCCTGGATTTTAGAAGTTTTCAGCTTGTCAGGGGGACAAATATATGATATTAATATTATATGATTAAGGAGGACAAATATTATATAAGGTTGGCTAAAAAGAAAGTTCAGAACAGTGAGCTAAGTTTAACCACTGTTTTTTTTATTCATATATCAAAATAACCATATTGAGTCAAATATTTTCTATTGTTATTGACCACTTCGCGCCATGTTTAGGGCAAAAACATAATACCGTCCTTAAAGAATTCCTGGAGCTTCTGCTTGAAAAACCGGGAAAAGTCCTTTTTGCAGTCCTCTTAGGACTCAATTTTATGCTATTAAGATAATTCTGCAACGATTGAAAAAAATCGTAATTCGAAGGTGCAAGGTCTGAGCTGCATGATGGATGCATTAAAACTTCCCAGCCAAGCTCCCTCAGTTTTTTGCGGGTCATCAAAGAATTATTTGGTCTAGCGTTGTTGTGACGCCCTTTCTGTTGACTAATTCCGGACGCTTTTCTTTGATTTTTTCATTCAATCTTGTAAATTGTTGACAGTACAGTTTCGAATTAATCGTTTGGCCACGCGGAAGCAACTCGTAGTACATAGGACCCTTGCGATCCCAACAATTAATAGGCAAAACCTTACTTGGCGTGAGTTTCGGCTTTGCGACGGTTTGGGCAGGTTCAACTCGTTTTTACCATGATCTTTTTCGCTCATTATTATCATACATTATCCATTTTTCGTCATAAGTGACCAATCTGTGCAAAAATAGTTCGGGATCATTCCGTTTCAGAAGAGATTTACATACTGACATGCGGTAAGTAAGATTTTGTCAAATACCCAAATATTTATTTGAAAAGTCTACCTTTTTTAAATGGTTCAATACCGTTTGGTGAGCAATGCCATGATCCTTAGCGATGATGCGGTTGCCTATATGTTCGATTTAGGTACGAGTTTGACATACAAATTTCCAAATTGGAATCGATCATACCATTTTCCCCACTGTCATTTCCGATAAAGTACCTTCTCCATAATTTGCACAAATTTTTCTGTGAGCCTTCACGGCAGTTAAGTGTTTTCCGTAGAAAGAAAGGAAAATGTAACGAATTTTTCCCGATTTTGCACTCATTTTAGTAACGTTAAAACAGTTGAATAATGAAGAATAAAAATTGTTTATGATTCTCAGAGATGTCAACTACCATTAGCAACAAAGAGTTGCCAGACCGGACCAGCAATTACAGAGTTATCGTACCTTAAACGTTGATATATCCCTTTTCTGAGCTTTCCTTTTACCCAACCTTATATATAACACGTTATATGCGATAAATAACATTTTAGTACATTTAGGGGAAAACTATGGATTTTAGGAGGATATGGAGCTCTATTTAGGGCATCTATCACTGTCATGGTTCACGAGCGAGTAACGTTTGGAAATTTCTATCGAAATTCTGAGAAAATCCTGAATTTGATCGAAAAATCAACCTTAGAGATGAAGCTCATTTTTGTCTTAATGGCTTTGTCAATAAGCAAAATAGGCGTTACTGGACCACAACAAATCCAAATGCATTTCAAGAGATTCCATTGCTTCCACAGAAATTGCGACCGGTTGGTGTGGATTTGTTGAAATGAAATTGTACACACTATTGTTGATCTACTTGGAGTCACTAAACCTGGCACTTTATAGAGTTGTCTTTGCACTTCATATTCTTTAGTTTGTTTTGACATCCTCTTCTACTGTTTGTTATCTATATAATTGCTTTTCCAATAAACTGTCTCTTACTTTTACCTTTGTACGAAATAGTCGTGAACTTATTATTGTTAACTTCGATGCGTTAATACTCGACAGGATTTCATGCCGAATGTGTGATTGGGCCGTATTTTTTCGTTGATGAAAATGATTGCCACGTTACGGTCAATGGAGTTCGCTATCGTGCCATGTTGGAAGACTATTTTTGGCCAGTCTATATTGGATGGTCTTGACATCAGTCATATGTGGTTCCAACAAGTTGGTGCTACATGCCAAACAGCTGGTCAAACAATTGATATATTGAAGGGGAAGTTCGGTAATCATGGCCACTTCGCTTATGCGATTTAACGCTATTGGATTTCTTTGTATGGGGTTAACGTTTATGCCAACAAGCCAACAACGATAGAGGAGCTGAGGAACAATATCGAACACAAGATTGCCAACGTTCTGGTCATTATTAGTAATTCCTCAATTGAAAGTTTATCTGTGGAGATTAAGTTGTCCGTTTTGCCATTGGTTTCGAATAGAATACGTTCCTAGTCTCGAAGCTCTATCTTCCGATCAGCATTACCTAGCCAGTCAGATCACTGGAATTTTGCATTCCTGAGTTACTGATGCGAAATGCTCGGCCTAGGCCCTCCATGGGTTGTTGTGCCATTAAAAGAAGAAGCTATTTATTCCACCACAAAATCCACTCTTTCGATATAACTTTATGCGCGATAATTTTTCTCTTGGTTGTTGGCACAAGTTCCTTCTAGCTTGCCTGTCACTGCTTTAAAATGCCCTGCACAAATTCCTTCTTTACATCTTTGACGACTAAGAGAAGAGTCATTCGGGACCTCAGTCATTGCATGTTAAATATAATTCCACTATTGATCAGAAAGGTTTACATCAAAGCAAGAATTACATTCCATTTAATAATGCTTTCACTTGCAACTGCAACCTTCTTTAAAGAATTACATCATATTTCGTTTCTATTAACTCATTAATAAAATTCTAATAATCCTTACAATTATAATTACAATTGAAAGTTCTTATTTTACACATACATACATACTTTCAAACATATGGTGGCATTAAATACAGTTTTCCTTGACTGTTGTGAAATTCCAAACAGTGCGTTACACACACACACACACACACACATACCACATTTACTCAATAATTGTGAAACCTACCACTCATTGGTTTTCCTTTTGGTTCATTCATGTTGTAGCTACTTTTATTGTAGCTCACACACCACGAAATTCTACCACCCTACCACCCAAAACGCTGATTCACAATATTGGGCGGTTTTTCTATAAATGTCCTCGTTGTCGTTCTCATTTACTTGACTGCCGTTGCCAGTGCTCTACGTTCTCATGCCACATACTCATTCATAAAATGTGGAAAGAAATGATTGGTATGGAGAGATTGCGGAGGAAAAACATGAGCAAAGGATTTTTGCGTTTATATTTCGCAGCGCCAATTGTCACTTTAGCTCTGTGTTGTTGTTGTTTGCAGTTGTACGGTGTTACTGTCGCTATTGCTGTTACTAATACTTTCTGCTGGCGTTGACGTTGATTGGGGAAAAACCCATGCTAACGACGACAACGACAACGACACTTTCGGCCTCCAGCATTAAAAGCACTAAGTCTACCTCGACATTTGCTCTCTTTCCATATCCATATCCTTGCACCATTCGCGCTGCTTCTCAATGACTTGTTGGGGTTTTCTCTCCTTTTTTTTGTTTTGCTCCCCTTTTGCTGCTGCTGGTGCCGATTCACAGAATTATTTCACCTTATTTCCTTCTGTTCAATGGAGTTTTGTTCGGTTTTTTTCTCTAGAATTTGTTTCATTCATAGGACATTAAATAAGTCGAACTTCCCAGAAGTCGTAGAGCTGCCAATGAGCTTTTTGGTTTTTTTTTCAAGATTGTTCAAAGGAAATATTAAATATTTTATGCTTCTTTTGCACAGCCAAAGCTTTGTATAAGGGAACACATCTCTATAGGGATAGGATAGATAGAAACTCTAACCACAAAGTCCTTAGTCCTATTTAAGAGAAATCAAAATGCGAGTGATGACTGCCTGCTAAGTTGTGCAAGAAAGAAGAGGTGTCGGTAAAGATTAGTACTTCCGTAAAATCTAAGGCTGTGGAGAGTTTGAGAAGAGATTTTTCGCAAAATCTTAATTCAACAAACCTCACAGCGCGGATTCGCTGGAGCAATTTCACAAAATTATCCCAGTAAGAGGATTATTCGGCAACACTTCATGGTGTTGAAGCGGATGGTCACAGCGGATTCGCTGGATCAATTTCACAAAATTATCCCAGTAAGGGGATTATTCGGCAACACTTGTTGGTGTTGAAGAAATCAATCATGGGCAATCGGAGATGTATGAAATCGAAGCTTTGAATTGTTAAATTCAATCCTTTGGTACAGCATGTCGGATATAATCTTAGAAGGTGGTTAATTATTGTTTAATTGGTACCTTGCAGTTACAGCGCAAGAATAATTTCAGTAACGTATGTTGTGCTCTTCTATAAACGTCCAGAATTGATAACCGTTTACCTGAATCTTAGAAAACTGAGTATTTTGATTAACCAGTAGAACCTGGAGAATCTACGAAATACTTATCGTAGATATCTTGAAAATCTTGCGATTTCTCCATGACAACGCGAAATCTAATGTTGTGAATTTTAAAGCTTTTACGAAACAGAACCAGAACGACATGTCCCCTGACTTGGGGGAACCAAATATTGAACATTTAGCAGCGGAATGCGCGAAACCGAAGTCTTTGGCAAAATTGTTTTCAGTAAAATCCAAAATATATCCCGGGGCCATACGTAGGTACCTAGGTATCTACCGTTTCACTCGCCAGCACAGAGCAAGAAAAAACATCAACTATGGCATCCCCTGAAAGTTAACTGTGTCTACCCGGCAATTTTTATAGTTTCCGTTGTTGAAGTTTCTCTCTCTTTTGCAAGAAGTTATTCATTCTCTCTACTTGGCAGCCTCTCTTTCTATCTCTCAGACTATTGTCTGCACAGGAGAGCAAACTTGCAAATCTACCCACCATGCTTTTTTCAACTGCCTTTCAAATGTTATTTCTTGTAAAATTTTCATCGTTAACACAACCACAACAAATAACTAGGAAAAGTATAGCTCCACGCAAACAGAGCACAATAGAAAACGTTCGTTACAGTAATTCACAAATTTGCAAACAATTCATATTGCGCATGCACTTGCAATCTCCACTTCCCCCCCTTTACCCCTAATTTTGTGCAATGAAAAGAGCGTAAATTTGCTTGAGAGTGCAAATAGAAATCATGCCAAATGAACTAGGAACTAAGCTATCCATCCATCCATTCTTTTGCTGCTCAGAGTGAATCATAACATCGACGTATGCGGACACGAAATACGGATTAAAAGTTGCCTCGGACCAACAAAAAATCACAAAAACACAAAGTTGGTGTATGTTAGCAACAAAAAAGAAGGGCAAAAAGCTGAAAGAAGAAGAACGTACTGTGTATTCTATATATACATAACTTTTGCATGTTCCAGCAGTACGGTATTTCGCGAAAATCCGTAAAAATTTCGTGTAGTATGTGTAGAGAAGGTGTAGTTGTCTCGAGTAATAAGTGAAGTTAAAAAGAAAAATATTTGTAACGTAAGTTTGATAAACCTTTTCCATAAACAAAAAACAAAAAACAAAAATATTTAGTAACTTTTGTGGAACGAAATATGGTAGCAATTTTCTGTGTGTATTGTGTGTATATGTGTGAGTGTGTGTAAAAAGTGTTATTTTCAAAACCAGTTGAAAGCAGTTTCAACGTTTCAAAGGGCGAATTTAGTAAGTTAAGTTACTGTTGGCTTTTGTATCTTTCTTTTTCGGCAACAACACCAACCTTTTTAACACCAGCAACGAAGAGCAGACTCGCCCAGAATCTTGTCGCAGCGGTCGTAATCGTGAATGGTTGTTACTGTTGTTTGTTTTTTTTGGCTGCTATCATCATCAGCGCCGTCGCTGCTACGACGCAATTTTTGGATTGTACTTTTTGATTGTTTTTGGTGTAGCTTTCAACCTCGTTACCGCCGTCACCGTTGTCTCGACGTCGATTCTGTTCCTCGGCATACGTATAAAGAGCAGAAGTGGTAGAGGTGGCAGCGACATCAGCCTCTCAATTTCCTGCAGCCGCCGTTGCCCAAAACTAAACCGGCTTTTGTGAAATTATCTGTGTTTTTTCGTTTGTCTGTAGGTACATATTTGAGTATTTTTGATCTGTATTCACTGTTTGAAGCTCGCATCACAAATCAATCACTTTTTCCTTTTAAACTTGTAATACTTGCTCTCTCTCTCTCTCTCTCTCTCTCTCTCTTTCTCTATCTCTGGCTCTGGCTCTCTTCGTCTCTTTAAGTTTATTGCTTATGAAGGGGTTTTAAAAGTTCGGTTTTGTTGTGATGGTAGATAACAACCCCTCTTCCCAGTGCCAATTTAATGTTAACAGAAAGTTTAATAAGAAAAAAAAAGCATTCTCAAAATAAAGTTACTAAAATTTGTGATTTTCTTCTACAACAATTTGTAAAATAGGGCTCCGTTAAGAGCAAAGAACAGTGTGGAACTATTTGGCTCAAACTTCTAAAGAAAATCAAAACACAGCAAACCATATTGACAATAAGTAATCGAAAAACCTGAGATCCTCCTAGAGATGGAAATTTAGCACGCTTCCACTCGACTATCGAGTCTGTCGTACATTCATTGCGATCTACCTATGTTCCTCTGTCAGTCTATTACTTAAGCGTTTTATTCGCTACTCGCTCTTAGTTATGTATAACTAGCAGTGATAATTATATAGGGAAACAACAACAAAATTATAGCTACCATATTGAGTAACATCTATGGTTTCTATAACAAACCTATTGAGAACAGTGTGGCAAAAAACAAAATGTAAATATAAAAAAAAATTCCGTAAAAGAAAAGTCGTGAACTAAAAATTAAATAAAAGTGTTATGTGGTGCGCTAGAACGACTTCATTCATATAATAACGACGAGAAATGCTTATGGTTATGTGCTGGTAGATAACCTACAGCTGCCAGTGCAGTGCTATTATGCTATTTCATTGGGAATGATAATGCAATGAAGAAGATATTAACAAGTTGTCCGTTTTATTCGCACATGTTAAACTACTTGGCGAATAAATTGCAGCTATTGTTTCTTTTTTAATTAAATTGCGAAAGAAGTGGTTTTTATATAGCTAAAAAATGTGATCCATTCAACTTATGGTTCGAAGAAACCCAAGTAGAAATAAGAAAAATCCGAAAAATGTTAAGGGGTGTTAATGTTGGAAATGGACTAAAAGATTTTCACAAACAATTTTCGTCTGTTAAAGTATGCATTATTTGATTTTTCGGCGATAATTGCGCGCCATTTAAAGACTTCCACAAACATTAAATCAATCTCAAACATAATAAAACTTGCAACAGCTTTGCCTTTTAAAGCTCATTGGTCGTATGAGTTAGCTGCCGAAAGTAAGTCCAAAGTTTTAAGGTTTTTAATTAATTAATTAAAGAAAAATCAACTATTTTCTTACCAAAGATATGTGAAAAATAGGTTAAGATTAACGATTTTAAAGAAGAACGCTCAGCTACAATTTCACAATATATAAAATTTAACTGCTAAAAATCTTCATAACTTATTAGAAATTAAATTACGAGTATATAGCAGCATTAGATTTTCGTATTAACTGATTGGCAAATACACAAATACTATACAAAAGTTATAATGGGCACTCGCCGTTGTATTTTTAATATTTTTATAGTATTGGGTCCTACTAAAAGTGTCCGTATTTTTTGGTGTTGGTACCCACAAATCTGGCAACACTAGTACGATTACGTGAAACGAACTCATGTTGGAAAGCTAACATTTCAGGCTACTTTTAGTGTGAAGACAGTTGTGTAATTAGTCGCTAGTGTAAAAAGTTACATTGCATTGAATGTGACTGAAGAAGCCGATGAAATTTTGCAATTGGCGGAGCAAGATCGACACGTAAGCTGTCAAGAGATAGTGGAGGCACTAAACATCAACCACATGGCAGATTTATGGGTAACAACCGCGGATTCTTTTTATATGGCCCAATATTGGAGAATTGTAAAATTTATCAAAAATACAAAATACAAAACCATTTACTGTAGACCGTGAATACCGCTAATATGTTTTTTTAAAAACCTATAATCTTTAAAGTTTAAAAGCTATGCATAATGCCATGCAATTTTTTAAATCAATGTTACTAAAGTTCTTTTTTTCTTTTTTCTTTGCAGTTCTTTTAATTTGGTTTCAAGAAATTAGTGTTAAACAAGTAAAAAGTTTATTCATTGTAAATATAAATAAAAAATATGCAACAAAAGTAATTTTATCAACAAAAAAAAAGTATAAATAAAAAAATATTTCACTATAATCACACAACCAGAAAAAAAATTATTGAAAAATTTCTTATTAATAATTTTACCGAGCAGAAAATAAATCGTTAAAACTGCAATAAGCAAATAATAAATGAAAAGAAATAAAGAGAAGTGATTTAAAAAAGCAAAAAAAAAAAAAAATATATATGAAAAAAAATTATGAATAAATTAATAAAAATAAAAATAAATGAGGGGACATGTTGTAGATTCTGCAACCAATAAAAGAGTAAAAACAGTAACAAATTGTTATAATCAACATAACAAGAACAGCAGCAACAACAACAAAAATACCACATTGAAACTCGCAAGAATACTAATAACCTCGTAATAATTTGAATTGCAACAAAATTGCAAAGAATTTTTGCATAAAAATTGTTAGCAAGAACAAATGAAAACTTCGCATTTAAACGCGTCCAACTTCGGCTACTCTAGTCGCCCTGTATACGAGGGTGAACAACGCGCGCAGCAGCAGCAGCAGCAGCAACAACATTACGAGCAACAGCAGCAGCACTATCACCATCAACAACAACAACAACAAAGACAACATCAATTTGCTGTACAACAGCAGCAGCAACAGCAACATCAGGACAACAATCATCATCATCAGCAGCAGCAGCAACAACAAAATTCGCATTTGCAGCATCATCAACAAAAGTCGACAACAGCAATTGTATATCCTGAAACGTCCAGCAACACTTATGCTTCTGTACATATAAAAAAGTCGCCATCAGTAATCGAACATCGTCAGCAACACTTTGTTAACGGCAGCGAAAGCGATAATAATAGTATAGTGCAACAACAGCAACGTCAACCAAATAGTGCCATTTATATCGACGACAATAATTGCGATCAACAGCAACAGAGAGAGCGTATTAGTAATTGCTACAATAAGCAACAACAGCATAAATTGTTGGCGTCATCGTCTTCAACGCGTTCATCAGCAATTGAAACAAGCGTAGTTGTGGCGTCTAAAGAATCATCAGCAATACGTTATACATCCTCTAGTAAATATCAACAACCACAACAACAACAACAACAACAACAGCAGCACCAGCTAAAATCCTCAAGCAAGCGTAAACGTGAAACAGGTGAGTTTTTGTTTTTTTTATTTTTGGTTTTTTGGTTGTTTGAGTTGAATTATGTATTATTTAAAATAATGTCTAGAAAGTTTTACAATTGCACATTCGGAGGCAATAAATAAGCCAGCAGCGAAATGTATGAGCAAAATATAATAAAACTTTAAAAATGTATAAAATAGAAAAAGAAATAAGAGTAGATAAGAAAAAGCAAGAACAATAGCTGTATTTATTTTTACGCTTATATGGTACATGGTACAATTAACAATGTGAGTGATACAAAAAAACAAAAACGAGCATCGACAATTTGGGATGATATCAAAAATTTGTAACAACTAACAAATTTTCTCTACCTATGTGTGATTTTACACTTCTTTCTTACATGATTTACATAACTAACTTACATATCTTAGATAAACGTGGTAAAATTTACATTACTTACTTACTACTTAGTTGGCACTACAACCGATAATCGGTTTTGGTCGGCCTCGGTAAAACTTCGCCAGTAGCCTGTGCTATGCTATTTTTGATATACCAAGTGCAGTCAGGTCTCCCTGTACCTCTTCTGCGGTGTTCCTTCACCGTGGCTGGAACAAAACACCCCTTTAAGTCGGAGAGCCTTCGTCCATTCGTTCAACATGACCCAGCTAGCCGTTGGATTTTTATGCGCTTGACTATGTTTGTGTCGGCGTACAGCCGAAAAATAGACCATATATCTTATGGAGTATCTTCCTCTCGAACACTCCTATCAGCCTCTCATCGTTAGTGGTCAACGTCCACGTCTCAGCGCCATACATTAGGACAGGAATGTTGAGGGACTTATAGAGCGTTACCTTCGTCGGCCGAGAGAGGGCTTTGCTTACATAATTGCATACTGAGCCCGTAGTAACACCTGTTGGCAAGAGTCAATGTCCGCTTGGGTAAGCGACTTCTGACAAATTATGGTCCAACGGAGTCAATTTGCGTGGCGCCCAATGCACATCATCAAAACGGCTAATAAAGCGATTTTCAAACTTCCTACGCAAAAGATCGATTGTTGCACGGCTCGTGTGACACGAATAAATATAAATTTAAAAATGATTATCGGAGCACATAGAATAAGGATGCTTACAACACTCTTATTTTAGCCTCTCTTTGGTAAATATGGATTAGATTTTTAACTGGGACTAGATTCGAACCCGGGCACCCTGCTTAGTAGTCCAGCACCTACAACTACGCCACGGCGATCATTATATTGTATTAGTACGTCTAGAGATGGGGAAATTATCGATAACAAATAGCAAACTACGACTTTCCAACACCTGGTCTCTATCCACAACCAACAGCTGAGGAGGGATAAATATCGCCACTTAGCTCTCCATACAAATAATTTCCCGTAATTGTAATGTATGCGTCAAATGAAACGTAGTAGGTCGGAATGTTTGCGGTGAGCTTAATCTGAATACGATCTCAGAATTTTCGAGATTAAAAGTGCAGAAAACACGATTTTTCTATACACTCTGGATTGTGTATATTACACTGCGAATAAATTTGCAGAAGTAGTACTCTTCCTCTTCAAAATGCTTTTGTTTTCAGATATCTTATTCCTTCTCGGAGAAAGCGGTAGTTTAATTAACTAATTAATTTATTTTAGTGTTTTAGTTACAACATTATCAAAAGATAAATGTGGTGAAAAACTTTGTTTTTTTGAGCTTTTCAATGTAGCAATTCTGATTCAGCTCACCAAAAACCTTTAGGAAGGAAGGAATTGAAGTCTGGTCCCGTGGTCTGGAGTTTTGTCCGTTTCGGCCAGTGTTATTTTCTTTTTGGAGTGCTGCAGGCAACTATAATCAAGAAAGAAATTCCATAATGCAAGAACCTTTAAAATAAGCTTGATTCAGCCGAAGAACCAATCTGTTCGTCCAAACAATAATTTGGTATCATTGATTCCACCCGAATGACATTTCACAGCTGGTCACAGCTAGTGTAACCGGGTCTATTAAAAACAAAAATATTTACTATGTGTGTATGTATGGATTTGTGTATCTTACAGATACATTTTTTTTATTTCATTGTATTCAATTTCTTTAATTATATACACTGCAGCGTTTCTGTTGTGTTGTTTGGTGCTTCCTTCCTTGCTTGCTTCACCCGGCTTTATAATTTTGTATTTTTTGCGTTAGCTCAGTCGAGAGAGATTTGTAGACAGCGGTAGAAAAGGGGGGAGAGAGAGAGAGAGTGAAAGACAGAGCAAATGCGCACGTGTTACTTTCACATCCTCGTCGCCCGCTTTTCATTTTGTCATTTTGAGCTTAAATTGCTTTTATTTTTTGTCTTTCATTTTCATTTTCCCTACTTTCTTATTCGCTTTTTCCTCTTTTCATTTATATTCCTTTCCTTGCTTTCGTTTAGTTTCATGTTTAAGCTATTTTTAGTTTTATGTTTTGGGCTACGACGTGGCTCATTTGGATGGATTGATATGCGTGCGTTCACACACCAGTCTTCCCGCTCTGCCGCTTCGCCCTCATTTCTGCAATGTATTCGCTGAGTGCATGTCAATTATGAAATTTCCGATGTTAGTTCCTCTCTGCAATTCCCCTTTAAAATGAAAATATCAAATTCGCTCTCTTTGCCTCCAACGAAACAAAAAAAAAAACAAAAAAATTCTAGTCAAAATAAACCGAATGATGTTTTTTATTTCTTCTTTCTTTCTTCATTGATTATTTCGTTGGATGATGGTTGGTAACCTTATCATGCTGCCGATACTGCTGTTGCTGCCGCTTGCTTTTGTTAATGTTTTTGATAACAAAAAACCCGAACGAAATATTATACACAATCATAATCACGTAAAAATTTTCAGTACAAAATTTTTGTTCTGTGGAGTCAGTTTACACTCATAATTGAGTTTTTCTCTATAAAGGCTAAGAAATTTCGTACGCTCTTCTCTTAAAACGAAGTGGTGTTGTTGTTTGACTGTATTTAATTGTTTTCTGCATTTATGAATGGACAACAAATGTAAAATAAATTAAGTTATACAGTGTCGGACAATCAAATAAGAACAGCTTGCACTATAAAACTTCCATTGTTTTTTTTTTGGCTCGGACTGCTTATGGCAAATAATTTCTATAGAGAAGAAAATGTTATGATACATATATACTTTATAAATTTCTAGGTGGCAACACTACATTTAAATATTTTTTGGGGATTTCCAAACAAAAAAATTGAAGCGAAGCATTCGAAGGCGGGCAATTCACTAAGAACAGCAGACGAAAAAATTTATCTTTTAAAAAGAAAACTTAAATTTGTTTATAATTTGTACTGGTAAGCCATTTAAATTGTAGCATTGAGGGTAATTCAACAAATTAAATGTAAACTATTCCGTAATGTCACAGCAAAATGGGTCGAGCAAAGCACCGCAGCAAGGAGGAGCGTGATTTGGTGAAAAATCTGCGAAATGAGGGACAAAGCATCCGCCAAAGAGCTAAAACTATTAGCAGATCCTCGACATTTGTCTACTAATCTTTATTACCTCAAAAATTGCATTGCAAGAGAGGTAGGCCCCGCAAAACTACAAGTCCAGATGATAATCGCATAAAAATTTTGGCGGCACGCGATCCATTTAAGGCCGCAATTAGAAAGGAGACATTTGCGCTCGATCAGTAAGGAGACGTTTCGTGGAAAAAAAACTGTATGGGAGAACAGCACGAATAGTACCAATGTTGACACAAACACATCGCGCTGAAGCGCACATTGAGTGGGATGGTTCACTTAATGCAAAAAAATGGCCTAACGTATTATGGACAGACGAAAGCAAGGTGAATATTATTGGAAGTGATGGCAAACGTCGGGTTAGATGCCCGAAAAATGAAGAATTGAGCCCAAAATATACTAGGAAGACGTTTAAGCACGGAGGTGGAAGCATCATGATATGGGGATGCTTCTTTTGGTATGGTGTGGGCCCTCTGTATTGGATAAAAGAAGCGATGGACAGATTACTTTACATAAACATCCTTCAGGAGGTGATGCTTTCTTATGCTGAATGGGAAATGCCCCTGAAATGGCAAATGCAACAGGATAACGACCCAATGCACACCTCAATCTTTGCGTGAGATTGGTTTTCCCATAATGGAATTCCCGTTATGAACAGGCCTGCACAATCTCCTGACCTTAATCCAATCGAAAACTTGTGGAATACTGTCAAAGAGAAGATTGGCAGTACCGGTGCTAAAAACAAAGACGAATTGTGGCATAGCATTGAGCATTTTTGGTTTTCTTATTTGATTGTCCGACACTGTATATGTACATTATATAAGAGAGTTTAAATTAAAATTAGTATAACGATATAACGATATACCTATAATATATTTTATAAAATTTAATGTTAACCATATCCATTTTAACCCTCGAATATAAATTCCTAAATTTGGTAAATTTTTTTAAATACTGCATTAAATATAAAATAATTAATTTATATGGTGCATATATTCAAAATTGTTGAAACAAAAACAATGCACATACATTGATACAGCACAGCGCACATGTTCTATACCTGCGCCAGCAAAATCTAAATTACGTTTATTATGCACAGTACTGTGTGTCTTTTCTCCTTTCCTTTGTGTCCCTTGCTATTCGTAAATGCAAAAAAACGAAATGACGATCGTTAATTGCCGAAGAAACAATACATTCAACAGCAAGACACTTTTTGTTTTTCTATTTGTGTACTATAGTTGTAAAAACATAATGAGTGGTTTTGCTCTTCCTCCTTCACTTCGACCGACCGCATCCTAATAAAAATTTTTTGTTTTTTTTGTTTTTAATTTTGAGTGATGCGGTTTCTATCCCAAATAGGCACAACAGTAACAGCAGCAGTAACAGCAACAGTAACAGCAACAACAACAAGTACTGCGCATTCATTTGTTTTCATTTTGCATACAATAATGGTGTTGCTTGTATTTGTTGCTGGTGCTTGGAAGCAGCAAGAGAAAAGAGCGGCATATGTGAGAGTGACTAGTTGCTGTGAGAGAGTATGTATCCATGTGTGTGTGAGCATTTAGCGTGGTAATATCAATGAGAAGAAGAAGAAGAAGTAGAGGACGGAGGTAGTCAGTCGTTGCTGCTATCATACAAATTTTGTTGCTATCAATTTACTGGTTGTATTGAATTAGTTTTTTATATATTTTTTCCCCATTTTAATTTTTGGGCTTTATTTTATTTCATTTTTCTTATTTACTATTTATTTTGTTAGTTTCTCATTCTCTACCAGCAGCAATGATTGTCGTTGTTGCTGCTGTTGTATTTTGCCGACGTAAATTATTTTGTTTATTGCGACTTAGTTAAGCAAAATTTTGTTGTTATTATTGATATTTGCGTTTGTATTTGCAAATATACGTGTTAAAAATATTTTTTGTTGTTGTTCCCGTATATAACTCTTATATATATTTTTGCTTGTTTGCCGCATGTTTTCTTTGCTTTTGTATTTATTACTCCACAAATAAATTTAATTGGTATTGTAAATGGCAAAAACAAAAAAAGAAAAAACAAAATTATAACAATTTCTTCTTCTTTCCTAAATATAACAGTATTTGTTGTTGAAAGAGCTGAAAAGATCTTCAGAATGTTAATTACTTATGCAATCAAAGTTTCTTTATCAGTATATGCAAACTTTTCTTCAAAGTGAGTGATGTATTGTTCAAATAGTGCGTTTATTGGGGGAAAAAGTTTTGGCTGAAATAAAGCACCCACATGGCCTGCTGTACACTCACGGTCCCCGTTGTTGTACGCTATGTACCGACAAGAATGTGGCCGCTGTAGCCTAGAGAAAATGTTGCTTGAAATGCATTTTTAATCAACGGTGAGCGCTACAGAGCCATGATCATCGACTTTTTATAAGCTGAAATTGAAGAAATGAACTCGTATGATCTTGGATTTCAGCAAAATGGCGTGCCATACAACACAGCCCATCAAACAACAAACGTTCGATGGTTAAGTCGGGTCATCGTGTTATCAGACATAGCCAACTCACTTGCCGTGAAAAATCGACATATTACAGGCAATCCTTAAAACATTCAGGCCCTTAAAGCAAATCATTCGTGAGATAGAACCAAAAACAGCCAACAAAAAAAATTGCGTGATACATCTGGATTAATTTCATTTTGATCGTTTGCATTTTCAATGCTGGCAACGCCCTCTGCAAAATCATAATTTCCGTAAAAATATTCATACTCGAAGCATGCGAATTTATTTGCTACATCATTATAATTATATCTTACCATCATCATCATTATAATACTCATCATCGTCAAAATATTCAGGTTGTATGATCCAAACGATTTGTTTTCTTTCCACAGAGGAAAGATTTTCAGGCAAATTTACAAGTAATCTTCTGCACTTTTCTTCTTCTCTTTCGTTGAGAAGATTGGAATTTTGAGGGACTTAATGACGTGAGTGCTGATGAAATTATTGGCTCTAATAAACTCATTTGCCAATCATGCTGTCTCCCCGCATTAGTCTTTGCGAGTTGTTTTTCAATGAGATTCGAATTCTGTTGTACCTCAAGTTGCTTGCGAAGGCTACACTCTCGCGATCTCTGGTTTTTGGGTTTTCTTTCACGATATTCTCGCTCTCACTCATCCGCAATTTTTGCTGGAGATTTTATCGTAACACAATCGCCATTTGTTTGTGTCTCGCTTTAATGTTTCTTTTTCAGTCTATACTCGCTCAAAAATTTCAGAAACTTCTAAATGTTTTTGTTTGAAATGTCAAATGTTACTAGTAACTGATGGCCAGCGCCCTCTTTCAATAGGGTATGATTCATACTCAGCGCTCTCTATCAATCAACTTTGAATCATACGCGAATCAGCACCCTCTATCAATCAAGTATGATTCATACTCAATTGATAGATACACATAATTTTTCCTACGCTACTTTTGCGTTTTCAGCTCTAGAAATTTCTATCGATTTTTATTTGGAATGTAAACTTTTAGTTTCAAATGTCAAATTTTACTAGAAACTGATGGGCAGCGCTCGCTCTCTATCAATCGACTGTGATACATACTCAGCGCCCTTTATCAATCAAGTTTGAATCATACGTTAATCAACGCCCTCTATCAATCAAGTATGATTCATACTCGATTGATAAATACACATAATTTTTCATACTCTACTTTAATCAATCAATTTTGATTCATAAGCGCCCTCTATTAATCGAGTTTGATTCATACTCGTGGATGCATATGTGCTGCTTCATCATTTATGTGTACATATATACTCATACATATGGCGCCCTTTATTTCCGTTATAATTTCCACGATCATCTTTTACCCCTTCGTAAATATAAAAACGATTCTAAAGAAGTAAACTTCAAAATCATCGTCGTGGAAAATTGGGTTGCTGCCTTTGCTTTGTCTTTTATATAAACCCATAATCTCTCAATTTTTTTTTTTTTTTATCGATTTTTGATAGTTTTATGTTATTTATAAGAATAAACTTGCACTTAGCTATAGTTAAATATTATAATGGACGTGACAATTCCGTACATTCAAAATAAACGTTGCTAATTTAGTCTGAAAACTTTCGTGATAAATAACAGTTTCAGTTTAAATTTTTTTAATTTTATATTTTTTTTATCAAAATTAATCAGAAATTCAACACTAAATCACGTGTGATTCATGAGAACCACATTGTGACTAAGGAGAGTCAGTTTCAACTAGAAACTATTTCGCGCTATGAACTTCTCTTTGAGCACATAGAAAAACTAATTGGATTTTCTAATGAATTGCGCCTTTTTATGCTCCAATGAAACAGCGAATTTGTTGTGTTGACAGCAACTGCCTGCAGTATCTATGGAAAATTTTTATATTCATGCTTTTTTACTCTCCATTACTGCAAACACTGTATGAAGTGAAGCTGAATAGTTATTTTTTGATAAATAGAAAGAGCATGAAACAAAATTTGATTTTATGATTAATAATTTGAAAGCTGTTATGTATCTAATATATATTTGTTTTAAAAGAAAAACCATTTAAATTTGACATTTGCAAGTTGACGTGGTTTTTTAGTTCAAGTGTGTTTGCAGTCAATTTGAAATTCAACAAGGTTAAAAGTGTTATGGAAAACTTTCATCAAACAAAAAACAATCAACACAGCGTCATACTATTTGTTTATAAGTAGTTACATAAACTATAAAAGAGTGAACGGTTTTTAACTAATTTTTATTGTATTATAAAATACAATAAAAATAAAACAAAGAAAGAAAATATATAACTTGAATTTCTTCTTAAAACACATTGAGGCTATGAATATAAACTCAGTAATCCCATATAAAACTGTTTCGAAAATATACAACACCTTGACATATTGTCAGATAAACCTTTCAAGATAAATCTGCATGTGTTTGTTACCTGGTACAGTTATGTACATGCAATTGTAATCGCCCAGCTGGAAATAGTGTAAATACATATAGTAATGTGTTGGTGGTTTCTTACAATGTACTTACACATGACTTATGGTACTTATGCAATAAAAGCATCGAAAGTGTTTGAGTCAAGCCATGTCTGTTATTGGCGAAAACATTTGAAAGGTTTCAGCCGTTTTGGTAACGGCTGTCTAGAGACATGCTTGGGAACAAGAGGGTTAAAATTTCCACATTTGAAATTTTTCCACACACTTCAGAAAGGGTAATGGTTGATCTTAGCTTAGCTTCGTTTAATATTTCTGTATAAACAGGGTTCGATTTCAATATACCACTTACATTTTTCTATTTCTCAGTAGGTACTAACTTTACGACAATATTTATACATGCATATATTAAGATATATTAAGATTTAAAATGTTGTAAAGCATTTTTGTTTTACCCTAATCGTTAGAACCACCTGTTTTTACTTGGCAATAAATAGGTTTTGCCTACCTTGGGATAAGCCTTCTTATTATATACTGAAGCCTTCTTATTATATACTGAATACTGAAGCCCATTACGTCTACAAACTGTTTGGACCTTATCAGTGTGACTTCAGACCATCTACCAGATATTCACACTTCGCCAAATCCTGGAAAAAAAACCGAAGAAAACTGATCGATACCCCCCGTCGAGTATAAAGTCGCCCTCGACAGCTCGATTAGGGATCACTTGTACGAGGCAATGTCTGATTTTGGTACACCTGCAAATCTCATTATTCTTTGCAAAATGACACTGACCGACACCACCAGTGCAGTGAAAATTGGGACAGACCTCTCTCTCTCTCGTAATAAGTTAAGGAGAAATATTGTGTTAAGAGAGTTAGGCGAAACCCCGAGAATTTGTTAATGGGGAAAGTTTTATTTAAAAGTGGGTTTCTCGAATTAATAAATCTGGTATGAAAAACATTATTGAAAAAACACTAAATAAAATTAAATCTTTCAAGGATTAAGTTCTTAACAAAAGTTGGACTTTGGTGGTTTTATTCTTCAGTTACCCCAACATGTTATAGATGACAAGAACTTTTAATAAATTTTCATAAACATTTATTTTTACCATTTCATACAATACCCCAAAAAGTAACAAAAGGTGATGGAATATTGCTGTCTACAAATTTTCATGTTTAACAATGAATCATGTAGAATGTAAAAAAAAAAAATTAAATGTAAATACCAAAACTTTTTTCACCTCCCGCCCAGAATTTTATATTTGATCAATAATATCTTGAGTATAAGCCTGAAAGTATGCTATGCTATATGCTATGAACTAATGTGGTACAATATTGTTCGCTATTCTATGAACTTGAACTGATCTGGTAAAGCGTTATTGATTACTAAACTTTAGTTGATATTTCTCCACTAGTTCACGATAAGTGAATAACTAGTCTCTTAAATCGCTGATACTTACTTTACTTTACTTTTGATGGCACAACAGCCCATGGAGGGCCTAGGCCGAGCTTTTCGCATCGCTGATACCAGTTAAGCATTTTCAAATATATACTACTGGGATACATTTGTACAATTGTGTTGTATGTTATAAGCCTGATGACCCAACATTTAACGTACATATGTAAAAATACACACATGAACTGTGTATGATTTGATACTTTGTGCTGGTCTGATTGTGATTGTTGCTGGGCGCTCATACATGCAATAAAAACAAAAGCAGCAGAGGCAACAGCAATTGCATTACAATAAAAATGTTACCTTTTCGAATGTATTTCTGTACAGGGTCCGGCATCTTTCATGGAGGTATGTAAATATTGAATAATTTTAACATTTATCAACCGATGGTGATGGAAAACGCGGTAAAGAGGGCACGTGTTGCTTTCCTCAATAACGGCGGATAATTGATTGATGTTGTATTCAAAAGCTAGCCGAAATAAATTATTAAGGATACAATTAAATAAAAATACCTCATATATGGAAATCGGTTGTTTTGTTTTTTAAGTTATTCAATATTCACATACCACAACATAAAAGATGGCGCACCCTGTATTTGTGTATTCGTATGCACATATGTAACTACCATATGTAGGTACATAAATAAATCTGTACGCATGTACATACCTTGACAAAATAATAGGTGTGAACACAAAAATTTTTAAAATGAACGAAAAAAATTAATTAAAATACAATCAAAAGGCAAATTTGGAAGTTTGGTGACACTATTTTGGAATGAAATGGGGGAATCCCCGCAACAAAAGTTCTTCTCGATAAATATTGCGATTTGTTGATTTGTTCAATCTTCAAATTGATCTGGACAATAAAATACTTAGGTGTGTTTTGGTAAAAATTAAAAGTGAAAAAATTTAAAGCGTAATTTAGTTCCAGAAGGTAAGATTTCGATGAAAGTGAACTAAATAAAGGTTTAATTATAATTTTTAATAATATTAGATGAGTTGCGGATATCATTGTAGTACAGAGGAGAGAAGACTTGTTCGTCAGCTCTGAGACAAAGGAAAAACCTACAGATTCATTGCCAGATCGATGGGACGGTCTCAGAATTTCGTTACAAATGCTCTCAAACCGGAAAAAGCTATTGAGACGCGTGGAGCACCCGAAAAAAACTTCTTTAGTGACCGACAATCGTATCGTTACATTAGCTAAACGCGACCCGTTCAAGTTGCCCAGAACAATTGCAAGCGAAATTGGGAATGTTGTATCATCACGAATCGTTCCAAGACGATTAGTAAGCGCAAATCTACCCGGTAGGATTGCTCGTAAAGTTCCTCTGCTTAGAACTGCAAATTTGAAGAAGAGTAAAAATTTTGCATTAGCTCATAAAACGTGGTGCGGTTCACAGGGAGAAAAAAAATGGAGCAATATTCTCTGGAGCGATGAAACAAAAGTAAATTTGTTTGGTTACGATGAGGATAGAAACGTTCGTAGCCCGAAAGGCAAAGAATTCGACGTCCGGTTCACAAAGAAAACAGTGAAGCACGGAGGTGGCAGCTTAATGGTATGTGGCTGTTTTTCTTTGCAATATATTGGTCCGATACATCAAATTATTGGCGTTATGGATAGATTCGTGTATAAGGATTTGTTGGAAACGGTAGTGTTACCATATGCCGAGGATAATATGCCGCTTTTGTGGAAATTTCAGCAGTACAATGATCCTAAACATGCATCGCGAGTTGTCAAAGCATGGTTCCAAGATTATAATGTAGATGTCCTTGAGTGGCCAAGTCAATCCCCTGATCTAAATCGTATTGAGAACTACTGGGGAGAACTTAAACGCCAAAAACAAACGGAGTTATGGGAAAATATTCAAAAAATTTGGTACAACATTCCTGTAGAAACTTGTCGGAAGTTGATATCGTCAATGCCCAATGCCCAGAAGAATCGAAAAAGCCATCAAGAATAATGGTGGATATTCTGGGTATTAAATGAGTTTTTACTAATTCAGTAAAATACGGGATCATAACTAGCAAAATTTCAATATTTATTCCTAAGTTTTTTGTGGACTTCTATTATTCTGTCCCATCGAAAATCCGTGTATGTATTTTATGAATTAACCAAAATTTAAGTTATTTATTAGAGTTTTTACTAATTTTTTTTTTTTGAAGGATAATAAAAATATATGAGAGCCAAGCTTTTTTGAAAAAAAATATGTTCACACCTATTATTTTGTCCAGGTGTGTATATAATCGTATGTACTGCCAGAGTGGTAGCAAGAAGAAAGAAGGTAGAGTTAGGTACCTAGAGGGGTAGAGGTAGGTAGGTAGAGGGGTAGAGGTAGGTAGCTAGAGGTAGGTAGGTACCCTTTAGTGTACTTTCTCTCATAAATCTTTCTTTGAAAAACAACTGCATGAAAAAAAACGAAATACTTACATACATATGCAGATATGTTGAAGAAAAAAAAAAAATACATAGCTATAACTGTTGTTGCTGTAAGGTGTTGGTGTTGGTGTTGATGTTGCCGTTGCCGCTGCCGTTGCATGTTGTTTACATTGCAATGTAGAATGTTTTTCCTGCTGCTGTTGTTAGTGCATTTATTGTTTACATTTTGAAGCACAACTACTACTACTTTTTTTTTCTGTTCTGCTCTGCTTTTGACTTTTAAACGTTGCATTTTTCTATTTAAGTAGAACGTGCTCTAAAAATATTTATAATCTACAAACAACAAATGTCTAGAGTTTTTAAAGAAAAAAAAAAACCAAAGAAAAATTTGAAATGAAAAACAATTGAAATAGAACTAGTTAGAACAGAAAGAAGAAAATATTAGAAGAAACAAAAAAAAAACAAGAAAACTTATGTATGCCTGCTTTAGAATTAAATACCTACCTAAAAAAATATTCCATTTTATTTAATTTAATTGCATTCTTTCTTCTTGACTCCATTTCAGCTTTCTACGTGTGCGTGTTTTAATAAATAATCTTAGTCTTTTCCTTTTTTTTTTTTCTTTCTGGAAAAACTTATTACTCAAATATGATTTAATTATTAAAATCTATATTCTAACATGAAGTGAAAAGAAGAAGTGTAGCACTAGAAAAAGAATGCCCGCCCTGACCTTGTGGTTTAATTATTTACACATGGTTAGTAGGTGTCTAATGTAACTCTTACCTTTTTACTTCTTTATACGTAACTATTTACACATATTTGTCGATGGCATCAACAAAAGTTTTCAATATTCAACTTTATTATTAAATTGATTTTTTTCTTTTTCGTTTTACGTCAATCAAAAGTTTTATTGCTGCTACTATATTTACCATTGTTGCTGTTGTTACTTTTTGATTTGGTGGTCGGTTTTGCTGCTGGTTGCTTGCTATACTACTACGCAATAATAATACTTATGTACAAATTTATTTACTATGTACATATGTTTGTAACTATGTATAACCTAGAAAGGAAACCTTTCAAAAGTAAAAAATTTCCTTGTTGTTTATTTGCCACGAAAAAAAAATAAATAGAAAAAAGAAAATTACATAACAGGTGTACACGTATGAAGCCGGTAATGACATCTCTGTGTCGCTAGGTAAAACTATCTAAAACGCTCTGTCAAACCAAATCATTGGCGCCATTTCTTCGCATTTAGTTCTGTCAACAATATTCAGTTCATAAACAATGAAGTTTCTTACAACAACATATTTTTTTTTCGCTCGTAAAAATGTCGAATTTCGTGCCTACAAACTACGATATGCCGACATCATTGATTTTCTGCTTCCAAGTGAAGAAATCTGCTTTGGAATCTCATCGAATGCTTGTGGAAGCTTACGGCCAGCACGCTCTAGGAAAAACACAGTGAAATAGAACTGATGGTTCAATAAGTTTAAAAGTGGCGATTTTAATGTGAAAAACGAAGAACGTGGAAGACCACCGAAAAAGTCTGAAGATGCCGATTTGCAAGCTTTACTCGATGAGGATGAAGATGATGGTCAAACGCAAGAACAACTTGCAGAACAATTAAATGTAACCCAACAATGCATTTCTCAACGTTTAAAAGTCATGGGATTGATTTTGAAGGTGGGAAGATGGGTATGAATTAACTAAAAGGCAGGAAGAAAATTTAAAAACAACCTGTGAAATGTTGCTTGCCACGTGCAAAAGAAAGTCATATCTTCATCGAATTGTTACTGGCGATGAAAATGTATATATTTCGAGAATCCCAAACATAAATGATCATATGTTAAGCCCGGTACACCGGCCAAATCGACAGCAAAGCCAAATCGCTTCGGAACGAAAACAATGCCCTGTGTTTTTTGGGATCAACGAGATATTATCTGGTTTGACCTTCTGAAACCAGGTGAAACAGTTGCTAGTCAACGTCAACAAGAACAATTGGCCGATTTGAATTGTGCTTTGCGCCAAAAACGTCGAGAATATCAAGCTAGGCAACACAAAGTGATTTTTCTTGATGACAATGCACCATTACATCACATCGAACAAAACAGACTCGGAGATTGGTAGATTCGTATAGCTGGGAAGCCCTCCCCATGCGACTTATTCACCAGACTTCGCTCCATCTGACTACCACTTATTTTCATCAATGGGGTACGCACTTGCTGAGCAGCACTTCGATTCGTACGAAAATGTGATAAAATGGGTCGATGACTGGTTTGACTCAAAAAAACGAACAGTTTTTTTGGCGAGGCATTCACAAGTTGTGGGAAAAATGTGTAGTAGCAATAGCCATTACTTTGAAGATTGATTTCTTAAATAAACGTGTATTTTCTTGTTTCATACTTATACACCGGTACATGATATAACGTAAGTCTAGAGTATTAAAAATTTTTTTAAGATTAATTCTTTAGAAATATTTTTCATATTTACAGCGGTGGTAAAAGATGATCGTCGCAGCGAAAATTGTCCGGGAAATAACTTGAATTTTTAAACAAAAATCGTTAGAAATTTTAAAGGCACAAGTTTTGAAGATTATCCCATTGGCATAATTTTTTTTTTAATTTTTCCTGTGCTAGTGACTTCAAGTCAATTCATGTAGATTTTATAAACACTGCCAAAAGAATTGATCAGATTCTGCAGAAGCAGTCCATAAGAATTGATCAGAGTCTGCAGAAGCAGGCGGGCGGATCATATTTTCCTTTAACCCTTAAAGGTTTTTTTTTTTATTCTGTAAAAATTAATTTTAAATTATATTTGCATTAAAAGTTTTCCGATTCTTGTTTCACAGAATTTTTATACATTTTTTATATTGATGAATGCAAACTCTGGTGGTTAGGTTTGATGAAATAATTTCAATATCATAAATTTGTATTATTTTCTAAATATTTTTCTATGGGTTTTTAACTCTTTCAGATGCCTGATCAAAACCTTCCTTGAGAGTTTATTTTAAATGCTAATTTTAGTATTTAGCGGTACACTTTCAATATTTATAATATTATTGAATATAGTCTGGCTGCTTTAAGATTTTTAGTTGCTTCTTTAAAGAGGCTAATAGATGCTAGATTGGTTTGATTGATTTTATTATGTCTAAGGGCCGTTTTTACAATGTCCGGTTAAGCACTAATCAAAACTTCAACCGACGGTTAACAGAACCTAAACTGTCTGTCGGCTAAAGTTCTGATTAGAACTGCTTAACCGGGCATTGAAAAATCAGCCTTAAGTCTAGCAATAGTCGTTCTTGTTATGTAACAAATATCTTTCATGACAAGACTAAGCTGAAAACGCATTTCCAACCAAATTGGGCTGCTTGTTATGTGCTCAGATATCACCTAAACTAGTTATGTATGTCAAAGAAGACTGAGTGTTATCTATGGAAGATGTTAAGACGACAGCTCTCGTCCTATGTGAATGTCGTGCCTTGGCCCGGCTCTGGTTGGGAACTTTTGAAAAGCCGTTTTATCCGTATAAAAGTTTCGCCTGCAAAAGATGTGGCCGCTGTGGCGTAGTTAGTAGTGCATTGGCCTGCTACGCAGAATGTCCATGGATCAAATCTTGTCGCAGGCAAAATAAATAAAAATAAAAAAAATTAACAATTTTTCTACATGGCCACCTCTTGGCAGGCAATGGCAAACCTACAAGAGTAAAAATTGTCTATGAAGAGCTTTTCACTTCGCCGTTCGGACTCGGCATTAAACTGTAGATCTCTTTCATTCATGTTCAAATATAACACGCACAACATGATTGGATGCGAAAAGTTCGGCCTAAGCCCTCCATCATGGTCTGTTGTGCCATTAAAAGAAGAAGATGAAAATATGTTCTATGCTTGATTAGGTTAGCAGAGCTTCGTTTGGCTTGAATAAGAGTTCAGCTAAAAAAAAGTTTTTCTAGTGCGTAATTGGTCTCCACTCAAATAAATAAATATTAATAAAATCGACTAATGGAGGAGCTTCAAATCGAAACGTAAAAAAGACTCTAAACAATTGCGCTTTTTTATCGTTTTGATTTGGAGCTCGTCCTCAATTCCTAAAACACTTAAGCCTACTCTTAAAACATTACGTTGTAAGTTTTTGTGTGTGTTGAATTTACCTACGCTTATACATTTATTTTTAACAACCTAAAGCCCTGGCTGACTGACATCCTATCGACCGGCAAAGCAGTTTGCTATGTTTTTCTTATACCATCTTTGCTTTATTATTTATTTTACAAGTTTTCAATGAACGTATTCCTATGAAACTGAAAGAAAAGCTGCACCAGTTTCATTTTTATTTTTGCAAAACACTTTAAGAAACGTGAATTTATATTTTTTGTCCTGATTTGCGGACCACAACCGATAAGTCCTTATTTTTTATTCATTCATTTGGCGACCTTGCGATTATGTAGAAACTTCCAGAGGAACAGAAATTCGAATATTTAAAGCATGTGTAAATTCAACTATCGCAGATGGAAGTCAAACATGACCATCCAGAATTTATACGTATTGATTTAGAAAATGTCGTAGGTGTACTAAAGAACACATAAAAGAGTTCTATACTTTAAAAACTATCTGCAAAACGAAGACAGCAAAAAGAAAGTCGAGTGAAATGGAAATGACAATGCCTGGTGGAAACAAATTACAAAGGTCCCAAGAGGAATAGAATACATTTACTTAGAAGAATAAAAATGTCACTTGAGTTGCGGGAACTGAATACTTCATGGTAGACGAAGAAAGAAATATCTTGAGTACTTTGTCCATACTTCTTTTTTCACACTTTGTTTCACCACCAAAAATTTAATAGTTATTTTACGTATTGCTTCTTGTTGTCCATACGTACATACTTTTGACACCGTGGAACCCTCGTCATCCCAATCACATTCATGTTTTTCTACATTCTTACATAAAATGCTACTGCTTTATCCATAGAATATGTTATTTCTAAACCATCTCTGCTAAAAGTGATCAGTTTTTTTCTCCCTCTCCCTCTTTCACCTCATCGTCTCTGTCGCTGTTGTCGCAGGCAGTCATTTGAGCTCGGTTTGTGAGTTTTGTGCCGGCATGAGTTTACATATTTTCAGGCCTGCAAAAGAAAATTAGTTAGTATTTTGCTAAGTTTCTCTTTTTCTTCTTCTTTCATTACTTTTAATTTACCCATAATTAAGAAATATAAAATATGATATTTTTTGTGTTGTTTCTTCTTTCGTTTCCTTTCTTTGCGCTTTTTTTTTTTTTGTTATTTCCCTTGGCTTTCTTTTCTTCTTTATTTTATATACAGGGTGATAATTAATAAGTGTTTACAACTTTCTTCGCGCTATAATAGAAAAAGTATTGGAATTTTCTGCAATTTTCTTTATTCTTGTATTATTCTGCGTAATGAAGAGTACAACTGATTTAATTTTTGTGTGATCTAAATTTCATTTATACAATGTCAAATAATCGGTCAGCTAATATAACATTGGCACTAGCTCGGCAAAGGCAATTGTGAGATTGCGTAGCAGCTTCGTTCGTTAGTTTCTCGAGCAGTTAAACGGTTTAAGGAGCTGGGTTCAACATCGGTCCGCAGGAATTGGATGGACAAAAAATTGTCTTCACAGATGAAAAGCTGTTTACTGTTGAATATGATATGAGCGCGTAACCGTCAAAATGACAGAAGCTCCTGGACCATCATTCGTCATTCAACATCGCCAAAATCAGCAATACATTATGTTATGGGGTGGGATTAATTTTTGTGGAACAAGGAGTCAAAATTAACCAAGAAGTGTACCGCCGTTAAAAGTTGAGGGCTGTGGTACTCCCCTGGGCCCAACAACATTTTGGCGATATTGATTGGACGTTCCAGCATGATCCTACGCCAGCTCACAGAGTCAAAACGACACAAGAATGGTGCAGGGATCACATTTTCCTGATTTTATCACATCTCTAGAATGGCTACCATATTCACCGAATTTCAATCCGATGGATGACAGCATATGGTCCATCTTAGAGGCCAGGGCCTGTGCTAAATGTCTTAAAAATTTGAAGTCCCTGAAAAAGTCGTTGCATTGTTAATGGGACCGACGGTGGAGGAGCTGATACCATGACGCATTTTGGCGATGTTGATGAGCAAGGAGCCAACAGAGGCTCCTGGACCATCATACTGGACCATCATACGTCCTGGACGTCAGCATTTGTAGCCGCGTATGTATTCGTGCCATATGTTATTATGTTTTCTTCAAGCGGTTTCTCGTTTTTAATTAAAATAATTTTTTTTATGTCCAAAACTTATTAATTGTTACCCTGTATATATATATTTGTTTTTGTTTTTTTTTTTTCATGATGACATACTTATTATTATTTGTATTTACACTTTGCAACATACTGTTCTCATCAGCAACAAACAGTATCGTTTCAATTTTTTAGTATCTTGTTATTTATGAAGAAAAATCGATCGACAAGAGAAGCAACAATAACAACACTATCAACAATAAATCGAAAAAGAAAACAGCTGTCATTCCTTTTACATATTTTACTTTATATTCTTGTCTCTTGTTGATTTTTATTATTTTCAGAAGATACTTGAAAATCCATTTTAGCAATTAAGTGCAGCTACTGACATAATTTGTTTAGCAAGTTTCGTTCACTCGTTCGTTCGCTCGACGTGCTCTGTTCTGAAAATAAATATAATAACAACATTTTGGCATATTTTATTTTTCTTTTCCAATTTTAATTGACAATAAATATTTGAAAATGAAAATTATTTTCAGTTTGAAAATAATTTTACGCAATTAAACTTTGTTGCGTTTATTACTTACACATTGTAATTATTGTATATGGTAATACTTATCTTTTTATAGCCAGCCCCGTAGGCTTTTAGGCAAATTAAATGAGCAAATTGAAAAGTATTTTCTCTGCTTGTATGTCAAATACAGAAAATACTAAAATATATTGTATATGTATTATCTGGATGCCACTGTGAAAATCAATTTTTCGTTGTGGTAAACAACAAAAAATCTAAAAAGGCCAATTCTGCACAATCCCCCACTTCGTAAAGTAGACGGCACTTGGGCAAAAACAAGAACCGAAAAGGCTGACCTATTTGCAAAATACCGCAGCGCAGTATTCCAACCAAATCCATACGACGACTCACACTCCCAGATGGTTGAAGGAAGCTGAAACTCATCAGCTAGAGTTATTAATCAAACAATTTAAAAAAAAATGTGATACAGCATCTGAAACTGGGGAAAACTCCAGGGTATGACTTAATAACCGGTAAAATTTTCAAAGAATTACCAGGGAAAGGAGTAACGTTCCTAACACACCTTTACCATGCTGTATTAAACAAAAATACCATCCCACAGCAATGGAAGGTTGTAAAAATACTTAAGTACGTTACCGAAATCTGGTAAAAGCGTAAGCAATGCAAAGTCTCACCGGCCAATCAGCTTATTGCCAGTCGTTTAAAAAATTTTAGAGAGATTACGAAAGATTATGATCAAAAATCGGCACCTTTACCCTGAACACCAACTCGGTTTCAGATAAGGTCACGCAACGATAGAGCAAACTCACGGAATAGTAGAACGAATACACTACGCTCTAGAAAATAATAAATATTGCACAGCAGCGTTTCTCGAAATCTCCCCAGCTTTCGATAGAGTATGGCACGATACAAAACTAAGAATATCCTCCCAATAAACTTTCATCTGTTTATTAAGGCATACCTAAGCGATAGAAATTTCTTCGTAAAACACGGCGAAGAGGTCAGCGACCTTTACAATATTCAAGCTGGTGTACCACAAGGAAGTGTAATTCCTTTAACTGAAAGAGTCCTGATTGGAACTTTCGCCGATGACACTGCTGCTTTGGCAGTTAGTGAAAGCCGCGTAACTTCAGAGAAGTATTAATAATATTTGAGAATGGCTGAAATTTTGGCGAATAAATCCCAATGAAACGAAGTCAACTCAAGTTATTTTCACAACAAGAAGAGATACATGCAATTGCTCCAATTAAAATGAATGGGAAACAAATTCCATAAGCACTTGATGCCAAGTACATACTTGGGTATTATTCTTGATCGACGCCTCACTTGGAGAAAACACATATTTACCAAACGCAAAGCGTTAGGTCTCAGAGAGGAAAAAACTTTACTGGCTAATATCCCAAAACTCGCAACTTACACTGAACAACAAACTCCTAATTTATATAATCTCAGAAATATTTTGTATAGTGGAGTAGTATAGTTACTTGTTTATGTATAAATCGGGAGATTGTACCAGGGGTATTTCTCACAGCAATTCACACATTTGATAAATTGTTTTATTTCTTGAATAATTTGCAAAAACAAACTTAGTTTTTTTTCCTACCTGAAAATTGATATCATTTTGAGACTGAGCCTTAATCTTTACAGGAATATTGAAATCTTAAAGCCAAACACCATAACACGCGTTTTTTACGCTTTCTGCACGTTCAAATTTTAATAATTTTAATTTTCTACTCGTTTTACGAGTCATGAACGCGTGAAAGCTTATAACCTGGTGTGTAATGGAGGTTGGTCTTCATAGACAATCAGCTCTGGAGAGTAGGTATTAATTAGTTTTATAATGAATGAAGACTAAAAAAATCTAGCAATTCACAACTGGGCATTAAATATGTACAAAATAGCAGCGTTTTATTCGTCACTCCCTAGTTATGTATAATTAGGAGCGATGATGTTAAGCGAACAACAACAGAAGCTGCACAGATAACACTTATAAAACAGTTCTACAAAAAATAAAAATATAAGTGAGCAGACCATCTCATTCGAACGTATCATTTGAAGCGCTGAATCCAATTCCTGGCTCCAATTTTCCGGGTAACGTCAGAATATTGATATAAATCCGTTTCTTATGTTAAAAAGCGCGTACTTTCGGAACGAAATTTTTAACAAAATTCATTAACGGTATCATTGCGACGGCGCTGATCTTAGGATAAAAGAATTTAATAGTGCCAATCACATGCCAGCCCAACTAGCACTAAAGGTTTAGTGTTTTAGTGGTGTGTTACTCTCATTGGCACTAAATGTAGTGAATGGTGAAATTTAATCACTAAATACCCGGTCTGATAGAAATGTACTATATTCAATTTGTATGTCATATCTATGTTTACAATATTTCATCGGATATTAAATCGGAGGCAGTTTTTTAGGCAAATGCTTTTTGGGATTTCTCCTAAGAAATTTAGTATTATAACTAGGTCTTATGGTTGCTCTTCCTAATCACAGAGATTACATAAAAATTGATTTTACATGGGATTTCTCTGAACCTACAACGCCCAGAAGCTTTTCCAGTTTAAAAATAATTTTTATTTTCGTGCGCCTCTATTATCAATAGGAATTCTTTTTAATTTGAAGTCGCTGAAATATTCATGTTCCGATTCTGAGAATTACGTATTGTTCGGGATTCTGGAGATATTAATTTCATATTCTGGAATTGAAAATTACATATTTTGGAACTGAAAATTTGGTATTATTCCACATTTTCAAGATATTTAAGAAATTTTCGGTATTTCAAATATAATATAATACCGGTCAGCTATTTCTTAAATAATTTGAGGTCACTGATAGTTAGGTATTCTGGTGTTACATCAGGTTTGCGAGATATTCTCAAAAATTGCAGTTTTCTGTCACATTTAATGATTGAAATTTATTCACAAATTATTACAAGAAATTATTATTATTATAAATAGTGTCTATAATGAATTTGAAAATATATATTCTGAAGGCCAAAAAATTGTTTTCTGTCAACATTGACCAGAACTATTATAGATTTACAAATGCATATTTATTAATTAATTGTTCATTAATTTTTTTCTATTTTTCTGTTTCTTTGCAGGTGTGCTTTTTTTCTATGATTTTTAAATTAAGTTATTGAACATTTTAGTAAGTATTTTTTAAGTTAAGAGCATACAAAATATGACAATTTTTCTAATCTATCAATATTTTATAATTAAATTATAATTAAAAAAAAAAAAAAAAATCGGCAATAGACAGAAGAATGATGTGATATAGTATGTGTTAAGAGGATCTACGTACATATTTCAACCGAGTCAAACCCTGAATTTGATTTATTCAGCTTCATAATATTGGGTCATATAAAAAGTATCCGCGATTTTTCGTTTCAAGATGATGTCGGTACCCACAATGTCAAAAACGAACACATGTTTGAAAGGTGGCATTTCATGTGGCTATGTTTTGTGTGAAGGCAGTTGTGTAATTCGTCGCTAGTGTAAAAAGTTATATTGATTTGAAAATTAGTGAAATATCTGAAGAAATACGCTATGTGATGCTTTATTACTATGGAAAAGGTAAATCCGCTAACGCTGCAAAAACATGCCGATAAGTGAAAAGTTTGTGCGGTTCACGGTGAGGATGCTATGAGTGACCGCCGGACCCAGGGGTAGAGGAGTGGTTTGCCCGATTACGTTACGGAAATTTCGATATCAAAGATTCACTCTGGTCGGCCTGTCACTGAAAAAGCCGATGAAATGTTGCAACTGGTGCAGCAGTAATATCGACACGCAAAAGCTGTCGGGAGATAGCGGAGACACTAAACATCAACTTTACTTTACTTACTTTTAATGGCACAACAGCCCATGTAGGGCCTAGGCCGAGCTTTTCGCATCCACTTATGTTGTGCATGTTATATTTGTACATGAATGGAATGGAAGGGACCTACAGTTTAATGCCGAAGCCGAACGACGAAGTGAAAAGCTTTTTATTGCTATTTTTACTCTTGTAGGTTTGCCTGCCAAGAGGTGGTGCCGTGTGGAAAAAGTATTTTTTATTTTGCCTGTGTCGAGATTCGAACCCCGGACACTCTGCGTAGCAGTCCAAAGCATTAACACTACGCCACAGTGACCACAAACATCAACCACATTATTTATTATTATAGTTTGGTATCATTTAAAGAGAGGAGGTCACACAAAGATGATCGATGTTTGGCTACCACGTGTATTAATGGAAATAAGTTTCATTTGATTGATTACCATCAGGGAAATTGCTGCTGAAACTCAACGAAATCGAACTATTTTTGAAGCGAATCCTTACGGACGATAAAGTGGATTCGATACGAGAATATCCAATGCAAACCGATGACGATCAAAGCTCAGTAGTCACCCTTCACAAACGACTTCAAAGCCTGGATTGACGGCAAACAAGGTTCTGGTATGTTGAGTGGGATGGAGAGAGAATTGTTTATTACGAGCTGCTCCAGCTCCAGAAAGGAGTTGTGTTCTCCACCATGACACTGCCAGTCCACACACTTCTTTGAGTACTCTGAACAAATTGACTGAACTTGGTTGGGAAGTTGTAATGCATCCACCGCATAGCCCGGATCTTGCACCGTCGGACTGTCATTTGTTTCGGTCTCTGCAAAACTCTCTTAAAGGTAAAAAATTTATCGACAGAGGGTTGAAAGCTTCTGAAAATCACTTGACCAAATTTTTCGCCGATAAACAAATGATGGAATTATGAATTAGCTTCATAATTCCATCTACACCGATGGAATTATGAAGCTACCCGAAAAATTGCAAAAGGTCATTTATAATAATGGCAAATATATATTTGATTAAAATTGATTTTCAATATGGACAATTTTTGTTCAAAAATGTACCAAAAAACACTGGATATTTTTTATATGACCCAATATTTAAGTTTCAATTCAAACTATTTATTTTCATGGCTGATAACTTTCGAAAAAATAATTTAAATAAATATTCGAGTACAATCACGAGAATTAAACGATTAAAACATTAAATTGTTTATTAAGTTTATCTGTTTGTTTTTTTTTTTCGTTGTTAAGTGTTTCAAAAAGAGACCAAACTGAATTGAGCAAACCTGCTTGTTGTGCTGTGCTGTATGTGTGTGTGAAAGTCGTAAAAGACCCCGACTTGTTTCTTTGTACAACAAATAATAACAAAAACAATTTTGTATGAAGTAGTTATGTTTTTGTTTAACAAAAGTATTAACAAAAGCATCACATGCGTAGGGAGGGAGAATAACGAGTATGTGTGACTACATTAATATTCTCCATATGGATGGATTCGGGGCAGAAGAATAACTTGTTTAAAAACTCATGTCACATATTCAGCAACGGCGTATGAGTATGAGCATGAGTAAAAACAAAAGGCCGCAACAAACAGCAATGCAGACTTAAGTTTAGACTGGATTTGAGTAAAGTGACTGTTGAAGAGAAGAAGAACCGTAAAATGAGTATCGAAAGAACACAGTTTAGGTTATAGTTTTAGCTGTAGTTGAATGGTGTAGTGGTAACATCCTTGAGGTGCATTTGTATGCATTTTTTTTTTTGTACTGAAGGGGCATACATGAAAATACATACCATTTAGGTCACACTAAAAACAAACTAACAACAATGAACAACAAAAACTAAATCAAGAGATTATAAAGCTGAAATATCAACACTATCTAGGTGCATAATCAAAATATAATCTACTTGTACAATAATAAAATGTTACTAAAATAGATAAAAAAAAAAGAGTTTATTTTTATAAGTTCTGGCACAACGATTTTTTGGCTGCAATGCAAAAAAAAAAATAAAAATAAAGAATAAAGAATACAAATAAACAACAGCAAAAAAATATCTTGTATGACAAACTGACGTCAGTTGGTTGAACTGTAAAGCGACATGTCTGTCAGCATACAGCTTTACAAAGGTAAAAGACACTCGATCACACACACACACACACGCACACACACACACACACACTTGAACACTGCAGTTTAAACTGAACATGTAGGATGCACACAGCTACTTATAGATACAAGTTGGTCTACATATACATGCATACATATGTATGTAGTAGGTATGAGCACTTGAAGTTACGTATCTACATACATATGTATGTATACGTTATGTACCCTATCGGAATAAAGCAACCAGTTTGTTTGTTAAAACAACTAATTGAAAACTAGTATAAATTATATGCAGTCAGTTTGGCTTAAAATTTCGTCTGTCGCTTATGTTTTTTTGTAATTTCGTTTTGTGCAGAAAAAAATTGTTTACGTCATTGGGACGCCCTACAGAAGTTGACTTCTTCAGAACGTTTGCATTTTGGGTTTTCAGGTTAGGTTTAGTAATCTTGTAAATACTAGATTCTTTACAAATGTTGTGAAATTGTTTATGTCCTGATTTACTTATGCAAACGATAAGCTTTGTGTAGTTCAGTTTGATTATTCTCTGATCCTAGGTTTGCTGGATTAACTTCATTTTGATTATTTGCATTTCCAATGCAGGCAACGCCCTCTGCAAAATCATCATCTCCATCAAAATATTCATCCTCAAAGCATGCGAGTTTATTAGCTACATCAATATAATTATAATCTTAACAACATTATCATTATTATCACCATTATTATTATCATCATCATCATCATTAAAATATTCAGGTTGTATGATCTCAACAGGTGGAAAATTTTCCACTTGCCGGTCTGAGAAGTTGCGTTTGTTGTTATCAGGTTGACTAGAAACTTGGCAAAACGCGTCTATGTTTTGTTGTGCTAATGCTAGTTGTTTTCTTTCCACACAAGAACGATTTTCAGGCAAATTTTCAAGTAAATCTTCTTCACCCTTCTCTTTCGTTGAGAAGCTGGGTGCTGAATAATCTGAGGACCTTCTCGTCGGGACTCAAACAGCAATGGCTGACTTATGCCATGATATAATCCAATGTGCCACAATTTTGCAAATGGTGGCAAATTTCAATGAAGCAATGGAGCGATACACGCAGCTCAGGCAACGATGGAGATTTTGAAACACTAATTTTCGGGCAGTGTTATCTCCCGCTTTTGGCGATTTGAACTTTGCCGGCCAGGTCGCCAGACCTGACTGCGCTAGACTTCTTCTTTTGGTGCTCTTTTAAATCTCGCGTTTACCACAATAAACAACAAACCTTGCAAGTCTTGAAAGCCAAAATAAAAGAAGAACGAAAATGTTTTGACAGCAACAATCTAAAATGCCGTAAAACGAGCAGAAATGGTGGTCATTTAACCGATATTATTTTTTCAACATAATTAATTGTACACCTTTAAATAAACTTTTCCGTGGAAACAGAGCGCACTTTTTTTTAAATTCCAACAAAGTAAATGGTAGCCAATTCACATTATGACATTTTGCCTCACCTTGTATGTATGTATTTATGTCGGCTGCTGATATTTTCGCATGGCACTACTCTTTATGTGTTCGTATTATTAACTGCTGTAACTGACAACTGACACTATGGGTATTCGATGAATGACGTAAATGCGCGCCGTATGTTATATAAATTTACTTTGACGTATAATGCAGGCATCTTCGTATTTACGTCTTTCATTGAATACCCATAGTATGGGTATTAAGTATAATATAGAATGAGGTCGAAATTGTGTTGATAATACCAGAAGAGAAACAAACAAACAAACAAGCAAAAAACACCATCTCGGAAAAGCTTGCAGAAATGAAAACCAGCATGAAAAAAAGTAAAAAAAAAAAGAAAGGGTTAACAAGTGCTAACAACAATGAGATGATAACAATTACTACTACATATTTTTTTCTCATCGCCATTGATGTCATACATATGTATGTATGTATGTATTTATGTAGTTGGAGACTTCATGCGAATACTTATCTGAGATATGAAGAAGTGTGTGTGTGACATATGCATGCATTCATTCATACATTTTTAAACAAGCACTCATTATATTGTCGAGTGGGCCTGTCAGAACCATGTATGGAACAAAAATTAAATTTTTGGCAGAAATCTATTTTAATGTTTCAGCTTAACTTTTCTATAAGTACATATGCATGAACCTAATCGGGTTATTTCTTAGATGAAAAATTTGAACTTGTCTTAAATAAATGTTAGCTCACTTTGCTAAAATGCCAGATAAAACAGACCTGTGTTTTTTTCCAATCATTCAATCATTGTTTCTATTCTGGTCAATAAATTCATTTGTTATAAGGTGTGAACCAGAAAAACATTAGAATTTTTACGTATCCATTATACGCAATTGTCAAGAGTTAGGACTACGTTATCTTCAAGTGAAAGTATCTATAAATAGTGTAATTTTTTTCTATACTTATTAGCCATTTTCATCTTACTTCTACTTAAGTTAACATGTCGAGCCAACAAGAACAGTGCCGCAAATTAATACTGGACATTTACTTGACTGATAAGACGAAGTCTGGACTAAGCATTGCAAGGAAAAGCACAGCGAGTTTATAACGTTACAAAACAACTACAACGCGGGAAACTCCATCTGCAGAATCGAAGGGTCATGCAGAAAAAAGGGTCCAAATAACGCAGAAGTGCTGAAAAAGGTTGTTAGTACATATCGGGCTAATCCCACGAGGTCGACTCGAGAAGTTGCAGCTGCAGCTGATACATCGCAATCAACTGTAATGCGATATAAGCGAAGTCAAGGATTAAGGACCTACCTGACCGGTTGGTAACAAAGGGGGGGGGGGGAGGGGGGGGAAAAGCGAATACTTAACCAAATTCAATTGGGTGATTCTCGCTGATAAGATCTACTGTAAGGCGGAATTCAACCAGTTTCCTGGGAATTCTCTATTAAACAACAAAGAAAAGGGATGCAACACACAGAAAATACTATGAAGTAAAATATACCAAATTTCCAAAACGCTTCATGGTTTGGCAAGCTAAGTTTGCACCTACGGTCTACGGAGCAAGGCGTTCACTACGACAGGAACAATTAACTCCAGAATTTATATAGAAGAATGGCTGAAAAAACGCCTTCTACCATTTGTTGGACAGAACAAAGGAACCGTTTTGTTTTGGCCAGACCTAGCCAAAAGTCAGTACTCCAGGTCAACTATGCAATGGTATTAGGAAAATAATGTCACTCACGGTGGCCCCAAAAGAGGCAAATCCTCCCAACTGCCCGGAACTTTGGCCTTTTGAATGATATTGGGCTATAATGAAGCAAATCCTAAGAAAAACAAAGAAGTTTTGCTAAAATGATGTAGAATTCCGAAAGCGATGGAATCAAGCCTATGCACCGAACTTACTGTCCAGTCTCTAACTAAGAACGTTAAACTATTTTGCAACCGCTAATAATATTTACTGATTTGAAGTTTAGTAAATGCTTAATAAACTGAACTTTATTTGAGTGAAATCGGATTATTGGTTGGTTTTTAGTAGATACGAGCATATACTTACATATTTATTAAAGATGTAACAAGTCACAGAAGTTCGGTAACTGTAGGAGATCGAAGTTATGGTTTACATAGTTCTCTAATGAGCTTTATTATTCCGACTCGCTTATTTTTAATTCACACATGCCATATTTACTTCCTTCTAAGTGTTACAAACTTCACATCAACTTTTATATTCCATTTAACATTTATGTGCTATATAAGTAATCAAACATTTAAAAACGCTTCACGTTTTTGGTAAAAAATTAGTTCAAAACAAATGTTAAACTAAAACTTTTTATTTTTGTTTTTTGCGACTTAATTTAACCTTTGCTAACACGAGTATTAAGGGTATTCAATTAACTGCGTAGGTTTACTTTGACGTGATAAAAATAGTTTACGTCACTGATGAGCAAGAACGCACTTTCAAAAATGTGTTTAACGTAATTTAAATTATGTAAAATTGAAAACAGAAACAGCTGATTTTGTGGGTACGAAAAAACAAAACGTTAAGATTCCTAAATTAAGTGCAAAAAGAAAAATTATTAAAGCTCTTGAGTAAGATCGTAAGATCGATCATACTTTCTTAAATGTTTCCGGTTTGCTTTTAGTATTAGCAATAACTGCTTTCAGAAGGGTGTGTCCGTCCACCTGTGTTGTGGGCTTCAAACGACATCGTTTTGCTTCAATTGTATGGAATCAAATATTAAATTAAATAAAAATTATTCATTGAAATTTCCTTACCGCAGTCATGGCCTTACGATTTGTTTATTTTTGTGAACTGCTGATTATAGTTGCCTTTTTTGTGGGGAAAATCCATTTATGAAAATTTACGAAAAATGCTTCATGTTGTCTTAATTACTTAGAGAAATTTGTGGAATTTTTTATCGTGATTATTTCCTAAAATCCTATGGCTCATGAGAGGTTTTTTAAACTTTTAAATAAAAAATAAATAATTATATGAAAATATCATGGCAACTATGGCTGGTACAGGGCTTCACAGAGTTACATTTTACGCTGTGTAACCGACTTAAACCTCAAAATTGACGAGTATAAGGTCTAAACAGTTTTGTATTTAAATTTGTTTTCGCATTATACGTCTGAGTACATTTACATCATATACTCATGTAACTTACGGCGCATTTACGTCTTTAATTGAATACCCATATTTTATTTTTAATTTCCGTATAGTGAGCGGATGTTAAAATATTAATGAGACTCACTGCAACATTCAGGCAGAGACGGTGATATTAATTTGGAATAACAGCAACAAAAAGGTTAAAAATAACATCGATACATTGGTACATTGACATGCAAAACCGAATCAAGTTTACAAATATAAATTAAGTAAAAATTCCCCTAAATTAAGTATAGATTTAAGTAATTTGCTCGCTTTTGTACTAAGCTAAATAAATAAATACATATATATATGACTTACATATAAGGCAGTTTATGATAAGGCCTTGTAATCACCTAATTTGTACATTTTAAAGTTTTCCTTCGCATAAAATTGAGGATTACTGGGAAAAAGTGAACTGTCGTCACCCAATATTATTTTATTTCATATGAACAGGAAACATACCAGACACGCAACGATCGGAAATTTTCTGTTTACCTACTTAAAACTTACTTTAATTGATTTAAAAAGTATTTAACTTTTAAAAGTCTTTTTGATGGTTCAGTTTTGCACGTCACTGCACATACATAGAGTATAAAAACAAAATAGTAGCTAACAGAGTAGCTTCAATAACTCAAATGCAAATGCAAAATGTGCAGGAAAAGTCTTTCCGAGGAGCAGCAGCAACCAACAACAACAGCAACAATAACCGAAAAAACAATGTTTATAACTTAAATGAATTGAATCAAGCAAAATTGATTAATTATTACCTGAATTTATTATTAATATTAGTTGTAATAGCGAAATAAAAAAGGTTGGTAGAAAATAAATTTAAATAAATAATATCATACTAGATTGATTTGTATGGAGATTTTTTGAAGTCGAAATGGTCATTAATTTTTTGGAAGATCTTAAAGAAATGGCTTAATTTTTTTTTATGTTTTTCAATTCGAAGTGGCAATTGACCATTATTTTCGGATTGGATTTCGGATTATTTTGAACAAAATATATTGAATTAGCCTCATTTAATTATTTAACATAATTTCTTGATTTGGACATTGTTTTGAGATTTGGCGTGACGTTTAATCAATTAACTGAGAAAGTTTCTGGTGAAAAAAAGTAAACACAAATATAGCATTAATGTGTGTGTATGTTAATTTTTATTTGGTTTCGACCGCATTACTCACATGCCCGATTCGCATCCATGCACCTACGGACTAAACCCACGAGCTCTGTCCTAAGTGTCCCCGCGGCACTACCTGTAAAGGATTTACTTCGCGGGGCAGGAAAAGCTTTTCGATCCACTTACATCATCATGTGTGCTATGATCTCGCTGCATTCATGCCATTTCTCTTTTGATAACAACATAGAATCCATCAGCTCTGGGGTGAGTACCTTGTCAAAAATCATCCGGAACTAATTTCTAGCATTTACAAATCGGCTGCATTCTAGTAAGACATGAACATTCTCGATTTTACCATCACAAAATAGACAGTACGGCTGGTCTACGTGGGTGTATTTGTATAGATACTAGCGAAAGCATTCGTGTCCCGATAGGAACTGTGTGAGGTAATTACTTAAATCTCCATGGTTCCGATGACTCATTTCTCCACACTAGGGATCAATGTCCTCGTCCACAGACCTTTCGTCGATGTCTCTCATCGATGTTGCCACTCTTCAATGCATTTATTTACAACCGATGCACGGCCTTCAAAATTTTTTCTGACTGCTGCTCTTGCCATTATATCTATCGGTCATCTACTTGTTAGTAGGTTTTCCTCATCGTCCAACACTTTTCTAAATTCACAGTATACCCTTATTGACGACAGCCTATACACTGATGTATTATAAGTAGGTGGTTTCATATACGTTTGGTACCTCTGTAGCTGTTACCCAGATTGGTGCCGCATACCGTGGGGATATATTCAACACACAGGGTGTACCCCTATGAATGCAGATAATTGTGTTGAATGGAAGGAAGATTGATGGGTGGGAGGAAGAAGGAGGGAGAATGAGAGAGGGAATGAATTCACAGGACACCGATAAAGAGATAGACAGACATTGTGGCAAGTGGTATGCCTTCACCACAATGAACTTCAGTTTATCAGTGTCCACTCATGTTGTGCGTGTTATATTTGTACATGAATGGCGAAAGAGTTCTCATTTTTTATCTTGGGCCAATGACATTAGGCAGTTATCCACTTTTTTGCGGCTAGTCATCAAAAGCTTTTCGGTTTCATGATCAGCTAGCTGCAACCCTGCTGTCTGCAATCATGATTTTTTACCAGCTATTCACCAGTTTCATTGCAGATTCTAGTGACATCCGCGACCATTTTTGCTACAACTACATTAAAATTCTAAACCGAAGGCACTTTGAACTGAAAATCATTAGAAAAAAATTATGCCAACTTTTTTTTAAAAATATGTATGTCCATTTTAAAAGCAAAAAAATCAATCCACCCTAATGTGTACCTACATATGTATGTATGTACTCGTGCCAAAGGCCACAACAGCACACCCGAAAACCGTAGGTAGAGTTATGAGTAGCGTGTAGTGGTGAGGGAAATCATCGATTAGTCATCGTCATCATCATCGGCAACGCCATTATTCAATGCTCGTACACAATAATGCGAAAAGCAAGTTAAAACGCAGACACAACACAACAAAACAAAATAAACTACAATAACGACTGCAATAACAACATCAACACAAACAATAATTCATTTCCATCTAATATGAGAATGCAGGCGAACGAGATACACAAGCAAACAAACACACACACACACACTCAAACTCACAAAATATAAAAAAACATTGAAACTAACACTAACTCCAAGTGGTGGCAGTAGCTACCTATTATCGACAGTGTGTTAAAAAATTATAGTGCTACCTCCATTTCTAAAGAGAGATGCTCCTTTTCTTTAGGTCCTCTGGTGTACGTACAATACCAGTTGGTAGTCAAGGGGAGTAACTAGACTTTACTATCATTTGGTCAACAGTCTGCTATTCTTGCATTGCTTTTTCAACATTATTCATTCATTATAGTGGCGAACAATTAAGATACCAAATATATACTTATATAAGAAAGAAAATAAATTCGTAACATTGGCCGATTCATGGGGAGAACCCATAATTTTATTAGTAATGCGTTAAAGCGAAAACCCCAAAATGTATCTTGAGGAAGAACCAAAAAAAACTAATGCAAATCTCGATCGTCACATTGTGACTATCTGCAAACAGGACCCATTTAAGTCTTCAAAGGTAATAGCAGTCGAAATTGAAAACGCGGTTAAACATGGTGAGTTAACCTACCAGGACGAATAGCCAAAAAAGTCCCTTTGATGCGAAAAAACAATTTGAGCTTTACTTACTTTTAATGGTACAACAGCCCATGTAGGTCCTAGGCCGAGCTGTTCGCATCCACTCATGTTGTGCGTGTCATATTTGTACAAGAATGGAAGGGACCTACAGTTTAATGCCGAATCCGAACGGCGAAGTGAAAAACTTTTCATAGCAATGTTTACTCTTGTAGGTTTGCCATTGCCTGCCAAGAAGTGGTGCCGTGTAGAAAAATTATTTTTTTTTTTTTTTTTTGATTTTGAATGTGTTGTGATTCGAACCCCGGACTGAGGGTGAGAAAAAGTGGAGAACTATTTTATGGAGCGATGAAACGAAAATTAATCTGTTCGGAAACGATTCAGAAAGGAATGTACGCCGTCCAAAAGACAAAGAATTTCACGTTCGTTTCACGAAATAAACAGTGAGGCATGGAGGTGGAAATATTATAGTTTGGGGATGCTTTTCTTGGTATGGAGTCGGCCCTATACACCAAACTACTAACCATATGACAGCAGCCGCATCCAAGGACATTGTCGAAAACACAATGCTACCCTATTCGGAGGAAAACATGATTTTACGTTGGATCTATCAGCAAGATAACGACCCAAAGCCTACCGCTAAGTTGTTAAAAAAATGCTTTGAAGACCATAATGTCAATGTTTTAGAGTGGCCAAGTTAATCCCCGGATCTAAATCGAATAGAAAACCCGTGGGGAAACTTAAAAAAGAAATGGGCGAAAAAAGGTTTTTAAGGGAGTATGTGCAGAAAATATGGTATGGGACACCTGTCGGTATTTGATTAATAGTATGCCTAGGAGAGTAGCGAAGGTAATTCAAAATGTTGGTGGATACTCAGGATATTAGTTTAATGATTCAGAATATCCAATGATTTTTAATAACAATTATGATTATTCTTTTTTTTTTTGTAACACTACAAGTGTAACTATTTTTTTGAGCAGTCGAATAAGCGCCTTAAAATGTTTATTGATCTCAGATTTTTTGTTATACTTTATCAAGTAATGAAGTTTATTTTTCTTTATTTGTTTATATCCTCTGAATTAAAGTGGATTTTTGTTTTTAATTAAAATATCGACTAAATTATTTGTTATGTTAAAGTTGAAAGTGTGCTGTGTACCTATTATTTTGAGCAGTTGTGTATGTAATACTTACCAAAGTTCAGAACAATTGGCAACCTCGGTGGTCTAGTAAATGAGCACTTGACTGGAGTTGCAGTAGCCGCCTCAGTACCGATTGTCATAAAAAAGAAAACATCGAAAGGACAGAGCAGAAAGTTGACAAACAGTTGAACCACAATTAAGACCCGAAAATCAGATGAAAACTTTCAACCAAAAATCGACAAAATTTTAGTCCCAAATTCTGACCAAACGTCAGACTAAAATTTAGATAAAACAAAAATCAAATTAAAAAGCAAATCAAAAATGAGAACTTTATGAAAAAAGAACCAAATACAGCCTGAAATTTTGAATAGAAGCAGTAGTAGAAGTGGCATACTCGTAATTTCTAAAATTTTTCTTAAGCTGTTGAAATATTTATTTTGAACTTAACGAAAAAATCCCAAATGGCACTATTATTTATTAGCAAACTGTTAGTATAGCTTCTGAAAATGCTGCTGGCTGATGTTGCTATTGTTGTTGTTGTTGATAGTTATGTATTAGTGCTTTTGCCACTGCGTTGCTATTAATGCAATTACATATGTAATATGTAGTATATGGTATAAATATGTACTAATTGTAAATTGTCTTTAGATTGAGTAAAGTGGATTTAATATTTGCTGCTGCTGTTGTTGTTGCCGCTGTTACTGTTGCTGTTCACCATTAAAGTACGAACACGATGGACGCGGCAACGACTTCGCGTTATCTGTCAACACTTAAATACCATGAAAAGTTCGAACATAATGGCTGCGACACTGCATCATTGCGCCATTATACAAATTGCCGCTGTTGTCGAATGAAAAATAAATAAAAATAAATTATCAACCGTGAAATTGCACAATTTGCTTGTTTGTTATTTTCTTTCAAAATAAATAGATGAAGAAGTGTTATATTAAATGTTATTGTTTTTTAATGGTGTAAAGTAACAAATTTGTTGAAATTCCAAATATAAGAATTAAAGTAATTTTGTCATTGCCGCGTTTACTGTGTTTCAGCCGCAGACAACATGACGAAATGCTTTGCTGCGGACACCATCTTGCTGTCATGACTTAATGATAACCTTTATGGTTATTAACAATGAACAAGATTCCAACACAGAACGTTCGACAGACGAGTACCAGGAGGAGTTCACCATTTTGCATTGGTGAAACTATTTAATTAAGTATCATATACTTCATACACCTCAACAACTCAGCAGCTACACGAACACGCGACTACGAATAGCTGTCGTCTTCAATTATCGCCGTGTAGTCAGCTGACGCACTGACGCAAACAGTTCCTTTCACTCTCTGTCTTCTTCTTCCTCTTGTTGCTTGTCATATTAGATAGATTTAAACAACAACACATAGATTTAAATTGGCGACAGCCACAATTGTGGTCGGTTGTCACGTTGTTGTGTCGTCGCCGAAATATGGTAGTCGTTGCCATAAGAGAACGTGTGTTTTTATAATTATTCAGATGTGGTCGTTGTGTAGCTGCCGTCGTCAATGTGTATCGAGCACAATATAGCGCAACACACATAAAATATATTTGCGAATGTTGTGTAGATACTCGTATGTATTTGTTGTTTGTGTATGCTGCGTGTTTATACGCAATTGTATAAATTAATATTTCTTAATTGAAAATACAACAGAGAGACAGACAAAACAGACAGACCAGCCAGGCAGACAGACAGACAGAAAGATGGAAAGATAAATAGAGTTTAATGTTTGTGTTCGCGTACACTCATTATTACAAATAATATAAAAATGTTATTTATTAAAGAAAGAGCACCAGCAACAGGAAGCAGAAATCGCTTCTTTCTTTCTGACTAGCTTTGGCTTTGTGCGGGTATTCACTATGTGTTATTTACTTATTGGTATCCACGTTCTTTCATACATAGTGTTTTTGTTTACCATATACAGAATACAGAAAAGTGGAGAGATTTGTGTGAAACGATTGCCTAACTATAGATTAGGCAGAGCTACTCATATCATTTGAAATTGTAACCGAGAATTACCATTACAAAAATATCAAATAATTTCACTGAATGGTGAAGATTGACGATATATAAATGATCAGCGGACTCAATTTAGCCATTCTCTTCAATCTCAATTACGCTACAACTCAAGTTAAACTTAACCAAACTCAATCATAGCAATCATATACCAAACAGACATTTTTTATAGTCAGGAAGAGGTTAAATTTTGAAGCGTGAAAAATCAATATTCAAAAATTGTATTATTTTTTATATTACAGTCCACTCACAGGGTGTACCCCTATTAATGCAAAGCATTGTGTTGAATGGAAGGAAGATTGATAGGTGGCAGGAAGAAGGAGGGAGAATGAGAGAGGGAATACAATAACACAGGACACCGATAAAGAGATAGACAGCCATTGTGGCAGGTGTTATGCCTTTACCACAATTGAATTTGAGTTTATCAGTGTCGACTATGACTGCATGTAGCGCTAACGAAAGGAATAGGTAAATGTAACGTTGCCTACCAAGAGGTGGTGCTGTGTAGAAAAATGTTTTGTTTTTTATTTTAATTTTTTTTTTTTGTGAAATAGTTTTAAGTGTGTATTTGTTGAGAAAATTATCGTGATTGGGCAATACTTTTCATACAGAGGACAACTCATATAAAATGCAAAAATTTGGTATACCGAATTAGTCTCGTAAATAAAATATATTTTCAGTCGTCCAGCGAAACCATCAAAAATCGGATAGCGCATATATAAATCGTTTTCGATCTACTAAAATTCACTACATATGAATCTTCATTTTAATTCTAAATGTGTGATATAGTATTTAAAAGAAAAACTCACATAAATTTTACAATAAAACATTAAAAAAACACAAACTTTTGACTGAGCGACTGAGAAAAAATATATTATTTCTAAGAAAATTTAAATACATATATTTGGAGCAATAATTTTCTAAAAAATACCACAGTTTTAGATTATCTTGGAATCATATTTTTTGCTCTTTAAAAGATGAAAATACGTTTGGCAACAATAAAGTGTTTTGCTAGTCAACGTCACATATCGGTATTTATTTATTTATTTCAAATAACATTTTAACATTTTCAAAAATGGGCCCTGTGACTTCCGCATTCTTTTTATAAGTATTTTTTTTTCCAGTTTTCGGCATTAATATTTTTTTCTACATTTTTCATTCTTTACCTTACACTCTCAAGTGCTGCAACTACATCTCTTGATTTTTTTCCCCTTATTATTTAAAATTTTCATCATAGCTTAGCTACTTGTAAAGTAAAACTACTTGAAAAAACTTTAGCACTTTTGCTTTTAATATAAGCATAATGAAAAACTATAAAAAAGTCAACTAAAAGTGAAATTTGCATGATGTTGATATTTTGAAAAAATATAAAAAAAAAATTACTTACACTGGCGGTCACTAAAACCGCACCACTGGTAACACTTTATTTTACTTATTTTTTCTTGCTACGATAAAGGGGATTTCCCGGTTTAAATTATTCCAAATGTGTTGACAACAGAAATTAGTTATTCTAGTGCATTTGTTTAACGCAGAAGGGGTTTTTGTGAATTAAGTGCAGTAATGAGTGCAAAATATAAGCAGCTGACACATGACAAAAACGGCGCTGTACTTACATTAGTGGACCAAGGACTTTCCTAAAGGAAAATTTCTGAAAAATTGGGTTCCTCACAAGCCACAATTGTCAGTTAAAAAAAAAAAAAGAATACTATGGAGTCGCTGCAGAGGAAAAAAAAGGATCTGGTCCTAAACGTGCAACCAGTAAAAGAATTGATAGCCTTATAAAAAATATTAGCACAAAGGATCGATTTAAAATTGCAGTAACTATTCGGGTCGAGCTATAAACCTATCATTGCGTAAATATTAGTGTTGAAACTGTACGCAGGAGACTGCAAAAGTTGATTTATATGAAAGGCGTTTTGTTGTATTTAAGTTTTTGTCAAAAATAATACGTTTTTGAGCTCCAGTAATATTTTTCCGTTCTTACACTTTACATAATTTTAAAAACATAATAATATTTAAAAAAAAATATATATTCCCTAACATAAAAATCATTATTTTCGTATTTTCGTGTTATTTTGAGGTGGTGCGGTTTTCGTGACCGCAAGTGTAATATTCAAAAATTGAATTTTGAATGATATTTTCAGGGCATTTTTTGTGTGTGAAATGAATTTCATTTTTATTACACACATTTATTCTAGAAATTGCATTGCATTCATTCATTTTCACACGCAGTTTTGAGTTTGAAGTACAGTGTCGCTTTTCTGCTAAATACATGGTAAAAATGCGTTTTACGGTTTGTCATAATAAATCGTATGGAGACACCTTATTTTTATGACGTGCCATGTACGACAGACTTTATTTCTAAGCAACTCTGTTGCCGTAAGCAAGCACAGTCACAAACACTTGAGGTTTATGGACTACGCTAACATTAGCCTCAAAGCACCGACTCATTTTTACAAGAGTTCACTCTCTCATGTTCGTTCTAAAATGTGGTCCGAACACCGTTGCCTAATTTTTGACGCTTACGAGCTCTTTTGCGCAGCACAAATATTTACTGGAGGAGAAAAAAAACTAATTTTTACAAGTTTCGTTTATTTTTTTATTATTTAAAAAAAAAAAAGCCAAGTAAATGAAAATTTCGCAGCTGATTAAAATGTCATTTCCGCAAACGCATAAATGTATCGAGAAATTTTTAACAAAATAAAAATACCGCCTCACGTAACTTTTCCTCCCTCCAAAAACTTTTCCTCCCGTCAAAATGAGTCAGCGCACTGAGGCTAATGTGAACTTGGTCATATACAAAACAAAAACGCTATTTTCACGCGATTCCAGTCAAATATTTTATCCTGCGGGAAATCGAAATCAGACATTTCTTAAAATCTTTTTAAATTTGTTCTACAAGTAATTAAAACTCAATAAAACTTTACTCAGTTAGTACTACAACCGATGATCGGTCTTAGCCGTCTCTAGTATTAATGGGGAGATATTTTTAATGTGGTGGGTTCCAAGTCCGACGCACAACCGCTCATTTAAGGCCACGGCGAAGACCGCCGCCACATTAGTTAGCGCACTGACGGTTGTATCAGATCGCTATCCAGAGGGCATCACGAGGAGCGGTGTGTCGGTTTGAAACGGAAAACCGCTAGGATCGAACATGGGCTCACCCACTCGTGCGACTATCACGAACTTTACCTTATGTTTTGCACCCCCACGCCCACAGCTCGCCCCTGTATTGAAACTTATTAAAGCTTTATTAAATTAATGTAAATTTGTAAATATAAAGTTAGATTTAGGTTATTATGTTTGCTCGTACAAAGTTGCTTTCGAAATGAAAAATCTTAATAAAATCTACCCCACTTGAATCTATGCCTTAACTTCTTGTCATAAGTTAAGTCACAATTATGACAACAATTACCATATTGCCATTTGAGACACACGGGGTATCATGTCACATCCCTACACACCCTCTGAAATAAAATTCATTTTAGCATTGCATCGTAAGATTGGATGGTTTTTTTTGCATGAAATATTTTGTTTTTTACTTATCCCCCTACCTCAACTCTTCTATATTTGCACATGAATGGAACCAACTATATAAAATTTTATATTGGGCCAGCCTTATTTCGAATCTGGATCGACTCATGACTCGACTGCAATTGATCAGATGTAATAATTTTCATTTTGGCAGTGTGAAACTTAATCGACTGAAATGAGCGCTATTGTAAGTTTTCAGTTTCTAGTGTGCGAAAGTTGAGAAAGTTTTTGTTCACTATGTCTTATTTCTATTATTATTATAAGAAAAAAAAACAACCGAAATAAAATTATGAAAATGAAAATTTAAAGCTTTAGTGGGGCCATGTAATGAAACGAAAGTTGCAAGAGTGGAACTCGCTGGCTGTGAAGCTGAATTGATTGGGTCCTCCAATACACGAACGTGAAAAAGTAAGAAAAAATACTAAGAATTTTTTGTTTTTGTAATAAATATACTATTAATTTTTGCAAGGTTCATTAATTTTGATATGCGTACCATCCACACATCCACAATGACGCCAGGAAATCGAAATTTTTCGTAAAAAGTATGTTTTGCTTTTTTTCCGCTTCCGTCTTGAGCTTATTGACCCATTTCGGACAAACTTCAGCCTCCAGGCAGTCGATCACCTCATACAAGACTCCCGCCATGGCAGACTGCGAAATACCTAAATTCAGTATTTTCCAGCGCCACGCTGATAGCTCTTCCTTCCGCCAAAAAACGCAATGTTGCAGCTAATTTTAATTCTGCTGATTGATACAGCGTTGATCTGGAAGCTCGTTTTTAACTTATTCACCCTTATTGCGGTTGTCGACTTTCGAATGCTCGACAGCTATCTATCGGCATTGAGGTTGTCGAGTGTCGACAGTCCATTAAGAAATCTATTACAAATCGATATTTTGCGAGCTGAGTCTCGACTGTTGAGTATTGAAAAAAGTGACAAGTTTTTATCGATGAAATTTTTGTGGTCGACCGGTGTTGAAAAATAAAATTTTCGTATGAAAAATAAAAGAAATAAAGAATAAAATGAAAATCACAAACGTTAACCAGTTTTAGGCTCTGGTCGCTCATGTGCAGAAAAATGTACCAATTTGTAGAAATTTCAGCAAGGGCTTAGCAAAACTTGACACGAAGCGGGAGTGGACCTTAATTGGTACTAAACTAATCAGTTTAAGTACTCCGGTACCATCGGTGAAGGCGACGATGGTTGGTTACATAGGGTTGACCAAATGAGGTGCAGGAAAGTAAACGCAAATTAAAACTATAAAATCTTTATCAAATCAAAAAATTTATTTTAAAGGTTCGTCAATACCATTTATGTATGGAAAAGGATATCACTCAAATGTTCACCACGGCTAGTTTTACATACGTCGGTTCGGTGGTCAAAATTTTTGTTGACATTTTCCAATATAGACTTTTGTATGGCATTTATCTCGGTAATGATGTTGTTTTTTAGGTCCTGAATATTGGCTGGCTTATCTACGTAGACTTTGCTTTTCAAAAATCCCCATAAAAAGAAGTCCAATGGTGTTAAATCTACATGAAATTAAGCTATTTTCGAAAAAACCTTGCAATTCGTCAAAGTGCGCTAAACGTGTTTTTTATTTTTTCACCATTTTTGAAGTGTTCTTTAATAACTTTAATGCGGTATTCGATTAAAGACGACTCCATAGCGATAAATGGCAAACATTCAACTAACAAACTGATATAAAGATGACAGAAAATAAACATGGCGTCCCTGTCAAATTGACGTTTACATTCCTGCGCCTCATTTGGTCAACCCTTTACCTATAAAATTGAAAAACTTATGCAAATTGTTACCAAATTTCACTTAAAAAATTGTTCTTTTTTCATTCATAATAAAATTGTTACGAAAATTTCTGTGTTAGCAAATCAGTAGTTCATAGATATCCAGCGATAGTCGCAATAGGGCCCATTGTCCTCTGAATATTTTACTTTTACATATTAGAGGTAGGCCGGGGGTATTACTCAATGACGGTAGCTTTTATAGAAGCTATTTCAAATGTATGCCCTGAAATAGATTTAATTTGTTGAAATATTTCCTTTTATATTTCAGTTGCTTTGGAGGTAGGCCTTTTTACAACAGTTATTCTAGGGGTAATGAAACGCACCAAATTTAGTTTCAATTGCTGCAGAATTTACTTTAATATCACTATTTCATAATTTCACTTGTATTGGAGTTACCATGCCCACTTGATTTATTTAACAATATCAGATCTTAACATCTTGATGATTATGAGGAATGTATGCTTAATTTTGATGGTTCTTGTATGGAATTTTTTTTTATTCTCTTAACTGAACTCACTATACCAAATTTTATATTGGGTATCCGGATCGCCTGACGACTTGACTGTAGTTGATCAGAATCAGATGTACCGAGTTTAGTTGAGAATAAGTTTTAAGTTTCACACGAGTTTGTGTTCATACCAGCGAAAATGGTTTTTTTCTATTTTTTGATTTTGACTGTGTCGGAATTCGAAGCCAGGACAATCTGCGTAACAGTCCCACTACATGCATAATGAGCGATCTTAATGCGTCAGAAATTTAAATCAAAATCGCTACGCATTTAATTCAGGCGTTTTTTTTTATTGTTGTCATTCATTAAAATTAAACTTGAAAGTTGAATGGCCAAATAAATTTAATAATTTTCTTAACACCAGCGACAATGCCCGCGGTCATGGATCGCGATCAAGGCGACCGATCTATTTGCCGCAGCCTTACTACGCAGTGCCGAAAAAGAATTTTCATTTTGTCTCGACTGCCGACGCAAATGAGAAGGTGCAGTGGCTAAGATGTTAACATGCCAAAAAGAAAAAAATGTATGCGGTTTTGTGTCGTTTTTCGTACCTGACAATTTCAAAATTTGTTTTGATATTTACAATATTTTATAAAATTCTATTTTTGTTTTCCACCATTTTCCACTTCTCCGTTTTGTTTTCGCAATTTTTGTACGTTTCAAAAATATTTAAAATTTTTTCTACCTGTGGAAACATTTGTGCTGCTAGGGAATGCTGATGAATACATAAAAGCTTATGGCTTATTTCCTTATTTAAGTATTGTATATAAACTAGTGATACGAAGTATCTACTCGAGTACTTTTGAGTACCGAGTACTTCGGTATCGACACTTTTAAGAATTTGGTATTTTTCGAAAGAATTGAATACTTTTTTTACATTCCTTTATTTATAGCCGTTTTTTACTTCGGGAAATACTATTCTACATATTTCACTTTATTACCCAATATAAATTTCAATATGCAGAACTTTTTCACTTTTACCAAATAGCTGATTTTTTAAACGCATTTTTGGGAAACACATTGCTGTTACTGATTCAATGCCACGATGGTCAAACATCTTCGAGCATAGAGTAAAAGAAGGCTTATTGTTTAGACCCGTGTTTTAATGCCCGTAATTTTTTCTGCTGATTTTAAAAGAAAAGAAAAATACCTTTTGTTTTGCTACGGTGCTGGCAGGACGACACGACATTTCTAAAAAAAACTTCTTAAGTATAATAAACCATAATACAACCATAATCAAAATGTTTTCGGAAAAGGGCACAAGACACCCATAAAAAGAGAGATAATGGGTTAAAACATTCGAGAAAAGTGATCTACAGAAAATTCTACTATAAATTGCTGAACAGACAAACGACCTCAAATGTAAAATTAACAACTTGTCTTATGGTTTATTATACATACTCGTATGTAAGTAATTGTTTAGCAATGGCCAAACTTTAGGCCGAAAGTTAGATGTAAACTTGTATAAATTTTTTTTCGGGGTTCTATCAGCATCCCATTTTCATAATCCTGTTATGTATTGTATGTGTTGAACTGAACTGTGTTGTAGGACATCCACTCTAATCTATAGCCACTTATATAAAGGAACAATATGAAGAGGGTCTATAGCTTGCAAATATATAAGGATCCACCTAATGTTTAGCCGTTCACTTTAAATTTTCAATTTATTCTCTAAGGTCTCACAGCAAACGGCCAATGATTTTTTTTTTTACAAATCAATCATCACACAGGGTGTATCTCTATGACTGCAGATCATTGTGTTGATTGAAAGAAAGATTGATAGGAGGGAGGAAGAAGGAAGAAGGAGGGGGAAGGAGAGAGAGAATGCAATCACAGAGGACACCGATTAAGAGATAGGCAGCCATTGTGGCAAGTGTTATGCCTTTACCACAATTGAACTTCAGTTTATCAATGTCGACTGTGACCGCATGTAGCATGTAGAAAACTGAAAATCGTTGTTCACATAAAGTGTTTAATAACAAATTAAAAAAATGTAAAAAAAAATAAAAAAAGATAAAAGTTTTCTTATGTATAAGGAAATTAAAATACTAAATCATTTCAATAAGGCACTTTGATACAAATTTTGATACAAATCTATATTTTCATATATTGCCTCCTTTTGCATCAATAACAGCTTAGATTCTCTTAGGCATGTTATTAACAAGGTTTTCGCACTCTTTTTGGGTTATCGAACCACAAACATCTTCAAACCGATCGAACGAACACTCCATTTTATTTTTCGGTAGGTTCGGGTATTATTAGACTTGTTTTTTTAAGGAAGATTACAAGTTTTCTATTGGTTTCAGATCGAGACTTTGAGGGCATCATCAACCTTCTTGCTTTGAAGGAATTGTGCTGTATTCTTCGCCTTATGTTGTGGATCGTTGTCCTGCATCAGTATGGTAGATTCTTGTGGAAGTGACAACTTCTCCAAAGAGGAAAAATACCCTTGCTCCAATTCTCAAATATACGCATTAGCGTCTATTTTGCCTTCAATCAGCACCAGCTTTCCGACACCAGCCTTGTTAAAACACCTCCAAAGGAGGGTTTTTCCGCCACCAAATTTAATAGTTTGTGTCACATCACGTTGTGTTATCTTCTTTGATGGCTTCTTCCAATTACAACTGACTCGTGCCCGTGCCCATTGCTCCGGAGTCCAGTTTTAATGGGATTTTACGAAGCGTAGTCTTATTTGCATATTTCGGTTTGTAAAAAGTGTTTTTTCATTCTTCGTCTGGCTTTATATCCTATTTTTCTTAACTCAGGATAAGTTTTTTGGTTTTAAGTTTTTCTGTATCTCTGTTGTTTTTTCATTCAGCCTTTTAAATAATTTTCCGGTAATTTTGAACAAGATTTTATACACGCACACCATACAACAAACTATGTACATACATACATACTCGTACATTGAATTATCAAAGATTATTTTATTTATTTTTCTGGTTTCGTACTAAGGAGCGTAGACGAAAAAATGTATACTTGTTTTTTCTGTATAAAATTTTTTATATATATATAATTTTTTATATATATATAATTTTTTTTTAATTTTTTTTTTTTTTTTTTTCATTCAACATCCAGCGTGTACCCCTATGAATGCAGAGTATTGGAAGATAAGATATTGAATGGAAGGAAGATTTATAGTTGAGAGGAAGAAGGAGGGAGAATGAGAGAGTGAACGTGATCACACAGGACACCGATAAAGAGATAGGCAGCCATTGTGGCAGGTGTTATGCCTTTACATGAATAGAATTAGGTTTTTTTTTTCAGAGTTTAGATCTCCACAAATTGGTTTTTCATTTTTAATATGATAAAATTCTTTAAGCGTAATGGCAGACATGGAGCATGAATGACGAAAAAATACTAATATTGCACATTTTACATCACAATTCTTCATGGACCCAAAAAAAAAAAATTTGTGCAAACCTCGTCGGTGTCAGCATTGCATTGCAAATTAAAAAGTATAAAAATAAACTTTCCGTTGAGAGAGTTTTAAAGGCTCCGGCAGAAAAAGTGGCCCAGTGGACAAAAAAGACTTACTGGTTTAGTTAAAGCCCACTTGAAGAGAAGTCCAAATGCCATCTGTCCGCGATACTGCTTCCAAACTTGGAACTTCAAAAGTTAAGTCTTAAAATAAAAAAACAAAATACCCATTTCATAATAAGATGTAAAAGGTTCCAGATCGAAGTTAAAGAAGGAAATTGAAGACAGAAGGCTGTACGAAAATTTATTTACAAAATTTAAATGCTGCATCATGGATGATGAAATCTATGTGAAAGGTGACTTTCAGCAATTGCCAGGGCAGCAATTTTACACACCCCAAGCTGTAGGCCCAGCCTAAGCTTTAGGCCCAGACCAAGCTATAGGTTCAGTCCAAGCTATAGGCCCAAACCATGCTATAGGCCCAGTTCGTAGAAAGTTAAAAAGTCAAAAACAGTCCAAATGTTCCACAAAATTTTTGATTCGGTAGGCAATATGCACTTGGGAAAAGGAAGTGAAGATTTTACTACCACTGGGCCCAATCAAGAAGTATACATTGACGAGTGCTTCAAAAATTGTCGTTTACCATTTTTAAGAAGCCACAATTTTCCAGTGTTCTTTTGGCCTGATCTGGCCACGTCACATTATGCCAAGAAAGTTAGGAAATTGTGTCTTAAAGGAATGCAACCCACCAAATTCCCCAGTGTTATGTCCTATTGAGCAATATTGGGCTATGGTAAAGTGTAACCTCAAAAAAAACAAACGACATGGCTAAAAACGGAAAGGAGGTTACAAGAAAATGGAACTGCTTCAATTATGAAACAGAACAGATGATGAAAGCAGTTAGTGGTTTCTTTAGAAATTCAGATAATTAAATTTTTGGTTTTTGGAAGTTGTAAACACGACATGTAAGGGAAACAAACCAAATTTTTTTTTTGGTAAAAATATTACTGTTTCGAAAGAAAAACATACCTTTTTCGTGGAATTGATTATTTTGTGTACACTCCATAGTTGGACTGTTAAAAAATGAGCTGTGCGTTGTGTTGGTGCTTGCTGCTTTCCCAATGTCTGCGGTTGAGTTTGTCATTTACATAGTTGTTGTTGTTGTTGTTGTTGTTGTTGTTGTTGTTGTTGTTGTTGTTGTTGTTGTTGCTGTTGTCGTCGTCGTCGTTGTTGTTGTTGTTGTTGTTGTTGTTGTTGTTGTTGTCGTTGTCGTTGCTGCTGCTGATGCTGTGATTTCCATTGCAAGCCAACGCTTTTTCGATGTGTTTTGTATGTGTGTGTGTGTGTGTGTGTTGGTCTGTGTCGGCGCCACTTTGCAACCCACTTGAACAGACTAGTATAGAATACATTAAGTGAAACTAGCCTTAAGATTTTTTTGTATCTTGTTTATTTTAAAACTAAATAAGTTACTTGAATTTTTGCCGCGCACTTCTTCCCATCACGCTGTGGGTTTTGTAAGCTAGTTGTGACTCATGTGCGAAAGTACCCCCCGCACTGCTTTGCTACAGGTTCTACGTACTATTTAGCAAACATATGGAAGCAGTTGTATGTATCGTATGTATTTGTCTAATGATAGGTTTTCAAGTTGTGTCTCTTCTGTTTTTGCAGCCATGCTCATCTCACTCCGTCTCTTTATCTTATAGTTTATTTATTAATTTTCGCCTTTTTAGCATGTTAGACTCTGAGTTTGCAGAGGAAGAGGATGCTGAAAAAATTACGCTACTAAAAAATAATGAACCTGATTAATTATAATTTCTTTCCAACCTAATGTTTATGTGCTTTTAGTGCTTGTTTTTTGTTTTATTGTTTGGTTGTCGCTTTCCCCCTCCCTCCCTCTCTGCCTCAACGTCTGTCTCTGTCTTTTTCTATTAAATTGACATGCTGAAGTGGGTTTATTATACCTCCTATACTTATTTACTTAAAGAAATTGCTGCTTTTTCGTTTTTGTTTTTGTATAGCCATTTTCATTTTTTCTGCATTGTCATATTTATGACAGGATGCGATAATGTTTATTAAACTCTACCTACATTTGGTGATTCCTAGAGTGAATTAGAACATAGTATTGATTATCATACATCAAAGGTAGGAAATTTTTGAATAATTGTGATACAACGTAGAAGGCAACTTTATTCTTATTCCAGTAGGTAATTGTCACCCTACATTCTAAGTATGGCATTAGCTCAAAATGTTAGATAAGCTGAATTATTAGATACGAACTTTGTAGCATAAAAAAAAATCCTAATAAAAATGTTGATAACAAATTTTAAGTAAGATTATTTTCCGAAATTTGTTCAATGCGACATAAAAACGGGGTAACGACAGTAGCACAAAAACACTGATTTCAAGAGGGACACAAAGTCGTGAGACAATTAAGTAACCACATTTACTTACGCAACTGTAAATCACAACTGTAAGACTGACTTTTGAATGATTGCATAATGATTGCCAACAATTGTTGGCATAAACTTAATGCGCAGAACAAGATGGTGAAACGTTGATCCTGAACAATGTTAAAGCAAATGGCAGCCCCATTAAATCGGGACTGTGTGCAATAGTGCAATCAACTGTCCAGATGGTAAGTAATGGATTAAACAAACTAAACAAGGTACCTAACTTTGTCGTCCTTGTGGCATAGTTGGTAGTGTGCTGGACTGACGAGTGCCAGGGCTAAAATATCGGCACAGAGAAATCAAAAAGTACTAAAAAGTAAAGTAGCCCATGACAAACCTATAACAGTAAAAATTGCCTAGACTTCACTTCGCCGTGCGGATGCGGCATTAAAGTATTGGTCTCTTCCTTTCATGTAAAAATTAAACACCCAAAACAAGAATGGAAGCGAAAAGCTAGACCTAGTCCCTCCATGGACTGTTGTGCCATTAGCATGTTAGATCATTAAAAAAAAAAAAAATTTTGATCTGTGACGATTGTGAAATATTTTAAATTAATTATTTCACGAATTTCTTTTTCAATTTCTTTGAAGAATCATAAAAGAAATTTGAGGAAAAGGCAATACAATTTCAATTCGTTGAAAAGGAATTGAAAATTTCAATTACAAATTACAATTCCTTACAATGGAATTGTGAAAATTCCTTTGAGGAATTATTCCTGGTAATGAAAATATAAAAATTTAAATTACATTACAGAGAAATTGAAAGTTTCAATTACAAATTATAATTCCTTGTAATGGAATAGTGGAAATAAAAATTACAATTTCAATTACTTTATGAAGTTGGAAACGTACCTTTAACACGGTTCGTTCTAAAGTAATCGATTACAAGTAATACTGCACTACTGGCCTTAAACTCCTTCAAAATTAGTTCAAAACTTATATGGGAGTGCCTTCAACTACTGATCAAGCTAGCATCACAAAGTAGAGTCCATCTAATTTGGGTGCCTGGCCATAGTGGTATTGAGGGCAATGAAATGGTTTATGAGCTAGCCAGAAAAGGGGCATCCGAACTCATGTTTGGATCAAGCTCATTCTGCGGCCTGCCATGGTGTTTTGTAAAGCTCAAACTTAACACATGGCTGAACAGAAAGGTTCAGGCTGCCTGGGACGACACCTCAGGCAACAGACAAGCAAAATCATTCATGCCATGTGTATCAAAGTTAGGAACAAAACAATTCTTGATGTTAAACAGAAACGGAATCCGAGCTGTCACTGGAGCTGTCTCAGTTAGGAAACATCTTGCTAACATTGGAATAACTCGGGAAGACGAGGAAACAGCAGAGCACATTATGTGCCAATGTGACAAGCTTGCAAGTCTTAGACTTCGTCACCTTAGTATTGCATACCCAACTACTGTTGAAGTGGGCAATATAACTCCCAGGGATATCTTAGCATTTTTAAATGCTAGGAAGTGTATCTTAGGATATTCAATGGGCTCTTCACAATAGGCATTTTTAGGCCGCAGTGATTTGGTGCCTGGTGCCCAGCCCCTGTTTCAATCTAATCTAATCGATTACAAATTACGAGGAATGTAATTAAGCGTAATCTAATTTCTAAGGTAATGATTCCTAACCAGTACTACTGCCTGGCTCCTTAAACAATTTAGGTATTTTTCTTAGCAAAGCGAGTACCAAAAAGAATCTTCTCTTCCATGTATACGAAGGAACTGACCTGAGCTCAAAGAAGAAGTACTAGATCTGATAAATAATAAATATTTCGGGTCATTGACACTCAACGTGAAAGTAACCAACGATTGAAATTCTCAGCTTTTTGTTTTTGTTTTTTTTTGTGCTTTTGTATTTTTTTTTGGTAATATTTTAAGAAAAATATTTTCGAGTATTTTTAAATGTCACAAATTTTCCACACACACATCGAAGTTTTTTTTCTTTGAAATTTGGCATGAAAAAAAAAGTTAAATGCAATTACTTTAAAGCAGTTCATTGCTGCTGCACTCTGCTCACTGCTGCTCCCGTTGCTTGCAATTAAATGACATTTTTAATGTTTTTAAAAATACTTGAATATTATTTTGGAATTCTTTGTTGATGTAGCGTTGGGTGAAGTTGTTGCAGCAAGAGTAGCAGCAGCAGCAGCAGCAAAAGCAGCTACAAATTTGTTGAGTAGCATTAAACCCATTAATAATTCAATACGTTTATTTTGTTGTTGTTGTTGTTGTTGTTGCTGTCTCTTTTGCTTTGTATGGTTTCGGCAGAAATTAAGGAAACAGCAAATTAAGTAATCTTAATTTTGTTTTGTTGTTGTTATTGTTCAGAAAATGTGTTTATTTGTTGTTCTTCTAAATACATTTTAATTGGGGAATGTGTGAGTGTGTGTTACAGTAGCAGATACAGCAACAGCAGCAGCAGCAGCAGCAGCCCTAACAGCAACATGAATTTGCATTTTCTTTTTAATTTTAATATTTTAGTGAAAAACATTTTTATTTATTTTGTATAAATTACTTTTACGTCATCAGAATATATTACATACTTATACGAAACTAGTGTAAATATTGTAAGCATAAAAGAATATAAAAATTTTTAACATCAACAACAACATCATCATCATTATTAAGCATCAACAACATGGCCGGCCGCCATCGTGAATGTTTGGAAAACTTTTAATCACAAAGTAGTCGTCGTCGTAATCTACGACAATGACGACGACGACGTCGACTATTGCTGTAATCAATCCAATCAACAACAACAGCAGCAGCAACAGGTTTCAATTCGATGCCAATTCAAACTAAACTAAACTCGATTCAACTCTCTGAAAATATTGCTTGCACGTTTTTCTTTCTTTGCTGTGGTAGCTGCTGCAATTGTTGGTATGGTGTTAGTATGGTGTTAGTGTTGTTTGTTGCATGAATGCCTTTCCCCTTACTTTGGCGGTATATGTTGTTGCTGGCACTCAGGCGGCAGCGGCAATGCGCTCTCTACGCTGCATGCAACACAAGACCTTTGTTGTTAAATTTTTTGTTTCTTTCTTTCTAAAAGTTGCAGCAATTTCATTTCAGTTTTTCCCTCATAGCATCGATATCATCACCGTCATTGTGTTATAGTGTGATTACTGCTTTTGCCTCCTTTATTGTTGTTGCTATTGCAGTTGCTAGTTGTATGTATGTAGTTGTCTGTACATATTGCATTTACCGCCTTAGCAACACATGCAACACAAAATTTATTCGATATCAACAGCATCATCATCGCCATCGTCGTAGTCATCGTCGTCCACATTATCAAGATAAGCAATTTTTATTGCTTCACCGGTTATAATTTTTGTCTTGTGTTTTTTTGTAGTTTTCTGTAATTTAGTTTATAAATTTGCGAAAAGAAAGTTTATATTTTTCTTTTTCAACAATTATAGTTTTTGCCTATGAGCCGCTCCGCTGTTGCACTCGGCGCTTAATCTAAAACCAAAAATCTCGTATTGTTTTCACCCAATTTGTGTATGTTGTTCATGTATGTTTAACAAATTATAATTGCAGACATTTAAAATAATTATTTGAATAAAATTAATGGCACCTATAAATGCTTGAGAGATCAACTGCCGATATTTTTAAGCTGATGTGTTGTAAACAGTTTGGGTTTTGAGGGGGATCGCCTAACGTGGTGTGTGACATTAGAGGTAAAGGACGTGTTGCCTTCAGTTTTACACAACATGCAATATTTCCTAGACTATGTAGACAATAGATTTCTTCAGGCAATTTTAATTCTTGTATGTTCGCCATTGCCTGCCAGGTGGTGGTGCTTTTCTATTTTGTGATTTTGTCTGTGCCGAGATTCGAACCTCGGACACTCTGTATAACAGTCCAACGCACTACCACCACTACGCCACAGTGACTAATTGGGAACACTTCCAACATATTACCGGGAATGTCAACGATATCAGAAGTATATTTTCAGGATATTAAATATTTATTTAAAAATATATTTTCATGTTGGGTACACTCCAGTGAAGGAAACTGGTAGCCAGTTGGAACACTTCCACCACAGGATTAGGTATCTCTTAGATTGCAGGGGATAAGTATTGAGGAGTCGATTAATCCTGCCTCTTAGGAAATCTATTATTAATTTAAGATTATTTTTAATAAATTTTGAGATTTTTTCATGAGGATAGAGGGTGGCCAGTTGAAATACTTTGAGCATAGTATCAGGCATCTCATAGACTTCTCAACCTCATCATAGCTTGGCATCAAATATTAGATTAATCCTGCATTTTCACAATACTAAATATTTATTTAAGATTTTTTGTAAATGAAAGTTTTTTCACGTTGTTGGGTGCAGTCAGGTGGAAGAACCTGGTGGCCAGTTGGAACTTTTCCACCACAGTTGAGGAATCTCTTAGATGTCATTGCATAAGTATTGTGGAGCAGATTATTATTTATTTCCTGCATCCTAGGAAATCTAATATTAATTTAGGATTATTTTTGATTAATTTTGAAAAGTTATAATAATTTTTTGGATTGGGGAAATTGTGGCCAGTTGAAGTGCTTTCAACATAGCACCAGGCAACTCATAGCTACCTCACCATAGGTATTGAAAAGTAGATTAATGCTGCATTCTCGGAATATCTATTATTATTTTCCGATTCTTTTTAAATATTTTTTGAAATTATCACTAAAAGTTGAAATTAATTTTTATCAAATTTCGCCGTTGCTCAGTTGGTAGTGCTCTGGAATCTCAAGCAGAATGCTCGGGTTCGACACTCGATAGTAATTTTCTTGCCTGGCAATGGCAAACCTCCGAGAGCAAAATTCCCTAAGTAAGAAACATTTTTCACTTCACTTCATTCGAAACAAATCTGTAGATTTTTTCTAATCAATGCGAAAGCTCGACTTAGGCCATTCCTGGACCCAATAGCGACAAAGAAGAATACAATTGTTTGAACTTCTTTTATATAAAGAAATGTGTATTTAAAGTTGTGCAGAATATTTCTGAGATCCACTGCAAGTTTCAACTTCAAATTCAGTTCATCGTATACTAAAAATGTATCCAATAAAAAAAATAATAAAAATTAACCTTCAGCACAACAAAATCTTTTCACAATTACCAGCTCTGCTTCAATTTTCCACTTGAAGGTTTTCATGTAATTTTTCTATTGTTACCAGGTATAAAATACTTGGAAATTCAATTTTATAAATTTCTTAAAAGATTTTAAACCTAAATATAAACAATTTAAAATTCATTATTTTTTTTCCTCTACTCCGTTGAGTACCGAGAAACTTAAACCTTATCAATTTCATTTCAATCAAAAGTCTAAGCACATACAACGAATTGTGTGTTAAAGCTCATTATATTATTTATTCATTATTATTATTTACCTTTTTAATAATTATTTTGTATTATTAATTTCTAGAAACTTATAAGAAGCTACTTACGTTTTGAAGAAGCTACATACTTACGACATAAGTATATATACATACTACTGTGGGCAAAAAGTAGTAAGACTTTGTTCATAATTTCAAATTTTTTTATTCATTCTTCCAAATCTATTTCGCCCCCTTCAAAGTAATACCCCCCGGCCCCAATACACTTGTGCCAACGTTTTTTCCAATTCCGGAATAGCCTTCAATGCGCTTAGCGATTCATGTTTAATGTCTTCAATTGACTCAAAACGGTGTCCACGAAGCGGTTTTTTGAGTTTAGAAAATAGCCAAAAGTCACACGGTGCTAAGTCAGGCGAATTTGGTGGTTGCGGAACGATATCAGTCAAATTTTTGGCAAAATGGTCTCGTAAAACCAATGCAGTGATTTTGGAACCAATCGTGCATTCACTCTTCTTAGGCCCAAATGATGTTTTAAAATGGTTTTCACTGATCCTTCCGATATTCCAACGATGCCAGTAAGGTCTCTGACTGTTAATCGTCGATTCTCGAGCACCAATTCCTTGATTTTATTGACGTGTTGATCATGAGTTGATGTTAATGGCCGTCCTGGACGTGGTTTGTCGTCAACGCGTTCTCGACCATCTTTGAACAATTTGTACCAATCAAAAACACTTGCTTGCGACATACAATTATCACCGAAGGCCTTTTGCTGAACGCATCGGCACCAGAAATTTGATTCCGCACACAAAATTTAATGGAACTTCTTTGTTGAATAATTTCACTCATTGTGAAAATCGCCGAATGCACTTTTTGTACTTCAGAAAGACAAGCGTATACTAAACTCTAATGATTATTTTGATGTGACATTTGGCACAGATGTCACCGACAGTCATACCAACCTTAAAAAAATAATATTTTGATGAATGGGTTTCCACGCGAAATTTAAATTAAAAAGTCTTACTACTTTTTGCCCACAGTAGTATGTATGTATGTCTGTATGTATGTATACCTGCAACATAGAAATTATTGCTATCTCCTCAAACATATGCAGCAATTGGTACAAGAGCTACACATACAATCTTGGCTTGAAGCACTTGTAATGTGGTCTCGGTTGTTTAGAGTTTTACCAGCATTAATAAAAATATGTACATATGTATAATGAGACATTACTAAATGATGATGAGAAGTAGAACTCATGACCTTTAACAAATGTGGGTGGAAAAACAATAATTCTCTATGCTATTATTCTTGGTTTTCTTCCCCTCAATTTTCTATTTTATTTCGTGCGTAATACACAGAACATTAACAGCAACCAATAAGTCGGACAACAACAACTAGCCAAGGCTAATTGCAATTACGTTTTAACTTACATATAACATATAAGAAAAACAAAACAAAAAAAACATACCATTGAACATTACTTACCAAGTATCTATTGCTGTTGCCTTAATTTGCAAAAGCCCTAACATGAATTTATCAAGTTTTTCAGGAGAAGCAAAAACAACTTTTTTTTTAACTTTACACGTAAGTGCTGAGGTGGTATTGAAATTAATTTACGATTAGTATGAAGCAATTGTGAATAAATTGATATGATTTTAAAGTCACGCATTTTCTTATTTTTTTCTTTTGTTCTTGATTGTGATGAAGTGAAGACAATGCAATTAGTTGAAGTAACATTTTCTGAAAAGTCATTGATATTTTTCAGCATTTTTCCCAGTTATAATATAATAATATTATTTATTCTAGTGTTCGTTATTCGCATTGACAGTTGATGTGCATTTTTTTTGATTTAATTATTGAGATTTTATTGGTACCCCTTGTGCGGCGCTAAATAAAAATGATTGCCACATTTTAGTTGATTTCATACGGTATTACATTTGACAACTTGTAAGAATATTTGTTTTCTATGTCATCATCACTTTAAAAACTTAATTGAAAATGTTACGTTAGGTGCTTAGCAAAAAAAAAAATCATCATCGATAGTATTTTCATTTCAGATGCTGTTTGATTTTTGATACTTGATTTGAGTGTGCTAGTAGAGAGGCAATAAGCGAAAAGCTCGAGCTAGAGGCTCAATGGGCTGTTGTGCCATTAAAAGAAAGAGCGAAAGAAGGGAGTCAATACGGCTATCTCCCGGATTTATCTTCTCTGCAATTACATCTTTTGTAAATGCAATTAGTAATTTGGACTTAGTTGCATACGCATCATTTACATAAACAAGGTGGGGCAAAAGTAATGTCATAATGTGAGTGTGCCATACTTTTTGCAATGGCGTCAAATGTCATTGTGCTTTGACATCTATGTATCTTGTAGACAGATAGAAAATTAGTTACACAGATCGAGCAACGATTTATATTTTGAAACATCAATTTCTGGGGCGTGTGATCTCTCCCGTTTTGGTGATTTGGCCACTTCAAATCCAGATCGCCAAATCTGACGGTACCAGACTTCTTCATTACGGGCTTTTATAAATCTCGCGTTTACTACAACAAACCGCAAACTGTGCTTGTAAGTCGTCAACATTGAAATTAATATTGAAATCAACAAGAAATCAGATATTTTGCGAGCAAAAATTCAAAATGCGTCAAAACGAGCACAACTTTAAATAAACTTTCCGTGAAAACAGAGCCCACATTTTTTTAGTTTCTAACAAAATGGCGGCCACATTCACATTATGACATTTCTTTCGCAGCACCTTGTATTACCATATAAAACGAATTCCAATTTAACTGTGCCAAATAGCATATGTATTGCTTTTGAAAAATAGCAAAGCTCTTCAGTGCATTGACTTTATCTAAATATTTATTTCAAAGTTTATCACTGATGAAATTTAATTCAATCGCCTTATTTGAATATGAAGCATGAAGCAACAGCAATTTTATCGTGAAGCTCTAAATGCATATTTTCCTGAGCCCAAAATAGAAAACTCTTATTGTGTATTTTCGCAATCCTAATCCAATAAAATATTGCCACATTGCCAATGCCTGCTTTGCTGACTGACAACTATTTGAAAAAAAAACCTCAAAAACAAGAAAAGAGAAAAAAAAAAACCAAATGAAAACGAAATACCGTAAAAGCCGAATCAATAAACTTTGTTCGTAAAAGGAACAACAAAATTCACACAACAAAAAAGGAAATATCAATATTGCAAATCCGCATGCGGCAAAATAGTTTCAGATAGCAACCTACTACCTTTTTGTTGCTGCTACAGCGCTGCTGTTGCTGTACGAATTGTGCAGAAATGTATATCTCCACCAACATCATGCCCTCCACCAACACGAAACCCTTCACCACCTATTCATCATTTACTACAATCCGTAGCTAACAATTTGAGTTCAACTTTGGGAAAACGATGTCGTTGCACTCAAGAGTTGAAGCGATGAGCAGCAGCGGCAATAACAATAATCATGTTTACTGTTGCTGCTGCTGCTGCTGTTGCTACTACTGCTGTTGCCAGTTTCTGTTGCTTGCTACTAACTATTTGTTGCAAATTATGTATTATTGAATTCGATAATTTTTCGTTACAACGTCGGCAGCAACAGCAGAAAATCGATGTTGCTTCTCGTTGTTGCAGTATTCTTGTGTGAATTTCACTAACTACTTACTGCTGCAGAATTGTGGTGCAATACAATCGATCGATTTTTATTTGTTTTTTTTTTTTGCTTTCAAGTTGTGGTGACTCAACCAATATTTAATTATTAATTTTAAATTTTATTGTACATTTTGTACAAATTCACCACATTTATACTAAATGTAAATGTAAATTCCAATAATAAAGGGTTATTCAATAGGGACATATCCATTTTGTATTTACGTAAATACAAACGCAACCTTCAATTTTAAATTTGATCTATCAAATGTCGAATCGTCATTCAAGGTTTACTTTTCCATTATGGTGAAGTACATGAACCAGCCATTTTTGGAAATTATTAAAAATTACTACCGAAATTACTGAATCATATTCAAATTATTGGTCGCAATGTTCTGAGTTTATTGTTTTATCTTTCTCAAGATAATCAACAAAATCCCTTTTGCATCCCAGAAATCAGGAGCCATAAACTTTTTTGCCGATCGTTCGTGCTTTGTCTGCTTTGGCGCCGAACATCTAGCATCAGTCCACTGTAAACGTTGCTGTTTCAATTTAGGATCGTGATGGTAGACCGAAGTCTCATCCACAGTTATGAAACTACGCTTAAAATCCATTTTATTCTGTTTAAAACGTTCCAAATTGCACTGAGAAATTCGTTTTCGATCGAGTTTTTGTTGAATTGTTAACATATGCGGTACTACGTTTCCAAACAGCTTTTTATTATGTACTTAGTAGGGACACAAATACTGTTACAACATTGAGCACACCCATTTCAATAGTAGAATTGAACATAACCTGTTTTTAACACATAGCTTATGAAAGCTAACCTCTAAAGCGTTAGCCAAGAAACGGGAAATCCAAATTGTGTCAGCTTTCATCATGGAGTGGTCAGATAATGAGAACCGTATCGCTTTTATAGCACTTTTTAAGTTTGAAATTAAAAAAGGCGAAATTTTCAAGAAGCTCCGCCCACTCGGGATTAGTCGCATGTTCGTCTATCGGTGCATAAAACTGTTTGAGAAGACGGGAGACTGGAGATATCAAAGACCGCCACCGGTCGAGCCGTCCACATACAGTTGGCACGCCGCAAGTCATCAAAGCCGTTAAATCAAAAATTTAGTGAAACCCCTCCGAAGCAGAAAATCATGGCCCGTGAGATGAATATCACGACGCAATAGTCCATGAGTCGAATTACTAAAAAAAAAAGACTTGGGACTTGGTGTCTTCAAACGTCGCACCGGAAATTTGTTGACTGCCGCTTTGGAAAAAAAATTGGGTAGAAAAATCCAAATGTCTTTTGGTGAAGCACGCTGATAACTTGCGCAGAAAAATCTTGTTTACGGATGAAAAGGGACATCACCCCGCTTCAACTCAATATTGATTCTCTGAAGACAGCTTTGATTCGTGCTGTCAGCACTTTTCCAATGTAAGAGGTGCGTGCAGCTACATATATCACATATAAATATATCACAATAAATATATTTTAAAAATTGGTCCAAAAAAATTAATTATTTTTAATTTTATAACATCAAATGTGTGTAACAGTATTTATGTCCCTACTAAGTACATGGTTCTTCATGTAAAATGTGGTTTACTCGTTCGTCTGAGATGCCTATGGTATCAGCTATTTCACACTTTGGCACTTTTTGGACGTCCAGTGCGTGGTTCATCTTCAATACTTGTATGACCACGTTTAAATTCAGCAATCCAATTTTTTACTGGATTGTGGATTGCCAGATTGATTTGAAACTTTGCACGTGTTCATACGAAAGATGAAATCATACATTCACTGCTCTACTAGTGCTATCTATGTGTCAGGCTAGAAACTTTTCAAGTAACCTGTATTTACTATTGAATGTTGTACCTGTGCCAGTGAGACAACACACCGGTCGAAGTACCGAAAATATCGCAGCCGTAAGTGTTTCAGTTCAAAATGAGCCAAATCGGTCGATTTCACGCCGTTCACAGGAATTGGGAATCTCTGCGTTAAGAGCTTGTGGTCGCTGTGGCATCTGTGGCGTATTTGGTAGTGCGGTGGCCTGCTACGCAGAGTATCTTGGCACAGGTAAAATCAAAGAGTAGAGAAAACGATTTTTCTAAACGGCACTACCTCTTGGCAGACAATGGCAAACCTACAAGAGTTAAAATTGCATATGAAAAGCTTTCACTTCGCTGTTCGGATTCGGCATAAAACTATAGGCTGCTTCCACTAATGTACAAATATAACACGCCAAGGCCCTCCATCGGCTGTTGTGGTTGTGCCATTAAAAGAAGAAGAAAGAAAGGATCTTGGCATACACCCTTACAAGATCAAATATTAACACAAGAAGTGAAGCTTCGTGACAATTTGAAGCGGCGAAACGTCTCCGATTGGGCTCCGCAAAAGTGTGAAGAAAGTACTGAATTGCATCGAATAATCATCTTAAGCGATGAAATTCACTCTTTGGCTATTTGAAGCCGTTGAATTTTTTTTAATGGGTTTGGGGTTATTTCGATGGTTTATGCCGACAACGTTATAGGCGCCCAGGAACAATATCAAACGCGAAATTGGCAATGTTCTGGTCGATATGTGTGGAAGAGTGGTGGAAAATTGTGCCAAAGAATCGATCGCTGCAAACGTGTTCGCGGTGGTCATATGAGCGAAGTCGAATTCCATACTTAAATTTAACATGTGTACTACACGTGGAATAAATTTCAGCCCGATATTTCGGTTTTCTTTAAGTATTAAATTTTTTAATAAGTACTAAATTGCTATGTCGCTATTGAAAAAGCTATTACAAGAGGTTTTTTATACAAAGCATTGAAAGCAGAAAAGTGTGGGACTTGCTTTTCAGCTACCCGCATTAAAATCCCACCACAGCTCCGTTTCCCTTCAATGTACATGCATACCATATGTACATATGTATGTACTATATGAATACCATTACTATTCTGCTATAATGTGGTTGGCTTGGCGATGTTGATGACGTTGGCTGGCTGGCTGTGGCGCCTTATTGGATGCGTTTGTTAGTTTATTCTATGTGAATTTTATTTTTGCGTAAGCAGCTGTTATTATTGTTGTTAGTTGATGTTGTTGCTGTCGCTGCTTATGTTTTTATCGTTGCTGTTTTTGTTGTTATTACTTTTAATGCAATTGCCTTACATTGCCACTGCATGTGACCTCAATTGGAAGTTTCTGTTTTTCATTGTGTGTGTGTGTGTGTGTGTGTGTGTGTGTGTATGTGTATGTGTGTATGTGTGTGTGTGTGTGTGTGTGTGTGTGTGTGTGTGTGTGTGTGTGTGTGTGCATGTTATGTATTGCCTATGAATGTACATACATATTCATAGAAAGAAAAAGTATAAAAATAAAATACTTAGCTGAACATATATACTTTTGTATGTTTAGTACCCCTCCCATTGCCTTTTTCTTTCTAAATACATACCAGCGTGTGTTCTTTATTTTCAATAGTGTGTACCAAGCATGGGCGTACGCAGGATCTCGGCAAGAGGAGAGAACTTAGTTGTTTTGCGTCATTTCGTATTGTTTGAGGTAAAATTGTGGTGGTATAATTGCGACCCCTGCTTCTACAAAAACATTTCAGCGAGTGGTGCACTGTATTGGTTTTGTTTGCCACATACACATACACATTCATAAGTACATATATGAGCACTACGAGCAGTTGCTTTAGTTCATCTTGCTGGTGGTTGCAATGTTTTGGTTACTTCAGGTCATTTGCAACTAACTTTTGAAGGACGTCAAGCATATATACATATGTACATTTTATGATTCACTTCTTCGTTTCTTCCTTTGCTTCAAATGATGATGTTTTAAAGCTGACACTAAAAACACAATCAATTACTTAAAATTGTTCATACAGGGCGATGAGGAAGACTGTCAAACTAAGAAAAATGGGTACGGAAATAGGCGAATCAATTAAACTTTGCTAATTGGGAGTAATAATTGGAGCTAAAAATGCATTTTTGGAAATATAACAGCTTAATAAGAGTAATGGCCAAAATGTAAATACCTTAAATATTACAGGCGAATGTTTTAAATATTACAGGTGAATGTTGGTTCTCTAATAGATAATTTTGCTATGTAACCTCAACGCTCCGAGACAATTTTTTTTTTTTTTTTTAATTGATACATTTTACAAAGTGGCTGCAGATCATTGTGTTGAATGGAAGGAAGATTGATAGGTGGGAGGAAGAAGGGAAGAAGGAGGGAGAATGAGAGAGGTAATACAATCACACAGGACACCAATAAAGAGATAGAAAGCCATTGTGGCAAGTGAATGAACTTCAGTTTATCAGCGTCAACTATGACCGCATGTAGCACCAAAGACCGAGCTTTTCGCATCCACTCATGTTGTACGTGTTATATTTGTACATGATTGGAAGGGACCTACAGTTTTATGCCGAATCCGAACGGCGAAGTGAAAAGCTTTTTCATAGGCAATTTTTACTCTTGTATGCTTGCCATTGCCTGTCAAGAGGTGATGCCGTGTAGAATTGATGTTGTTGTTTTGTTTTTCCTGTGCCAAGATTCGAACCCCAGACACTCTGCGTAATAGCCCAATGCACTACCGCTACTTTACAGCGTCCACTATAAGTAATTAGTTATTAGTTAGTTATTAGAAAAATAATGCTCTATATCATTGAGGCTACAATTCTTAAGGAGAACATGTTTTGCTTCCAACAATTCCTGTGGGATAAAAGAATACTATGGATAGTGTTGTTGAACAAAATTAAGACGTCAATTATCCAAAAGAATTTATGAATTTACATGATGTGTGCCTGGTGTGTTACCGACACACCGATAAAGTTCAAGCGTTTGCAATTTTCGGTTAGGTTTGCCTTTGCTATGACCATAAATAAATCTCAAGGGCAATAATTGCAAAACTGTGGTTGGGACCTCGAAAACGGTTGTTTCTCCCACGGTCAGTCATACGTGGCATATTCTCGTGTCGGGAAGCCAGTAGATTTATTAATTTACTGCTAGAATAATGAAACAAAAAATTTATTTTGATTTTTACCTGTTTTTAAATAATATTAGGTAAAAAATGTACAAAGGTTTTTAAAATATAAAGACCTAGCCGGGTCCGGCTAGTATCGTTCTAAAAGCCTACTTATATAACCTACTATAACTATAACCTATACTACCTTTTTTTCTGAAAATACATCCGTCTTATTGAAGAGTCGGAAATATATAGTATGAAGTTTAAAAACTTCACTAACCAAACCGTTTAAAGAAAATTATTACAAATCACAGCTTGTGCGTATGTAATTGAAAATAGATTAACTTTGAAAAGGTAAGATTACCCTTGGAACAGCATTGTTTAAAACTATTAATGTTCATTTCATTTATGAAGAGCCATACAAATTTTCTTTATGATTTCTCTTTTTTTCGTACTCCCATGCATGACATTGAACATGGAATTTCACAATTGAAAATGAAATGTTTTTTTTTTCATATAAGCTTATTATATATTTTGTTTTGTTTTTTTTTTAAGCTCAAGTCAACACACAGGGTGTTCCCCTATGAATGCTGAACATTGTGCACCTGGTTGCTATTCAAACCATCCGTATAAAAATTAACACCGATTTTTGCAATTCCCATCTTATATTTTTGGAAAAATAGAAAAAATCCGGCAATTCCACACTCCCTCCTCATCTCACAATCCACCTTCAACGAATTCAATATTCCGCATTCCACATTCCCCCAACTCCATATTCCACATTCCCGCATTCCATATTCTCGCATTCCATTTTCGATTCCAAATTCCCCATTCCACATTCCATCATTTCCTCATTCCTCTGTATTTTATTATAAGTACTAGACATTGAAGCGATGAAATCAAAAACCCTCATGTTAAAATGTTTATCGGTGGATATGCGTGCAAATTTCTAATTTTAAATCGTTTTTTTCGTTTAACTTATGCTTTCTGAGCATAAACTAAGCAGCATAGAACCAGGTCGTAAAATTAAACTTTTTTCGCTGGGCGAAAATGAACTAAAAATTAAACTGTTGATAAATATATTTTTTTTTATTGTCGAAATTTGAAATTTTGTATGGTATGGTTCATCTAGATTTCCGACCTTGGAAATCTAATATCGTAGTAAATGTTAAAAAAAAAAAACACCAGAATGAATTATCGTAGTAAAAATAAATAAGTTGGTATTTTTTTTATAGAAATATGTATTAGATATATGCAACAAAAACATTAAAAAACGATTTTGGCATAGCACCCATGTTCTCTCGCACCCATGTGACTTAGTCGAAAGAGAGTCGATCTTGACTTTTCACTGAAACTTAAATAAAGGGAAAGTGGAAAAAGAATATTGTCCTATTTTCTTAGAATTATGTACCTACTTTTTAGTTTTAGGATGTAATTTCTACAAATACATACTTTATTTTCCATAAAGTTACCTACTTTGTTTAATTCACACGCATGTTTAAACGCTCTTTTTACTAATATTTATGTAATTTGTTTCAAAAGGGATCTCTTACTTTTCTAAATGATAATAAAAACTATTTTATTGAAATCCAAAGTAATTTTTCCTTTGGGTAGGTAATACTATGTATTTTTGTGTGTTTAACTTCTATATGACGCAGTTCTCACTATGATTATTAGAGTGTGTCGAATTTCAAAGTATAATATCGGAATCGAGAATTATATATTTTGGGCGTTTAGTCAACGCAGTTGAGTCGACGCAAATTAAAATCCAAGTACAAATTTTGACTTAAAATCTTTTTATGAAGTGGCCGTTACTCAAAAATATCGATCGATTAGTTGAGTGGCTTTATTGGTTCATTCGGAGATACCGTAAATCCAATGACACAAGCCATTCCACGCCACACCCATGCTGTACAGCGGGTTATTAAATCGGTGAGTGAAGCATCTCATGCAGCGTTCGGCGCTGAAAATCGCCATAGCCAGAAATGCAAATTTGGAGGCAAGATCAATTATTCTTTCGCAAAGAAAAATATCTGAAAGTTATCTTTTATTACATAATTGAAAGCTTCAAATTCAGTTGAATAAAGATTTACAATGAGCAAAACCAAAAAAAATTTCCCTGTTTGTTCTTTTACTTTTTATTACTTGGTAGGGACATAAATACTGTTGAACACGCCCATTCCAATAGTAGAATTGAACATACCCTGTTATAACCACATGGTTTATGAAAGCCTCTAAAGCGTTAGTCAAGAAACGGGAAATCAAAATTGTGTCAGCTTTCACCATGGAGTGATCAGATAATGAGAACCGTATCACCATAGCAGTTATAGCAGTTTTTAAGTGTGAATTGAAAAAAGGCGACATTTTCAAAACGTTCCGCTCACTCATCTACCGGTGCATAAAACTGTTTGAGGAGACGGGAGATATCAAAGATCGCCACCGGTCGGGCCGTCGACGTACAGTTCGCACGCCGCAAGTCATCAAAGCCGTCAAATCAAGAATTCAGCTAAATCCGCTCCGAAAACAGAAAATCATGGCCCGTGAAATGAATATCACGACGCAATAGTCCATGAGTCGAATTATTAAAAAAAAACTTGGTGCACCAAGTGGTGCCTTCAAACGTCGCACCGGACATTTCTTGACTGCAGCTTTGGAAATAAAAAGGGCAGAAAAATCCAAACGTTTTGATGAAGGATAACTGATAACTTGCGCAGAAAAATCTTGTTTACGGATGAAACAAACCGTGCAAGGAAAATTTTAAAGCAAAATGATAGGGTGTATGCACGGCCATCTAAGGAATCATCTGAACTGATCCTACGGGTCGAAAAGGGTCATCACCCAGCTTCAGTCATGGCTTGGTGGGGTGTCTGTTACGATGGGGTCACTGACTTGCATTTCTGCTAACAAGGGGTCAAAAATTCGGCCGAAGTTGAACAATAAATCGTTTTGGAGCTGTTGTGAAGAAATGGCTTCGAAACAATTTGTCAGCTTTCATTTACTCTAAAGGATGGCCGTCTTGCAGCCCTGATCTAAACCCACTGGATTACAACTTATGGTCAGTTTTAGAGGACATGGTTTGCCGAGTGGTCGCTGTGGTGTATTGGTAGTGCGTTGGACTGCTACGTAGACTGTCCGGGGTTCGAATCTCGGCACAGGCAAAATCAAAAAGTAGAAAAAAAAATTTTTCTACACGGCACCACCTCTTGGCAGGCAATGGCAAACCTACAAGAGTAAAAAGTGCTATGAAAATCTTTTCACTTCGCCGTTCGGATTCGGCTTTAAACTGTAGGTCCCTTCCATTCATGTGCAAATATAACACGCACAACATGAGTGGATGCGAAAAGCTTGGCCTAGGCCCTCCATGGGCTGTTGTGCCATTAAAAGTAAAGCAAAAGTTTGCCACTAAAGATACCCCAACATTGATTCTCTGAAGACTGCTTTGATTCGTGCTGTCAGCACTTTTCCAATGCACGAGATGCGTGCAGCTATTGATGATTGGCCAGTGCGACTTAAGGCGTGCGTGAAGGCCAAAGGCGGGCATTTCGAATAAGTAATTGCCATATATCGATAAATATATTTTAGATAATTGGTCCAAAAAAATTAATTATTTTTAATTTTATAACACCAGATGTATGCAACAGTATTTATGTCCCTACTAAGTATAGGATTTTTCTTACAAAATGGAAGTATTTACTAATAAACTGGCAAATAAACACTTATTTTTGACTTGAAACATGTAATTTAATAAATATTCAATTTAATTCAATCAAGTAAAAATTCCGCATATTTTTTTTTAAAAAAAAAGCAGACGCGAAAATGCCAAAAATTTCAGAAAATAGTAAAATTTACAATATTTCCCAAAAATCGGATCGGATGTGGGGAATTTTCGAAATGCGATACACCCTAATGATTATATCATTGTTGTTTACTAGTATTTCTGTTAATTAATTCTAGTTATTTATAATGCTATCGTATTTAGTTTCCCCTTTTTACTATTACTATTTAATTGCCAATTATAATTACTACTTTATTTCTTTTACTTTGTAGTAATTAATACCTACACTGCTAAAAATATGTAACCCTGATAGTAAAATGCATGAGTATTTTTGTTGTTCTACTATGAGTAATAACATTGTTGTAAAAGTAGTGGAATTGACATGAATTCCTTTGCTAGCTTTTATATATTTAATTTTTTGTTTTTCTTTTTAGCAAATCGCAAAGTTTTTCCAACTGCTATTATTTGTTTAGTTCAAAGAAATTCTAATTTATATGCAAACAAGTTTTCTGCGAATAACTAGCAGCTGATGAATGAATTGTGGTTGTTGTTGGTGGTAGTGGTGGTAGTAATGGTAGTGGTATGAAGAACACTATGTGTTGGTGTTGGTGGAACCCCTGCAGTATTGAGAATTGATAGACTATTGCTATATTGTTGTTGCTATTATAGCTAATATTATTTATTTTTAATGTATTTTATTTATGTAGCTCATCGATTTTTTGAAGCCAATATTATGTTGAGTTTGTAATGCAACTCAAAATTGAACGAAACTTTCGTTAAAATAACTTTCATGAAAGGTAATACTTATGTACAAAATAATTTGCTTTTGTTCTTAACAAATTAACGGTTAAGGCATCCATGCCGCAGCCATTCTGTAGGGCGGGTTATTAAATTGGTGAGTGAAGCATCTCATGTAGCGTTCTCGGTGCTGAAAATCGCCATCAAGAATTATTGCAAATTTGGAGTCAAGATCAATTCTTCCGCAAACGAAAACCAAAGAAATATCTCCTTTCTATCCCTTTTAATTGTTTGTACCCCTATGTTGGTATCTATTATCTGGGACTTTCGAATGAAGAGTAATGTGCCTGGGTTTGTGGTGAGCTCCTGCTCTCTATATCAAGTTTCTATCACATTGAGTGCTCATCTTATGGTGTCAAATATAGAGTCTCAGAACTTCCCAATCACCAAAAAAAAAACTATGTCACCTGCGTGCATTATCTTATTGCGTGTATGTCAGAGGTGTCAAGCCCCTGAAGAATATACATACATACACATTAAAATGCTTAAGTACAAATGGACATTATCTGACAACCCTTGGTTTTAATTTTTTCCTCTCATTATCGGATTGAAACCGTTCACCATGCTCAATGAAGCCCCGATTTCGATAAAGAACGTTACCGATTTTTCGGCAAGAATGAAATGCTGATAATATTTGTAGTATTTTTCACGCATCCGTATAAAATCAAGTAGAACAACAGATCACTTAAAACACGATTTAGTTGATGACTGGCTGAAAAAAGACTCCATAGAATTTGGAACAGATGCTAAATTTTTCACCCAAAAGTGGATGGTTTACCAAATATAACACAGCTTAGCTCTCACCTTGCTTTGAAGCCCATGAAAGGCCTAAGCTGAGCTTTTCACGTTCATCCATGTTGTGCATGTTAAACTTTTACACGAATGGAAGGGACCTACGGCGAATTGAAAAGCTTTTCATAGGTAATTTTTACTCTTGTAGGCTTGCCAGAGCCTGCCAAGAAGTGGAGCCGCATAGAAAATTTGTTTTTTCAACATTTTTGATTTTGGCTGTGCCGAGCTTTGAACCGTGTGGACACTCTGCGTAGCAGGCCAATGCACTATACCATTTACGCCACATCAAATGGTATACATAAATGTTTTTTTTTTTGCAACTTTGTACTTTTCATGGTGAGCCTTTGCAGTAGTTATTATTTGGCGCCATGCTTTAAATTTAACTAGCTGATACCTTTTCATTTTTTCTCAACTTTTGGAAGTAAAGTTAGCTTTTAGATAGATAATATTTGGAGTTGGGGCAAGAGGGCGCCATATAACATCTTCTTAGTTTCTTCTAAGGAACTGATACATTTAGCAACAGAATGTGTAAAACTTATCCTAAAGGCATCGTTACTCAGCAGGTGTCGCCTTCTTGTGAAGAAGGCAAAGCAAATGGGATAAGAGTTCTGTTGTGGTAGGGTCTACGCGATCATCAGCATCCATCCGCACAGGACACCCATTTGCTTTTCACCACTCGCCTTATGCCCTGCAATGAAATTTACTTAGTAGGAGGCACAGATCTTTCTTTCTCCGGCACTAAATTACAATAAATAGCTTCGTACTCATAATAAGTTCAAACCCTATGCATATCAAATTAGTTATAGTTTTCTTTTGAATATTTGGCAGATACTATGTATGCATATTTAAATGTGTGAGCAAAAAGTTTAGCTGCCCGAAGAAAGGAAGAAAAGGTTCATAGCTTCCTTCCTGCTTTGCCTGTGTGCCTTTATTCGATTTTGCCGTCTTTTGCATACAATTAATTTTCTAGAAAACTTAAAAACAAAGTGCTGCTGCCGCAGCATAACTTCACTTTTAAAGTTAATATATTTAATTAAAGACAAAGCAACAGAAAAGGTTGTCAACATTTAAAGACAATTTTAAATTATTGTGGATTGGTGGAGCAGATGCTTGCTGATGTTGATGGCTGATGGCTGATGACTATTGGTTATTAATGTTATCTACTTATTTTGGTTTTCATTACTTTGTACACACAAATAAAATAATAATTTCGTATATTTAAAAAAAAAAAAAAAAAAAAAAAATAACAAAAAAAAAATTATAAAGAAATTTTTTTTATTTTTGTTTTTTTCATTTATTATTGTTTTTTTTTTAATTTTTAATGAGTGCATTAACATTTGCACATACATACACCAAAATAAAGAAAAACAAAAAAACTTTGTATGCATGCAATCATGTGTGCAAAGCGCGTATCTTTTGCGTAGTTACAATTGTTGTTTGTTGTTGCTATTTACCATTCCCCTCTGATGACTAAAGATGTTGTTGATGATGACGTTGACGTTGATGGTAACGATGATGCATTGTTGTGTGTCGTGCCAAAGTTTCAAAGGCATAAATGCAGACATACACGCACACACACTCACCCACACACTCACACACACTCACCCACACTCACCCACACACACACACTCATACACACACACAATCGCATTCGCATATTTGACTAAATTCATAGTTGGTGCTCTTAAATATTTCGTACACTTTGTGCCTGGGTGTGTGTGTGCATGTGTTTAGTGAATTTCGTACGTGCAATTGTGAAATATTAGTTTCTGTTGTTGTTGTTGTTGTTGTTGCTGCTTCTGCAATTTGTACTTTTTATTGCTGTTTTAGTTCAGTGCGCATAAATGAAAGCGTTTGCCTACTGGTATTCATGATGCACCAAAAAAGAGACACACCATCTACTTGGAAAGTTTACCCCTAGAGTGTTTCAGGGCGGCCTGCTACGTTGAGTATTCGGGGTTGAAAACTCGGTAAAGGCAAAATAAAAAGTAAAAAAAAGTTTTCTACACATCACCGCCACTTGGCAGCCAAATGCCAAACGTACAAGACTAAAAATTGCCTTTGAAAAACTTTTCATTTTCAACGTTTTCGGATTCGGCATAAAACTGTAGGTCCAGCCCGTTCATGTACAAATATATCACGCACAACATGAGTGGCTGCGAAAAGCTCGAACTACGCTCTCCATTGTGACATTTAAAAGAAGGAGACAAAATAAGGGTCTTGAAAAACCTCTAAATCATATTGATCATAACTTGGTTATTTGATGTCTGATTGTCAAGTTTAATAACCATATACATAGGCGGAAAGCTTCTTTTCACGTTTACGATCTTTTCTTTTCATGTCGTTTTGGCCTATGATAATATTTTTGGCTAGTAAGTTTTTGTCGCAAAGGGGTAAAACTTTTTTTTTTATGATTTTGTCCTCTCAAAATATCATTAAACCTTTGCAGAGAAAGTTTTTTTTGTTTTTTTTTTTTTCATTCATACATAAAAAGTTACGTATTACATAATCAATTAAATTACTAGCCGAAGATGACATGACATCGTAGGCCAAAACGACCTGAAAAGAAAGGTCATACACATATAGAGCTTTCCAACAATAGGTTAAATGTGACAAGCGGATATCTAATAACCAAGTTATGGCAAAAATTCTGATTTAGCTGATTTTCAAGACCCCCAGGGGAAAGCTGTGATACTCTTTTCTGCTGAGACACAGCATCCTTTCGGGGGAAGTTCTAATATAGGTGGTGTCGCACTAATTGTCGCACCTATCCTGAGTTAAAGAGGTGACTAAGCATGCAAAAAAGCATAAATACTCATACGAAACATAGGTGGCAATAAATATTAAAAAGAAAAAAAAAAGAATGTGAGATATTTTTAGAATGAAACAAATATCAAAAGTAGTTCATTAAACAAAGTAGTAAAGTAGTCCCTATTTGTTATTCACAGTATCCGCGTTGATATTCAAACTCATTCCAGGACAGATAGCGGCCGAAGACAAATACATATGTAATTAAATTAATCTTTATTGAGATTCTTAAAATTAAAATTTTTTATTTAAATATCTGAAATTATAGATCATAAAACGCACGCACAACCAGAAGCGTCATGAGCATCACCGCGCATCACATATAAAAATATAGTATTCTCATTAAATTTGTCTAAATTTGCGCATCCCGGAACAGTCTATGAATTGCATATGTAATTAATCAAAATATACCGGTTTTCTCGATAAAAAATCTACCAGAAACAGATTTGGATTTTGGAAAGGTAGTAGGTAAAATGGGTAAAACAAAATATACGGCGTTTTTGTTTTTTTTTCGAGGCGAAGTACTTTAAATTGTAATAAAACACAGAAAAATGTTTTTAATATCCACGAATAATGGCCACCTGCCTCGTTCGTGCGATTTAAGGCCATTAGATTATTTTCTTTGTGGATATGTAAAGTCATATGTCCACCACGCCGATAAACCAGAAACATATGAGCACTTGGAAAGCCAACATTCGCCGCGTTATTGCCGAAATACAGCCAGATTTTCTGCGAAGAAAATTGTAAAAATTGGACCTCCAGATTACGTCATGTACGCGCCAGCCGCGGCTTCCACATGACCGGAATCATATTTAAATATTAATGTCAAACGATTATCTTTAAAATAAAACCAATGTCATGAATATTAAAAACATTTTTCTATGTTTTATTTCAATTGAAAGTCTCTAAAAAAAAACAACTGATAGTAGGTAAATGGGTAAAACAAAATATGTACACCTATCAAATGTATTAATGTGTGGAAATATGAAGTAGAAAGCCAGTGATAACAGTTTGAGTTGAAACATTTTGCTTTTTGAGGTTATCTCTGTTGCCGTTATCGATAAAAAGATATTTTTAGTACAGTTTTAGTACAGAGATACTAGTTTGAGTTGAAACATTTTGCTTTTTGACGTTATCTCTGTTGCCGTTATCGATGAAAAGATATTTTTAGTACAGCTTTAGTACAGAGATACTACTTTGAGTTGAAACATTTTGCTGTTTGAGCGTATCTCTGTTGCCATTATCGATAAAAAGATAGTTTTAGTGCAATTTTAGCACAGTGATGCTAGTTTGAGGTGAAAAATTTTCCTTTTTGAAGTTATCTCTGTTGCCATTATCGATCAAAAAAATATTTTTAGTATAATTTTAGTACAGTTATGCCAGTTTGATTTGATAAATTTCCCTTTTTGAGATTATCTCTGTTGCCGTTATCGATAAAAAGGTATTTTTAGTACAGTTTTAGTACATCTTTTAATTCCGATTATTTCATAATAGTGGATCTGAAGTAGAAAGTCAGTGATGGCAGTTTGAGTTGAAAATTTTTCTTTATGCAGGTTATCTCTGTTGTCATTATCGATGAAATTGTATTTTTCACTTTTTTAAATAACAGTTGGAAATAAAACGCAGAAATGTTACAATTTGTTTATCAACAGATTTTATCCTGTTTTATTTTTTTAGGTAGAATACATACGTAAGGCGCCTAACCGCCAGTATGTAAATCGGAGGACGAACTTTTATAGGCTGTGGGTGTGTTTATTGTTACTTTAAGCTTACTTTACTTTACTTTTAATGGCACAACAGCCCATGGAGGGCCTAGGCCGAGCTTTTCGCATCCACTCATATTGTGCGTGTTATATTTGTATATGAATGGAAGGGACCTACAGTTTTAATGCCGAATCCGAACGGTGAAGTGTTACTTTAAGCATATCTCACATATAATATTTAAGAATTTAAAATATCCCAGTCAGAATATATATTTTGTTTATTCACGAAATTTCTTTATTTTTTAATTCTTTTTTTGAGTAAGTTTTGTGAAAATTAAGACACGCTGGTTCACGCTTCACATTCTATGCCATGTTTTAATAAAAATATTCTACAAAATAGATAATTTTTTTGTAAATTTTTTTTTCTCTCCAAATATTGACTTAAAAGAGAATGATGATTTTTGATTTGGGCAGGAGTTTATACACCATTCATTCATTGGACCATTATTGTGCTTTTGCCTTAAAATGAGTTTTGCTTCAGTAATAATATAATATCGTTTGTTTAGTTTAAGCTTTAAAGATTATTGCTAATTGCGACATTGAACAGTTTTCTCCGCTCTTACTAGGCAAATAAATATAAAGTATTGCAAAAAATTCCAATGATTCAGTAAACTATTTCTAGATTAATACAAATATTGTGTACTCGTATTCGTATATACCATAGATAATATAATCGTATATACAATATTGATTTATGTTAGTGTCGTTGATGTTGTAATATTGTTTTCATAAACAAAATAATACAAATTTAATTCATGTAAACATATAAAATTTGTTTAACGTGGTGCTGGTGCCGCGAGGTTATATACAATTATCATAAGCCTCCATTTAATTTCATTTTATTCCACAGTTTCTTTCCTTTTTGTTTTTTGCTTACATTTTGTTTTTGCAATTGCTTTCTGTTTTTTGTGTTGTTGCTAAGTTTTTATCTGAAAAGGCATACATAGTTAGTTGAAAAATAAACCTTGTTTATTTATTGTTAATAATAAAAAATAATCAACACCAACACCAGCGTATCACCACAAAAGTATACACATCTACCTACCAAGCCGTTGACAAACACAAACACACCGATAACAAATACTCTGATTGGATTATATCTCTGCAGTGAAGAGCAGAACTGTAGCGATTATATTTTTTGTATACATAATCTGCTATAGAAAAACGCTTGGAATAGTTTGGTTAAGTTTATGGAACGATTGAAAGGGAGTGGCTGCCCTACAGTACAGGACAGACTTGGGACGGGAACGACCCATTGTGGTACCACATGGCTGGACCTACATTTTAATTGAGGATTTTGAACAGCTGGCTTGGAATTTATTATCACTTGGTGGTTTTACTATTGCCTGCAAAATTGAGTACTTGTACCCTTTCATATAATTTCACATTCACTTCATATCGGTAGAAATATAAGAATTTTGTGAGAACTAACTACCAGACCAAGAGGGCAATCTCCCACTAGACTTTCGAGGTCTTCACCCTATCAGCAAAATCGGATTTCATAGTTATTTTAGAAGAACTTTTCAGTGTTCGAGATATCTCTCTATGGTATGTTGTTTTTTTTTTTTTTTTTGTTGAAAGTATGTTTGAATGTCAGTTTTACAAAGCACTGTAGATTTATAAAATAAAATAACAAAAATAATTCAATGTAAAATAAAATTAAAACCTACTACACAATATTGTATGAGAAATAATAATTTAACGAGTTCAATTGATATCTCTGTGCTTGATTTTTTTCATTTACTTTTGAACTCGTTACTTTTGCTTTCGAATCTGGTTTCTCTCTTCAAATGATTTTAACAGCGAATATTGTTGTCATTGTCTTCGGTGTGTGCCTTCAGCTTCAAATGAAATTCAATAGATTTCAATGGTTTAAAGCCAAAGCCTTTCTCTATGATATGGAAAAAAGATAAATGCATAAAGTGAGCTACTTGAAACTTTTCTTTCTGGCGTTGTTTTATTTTATATATTTTTTGTTTGTTTTGTTGGACAACAACTTGAAATTGTAATTGAATAATTTGAATAGTTAAATATAAGACTTACTTTGCAGCTTTAATGTATGCATATTTTTGAAATATGTTAACCCTTGGCTACATTCGTGAGCCACAAATGTACCCTACTTCAATAAGATTTCTTAAGTAATGGAAACAGCTAAAACAAACCATAAATCGACGAATTAACGAAATATGTTTCATATTGAATGGTTTCTTCAGTATACGTTTTCAAAATCAATATTTTGTACCATTAGACAATTTAAACAAATGTTCAAAAAAAATTATGGTTTCAAGCATACTTAATTTGCGACGTTTCTTCCATGAGTCACTCAGATTTCTTGTTTTTTGTTTTTGTTCTTTAGAAATTTTAAGCGGTGTTGGTACTATTCTTCTTTCTCCTTTAAATGGCACAACATCCCATGGAAGGCCTAGGCCGAGCTTTTTGCCTCCACTCATGTTGGGCGTGTTATACATATTTGTACACGAATGGAAGGAGGACCTACAGTTTTAAACCGAATCAGAAAGGCGAAGTTTTTGACACCAGTTGCCAAATGTAAGGCAAGTAGTAAATCAGCTGATCGGTTGGGTTTCCATCGTTAATAAGAATTTGCTAATGGCAACCAAATTGAGAATAAAGTTGCCAACCTTAATCGGGGCAAAATTTTCATTATTATTGCAGTATTCTTCCCCCTGTCGTAAATTGTTGGCAAAAACAATTTTGCTAAATAATAATTACATTTAAATGGGTGTAACCCCCTAGATGGAGTGGCTATTGCGGAGACAGCGACTCTTGATGTTCTGGGCATGCCCATCCAATGTGATGTTCGTTGGAATAAACACATTTTTGGAATGTCGCAAGAAGCAGCCAAGTGTCTCTCCTTTCTTAGGCGGTGTAACAAATATTACACTCCGACTGATCTCTCCATGATCTAAACCACCTATAAACGCTGCACCTATGGGCTGCAGCTTAACGAGCGCAACTGGAGCTCATGGACCGTATCCAACATCGAGCGATAAAGCTAATAGGAGACAGTAGAGTTTCCAGATCTATTGACTCCTTGGAAGATCGTCGAAACGTGGCTTGCGTCTCTTTGTTTTACCGTCCGTTTCGGTAGATGTTCTGCTGAGATGCGCAAGCTAATGCCGCACGAACAGCAAGTGGAATTCACGCATTCCACGTAGACACGGTGTTCCACCGCAATACGCATTACAGAGAAAGTTCGTTTATATGTCGTACCGCGCGTATTTGGAATAAGCTCCCTGCAAATATATTCCCCGATTATTGTGACCCTTTCAAATTTAAAGTAAACGTTCATATCTACTTTCTCCCTCCTTCTTCCTCCCCCATATATCAATCTTCTTTCCCATCAACACAATGCTCTGCATTCATAGGGGTACCATTTTGTGTTGACTGTAATGAAACTACTACTACAAGAAAGCATATAGCATTGAAAGGCACATAAAAAAAGGAAGAAAAAGGTATATAGCTAGCAACATCGGTTTTTGAGACACACACTATAACTATTTTTATATACATTTATTTATGTATCGATGAATGGTTTAAAACAGAGTATCATTGTGTACTAGCACTTATGTATGTAGTACATATGTATGTAACGGCTACACAATAAATTCTCGAACGCGGATTTAGGAAACAGTCATTGCGATGTTATGGTATATCAAACATTGATCATTAGCACTTCAGCGCTAGCCTCTGGCTACGAATTCTCTTTGAGCAGAGTAACTCGAGCAGGAAACTCTAAAGGCAAACTAGAAGTCTGTGCATTGATTACTTAGACCAAAACCTTTTTATGAGAGTACATACGTATACTCAAAGTTTAATTAGTTAATATTGCTAATTGCAACATTTCAAATCAAGAGAACACCTTAATACTAAGAATTACCAATAAACCTCAAAGTATTAACTATTTCTAACTAAGCAATTGTTATTTAGCGTATGATTTCGTTATTCCACTACTGTTTAAAGTAAATGGGAAATATTTTTTTTGTTTATTTTCACTAGTTTGACGTTGTTTCTACTCTCTTTTCTTGCTGTCATACAAAAAGTATTCATATTGTAAACTAGTTGGCTATGTGTGGTATATCTACATATCTATGAAACAAGATGTGTTACTTTTGGCACCACCACCACCACCACCTCCCACTCATTATTTGATTAAAACAAAAAAATATCCAAAAAACCAGTTAACGGTCTGGTTTTTTATGTATGTGCCTGGAACTATCTGCGTGGCTAGAGTCATCTATCTGGTTTATAGCTGTCTGTCTGTCTGTCTGTTTGTCTGCCTGTCGGACTCCATTTCTGTAAGATAGTGTAGTATAGTATTTTCTATTGTTTTGCCTACGTAAGAAATGACACATGATCATCGCACCAACTTTGCTATGTTGTTTTTGTTGTTGTTGCAAGCATATACATCCCATATTTGGTTTTGCTTTTGCCAGATCAGCAATGATTTCTACACATATGAGTTTTCAGTCTTCTACTTTTTCTCTTTATATTGTATTTCTTTTTGTAGTGCTATGGTTTTTTTTCACTTCTAGATTACTACATAAGTATTATATATGTACATGTATATGTATATATGTATGTACATATTTATGTATGTAGTAAAGTTGAAGAAAGAAGGGCAAGTATACTTTACAACTACATACATATGTAGTACATACTCGTATTGTTTACCTATTATACGTACTTTTTCTGTATTTTTTCCATTCCATAATGCTTACTGCGGAACATGCTTGAAATAAATTCTTAAATAATACAATGAAAAAAAGAAAATAAAAAAAAAACACTATTTGCGTTTATTTGAAAGCAGTGAATGGAAAAATTCTTGTGGTGAAGTCTTGCTTCTTCTTCTTCTTGTTCTCCTCCAATACTTGGACGACTTGTTGCTGGATTAACATATGTATGCAATTCTGGTTTCTTGTTGTTGTTAGTTTGTGGCATAAAAAGTTGAGAGAAATTTGTAGTTTAAAGTGTTAAAGGAAATAAATATGTAACATTGTAGTTTAATATTTAGTAATTTTTATTGATTTCCCTAATTTTGTTTGTTTTTGTTTTTGTTTTTTGCTTACATACATCCGCCTCATTTATAATTATTTTATTTTTCGTTATGCTTCCTTCCGATTTGCTGATTTGATTTCTTTTCAATCTTTGATCGTCATCACGTGTTTAATAATTGTAATATGTAATAAGTAGTAAGTAAACACGTTTTTCATTGAATCACGCCCATATTGACTAGCTGTATACTGATTTCCATGTACTCGTACATATGTCTTTCTATTTCCTCTTCCGTTTACCAAAATAACGCACTACTCGGTGTGCGCACCTTAACCGAGTGTACATTTTTTATATGTACATATGTATGTTCATGTGTGTGTGTGTATGTCTACATTGAAATAAAAAATAGGCACGTTATGACGATGACATTTAATATGTAAATGCAATTTTTAATATTTTTGTATTGGAATTTGGTCACAATTTAAATCAAGTAATCAGCTTAAATTTGACTATTTGATCAAGCTTGTCTGCTGGAACAAGAATTTTAAGATTTACAAAACTGATGACGGTTTGCACTAAGAAAACATTTGACATAGTTTCATCTTTGAAAACATCAATTTTAAACAGCATTTGACTGAAGAACGTAGTGTTAAGAAACCCACCAGTGTTGTTGTTTTTGTTTGAGTGGTTGTTTTCAATGTGAAAAAAAAACATAATTAGTGCATAGTGCAGAGCCTCAATTGTTATTATTTAATTGTCTTTTGGTAAAAGGTGGTGAGGTCTTAATGGATGTAAGTCTCTGCGTCTGAACCCCAAAGAGTTATGTCCACTTTGTGATGTTCAAATATAGGAGTAGACTTTTTATCTCGATTTCTGAGATTTCATTAATGTGTTGGAGGAATGGTTTGCCCAATGAGCGAAGTTTTGCTCTTGCCAAACATGGGCAGGCACATAAATAGTGTAAGAGACTTTTCGTCTCTCCCTCTTTTTAACAGCTACTGCAGGAAGTATTAAATGTCAGATTCAAGTATTGCTGCATGTTCTGCCACCTTACAGTGGCCTGTGAGAAGAGAGATATTGGGACGAGAACACTCTATCAGTTGTTTTGTGCTGAGGTCTGGCCACGTTTTCCTAGACGTGGCTCCGGTAGTCAGTCGTTTGCACTTGTGTCGGGCTATAGTGGGGTTGTGAGAAACAAGAGTAGCCTTAACATTGCTAAATGGAATTGCGACAGATTCCGCTGTAGCGATGTCAAAGACCGAAGCCATTCTAGCTCGTCTGCTCTCTCATTATCCTCGATGTTCCTATGGCCTGGAACAAATACTAGAGCCCTTAATCCAGTAGATCGAGTTCCTCCCTGTATTGCACAACTAAGTTTAAACTAAGATTTAATAGCATCTTTTGACTGTTTGCAAAGAAAGATATCTTGGCCCCCTTTGTTCCTGATGTCACAGGCTTCCGTTAATGCTAGCAATTCAGCTGGCTTTGTTGTTGCGAAGGCGAGGAGGGTGGGCCAAGGTGCCACCATGCCACCATGTGAAGCAGCCCCACACCATCAGGCTACCTCCACCATGCTTCATGGTTTCTTTCACTTGATACCTTTGAATTCTCTAATCGGATCGATGCCAATAATATTCCTTGGCGTCCGACTGAAATCGATTAATTTTAGTCTCATCTGACCAAATTACTCATTTAAACTTTTTCCTTATATTCTTGTCTGATAATGCAGGTTTTTTGCTTGTTTAACTGCAGACACCAATACAATCCAACTCAACGCTCTCCTTACTGTGCTATTATGTGCTTCTCATGTTCTTTGTCATCATGCATGTATATAAATATTTCCAAATCCTATCTACGACCCACTGTTCCAGGTATAATATTTGCCTTAAATTGATTTTAGCTTTCGCTTGTTGCTGACACGTTTTTCACGTTTTCTTCATTTTTTCGTTACTTGTTTGCAAACCGAATATATCGTTCCGGTTTCGGTTTTGTTAAGTGTTTCGGTTTCGGTTTCGTTCTTCAACATTCAATATACCATAGATCAAAATAATTTTGACAATCACACATGAGATTAACTACTAAATAACTTGTAATCTTCTGTGGTTTGTAAACTTACTTTTATCTCTGGGCGGTATTGCTTTTCCCGGTCTTTTTTTATTGTATGTATAAGTACTTATACAAATAATTTTTTTTTTATTTGAGCACAATATTCAAATAAATACCTACATGAAATCTCATAGATGAAGAACAATCAATAGAACTGAAATTTGACATTTATCTCGATAAAAATTAGAAAGTAAAGGAAGACTATGTTGTTTTGTTTAGTTTTGTAGATTAGCAAATCGTCAAACTATTATGTACAATTAGTGTTGCCAGACGATCTAGATTAAACATCGCCGATGCGAAGCGCTGAAATCGGTTACAGTTGGCGCTAAATAAATTTTGGGAAATATAGGAAAAACAGATTCATTACTTTATAACAATGATCGAGCACATTTTTTCGGTTTCATTTCTTACTTCGTTTTTTTTCTTTAATGTGCCAAGCTATTTCGATATTATTGTAAAAATTTTAAAGTTTTATGCCGCCAAGCCTTGCAATTTTAATGATTTTCACATTCCACTAGTTTTTGTGTACATTAAGTCTGTTGCTGTACACGTTTTGCCGCCAATTGAACCTGAAAATCAATGCACCCACTTGAAAACACACATTCATACATTTCATTTCCGTACATACACACACGCGCACACATTCTACATAAACATTATGTTATATATTTTATAAACGTTTAGAGAGATTGTACATGTGCGGTAAGTATATATTTATGTGGTAAAGGAAGTAAGTTTTTTTTGACTATCGTTAACGTTTCAATGAAAGCTTTCTGCAGCATTTTTACATAAGTACATACTTTTTTATTGAACTGCAAACTCTTACTTTCCACTTATATGCACTTAAAGAAAATGCTCGTAGGAATTTTGAGGGAAAATGCCCTAAAAAAAAGAAAAACTTATGTTTTTTTTTATGGGAATCGTTTAGAGCATCTCATTCAGGGACATCAATAATTGTTTCTTCTCCTCTTTCTTCTTCCGCTATGCCTTTAAAACGTTTTTATTTTTACCGTAATATAATTTGCATTTTGCAACGTGCCTTGTTACCACAACTAAATTTTACCTTCATTTTAACTACACTTATTCGAAAAATAATTAAATTTGTTAAAATACCAAAGTGTCATTGAGAGTTTGGCATTGTAATTAAAATCTTAAATTAAAGTAAGTAGCAATGTTGATTTGTTAGGTTTTCAGTTAAGTTTATGCACAAATTCCAGTTCATTTCCACTTCATAACTCATATCGTATGGAGGCTGTTGCAATGGCCAAGAGGTGCAATGGAAACCTGTCAAATAATTTATATATACTCGTATATGGCAAAATAATTGTTAATTTCAAAGGTTTAACGGAAAAATTGTCAAACAATTTTAAATCTAAAACTGCGGTGTTTTTTGCTTAAAATAATAAAATTGTTAGTTTTTCGTTTAGTGCATTTGAATGTTGATTTGAGAGATTAAAATTTTGTTGTTGTTGATTTTACTTTCTGAATACAGTGTCGGACAATAAATTAAGAACACTTTGTTCTGACACCAAAAACATTAAAAAATATTTCTCTAGGCTTATGATAAATTTAAAAGGTATTTACTTTTATTCATTTATTCCATAAGTTTAATTTCTTCTTAAAACAAAATCAATTCAGGGTAAAAAAATAAATTTTAAAGTTATACATAAAATCACATTTCAAAAGGACAAAACAAAAATAATAAAAACACTTCATTAAAAAACAGACATAAAATATTGACTCAAATTGTTCACTAATGCTAATATTTTGTGGAATAGCCTTTGTTAATTAAAACCACCTTACACCTTCTAGGCATTGATTTCACCAGAGACGCGCGAGTAGCCTGGGGTATGGAATACCACGCTCTTTGAATGCTTTGCCACAATTCGCCTTTGTTTTTAGCGCTGGTACTGCCAATCTTCTCTTTGACAATATTCCACAAGTTCCCGATTGGATTAAGGTCAGGAGATTGTGAAGGCCAGGTCATAACGGGAATTCCATTATGGGAAAACCAGTCTCGCGCAAAGATTGAGGTGTGCTTTGGGTCGTTATCCTGTTGCATTTGCCATTTCAGGGGCATTTCCCATTCAGCATAAGGAATCATCACCTCCTGAAGGATGTTTACGTAAAGAAATCTGTCCATCGTTTCTTTTATCCAATACAGAGGACCCACACCACACCAAGAGAAGCATCCCCATACCATGGTGCTTCCACCTCCGTGCTTAAACGTCTTCCTAGTATATTTTGAGCTCAATTCTTCATTTTTCGGGCGTCTAACCCAACGTTTACCATCACTTCCACCAACAAGATTCACCTTGCTTTCGTCTGTCCATAATACGTTAGGCCATTTTTTTGCATTAATTGAACCATCCCACTCAATGTGCGCTTCAGCGAACTCTATGGGACACTTTCGATGTGTTTGTGTCAACATTGGTACTTTTCGTGCTGTTCTCCCATACAGTTTTTTTTCCACCAAACGTCTCCTTACTGATCGAGCACAAATTTGAACCCATGTCTCCGTCTCCTCTCTAATTGCGGCAGCTGCCTTAAATGGATCGCGTGCCGCCAAAATTTTTATGCGATTGTCATTTGCACTTATAGTTTTGCGGGGCCTACCTCTCTTGCAATGAAATTTTTGAGGTAATAAAGATTGGTAGACAAATGTCGAGGATCTGTTAATAGTTTTAGCTATTTGGCGGATGCTTTGTCCCTCATTTCGCAGTTTTTTCACCAAATCACGCTCCTCCTTGCTGCTGCAGTGCTTTGCTCGACCCATTTTGCTGTGACATTACGGAATAGTTTACATTTAATTTGTTGAATTACCCTCAATGCTACCATTTAAATGCTTACCAGTACAAATTATAAACAAATTAAAATTTTCTTTTAAAATATAAATTTTGTCGTCTGCTGTTCTTTTTGATTGTCCGCCTTCGAATGCTTCGCTTCAATTTTTTTGTTTGGGAATCACCAAAAAATATTTAAATGTAGTGTTGCCACCTAGAAATTTATAAAGTATATACCATACCATTTTCTTCTCTATAAAAATTGTTTGCCATAAGCAGTCCGATAAAAAAAAATCAATGGAAGTTTTATAGTGCAAGGTGTTCTTATTGAATTGTCCGACACTGTATTTTATTTTGTCATTCCCAATTTTGTATTTAGGCACGAAGTGGTGATACTTACTAGCATCAAAAATACTATTTCATAACATAATTTCAAGTGCCCTTCAAACGCAAATCAAATTTTATGAAGAGTTTAGAGTTTGTATATTGTTGTGGTTGGAACATATTTTTAATAAATATTTGTGCAATCGTTTTCATTGCGATTATATGTATGTATGTATGTATATGATTTTAATATTATAATTCTATTAAGTTCACATGTTGAAACATCTACCCATGCATTCATATTTCTGTCACACACACACACACACACATACACACTTGAACACTCGATCCATAACAGGCTCACACACCATGGGACATTAAATTTTTGATAGAGTATTCATGTTTCTCTCATGTGCATGTACTTGTGCATACAGACATACATATATAGAGTGTGTCGTGCGGTGCTGTGTGCATTACCAACCATCATCATCAACATCGCTGTCGTCGTAATCATCATCTTCAACATTATCATCAAATACATAGATGAAATCAGATTAAAGCTAAATGTATGTAGGCTATATTACTTGTATAAAATAAATCCGCTTTTGGCATGAATATATTAAGTTCACATGTTGAAACACACACTCACATGCACCCATCAATACATTCACAGTTCTGTCATACACGCACACACTTGAACACTCGATCCATAACAGGCTCTCACACCATGATCCTGTATAACACGTGATTAGTTTTGGATTACGACAAACCATACATATATAACGATATGTAGAATTGTTTTTTTTTTAATGGGTTTTTCGGTAGATTCTGATGCAGTTGAGTATCGTCCACTCATATTAGAAAAAAAATTTAGGTAGGGCTTTTCTACATTACTTATTATTGTAAGGACCCTTTTGGAATGGTTAGTATTCTTAATGCTGCGCTATACTCGGCTCTGGATAGCATCCTAATGCTTTAGTACTTCCAAATAATGACTCGCTGTTGCTTTCGTTTTATAAATTAATACTTGCTTTTATTGTTGTTACTGTTCCAAGTCACGTTTATAGGTTCCGATACATAAAAATATCTTATAAATAGTCCATCTTTCGAAATACCTCTACAGGATGGAGTAAAAACTGACTACGTGCGTCAAAGTTGTAAACTTACTTCACAACGACCTTAAAAATAGTAATTGTTGTGTGTGTGCCACAGTAAGAACCCGGGGCTGTCCTATTCGAAGGCCGTAAAAAATCATTACGGGGTATTATCTTTGTGAAGTATATGCCCTTGCACAGTACAGAATTGCAAAACTTTGACAACCCTACAACGAAGAAGCAACTAAAAGTTTTGTCATTCTTGAACCGTGCCCGGGCTAGACTTAGAGAATCCCTGTAATTATTTTATCGCCTTAGTACAATTAAAGCAAAATGCATCATAATCTGGAAAATCAATTGTTATTGGACTCACGCTTCTTGTGTTTTAATATTTTCTTGCCAATATTTTGAATCGATTTTTGAACCGAAGGTGCCTTCTTCTGACCTTCTTTAGTCATCCCCTGTGTATGTTTATTTCGGTCCTGCAAAACCCCTTATTTTGTATTAAACCTCTTGCCTTCGGTTTTAAGATATTTCGAATGGTATTTTTTCATGTTGTTCAAGAAAAAGATTGATTAAAATCTATAAAAGCTACGAAAAATGTTTAAACATGCCTTGGTATTTAGGGAAATTCAAGAGCTTTTAATGCAGATCGGCATGCAAATTGACAACTTTTATGGGTGCCTGGGCGATATTAAGGGAAACTGTAAGGCTGATGACCTCGCTAGACTTGGAAGGGCTCTCAGCAATTCACTCATCACTGGCAATGCCACATGTTAAAACTCTTAATTAAAAATCATCATTCGCATATTGCAAAAAGCAGATGAATAGTGGAACCAGCTTACGCCAACAATTTGCTCGACATTTATGGCCTATGCCTAACCAAAAACGCACTAATGCACTAAAGTTTCTATTCTCATAGGACATTGTTTCACTAGCAATCATGTTCGCAGACTCAATCTTCCCTACAATGACTTCCTGCAGAAGCTGTAGAAGTGAAGGGAGGAATAAATAATTTTCCACTCACTCATGCTAGACCTTCGCTAAAATGACTTTCTGCAGAAGCTGTAGAAGTGAAGGGGAGAAGGAAGAAATAAATTTATAATAATTCTACTTAACTCGCTTGTTATAGCAGCACGCAGACATAAAACTTTGGGAGAACCTTTCTATGGAAGACTCATAGAACTGGCATCCTCTGAAATCAGAGACATATGTACTTCGCTTCAACGAAAGCCCAAAATTGTTTAATTAGTAGAAATCAAGAATAAGCAACTCGCCCCATAAAGTATCACAACGGTGCAACTGAACTCCTTGCGCTCTTTACGAACAGCCCCAACAACATAACCTAACCTAACCTGGGAGCTTTTCAAGAGGAGACCCATCCTTTCTCTTTTTCCAAGTTTACCTAATATAAAGTTTCATATTCATTTTGTACAACCAACCAATTATGTTGTTATAATTGGGTAATTTTTTACAAGCGTACTGCATAATTGCAATTACGGCTCGCAAACAAGAAATTACTTAACATACTTGTTATATTTGTCTATGGGTGGGTGTGACACCACACCCATACACTCGTTTTACACTAACTAACATATACATACAATATTGCTCCTGCTGTTGCAGTGTGTCAACTTCAGCATTTAACCATCAGTTCCTGCTGCTGCTGTTGCTGCTGCTACGGCTGATGATGATGACGATGATGATGATGGCGTTGATGATCATGTTGATGGGTGGTGTGGTGCTCTTCAATACGATACAAAAGTTCGGCACGTTTATGTTAATGTGTATTCAGTAGTGTGCGCTGCTTCGTGGTTAGCAGTAGCTGATTTAATTTTGTTTGTCCAAATTGGAATTTATTGTTGTTGATATACATATTGCTATCGTTGTTGTTTTTTGTTGCGACTGACACGTGAATATTAATATTATACATTGTGTAAATGTAGATGATGTACTTACTTATATTGAAATATAATCTGTTGATTTAAGTAAATGGCATAATAAAAATAGCTTATCTCTTTCTACATTTTTCACCACCATTGACGGCAGTGGTGGCATTTATGCTAAACCTAAATACACTTGCTTACTTACTTAGATAATATTATTATTACAATCATATACTAATCAATTTTCTTTTCTTTTCTTTTCTTTACAGGTATATAAAGAACCACATTTTTTTCGTATGAAATTCATACGATACTCTTATACGATATTTATAATTTGAAAGGAAAAAGACGCAAATTATAAGGTAAGATAGAAAACTGATAGATTTTCATTCCTTGGCCTTGGACTCAGTCGTGGAATCAGAATTTTTTTTTATTTAACCCCTTGTGGGTTTTTTTTATTTTAACAAAATCTTAATTTGTATAAGATTCTGAAAAAAATTAAAATTTCAATTTAACAGGCAACTAGAAAGGTATCAAAAGTGTTGGGTAGTTACGAGAAAACTGTAGGGTATCATTAGATACTATGTATGCAGGTTAATAACGTTTATATTTAAATAATAATACAGGGTAACAGTAAATAAATGCGCATCTTGATTGAAGAGTCGATTTTGAAAACGTCTAAGTCGCCGATCATGAATATAGCGTTTAATGTGCTGGATTAACTTTAATTTCCGAGATATTTGGATGAACTGTTCCTTGGGTATAATAAAAAATAATACTTACTTACTTATCTGGCACTACGACCGATGATCGGTCTTGGCCGCCTCTATATAGCTTTGCCAGTCGCGTCGCCTCTGCTATGCGCTCGCTGTCGCCAGTTGATAAGGCCAAGTGCAGTCAGGTTGCCATGCACCTGGTCTTTCCAACGGAGATTAGGACGTCCTCTTCTGCGTGTTCCTCCACCGTGGTTCGAATAAAACACCCTTCTAGCCGGAGCGCTTTCTTCCATTCGCTCAACATAACCCAGCCAGCGAAGCCGCTGGATTTTTACACGCATGACTATGTCAGTGTCGGCGTACAGCTCATCGTTCCATCTTATTCGATACACGTCATCCACGCACACTGGACCATAGATCTTACGGAGTATCTTCCTCTCGAACGCTCTTAACAGCCTCTCATCATTGATGGTCCATGTCCACGTCTCTGCGCCATACATTGGGAAGGGAAGGATGAGGGACTTATATAGCGTTATTTTCGTCGGTCGAGAGAGAGATATACTTCTCAATTGCCTACTGAGCCCGTAGTAACACCTGTTGGCAAGAGTTAATCTCCGCTTGATCTCAAGGCTGACATTATTGTTGGTGTTTGTGCTGGACCCTAGATAGACGAAATCCTTGACGACTTGAAAAGTATAATTGTCTACAGTGACATTTTGTCCAAGACGCCGTGACTCTTTCTTTGTTGACACAAGGTATTTCATTTTGTTCTCGTTCACCACAAGACCCACTCGACGAGACTCCCCTTCCAGGTTGGAGAATGCTACACTGACTGCTCGAGCGTTTTTGCCAATGATGTCAATATCATCAGCGTATGCTAGCAGCATGACACTCTTGTAGAAGATAGTGCCAGAGATGTCGATGTTCGCAGCTCGAATTATTTTCTCCAGCATAAGGTTAAAGAAGTCGCACGATAGGGAGTCACCTTCTCTGAAACCTCTTTTGGTATCAAATGGTGCGGAGAGGTCTGTCCCAATTTTCACTGCGCTGGTGGTGTTGGTCAGTGTCACTTTGTAAAGACGAATGAGCTTTGCAGGGATACCAAAATCAGACATTGCGGCGTACAAGTGATCCCTAATCGTGCTGTCGAAGGCGGCTTTATAATCGACAAATATATGATGGGTGTCGATCTGTTTTTCTCGGGTCTTTTCCAGGATTTGGCGTAGTGTGAATATCTGGTCGATGGTGGATTTACCAGGCCTGAAGCCACACTGATAAGGTCCAATCAGTTTGTTGACGATGGGCTTCAGTCTTTCGCACAGTACGCTCGATAGAACCTTATATGCAATATTAAGTAAGAAGGCTTATCCCACGGTAGTTGGCGCAGATCGTGGAATCACCTTTCTTATGGATTGGGCAGAGTACCCTGAGGTTCCAATCACTTGGCATGCTTTCTTACTTTTAATGGCACAACAGCCCATGGAGGGCCTAGGCCGAGCTTTTCGCATCCACTCATGTTGTGCGTGTTATATTTGTACATGAATGGAAGGGACCTACAGTTTAATGCCGAATCCGAACGGCGAAGTGAAAAGCTTTTCATAGCAATTTTTACTCTTGTAGGTTTGCTATTGCCTGCCAAGAGGTGAGACCGTGTAGAAAAAATTATTTTTTCTATTTTTTGATTTTGTCTGTGCCGAGATTCGAACCCTGACACTCTGCGTAGCAGTCCAACGCACTACCACTACGCCACAGCGACCACATGCTTTCATCTGACCATATTCTGCATAGAAGCTCATGCATGCGTTTTTTGAGCTCTTTGCCTCCGGTCTTAAACAACTCAGCAGGCGGGCCATCGGCACCTGCAGCCTTATTGTTTTTCAGCCGAACGATGGCTGTTCAGACCTCCTCATAGTCGGGCGGTGGTACTTCAACGCCGTTAGTGATTGGGCTTTCCGGAGTAGATTCGGCAGCGGCGGGATTATTGCCGTCATCGCCATTAAGTAGTTGCGAAAAGTGATCCCTCCATAATCTCAATATGCCCTGAACATCTGTCACCAGAAAAACGCTGGTGATCGGTAAAATTGTCCGTTATCGGTTATGACATTCTAAGCTCACTATCATATCATATGAATCCCAAGTCTTAAACTTTCCATGGGTGCCTCAATTATATCTTATTATTTCTTTCAGAACTTACTGGTTGTGTTTTGGTTCAAATTTAGAAGTATGAAGATGTTCAACATCTGTTTTTAAAATCCAAACCTCACGTTTAAGCAAAATTAGTTTTTCCAAACTCGCCGATCACAACCAAGTAGCTGTTGACGTTTAACACACATTCAGCTTGAAGGTGCTTCAAGGGCGTATTTTACTTACTCATTCAGCTACATTTGGTTAAAAGTAATTTAACTTTGGTTCGCTCAGAATTAGAAAACATAATAATTTTTGAAGGACAAAAAATATGAAATTTTTTCAACATGTTTCTTCTAAAAATTAATTCCAATTATGTACAAATCGAATCGTTTGGAAAAAATCGGAGCAATGGTTTATTGTAGGTACACAAGGAACGGAATATACCAGAAGCTGGAGTCTATCACGCAAGATTTGTGATCAGTGACTCTCGAAATAAATTAGTTGATCAATACATATGTACAACATGAATGAATGCCAAAGAGCACGGCTTAAGCCGTCCATGGGATGTTGTCCCATTGAAAAAGAAGAAGCGTGCACAGGTAAAACTGCCTCCAGTAAGCTTATAACCAGCCACAACCGGTAATTAACAGACAAAGAATTTGTTTTAATTTTTAAGAACTCTTTGATCAGATTTGGGACACTTTTGATAGAATTAAATACGAAAAAGATGATCTCGAATACCAACACTGATGTAAAACACAACATTAATGCTTGACCTTCACGCTTGCTTTCGTGTGAACAATCACTGAGAGACAGTAGGGATGGGAATATCGTTAAGAAAAATTTTCGACAACCTATCGATAAGCCTGAGGAGTTGTCGACGATTATCGGTAAAGAAGGAATTTCATCTACATAATTAAACTTGGTGCATCGTAAAAACTGAAACCTTAACATATTTCTTCTTGTTCTTTTAACCCTTTGACGACAACCCTTTCAAGAGTCAGGGTGAACCCCGACGAATGCAGAGTATTGTGTTGATTGGAAGTAAGATTAATAGGTGGGAGGGAGAAGGAGGGAGAATAAGAGAGGCAATGCAATCGCAGGACATCGATAAACAGATATCTATTCATTTGTGTGAGCTTCTGTACTCAAAACCGCATTAATAGTTCCATTAAATCCAAAAAATTTGCTAAACATAAAAACATAAAATTTATCAGAAATCAGAATCATATTTGTTGAAGAAAAAATTATTCAAATTGATAAAAGTTATATAAATTTGAATATTTTTAGGTCTGTATATTGTTTAACCCCTTCTTTCGGAAAGAGCTTTATGTATCGAATGTAATACTAATTTAGTAGAGTTTATTCGAATAGTTTATATCTTCAGTTAAAAATAAAGAAATAGAGAGAGTTGCCGAAAAGCGTTGATTCCAATTTGGTACTTTTCACACAACTTTGGATGCTTTTCTTTTGATAAAAATAAATAAATAAAATTAATTAATTAATTATTAGATTAAATAAATACATTAATTGCTTATTAAATAAAATTAAGTAAATAAATAAATTATCGTTAAGTCGCTACAATTGTCGACAGTTGATGATATCGTAGCTTGCCAATATTAAATATCGATAATTATAAAGCCAGTTCCCATCACTGGGAACTGGTCGCTGTGGTGTAGTGGTAGTGCCTTGGACTGCTACTCAGAGTGTCCGGGGTTCGAATCTCGGCACATTCAAAATCAAAAAGTAGAAAAAATAATTTTTCTAAACGGCACCACCTCTTGGCAGGCAATGGCAAACCTACAAAAGTAAAAATTGCTATGAAAAGCTTTTCACTTCGCCGTTCGGATTCGGCATTAAACTGTAGGTCACTTCCATTCATGTACAAATATAACACGCACAACATGAGTGGATGCGAAAAGTTCGGCCTAGGCCCTCCATGGGCTATTGTGCCATTAAAAGTAAAGTAAAGTAAAGTTCCCATCACTAGGAGACTGCAACTCAGAGTGTTGCCATCTTTTTATGTAAGCATTTCGAATTGTGAATTTTTATTAAGCGTTTATACTAAAAGTATGCAATGATTTGGTTGTGGAAAATAGTGTGAAATATTAAGGACTAGTTGAAAAGGAAATGAATTCATGCATATTAATTATGTATGTGCATATCAATCTCAAAGCTTTAAAGGTAGTATAGAGTTAAAAATATATGGTTTGATTAATACATAGATTGGTGTTCTGAAATTTTGTACGTAAGACTTTGACTTACTAATTTATAAAAAGTTAAAAAATATATTTCCTTAGCCGAGTATTTGATTCCACCGTTTTATATTCAATAACATAAAAAACACGTTTTCATTACTTACTAACATATACTCGTGCAAATACGGGGTAGGCGATTGAACCTGTTACCTATTCAAACGACCATATTATTTTTAAGTGAAATGATTTTTTATGGATTCAAATTATAAAAATGTGTGGAAATAATATAAATTTTAGAAACCATTAATTTTCGATCGATGTGCCCACCTTTTGCCTTGACTTTGACCTTCAAACGGTTAAAAAATGAGTTGCATGCTGCACGAATATGATCTTGGGGTATTGTGGCCCATTCTCGTACAATGGCTTTCTTCAGCGCATCCATACTGACATATTTTTAAGTCCTCATCTTGCTCTCCAAAATTACCCAGATGGAATAGTCCATCGGCGGTCACAGCTGCCCATACCATTACTTGAGATGAAAAATTACTTCGGGTGGCCGTTCGTAGACTCAAATTTTCGTAAGTGTGTTGAGTCAAGTAGACACGATCATTTTGAGAGTTTATGAACTGCTCAATAGGGAAATTTGTCTCATCAGAGAACACAATGTTTGAAAATTCGCCACGTCCGTACAAGCGGAACAACTCCTTTTTGCTCTTTCGAGTCTAACTTTTTTTTTGCTGTAAGATCATGTGCCTGTTGGAACTTGTGAGACTTTACCTTGAGCTCATTTTGGAATATGCGTCGGATGCTTCGCTGGGATATTTTCAGTTCTATGGCCATTTGATTACCACTACGACGTGGTTTGTGGTTCGTTCCGAACCATTTCAGGTGATGTTGCTGTTTTTTTTTCGTCCATCACCATAGCGTTTGGCAATGCTGCCTGGATTTATGGAGCGATACACTAACATTTTATTCACTTTGAGATGCCTGAGCTCGAGCTCACGAACAATAGCTGGTTGTGATTTTCCAATGAAATATAACGCAATCACACTAAGTATTACGTTTGAATTCCATTTCGAATAACTTTTGTTCTATAAAACTTAGATGCAAATGCTTGTGGTAGCTTGTTAACAATATATACAGCTGCCATTGGTATGAATTTGACACAGTTGGCAATATCGCGTTGCCAGATATACCGGTGTGAAGTTGGTAACACTTCAATCGCCTGACCCAGTGATTATCATGTATGGATTAAATGCTTATAAAATTCTAATTTCGTAGTTAATATGAAATAGCCACTAGCTACACACATACATATGTACCATAGTACATACGTACATTTAGTATAGTTACTTAGTTTATGGGTTTTCCAAAAATAGAAATTTCATTATATTGATTACATTTATATTAGGTATTCCTGCTATACAGAAGTTGTATACTTTAGTATAACATTTATGCTTGTAATGAATTTGTTTGTCCATTTATTATACAATCAGACATACATACAGGGTGGTCCATTTATAATTTGATTTTGGAAACGATTAGGAAATGAATATTTATTTTTTAATTTGGTTTTTATTATTCGAAAGTAAAATCCTTTCGGTTATTTGTGGAACACTTTTTCATTCAAATGACTTCTTCGGCTAGCCTTGCAGTAACTCATACGATCAACCCATTTTTCAGTAAATTTTCAACGGTATGGCGATGTACTTTATCGATGGCTGCACCAATTTCGTTCTTGAGAGCCTGAATCGTTGTTGGATGGTTAGCGTAATACTTATCCTTAACGGCTTCCCACAAATCATAGTCCAACGGAGTCAAATCGCAACTGCGTGGTGTCCAATGCTTATCACCAAAACGACAAATAATGCGATTTTCAAACTTCCCTCGCAAAAGATCGATTGTTGCACGGCTTGTTTGACACGGCGCGCTATTCTGTTGGAAACAAATCTTGTCTAAGTTCATATCTTCTAAAATAGGTCACAAATAATCAGTTATCATTGTGCGGTAAGTAGCGCACTCCATTTATGCGTTATAATCTTCCTTCCTCTTTTTCAAAGAGAAAAATATGTCCAGTGATACTGCCGGTCCAAAAACCAAAACAGTTACTCGTTGAGGGTGCATTAGCTTCTCAACAATCGCGCATAGATTTTCTCAGCCCCAGATGCGACAATTTTGCTTATTAACTTAACCAAGGGCAAAATGAGCTTCGCCAGGAAAAATGTTTCGGTAAAAATTCTCATCTTCTTCTAAGCTTTCCCAGAGCCCAATTAACGAACCGAAAACATTGCAGATGGTCTTGTTTCTTCAGCTGTTGTACCAATTGTACCAACTTTGTACGACTTCATGCCATGGTCTTTATATAAAATTCGCAAGAAAGTAGTGCGTGAAAGATTCAATTCATGACAACGATGGCGACTTGATATGGTTGTTTCTTCTTGCATATTCTGAGCTATAACAGTAAGTTTTTCGGGCTCTGGGAGTACCGAAGTATTGTTTTATCCAATAAAGATACAGTTTCACGCACAAATCGATACACAAATTGCTTCTTTTCTATTGAATTTTGAACGTAATTTTCTTACAGATTCACCATTTTGCACATACGTTTTTAGTGTTTGCGATTGACCCATTTCGCATACCCGCAAATATAAAACTTATTTCCCGTCATAATACGAATGCCATTAATATCAAAATAACCAGTAGCTCAAATTCCCAATGTTAGATGGTCCACCCTTTACATACCTTCCCACCTACTTGCATAACTTACATACACATCCACACATAGAACTTCCTTCCTTATCATCGCGTGTGCTTGTAATAAAATTCCAATTTCTCTTTGCCTTCCTGGTATGGTAACTTTTCACTAGCCACCAACGTCTACATAGTTCTTGTTCTTCTTCCTCTTTCACTTCTTGTGGTCGTTTGTTACTAGTGTTTGTCCTCATTGGCCTAATGAATGCGTTTCAATACCTCCTCATTCCTCCCTTTTCTCCCTCCTCCTTTCACCACCTACTCATGCACCTATCAAAGTAACCAACTAACCAACTACGTTGGAAGTCATAGTAGTGTAGTTTAATTCTTTCTCCTCCTTTGAGTCCGTCTCTCGAGAATCTAGTGTGCCTTTGTGGGCTGGTGCTGCACGTTTGGGTTTGGCTGGCTTTACATTTTCTTTTTAATGTTGTTATTTATGTTTTAATTTTATGTCTTCTTAATTTGTTCGTCCTCATCGTTCCCGTTGTCGTCTCCAACATCTCCATTGTCCATTTCTCCATTTTATTATTATTTTGTAAAAAAAGTAGAATTGTGTTAACTTAATTAATTTTTTTCACATTATTTTGGGTTAAAGGTTTGTGTATTTTTTTCTTTTTTGTATTCATGGACGACGGTCGTTGAGTGGTCATCAAATTTTATTATTTTACTATGAGGGAACACTTAAGTTGCATTCTCATAATAAAAAGTAAAACATAGCTCTGGTAAAGATTATTGTTTCGTTTTTGGTTCGGTCTTAGAGTGTTTATTATATTATAGTTAAGTTAATAAATAAAAAAGTTAGTAATATATTTTGTCAAAGTGTGTAGGTTATATAAAGTTAGGACACAGTATAAAAATTTTACATAGTTTAGCTATACAAAATAGATTTTTATGTGAATGATTCAAGTCCTAGTCATACAAAAACGACTAGCGGCTAGTAATTACCAATCTCTTTGCAGTCAGAGAGTTTTGAATGCTGGTTAACTTTACATTAAATTTAAACTTCCGCCTTCGAGCCCTAAGAATTGTCATGGAAATAGTTTTTTATTGGCTTTATAATAATTGTTAGTGAATGACAGTTTTATGGTTAATTCAAACGTTGGAGCTTCATTAATTGCGATTTTACATAATTATTAGCAATTTCAGATTGTGAAAAGCTTTTGCTATGTTGAGTTTTCTATGGTTTTTACCTGATTTGGGAATTGAACCTGGTACACCTTACAATACAGTATACATAACATTGAAGTAAGTCGTTGGTGATAATTGGTAAAAATGAATGTTTTATCTTACACTAGTGATTAGAATTTGAGCAGAAAGTAAATAAATCTTTCTTCCTCATGTTTGTTTTGTACCCTACACACTTTGCGTACAGGGTATATTGATTTTGATCGAGTAACTGTTGTATGTATAGCTCATGACGTTACAGGTAAAAATAGGTAAGAAGCCGCGTATGTAGTATGTATGTATGTATTTTTTCATTTTAACATTCACACAGTACAGAATCGTTGGCAACCGAACCATGCGAGAAGAGTAGAAAATGTTGTGAATGTAAATGTGAGCTCTCACGACTTTTTTCTTTTCATGGCACAACAGCCATGAAACGGCCTAGTCTCACGACTAGGCCGTGCTTTTCGCATCCACGCATGTGGTGCGTGGTATATTTGTAAATGAATCGAAGGAAGGGACCTACAGTTTGTTTTATGCCGAATCTGAACGGCGAAGTGTAAAGCTTTTTTTAGGCAATTTTTACTCATGTAGGTTTGCCATTGCCTGCCAAGAGGTGGTGTCGTGTACAAAAATCGTTTTTTATACTTTCTGATTTTGCTTGTACCGAGATTTGAACTCCGGACACTCTGCGTAACACGCCAACGTTCTACCAACTGTGCAACAGCGACCACAAAAATAATAAAAATAATAGCTTCAAAAATAAATGTTGAGAAAATTGTCATAATTTCATGGAAAATCTATAAAATTGTAATCAACCGTTGAATACACTGACACGAGGAGGGGTCTGGCCCAATTTTCACTGCGCTGATGGTGTCGTTCAGTGTCAGTTTGTGTCACAAGTAAACCCTAATCGTTCTGTCGAAGGCGGTTTTATAACCAACGAATTGATGGTGGGTATCGAATTGTTTCTTTCGGGTCTTTTCCAGGACTTGGCGTAGTGTGAATATCTGGTCGATAGTTGATTTGCCAGGTCTGAAGCCTCACTGATAAGATCCAATCATTTTGTTGACGATAGGCTTCAGTCTTTCGCACAGCACACTCGATAGAACCTTATATGCGATATTAATGTCGTGGAATCACCTTTCTTATGGATTGGGCAGAGTACGTTGATGTTCTAATCACTTGGCATGCTTTTATTCGACCATATTATGCATAGAAGCTCGTGTATGCGTTTTGTGAGCTCTTTACCTTCAGTCTTAAACAATTCAGCAGACAGGCCATCTGCACCTGCAGCCTTATTATTTTGCAGCCGAGCGATGGCTGTTAAGACCTCACCTCCTCATAGTCGTGCGGCGGTACTTCAACGTCGTCAGTGATTGGGGTTTCTGGAGCAGATTCCCCAGTGGCGAGATTATTGCTAGTAACACCACCCTATTTAAATTAGCCTTGCTACGGGTGATAGTAGTGGGCGAATGAATGTGTTCATTTTATAAATTATTGTTTTGCTGTCGTTGTTGCACTTATAAGTTTTTGTGGAAATTTGCAATAATAAAAGTGTTAACATTTTCCTTAGCCATACATGTTCAAGTGGAATGTGAAAGCAGAGCAGTTTATCAATGCGATGTTATTTACCACATAATTTTACATACGTACACACCCTGTAGGGCCACACCAATCTAGTCTAAATCTTAAATTACTAGTTTCTCAAATAGTTATGCCACATCTACATAGTTATTAAAATGGTTGAAAACAAATGCAGTGATCAACCTCTTTTATAAGTAATACATACTATTCAGTGAAAATATTGTCTTGTAATTCGCATCTACTTTACATGCAATATTTTGCACTCATATTAATTTCAAATATCACAAATATCACTGAGGAATAAGAAAATGGAATATGTCTAATTTGGAAGATATTAGAAAAATTTAAATTTTTTTCCAAATTAAAAAAATTTTTTTTTAACTTTTTTTTTTTTTAATCAATTTTCTCGTATTTATTTTATTTATTATTTATTTAATAAAGTAATTAATCCTAGTACAATAACAAACATTTTTAAATCATACATAGAAGGTACCTAGTCCATACACAACTGGTTGCAAAATTGAAACAATTCGATTAGTCTACAAACTATAACCAGTTGAAATTTGATTGGTTTACAAACTGTTCCAGAAATATCTATATACCAACTAGTTGAAAAGATATGCAAGCGTCTGGATAATTGACTTGTGCTTAGGACAACACAATGTTAAATAAACCAGTTCATAAACCAGGTGTTCAGTAAACCAGTGTATCAACTAACTTCAAACCATTGGTTTCCCTACAGGGAAGCTACAAGTAAACACACAGGCACACAGTCATAACTTAACTAAATGGAAAAGCGTAACCAAAACAAATAAACCCCGAATGAACGTGCTGAACTCTGAATACTTTTTTTTTGTTTCTTTGGCTTTGTTTTGTTTTTCACATTTTTAATTGTATTTTGTTAAAATAACAGAAAAAGTTCGTTGTTAATGTTTGCAACATTAACGTATGCAGACTTTTAAGCTTTTGCTTTTTGTTGTTACCTGTTTTTTATATTTTACGCTCATTACTTGCTTTAACAATAACAAATAGAGAAAGAAAAATAGGCAATGGAAAAAGAAGAAAAACAAGAAATGAAATAAAAATGATTGACGCACATTTTTCGTCATTTTCGTTTTTACTCAAATTCAAATTCAAATTAGCAGCAGCAATATTGTTGCTGTCATTTTTGTAGTTGTTGCTATTGTTTCTATTGTTGTTGGTGTTTCTGTGTAGCTATGCCCATTGTTATTATTATTATTATTATGTGCTTTCGCTGGAACGTGTTCATTACATGTGGTGATTTCGCTTTTTTGTTATGCAAATTGTGGTTTTAACTAGAGTTTGGTTTTTATTTTATCAAGCCCTATAATAATACTGCAAAAAAATTGTACTATAAAAAATAGTAAACGAGTTGTGGCCCAGTTTTTCTAGAATTTTTTGTTTTTTTTTGTCAGCTGATCACGAAAACTCCTACCTAATCAAATTTTCAAAAAATCTAAACTTAGTGACTAATATTGATCTCACTCCTGTTGTTCCTTCTAATCTACACAATGCTCTGCATTCATAGGCACCCTGTGTGTTGAATGTATCAAAAAAAAAAAAAGAAAAACGCACTTTCACTTTACGTGACTATAAGTCCATTTATGTCATGTTTCACTGTATAATGATTTATTTAATAGAAATTGGTCTGGCAGTTGGTTCCAGATCAGAAATTACCGTTCTTTATTGAGGAGATTTCCAAACTATTCGACAGACACGTGCCCCTATGTGTACGACGTGTTACAAATAGCACTTGTGTCTTGGTTTACGAATTCTGTAAGTCCAGCTTTTAGCGACACAAAACTTACAATAAATGGAAAAGAAATGCTAAAATGCAAAACCGGGAGGATCATAAAAAAAAGCCAGAAATGAGCATTGTCCGTTGGTAATGCTACCCGGGATATATGTATGTTATCTCCGATATGTGCGGACCCCAGTCAAGATGGAAAAACTCAATAATAATAACAAAATCCCCGGTCTGATATACACCTCATACGTAGCTAGACTATTTAGATTGGTTTTATCTATTCTCATGTCAAGCTATTCAGAGCTTAGCTACATATTTACTTTACTTACTTTTAATGGCAAAACAGCCCATGGAGGGTCTAGGCCGAGCTTTTCGCATCCACTCATGTTGTGCGTGTTATATTTGTACGTGAACGGAAGGGACCTATAGTTTAATGCCGAATCCGAACGGCGCAGTGAGCTTAGCTACATATATTCTTTGTATATTTCAGGACTTTGCGGAACTTTCGGCAAAAGACTTAATAAGACCTATCAAGAGGTGGGACGATTAGATACAGAGTGATTATTTAGAGGCACTGTATATGGATTTCATAGGGGTTCAATTTGGACCCCTAGGACGTTCGAACCTTCCTGAGCACTTCCCGTTAGCCTAAATTAAATATGAAACAAAGGAAAATTTATTGAGTCCAATGATGGAGCGGGCCACTTACGCTCTCAAGATAGAAGCTTGTAATGAGATGCCAGTATTTTAAAATAAAGTCAAGTGTTCTATATACACATATAAAACAAAGTCGTGAAATATTAAATTGTAGTTCCATAACTCGATAACGGAGCGCCCAAAAAATCCCATAAGGGGCGTGGCATCGCCCATACATCTAAATACATATGCTATAACTCAACTCCCTTTGAATAGTTTTTAATGAAATTTGGCACAGGACTTTATGTGTTCAATATTAAAAGAGTCTGGCACCACCCATACAATATCTACATATCTTAAATTGCTATAATTCAGCTCCCTTTGAATATTTTTTTACATGGGGCTTTAGGTGTTCAACTCTAAGCTGCATGTCACATATGGACAAGGGGGCGTGGCACCGCCCATACGATTCAGTACTTAAAAATGGTATAACTCGGTTGCTTTCGAGCATATTACAGAAAAATTTGGGCTACGGCTTTTTGTGATCTATTCTAAATCAAATATGGGATTGGACCGACGCTACGCGATCTTTAGTTATAACGAAATATATAAAATAAAGTCGTGAAATATGTTTGTCATTCCAAAAATTCGAGAACGGAGTGCCCGATCGTCAATATTACTGATCACAATGAATTTGAGATTGAAGGTTAATTGGGAGAAGAGTTACAATCAAATCAATTTTAGGTGGTACAATGTTCGCCGGGTCAGCTAGTTTTCTTTTAAAAACCTCGATTAGTTTAAGAATGTCATAATTTTTTACTTTTTTCATCTACAGTACAAGAGTAAATTTATAGAATAAGTTAAAAATTTGATTTATTAACTCGGTTACTCCATATTAACCTTCCCATTTTACTGTTCACATATGTAATGAATTTTGTTTCTTCTCATTGTGAAATCGATAAAAGTTAACTTTATGCTTACTTATAAATATGTTAGCTTATGCTAAAACATTAATTTTGGTAACTTTAAATTTTTTTATCGAATAATAAATAGGATTATGGTATGTTACAGTTGTTGGGGTAAAAATCCTGATCTTGTTGGCTATGCTTGGTTTGTAAGAAGTCTCCTTATGTCTTCTGTTGTTAACTAAATGCATTTTTACTAGAGGTTGTAAATCTTGTCACACAGAGAGGATTAAAAACTAAGTTTAAAAACAAGAAAAACAAAAACAAGTGTTTAGGTTTAAACTCGAGTATTTTCCAGGGAAAACAACACATACCCAGAGAATTGTCCCGTTTCTAAATTCAAAGAGTATCATTTTCTGCCCCTTATTCCAGCGCTTCCGCTGAAGTTAAGCCCTTAAAAACTAATGGCAAAATATTGAAGAGAAGTGAGATAATGAAGACAATAGAAGACTGACACATACTCGGTTCATTGTACCGACACAAGAAAATAGCTGATAATTTCGAATTAAATCGATGAAGAAGACTAGAGAATAAAATGAGAAAAATATAAGAGGGAAAACAAAACTAGCGTCAGTTACAGCATTTGAAGATACAACAACAAAGTGGCCAACCAATATCATTGTGGAATTTATTTGATCTGATGTGATAATTAGCAAAAAAAAAATTTTTTTTAATTATTTGCTTAATCAAACCATGAGAATAAAATCAACTAACAAACTAACCAGCCAATCAGTCAGTCAGCCAGCCAGCCAATAAATCAATTAAATTGAATCAAATTTAATAATAAACGAACGTACGACTCTGTATGCCTCTGTGTGTATGTGCGCACGAGGCTTTAATCTAGAATTGAAATTGAGATTTAGCACAAATACACATAGTCTATGTGTTTGCACCAAGTGTATTGCGAGCATATAGCATATACCCGGAATCAGAACACGTTGTCGAGTGTACACTTTGCACTTAAATTGTATGCGTTGCACTTAATTTCTACTTGTTCTCTATTTTTTGCTCTGCTTCTTCTTTGTGCATCTTTAGTACGTATGATGAATTAATAATTTTTCTTTTTAATATTTTCAATATTAATTTTTATATTTCTATAATTCTTCTTCTTCTTCTTCTTTTAAAAGAAGAAAAATATATTTTTCTATATTTTTGATGTTGTCTGTGCCGAGATTTGAACCCCGAACACTCTGCCTAGCAGGCCAACAATGGCAAGCAGCCGTGACCTCTCAGGTCATCATATATTTTTTCAACAAAAATTTAAATTTTACGCAATCGGTGGCTGTAACTTTTAATAACTTTTAAAATAATCTTTTAAAAATAGTACCTATTTGATTCCAGAGAATACTTATTGCCAACTATGTTACATATTAGTATTTATGATTTTGGTCACCTTGGCCTCGGCTTCGGTGTGGTCCAATAACTTTTTAGATTTTTTTTGGGGAGAGAATTGTCACATAGAAGACAAATGGAACCTACATTCCAGGCATGTGGTGGAATGTGATTTCGGGCATTACATTCGTAACTGGGAGGTCAAAAAAAAAATGCTGTGCGTCAGTGGGACGCCCTAAAGAAGTTGACTTCTGCAGAACGTTTGCGTTTTGGGCTTTCAGGTTGGCAAATATTTGATAGTCAAGATTTTATCTTTATATCTGTGGCCACAAGGAATAACAACTAAACTCGAGTTGGAAAAAAATAGGTGAAAAAAGTGAAAATAGGTGAGAAAAAGTGAAAAAATGGCGAATGAGACGGTCAAATTACTACTGGTGAAATATCAAGTAAAGTCGGTCTGATTAGGTGAGGCTTTAATATATTGTCGCTGCTAACCATAATGCTAACCATAACAATGCTCTGGTTCATGTTTTGTCATTAATATTTTTTGCCGGAGACACCTCATACCAACAAATTTAAATAATTTTACAAGACAATTGTTGCTATCAACTCCGACATGAACTTGAAATTTCATGCGATTTTGACGTTTATCTATTTAAAAATGGCGTAATTTTAATTTAATAAACGCCAAATAATTAATGACATAACTTGGCATTATACAGATGAAAAATATAAAGAAAGAATAAGGAAACATGTGATAGATACATTCTGATGATACATTTATAACATTTAATATTTTCTAGCATGCGCGAATCATCAAAAATAACTGATAAAAAAAAATATTTTTTAAGTTATGAATTAATTGGTAGTGTTTTAAGGAATTTCAAACAAAAAAAACCCACACCAATCAAATAACAAAGAATTTTATAAATAAAACAGTATTTGAGTGAAATTTTAACTCATTAAACTCAGTAAAAAAAAAATTCATTACAATTACAATTATGTGAATTTATGCATAAACAGTAAATTATATGTATGTGGCAACGCTTTCAAAGATCGTTTCAATATTTTACACTAGATATCACGCTCAACACTGATGGCTGCAGCAATTAAGTCATCACTTTGTACACTATAGCGTGCTCTCTCACTTACGCCACACTTTTCAATCATTCGTGTACGCTGACATTTCATTGTGAAATTATAAACGTAAAAGAATCAGTCAGCTACGCAACCAAATACGAATTTTTGGTTCTTTTTATTTATTTATTTGCAAAAATCCATTAAAATATAATATAAAAAAATACTGGTAAGTGTAGTTTAAAGTTTGTTGCAGTTATTTCCATAAAAGGTTAACCATCATTTGCTGTTCTGTGCGTGATATTTTGCAAGTTGCAGAATAGAAAAATGTTTTTTTTTCTGCTACTTCGTTGTATGTATATAAAAAAAAATGTATAAAGTGCGCTTGTTTTATATGTGTTATATGAAACTCCCCCCAAAAAAGTAGTGAAAAGTGTAGTTAGAAGTTTGTTTTATTTTCATAAAATGTTAACCGTTATTCGCTGTTCTTTGCGTACAAATCAGAATAGCAAATTTTTTGCTATTTTTTGTTGATAGAGGGCGCTGTCCTATCATTTCCGTGACAATTGCCTTTACGTCGATCTTCTTTTACCCCCGGCGTAATATAAAAATGATTCTAAAGAAGTAAACTTCAAAAATTATCTTAAAAATAAAGTCAATTTCGAGGATATAAAAGACATTTTTCTGTGTTCTCTTTCAATTTAAAGTTCTCCGCCTCTAAAAATAAAACACTCGCAATATAAATTCATACTAAATACATTACTATATACATACCATACATATATTATATACTTTATGTTAAGTAATTTACTAAAATATCTTTAAAATATCTGTTTATGTGGAATTTTAGTTAGAAAGTCTTAAAAATTTCATATAGTGTAAATTCATTTTAAAGGCTAATCTATTTAAAAATACTAAACAGTAATTAGTTCATAAATATATTTTTGTTGAATTTTCAATGTTGCTGTTGCATATGGGTTAAAGCTTTTCGCTTGGTGATTCTGTAGTCTTTTCGAATACGTTGAATCGCCCATTTCTTATATGTATTACATATGTAGCTATTTATTCCTAATATGTACTATAAGTATAGTATCTAGTTCTTTGTTCTTTCACAATTGTAATGTGCGTTTTATATATATATGTATTATTTTACTGATTGCTGAATGTATCACATAAAAAGAATATACCCAGTAATTGTTTAAAGCTAATGAAATGAAATTGTTTATTGTTGCATTTATGTACTCGTACATAATGCAATAAGCTACTTATATTTTGGAGTACTTGCGCGCTTTTAGATCTGTACCAACTTATGATTAATCGTGTTTTTTGCTTAAGTGATTATTCAATTGGAACAGAATTCTGAAGCTCTATTGATCACAGTAGGCCTGAAAGCTCCTTTTTTTATTGGTACATACTATGTACTGAGTAGAAATATAAATAATATACAACATTGAACACACCCATTTACATTTACTTTTAATGGCACAACAGCCCATGGAGGGCCTAGGCCGAGCTTTTCGCATCCACTCATGTTATGCGTGTTATATTTGTACATGAATGGAAGGGACCCACAGTTTAATGTCGAATCCGAACGGCGAAGTGAAAAGCTTTTCATGGCAATTTTTACTCTTGTATGTTTGCCATTACCTGTCAAGAGTTGGTGCCATTAGATTTTTTGCCTGTGCCGAGACTCGAACCCCGCACACTCTGCGTAGCAGTCCAACGCACTACCACTACGCCACAGCGACCACTGAACATACCCATTTCAATAGTAAAATTCAACATACCCTGCTAATACCACATGGTTGATAAAAGCTAATGCCTTTAGCGTTAGTCTGTAACGGAAATTCAAAATTGTGTCAGCTTTCACCATGGAGTGGTCAGATAATGAGAACCGTATCGCTGTTATAGCACTTTTTAAGTGTGAAATCAAAACGCTCCGCCCACTCGGGATTAGTCGCATGTTCGTCTACCGGTGCATAAAACTGTTTGAGGAGACTGCAAAAACAGAAAATCATGGCCCGTGAGATGAATATCACGCAAAAGTCTATGAGACGAATTCTTAAAAAAGACATGGGACTTGGTACCTTCAGACATGGCACCGGACATTTGTTGACTGCAGGTTTGGAAAAAAATAGGATAGAAAAATCCAAACGTCTTTTGGTGAAGCACGCTGATAACTTGCACAGAAAAATCTTGTTTATTGCATGTTAGGTGGGGTGTCTCTTACGATGGGGTCACTGACTTCCATTTCTGCGAACAAGGGGTCAAAACTTCGGGCAAAGTTTACCAAGAAACCGTTTTGGAAGCTGTTGTGAAGCCACTTAACCATTCCCTGTTTCAAAAACCAGCCGTGGACTATCCAGTAGAATTCTGCGCCAGCCCATAAGGCTATGACGACCCAGACTTGGCTTCAAAACAATTTGCCAGCTTTCATTTGCTCTAAAAAATGATCGTCTGGCAGCCCTGATCTGAACCCACTGGATTACAAATTATAGACAGTTTTAGAGGACATGGTTTGCCACAAAAGATACCCCAACACTGATTCTCTGAAGACTGCTTCTATTCGTGCTGTCAGCACTTTTCCAATGCACGAGGTGCGAGCAGCCATTGATGATTGGCCAGTGCGACTTAAGGCATGCGTGAAGTCCAAAGGCAGGCATTTCGAATAAGTTATTGCTTTTTGTTTACAATATATATCAATAAATATATTTTAGAAAATTGGTCCAAAAAATTAATTATTTTTTAATTTTATAAGGTCAAATGTGTGTAACAGTATTTATGTCCCTACTAAGTACTTACATGTTTAAATCTCCCATTTTCTCTCTCTAGTTTTCAAAGTTTTCATATCATTTCGTTGGGGGGAGAAAATTTTTAAATTATATATATTTTATTTAATACAACGCAAAATTGTAATGTTAAATTGTTATTTACATAATATTTCTAAATAATTGTATTTATTTATTTATAAATTTATGATGATACGCAGCACCAACAACGCATTGCGACGCATTTTTGCGGCACCCAGCCAGCCGGCCAACCAGAAATTTTCGTGACGTGGCACATAAAATTCTACGTATTTTTAAATGAGTTGTTTTCCTATATACAAACGCCAATGCGAATGCATATTTTCAAATTGCTCTAGCCATTGTTGGCTGTTGATAACAAAGAGCAAATTTACAGCGATGCATTTCCTCAACACATTTGTTGTTGTAAATCTCTTTGTTTTATTGAATGTGGCGGAAAATTTCCGTGGTGATTTTAAATGAAAATTTGCTTTTATATATGTGAGAATCCAGGGTTTTAAAATTGAATATGTTAATATATTCATTATAAACAAATGTGAATATTTTTGTTGTTGTAATTTTTACAGATATTTTGAATTTATCATAGGCACCTGAAATTATTGTTCAGTTTATTCGAAAAGTTTGAAAAGTGTGGATAGTTTCGAATTAGTTTCTTAAAAACAGACAAAAAAATATACTACATAAAATAGAAACATTTATAAAACATACATACATAGAAATAAATATAGTGAAACTGCAAAAAAATTTCTTAAAAATTATGAGAATTTTTTATATTTTTTCAAGTTACTGGAATAATTTTTACTTATAAGGTATAAGGTTATTATTTTATGTAAAAAAAACTAGAGGTCGAAAATTGTACAATAATTTTATTAATTGAACCTTGGATTGGATATTGCCTTGGCAAAATATTCCAATATGGGTGATATTCATTTGAAAATCAGCTTGGATAAAAATCTTTGAATCCTGAGCAATTGCATGTTAACAAGAAGAACAGCGGTTAGTCCTGAAAACTTTTATTAAAAATCATAAACATCATTATTTCGATGAATATGGCAAATAGCAATAACAACCGCACAACTTCTGGGATTTTTTTTGTGTGCCAATTTTTGTCTGCGTTGTTGTGTTCGAAACTAATAATATATCTCAAAATATAGAGAAAATAAGATGAGTTCAGGATCACAAAAGCTAATATAACTATAATGTTTTGAAACTTATAAGTTAGTTGAGGGTGGGAGTCATATTTACCCCTTAGTTACCAAACGAAATATTCTATAGTGTTGGTTATTTTGAAATACGTTTGGTTAAGAAAGAGCAACATTAAATTATTTAAAGTTTAGCATTTCCTTATATTTATGTAATCGTTAATTTCAGATTGTGATTGCGGTTGTGTTGATTCATCATATTCGTCCTCATCGGCTGCACTTGTCAACGGTGCGGGCACTGGTGCGAATTCAAGTAACGGTAACGGTAACGAAGTTGGTGTAGTTGGGATTGTAAATAGGAACAGTGCCAGCAACACAGCAACAGCAGCAGTAGCCGCATCATCATCATCATCATCAGTGGCAACATCAACGGTGACAGCAGCAACTTCAACATCTAATCACAACAATTCCACCACGATCAAAATGGCACATACAAAAGTTGCTACATCTGGGGGTCACGCCAACACGCAAACGAACAGCAAACGCTCAAGCAGTGGCGCTGATGGCGATTATCAATTGGTGCAACATGAAGTACTCTACTCACTGTCAGCTGAATATGAAGTAAGTAGCAACTAAACTATTTAATTTAATAGTTTCTTATGATTATTTGTGATTTTTTCAAGGTTTTGGAATTTTTGGGACGGGGCACATTTGGACAAGTTGTGAAATGCTGGAAACGTGGCACTTCGGAGATAGTTGCTATAAAAATATTGAAAAATCATCCTTCGTATGCGAGGCAGGGTCAAATTGAAGTATCGATATTGTCGCGTTTAAGTCAAGAAAATGCTGACGAATTTAACTTTGTGCGTGCATTCGAATGTTTCCAGCATAAGAACCATACTTGTTTGGTATTTGAAATGCTGGAACAAAATTTGTATGATTTCCTCAAGCAAAATAAATTCTCACCATTACCTTTGAAGTACATACGGCCGATTTTGGAGCAAGTTTTAACAGCATTGCTGAAATTGAAACAACTCGGCTTAATACATGCTGATTTGAAACCGGAAAATATTATGCTGGTGGATCCGGTACGGCAGCCATATAGGTATGACAAAGAAAATTGTGGCCAAGAGATTTGTCATCGTTTCTCATAATTAATTACCTATTTTTCTCTCTTTTGTGGTACTTCCGAAATTAGAGTGAAGGTGATTGATTTTGGCAGCGCATCGCATGTCAGCAAAACTGTTTGCAATACCTACTTGCAATCGCGTTATTATCGCGCACCGGAGATCATTTTGGGTTTGCCATTTTGTGAAGCAATCGATATGTGGTCACTGGGTTGTGTGGTAGCTGAGCTATTTCTGGGTTGGCCCTTGTATCCCGGGTCGTCTGAATTTGATCAAATAAGGTATGGTATTAACAGCAGCGCGCCTATTTGTTATATGGAACTATGAACTTTACTTACAATATTACATTACTGCTTTAGGTACATATCACAAACTCAGGGCTTGCCCACGGAGCATATGCTGAATAGCGCATCAAAAACATCAAAATTCTTCTACCGTGATGTTGATTCAACCTACCCATTTTGGCGTTTAAAAACTACCGAAGAGCACGAGGCTGAAACCAATACAAAGAGCAAAGAAGCGCGTAAATATATATTCAATTGTCTTGATGATATTGGCCAGGTGAATGTGCCGACGGACTTGGAAGGTGGTCAACTACTTGCCGAAAAGACCGATAGACGCGAGTTCATCGACTTGCTAAAACGTATGCTGACCATCGATCAAGAGCGACGTCTCACTCCCGCAGAAGCTTTGACCCATTCATTTACACGCCTCACGCACCTCGTGGATTATGTGTATTGCAATAACGTCAAAGCTTCAGTGCAAATGATGGAAGTTTGCAGGCGTGGCGATTTTCATACGTAAGTTAATTGATGCATTACATTCATTCTTTTTTCGTTTTCTGTAATTTACATAATTTTTAATGTTATTTCGTTTTAGCGTACAACCAACATCAACGCTGGTCACCAATTTTGTGCCTAGCGCCACTGAAAACATGACGTTCACCATCAACAATCAATTGACCAGTCAAGTACAGCGTTTGGTACGTGAGCGTCCACTTGCGTATGAGAGTCTCTATCAGATTTACGGTGGACGTAACGTTGGACGCCAGTATGCGCAGGGGCGCACCGATACTTTCCAACATCAATTGGTCTCGAATATATTATGTCCGCCGTCGTATCAGGCGATGCCAAGCCCCACCAAGCATGTTGTTGTTGGTAGCGCAACAATGCAGCCACCATTGCAAGTGAGTGCAAATCGATGTGTATCTTCGTATATCATTTATTTCATTTAACTATTATTATTTGAAGGTTCCTCCGCAACAGTATGTCAATGTGCCCGTACCGGTATCAATGGTTGAACCTTCATCCGGTCAACGGATGCTGCTTACCAATCGAGTGCAGGCAAGTGGCGTTGCATGGCCACAAACAGGACGACAAATGGCTTTAGTGCCCTCGTGGCCGCAACAAGCTCCTGCGCATTCATTGATTGTCGATTCAGCACCATTTTTGAATGTGGAAGAAATTTATCCAAAACATCATTTGAATATACCACGCAATGATCTCAAGAAAGAGTCGCCAGTGCATCATTTGGTGTATGTGTATTTAGTGTAGACTTTTGTTTGTCGGTTTAAGTTCATATTTATATTTATTTAGTAGTAAAAGCAACTCATATCGCGTTCCACGACACGATAAGAAAGAAAACAACCAATTGTCACCGGTGAAGAAACGCGTTAAGGAGAGTTCACCACCGCACCAGCAACGATATCGCGCTTCGCATGTTTCACCGCAATATCATCATAATTGCAATTATGGTGGCGGCTATAACGGTGGAAATGGGAACGGCGGTGCTGTTGTCACTTCAGCTTCATCAGGCAGTAAGTGTTGCAATGGAAATCGACGTTGCCTGATTATGTTATGTAACTCATAAATGTGATGAAATATGATTAGTGATATTAGCTCATTGTTGAACTGAAAATATATATTCTAATATTATTTTGTTTGTAACTAGATATAATTACTAGATATTATAAAGTTAGCTGCTTGAATTGATATAGACATTGAAATAGATATCTTGTTAGGTAAGTTTTATTTTTTGAGCCCAAAGGTAAACTAAGCTAGGAATAAGAAAACTGTTTATACAAATGAGCAAACGTGTGCATTGCATTTTACAAAAGTAGAATTTGTTTTATATTTATATAGGCACATTTGTGCATGAAAATATATGTCATTTTTTAAATTGTTGTTTTACATTTTCTGTATATTATAGCAAAATAAAGCTTATAAAATTCATTAAATTTTACACGAAGGGCAAAATTTATCGTATGATGAGGAGTGTATGTAGAAAAACTGAAATTTCCTTTATTAAATATAGCAATCTTATTCGCGTTTTAAGTTTAGCTTACTTATTTATGTTCAAATTCGTTGGTAAAATTAAGCTAAACCCAATTTTACTTTCAAAGTTAAGACTTTTGAGAAATCTTCTCTCAAAGAGCATCATACTCAAAAATGAAATGCTTGAAATGCACTTAAGAACCTCCAAGATAACTTCTGATCTATGCTTTAAGAAGTGATAATACATTTTTCTTTATTCTTATTTAAAGTAGGTTTTAGTTCATTATAAATTGTTAGCCATATGTTTTATATATTCCTCTACATACATATTCCTATTCTTTATTTACCTTTCTGCTAAAATAAAAAAACACTCCAAGTGCAAAAGACAAGTGATTCAGACAATGGTCACTCAAACTGCAAAAGATACTTTGTTTTGATTTTGCATTCTTCTCCCACTGAAACGAATAATTATGTTCGATAAGGAACAAAAGAAAGGGGAACGGAACGAATCATAAGTTTTTAATCCTTGACGGTTCGATCATTCCGACAATGGCCATAATTTTTTCCCCTCTAGTCTGATTTAGGAGATATTGCGAAGTAATATGTTTTTGAAAACATGCAACATTTCAAAAATAACTATTGCTACTTTGGATACGAGCATTTTACCAAGAACATATTTAATAGCTGCTATATACAACTGACAGATAATAAAAAAGTTACCAGATAACCTTGGCGACCTCAGTGGAGAGCAAGGAGAAAGGTTCCACCATGTTATGAAAACGATGGAATATAGATAGGCACCTACTCTTTCTAGCTTTCTTATTCTGCTATTCTACTGAATATTTCAAACCGTTTGATCTGTACCTCCATATTTTATAACACGGATTTCTTTTAATTTCCATTTTAAAATGTAAAGAAATAAAAGTTTAATTTCCAAAAAATTTGGGCATAGGCCGAATTTTTCGCATCCATTCATGTTGTGCTTGTTATATTTAAAGTTGAATTGAAGGAAATTACAGATTTATACGGAATCCGAACGGTATAGTGAAAAGCTTTTCATAGGCAATATTTACTCTGGTAGGTTAGCCATTGCCTGTGAAGAGTTGGTACCGAGCCGTGTAGAAAACTTGTTTTTTCCCGGCACACTTTGCTTAGAAGGTCAGCGCACCACCAACTACGCCATGGCGACAATAATTTCGCTAAACAGCTTATTGAAGTTGACTTTGGAAATAAAATCCTATTACCACTAAATGTTTATTGGTATTGGAAACAAAAATTACCTAACACTAAATCTTTAGTGATAGTGGAAATAAATCTCATTAAACGTTTAGTGGCAGTAGAAATAAAATCTTATTGCCAAATGTTTATTTATAGTGGGAATAAAAATCAACTACAACTAAACTTATGGAAATCAAACCCAACTACCACTAAACATTTGGTAAAGAGGGGACACAGTTTAATTAACAACTTAGTTGTAGTTCAAATTGAAATGCATTGTCTGAATACATTTTTTCTTTCTATTATATCTTTTATTCTCTTTACACAATATATTTTTACCTCCAGAATTAAGCCAGAAAAATATCCATGTGAATAAATCATTTCACTCCCACTAAGTTGCCAATTGAATTTTCTTCCACTTTGATTTCCACTAATTTAGTGGTGGTTGGGATTTTATAGATTTAGTGGTAGTTGCCTTTTATTACCACTAAACCTTTAGTGGTAAAGGGATTTTATTTCCACTTCCACTTAAGGCAGTTGATATTTATTTCCAATACCACTGAGTATTTAGTGGTAAAGAATGTTATTTCCATTACCATTTAATGTTTAGTGGCAATGAGATTGACACTAAAAGTATAGATGGGCGAAATTTATTCACTAAATCACCAGTATGAAAATTAGTGTAGTTTATTCTAAGATCTTATCTTTTAGCAAAGTAATGGCACTACCAAGATAATAAATACTTAAAAAAACGTTTTTGTTTCCATTGTTTGTTATTTTTATTTTAGTATTTCGATGCCAAAGTTAAGGCAGCGAACTTTACATCTTTCAATCTAGTACATTAAGTTAGTGAAATTTTGTATGCGAGAAGGTGCAAATTTTCTCCATTTGCAGTATTAGTCAAGCGCAATTGTGATGTACTTAATTAGTAAAATACTTTTATTAAAAATAAATTTACGTATACATAATCAAGCGGTCGATTTTCTATAAATTCCACTTTAAGAAAATGTTTGTATTACTTCTCTCTTCTTATTCCTCCTAGATATTGTTAATCCAAACAATGGCGGTGGTCATCATCACCATAGCGGTGGCAACAATGCTCAACAACATGTTATTAGCAACAATACCGGCTATAGTAGTGGTAACGGCGGCAGCAGCAGCAACCATCATATGATCAATAATTGTAGCAGCAGTGGAGGTGGTAGCGGCAATTATCACCATCAGCCACCGCATCATACACAGCAGCAACAACATACTCAGCCGCATACATCTCATCAGCATCATGGTGGCGCCATCGTGAAGCAACAAACAATAACAATACACGATACGCCATCGCCAACTGCTGTCATAACAATTTCAGATAGTGAAGATGACACCAATGAACCGCCACCAGCACCACCTGTAGTTGTTGCTGCTCCACCGCCAAAGCAACGTGCGCATGCCCAATCGCAAACAAATCCGGCAATGTTGCAACATTCAGCATCATCAAATTCGTTGAATTGCCGCAATAGTTCGCACCAACATCAGTCGCAACAACAGCAGCAGCCGCAGCCGCAGCTGCCGCAACATCAGCAGCATCAACAGCCACAACAGCAACAGCAGCTGCAGCAGCAACAACAACATGCTCACCATCAGCATTCACACCAACAGCAACAACATCATCATCCTCAGCAACAGCAACAGCAACAACATCAGCCGCCGCCACCACAACAACCTATACCCACTTATGGTAATGCATCATCAAGTACATCATCTTCATCAATAGCAACCACTACTAATCATTCAAAATCGCAATCGCAACAACAACAATCACATCTAACTCCTCATACTCACCACCACCACCACCACCACAGTGTTGCCAGTAAATGTAGTTCAAGTAGCAGTAGTTCCATTAACCATAGTAGCACTAGTACTAGCAATCATTTTGCCACTGCATCATCTTCACAATTACCATTATCATCATCGTCGACATTGTCGTTGGCCAATAACAATGCATCCTCCTCTTCAACTGTATTGGGCGGAAGCGGAAGTGGAAATGGATTTGGTGCTGGAGCAGCGGAAATTGCCAGTGTTGCAGTTGCATCGCATCACCATCCGAATCATCAGCAACATCATTTACATTCACAGCATATGCAAGAACATGCCACCTCTTATCATGCGACTGCCAGTAATTGCGGCATTTCACATTCTACCTCTTCCACCATCAACAATTCGTCTTCCAATGCCACCAATTCCAATTCCACTTCTACTTCCAACCACCACAATCACCATCATCCCCAACACCAACCACAACATTACGCTAGTAGCAATCATATTGTTGCTAACAATCCCCCTCCACCTACTTTAGCTTCCTCTTCCACTTTCAATCCCACTTCTAATTCCTCCTCAAATCGACATAAACACATTCAGTTAGTAATACCATGCGTAACCGTAGGTGACAGCGATAACGATGATGCACGACGCCGAGGCGGCAGCCACTTTCATAGCGGTGGCAGCGGGGGCAATAGCCCAAAGCAGCAGCAGCAGCAGCAGCAACAACAACCACAACAACAAAATCACCATCACCATCATAACCAAACACAGCAATCGCACCCGCAGCAGCAGCAGCAGCAACAACACCAACAACAGCAGCAGCAAAGCTATCATCAACCAACAATCAAATATGAACCCGGTCAATCCCAGAAAAAGCGTATCCTAGCCATGGCTCAAAACGAGTGCTACATGCCAACAGCAACAAATACAAGCGGCAACAATGGCAATGGCGGCTGCAATAATGGCCAAGCGGCTAGCTTGCCGCACATCCCCACCAAACAGGAGCCAGCGGAATTCTACGAGTATCCGCCACAGCAGCAGCAGCAGCAACAACAGCCTCAACATCATCACCATCAACCACAACATCAGCAGATTGATAGCAAACGTTCATCATGGGCTGCCACCAGCAGCACTCAAGCTCCACCAGTAGCGCATCACAAGCGAGAAGTATCATCTACAGCTTCAAATACGGGTGGCGGCGGAGTGTATGTACAGCAATCATCATCTTCGGGTAATGGCGCAATTCAAGCGGCCGGGCCACCATTGGCACACTCGAAGAGTTCCTCGTCAGCTGTGGCCTCAGCTGCTGCTGGTTCAGCTGGACCACCATCATGGGGTGCTCCACAGATTTATCGCCAGCAAACACAGACTTCACAAGCACCCCCACCACCCACACAGCAGCAACAAACACAGCCACCGCCACAGCATCATCACCAACATCAACATCATCAATCATCGAATACACCAATGGGCGGTTCACCAGCCGCTGCCACAGCAGTTATGCTGCAACCGGACATCTATGCCCAGGGTGATATTTATCGACGTCCGACAGTGTTTGTGTCCCAGGCAGCACCTACCTATGCATACAATCGTGCTGTGGTAGCACCTCCACCGGCACACAACAGCTCAAGTCGTCAGGTAAGTTATGTCGGACGTTATCAGTAGCGATCATCAAATCCAGTTTTGCACTCGACGAATGGAATTATACTCAAGTCTGAGATGTCAAAATCGCCGAAATAGCAGTGCAGAGCGAGGTATGATCTTAAGCTTCGCATTTTGCGAAGCTGCTTTTTGTGCGCTCTAAGAAATCGAAAGGTTTCTAGAACATCCTACCCAAAAGAGAGAGAGTACCTGACTAGCTGAACAAGTTAAAGGTGGATTTACAGAGTAAGATATACCATGAAGTGGTGCGGGTATTCTCGGGGACTTAAGTGATGATTGGCTATCACTATACTTAAGTTCACATACATACTACATCTATTCCTTCATATATTTTCTACGATAGCTTGAATCTGATAAAAACTTGTCAAAACATGATGAAGCATAGCTGATTCTGCTTCAAAACTATCTTGACTCTAACAGCTATCAATTTCCATACCAATCACAACAGTCTTGAAGCTCCAATGGATTGCATACCAACACCTATCAAGTCGAAGCTTTTCAATGATCTTAGAGTTCTCTCGCGTAAAGATTTAAACCGGTTTCCTATTCAAAAGTCAATGAACTCTGAGGGTTTTCAAGGGAAAATATTCAAATACCGTTATCTTGGAAATGTGACAAAACGGTTGATGTCATTGAATTTCTTGGGTTTTTCTTGGGCCTAAAATCACCCATCACAACCTTTGTTCTGATTTTGAACTTGTTATCGCTCTGTAAATTCACAAGCCATTATGAGGCAACGAACGGTGCGCTTTGCTATCAATTTTTACTATGAATAATTGATTCAGTTATTAGGCTTCAGCATAGGTCTCTGCAACTAACACTAATTTGCGTGAAAATAATCACAAAATTGAGTTAAGCCCACGTTCAGCTAACAGCCGGCAAGATAGACTCATGTAAATTTATTTAACAAATTGCAAAATCAATTACTTTCATTTACAGGTAATACCATCACATCCATTGCCGGCACACATTCAATTCCCGACACAGTATAGCCAATTTGGTCCCCTAAGTCCAGCACAAGTTGCTGCCAGCAAGCATGCTCATTATGCACCGGCAAACATATGGTATGGGGGAGAATAAACTGATTTAAAACACTCGAGTGAGTCCCACACAAAATGAAGATAAAATTCAAAAATGTATATTTGAATTTTTTCAAAATTGTTTCTTCAAATATTTACATATTTATTTATAAATTAAAGCATTGAATTTTACTAATCGAATGCATTTTTCTACATACAACAAAAAAAAAACAAAAATATTATTTTTTTGTTTTTGTAAATCAGATCGTTTTTGTATGATTGCAACAATAATAGGAGCATCAGTAGCGGCAGCAGAAACAATAATAACTACAACAACAACAGCAATAATAATGCAACAGAAAAATTACAATTTGAAAGCACAACAACAGCCGAGTGTGCATCAACAACAACATCAGCAGCTGCGACAACCTTATCTACAGCTACAGCTACAACAATATCAAATATAAATAATTATAATCAAAATTCATCCAGCAATTTACAGTTAACGCATTGGTGGTTTATGCTAATGCAACAAACTATCAATTATAATATGTTACAGCAACAGCAACAAAAACACCGTTCAAATGCCGCTGCTACTGTTACTGCTCTAGCTGCTGCTGCTGCTATAGCAGCCCAACAACAACAACATATTCGTAATACATTACAACAAGCAACAATAAGTAGAAGGGAAAGTGTTGGAGATGAAGGAGTTGAAAGTAGCAGAAGTAACAGCAGCAGCAGCAGCAGCAGTAAACATCATTTAAATGCGAGAAGACGACGATAACAACATCACAGCCGAATATATGAAACTATTGCTGATGTTACTTCTAGCTCAAACTAAAACATTTGCAGCATACTAACTTGAATTGATCATGTTGAACCAAACAATTGTATACCCAACATATACATATATATAGGTATATGAAGGTTTTCTTTTAATAATTTAATTTTTAAATTTTTTGTGTTAGATTTTATGTGTTCTCCTTTTGTTGGAATCAAAAGAATCGTTGAATGTTCTTAAAAATACATGCAAACACTAAATGAATATTTTATACATGTAAAGAAAAACATACACACACACAAACATACATACATACATATGTATATGTATGCATAAGTATACATATGTATAAAGAAATATGCATATAATATATATACACTTCTTTGTTAGTGTAGAATTGCATTGTATCAATCACACATGCCCAACAAAAAACACTAGTTTATATTAATATTAATTGTAGACACCAGTTCTTTCTACAACTACTAATACTAATACTATTGGCAACATTTTTAATATTTTTATTATTACTATTACACACACACATACACTCATACTCTCATTCTTATAAACATGTACATGTTAAAAATTATAACAAAAGTCTATTTGAAATTTATTCTAAATAACAGCGTTTATTCTTCATGTGTTGTTTGTTGTATTTATATTACATGTGTTTATTCAAAAGCACCAAATTGAACCGACAAGAAAAGAAGAAAACATAATTCAAATTTAGATTAGTACACATACTTATATACAAGTAAAAACAACTATTAACACAACAAAAAAAAAAATATATAAATATTTATATAATTATTACACAATTTTAATTATTTTTATTGAATTCTTTTCTCATCGCTTTTTGTTTGACAAATTATATTGCATATAATTAGAGCAAAAGAAAGAATAGAACGCAGATGCAGAATGCAAAGAAATTATAACAAGATTATAACACACAATTTAAATAAATAAAAACGTATACGTTTACGTTATGCAAAAAACGACAAATATGTAATAACAATTTAGTTATAAGTACACCTTAATTAATTAAAACCAATTGCAAACAAAACTATTAGCATTAAAACGTCAATAATATTTTTATAGTCTGTATTATATTTTACAAGACCATTTTTTTTAAATGTATTCAATTTGATTTGATTTGTTTCCAATTCAATTGCAATTACATTATAAGAAAATATTATATTGTACTGTTTGTTACAAAGTTATACAACAACAACAAAAATTATTAAAACAAGATTTAGTTAACAGATAAGTCTTTCTTTTAAAATATTAATTTATCATATCATTGAGTGTATGGCTTATTTCAACCAATTTTTTTAATCCATGAATCATTAGCATTTGGTCACTAGCATTAGGAAATATAATGCAAACTAAAGCTGTATTTCATTTAGCATTGAAAAAATAAATTATGTTGACGAAAACAACATTCACTTAGCATTAAACATTTTAATGTTAATGTTAATTGATTGGCTTGAAAAATTTATTGCAATATTCACTTAATACTTATTCCATAAAAAATTTTCTATGTTGTTTTCGTGTGCACAAATTTTTTTATATACAACATTTTGTATATAAATAATTTTGTAGCACACTTGTGCAGTGTGTGTCTTATTCGTGGAAAAATACGATACACAAAGTTTCATGAAAATTGATAACAACAATTGGTATCAAAAAATGCTTTTTATATATTCGGAATAGTTTCAAATTTTATGTACAATAGTATATTGGTGAAAAAGTAAGATATAAATATTGGTACCTCTCATACGATTTTTAGAAAATTTTAAAAATATTCGAACATTTTGTATGGGAGCTATGTCTGTTTATATACGGAATTGATTAAAATTATATGTACAACAGTATCTTGGTGAAAAAATCAGATATCCAAAGTTTTCATGAAACTTTAGTTATCTGATTTTTTCACCAAGATTTGATAAAAAAATATTGTTACCTCTCATACGAAATTTTGAAATATTCGAAAATTTTGTATGAGAGCTATGTTTGTTTATATACGGAATTGATTCAAATTTTATGTAGAACAATATCTTGGTGGAAAAATAAGATTTCTATAGTTTCATTGATATTGATTAAAAAATTCCAAAAATGTTGATGCAGCCAAATTGTCATTAAAACTTACGTAGAAAATTTATGTATGAAGTGATGTAGTCAACGGGTAAAACGTTGATCACCACTGAATTCCTTGACCTCAAATTAGGTAAAAATTATAGGTCTCCCGTTTTTTACCGAAAATATCTAGAACATTGTAATGAAACATAGTTTTTATTAGCATTATAATTTTCAATGTTAGTGTGGAAGTAGCTTCCTTTTTTTATCAATGCTAATGCAGCCATGGTCTGATTGGAACACATTGACTTGATGTGGTATAAAAATTGCTAATTTTTATTTTGTCATTTTATTTTTTATTATCTTATTCGATCAGTTATTACATTATAAACAAATTTTTAAACTATTTTGGTTTTTAATTAATAACAACAAATAAAAATATTATAAAGCATAATATTAAATATGTATGTATATATATTTATGTAGTATGTACATACCTTTATATATATGGTATATGAAATATCTAGTTTGTAGCACATAACAAAATAACTTTTTATATATACATAAGCGCGAAACAAAAGCAAACATTTTCAACTTTTTTACTACCTATTACTAATCAAGAAATCATTAACAAATAATTATAATTAAAATTTTTCTACAACAAAAATGCAAAGAAAGTAAAGTAGACAATTATCATAAATATTCTTCTTGTTTTCTCTTTCAAATGTGGTTTTATTCAAGGGAATAGGAATGTGCTGAAAGATTGACTCACTTTCGATTAAGTTTTTTGTTTTTTTATGTTTTTTTCTTCTTCCAATATGTATTTTGTTTTTTATTCAAGAAAATAGGGATGTGTTGAAAGTTGACTCACCTTCGATTAAGATTGTTATGCTTCTAAGTATTTCTATATCAAGCAAAAGATGACGATCTCTGCACAGAGAGACTTTTCAACCAGCTAGGGTTTCAACGAAAAAACATACATCAAGTGCAATTGCTATCAAAACACAATGGTTTTTCCGCTCAGCCATCAATGGTACCTAGACCTTGTCTACCTTGCCCATTCCGAATGTTTAATCGCTTGACGATACCGAGTTTAATCAACCCGGTTAATTTGATGTGCTATTATTAAGTGCCGAATTTTTCTATTTATCGTGTACTTTCAATTGGTCAACTCAACCAAAGCGAGAACTTACTCAGTTAACAAAATAACATTATCGGAAGGGTGGCTACAGGACTCTTCTGCTATCTGCGGTATTTTTAGTGAAGAAACTACTAATTTCTTAAACGAGAAATTCTCGAAGCTACAACAGGTTGAAAGCAGTTAGCCAAAATATACAACTAACTGTCCATGCGAATATCCTAAGATCTAATTAATCCGATCCGGTTGAAAGCTATCGAATTGAAGTTTCGACTTGAAATATTGTACCTAGATCTCATATGATGTCTGTTAATAATCACTAGTTTCAAAGTTTTAATATTTTGCAATTATTTTGTATTTTTTTTTTGGTCTTGCAGTGTAAAGAAGGCGAACCAATTTCACTAGAGTCACTTCAGCACAGATTAAAGACAAAAAACAGAGAATTGTGCAAAGAGAGAATCGAATTTCACTTTTTCAATGTATTGCATATGGGATACTCAAAAACCCCGTTATGTACACTTGCAAGGAACTGACTGCCTGACAATGGTAGGAAAATATTTTGACATTTCATTCGGAAAAATTTTCTTGAAGGAAACGATGTACAATTATTAATGTTTACATAAATTTTATTAACTGGTCTAAAACCACGAATTTATGAAGGCTAATCGCGAAATTGCCAGCGGCTTCCAAAAACAAAATCAATGAAGAGTATCCTACAGTTTTGGAAGGCAGCTGCACTTTTTAAATCTTCAAATTCAACTTTTTAATTTACATGGAAGATGAAATTTTATTTAGGCTTTTAGAGAGGAACATAAATATTTAGAATCGGGGGCTGAATGTTTCCAAAAGTAAAACAAAACATTATATTATCAAATTAAATGATTAATTAAACATTTTTCTTTTGAATGATATTGTACGACTTTCTGTATGCTTACTGACTACTTCAATGTACTACTTATTTATTATTATTATTAATACACAAAAAATATATATTAAAAATCGATCGTATTCAATAACTGAACTACATGTCATGCAGTGTAAATATAGACAAACAAATAAGAGAACCCAAATAAAACTGAGTCTAGAAAAAATCTGTAAAACTTATAGAAATTTATAAATCGTTTAGTCTATACAAATAAAAAGAAAATAAATGGGAATATATTTAGGTCGTGGGTATATTAACAACAAAAACACTTTACTACTTATACCATAGGCTAATGTTTTATTTAATTGTTCTTATTTTTTTTTATATATGCATACCTACATACATACATACATAAATACTAAATACATAGTATAAATATGATGTTATTTTCTTGTTTTTTGTGTGTATTACAATTACATTTTTAGTAGTTTTAGTAAAATATGTAAAATATTTAACACATGCACACTCTATCACAACAACAACAACAAAAATGTTTTGTGCAACAAATACAAATTATATATATAAATATAAACTATATAAATTAATATATGTATGTATTATGAAATGTGAAAGTAAATATTTGATGTGTTTTGCCTTCAATTTGAATTTGGTTTTTATTTTGTTTTTTGTTTTAACTATGGCACACTTTTAAGTACATATGGTACATACATAAAATCGTGTAAATGTGCTTTGGTAGCAGAAAATGTATAAATTTATTTCTTTTCTTTTTTTTTTTTGATGTTTTCTTTTATTTTAATAACTAATAATCACAATACGTACTATTAAAATAATTATTATCAATAATAATATTATTGTGTATTTTGCTTGTGTTAAGAGTCGTTTTAAACTCTTTTTTTATTATTATTATTATTATTCTTACATATTACACATTATTACTATATACTTATTAATATTCATTTATATTTTACTTATACACATACATACCTTATATGGGCTTAATATTTTGTTTTTTATACCTACTCACGTACATGGTAATTGAATATAGTTGACCGCAATTCAAAGCTGTTTCATTTTGTATACACTTTCTGCTTTCTGCTGCTGCTTTCTACCAATTGAAATTGTTTAGCTATAGTTAAATAAATTGTAACTACCATTTATTTTTTTATTTATATTTCGAAAAACTATTTCCGAATTTGGCAAGGTTCAAAAAAATCAAAAAAGGACCGGAAATTTTTCAATAAAATATTTAAAATTAATATTAAATCAATTGGATTACCGTCGTAAAAGTGGGTCTCTTCCGAAATATTACACTTATGCCAATGAATAATGCAATCATCAAAACATTTTTCAATTACATTTTCCAGAACCGACTTTAGTTCTCGCCTCGAATTCTCTTTTATGTTTCTATTGACTGAAAACGGGTGCCTCGTCGACCTTATGAACGTTAGGTATGTATATAGAATATGTAGATCAGATGATCGATTAGGAACCAGCCACTGTTCCTCATCAGTGATCTTTTTTATACAAAATTCGTCTATTCAAATTAAATAGTTTTATGATTTTATAAATTGACACATTTTTGTAACAAAATTTAAGTATTGATACATTTACTTTAGAGATTAAGTTGCAATTATTTCTCGCGTAGTCACGGACAAATCGAAATATGGGAGCTATGTTTGTTTATATACAGCATTGATTAAAATTTTATGTACAGTAGTACCTTGGTGGAAAAATATCATGGACAAATATCATATACAAAAATATTGGTCTCTTTCATACGAATTTTTAATAAATTCGAACATTTTGTATGAGAGATATGTTTGTTTATATATGGAATTGATTCAAATTTTATGTAGAACAATATCTTGGTGGAAAAATAAGATTTCTATAGTTTCATCGATATTGATTAAAAAATTCCAAAAATGTTGATGCAGCCAAATTGTTATTGAAACTTACGTAGAAAATTTATGTATAAAGCGATGTAGTCACCGGGTAAAACGTTGATCACCACTGAATTCCTTGACCTCAAATTAGGTAAAAATTATAGGTCTCCCGTTTCTTATGATCTTTACATAAGTATTTAACCTTTAATTACAGACTTTTGTCTATTTGATGGTATGCCACTTCTTTGAAAAGAGAGTGTTGTACTTTATCTGAGAATATAGACGCAAAATGAACTGAAACAGCACTTTACTAACAATAAACCAGTACAATAGATTTATTTCATTAATTTTGTTTAATACTTTTGTTGATTGTCTTAATATGGGATTTGATTCGATAAGAGAAAATTGGTTAAAAGAAACGTTTAAACTTATTGCATAGTATCAGATTAGGAAATGCACACACTATATTATCTTTGCTGTTACGTATTTTTTGTTGTTATATTATATCACAATATACGTTTCTAGAACGAACAAGTTGGCCGTTGAAGAATTATTATACTTATATAATGGGCAAAGTCATTAACTCCAACTATCGCGGACGTAGTTCTTGTCAAACTAATCGATGACACAATCAATGAGCTCACACAAAATACGTGGACGACATACTAGCCGTAGTAAAAAGACAAGACAAATTAAGCAAACGACATTAAAGAATATAATTTACAGTAGAATTGGAATAAAACGACAAAATCCCATATACCTTGACGCTGAGCTACACAACACCAACGAACATATAAACTTTTAATCGGTTATAACAAAACACACATCATCGGGTAGAATAATGAATTTTAATTCAAATCATCCGATGAAACAAAAAATCAATACTGCAACAGGCATAATATACAATATATACTTTGCATCATAGACTAGGACTTCAAAGCACAAAACTACATTAAAGTAAAGACTCCACTAATAAAAAATGGATAACCACAACCCCTGATAGAAGAAAAACTAATACAAAGAACAACAACAAACTTGAAAACAATGACAAAACAAAGCAATTCAAAACAGAAGAAGACCACTGATAACAAGCACAATATAGTTCCATATGTAACAATCTTGTCTGATAAAAAAATATCAATAAAAATCATAAGAACAACAATAAAATTTATTTGTTCACCAACCACATAGTGGCCTACAAACTTTTTGGACAAACACAAAATACCATACAGAATAGAAAAGGTACAATAAAGCAATGCAGTCTACAAAATATCTTGTAAAGTTAGGGTAGGAGAAGATTGTAAAAGGATATATATAGGGACAGTAAAAGGGGCTTTCGTAAGACAAAGCGGATGTAAGAAATAAAAGGGCAAGAACTGCGCTAGCGCAACACTCTGCGTGTAGCACACATCGAATTTTGGAGAACGCAAAAATATAAGATATATAAAAGAAAGAGAGAAATAGAATAACACTCGCCGAGACACTGAGAATACAACAGACTAACGAACACAGCATTAAATCACAAAAAGGACACAGACAACACGGGATCCCAATTATGAACGGGGCAGCCATTCGATGTAGAAGAGCACTGAACAATTATAAATGTAAGATAAAGTGGAAAAATGTGAAAATTGAACTATATATGTTTCATATATGTTTTTATGTACGTTATCATCATTATTATAACTTTTGTGTTTCACATATTGATATAGGTAAAAAAAAAAACCAAGACTCCCTGAGGATGGCATTATAACTGAGAATATGAAAATTAAAGCGATTTTCTTAAATTCACTTATATAAAATCAAATCACTTATATAATACTATTCTTTGCTCCCCCTAACACTTTGAATTGCGTTCCTCCTTATGCTTATTCTTTCATTAATATTTTTTAAGTGTTTAATTATTATTATTATCATTAAAAACTTAAACATATGCGATTGAAAATAAAGGAAAAGAAAAACAACCACAAACTTTTTACAAAACTAAATACAATAAAGAAAAACTAATAATTATTATTACTATTAAAAATTTAGAAATAAAGTAAAAAAGAAAAAAAAAACTAAAAAGTAAATAAAAAAACGAAACAAACAAAAATAAATATATAAATATATTAATAAATATTTAGCTTATAATTATTGTGATGTAGAATTTAAATGGCAAAAATACAAATTATTACGATAAAAACTAAAACAATAATAACAAAGTAAACTTTATACACATACATGCATAAAAACATTGATAAATAAAATAAATAAAATAAAACCTAGTGTTAGTGCTACTGCAAAACAGCAAAAACGAAAATATTATAAAAAAATTGCAATTACTACAAAAAAAAACAACAACAAATAAATCTTATACCTATAGTTCACTAAAATACTAAATAATAAAAAATATACACATATATATATACAAGAAAAAATTTACATAAATTTTCCATTGTTTTACTCTTTTCGTATTTACTAAAGTTTTAATTCAAGAAACAGAAATCGAAGAAGAAAGCGCGTTAAAAATTTTAATATGTAGAGAAACAAAAATTACTACCAAATATTTGTAGTCGAAGAAGAAAGGAATATGGTGTTTGCCTCATAATTAACACATTGAAATGAAAAATCACTTGTATTTGCAGTAGTTTCTTATGTACTATATAAAAAGAAACAGACGAAAACTAACAGAAATTTTATTATGAATATGAATATGGATAAAAGTGTTGTGAAAAAAGTTTCCTCATTTTCATTCTTTACATATTTATACTCGTACACGTACGTGTTTCTTTTTTCCAATTAAAAAAGCATCTTAATAAATAAAATAACAAAAACAAACAAATATAAATATGCTGTGAATAGTAATGAAGTTATAATTAATTGATTTATAATTGAAGTGCATAACATTTTTCCATTTACTATAACTACAGGCTCAGTTTACAGTTTAGTACATGCAGAATTTGAGAATGAACGCTTTGGGGCGTATAGAATATAGGTTAGTTACAATTAGACCGTGCAGTAGCTGTGCTCTTACCATAAGTCCTTCTTCTTCCCATAATCTTCAATTCACTTGTTCCCTGTCTATTGTTTTTAAACTGTTTTGCTATTTTTCAAAAAGAATTTCTGTAAAGTTTTCAGAAAATCAGATGATTATGGGTCTTGCATTCTTTTCTTATTTTAATTTCCAATCGTTGTGATTTGAAAAATTGCCTGTACTCCTTTTTATATAATTGATTTATTTAAACTGAAGGTGATCATTATTTTTTTTATTTACAATCATGATTTGAATTCTTAATCATTCTGATTATGATTGAAGGTAGAAGATTGTAGACATTTTCCAATAATTGATTGGCATTTGCATTTCAATAGTTTCATTCTTAATCATTGTTATTTAAATTGAAGCTTGCAATCATGTTACATAAACTATTGAATGTGAGATTTTTCAATTTCCCAATTATTATGTTTTGAATTTCTAATTGTTATGATTTGAATTCTCAACGTTTATTATTGGAATTAACAAAAATAATTATGATTTGAGGTCCCAATCATTATGATTTGAGTTTCTATTCATTATGATCTGAGTTCTCAATCATTCTGATTTTGATTGGATTCACTCGTTCTAATCATTTTTGAATTGTTTTGAATTTCTAATTACTATGATTTGAATTCCCAATCAGTATGATTTAAATTTCTAATAATTATGATTTGAATTCCCAATCATTATGATTTGAATTCCCAATCATTATGATTTGAATTCCCAATCATTATGATTTGACTTCCTAATCATTATGATCTGAGCTCTCAATCATTCTGATTTTAATTGAAATCACTCATTCTAATCTTTTTTACTTTGATATACAAAAAGAATGCAATCTCTTTAATGGCAATTGATTTGAGTTCCCAATCATAATGGTTTGAGTTCCTAATCATTATGATTTGAGTTTCTAATCATAATGATTTGAGTTTCTAATCATTGTGATTTGTGTTCTTAATCATTCTAATTTTGATTGAAGCCACTCGCTCTAATCTTTTTTACTTTGATTTTCAAAAAGAATGCAATCTCTTAAATGACAATTACATAGATTAGATTACCAATCAAAATAATTGAAATCATATAACTTTGAAGGATTTCACAGGTTTACTTCCTAAATCCAATTGCAACTTTTCATGAGTATGCCGTTAAGCATGTTTTGAATTTCTAATTATTATGATTTGAATTTCCAATCATGATGATTTAAATTTCTAATAATTATGATTTGAGTTCCCAATCATTATGATTTGAGCTTCTATTTATTATGATTTGAGTTCTCAATCATTCTGATTTTGATTGAAGTCACTCGCTCTAATCTGTTTTACTTTGATTTTCAAAAAGAATGCAATCTCTTAAATGGCAATTACATAGATTAGATAACCAATCAAAATACATAATCGTAACATATAACTTTGAAGGCTTACTTTCTAAGTCCAATTGCAACTTTTCATGAGTATGTTTTGAATTTCTAATTATTATGATTGGAGTTCCCAATCATTGTGAATTGAGTTCTTAATCATTATGATTTGAGTTTCTATTTATTATGATTAGAGTTCTCAACCATTCTGGTTTTGATTGAAGTCACTCGCTCTAATCTTTTTTACTTTCTAAATACAATTATAACGTTTCACGAGTTTTCAGTTTAAGTATGATTTCGAATAATGTGTTGTGTTGAATGTTTTTGACCGATGACACGATATTCATGTTAATTTAATCGTTAACAATACTTAGTTTAGGCTTTACCTTTCTAGAATGCTTCAGTACTGGGCACAGTGATATATTCGATGATGCTTGGAAATATCAAATAAAAAGAAACTGAAGAACCACCAGTCAGTTCATCTGATCAAATCGTTTGGAAATTTAATCAAATTACAGTGTTGAAACCTCCTGATGGTTTAGAAACAGAAAAAGTATAAAGTTAAATCAATTCCAGAAATTTATGCTAATAAATCATTAAGGTCTATAAAGTGTACGTTATTGCTGTTACCAGCCCTTTGCTCGCTCTTCCCCTGCCCTTTATTTGATGCAACTGAGCAACTGAGCGTATTTAAAGTAAATGAAAGAGAAAACTTCAATTTATAGCAGGAAATTATTTTCTTCGTTCTAAATTAATATAGAACATAAAGTAAAACTATTTTTTTTTTAATTTCTGTTTTCATTTGTACTACAATTTGGCTACAATAAGTTCTAAATGAAATGTTTACTTTCAACACCTCCTAAACACTCTCCCAACTTATGAAATAAAGATACGTGTAATGTAATTTTAAATCTTAGATTTTAAATAAATTCATCGAAAACATGAAGAACCCTTCTGAACGATAGCAACAGCGTATAAAACTAAAAATAGAAACAGAAAAACTGAAATTAAACAAGAAACAAAACCCAAAACTAACTAATAAATAATAATAAAAATAAATTGGTTGAAAGATGTATTAATTAAATAAATTAATTGTACTAAGTGTTTTTATATATAGTAAATTTATGGACCATTTCAAAACAAACAAAACAAAAAATAAATAAATAAAAATGAAACGTACGAAATTATGCAGTTTTTAAATACATATTAGTAATAAACAAACAAACAAATGAAAAGAAATCCCAAAAATTTAGAAAGTGTTAAATTTTAGCATCTCAATGTGCTTCTTTTGATTAATTATTATAATTAAGTAATTTTTGTAATACAAGCAAAAAGTAGGCGGAAAATTTAAAACAAAAAATGCAACTAAAAGCAAAGTGTTTCTTTATCTTTATACTTATAAATAAGAGTAAAATAAAACAAAGCAAATATGCACAGGAACTATGTAATTAAACAACAACAACAACAACAAACGCTTTATATATTTGTAATGCAAAAAATCATTTGTCGAGAAACTGCTAAGCTTAATGTAAAAATTATAAACTTGGTAAATCAATAAATTTTAATAGATTTTTCGGAAATTATTGCAGCAACAACTAACTAGGGTTACCATCTTTGGAAAAGCTGTAAAGCAAACGAACCTTTTTCAAATATTTTATATACATAACTTTGTTGTTTTGCTTTTCAATATTTTTATAATATCTACTATCTACTACTATTTACTAATTTGATGATTATATTTTAGCGTTTTAATTTAGTGCATATTTTCTCATTATTCTTATGTTAACCCAAACAAAAATAAAAACTAGCTGTAGAATTATGTTTATTTTTTATTTAATTATTGCTACATTTTTATGTGCATCATTTATTACATACATAAAAACAAAATGATAAATATATGATTTCATTGCAAATTCAAATTATTTTTTGTTTTATTTCAGTATTACTTAATGCATAATATTTGTTTCACTTTTGTCACCGATATGCTAATTTTTGTAATACAAATATGTTGAACTATATCGGTTTCAATATATTTGTTGGTCTTCGACACTTCGATCTACACTTAGATTTTTCAATATTTTTCTTCATGAAACTAATCGAGCAATTATCCTTATTTTTAGCATTAGTCATATCAATTAGGAATTCGAAGCTTCCCTGGAGATTCGAATTTTGATAATTGGTTACTACTAATTTCGCAACAGAAAATTAAATTCTAATTATTTTCTAGCATATAGTATACATTTTATGGATTGGTGGTGTATAATTCTACCAATTTGTCCAATTCTCGGCCTAGGCCCGCCATTGGCTGTTGTGCCATTAAAGGAAGAATTCTAATTTTGTTATTATTACGAAAGATTCTATGTAGAATAGATGTTAATTCCTCTATCAAATCAAGATCTAAAGAGCACATCAACATAGTTCTTAATGCATTTTGATAGACATCCTCCTGAAACAATTAGTTCAACTTGCCTATGAAAAACATTTCACTTTGCCGTTCGGATTCGGCATTAAACTGTAGGTCCCTTCCATTCATATAGATATATTACACGCACAACATGAGTGGATGCGAAAAGCTCGGCCTAGGCACTCCATGGGCTGTTGTGCCATTAAAAGTAAAAGTAAGTCTTATAATTTGCTTAATATTAATACTTACCTTAACTAAGTTAAACTTTTACATTACATTAAGTTAAACTTTTACATAACATAAGGTGACTTTTGCAAATCCATCATGAAATCGATTTGTTTTACAACTATATTTAATTATACAGAGCCTGCCTTTTTCTGTAAAAGTCAAATAAATACTTAGTAATTTACTTACATAGCCAAGCCGCTTATCAGAGCACTAGATTCTTTTCAGATATCCTCAAAACTATTATGGGAATGAGAGCTTCTGAATGAATTTTAGGCAAGACAAATTAAATTTCCATATTCTGGATACCTGGGCACACGGGTATCTATGGCAACGAGGTAGCCCACCACCTAGCAAGGAACGCAACGGCCAAGATTTATTATTGGCCCCGAATTCATGATAGGTACAGGAAAACAAACCACAAGGAACATTTTAAAGAAGGAAGAAGGGAAGTATAGGTCATCCTGTTGGGAACACCTACCAAAGATAAGTGGGTCCAATAGGCAATTTCGACTCCAAAAGAAACAACTCAGAACAGTTATGAGCCCTGTAAACTGGAGGAGCACATAAAGAACTTAGGAATTGGTTAGGGGAACATCTGTAGGTCTTAACAAAATTACGGGGAATCATCAGAAAACAGCTCCTAATACACAGTGAGGCACTCAATCGTAGGAGAAAGAGACCCCTGAGACAATATCACCCAGAAAGTGGAGACTTCATTGCCCTAAAGCTTGTGGCCCTAAAGCCACATCTACTACTGAGATCCCTCAGCAAGATTGGCCTTTCTGACAGCTTATGACCAAGTTCGGAAGTATGTACAATAGACCTTTACGATCGCAGTACACATTACCCTCTTAATCAATCAATTACGGATTAAAGGAAATGCTGTCTGCCAAAGGAAATATTTTTATCGGCATTGAATGCAGTCAAAGAGGAACACAAACAGGAATAAATAAAATATTGTGGAAATTTAAAAAATTTTCAACCATCCTAGAAGGTGCCGGAACTAAATTTTTACCATAGTTTTGAACTTAAAGTTATTGCTGAGGAGGTGGCCAGAGTAAAAGATGTTAAGACTCGTAAATGACTCGTAAGTTTATGAGTGTGCTGTACACTTGTCGACAATTGTATGAAATATGACAGCTTCTTTATGTGTTTATACCGTTTACAATGTTTAAGAGGAGACATTTACGAGTTTATATGAATTTTACTAATATTAAAAATGCAGGGAGTAAGTAGTATAAATATTATTATCATTGAGTTTGGCCATCTCTACAGGGGTCATCACATGTCGGATATATATACCATATATCCCTGGTAGCGTTACCACGTGACAATGTTCTGATGCTTCATTTTATTCAACTTATTATCTGTCGATCACTGATGAACTTTATTAAGTTCCTGACTTATGTTTTTAACACCTAATTTTGTGTCTGCTTTGGCGAATAGTGTGTAAAGTTGCACATCTTAGATGTGATTATTGCAGGTAGTGTGACATTCAGAAATATCATTTACATATAAAAAAACATAAACAGTAGTGGCCCAAATGCAGATCTTTGAGGCACTCCAGATGGAAATGATTGCTTTAACGTTGACTTTCCAGTGTGGCCAAAAGAACAATTAAGATTTTTTTTCTATTAAATTGGAAATTAGATGCTAATTTGTCTATTAAAATTACATGATCACTGGAGTCAAAGGCTTTAGAGAAATCCAAAAAAACAGTCAGACCGATCATGTCGTCGTCAAAACCTGCGTGAACCTTCTCACTAACCTTTAATAAGTAGTGCCGTATGGTACAACTGTGTATGTTTTGCACGATTTCCCGATCAATAAATATCAGATCAAATTATGAGTAAAACAGAATACTTTTATTTGATCACAAACATTAGTTTCGAAAACTTTACTTAGAAAAGGCTGTATTGCAACAATTAATCGGTAATCTGATTTATTAGCTTAGGTAAAGAAACAATTTCGGCTGTTTTCCAATTGCCAGGAGAAGTACCATAGAGGTTGTTAATATGATGTTAAGAATATAAGTTATATGAGGAAGGATCATCACAAGAAGAAAAATTTTTCTGAAATATGGCTGGCTGATAATAGAGCCTACTACTTTCTAGATTTTACTATTAATATCGTTTTGCCAACACATCTTTCATCTACCCGGGCAAGAGAGAAATGCTTGTTTACAATTAACCTAGCAACAGGTGGTTGTGATAAATCTGGCAAGGAATCTGAGGATGTGATATATCTGGCAAGGAAAGGGAATTGGACAAAGGGATTGAATAAACTTATTGATTATTTCCTCGAGGTTCAGACAGCTTCTTTGACTTAATTCCAAGCTGACGTATATTTTTCCAAAAGTTGGATCTCCAAATGGCACACTACATACATCTGCAATATCTCCATCGAGAATACAGCAAGTTACCAAGGTTAGTCAAGGGTAGCTTGTTGTATTGGTAAATGTTTATCATGCTCAATCTGTTGCTATATCCATAAAATGTAGACCCATAAACGATATCTGTAATGGTAAAAAGAGCTTCAAGAAGATTGTAAGATTGTAAAATAGATACCAAAAAGAAAGGTACAAAATAACCCTTGAGTTGTTTAAGAATAATTTCCATCTATTAAACAATGATGTGCTCATGTTACTGTTACTCCTGATGCTAATAAAATGGCAGGTCTTAAGAGGGTTATTTGAAATTAAGACATAGTTTATCTTATGGATGGGCAGGCGACCAACACATGCCTTGACAATCAATCAATAATCGCTCTAAATCGATTATGCTGCAATAATTGTAATATTTCTGAGCGTTATCCCTTCCTATTGGCAAACATGAATCTACTTATATGTAATTAAAAAGATTAGGTCGTGGTGTGAAAAACCTGGAGCAAAGATTTGATCATAATGCGCTATTAGATCGGGGTGTCTGAAATTAAAAACATCTGACAGAGATGATGAGGCTTTAAGAATGTTGTGCGTTGGAGTGGGAAATTTTGCAAGATGTAACTGATGATATCTGTTTAATGCAGAATAAGATCAACAGGCAAATTTCTAATAAGCACATAGTGTGGGGTCATGTACTTATGCTAAAAACAGAAAGAAAAAAATGGGTTTTGTTACTTCAGAAAGCGATATCGTGATGGGTTTTACAAATCGGTCGACTGTAATCTAAGAAAATACTTCGTACATACGAGCTGGGTCCACTCTTTTGCCAAAACAATTAACTAATTATACAAGAAGTGAAGTTAATCACTTTGGCTTTTGAATAGATCAGATATAGATGAAGTATGTTGGAATTAAGTTACAAAGAAAATCAAAAAATTTGACAGAATTTAAAATGGAAACATTTTATAAGAAATTTCTTGTCATTTTTCATACATCGCTTTTATGTTTTTATATTTTTTAAATTTTTTAAATAAACAAATCTTCTGTAAGTGATGGAGCAGCATTACTAAGCCACATATAATGCTTAATATTTAATACAATAAATAAATTAATAATATTTATCCCACCAATTAATTACAAGAAAAGCAACAGCAACAACAACAACTAGCTAACAAACATGTACATAAATAATATTTCTATTATACAAAAACATACAGAAACACACACACATACACATACACATTTACTGGTACTTTCTACAATACACAATTATTTAATATTTAATTAGCGAGAATAAAACAAGAAGCAACAAATTTTTTTTTTTTTTTTATTACAAAAAGGTATAGATCAAAGTGAAAAAAAAATATATATATAATTGACCAATTAATTAATTAATATACAAACATAGTTATTTACAATATTATATATGAGCTTCAAGAAATTAATATAAAAAGAAACACAAACAAAATAATTTAATCGCTTCAAAAAAAAAAAAAAAATGTGTTTCATCAGAGAAAGTTTATGCATTTAAAAATATTAAAATTAAATTAAAATACTATAATGAACAATGCAAAAATTATGATTATTATTATTATAAAAAGAAAAAATATATATATAAATGTTCAAAATGCTTCATAATACAAAACTGAATACTTAGGCACACTTTCTGCAGTTTCCAAATTCAATGGTTAAATCAGAAAGGCTCTCAGAATGACTCTGAGACAACAGCGAAAACAAAATACACCAATAAAATAGCGCCGCACTTTTTACTTTAATAAAAATAAAACAGAAAATCTGAAAACAATTGAAAAACTGTATGTATTTAATGAAACAATGAAACAACAATAATAGCAAATTTGAGGAAAAATTAAGTAAAACTTTGCGAGAAAGTAAAAGAGGAAATAATAAAAAAAAAAATAATAAAAAATTTGACACACAAGATTGATAAGAACCCGTCCAAATAAAAAACTTGATTTTATTGAACCAACTCTGAAAAAAAAATAAAAAAAAACATAACAAAACAAAACAATGTAAAAAAAAAGAAAATAGCATTTAGGGTAAAATCTAAAAAGAAAGCATTGTTAACAACAAAACAAAAAAATATAAAATAAATATGAAAAGAAACACATATATGATGAAGAAAACTGTAAACAAAAAGTTTTAATTACTTAATCTATTGGCATTTTTGTTTGCTTTTGCTATAATTTTGGAACAACAGCCAGTAGAAGATACTTGCGATTAAAAGGGAAACCGCAAAAACATATAGATTAACTTAAAATGTTTTTTAGTGACAACTTAAAACAATTTTTACATAGTTTTCAGTTTCAGCTCAGCCAGAAAAGAACTTTAGAAAGGTATGAATGCTACAAAAAATTATAACAATTTCAACAAACAAAAAAAAAAAAAATTATAATAAATAAATAAATAGAAAACTACTTAAATACTTTAAAATGCAAGAATTTCTAAGTGTTTAACTTTCAATTAATTAAATATATAGTATATTATATATGTATGTATTAATATATTTGTATGTAGCATAATAAAAGCAAAAAAATTCTGTTGATGTGTGAAATTAAAAGACTAGTCCATTTTTCCTACCTATAATTAACTAATACATAATTAATATAACAAAAGGCAAAACTTAATATTACCATACATAAGTACGAGTATAATATTTATATACAATACATACATAACTAAAGATTATTGTACCTTTTGCTTATTCGAGAAAAAGAAAAAGTAATGAATAATTAATTAATGGGATAATGTAGTGATATTTATATAGTATATGGAATACAATATTTACTTAAGCACTTAAAATGTAAAAGTATTTCTTAAAGATTTTTGCAAAGCTCCATTATGTATTTATTTTTTAAATTTCTCGTTTCCAGTGCGTTTTTTGCATAAGAATATCCTTTTGTTTTGTTTTGCAAAATATTCTCAGTTGTAACTTAAAAAATAAATGTATAGTTAATAGAGTACTGTGAGATGGAATAAAGACAAAATGTTTCAAAAATAAAGAATTTAAAAATATTTTTATATGTCAAACAAAAAAAAACAAAAAAAATAAATCTTAAGTGAAACATAAAAATAAAAACTAATTCAATATATATTAAATAAAATGTGTAATTCGATGTGTAGCAGTCAGTTTTATTGAAACAAAAGAAATAGAAAAGTACACAAAATAAACTTAAAATTTAAACTCAATTCTTTTTTTTTTAACATAACTAAAAAAAGTTTATGTAGAGATTGGGAAAGTTTGAAAAACATAGAATGTAGAAAACCTGAGCTGAGCTCACGTTGAATTCTTGAGGCAAAACTAATGTAGAAATTTTTTGCAAAAAAAAAAAAAATACTTTATAAGTTGAAAGTTTTTTAAATTAAGTAGTAATAGTGTATGAGAATTGTATTCTGAGCATTGTGTGTTTAGATCTGAAACCTAAATTGAGTATTTTCATCACAATAAGCTAATGTGATTATGATTTCAGTGTGAAAAATATTGATATTTTGGGGTACGTGCGCAAATCAAAAAGAATATCGGTTAACCCAAAAATGGTAGGATCTTATGTCTAGAGGAAAATTAGCACGACGCACGATATTTTAATACTTTTTCACACACTCCACTGATCTCTTTCTTGATAAGAAGCGAGGCTCATTATCTCGTACTTTGAGTCATCCTAATATTACTTATTTTTAAGGAAGTCAAAGAAAAAACAACAAGGCTATCTTCCTACTAGAATAATGTTGCAGATTGGCTCATAGGTTCTATCAGCAGTTCAGGAAAAAAAGAGAATAAGAGACGATGTCTAAAAATAAGTAAGGTAAATGTTAGATCTATCTTTCGTTATTGTCTCTATTTGTATCTCCAATATGTATGGTATGTAGTATATGCTTGAATACACCGTATCAAATCATACATAGCCGTAGACTTTGAAAACAATTTAAAATTGATTACGTACATACTCGTATATTTACAACTTGTGCACGAATGAGTTGAGCTTAAAGCTCCAGCTAGTGAAGCTAATTAATTTCATGGCCGACCGCATACAAATTAATAACCAAATCTATTTGCTGATTCTGGGCACCAAGCTTAACTGTTTTTTTTTACTCTTCCCTCAACTGAACTGGTTGCTCCCCTTAATAAATTCACACTATTTCCTTCCCCTCTCCCTTTCCCTCCCCCTATTTTTCGACTTTTAACCTTTTCTTTTACTAACCCCTTACTTGCTGTCAAGTAAGTCTTCTTCTTTTCCTAGGCCTAAGTGCTTGATGAACTGTCCTGTACTCGTAGGTCAGGTACTCGACCTTCTTCACATCCATCCATCCATCATCCCCCTTCCCCAATATTTATGCATGAAAATAATAAGAAAAATCTAAATAAAAAATCCTTGGGTAAAAACAACGAAATCACATAATGAAAAAGAAATGGGAGAATACAAGAATTTTGAATGTATAGGATATACCATATAATATTTGTATGTATGTATTACCTGGTATCCCTCCTAATAACCAAAAACCAAATAAAGAACTTTTTTAAAAATATGTATGTAAGTATACATACATACTTACTGCGAGAGGAAGAAGTGCAATTCTAATTGTATAATAAATGGCAAGATCTTTGGCATTCAATTGTACTAAATTTACATATACTCACTTACACACATACTTACACACATACATACATAGGTATGTACTAACGTATGAATGTATACGAATGTTTCTCTTACTTGGTGTCCTCTGCATATTGAATGTGTTTGAAATATTTCCATAGTTTTTGTGTTTTTCTGTATTTTCCTTAACAAAACGTAGAATTAGTCTAAGAAACTTTGAAAGAAATGCAACAAATTATTTTAAAAAAAATTTAAAAATTTAGTAACATAGAGTAGTATGTTTAGAAGAACATCAATAGAAGAAAGAAAAACAAAAGAAATGCAACAACATTTTTAAAAATTTGATAGACAACACCTAAAGAACCTACAGCTTTTAAAATATGAATAAAAAAAATTTAAAAATAATTATATTATATATCAAAACTATGAAATGTAATCATGTAAACTGAAGCACACCGAAACATCTTTTTTAAAAATTATTCGAAAAAGTGGAAACAAGAAAACAAACCAGATATTTGCAAATATTGGAATAAATATTTCAGAACTTTACAAATTGCAGCTAAGAAAAATGCAAATCCAATAAATAATAGTTTATAATATATGTATATACATACATCAGTAGCTAAGTACATACATACCATATACATAAATACATTTATATACACAAATTTATGTATGCATATGTATGTATGTAATAAAATATATATCCACGTACCTTTTTAGCAAATATAACTTAATAATAATATGCCTAAATATCAAAAAAAAAAACAAAACAAAAAATTAAATAATAATAATATGGAAAAATAAAAAAACAATATATTATATACAAATTTCCAAACAAACAAATCGCTACTAAATGTAATCTACTTATACATATTTATTGATTGTATGTATGAATATGTGTAAAAATTATTTAATAAAAATACAAACTAAAGTAAAATTATGAAATTAACAACAGAAAGAAATAACAACAAATACACACATTTGAATTTATGGCTGTTTAACATTAAAGTAAAAACAAAAAACAAAAAAACAAAAATTTATTAAAATAGTGTTTTACAAAACTTACATAACATACACAAATTATATATCAACAACCACAACAACAACATACAAACAATTTTCCACTCTCAATTCTCACTAATATTTTCACTCATTGTCAAGTGTTACAATTGCAAGAAAAGAAATAAGCAAACAAATAAACAAAAAACAAAAAAAAAACAAAATGAATATCTAAATACCCTAAGGCTCTAAGCAGCTACAACTAACAAAACTTTAGTATTTTCAATGATGTTTAATGAATAACAATTTTAATATTATTAAAAACGTAACAAAAAACAAAAAAAAACAAAAACACACAACTACAAATACAAATAATAAAAACAAATTTTTTGTGAAATTTAGTGTCTTTACACTTGAAAAATAAAAATAAAAAAAAAACAAAATATTTAATAATATTAGTAAGAGTCAAAGCATTAATTGTATTGTAGCAAAAGCTAAAGCGAAAAAACAAATAATGAAATTTGCAAAAAGCAAAAATACAAACAAACAAACAAACAGAAAAAAAGAAATAATGTAAAATTGCATTTGAAAAATTCAATAAAAAAAAAACAAAAAATTATACATAAAAACTGCAACAAAATCACAAATTAATAATAAAAGAATAATTAAATACAACAACAACAAATACACTAAACTACGTGCATATATAAAATAAAATAAGCAAAATGTATAAAAATATTAATCAATGAATTTTATTTGGAATTGTGAGGGGGATTGACATGAGGTCAGGCAGGAGGTATGTACCGCACTCGGCCAGTGAAGCAACTTACTCGAAAGATAACTTTGATAAAGTGCTAATAAAATGTGATATGGCAAAAGAAGTAAAAATATTGATTTATTGCGTATTTTGTACAATAAAATACATCGCCGCGTCTATATTGACAAATATGAAACTGGCCGATTCTTTAGCGCTATACGTTCGAGAAAATGAGGGAATTTAGAGAGGACGAGTCGGAAACCATACGGATTTTATACATAAAATGAAGTATATGAATCTTTTGAATTATTAAGGGTGTTTTTTTTAGAAGTGTGGTTTTCAATCTGGCAATTCTTTTTTCGGAGTTGGTCTTTTTGATAGCTGCCACTTGATTTATGCTCAGTTTGTTGTGCCATTTCATAATGAATAGACTTACTCCTGAACAACGCTTGCAAATCGTGCAAATTTATTACCAAAATAATGGTTCGGTTCGCGCGATTTTCACAAGAAAATTTTGTTCAGCGATGAAGCTCACTTTTGGTTGAATGGGTACGTTACGGTAATAAGCAAAATTGTCGCATTTGGAGTGATCATAATCCACAAGCCATTGTCGAGACACCGTTACATCCTCAAAAAGTCACTGTTTGGTGTGCTCTATGGGCAGAGGGAATCATTGGTCCATATTTCTTCAAAGATGAAGCCGGTCATAATGTTACAGTCAATGGGGAACGCTATAGAGCCATGATTAATGACTTTTTCGTGCCTGAATTGGAGGATGTTGATGTGGACGATCTTTGGTTCCAGCAAGACGGCGCTACATGCCATACACCCAGCGAAACAATTTATTTATTGAAGGAAACTTTTGGTGTGCGCATTATCTCGCGTCGTGGGCCTGTGGCGTGGCCTCCAAGATCGTGCGATTTAACACCGTTGGACTATTTTTTGTGGAGTTATGTGAAGTCGCTTGTCGCTACGCAGCTAAGCCCGAGACGATTGACGCCTTGGAAGAGAATAATCGGTGTGTTATTACTGACATACAGCCCCAATTGCTGCAAAAAATGGTTGAAAATTGGGACTCTCGGCTGGAATTTATTCGAACAAGCCGCGGCGGCCACTTGCCCGAAATCGTTTTTAAAACATAATGGCAAATCCTTATCTTTATAATAAAGCTAAATTCTTGGCCATAACATTAAATTATATGCGTTTTATTTCTTCTTGAAAACCACACTTCTAAAAAAAAACACCCTGGAGATTCTAAATGAAGCGGAAAAAATTATCAATAAGATTCTGTGATTATATGTATATAAATTTAAGTTTAGAATAAATAAAGAAGGAACTAAGAAAAAAGTACTCAGCGGAAAAGATTTCTACTGAACAGAAAAAAAATATAAAAAATTGTGTATAGTACGTCAGTGCGACGTTCTACAGAAGTTTACTTCTTCAGAACCTTTGCGTTTTTGGTTTTCAGATTAGGTTTAGGAGCCTTCAGAGTCTATCGCAGACATTACAGGCGAGTCCGATGGAATTTTTAACGATGTGTTGATTTATGTCAGCGATAAGTCTTGTATTGTTCAGTTTGACGATTTTCTGATCCAAAATTGCGCTACATCTGGATTAACTTCATTTTGATCGTTTGCATTTTCGATGCATGCAACGCCCTCTACAAAATCAGCATCTCCCTCAAAATATTCATACTCAAAGAATGCGAATTTATTTGCTACATCAATATATGAAATTATAATCTTATCATCATCATCATTATTATCATCATTATAATAATCATCATCATCATCAAAATATTCAGCTTGTATGATCTCAACAAGTGGAAAATTTGCCAATTGCCGGTCTGAGAACTCGCAGATGTTATGAGGTTGACCAGAAACTTGGCTAATCTCGTCTATGTTTTGTAGTGCTGTTGTGAGTTGATTTCTTTGCACAGAGGAAAGATTATCAGGCAAATTTTCAAGTAAATCTTCTGCCCTTATCTTTCTTTGAGAAGCTGAGAATTTGGCCACCTCAATGCCTGGTGCTGTATAATCTGAGGACTTTCTTCGGGACTCAATGACATAAGTGTTGATGCATTTGTTGGCTCTAATGAACTCATTTGCCATTCATGCTGTCTCTCCTCTCCGTATTAGTCTTTGCGAGTGCCTCAAGCTGCTTGAGAAGTCAACACTCTCGCGATCTCTCAGTGCTGGTTTATGGGTTTTTTTTCACGATAATCGAATCTGAATTTTGTTGGACCTCCAGTTTTTGACGGAATCTAAATTCTCGCTGTCTATCAGCCGCAGTTTTTGCTGGAGATGTTATCGTAATACAATCAGTCAAGTTTGAATCACACGCGAATCAGCGCACTCTATCAATTGAGTTGGGTTCATACTCGTGGATACATGTGGCGGCAAATATGTCCAACATTTGTTCGCACTTGATGGATAAATAGGTCATTGCTTTTAATTTCCGTGACAATTTCGTTTTAAAAATGATTCTAAGGAAGTAAACTTCAAAAAACGGAAACCTAATGAGATGCAACGGACACGAAAATGTATATATTTATATTAAGTTGATGATATATATAATTTCCTAAAAGTATGCCACAAAAAATTTGTTTCATTTATTTGTCGAAAACAAAATTTGTTTTCTTTTAATTTTAAAAAGCTGTAAATAAACCAGCCTAAAAGTAGGCTAAAGAATTGTATATGCAATGCAATTTAATAGTGTGCAAATTTAAAAAAAAATTTGATCTTTGATTTACCTGCTCAAGTCTCTTTGACACAAATTATAAAATTATTATTTAATTTTTGATTTGTTTTTATTTTTAATTAGCAAAATTATTTTCTTAATTTTAGTTTTTATCGATTTTTTAAAAACTGTTTATTTGTATGCTTATTCTTTGAAAACCAACTAAAAATAATTTTTTATATAACGTATGTAGGCTAACATCAACAATGTTACTCGATCCGTTGATATTGAATCGTGTATGGGCACCATTAGACAAGAAATACCCTAATTGGTTAATTGGATAGTAAATATCAGGTGTACGAGTATGAAACCTGTATTTAAGAAAATACACGCTTATTTAAGCAAAATGGTTATAATACATTCAATCTTCAAAGTAACGGCATACATATTTTTCCCATCTCTGTAGCAATTTGTGAATTACTTACTTACTTAGTTGGCGCTACAACCGATGATCGGTCTTGGCCGCCTCCACAAAGCTTCGCTAGTCACTTCTGCTATGCGCGCGCTGGCGCCAGTTGATAAGGCCAAGTGCAGTTAGGTTGCCCTGCACCTGGTCTTTCCAACGGAGATTAGGACGTCCCCTTCTGCGTGTTCCTCCACCGTGGTTCGAATAAAACACCCTTCTAGCCGGAGCGCTTTCTTCCATTCGCTCAACATGACCCAGCCAGCGAAGCCGCTGTGGTGTAGTGGTAGTGCGTTGGACTGCTACGCAGAGTGTACGGGGTTCGAATCTCGGCACAGGCAAAATGAAAAAGTAGAAAAAATAATTTTCCTACACGGCACCATCTCTTGGCAGGCAATGGCAAACCTACAAGAGTAATAATTGCTATGAAAAGCTTCTCACTTCGCCGTTCGGATTCGGCATTAAACTGTAGGTCCCTTCCATTCATGTACAAATATAACACGCACAACATGAGTGGATGCGAAAAGCTCGGCCTAGGCCCTCCATGGGCTGTTGTGCCATTAAAAGTAAGTAAGTAAGTTATAATACATTCAATCTTCAAAGTAACGGCATACATATTTTTCCCATCTCTGTAGCAATTTGTGAATTACTTACTTACTTAGTTGGCGCTACAACCGATGATCGGTCTTGGCCGCCTCCACAAAGCTTCGCTAGTCACTTCTGCTATGCGCGCGCTGGCGCCAGTTGATAAGGCCAAGTGCAGTTAGGTTGCCCTGCACCTGGTCTTTCCAACGGAGATTAGGACGTCCCCTTCTGCGTGTTCCTCCACCGTGGTTCGAATAAAACACCCTTCTAGCCGGAGCGCTTTCTTCCATTCGCTCAACATGACCCAGCCAGCGAAGCCGCTGGAGTTTTATACGCTTGACTATGTCAGTGTCGGCGTACAGCTCATACAGCTCATCGTTCCATCTTATTCGATACACGTCGTCCACGCATACTGGACCGTAGATCTTACGGAGTATCTTCCTCTCGAACGCTCCTAACAGCCTCTCATCATTGATGGTCAATGTCCACGTCTCTGCGCCATACATTAGGATGGGAAGGATGAGGGACTTATAGAGCGTTATTTTCGTCGGTCGAGAGACGGCTCTACTTCTCAATTGCCTACTGAGCCCGTAGTAACACCTGTTGGCAAGAGTTAATCTCCGCTTGATCTCAAGGCTGACATTATTTTTGGTGTTCATGCTGGATCCTAGATAAACGAAATCCTTGACGACTTCAAAAGTGTAGTTGTCAACAGTGACATTTTTTCCAAGCTTATTTGGAGGATTCTTTGGTGGGTATTTTAACGTGGTGGGTTGCAAGCCCGACGCACAACCATTCATTCAAGGCCATGGAGAAGCCCGCCGCACACATTAGTTAACTCACTGACGGTTGTCAGATCGCTATCCAGGGGACGCCACGAGGAGGCTGTGTGTCGACTTGAAACGTAGAAGCGCAAGGATCGACCATGGACGCACCTGCGACTGTCACGAACTTTACCTTGTGTCCTACGCCCCAGGCAATTTGTGAATGCCTCACCGAAATAACTGTTCGTTTTTTGAGTCAAACCAGTCATCGAGCCATTTCTTTACATTTTCGTACGCATCGAAGTGCTGCTCAGCAAGTGCATGCCCCATTGATGTAAATAAGTGGTAGTCAGATGGAGCCAAGTCTGGTGAATAAGTCGCACAGGGGAAGGCTTTCCAGCTGTACGATTCTACAAATTTCCGAGTCTGTTTTGTTCGATGTGATGTAATGGTGCATTGCCATCAAGAAAAATCACTTTGTGTTGCCTAGCTTGATATGCTGGATGTTTTTGGCGCAAAGCACAGTTCAAATCGACCAAACGTTGTTGGTAGCTTTGACCAGTAACTGTTTCACCTGGTTTCAGAAGGTTAAACCAGATAACACCTCGCTAATCCCAGAAAACACAGAGCATTCTCTTCTTTACGAAGCGATTTGGCTTTGCTGTCGATTTGGCCGATGTACCGGGTTTAACATATGATCGTTTACGTTTGGGATTCTCGAAATAGATTCATTTTTCATCGTCAGTAACAATTCGATGAAGACATGACTTTCTTTGTACCTGGCGAGCAACATTTCACAGGTGGTTTTTCGATTTTCTTGCTGTCTTTCAGTCAATTCATGCGGCACCCACCTTCCCACCTACAAAATCAATCTCATGGCTTTTAAACGTTGAGAAATGCATTTCACATAATTTCACATTTACCATAATTGTTCTGCAAGTTGTTGTTCTTCCGTTTGACCATCAACCTCATCGAGTAAAGCTTGCAATTCGGCATCTTCAAAGTTTTTCGGTGGTCTTCCACGTTCTTCGTTTCTCACATCAAAATCGCCACTTTTAAACTTACTGAACCACTCGTCGCACTGTGTTTTGCCTAGAGCATGTTTTGCCTGGCCGTAAGCTTTCACACGCATTCGATGAGATTCCAAAACAGATTTCTTCACTTGGAAGCAGCAAATCAATGATGTCGGCGGCATATCGTAGTTTGTAGGCACAAAATTTGACATTTTTACGAACGAAAAAAAAAAATTGTTGTTGTATGAAACTTGATTGTTTAAGTACTGAATATTTTTGGCAGAACTAAATGCGACACAGAGATGACATAACCGGTTTCATACTTGTACATTTGTAAGCATGTATGTAAGCATGTACATATATCTCCGACAGAGATCTTCAACGAGTCGCATTTACGCTCTCCCAAGCAGGTCCAATCATGTGGTCTCACAATGGGCCACTCTGACCTATGTATGTCTTACTATAAGAAAGCCACTTTAATCTAACCTAGTCACTCGTGCAAAACGAAGTAAGAGTGCGTAACTACATTTCGTTAAACAACCACCACAGCTACTGGAACTGCTCTTACTAAAGGATAGTTTCAGTAGAAGTGAATGAAATTATGAGTATACGACTACACTCTCTGGCGTTCAGTACTCGTTTCAGATCTGTGTAAAAATTCGTTTAAATTTAGCCTATTCTTTACACAGAGGTAAATCTCACGAATTGTAGTTTGTTTGTGCCTAGTCTTCTCCTAAATATTGATAAAACTTACAGCTCAATTGTTTTGAATGAAATAAAAATGCAGAAAAATTATATATAGGTCAACATAGAGTAAAAATGTATTGGAAGGACACAGAAAATCTTGTGGCTCTTATTATACTTTGAATACTCTAGTGAGTAGTCTAATACTTTGGCACGAAACCAGCGACGCGGCCGAATTCAATCTGTTCACGAATTGTCATGCTAACAAAGACCTAAAGTAATACGCTCTCCCAAATAATTCGCTAGTAAAAACGACTGACTTTCAACACCATTTTTTAATGTGTATAAACTGATAAATTTGAATACATACGACACACGTGACACACAGTGGGCTGGCCGTGATTTCCTTCACCCATTTCGCTCCCTGGAAGTTGCAAATAAATTACTAATATTGTGAACTTACTTTTACTTAAATTGCAATTAAAATCAAGCTTTATCAAGACGGCAGTGGTTGATCGGATTTATTAAATTACAAACATTTACATATACTAAATACCTAGTATTTATTACATACAATTAAGTGATTTCCATTGAAGAAACAAATTCAATATGACCACTTGGTATGTGTGTGTGTGTGTGTGTGTGAGTGCGTGTTAGTTCTACATAAGTATTACATATAAAGTAAAAAGTTAAGTAAGAGTTCTCATTGAAATTACTGCACGTGTAACTCTAGTTTAGAATACATTTTAGTTAAATTAACGGTAGTAAAGGTAAGCTCTATATAAGTATTATTAGGTTTACGCATAAAATTATTAGCACTTTCCATTTGCTGGTGCTTTGGGACGGCAGATTTTACTACGACCATTGGCCCCATATACAATATTGCAGGAGAATGTGAAATATCCACATGTCGATGATTTTGTGTAGTACGTCGATTGGAAGTTCTTGTTTTCTGCGGGTGGGTTCTTGGTGTTATCCATGCTGCCGGTAACCGATTTTGTCACCGTAACATAACTATCTGGAGTGTGTAGCTTCGGATGTGTTCCCTTCTCGTCGGCGCTGATATTTAATTTGTTCTCGGTGTCTTGTCTTTCCAGCGCTTTTGTATGGAATTTCTTTTCAACATTCACGGTGCCACGGAAGCCATTCGGCACCATTTCAGTTGTTGTTCGTATGGGGTACCTTTGAACGCGTCCATTTTGATTTTGCACAACGGTATATTTGTCATTTGGATTGGCTACGGCAACTTGGCTTTGTGTTGGTGAGTTTTGTGTGTACGTGTGGTAGGGTGCATGGGGATCACTCTGTTTGGCAGTGGATGTTTGTGTGTAGTCCTCTTCTTCCTCTTCTTCGTCGTCGTCATATTGGTCTTGGTCGTACGAGGGCTCTTCATCATCTTCCTCAGTCGGAGCACTGTCTAATTTGTTAGTGGATGTGACTGGGAGAGTAAAATTTATGCAGTAAAATGTTTACTTGTTTGGTGCATGAACTCACCTTCTTTGCTGCTCTTTGAAGTTTTTAGTTGCAGGTCAGGTATATTTTCTAATTCAGAGGTGAGTGCTGGACCACTATAAATGGTATCGACGCGGTCCGTTACTCTAAATAGAATTCAAAAATATCATCGTTTTACTTGTTTTGCAAAAATTAGCAATAAGTGTATTTCTTACGCGTCGTTGTTTCCAAATTGACTGATTGTGTGAAAAAGCTCACGATTTTGCTCTCGATATGTTGCTACTTGTTCTTTAGTGCCTGATGCTGCCTGAGCTGCCCCATGATATGAAACTCCGAACCTGAAGTGATTGTCATAAATTATGTGTTTCAGTTTAAATTAAATACATATTAGTGATGTAGAAGTGTACGTACTTTGATGTTCCGTGAATTTGAGACTGGCTTTGTCCCGAGTGGCTGCCAGATTGAGCTGATGCTTGTCCACCGCCAGTTGTTGCCGTGACATCGTTACCTTCTTGTTTTGGGCGGAAGCCGATTTGTGCTTGTGACGACGTTTGTCCTGGTCCGCTAGATTGTGCATCGGCCAAACCTCCCTTATCGTTTGCTTGTACCTATTCCAGAAAGAACAAAACACCAAATTAGGTACAACCATGAATTACTCAATATCAAAAATTTCCAATTTCTTACTTCACTTTGGCTTTGCTGAATTATTCCTCCGCTTTGTGACGATGCCTTCGTGCCCCCATTCTTAGCATTAACTTGTACTTGAGCTTGAGATTGTGCCGGACCACCCTGTCCTTGCGATTGACTCATTGCACCCTCGACACTTCCACTGACTTGTGCATTCGCTGAACGATCGTTGTCAGAAGTCATTGCACTGGCGCTGAACGTTCCACTAGTGCTATAGGTGCCGGATACTTGTGTTTTGGCAGTACCGCCATTCTTTCTTCCTTGTGAACTTGCTGCTGCTTGCCCATCAGTTATTGACGATTCGGCTTGTGAGAATGCGTCATCTGCTCCAACAGCACCTGTAGGTACCAAATTAGTTGGTCCTGTCAAGTTATGAAAATATTTGGTTTAAACTAGCAAATTATGTGTTAGGTCTATCTATAGCTGTACCTTCGACGTTAAACTCACCCGCGACTCCAGTTCCTAATCCAACACCACCAGCTGGAACAACGCCAACCGGATACAAAGCAACTCCAGAGCCAGGTGTTACAACTCCAGTAGAAGTTCCAGCTCCACCAATCGCTCCACCTTGTTGATACCCAGCACCTGGAGCATAAGTTCCTGTTACTTGACCACCAGAACCTGGTCCTTGCGCTCCAGTTGTTTGACCACCAACACCGGAACCATATTGCCCGCTTGGTAGAATAAGTGCACCCGGTCCAAATTGACCACTTCCAGTTGTTTGGCCTCCACTTTCTGGTCCATATTGTCTACCTGGTTGTCCACCAGTACTTGGTCCATAGGTTTCAGTTGTTTGACCACCAACACCAGCTCCATATTGTGCACCTGGTTGTCCACCAGCTGCTGGTCCGTATGTTCCTGTTGTTTGACCACCAGCTCCAGGTCCATATTGTACTCCTGGTTGACCAACAGAGCTTGTTGGCCCATAAGTTCCAGTTGCTGGACCACCAGCACCTGGTCTATATTGTGCCGCTGGTTGAGTACCAGCGCTTGTTGGTCCATACGGTCCACTTGGTTGACCAGCAATTGGTCCATATTGTATAGTTGATGGGCCACTAGCACTTGGTCCATACTGTACACTTGGCTGAACACTAGTACCTGGTCTATATTGTGTACTTGGTTGACCACCAGAGGTTGTTGGTCCATATGTTCCAGTTGTTTGAACACTAGGACTTAGACCGTACTGTCCACTTGCTTGACCTCTATCTGGCCCATATCCATCACCTCCTGGTCCACCAGTCGCTCCACCTTGTTGATACCCAGCACCTGGAGCATAAGTTTCTGTTACTTGACCACCAGAACCCGGTCCTTGCGCTCCAGTTGTTTGACCACTAACACCAGAACCATATTGCCCACCATATTGTCTAGTTGTTTGACCACTAGCACCTGGTCCATACTGTTCACTTGGCTGAACACTAGTACCTGGTCTATATTGTCCACTTGGTTGACCACCAGCGCTTGCTGTTCCATATGTACCAATTGTTTGACCACCAGCTCCTGGTCCATATTGCCAACTTGGTTGAGCACCGGCTCCTGGTCCATATTGTCCACTTGGTTGAGCACTGGCACCTGGTCCATACTGCCCACTTGGTTGACCACCAACACCTGGTCCATATTGTACACCTGCATCAGCACCGGGTCCATACCGACCAACTGAGCCATATTGCCCATTTGGTTGACTACTACCAGGTCCATATTGTCCAGTTGCAATAAAGGGCCCTCTCGGTTGCCCACCAGCGGAGGGTCCGTATAAATTGCTTGGCTGACCACCAGTTTCGGGTAAATACCCTCCGGTTGGTTGACCTCTAACTCCTGGACCGTAAGTTCCAGGAGGATGTACACCCGCAACTGGTCTAGGTTGGACACTGCTACTTGATCCGGTTGGTTGAGCACCAGTGGAGGGTCTGTATGTTCCGCTTGTTAGACCACCTATGCCGGGTCCAACAGTTTGACTGACTGTGCCAGGTCCATAAGTAATACCAGGTTGACCACCTGTGCCAGGCTCATAACCAATAACAGGTTGACCGCCCGTACCAGGTCCATAAGATCCACTTGGTAAACTACTTAAACTAGGTCCATAAGTAACACCTGGCTGGCCACTAATATCGGGCCCATAAGTTCCACTTGGTAAGCTACCTCTACCAGGTCCATAAGTAATACCAGGCTGATGTACAGTATCGGGTCTAAATGGTCCACTGGGTTGACTACCAGTACCGCTAGGTACTGTGCCGGTAAAGTAAGATCCACTGGGTAGTCCTTCTGCTCCTAATCCATAAGTTCCAGTTGGTTGACCAGCAGGTCGATAAGCAATACGAGATTGAGCCCCTGTACCCTGAATAAATGTTCCACTTGGTTGAAGACCAGTGCCGCCAGTTTCTCCACCAGTGCCGCTGACGTAAGTTCCTCCCGATCCGGTTCCATAACTTCCGTTCGGTTGACCACGCCCACCAGGTCCATAAATAACACCAGGTTGAACGCCAGTGCCACCAGGTTGTTCAACTATGCCTCTATCGTATGATCTGGGTGGTCCTTCTGCTCCAGATCCATAAGTAATATCAGGTTGAACAACGGGTCTAAATGTTCCACTAGGATGACCGCCAGAACCATCAAGTTGACCATCTGTTCCGCAAACGTAAGGTCCACAGGGTGATCCTCCGCTACCAGGTGCATAAATTCCGCTTTGTTGACTGCCAGTACTAGGTCCGAATGCTCCGGCAGGCTGTTTGCCAGCACTGGGTCCAAATGTTCCGCTTGGCTGGCCACCTGTTCCTGGTCCGTATGTTCCGCTTGGCTGGCCACTAGTACCGCTAGGTTGTCCAGTTGTTCCAATCACGTAAGATCCACTGGGGGGTCCTCCTGTTCCAGGTCCGGAAACAACGATGGGTTGGCCACCAGTACTAGGTACATACGTTCCACTAGGGAGACCGCTATTACCTGGTCCATATGTTCCAATTGATTGACCACCAGTTCCTGGGCCGAAAATTCCGCTTGGCTGTTGTCCTATACCAGTTTCCTGACCCCATATACCACTGGGCTTAACGCCTGTTCCAGTGGGTTGTCCGCTAATTCCACTGGGTTGCCCACCTGTACCGGTAGATTGTACTATTGGTTGTCCACCGGCACCAGGTGGCCCACCTACACCTGGTCCATAATCTGCACTTGGTTGACCAATAATTCCCGCACTTAAGCCACCAGTTGGCCGTTGATCAAAATCAGGCGCACCAACTACAGGCCTCTGTTGCCCGTGTGTTGTATAACCACCTGGCTGCCCTGTAAGAAAACAATTTCCCATTAAAGTTTTGCTTTGTACAGTAATAAAATTAAAGAAATAAATTTTGGTTCGTATTCATAGCATATGAATTAGGTTTATTGTGCTTAACTTACCTGCTCCTGGTATTAAGCTTCTTGGGCCAAAGGCACCCGTAAGACTATAAGTAATTATATCATTTGGCTTACCTGCTATACCAGTAGCACCTCCAGACGGTACTAATCCCCATGTTCCGCCAATCACAGTTAAGGGATCTGGTGATCCAGCGGGATATTCTATTGGAAATGTACGTAAAACATTTAATATATAAAATGGGGTACGGGTAGATAACATTAAATAGTTATTAACCATAATTGGGACTTGATGCACATTCACTGCAATCACCCATCGAGAATTGACTTTGCGCTTGACCCATTCCATGTGTTCCAGCTAAATACGGAAGTATGTAAATCATAATTATAAATAATGGCGATGGAAATTGAATTGAAATAATAGAAAAAAATATCATACAAACTGTAGATCTGGAACCACCCTCAGTTGCCTCGGCTTCTGCTTTGCCATCTTGCTCTGGTTTGCCAAAATTTAAGTACTGAGATTGAGTTTGTCCCCGCACACTGAATTCGTACTTCAATTATATTAAATAATTAACAGTGAATTGCAATCTAATACTCACTAGCCTCTTGCGCTTCGTTTTGCTTTTTGAGAGTCGGCTTGATCAACAGCCTCAATATATTCTACATTTCCTCCAGCCGTATTCTCATCTCTCGATGGCTGAAATACAATAGTAGAAAGATTTTATTTTTATATACGATACTTAGTTATTACTGATTAAATTTCCTAAAGGGACAAATAAGTTCTGACTCAATATGAAACTACTAATTTAAATATTTTTTTTATATTACAATCAACACACTGGGTTGAGCATTGTGTTGATTGGCAGGAAGGTTGATAGGTGGGAGGAAGTAGGAGGGAGAATGAAAGAGGGAATGCAATTACACAGGACACCGATAAAGAGATAGACAGACATTGTGGCAAATGTTATGCCTTTACCACAATGAATTACCCCCTTTGAACGGAATCACATGTTGAAGGCTTTTTTGGTAATTACCGAAGACAGTTTAAGAAAGTTGTGAATCTACGGGATGAGTGGCTCAACTTTGACAACAAGTTGAGTATCTATGAAAGCCTGGACGTTGCATCGGCATGCTGCGATTGCCTACAAATGATGCGGAAAAATCACAGCAATCAAATTAATTTACGTACATATGTATGTATTATATTTCTGAAGATCTGTAATTATTATTTATTATTTCTTATGTGCTTCTACTTTCACATCTCTCATGCTTGATTATGTATTATAATAAGGTGGTTCTGAACAATAATCACTATATGGTAGTGTCCGAAGTCTAAATGATTTTAAACTACTTATAGATTGTGTGAAGTATGCCTTGGACGGCTCTGTAGTTGACCTTATCTGCAACCAAACATGGTTTTTGTGTGATGTGAAATATGCTTTCTTCAATTTAAAAAATTATAAGCTCTTTGGCAATGATAGTTCTAATAGAAGATTGCACATAGGTGGTGCAATTTACTGCAAATCAATTCTAGAGTTCATAAATGTGGAAATTTATGTAAATAAAGTTAAAATTCGTCCCGTTATTTACTATATATTGTCCTTTCCATATTGTCTTTTGTATCATTGACTATGATTACCTTGTCTTATGGGATGACTTCAATTTGTGTACGACGTGTTACAAATAGCACTGGTCCTTGGTTTAAGAATTCTGTAAGGCTACAATAAATGGTAGAGAAATCTTACAGTGCAAAACCGGGAGTATTATAAAAAAGCCAGGAATGAAACTACCGCTGCTATAAAGCTACCTCTGCTATAAAGCTATCGAAGAAAATTTTCTTCACAACCAAGCTTCATTACCTTCATTACCATCCAAACAGTTGTGGTCCAATTGAATCGGAAATTGGTCTGCGTAAAAGTAACTCTGATGTGTGTCCGTTTAATTTAAATGCACTTAATGACTACTTTTTAGGTGGTACTCAGTCAGATTTACCAAAGCCTTTTGATTATCTAGATATTGTCCAATCTCCTGATACGTTTCAGTTTGATGCTGTGTGTGAATGGATGCTATCGGAGAAGATGGTATTGCTATAAAATTGATATGATTATATTGCCCTATGTTCTGAGCCCTCAGAGTCACTCAATACCTTACGCGTTCTTGTTTTCCTGAAACTTGGAAACTGGCTACAATTATCCCAGTGGAGAAAAGAATCACGGCCTTGACACCTGCTAACTTTCGTTCTATTAGCATAATGTCATCTCTGTCCAAAGTTATCGCTGTCATACCTACATCATATACTACTTTAATTTCAGTACATAGATTCCTTGTTACATCTAAGTAAATAAATTAAAATTTAGTACCAGTAGTTGAGCATTTACGAGTACTAGATATATTGACTGAAATCACAAACGTTTCGATATTTGAGAAAATTAGGTTATTTATTGCCCTTAAACAAAAAAATTTAATTTTTTTAGTCTATTTAGCTCAGAGGAGTGTTCACTTTTGAAAATCGGTTACTGACCCTAACCCCTCAATATTTCCAAAAAAAATTGCAAGGCGATGATGCTTTTTTGCATTGAATGTTACCTTTCGTTAGCAATATTTTTAACATTTGAGCAGTGATATTTGAAATAAAGAAGAATAAAAGAAGAACAAAATTTATGAAATAATAAAACTACGACAGAAACCATGAATGGTTTGTGGAAAATTAGTGACTACTATTTCGCCACCATTTCAAATACGTTTGTGGCAATATTTAGCACACTGTCGAAATATGGCCATTAGCAAAATTTTCGGATCGGGACGAAATTCTATGTGACCAAATTGAATTTGGCAAATACTGAAATTTCAAAATTCTAGTTTACCGAGTACAAATTCTGTAAATGTGGGAAAGACTAGCTTTAAACTGGTTTAAAGCTAGTCGAATGGTTTACTGAACACCACAACTAGTCCCACATTTGGTGTCTTTCCTTATCAAATTCTTACTAGTTAATAGACAGAAATTTGAGAATTATTTTTATACCAATCGGATTTGAAGAAAGATACAATAGATTAGGCAAAATTAAAAAACAATTTTTCTACACGGCACCACCCACTTAAATATTCAGTTGTACTGAAGGAGATTCTGCTAAGTTTAGGTAGCTGTCTAGTACGTCTAATGCCCATTGTGGTCCAGGTAAGTCTGGTTATACCACAAGTAAGCTCTGCTACCAAGGGACCAGTGCATGGTCGGTGTAGTAGGGTGAGATATCGGAAAGCAAATGAGTTTTATTTTGCTAATTCGTTGTTTTCGCAGTTCCCTTGGATATCCATGTGTCCAGGTTCCCCGCATAAGTGGACCTGTGAGTGAATCAACATGATGTTGAGAGAAGATTGGCAGTCAGGAACATCAAAGCTTGTGAAATGAAAACACCAGAGCATATTCGTGTCGAATGAATCATTATAAATAAGCTTAGACGCCTGATAAATATTTTTTTTTTATAGATACATTCAACACACAGGGTGTACTCCTATGAATGCAGAGCATTGTGTTGAATGGAAAGAAGAAGGAGGGAGAATGAGAGAGGGAATGTAATCACACAGGACACCGATTAAGAGATAGGCAGCCATTGTGGCAAGTGTTATGCTTTTACCACAATGAACTTCAGTTTATCAGTGTCGACTATGACCGCATGTAGCGCCAAAGGCTAAGCTTTTCGCATCCACTCATGTTGTGCGTTTTATATTTGTACATGAATGGAAGGGACCTACAGTTTTATGCCGAATCCGTACGGCGAGGTGAAAAGCTTTTCATAGGCAATTTTTACTTTTGTAGGTTTGCCATTGCCTGCCAAGAGGTGGTGCCGTGTATTAATTTATTTTTGTTTTTGCTTGTGTTGATATTTGACCCCGTAACATTCTGCGTAACAATCCAACACACTACCGCTACGACCGACCACAAATTGTCATCACTTCCGCCTGAAAGACGGGAGGAAAAGTAAGTTAAAAATGCAAATGATCACTCATACAAGGTGGCAATTAATAAGTTGTGGGTGGGTTTTCTGCCAGGAAGAGGCGTTTTAGATTTAAAGGCCAAGTTTTTTGATGAAGTGCAAACGGGTGGTGTTAAAGCACCAACTTGGATTGCGGACTACTAATCATAGAGCTCTTCGCGCACTAGATTCAAGGTTCTTCGACGACATGTCACACATATCCGGAGTAAAGATTCGGCATTTACTGAAATTTTTCAGAGAGTACCGACTGATTTCAGTTTTGTATCATGTGAATTTGGTTCGTGGTGGTATACCAAACAGAACAAGATTAATAGATTCACAATAGACTACAATTGAGAGTGGATATGTTCACTAAACTGATCAATACTCGGCCAAAAGCAAACCTAACCTACTACATATTCATAAAGAAGAAGAGAATTATTTTCTTTATCCATTTGTAAGTTGTTTGTTTTCTTAGAAAAAGTAAATTGAAAACTGTTTTTCGATTTCGTCATATCTTTAACTTCAAACTTCGCATAAATATGTCATCTGGCATTTCGAAAATAATTAGTTGTTAATGTTATGGTTACTTATATATGCTGGGAGCGCTCCTTTATTTTATTGATCTCGCTGGAATGGCGATTTTCTGTCACTTTATTTAATATTACATTTTATACATACTTTCTGCATTGATTCTGCCACAGTAAATACTTTTGTCTCTGTGATATAATCAATGTACACAGACAAAATGTATCAACTACTCTCAGCTTTATCTACAAAGACACATTCGAGGCTAATTTTTTCAGATTTTCATTCAAATTAATTTTGGATTTTGAAAATGACCTTGCATATTTTGAAATTTGACATCATTTTGTTATCATTTCATGGAAAAGTATACGAATAATTTGTAGTTTTTTTTTTTTAATAGTTTCCTGTATATTTTTTTCTATTCGGATGTTATATAATTTGATTATGCTTCCAAATGTTATCGAAGCTTGTAGAAAATTTTAACATCGGTTTTTATAAATTAATTTATAATTACGTAGTATTTGGAAAAATCTGAATCGCCGTGGCGTAGTTTGTAGTGCGCTGGTCTGCTACGTAGAGTTTCTGAGGTTCAAATTTCTGCAAAGTCAAAATTAAAGAAAGTAGAATAAAAACAAGTTTTCTACACGGCCCCTCCTCTTGGCAGGCAATGGGCAGGCCGGTAAGAGTAAAAATTGCATATGAAAAGCTTTTCGCTTCGCCATTCCGATTGGGCATAAAACATTAGGCCTCCCTTCCATTCGTGTACAAATATAACATGCACAATATGGTGGAGCATGGCGAAAAGTTCGGCCTAGGCCCTCCATGTGCTGTTGTGCCATTAAATGAAAAGAACAAGAAGATGAAAGATTAATTTACTTTATTTTAACGAGCTTAGATTAGAATATCCACTCCCTGGAATGATTCATCCCATCAGTAGCCCCCTTTCCACGTTTCGCAACATGGAAATGAGAAATTGTTAAGACATTTTTAAGACTGCTGAAAATGAAAATAACTGGGGATAAGGAACGAAAGAAATTAAATACTGGTGGCATTCGAAAATAACCATTGATCGATTGAAAGCATTGACTTGGTTAAAAACATCAAACAAGAATAAACTATTGTAGTAAAAAAAAGTTGTAAATACGAGTACAATACAAAATTTACCTGAAATTAGAGTTTCATTTTCTCTCTGGTCTACTTTTACTTCATATGAATATCAATGTTAGAATTTGTTAGATATTTCGACATATTATTTCTGAGTAATTTATTGTATCAAGTACTAAAATAAATCACCTTCAATAATTTTTTGATTGACTGCAATGTTTGACATTAATCGTGTAATATGGCCCTAAGAAATAAGATATGAGATTTCATGCTTTTCATCTGAGACTAAATTCAATGGGGTGAAGCCAACAATAACAAAAAATTTTCCTTGAAACCATTTTCTTATATAATATTTTCAGATTATCCCGGTCATAAAAAGTGTTCGCATTTGAAAACTGGTTTATGATACTAGACTCACAATGACCCAATGTATTCATCAAAACATTAACTTTAATTCCGCCCACTTTGTATAATTACTTTATTTGATTAGTTTTGATGTGTTTTTGATTGTTTTTCTAAATTTTGTAATTTTTTGCATATTGTTGCGAGCTCTACTCATCATCATACTTTAAGAATTTCATTTTTGACTAAGAGCAAATGCGTAATCTTTTTTTCCTCTATCATTCTTACTCATTCAATAAAATCTTTTCTTTCTGTTATCTTTTAATTTTTTTTATTAAGTATGCTTAATTTTTGATTCATTTTCGAGGTATTTCCATCTAAAACTTAAATTATTTTTTTAATCCTGTTTTCAAACATTTTCCCTTGGTTTAAAAATAGGTGTCAAATGAAGACACCTTCAAGGTTTCGCAGACGTGACTTTAAAAGTGTCGGCCAATAAATATATTTTTCCCAGACCCAAAAACGAAAGATAATAAAACCCCATGGAATTTATTTCAAAATACAATTTCCAAAGTACAATATTTTCACAAAAAGAAATTAGATTTCATCTTTTAAAAATATATGCTATAATGAAACAGGTGGAAATGACAAATTCTTGAAAATGTTGAAACCGGCATTTTGTATAATATCCCAAAACCCTGCGGCCAGATTATGATTCAGCATTAGAAATTCCTTATGGGAATAAGCTTATTGGTCCATGGGTCTGGTGCAATCCAAAAGTTGGGTTAGAATATATGTTTGCACCCCATTCTTTGTAGATACATTTTTCTATCTACAAAATATGGTCAGTTTAAATATTGGGTCATGCGCGGTTTTTGGTGTTGGTGCAAAAACATGCCGAAAAGTGAGAAGTTTGTGCGGTTCACGGTGAGGATGTTGTGAATGACCGCTGGGCCCAGGAGTGGTTTGCTTGATTCCAATCCGGAAATATTGATATCAAAGATGCACTCAAAGTCACTGTAAAACCGATGAAAATTTTCTATTGATGCAGCAAGATCGACACGCAAGCTGTCAGGAGATAGCGAAGGCATTAAATATCAACCACATTACATATTTGTGGGTACCAACCGCGGTTACTTTTTATACGATTAAATATACGAATATGTGATAAAAAAATAACCGTTATTTTCAAATTTCGTGAGTTGCGTATGTTCGATTTTCGCATTTTTTTTTTCTGTTATGTTGGTACACATGTCGGTTATATATGTTGGCAATACCAACCATTTTGGATTGCCAGTTTGTTTTTGACAGATAAAAAGGTTAGTCGTGTTTTGGTGTGCTCTTTGATTTTTTACTATTCGAAAAAATGGATCAAAGAAACTGTATTCAGTTTTGTGTAAAAAATGAAATTAAATGCGCAAGGACATGTGAAATGTTGACTGTGGCCTTTGGCGAGTCTACTATGAGCAGAACACAAGTTCAATTGTGGTATAACCGGTTTAAGGAAGGCCGAGAAGATGTCAATGACGATGCTCGTCCTGGTCGCCCGAGCACGTCAGTCAACAACCGATGAAAACATTGACGCAGTGAAGAAAATGATTTTGGATAATCGTCGAATCACTATCAGAGAGGTTGCTGATGATGTTGGCATATTGTTCGGCTCATGCCAAGCAATTTTTACGGATGTTTTAGGCATGAAACGTGCGGCAGCGAAGATTGTTAGATTGTTCCAAAATTGCTAAATTTTGAGCAAAAACAACGTCGCTTGTGCGTAAGTTTTTGGCCAAAAACAAAACCGTTATCATGCCTCAACCACCGTATTCACCGGACTTGGCCCCCGCTGACTTTTTCCTCTTCCCAAAACTGAAGACACCGATGAAAGGAAAGCGTTTTGCTACGATTGAGGAGACAAAAGAAAAATCGTAACAGGAGCTGTTGGCGATACCAAAAAGCGCGTTTCAGAAGTGTTTCGAGGATTGGAAAAAACGCTGGCATAAGTGTATTATATCTAAGGGGGATTACTTTGAAGGGGACAAGATAGTTGTTGATGAATAAATAAATACTTTTTGAAAAAATTTAAAATAACGGTTATTTTTTGATCATACCTCGTATACTGGGTATGAACATCCCGCTACTCAGAAAATGAAATACAATAATATTTTATATTTCACTAATAAATTGCCAATGATCAGCGGCAGATAGGCTGGTCAACTTTTACCCCATGTGGAGGACAACATTTTCTTTGGGGGAAACAGTGCCTTTCTGGTTTAAAATAACATCGTATAATTCCCGGAGTATTTAAATTTATTATTAATTCGCTTTATATTCGATTAGTTGAACATCTTCCTCTTTCTTCTCCCCACTTTGCACTCATGCATTCCGAAAATGCATTTCTGCGTGATTCCATGTTACTTAGGCTGACACTTACATTAGATAACACTAGTGGAGCAGTGAATTTTTAATCAATATATGATTTCATCTTTTTAAGTTTCAATCTATTGACCAAGTTTTAAATCAATCTGGCAATCCATTCTTTGTTTAACAGCTGCTTGAAGTTGGCGTGCCACAGTGTTTTTTTTAAATGTAAAAATTGAAAAATTTGCAAAATTGTGCCATTATTGAGTATTTATTTAAAAAGGGTTTATCTGGAAAAGAAATCTATACCGATATGGTATAAATGTGTTAGGTGAATGTGCTCCTTCAAATGCAACAGTAAAAAAATTGAATTGCTGAATTTGAACGTGGTCGTACAAGTATTGAAGATGAACCACGCACTGGACGTCCAAAAAGTGCCCCGACACCAGAAATCATTGAAAAGGCATAAGTACATTTTATTGTTTGTGGAAATCCAAGTGCGACTATGTGTGAAATAGCTAATACCATAGGCATCTCAGAGGAACGAGTAAACCACATTTTACATTTAGAACTATGTACATATGGAAAAGCTGTTTGGGAAAGTAGAGCCGCATACGTTAACAATTCAACAAAATTTCGATCGAAAACGAATTTCTCAGTGCAATTTGGAACGTTTTAAGCAGAATAAAACGGATTTTAAGCGTCGTTTCACAACTGAGGATTATACCCTAAATTGAAACAGCAACGTTTACAGTGGACTAAAGCTGGATGTTTGGCGCCAGAGCACACAAAGCATGAACAATCGGCAAAAAGGTTATGGCTACTGTTTTCTGGGATGCAAAAGTAATTTTGTTGATTGATTATCTTGAGAAAGGTAAAACAATAAACTCAGAATACTATTGTAACTTTTTGGATAAACTGGATGCAGTAATTCGAGAAAAAAAAACCGGTTTAAAGAAGAAAAAAATCCTTTTTCATCAAGACAACGCACGTCCTCATACAAGTGTCTTCACAATGGCTAAATTCAAGAAGTTGCAGTATGAATTGCTTGACCATCCACCGTATTCACCAGCGACTACTCCTTGTTTCGAAACTTAAAACAATTGCTTCGTGGAAAGCGTTTTTCGTCAAATGAAGAAGCTATAGCAGCGCTATAGGCATATTTTACAGACCTTCCGGAATCGTACTTTAATGATGGCATAGATTTATTGGAGGATCGCTGGACTAAGTGTATTGAACTGTTAGGAGATTATACTGAATAGGAAACCAAAACTCAAATCAAAATAACTGTGTTTTCATATTTAGGGTAGAAACTTTTCAAGTAACCTGTATTCATAAGGAGGGTATTTATCGTTTCAGCCTTTGAGGAAAATGGTGGGCATTTTCTGGCAAAGGAGGCCTTTTCGCCAGAGAGGTGGACTGTTGGCAAGCCTATTGGCAGGAAATGTATGCATTTGGATCCTAGTTTTTTTTAAATTTTTTTAACTGTTATTTGTAATTTTTTTTTTTTTTTTAAGTAAGAAGGAAGCTACAGATTCCATTTGGTTTCAAAATACATTGTGAGATTTATAGAAGTTCCATAAAATTTCTTTATTTACTTATGTAAGGAAAGACATGCAATATTGAGGGTGCAGGTGATATTTAACAACATATATCCCGAGAGAAAGCCACTAATGATAAATTTTCTCTCATGTTGACAAACTCTTTCTGACTCAATTGAAAATTAATCACGGCCAATCAGATCAAAACATAAATTTAAAAAAAAATTTAAATACAATATTTTGTCTTTATCGGAATGTCAGACTTGAATACAAGCGCAGCCAGAGCTTATCCACCTTCACAGAATTACTAATTATTTAAAATTAAAAATAGCTAAAAGCATTGATTATATTTTAAGGAAATTTTCAAATTGTTGATTTTACTGCATTGCTTTACATACTTTACGTTTCCATTTTCACTGTTGTTATTTTTATTACATACTACTTACATATATTTTTTTTTTTTCTTGAAACATTTAGTATTTTAGCATAGAAAACAAACAACAACGAATTAAACACTTTGCCCTATATAATTTAAACACTTACTAAAGTTGCTCCGTTTGTGACTGCGATCAGTAGCGCAATCCCCAGTAGAGCTGCCCAACGAAAGGGCAACATTTTGTTTTACGTTCAAATTTTAATACACTGAAATCCTTTTGTGATATTTTCTCTTGATTTCAGATTTGTTAATTGAGAATTGAGAATTGTCGCGTTGCATGTGAGACAACGACTTTTATCGGGACACAAAACCAACAGCAAACTAAAATTAGAAATTAAAAATGATCACTTTTAACACTTTCATAATTTATATGTTATTTTTTTATTTTTTATCAATGATTACGTTTTTAATTCAAACTTTTCAATTTAAATTTTTTTTCAAATTCACTTGTTTTTCAAAGAGTTAACGCAATTTTTGTGGTATATAATTATCGCACATTTTCTTAATACTATTGAAGAATTATGTTTCACAAATCTCAAGCAATGATATTTTTTTTATAAAAAATCGATTACATTGTATAGATTTTTGTAATTCCTTTATTGTTATTCACATTGAAATGCCAGAAAATACTATAAGTAGCATATAAATAAATTATTACTTTTCCGTCCAAGGAACTCTTTGTGAATTTATTGCTTCCGATCGCGACAACTGCTGGATTGCGAATAACGCACTTCACTCCAAAGAATCGAGAGCTCTATAATTGATAAAAAAAAGAAGAAGAGCAAATAAAAACGAAGACTTTCATAGATTTACATTAATTTCAATACAATTGCATATGTACATACATATATTTATGTAGGACTCCATTCCACACACATACCCAACATTACCACACACAAGCGCAAACTTATACGAGTAGACACGCACACACGCGCACTTGCTTGTTTCAACGAATGTGTGCGTTCGAATTGAAATGAAGCGCGCGAAAAAACAAAATAGTAAGTACTTAGCATATCAACAACACTTTTTGATCGTGTGGATCGTGTCAATCGATCACTTTACTCCCTATTCAATGCCTTCTTTCGACACATCATTCATACTCGCATATGGACACATAAATACATACATACATACATACATACATACACACATACACACATAAATATATATTTTATATGTTCGTATGTATGTACTAAGTATTTGTTGCTCGTCGTCGTTTTCCGACTGATTGTCAATGTTTCTTGTTGTTATTGTGGTCGCTGCTGTTGTGCTTTTTCTAAGACAACACTTGGACTTATAAAGAATAGAAAGAGTAAACCCATCAAATTGCTATAGACTTTTGACCCATTTTGAGGAAATGCTCTATAATAAAAACATACATACATACATATTTACATACATAAGTATGTACATATGTTGTATAGTAAAAGAAAGCTACATTTGATATGTAACTAAAACAGATCTCATGCATATTCGTTGTTGTAATTACAAAATAGTTTTTTGTTTTTTTTTTTAAGTTTTTAGCAGCACTTGAAATGAAGGAAAACTTGTAACTCGGGACTCCAGCAATAGAAATGACGTTGTCGTTGTCGTCGTTGGTGTCGTTACTATTAGCTGCTATCTGCAGCTACTTTATCTGTATCTTTTTGATTATGAATGATTGCCTCAGCTCATACAGCGGCATACAAGCATACACTATAGCTCATTTAAACAGAGACACTTCTAAACACAATCCAAACCGATTCGTTCACTGTGTTAAGTAAACTTTTGTATATAAAGGGTAATTTTTTAAGAGTTTGGGTTTTGAAAATTCAAAAAAAAAAAACAGAACTTTTTGACACATGTCAAAAATCACGTGTGAACTGTCAGAAATGTAAATGTCAAAAACCAAGTAGCAAAAAAATCACCCTTTGTATTCATGTATTAGATTTTTCAGATTTTCTCTGCAGTAGAGATCGATCTATCTCCGTTTGGTAAAACGGTGGTACCGAATGTACTTTGTTTTGCCAACTGACGCCAGCGCTTTTATAAGCAGAAGCGACTGGCAAAGCTAAGTATATTGGAGCAATCCTAACTCAATCATTATAATTTTTCGTCGAAAACATCGTCCCTATTTCACAACTTGATTCAATATGGTTAGGGAGAACAGAGACGCTTCTTGGAAAGCTCAATACTTCGTTAAAGTTGTCGAACTCTTCGATGAATACCCAAAATGCTTCTTTTATTGTCGGCGCTGACAATATGGGCTCCTAGCAGATGCAGAATATTTGTATCAGCATGCGGTGGATTGGGTGTCGTACTCATGGGTAAGAATACCATGATGCGTAAAGCTATTCGCGGCTATTTCGAAAACAATGCCCAGCTTTAAAAATTGTTACCCTATATGAAGTACGTGAATGGTGCGCGTAATGGTGACATCGTTCCATTGCATGTCATCATCCCAGCGCAAAATACTGGTTTGGGTCCAGAAAAGACTTCCTTCTTCCAGGCTCTGTCCATCCCCACCAAGATTTCGAAGGGTACAATTTAAATCATCAACGATGTGCCCATCTTGAAACCTCGTTGTAAGGTTGGAGTTACTGAAGTTACGCTTTTGAATATGTTCAACATTTCGCCTTTCTCATACTGTTTGATGATCACTCAAGTCTACTATTCCGGCTCCATCTTTTCGCCTGAGATTTTGGACATCAAAGCAGAAGATTTGTATGCCATTTTCAAAGCTGATATTGCCAATTTGGCTGCCGTTTATTTGGAAATTGGATATACAACAAACGCTTCGCACCACACAGCATTGTCAATGGTTTAAAGAGTCTTTTGGCCATCGCTGCTATCACCGAGGTTGAATTCAATGAAGCTACTACCATCTAGGAATACATTAAAGATCCAAGCAAATTTTCTGCGCCGCCGCTACTGCCTCTGCTCCAGCTGCTGCCGCTGGTGGTGCTGCCGAAAAGAAGTAAGAAACCAAGAAGGAGGAATCGGAAGAAGAGGTAGATGCCGTTATGGGTTTCGGTTTCTTCGATTAAACTAAGTACTACTACAATAGGAACAACAAAATGAAGTTCAGCTGAAGATCAGCGATTACGCTTTCACTTAAAATGGCTTGTATTAATTATACATGCTAGGTGATTTTAGTAAATTGTTAACAATCTCACTATCGCATGGACTGTGATTTTTAGTCGCGTTCTCACAACCTTTAACATATTATTATTGTGGTCTCACACATTCAATGACAAGTTGTTATAGCGGTGATGAAAGCGGTTGAAAATCGTACGATTTTGTACTATCTGAAATATTTATACAAGAGAATAAAGTCGTAATCTAATCACATTAATCTTCCTTTTCTTTGTCAGCTAACACTAGATTATATTATTTGAAACTATTTCTTAATAGCTGAACGAGTGCTGTTTCCAGAAAGCTTATCCAGTCATCTCTTTCCAGTGGAGAGATTAAGTTGCCTTTTTCTGAGCATTTTAACTCCGTGTTTCAAATAAAAGATACATTCCCAACTTATGCCTTTACTTTCTTTAACTTCTATGCCGGCGAACAGCTAAAGGATTCGCCATTTTTCGAGATATACTTCGTTCACGCATAGAGGCCCTTGAGACCTTTCGAAGTATCTAACCAGGGGAGAAGTACGTTACTTCGATCGGAGTACTTTCAATAGCCAAACATTTCCCGCAATGGGTAAAATTGCTTGTCACGAGAAGGAGCTGCTTCTCAATTGCTTACTGAGCCCGCAGAAGTACCTGGTGTCAAAAGTTATTCTTCGCTCGATCTTTGACATTGTGTTGTTATAAAACTTACTATGTTCAAAATTGAACAGAAAAGAAAAAAACTTAAGTTGAGAAGTAAGGAAAGATAGAAACAACCAAAATGAGTCGATTTTCTCTTGAATTCACACATATTGGATATTTTCTTCATTGAATGCGTTCTTCACCATACAGAAGTACTGCATTATTTCATTCACTCTGTTTGAGGATAAAGAAGATTACTTTTTATGATAATAGAAAGAACACTTTAAGATTGTTAATTTAAAAGGTTAGACTTGTTGTGCTGAATTGCCGATCTTTTGGTAAACATCTGATTGAGATGGTCCTTTTCAAATGCATTGGAGTGTGTGTGTATGTATGTATGGATGTAGCAAGTGCAAGTGTCCGATCCAGTGTCCCTGTGTTCATTTTCATTTTCCATTAAAATGTTCAAGTGATCGCATTTTGATATTACATATATACATACATACATACGTACGTTGTTGTTGGGCTCATATTGCAGTACATATATAGTAAGTCTAAGCAATGTAATGTTCATACATACAAAAAATGACTAACGGAAAAAAGCGCTTTATTGTATGTGAAAAATTGAAATGAGTATTACTTCAATTGGAATTGATCACCATACCATCACTTTTGCTATTTATACCATATTTCTGTATCGCTTTTGTGGTTTCTGTTGAAATTGAAATTTTTGTTTTGTTTAATTACTTGAATGAATGGCGACATTGCATTTCGTTTTCTTGTTGTACAAAAGGGCGGGAACTGAGAGGATAGGTTGATCTTATGTCATAACATAAACGGAATTAGTCGTTGCTTGGGTTTGGCATTGAGAAGCACTCTATAAATTATAAATTGTTTATAAAGAATCTAATTTTATATACCATATAGTATGTATGTACCCACATAGAACATTTTAAATGTTGCTCACATGTGATCTGTTTAATTGGTAGGCCCTTGAGGACCGAGTTTGTTGCTTGGACTTTAAAGACTTCATGTGTTTAATTTACCTTAAATATTTGCCCACTTGCGCTGTACGTGTGGTGCGTTCTTATACATATAATAAATAATAAAGTATCTTGAGCACGTGACTACAAAACATAGTAGAGTAGTCTTTTTGTTGAGAATGTTATATATGTAAATGGATTTTGGAAAATGTAAAGGGTGTGCCATCTTTTATGTCGGTATGTGAATTGCGATCGCTGTGGCGTAGTGGTAGTGCGTTGGACTAATACACAGAGTGTCCGGGGTTCGAATCTCGGCACAGGCAAAATCAAAAAGTAGAAAAAATAATTTTTCTACACGGCATCACCTCTTGGCAGGCAATGGCAAAGCTACAAGAGTAAAAATTGCCTATGAAAAGCTTTTTATTTCGCAGTTCGGATTCGGCATTAAACTATAGGTCCCTTCCATTCATGTACAAATATAACACGCACAACATGAGTGGATGCGAAAAGCTAGGCCTAAGCCCTCCATGGGCTGTTGTGCCATTAAAAGTAAAGTAAAGTAATGTGAATAAATAATAAGTTAAAAAAGAAAAACAACCAATTTCCATATACATATAAGGTATTTTTATTAATTTGGTCCTTTACAATGTATTTGGACTAGTTTTTGAATACAACATCAATCAAGTGGCCGCCGATATTGACCCAAGCAAAATGTTCCCTTTTTGCAGCGTTTTCCAACACTTTTTCGAAAATCTCGGTCGGTAAAGCAATGATTTCGGAACGAATGTTTACCTCGTCAATGGCCTGAGCCTTGCTAGCATACACTTTGCTTTCCAAATAACCCTACTGAAGATCTGGGTGACCAGTCAATGCCGCCATTTTTGGACATCACACGTCCAGGGAATTTTCCTTGAAGAAACTGCATTATATGATTTGCTGTATGGCATGGTGCTGCAGCGTCTTGTTGAAATCAGTAACCATCCAGACCTTTTTCATAAATTTGTAAGCAGACATAATGAGCCAACATCCACCGATATCGATTACCCATCGAGTGTTACGCCTTCTCTGAAAAAAATGATGGTTCAATGATGGTTTTGGCGCAAACGCCGACCCAAGTAGTCTTTTTTTGGTCATGCAATGGTGTTTCATGGACCTCGTGTGGATTCTCACACTCACTGGCTTATTAATGTCACCAGAGAGTGTGAAATGGGGCTCGTCGGTCATCAAAGTTTCCTTTTAAAAATTAGGTTCAGTGTCAACCATTAGAGAGACTGTTTTACCGTATTCCAAGTGACGTGGATGATCTGTCGGCAATATTCTTTGAGCCAATTGCACTTTATATGGAAACAATTGCAAATCATCTTTCAAAATGCGCTGAAAGCTGATTCCACTGACGCCAAAATGCTGAGCGCGGTGATCATATAAGACATGTGGGTTCTTGGCAACATTATCTCTTACCTCTTCAACCAGTTCATTGGGACGTCTTAGCCGTTGATGAACGGCTTGTCGACGACCTCCCACTGTCCCGTGTTCAATAAAATTCGACTCCAAACGACGGATAGTGTTGTCGGACGGCGATTGTTGGAAATGATATTTTCGACGATATGCACGTTGAGTTAACACAACTGAACGACTATTTTCAATGTCAAGCGTCACTATTTCAGCGCATTTTTTCGGTGAATGAAGAAAATTGAACTGAATTGACGTTTCAAATACATATTTACTCAAGTCAATCGGTTGACAAATGTTAAAATTGTTCAATGTTTACATACCCACATAAAAGATGGCGCACCTTGTACTTCTATTTAAGCGTGGTGCCCAATGTGGGGATATTGCGTTAATCATTGCTTATGACCATTTTCAATTTAACAAAGTATTGTGGCAATAAAAATTCAATTTAAATTTTGTATTTTTGTATTTTTCTGTGTAAATTCTACATCAAGTTATTTATTTAATATTGCATAATTTTTAGATGACTTTAATAGATTTGGTTCAAAACACGCATTCTTATTAAAATTTACGACTCTCATCTTTCATCATGCGTTCATCACTCATTAAATCATTGATATTATCAATCTGGGTTTCATTTCATTTCATTTCATTTACTAACGATTGAGTATGTAAATGAGTGTGAATATGTCTGTATATTTCTAATTGACAAAATAGCCTTGAATAAAATTGCTTGAATACGTTTTTAGCACAAGAAATTTATATTCATTGACTTGAATATGTTTGAAATACACATTTTATTAGTTTGTTATTCGTAATGCGCTGATAAGGAGTGCTAACTGTTCTAAATAAAAGAGTTCAAGTATTCAGTCTCTTCTTCTCTTTTTCATATACAGACATACGTACATACGTACATACTACATATGTATATACCATATGTACATATTGTATGAAGCTGTATAAAAAAGTTGGCGAAACAGAAATGATTTTCAAGTTCTGAATCTCAATTTTGTGCCATATTGTACATTTAGCATGAAATAAGATTTATTTATAGACGTTGCCTGAAGTTTTTTTTATGGTCATGCAGGTTATCATTTTGAAGTACCGATTTCCACCAATTATTATCAAAATTCGTTGAAAATCTGAAAGTAGAGTGTCCAAAATTTTGTTCGAAAGTATGTGGAGCGTACACGAAATGAATTGCGTGCGTAAGTGGGACGCCCTACAGAAGTTTACTTCTTCAGAACGGGTTAGCATTTTGAGTTTTCAGGTTAGGTTTAGTAATCTTGTAAAAATCAGAGTCTATCGTAGGCATTACAGGCGTGGACGAATGAATTTTTAACGATGTGCTGATCTATGCAAACGATAAGCCTTGTCTAGTTCAGTTTGATGCTCTCCCGATCCCAGGTTTGCTACACCTGTATTAACTTCATTTTGAACAATTGAATTTCCAAAATGCTTGCACCGCCCTCTGCAAAATCATCATCTCCATCAAAATATTCATACTCAAAGCATGCGACTTTATTTGCTACATTTTTTGTCTAGCAATTGTTAGTTACTAAGAAGTTAAAAAGTTATTTCTGCTTCAAGGCAGTGATTCATCACTGAGTTTGTCTGAAAAAAAAACACAATTGGTTTTTAGTTTTCCAGGCGTTTTTTATTTGTATTATAATTTTTTTTTTAATATATGTATACCATACGTATATATGTAAATTGGCATCTAAACTAGGATTTTTTTTTGGTATATTTAGCTGTATGTGTGTATATGTGTATACAGATATTTGTAGAAAAGCAGAAGAAAAAGAAAAAAACACAAAACTATACAAATGCGATAATTCTACGTGCAAATACTTAATTTTTATACAAATACTTAAATACTTATTAATTGATTAATATAAATTCATAAATTAAAAAAATAGTTTCTTTGTTTTTATGTACATAGAATAAGAAGTAATAATTAAAATAATTGACAACTAATATTGCACCATTTGCGGCCAGTGTTTGTTCAATATTTCTATTTTAATTTTAAAGACTAGACAATCTCGTCGATATTTTCGTATTTGAGTGTAAACACGAGAGTTTAACAAAATGTATGTAGGCTGGTTAAGGAAAGAATGCACTCTAAATGAATTTGTTCGAATTCAAAATAAAAGTTATAACTTTATAATTGATGAGAAACTTAAAAACAATTGACGGAATTGAAATGGAAAATCTCACAGTACAATTTTAACCCTCTACTTCGCAAGCAGGCCTCTAGACAGCCGTCACCAAAACGGGTGAACCCTCTTAACTTTCATAAGAATGCTTTGGTTATGAGCTGTGATGTGTATTACAGCTGCTGGAAGCAATCAAAAAAGTTCAAAAATCTGAAAAAATTAATTATTTAAATTTAGTTTCAAAATTTTTGAGAAAAAAAAAATTTTCACCTGATACTGACGGTATATAAAATAGTCTATGACTAGCTAAGAATGGCTCAAACAACCACAATTGCTTTGAGTGATATTAACTTGATAAATCCACGCCAAATTATTTTTTTTTTTTAGTTTTTGAGAACAATGATTTTAATATCGATATTTATTTATTGTAATTGTATAAAAAAAAAAAAATATAACAAAAATTGGTAACTAGAGGGTTAAAGCTTCAAAATGATAACTTCGATTCAATTCGATTCAAACCAATTCAACTCAATTCAACTCAATTTAACTCAATTCAACTCAATTCAACTCAATTCAACTCACTTCAACTCAATTCAACTCAATTCAAATCAATTCAACTCAATTCAACTCAATTCAACTCAATTCAACTCTACTCAACTCAATTCAATTCAATTCAATTCAATTCAATTCAATTCAATTCAATTCAATTCAATTCAATTCAAATCAATTCAATTCAATTCAATTCAATTCAATTCAATTCAATTCAATTCAATTCAATTCAATTCAATTCAATTCAATTCAATTCAATTCAATTCAATTCAATTCAATTCAATTCAATTCAATTCAATTCAATTCAATTCAATTCAATTCAATTCAATTCAATTCAATTCAATTCAATTCAATTCAATTCAATTCAATTCAATTCAATTCAATTCAATTCAATTCAATTCAATTCAATTCAATTCAATTCAATTCAATTCAATTCAATTCAATTCAATTCAATTCAATTCAATTCAATTCAATTCAATTCAATTCAATTCAATTCAATTCAATTCAATTCAATTCAATTCAATTCAATTCAATTCAATTCAATTCAATTCAATTCAATTCAATTCAATTCAATTCAATTCAATTCAATTCAATTCAATTCAATTCAATTCAATTCAATTCAATTCAATTCAATTCAATTCAATTCAATTCAATTCAATTCAATTCAATTCAATTCAATTCAATTCAATTCAATTCAATTCAATTCAATTCAATTCAATTCAATTCAATTCAATTCAATTCAATTCAATTCAATTCAATTCAATTCAATTCAATTCAATTCAATTCAATTCAATTCAATTCAATTCAATTCAATTCAATTCAATTCAATTCAATTCAATTCAATTCAATTCAATTCAATTCAATTCAATTCAATTCAATTCAATTCAATTCAATTCAATTCAATTCAATTCAATTCAATTCAATTCAATTCAATTCAATTCAATTCAATTCAATTCAATTCAATTCAATTCAATTCAATTCAATTCAATTCAATTCAATTCAATTCAATTCAATTCAATTCAATTCAATTCAATTCAATTCAATTCAATTCAATTCAATTCAATTCAATTCAATTCAATTCAATTCAATTCAATTCAATTCAATTCAATTCAATTCAATTCAATTCAATTCAATTCAATTCAATTCAATTCAATTCAATTCAATTCAATTCAATTCAATTCAATTCAATTCAATTCAATTCAATTCAATTCAATTCAATTCAATTCAATTCAATTCAATTCAATTCAATTCAATTCAATTCAATTCAATTCAATTCAATTCAATTCAATTCAATTCAATTCAATTCAATTCAATTCAATTCAATTCAATTCAATTCAATTCAATTCAATTCAATTCAATTCAATTCAATTCAATTCAATTCAATTCAATTCAATTCAATTCAATTCAATTCAATTCAATTCAATTCAATTCAATTCAATTCAATTCAATTCAATTCAATTCAATTCAATTCAATTCAATTCAATTCAATTCAATTCAATTCAATTCAATTCAATTCAATTCAATTCAATTCAATTCAATTCAATTCAATTCAATTCAATTCAATTCAATTCAATTCAATTCAATTCAATTCAATTCAATTCAATTCAATTCAATTCAATTCAATTCAATTCAATTCAATTCAATTCAATTCAATTCAATTCAATTCAATTCAATTCAATTCAATTCAATTCAATTCAATTCAATTCAATTCAATTCAATTCAATTCAATTCAATTCAATTCAATTCAATTCAATTCAATTCAATTCAATTCAATTCAATTCAATTCAATTCAATTCAATTCAATTCAATTCAATTCAATTCAATTCAATTCAATTCAATTCAATTCAATTCAATTCAATTCAATTCAATTCAATTCAATTCAATTCAATTCAATTCAATTCAATTCAATTCAATTCAATTCAATTCAATTCAATTCAATTCAATTCAATTCAATTCAATTCAATTCAACTCAATTCAACTCAATTCAACTCAATTCAACTCAATTCAACTCAATTCAACTCAATTCAACTCAATTCAACTCAATTCAACTCAATTTAACTCAATTCAACTCAATTCAATTCAATTCAATTCAATTCAATTCAACTCAATTCAACTCAATTCAACTCAATTCAACTCAATTCAACTCAATTCAACTCAATTCAATTCAATTCAATTCAATTCAATTCAATTCAATTCAATTCAATTCAATTCAATTCAATTCAATTCAATTCAATTCAATTCAATTCAATTCAATTCAATTCAATTCAACTCAATTCAACTCAATTCAACTCAATTCAACTCAATTCAACTCAATTCAACTCAATTCAACTCAATTCAACTCAATTCAACTCAATTCAACTCAATTCAACTCAATTCCACTCAATTCAACTCAATTCAACTCAATTCAACTCAATTCAACTCAATTCAACTCAATTCAACTCAATTCAACTCAATTCAACTCAATTCAACTCAATTCCACTCAATTCAACTCAATTCAACTCAATTCAACTCAATTCAACTCAATTCAACTCAATTCAACTCAATTCAATTCAATTCAATTCAATTCAACTCAATTCAACTCAATTCAACTCAATTCAATTCAATTCAATTCAATTCAATTCAACTCAATTCAACTCAATTCAACTCAATTCAACTCAATTCAACTCAATTCAACTCAATTCAATTCAACTCAATTCAACTCAATTCAACTCAATTCAACTCAATTCAACTCAATTCAACTCAATTCAACTCAATTCAACTCAATTCAACTCAATTCAACTCAATTCCACTCAATTCAACTCAATTCAACTCAATTAAACTCAATTAAACTCAATTCAACTCAATTCAACTCAATTCAACTCAATTCAACTCAATTCCACTCAATTCAACTCAATTCAACTCAATTCAACTCAATTCAACTCAATTCAACTCAATTCAACTCAATTCAACTCAACTCAATTTAACTCAACTCATTTCAATTCAATTCAAATTTAGAAGAATGCACTCTCTTTTCAGCTTTGAGCGTTGAAAAATACTTTAGTGAACTTTTAAAATTCTTAGTATAATTTCGTAAAAGAATTTCTAATTGAAATTTGTAATACTTAGCTCTTTTTTTTGAGGATACAAATGCTCACCACACATATTTACACCCATTTGGAAAAATTATGGTTTAATTAAAACTTATATGGTACATATAAATAAAACATAAAAAAAATAAATTAAAAATTTTTACATACATAAATACATTGATCATACATATGTATTGTATTATAAATAGTTTCTATCGTATAATTGTTTGTGCACATTTATATTTTATTATTTGGAATTACTAAGCTACAGTGGTTGTGTCTATGTAAATGTGTACTTAAAATAAAGCTAAAAAAATAAACAAAAAATTTTAATGTTCTCAACATAAAAGTTTTAAAATACTGTACTGTTCTTTATAAACTTTTTTTTGCATGTTTTGTCTCTAAATCCATTTTAAATATAGATATTATTTTTGATATACATACATACATACAGACTTATGTATGTATGTATGTAGTCGTATCTGCGCATTACTACTGTCTATGAATGTTTGTATTCAAATATCTATGAATTTTTGCTTTTGTAAGCTAAAACCTACTAACTAAACAAAATATTCCTATGGACTAAGAGGGGAAAAATATAGTCCAAAGTATGTATGTTTATATAAAAGTAAAATTTGTTCATTCATAGTAACTACTTACTACAATTACATAACTACAAGTACTTTCTTTTCAAATAATTATCACAATTTGTTTTCTAAGTTCCTAAAAAAATGTTGGGTTTTATGTAATTTTTATCTTTTTCTCGGGTTTACAATGAATTGTTTAACTCGAACAAATAAAATTGGTTTAATGGTTTTTTTTTACTTTTCTAAAGTTAGAAATCAATTGAGAGTTGACTGTAATATTTTTATAAAATGTTTAACCGCTCAGGTCCGTTCCCGTACTACAACGTAGCTTAGCTCGTTCACCCTTAACAGTCCAAGAAGCGTACACGTATTCGAAAAATTTTCCGTTAAGAGCAACGATGAGTGAGTCTTGTCGTGTTCTTCTTGCATGAAATAGCCCATACTTTTTCTTCGGGTAAAAACTTTAAAAGTGTTAAACTATCACAATTTTATGAAGAAAGAAATTTTATTTAGAATGGAAAATGTTCAGTAAATATGTGAAAATGCAAGTATTTGTAAATTTGTTAGTTTTTTTGACTACATTTTGTACTGGTCACTTGAAAAGTTTCTAGCCTAACACAGCCTGACACATTACATAGCACTAGTGGAGCAGTGAGTTTATGTTCAATGTATGATTTCATCGTTCGTATGAAGACGTGAAAATCTGGCAATCCATTCTTTGTTTAACAGCTGCTTAAATATGACGTGTCACAGTGTTTTTTTAAAATGTAAAAATTGAAAAATTTGCAAAATCGTGCCATTATTGAGTATTTATTTAAAAAAGATTTATTTGGAAAACAAATCCATACCGATATGGTATAAATGTGTAAGGTGAATGTGCTCCTTCAAATGCAACAGTAAAAAAATTGAATTGCTGAATTTGAACGTGGTCGTACAAGTATTGAAGATGAACCACGCACTGGACGTCCAAAAAGTGCCCCGACACCAGAAATCATTGAAAAGGCATAAGTACATGTTATTGTTTGTGAAAATCCAAGTGCGACTATGTGTGAAATAGCTGACACCATAGGCATCTCAGAAGAACCAGTAAACCACATTTTACATGAAGAACTATGTACATATGGAAAAGCTGTTTGGAAAAGTAGTGCCGCATACGTTAACAATTCAAGAAATCTCGATCGAAAACGAATTTCTCAGTGCAATTTGGAACGTTTTAAGCAGAATAAAACGGATTCTAAGCGTCATTTCACAACTGTGGATTAGACCCTAAATTGAAACAGCAACGGTTACAGTGGACTGAAGCTGGATGTTTGGCGCCAGAGCACACAAAGCACCAACGATCGGCAAAAAGGTTATGGCTACTGTTTTCTGGGATACAATAGGGATTTCGTTGATTGATTATCTTGAGAGAGGTAAAACAATAAACTCAGAATACTATTGTAACCTTTTGGATAAACTGGATGCAGTAATTCGCGAAAAAAACCCGGGTTAAAGAGGAAAAAAATCATTTTTCATCAAGACAACGCACGTCCTCATACAAGTGTTTTCACAATGGCTAAATTCAAGAAGTTGCAGTATGAATTGCTTGGCCATCCAAAGTATTCACCAGATTTGGCTCCCAGCAACTACTACCTGTTCCGAAACCTAAGACAATTCCTTCGTGGTAAGCGTTTTTCGTCAAATAAAGAGGCTATAGCAGACGTAGAGGTATATTTTGCAGACCTGGGATAGATTTATTGAAGGAGCGCTGGACTAAGTGCATTGAACTGTTAGGAGATTATACTGAATAAAAAACCAAAATAACTGAGTTTACATATTTAGGCTACAAACTTTTCAGGTGACCCGTGTGAATATTGAATATTCTCGACAAGTGTTTCTTGGTTTCCAAATTTGACATTTTGTTTCGGGCAAGAAATGTGCTTTTTTGCGTTGCTACACTTTTGTACATTTGTCTCTATCAGACTTTATCGGAGAAGTATGGGAAAAGGAGCTATCAAGCAGTTCAAATATTCTAAAAGAAATTGACTTTACAAAATGTACTTTGAGTGAAGTCGATTTATTCGATTGCGTAGGCACCTACACCTCTGTATGTGATACCATAGATTGAGAACCTTTAGTCAAAACACACCGGCATAGGTAGAAGCCACAATTATAAATAAGGCTTAACCAATATCATAACTTGATAGATACTTGGAGAAGTTTCTTTTCGTTTTATCTTTTTCTGGGGTGGGGAGCGAGGCTTTATTCACCGCTTCAAAAACAAAACAAAAAACATCATTGTTAAATGGAGAATGGCGAACTCCAGAAAAATCCTATGTTTGGATTAGAAGAACGAACATTATTTGCATATTCTTGCAAGAGAATTCTTCTTTTGTGCTTGTCTTTTAAACTTTTCAGAAAGCAATTCAGTAAATCCTTAAACACGATCGCAATGCGTACTAAGTACTAAGCCAGAATGGGATAATTTCCAGTCATTTCGAATGGGCTCGTCTTCGTTGAATGTGTGAAATTGTTCTTTGGTGAAAAGTCGACTGGTTGATCCTGCGTGTTATCACTTTGTGAATTGTAGAATTGGACGGTCGTCGTTGTCAGCGGCAAGTGATGCGTTGCAGGGGCAGAGGAAATTATCGTGTCATGCTGATACACTGCTGTTGGATCTGTTTGATTCAGAGCCAGTGGCTGTATAACGCTGATACGCTTGAAACGTTCATAATCCTCTTGCGACATGGGACTGGTAAGCATGGTGTAGGATTTCTGATGGTGATCTGATGGTGCGGCAGCCATTGTAATAATTTGTAGGTGCTGTGTTGAAGAAGCTGTCAGTGTTGTGCTGGATGTTGCTGTGGCTGCTGTGGCTGCTGTGGAAGGTGTGCAGCAATATGTGGCTAAAGTAGCTGCTGCTGCTGATGCTGCTGCAACCGCTGCCGCTTGTTGGCGATCTTTTTCCTTTTGTAGCAGTTTGATGGCTAATGTTGATTTTGCCGAATCACTATTGTTGCTATAGTGGGAGTGTGCTACTGCGATGGATTTGGTTGGTGTTGTCTGTGCATCTGCTGTTGCTGCTGTAATTGTAGTTGTTGCAATTGAGGATGACGATGATGATGTTGTTGATAAGGTGCGCGCACCAGTACGCCCTGATTCTCCGCCTGCTCCTCCTCCGGTTTTGTCACCACGATGATGACTCTTCATGCAAGATGATTCTTCATGTTTATAGAGATAAGATTTTAATGCAAATGCCTTGCCACATCGGCCACAAGTATGGGGTTTCGTATTTGAGTGCGTTTGAATGTGGGCGCGTAAGTTAGACTTGTCAGCGAAGGCCTTGTTGCAAACGTTGCATTTAAAGGGTTTCTCACCTAAACAACGAACAAAATTCAAGTTAGATCCAGATTTATGTATGGTATAAGGTCGATCAACACTTACCAGTATGCGTACGTATGTGCCCCTGCAACAACCACGGTCTGGAGAAACACTTGCCACAATATTGGCACTCACAGCCTTGATTATGCGTGCGCACATGCATCGAGAATGCCGGCATTGAGACGTAGACCTTTTCACAGTAGGGACATCGTCGCGCCTTCTTGTCCATGATTGACCTAAAGCATATAAAAATTCAATTAACGCGATTCAAGTGATTTCTAACTAGTCTTAGTACCTATGTGTTTGTCGATGCCTTGCCAAATTGGACGATGTCGAATACTTTTTGCCGCACTCCGGGCAAATATGTTCATCATCGAGTAAACTGCCATTGGAATTGCCGCCTGAGTCGCATACGATATTCATAATTTGATCGGCATTGTATGCTCCCGCCATAGCATTACTGCTGCTACAACTTGCACTACTGCTGCCTGTTACAAATTGCAGCTCATCTCCGCTGCAACTTGGTATGCTGCTGCATGAATGCTCATCATAACGCGAATTATCCGAAATGGTCGAGCGCCGTAATTTCTTTCGATCGAATACTTTGTGGCTATAATAATTTGAGTCATCGTCCGAGGATGAATAGAATGTTGCCGTTGTTCTTGTTGCGGTGATTTGCTGCAGTTGTATTATGTTGTTTCTGTTTGCTAACAATCCGGAATTATTATTGTCATTGTTGATGCTATTGTTGCTGATACTTTGAAATTTTTCATTGTCTTCTATTTTTGTTGCCATCATTGTTGCTGGCACAACATTTGCCGTCGTACAATTACGACGACTTGACGTCCATACGTTACTGATGCTGATGCCACTACGAGTGATGCTGGCGGTTTCGTTGATTACCTCCTTCTCCGCTTCCTTCACTATGTCATGATCATTGTGTTTTATTATTAATATTGGTTTTCCATCTGGCCTCTGACTGTTGCCAGTGGCTGTTTCTTTGATCGTCGCCTCAACATCTGTTTTTATTACGACATTTAGCATTTCTTCATCGCGACACTCTTCCATTACTTTATTGCTATTGATGTAGTCTTTGATTTCTGTTACATTTGTGGTACTTAACCGACCAGCGGCTAATGTTACTTCAGCCAATTGCGTCAGATTGTAGAGTTCCTCTGGAATGGCGGCGTTGGCTTGTTCTTTGGTCATTTTGAGTCAATGCTGGACGGTGGATGGATGGCTTCTGTAATTCTGTAATTATAAGAAAAATATTTAATAAATAATTCACATTTCAGAAAATAATTTTTGAATGGAAGTTTTAAATGAAATTTCTATTTTATTGGGGGGAAAAAACAAAAATATAAACTTAAGTACTCGTATTTCTTCAGACGTAGAGAAAAAACCAGAGAACCCATTAAAAACGACCAGAGGGAAAAAGACTTGATATGAAAAATAATTAATATTAATTGATGAAATTTCTGATTTTTCTTTGTCTAGCAGATATCACTAATGTCATCTCGAGAATGTTAACAATTATCACAAGACCAAGTTTATGTTTGTATGTATGTTTGTATGTATTAGTGAACATCTGTTTTTCGCATTAACGAAAACCCATTGGCATTGTATGCTGATTTCAAAATAGAATCTCGAAATGCTTCCATTATCGAAAATAACTAATGCCAAAAGAAAAAAGGACAGAAATATATAGAATCTTCCCAACGTCATATCATAAGAATTTCATCAAACAGATGGGTCATATTATTATAATATAAGTACATATTTAAAAATATTATATTATCTCCTTCGGATATGTAAGTATGTATGTACCATACATATGTCCGAGACCAAGAGACCACAACCAACATCATCATCTTCATCCAACTCTCCACCACTTGCCACTTGCTTTCTTGGGCCACTTGCCACACTGATGTAATATTGATGATGCTGATGATTAGTGAGAGTGTGGTGGAGGAGGGGTAAGGGGGCGGGGAGAGGGGAGTGGGGAAAAGGTGAAACAACCTGCTAAATATGTAAAACTGCGTCATTTCTCTTTCAGACAAAAAACTCATAATTTAATAAGTTGAATTCAATTGAGGCCAAAAAATAAAACAAAATTTTCAGCATCCACGTTCTTTTTTTTCTCTTTTTTTTATTCTCTTGTTGTTTATCGTTTTTGTATTATTTTTTAATCTAATAGAAATCAAATAATGAGCATGAAGCACAGAAATAATAAACAACATTAAAACTAAAAGTGTTTTTTTTATTTTGCCGTTTTCTATTTAATCAATTTATAATTATGTAAGGATTAAGATCAGTGTACGAGTATGTAGTGTAAATTTAAGTGAATGCGTGTGTGTGTTTGTGTATGTATGTGTGTGGAAAATAAATGTGTTCGAAAATGCCGCTAAACAAAAATGCCAAAAGAGGACACTCAGAAATATACCGACTGCATAGATACGGATACATGTGTGTGTGAGTGTGTGTCTGCCTGTGTGTGTGTATGATCATAAATACATACATACATAGTTATTCGTTTATGTACATAATGTAAAATTATGTATGCATGTGCTCATTTTATGTTGTTGATTTTACTTAAGTTGTGGAAATAATTTTCGATTTTTGTACTTGCTTGTTTTTTATTTATTTATTTTTTTGGCAAATTAATGAACTTAATTAAGTGAACATTGTGTATTTGGTTTTTGCTTTTGCACCCTACATCCAGGCACGGGCATTCATTAGACAAACACTTTATATTATTAAACAAAAAAAAAAGGTTTAATATGAATTTCACTGTTTTGCTTTCAATCAATTTTGTGAAAGCTTAACTTTTAATAGCCCATAAAAAACGACTAAGAAATTGTTTAAAAAAAAATTTTTATTCTTAAACCAAAGGAACGAATGGGTGAGCTTCCGAATGAACTAAAAGAGGCGTTTAATGCCGAATCCGAACGGCGAAGTGAAAAGCTTTACATAGCAATTTTTACTCTTGTAGGTTTGCCTGCCAAGAGGTGGTGCCGTGTAGAAAAATTATTTTTTCTATTTTTTATTTTGCCTGTGCCGAGATTCGAACCCCGGACACTCTGCGTAGCAGTCCAACGCACTACCACTACACCACAGCGACCAAAAAGGTCATTGCTCACATAAAAAAATAAGTATACGGCTGTCTACCGCACTACAACCACAGCTCAGGCAAGAGCAGGCAGATTTAAGAGCAAATCGCTCGTTCATCGACACTTTTACCCTTTTAATGCAGCACTAAAACCAAAAACTGGCCTGGAAACTTGCTTTTATTTTAGATTTAAGATTTGAAAAACTTATTGTTTAGTTTCTAAGTATGTATAGAAAGATTATATAAAAAATAAAAGATTAAAAAAAACTATATAAATTGTATATATATAAAATTGACTCGTGATTCGTGACATCTAAACATTTCCCCCAAAAGGTATTTTCATTGTCACCACACAGTAATTATCACAGGAATTGTCGTAATTCTGTACGAAATAAAATTCTTATTTCAAAATTCTGTATTTTTAAATTCTGTAAAATTTTGTTTTCCACATTATCCAAATCAAAAGCGTATTAAGTAAAAAATTTAAATATCGCGCTCTACTATACAAGAGGATTGGACTTAACTTTCGGTTTTTCATTTGCTAATAAGTAGCTTGGTAAGTTTAATCAAATCAATAAAAACAAATCACAATCACTGAACAAATTCTCGATTTATTTTGGATAATATAGAAAAAGTTATGTACCTATTTTTCGAAAAAAGTATATTCGCATAACCTCAATTATGTGTTTTTATATATAAGTCGCAGTTTACCAATGCCAACCCGGGTGACCTCAGCCTCTCCCAAATTTCTTCATGAACAATTTGGATTTAGTTTATTGAAAAGAGTTATCAGTTTCAATATACATATTTTAAGTAAGTGTGTTATAAAAAAAGTAAAATAAAGGATTTTTGGCTCCTCAAGCAATGAATCGATGAGGATGGACCGAACGGCAATTTTTGTAGGTACTAAGTTTGACTGACACTGCTAGTTAATTTTATTATTTTCAAATAACAGCAGCCGCCTTTGCTGCCAAATGTCTGTCCATTTATTGCGTTTCACTCTTCTACTTACCTTTAAATTTTTAATTCTATCGTATAAAAAAACCTCATCTTCTTCCGAGAACTCCGACGCTTATTTACGCAATACACGCTGCTTTCTGTCTGTACCTCCAAGATTGTTTTCAATTATTTTTTCAATTATTTCCCATTTAATTATCCTCATAATTAACCTGAAAAGAATAATAATATATAATTATACATTTTATTAGTTACAATAATAATATTTATAAACTACTTACTTGTTAAATATATTATTTTCAAATAACAGCAGCCGCTTTTACGGCTGATCTGGTCAATATTAGAGGGAGAGCCGCACGCCCAAACTCTCGAAGAACTGCTTTATTTTGCTGCATAGTGTTGTTCTCTTCATGGTAGTACTACGACAACGGTTTGCTCATACACATCGTCCTTAGTTTTATAATACAAAACTATTTTTGAACATTTCCATCACGGTGCTACTAGACATTAAAAGCACTGAGCTATTTTTAGCTGGGGCATAGTTACGTTCTCAGCGAAACCAAATAAAGTTGAATTCACAGCTCGAGTTGGTAATGGTTTCAACTTGTTCGGCATCTTCCATGTCACATTCCAATTTGCCAACTCTTTGACCAATGGATGTGTGTATTCTCAGTGCAGAAAACGCCCTAGAACTAGAACTAGGCACATTTACCTACAAAATTCACCCGGGTGAATTTATGCTAGGCAGAAGATTAAAAGGACGAAAATTACATTTTACGAGTATTAACAGTATCAAGTTCACTACTACAAAAAAGTAGAAGTAATTGTATTTTACGCTCTGCTGGTCCCTGTCAGAACTTTTGCTCTTAGTTACCGATATAGTTTATATATTAATTGTTCGTAAATTTTGTTATTTATTGAACTTTTATTATTGTAAATTTCAGTTAGATAGATAATATTTTCTTAACACCAAAATACCTATAAAAAAAATAAAGAGACTTTTAAAAAAGCTGTATTCTCAAGTCGCTGTGGTCGCTGTGGCGTAGTGGTAGTGCATTGGACTGCTACGCAGAGTGTCCGGAGTTCGAATCTCGGTACAGCCAAAATCAAAAAGTAGGAACAATAATTTTTCTACACGGCACCACCTCTTGGCAGGCACTGGCAAACCTACAAGAATTAGAATTGCCTATGAAAAGCTTTTCACTTCGCCGTTCGGATTCGGCATTAAGCTGAAGGTCCCGTCAATTCATTTGCAAATATAACACGCACAACATGAGTGGGTGCGAGAAAGCTCTGCCTAGGCTCTTCATGGGCTGTTGTGCCATTAAAAGTAAGTTTTCTCAAGTCGTAGTATTTAATTTCGGTGGAATGGGCTCAATCAATTTCATATAATATTAATGATAATAGGGAGTCTCGTAGTGAGCTGCATTGAATATTACGCAAAAATGTTTATGCAAATGTATGATTTTACACTTTTGTTGTTTAAATTCACATACATACTCGCAATTTACAATCCAAAGAGATTTTGGAAAATAGAAATTCATTTTTATTAAATACAGAATTTTGCAAATCCATAAATTTACATTAAGATTGTGGTCTTTAGCGATGGTTTTGTCTTTGCTGAATTTTAAGACTCTAAGAATCTTGAACGTGATCGATTCTTTATCATTTATGGACTACTTTTTACTACCGTTGGAGTTTCGTTCTAAGGCCAGGCGTGAGTTTTCTGAGTTTAAATTTCGAATCAAAGCTGATCCAGCCCGATTTTCGTCGCCTGTAACGTGAGTGGAAGCATTTCCTATGAAGTTCTATTCTATTGTACCAGGTGTAAAAGTATGAAACCCGTAATGAAGTATGAAACCTGTGTCGCTAGGTAAAACTATACGGTCTGTCAAACCAAATCATTGGGGCTATTTCTTCTGTTATTTAGTTAACTATTTAGTTCTGTCAACAATATTCAGTTCAAAAACAATCAATTTTTTGTCGTAAAAATGTCGAATTTTGTGCCGACATCATTGATTTTCTGTTTTCAATTGAAGAAATCTGCTTTGGAATCTCATCGATTGCTTGTGGAAGCTTACGGACAGCACGCTCTAGGCAAAACACAGTGCAACGATTGGTTTAAAAGTTGAAAAGTGGCGATTGAGATGCGGGTATCGAAGAACGTGGAAGACCACCGAAAAACTTTGAAGATACCAAATTGCAAGCTTTACTCGATGAAGTTGATGGTCAAACGGAAGAACAACTTGCAGAACAATTATGGTAAATGTGACCCAAAAATGCATTTCTCAACGTTTAAAAGCCATGAGATTGATTTTGAAGGTGGGTAGGTGGGAAGATGGGTGCCGCATGAATTGACTGAAAAACAGCAAGAAAATCGATAAACCACCTATGAAATGTTGCTTGCCAGGTACAAAAGAAAGTCATATCTTTATCGAATTGTTACTGGCTGGTGTTGAAAAATGGATCTATTTAGAGAATCCCAAACGCAAACGATAATATGTTAAGCCCGGTACACCGGCCAAATCGACAGCAAAGTCAAATCGGAGAGAAGACAATGCCCTGTGTTTTCTGGGATCAGCGAGGTGTTATCTGGTTTGACCTTCTGAAACCAGGTGAAACAATTACTGGGCAAAGCTACCAACAACAATTGGTAGATTTGATCCATGACTTGCCAAAAACGTCGAGAATATCAAGCTAGGCAACACAAAGTGATTTTTCTTGATGACAATGCACATCACATCGGACAAAACAGACTCGGGAATCGGTAGATTCGTATAGCTGGGAAGCCTTCCGCCATGCGGCTTATTCACCAGACTTGGCTCCATCTGACTACCACTTATTTTCATCAGCACTGAGCAGCACTTCGATTCGTACGACAATGTGACAAAATGGCTCGATGACTGGTTTGACTTAAAAAACGAACAGTTTTTTTGGTGAGACATTCAAAAATTGCCAGGGAGATGGGCAATTTTTTGTAGCTAGCAATAGCCATTACTTTGAAATAGAAGCATTTTTCTTAAATAAACGTGAATTTTCTTACAAAAAAAAAAGCTGATCCAGCCCGATTTTCGACCGGTTTCATACTTATACACCGGGTATTTGTAGGATTGAAGTTTATTTGAAAATTAGAGGCTGCGTTATAAGTCACCATTTAAAACCTGCGATTTACTTTCAGCTGTTTCAGTTCTCATAAATCATAAAAATTAATTAAGAAATATACAAAATGCCCGGTAAAATCTATACATTTTCTACGATTCAGATTTTTGTAATACCAATGCTATAGTTAATGTCATCTCTGCCGATAGTAAAAATCGGCCATTCGCTTTGTTTGTTATTCTGGCATTAATTTATTAGTACAAGCAAAATGTTCACATTTATTGAGAGCATGAGTATCGCCGATACTCATTCACTAATCTTCTTTGAATAAAGTTATTTCGTTTTGTGTGTGTGTTTTTTTTTTTTTAATATTATAAACAATTTGTTTAGAAATAAATTGTTTTCATTTCTTTTTGTTTTGTATTTAATTTTACTTAAAATTTTTTTAAATCTTTTTTCTCTTAAAAAATTAAATAAAAAATTGTACATGAAATCGGAACATTTTTATTCAAAATTCTTGAACACTTGGAGCTATTGAAAAACAGAAAACGCTGACATCTGGCAAATTTATTAAAAAAGAAAAATAAATTTAAAAAAAATTGAGAAAGATCTACGAGTTGTCTATGTTTATGGTAAAAATGTTTATAATTGCTTGTGTTTGATAATATTTTAAGTGTCATTTATGAAATTCGCATGCTTTTCTGACAGGTAACGTATATTAATTATGAGTTTTTTTCATGTTAAAGAATTATTGTTCAGAAAGTTATATTTACTATGTATACCATATACTTACTATATATGAAATATGTACTAAATATTATAGTTAAAGTTTTGAGAAATAAGAAGAAAATGTTAGTATTTCCGATACTAGAAGTATTTTTACATCTAAATATACTTTTACCAGCAGTATTAAAATAAAACAAAAACAACAAAAAAAAATAAAAAAAAATTTAAAAAAGTAAAAAGGAAAGTTTTGAACCGCAAAGTTCAAAATCCTTTTAATGATCGCAAACAAACTGCACCTATTGTAAATTGTATTTGTTTTTATGTGTACATATGTTAATGTTAAAAGTGAACTCTACACTATGTCTGTCTCTCTGAATGTCTGTCCAATACTAAACTACCATATATGCATGCCTGAATATAATCGCGGCATTGGCAGGCGGTGTCTTCATTATTGTTTCTATTTTTGAACAATTTTTCTTAGTTTACATTTAAGTTCAAACTTGAAAATATTGAAATTTAAATAAACAAAATATCGCATATTGAAGAATAACAAAAGAAAAGAAATGCATTCTACTTTATACAAACATACTCGTACACACGTACATATGTATGCACGTATGAGTGAGAAAGAGTTACAATTGCACCAATACCACCACTGCTACCATCATCGCAATCACCATTACCACCACAAACAAACGCAGAAACCACCTCCCGTGACCGCCTGCTGTGGTGTTCTTGAGAAAGAAACTATGCATACGAGTACATACATAAGTACTACATATGTAAATTCTCTATGTATAAATGAGTATGCGATATGTGAGTGCAATATCGGGAAAATTTAATAGTTCATTCAAATGTATACAGATAGTTAAATAAGGAGTGTACACGAAAAAATATATCCCTCGAAAGAGGTATGTACTACCATATGTATGTTTTTCCCTCAAAACAACAATATTTTTTCTAAAATAAATTTGTTTTGTTTTCCTTAAATGTCGTGTTTACAACTTCCACAACCCAACATTTTAATAAACTTAATTTCATCACAAGCAAATTTGCACTTCATCACTTACTCCTTTCATCATCTCATGAACAGTTGAAGCACTGACTTTCTTGGATGATTCGTTCCATTTTTTTTTTGTTAAAAACTCCTTTTCTTTTTTAGACATGTCTTTTGTTTTACGCTTACGGTTACGCTTTACCATAGCCCAATTATGCTCAATAGGACATAACTCTGGGCAATTTGGTGGGTTGCATTCCTTTGAGACAACAGATACACGTTTATCATCATGTACATTCTATCAAAAAAGTACCGGTACTATCAGATTAGACCAAAAATAATACTGGGACATTGTGGCTTCTTAAAAACACTTTTTCAAGCACTCGCCTCTGTACACTTTTTGATTTATGAACCCTTCTTGATTATCAACCCAGTGGTAACAAAAGTTTCACCCATTTTTCCACAAGTGCATATTGCCTTCCAAATTAAAAATTTTTGGGAAATTTAGACTGTTTTCGGCTATTGAAATTTTTACGGAATGGGTCTAATTTGAGCTGTGTCCAGGAAATTGCTGAAAGTCACCTTTCACGTAGGTTTCGTCATCCATGCTGCAGCATTTGAATTTTGTTACGAAATTTTTGTACAGATTTCAGGCTCGAATCTGGCTCTGGAATCTTTTGCACCTTATATGATTTAAAATGAGCATTTCTTTAATTTTTTAGAAATTAGTTTTTGAAGTTGCAAGTTTGGAAGTAGTATCGCTGATTGATGCATTTTGACTTCTCTCCAAGTGGGTCTTTTGCAAAATTTTCTGCCGGTAACTTTAATTCTCTTAACAGAAAGATGCTTTTTATTTCGATTTACTGCTGCAATGCTGACACCCACTAAATTTACAACCTTTTTCTTGAGTTCATGAAGGATTTTCATATACATTCTATCAAAAAAGTACCGGCAAAAGATCATATAGAAAGCCCGCTTAAGGGGATTATAAAAATTATTTCTGTTGCTCAGTTGTCATCACTGTCTTCTACCCTGACATGAAGTTTGAGCTTGATCTGTCATTTAGTTTATTTACAGTACTCGAATTTGTCAGTTCATCTCAAGTAAGTTTTACGATTTTTACAATGAATAAAAATATCGAACAAAGAATTTGTCTAAAATTTTGTATTGCAAAATGGAGTTTCGTGTACCGAATTGCTGAAAATGTTACAAAAGGCTGACTTTATCTTTATAAAGTTGTCGAGATGTGGTGGAAGATTTGCCTCATTCTGGCCGGCAATGTTGACTGCATTCTTCGATAATCGCGGTGTTGTGCACTCGGAATTCTTACCAGAAGGTCAAACGTTAAATAAAGAATATTATCTGGGAGTTATACGGCGTTTGAGAGAGTAAATTCGTCAACAAATTTTATTATAAGAAAACTCATGGATTTTGCACCACAACAACGCACCATCTCACAAGGCTATCATTGCGAACGAAGTTTCGGTCCAAAAACTCAACAAATATCACCGAACAACCATGAAACAAGTATGAGCCAAAATCAATCTTCTTCAAAATCAATCCCATGGCTTTTAAACGTTGAGAAATGCTTTGTTGGGTCACATTTAATAGTTCTGCAAGTTGTTCTTGCGTTTGACCATCATCCTCATTGAGTAAAGCTTGCAATTCGGCATCTTCAAAGTTTTTCGGTGGTTTTCCACGTTCTTCGTTTCTCACATCAAAATCGCCACTTTTCAACTTATTGAACCACTTGTTGCACTGTGGTTTGCCTAGAGCGTGCTGGCCATAAGATTCCACAAGCATTCGATGAGATTCCAAAGCAGATTTCTTCAATTGGATACAGAAAATCAATGAAGTCCGCATATCGTAGTTTGTAGGCACAAAATTCAACATTTTAACGAGCGAAAAAAAATATGTTGTTGTATGAAACTTGATTGTTTATGTACTGAATATTGTTAACAGAACTAAATGCGAAGAAATGGCGCCAATGATTTGATTTGACAGAGCGTATAGTTTTACCTAGCGACACAGAGATAGTTTCATACTTGTACCACCTGGTGTTCACCTGATATGGCTTCGGCTGACTTTTTTCTCTTTCCAAGCTCAAATTACCACTTCAAGGCACGCATTTTCAGGCGATAGAAAACATAAAAGAGAATTCGCGCCGAGAACTGAACTTGATTCAGGAAAATGCGTTTTAAAAATGTTTTGATGATTGGATTATTCGTTGGCATGAGTGTACTATTTCGGAAGAGGGGCCTACTTCGAAGGCGATACAATAAACTCTGTGTTTGGCATTTCGCTAAAAGAATTTTCTCATATGGAAAATGAAATAACAAACTTTTGAAAAAATCAAAACCTACTCATATCGCATGTATTTAAAATTGTTTATAAAGAAAAAAAAATGTAGGATATTTCGTGTACGCTCCTTATACAGGAATGTTTGTGTGTAAGTGTATATGAATGTGTGTGTGTGTGTGTGTGTGTGTGTGTCTGTCCATGTGTTTTACACTTTAATCAACCATATTGAATACATCAATCGATCGTTCAATAGATGTGCACAAAAGAGTTAACCGCTACCGATTTAGTAATTTGTTTACACGCATTTCACATGTACCATAGTACATATAGGTAATATAAACAGTAGCAAATTGAAAGAGAAAGGGAAAAACGAAAGGGAAAGGATTGGGATTGAATATAATTATCCTTTTGAAGTTCATGCGCGTTTTATTCGGTTTTATAAATCCTATTGATTTGTCGTAAACACAAAGTGATTTGTCTGAAAGTTGAATTACATTTCCTTCCATAGCATTTGACATCTGATTTGTTAGTATTAAGCGCTGGCACTATCAGGTTCATTTGAAACCATTGTTATGCCTTGTCGGAAATAGATGTGATTTCCGACAAAGCATTTTTTTACTTTCTCTCGTTGCACATGAACTGAAGTTGTTATTGGTCGTTAACGTCTAAAATTTTTGGTAAACTTAGTGACACTAAACAGATTGAATCTTGAAGAGAGAAGTGATAATTTTACTAATGAAGATATTTTTCAATGTAATTCTTAAAATTTGGGCAACACAAAAAAATACATAATTAAGCACACCAGATTACAATGAGGACGATTTGCTTGTTTGCTGCAAGACTGTCATAACTCAAAAAACATAAATTCTGGGCAAAACACATTTAAACTTTTCAATTTACTTAATTATCACTCCATACAATTGACAACGACAAATATTCCTTTTAGAAGTTGTAAAGTTAACTGAAAGTCATCTTTGGATACATAAGGACTGCGTCGAATTAAATTGTCCGTTACATTTCTTCCCATACTGTGCTATTGAAAGACTCAATATCAAAAATTTTTATCTTAGTAGCTTTGAATTAAATGTCAGAAAATATTATGTGTCAGTTAAAGATAATAAAAATTTATTTACCGCAAAAATGGCAAACGAAGTGGAAGTGCGAGAAAATATTATTAAAATTTTTCAAAAGCAACCTCATTGGTCATTCAAAAAAATTGCCAAAGAGGTAGGGGCTAACCCTTAAACCATTTCTCGCGTTATTAAACGTTTTAAGGAAGAACTGCGTATTGATCGGAAGGAAGGTTCTGGTAAAAAGAAGGGGCACATGACTGTGAGAAGACGAAGAACGTTGTGACCATTTTAAAAATTCAAACATTTCTGATTGCTCAGAATCTTTCGTGCGCAAGACTAAGAAGGAAGCTGGGCTGAGGACGTACAAAGTTCAAAAAGTTCCGGATTGAAACGCCGTGAAGAATGAAACCGCAAAACAACGAGCGAAAATGCTGAGCCGAGATTTTGTCAAGAAATTTGAATGCTGCATAATGGACGATTAAACTTATGTTTTAGCGGACTTTTCCCAGCTACATGGCCAGGAACTTTATACAGCTGATTCTCGAGGAAATATCGCTGAAAAATTCAAAGCCAAAAAAATTACAAAATTCCCAAAGAAATTCCTTGTTTGGCAGGCAATTTGTAGTTGTGGCAAAAGGAGCAGCACTTTCGTGACATCGGGTACAATCAACGGCGAAATATATTTGAAGGAATGCTTGCAAAAGAGATTGCTTCCATTTTTACGCCAACATGAAGTGTCCACGTTTTTTTGGCCTGACCTCGCTTCATGTCACTACAGCAAAACGGCCTTAGAGTGGTTCCAACGGAATAAAGTGATTTTGGTGCCTAGAGAAGCCAATTCACCAAACTGTCCAGAACTAAGGCCGATTGAGAGGTACTGGGCTTTAGTAAAAAGGGAGATGAAGGTAACCAAAAAAAGTGGCCAAAGACCTTCAAGATTTCAAAAGAAAGTGGTCTGCAGCAGCTGTGAGGGTGTCTACCATGGACACTACCATAAAAACATTAATGGAAGGGGTTACTGAAAAATTGAAACTTTTTATTAAAAACTAATAATTTGTGGTGTTTTTTTAAATTTTTTTAATCTAAAAATAATTTGCAAAATAAAATACTTTAGTTTAAAAAAATCGGATTAGTGGTTCAAAAGATATCATCATTTTTCTACCAGACAATTTTAATCGACGCACTCCTTACTCGAAAGCGTACGCAGATACACTTTAATATTAAGCGGCGATATGCAAGTATGCGTAAGTATATCGGAGATGGAGACATGAATTTCACTTGAAAACGGCAATTTCGAATTTGGCCGAATTTATCATTCTCCTTAACAATCAGGAAGTATTTTCGCTGACTTTCAATCTATGAATTACGTTTATCATCGCAGGCCATAGCTAAGAATTGCATATTTATAAAAATAATACAGATAATTACGCTTGACATTGATTGTACAAGTTTGCACACAAAAACGTAAATGAAAATTGGCTCATAATTTAAACCATAAAGAAAAACAAACGAACTACGTGAGAATGTCTTTACTCGTGTACATGCAGAAAGTGGCAGAAATGTTTTTGTATAATTTTTGAAATTATTTTTCAAATGTCAAAATATCAAAGACACACACACAGACACGAACACAATAGAATAACAATACAAACGAAATTTTAAAACAAGTGTTGCTGATGTGATGATTTCGAATTTATTTCTGCTATAATTATTATTAAAATAATTGATGAAAAATATTTACAACTGCATCATCACCATTACCATCATCATCATGTGAGAAATATGTACGTAGACAAATTCTTGATCATTTGTTTCTACAATTTATCCATTACGAATAATAATTCGTGATAGATAACATGAGGAAATAAATTTGCGACAATTATTCAGTTAGTCAGAGATTGATAAATCACGTACGTAATTAATCAAATTTTATCCATGAGTTTACATTCAGGCTCCGTAATAATTAAAGCCTTAGTACATGTGTAGTTATAACAATGGGAACTAAGACAATTTATGGTTATACCGTATCTAAAGGGTGATTTTTTGCTACTTGATTTTTGACGTTTATATTTCTGACAGTTCACGCGTGATTCTTGACATGTGTCAAACTAAAAAATGCTCAGTTTGGTTTGCCATTTCATCATGAATAGACTTACGCCTGAACAACGTTTGCAAATTATTCAAATTTATTATCAATATTCGTGCTCTGTGAAAAATGCGTTTTTATCGCAAAATTGTCTTCAGCGACGAGAGTCAGTTTTGGCTCAATGGATACGTGAATAAGCAGAATTGCCGTATTTGGAGTGAAGACCAGCCAGAGGCAATTCACCAGCTACCAATGTATCCCGAAAAATACACTGTTTGGAGCGGTTTATGGGCGGCAGCATCATTGGGCAGTACTTCTTCAAAGACGATGAAGGACGCAACGTTACAGTCAATGGAGAAAGGTACCGGTACCGTTCGATGATAACAGCCTTTTTTTGCCTATTGCGAATGCAAGAATTGGACTCGGCCGACATGTGGTTCCAACAGGACGATGCCACATGCCACACTGCACGCGAAACCATGCGAGGCGAATTTCGTGAGCAGTTAATCTCACGTTTTGGTGCAGTCAATTGGCCACCAAGATCGTGTGATTTGAACCCGTTAGACTATTTTTTGTGGGCCTTCGTTAAGTCTCCTGTCTATAGGGACAAGCCAAACACGATTGCTGTTTTGGAAGCCAACATTGAACACGTCATTGGTGAGATTCCGGCCGAAATGTGTGAAAAAGTGTGCAAAAATTGGGCCTTCAGAATGGACCACTTGAAGCATAGCCGCGGGCAACATGTAAGTGAAATTATCTTTTAAAAGTAAATGGCAGGAATTGATTTATCGATTCAAATAAAAATTTCATTCACTTTTGTAAAATTTGTGTGTTTTTTTGAATTTTCAAAAACCAAGTTTTTAACAATCACCCTTTACTTATTTATAAAAATTTTACATAAATATGAAAAGCCTGAAATCTGAATTTGACATTGGTTCCAACTCCACCTTCTTACTTTCAAATTTAAAAGTAAGTGGTATGAAGCTGGACTGTTGATTTTGAAATTAAGATTGTTAGCTTGATTTGGGCCGGCACAGACATCACATTTGAAGCCGTTTTTGGCCGCCGGTGTCGATGTCAGTTCTGTTACGACAATTTTGGATAAAATAGGTTTTAGTCAAAGGACACATCGAATAGAAATAACGCAGGATGACTTAAATATCACGAGGGTTATGCCCTTGATGTAGTCCGGAATGAGCAAGCCTATGTGGTTTTTGGTACCCATAGCAAATTACGTATATATTCCCAATAATTTTTTTCCCCCACTTTTGTTGGATTCCCATTCAAGTTCTGGCTGCTAACTGATGTACCGTAGTGGTAGTGCATTGGGCTGTTACACAGATTGTCCGGGGTTCTTATTTAATGGCACAGCAGCTCATGGAAGGACTAAGCCGAGCTTACCCGGGTACTCTGCGTAGCCGTCGGACACGCCGTCAACTACGCAACGGCGACCATTTTCAGCATTGTTTTCAAATTTGTGGTTTTTTGGTGTATGGCTCCAAAAGTTTAGGCAGAGATGCGGATGGATAAGCTCAATTTAAATCCATTAAAAATTCGTTTCGAAACCAATTTTAAGTTAGGGCTTTTGCAAATTAAGGCAGCGATATGTATGTATGTATGTATTATGAATTTTTTCTGAAAATTAACACACAGTGGAATTTTCTTTGTTAATAAAACCGAGGAAAAAATATGAAAATTTATATTTTCCATTTATTTTACGCAGAATCTATATTCTTCAATATTTAATGTGAGTGATTTACAAAAACAAAGAGGAAATTCTCAAACAATTTCTTGTGTATAGTTATTATTATTTTTATTATTATTATGATTATAATTGGGAACTTACCAGCAGCTATGCAAAAAGATATGATGAAACACAAACAAATAAACAAAATCGAAGATTGTCGATGGCGGGCGGAGGGCGCTGAATCTCAAGCAATAGACTAATTCTTCGGCGGCAGCAGCAATATTTAGATCGATGATTCAGTTAGCGGAAAAACGAGAGATCGAGATCGCCAAAATCGAAGCAGAATATCACCAATTTTCAATACGAATCTAACCGAAAAGTACTTAAAATTCAATCAAGTACTAAACTGTGTGGCTGGCTGGCGAAAGCAAAAAGTATGTATTTATTTTGATTTTTATTTTATTATTTCTAGTGTTCTTTTGTTTTTTTTTTCAAAAGATATCTTTTTCTTTATTTGCGTCGAATTGGCGAATGGAAACTTAGAAAAATATCAGTATTGAGAATTTCATCGTGAGGAAAAGTATGTAGAATACGCCGCACAGTGGAGTGGAGAAATGACAAAACAAAAACTAAAACTTAAACAAAAAACAAAATCCCGAATTTCAAAATGTAAATTCAATTCAATCCACCTGCCACATGCAATATTGTTATTTAAATATTTTTAATATTCTCTGCTCTCCTCTTCTCTCTTTTAAGTCATTTCAATTAAAAAAGTCTTTCTTCCGCACGCGAACGTACAACTTTGCTGTGTATTTTCCTTTTACTGAATAAAATATTTAATTTTTGTTTTTCTTCGTCGTTGTAGGAGACACGTTCAACACGTTCAATCACTTTAAAATCTCGAAAAGGACTGAGTTGTTTTTAAAAATACCACTTACATTTTTACATCTCGAAAACGAAACGTTTTCGACGAGCAGAGCGCAGCCAGAGATATTAACGGCAGTTAGTTAGTACCTACATGGCAACAAACAGCAACCAGAAGCAGCAGCAGCAGTAGCAGCAGCAGCTGCTGCCACTTCTTGAGATGGATGGATGCTGCCACCACCGCATATTGCTCCTCATCTTATACACTGCCACTACGCAGATCCCCATTCGGAGAAGGAAATGTGAGAGAGTGAGAGCAAAATATGTAGTGCGAGGATCGATCGTTGGATCGGGATCGTTGCGCTCAGCTGCGTGCGGCGCTGAAACAAGTGTGCTCTGTTAAAAATAAACACAGGCAATGCTTTTTGTTTTGCTGTTTCAAAACTCACATACAATTTTCATAAGAAAATGCTTCTACATTAAAGAAACAAAACAAAACAAAAACAGCCGCCAATCAGAGAAAGAGAGAGGGAGAGAGAGAGAGAGAGAAAGGGAGGGGGGGGGGGGAGAGAGCAACCAGTGCAATGAAAACAAAGATAATTTTGTATATGGTATTTTCTTCAAACAAAATACTTATAATATAAAAAACAAAGGTACGAGTACGACGATTGCATGAGGAGGAAAATTTGAAATACTGCAGAATATAATTGTTTTATTTCGAAATAGAAGACTCGATCCTATGTGCTAGAACATTGCCATCACCTCTCAGAGAGCATTAGCAGCAGCAGCGAAAAGCAACAAACGCGATGAAACGCACAAGGGGCAGGTAGACTCCGACACAGACTCAGCAATGGCAACTAAGCAGCAGCGTTGAGCAGCAACAGCAATTGCTCGTTGCACATAAGCAATGCGCAGAAACTACTTACCACCATACATGCATACAAATGGTTTTCTACAGATCGTTAGATTTTGGCTGATGTGGTCACCCTCACAAAGTATTCTCGCGTAGTGGTGTGCGCAGTGTCAAGAAACTCACAAAAGAATAAATAGACCCATGCCGATGATACGCAATTTGCCGGTCTCTGAGTAGGAGTAGGAGAATGTGATGCCTATTTGTTATTATTCTACCTGAATGGCGGGGGGCGTGGCGGGTGTAGTGGAATATTTTGGGGGATATTGCTAGTTTTCCGATGAATTTCAAGAGATATTTCAACATTTTCAAATATTTTGCGAATTATCTACTCAACATGCGCAGCATAGATTTCTCACTTTTCTCGCGTTTCATATAGTTTATTATTATTTTTGTTGTTGTTGTTGTACGTTTCGTATTAACTATTTGTTTTCTTTTAGATGATCGCAGCAGAGTCTCGTCGACTTCGTGTTGGTTGTTGATTTGAAATTGAACAATTTCATCACAGGTGTTCTTTGCGTCTTTCGGCAATGTACATATAATATTTAGCTGCTCATGGTTGAACATAATGAACTTTATGTCATTCTCTCTGTCAGGTGTGAAGAAATATGAATTCTATAATTTTTTTGTTAAAAATAAACATTTTACAGCTCGACAATAATTTAGGACAACATTTTAATAGCACTATCGGTTGTTTTTTAAACACTTTATGTACATTATTTTTTTTAAATATGTATGAATGTTTCTTTTCGAATATTTTCTTAAATATTTGACTTGATAATCTTTTATGCAAATTCTTAATGAGTGATCTCTTGTGTAACAACATGGGCGGTGTCTGTATGTACTTACCTAACCTGTGCATATGTACCATATTTTGTCCGATGGTACGGTGAGATCTTTGAAAACACTACTCACGATAAGTGTACATAAAGAATATAATAAAGAAAATGATAATCACATTTCTCAGAACAAAATAAAATTCTAGAAATTGAATGATGAAAATTTCACAATTTTGATCAGAAAATTTATCGGAGAAAGGTGACTAAAATGAAACAAAGTCATACTGAAGAATATTGTATAAGAAATACCACCGATAAAACTACCTAGATTGATAAATGAATCATTTCCTTTGATAAAGAGTGATTCATATTCGCATCTACCCAAATAAAATCAGATAGTCAAAAGCTTGATAAAGTGAAATTTCGATTTTTTTTAGTATGGAATATTTAAAAGCTGTGTCCAACATTTTACGTGCAAATTTTTCCTTATACCTTTTCCTAAAATAGATTCTTATGTGACGTTACGTTCCAAAATGGCAGAACATTTTTACGGGCTCTACTGACTGCCCAACCCGGACTTTCGGCATTATCATAATTAGGGTTTTTATACATAGTTAGGCCAATTACTTACATTTTCATGAGTGATAGAACTTCTTTGCTGTCTTGTAAATAGTATTACTTGACTTATACTTCTTCGTAAAGCCTTTTCATCCATTCTAAATAATAAAATCAAAGCTTGTGTCATATGTCAGGATTATTGATTATGGCGATGTAATGTTTTGACTCCCATTTCTCGGCATCTTAAACTCATAAAAAAGTATAAAATATACCCAATCCCAATCAAGACTGTCCAAAAAGTGATGATTGTATGTAACTGAATTCTAGGCAGTGGAGAAAAATATGTGATGTTTACAAGTCAGTTCAAGTTGACGTGATGGTTATTATGACGATATTTCCTATTTCCAGAACAACAGTATTCGTAAGCATGCATGAATGTGTGCAGGGTTATACTCACATAATTATGTCGTTCTTACACATCTACATCAACTAGCGACTTCGGATTGTATTAGAATAGAAACTCCGAAAAAACTTCCAGGTTCGTGACTATACTAATTTTTCGTGACTATGTTAATTGATGACATAAAACTTCGAAGATCTTTGTAATGTTCTGTGCTATAAAAACGACTGCAGCAGCGGAATACAGAGAATCACAGTTCGACAGTCTTAGTGAAAACATAAGTAAAGTGTGTAATATAATTGTGAAGGAATTTTTAAGTTTTTTGTTAGGTTGTGAATTTAATAAATTTCCAATAATTTGCTTTTAACACAATCCAGTGATCGAACCTTTTTTTATTTGTTGTGAATAAAATTACATTACAAACTAGATAATCGTAACAATAACTTTCACAAAACAAACGCTTTCCATATATGAGATATTTTTATTTAATTTGCTGTCTTGTTGAAACCAGTAAACGTCCAGACCTTTTTCACACATTTGTGGGCAGACATAATGAGACAACATCCACCGATAAGATTCCCATCGACTGTTCTGATCGACTTATCTGAAGAAAAATGTCGCAATGATGGTTTTGGCGCAAAAGTCGACCCAAGCAGTCACTTTTTTGTCATGCAATGGTATTTCATGGATCTCGTGTGAATTCTGTATTCCCCAAATGAGGTAATTTTGCTTTTTAACGGCGCCAGAGAGTGTGGAATGGGCCTCGTCGGTAATCAAAATTTGCTTCTAAGAATCAGGTGCAGTGTCAACCATTCGATCGACCGTTTGACCGTATTCCAAGCGACGTAGACGGACGGTCTGTTGGCAATATTCTTTGCGGCAATTTTCAAAATGCGCCACAAAATGCCAAAATGCTGAGCGCGGTGACGATACGACACATGTGTGTTCTCGGCAATACTTTCTCGTGCCGCTTCAACCAGTTCATTGGGACGTCTTGGGCGTTGATGAACGGCTTGTCGACGACCTCCCACTGTCCAGTGCTCAACAAAATTCGACACCAAACGAGGAATAGTGTTGTCAGTTGGTGCTTGTTGGCCACGATATTTTCGACGATATGCACGTTGAGTTAACACAACTGAACGATTATTTTCAATATACAGCGTCTCTATTTCGTCACTATTTCGATTTGAAGCGATTCCTCGTTAAAATTGTACTGAATTGACATTTCAAAAACATCTTTACTCAAGTCAATCGGTTGAGAAATGTTAAAATTATTCAATGTTTACATACCACCATAAAAGATGGCGCACCCTGTATGTATGTTAATCTCAGAGAAAACAATTCCAAATAGTACAACACTTAAGAGCATTTTAATATGACTAACTACTTATACCATACAAAGATAATGATCAAATTAGTTTCAATTGTTTAGTGATAAGAATTGCTCGATAAGATTCTGTAAAATTTATCACCACTTTTCCTAACTCGATTCTGAATCCTCTACTTGCTTATAGCCAGTGTTTCTGTTCATATATAAAGTGTTGTTTAAATAGGACTCCCAACATATATTAATGTATGAAGCTCGATTTGTCAATCGTCCGTGGAGAGAAAATACACAGGGCCCGGAACAGAAGATGATGATCAGCTATAAGCCTCTTATTTTTGTGAACTAAAAATTGTACTGAAGTCTAACTGGCACGGGTCCCTATAAAAACCGTGTGTCAGGGGGAAATGCTCATTTTCTCTCCTCCTTTCCTCAGGCCTTTCTATACAAATAAGGAGTGAGATCGAAAAAATCGGATAACTTTAAATTGTCCTAGCATTGAAATCCCTTATGCAAATTAAAAAATGTAAACAGTTTTGGAAAGAAAATTATCAATAAAACTAATTTGTTTGTTGTTTTTTACAGAATTCGGACAGCTTTTCCGGTATGCTTGCTATTAGCGCCTTTACTGTCATTTCTGAGACTCTCTTGGCGGCAGCATTCTACTTATTTCTAAAATCTTCCATGGATTTAGCTTTTTTGTTTGTTGCCTTTAATGTTCTTTTCACTAGAGCCCAATATCTCTCGATAGGCCGAAGTTCTGGGCAATTTGGTGGGTTGGCGATTTTTGGTACCAAGTTGATGTTTTGGTCTTCGAACAATTTAAGGGATACTTTACTGTAGTGGCAGGAGGCTAGATCAGGCCAAAAGAAAGTAGATACATTGTGCTTTATAATAAAGGGCAGCAATCTCTTCTGGAGGCACTCCTTCACATAAATTTCGGCGTTAACAGCGCCACTTGTTACGAAACTTTTACTCCTTAGCCCACAACTACAAATCGCTTGCCATACCAGAAACTTCTTCGGGAACTTGGACTTTTGTTTTGTCCTAAATCTTTCCTCAACTCCTCCACGTTCCTTTGCGGTGTAAAACTCTTGACCAGGCAATTTAGAAAATTTAGAGAACACGTATGTTTGACTCAACTGAAAGTTCACAAGTCAAAAAACATGTGGTCGCTGTGGCGTAGTGGTAATGCGTTGGACTGCTACGCAGAGTGTCCGGGATTCGAATCTCGGCAAGGGCAAAATCAAAAAGTAGAAAAAAAAATAATTTTTCTACACGGCTTTACCTCTTGGCAGGCAATGGCAAACCTACAAGAGTAAAAATTGCTATGAAAAGCTTTTCACTTCGCCGTTCGGATTCGGCATTAAACTGTAGGTCCCTTCCATTCATGTACAAATATAACACGCACAACATGAGTGGATGAGAAAAGCTCGGCCTAGGCCTTCCATGGGCTGGCACAACAGCCCATTAAAAGTAAAGTAAGTAAGTATGTTTCATCGTCCATAACACAGCATTCGAATTTTTGGAAAAAATCTGTCTTCAACTTTTTAGCTTGGCTCTGGGCTACCAAGTTCTTAGTAGCGTTCTTGTCGGGTACTGACTGCACTTTGTATGTTTTAAGGCCCACATATTTTTAAATTTTACGAACTAAAAACTCACTGCAACTCGTTTTTTCCGCCAATTTTCGATTAGACAACGCTGGATTCTTCTCTAAGAGAACAACGACTTTCTTCGCCTTTTGTGGAGACACGAAACCGCATTGCCTTCCATAATCATATTTTCTAGCAACTGTTAAGTCTGTATTAAATTTTTTAAGAATCATCGAGACAGTGTTTTGTGCAAGTTTCGCCTTACTTGCAATGGTTTTCTGGCTCCACTGCGGATTTTCTCGAAATAATTCAACAACTAAGACGCGTTTTTCCACTTCCGATGCCATGACTCAACTGAAAGTTCACAAGTCAAAAAACATGTCATTTTATTTCATCAGAATTTCTCCAACGCAAAGCCTACTGTTTAAATTTTTTCATTCGGATGAAGAGTTTCAAAGCAGTGGTCCTTCAAAGTTATCCGATTTTTTCGATCTCACCCCTTAACTGCTAATCCAACTGTAGTGGCTCAAGCTCTGGGTTTCCTTTATTATTTCATAAAGAAAATAACTTCTAATTCTAAAGTTTTAATACTTGTCTTAGTTAATTTTTGTTCAGTTTGTTCTTTTTTTTAATACCTTCAACAGGATATACCCAGGGGTATACTATAAATGTAGAGCATTGTTTTCATTGGAAGGAAGATTGATTGAGAAAAAAGGGGGGAGAAAGAGAGAGCGAATGCAATCACAGGACGCCGATGAACAGATAGTTGTAAGAAGTTCTCTTGAAACTTAATATACTGCGGTAACATTTCCCACAAGAAAATTTATAAGGCAGGGTCTCGACGCTCTAAATCAATTATCGACTAGGTTCGCCAAGGTTTATACAATATTTTTTTTGCTGCTAGAAAATATACAATAATATTTATAAAAGTAAATATGAATGTGTGAATACATACATACACATTGTATGTATGTATTTCACCTTAATGCTTTTTCTTGAAAATATTTTGTGTTTGTTTTTTTTGTTTTCTTATATTTTCTTTTTGCCAACTTTTGTGATTATTCTGAAATTTGCTTCTGACCTGTTTACGTTGATGGTTGGATGGTACATACTATTTTCGTTTTTGTTGGTAAAATTTATGGCATTGCACTCTTGAACACATTATTTATTTATACAAACGAACATATTCACCACAACAACCAGAGCAACAGCAGCAATATCAACAACAGCAACCAAAACCACCATTTTGATCAACGAATTGAAATCCACTTATACCTACGCAAAGTTGTTGTTCATGAAAAATCATTTCATTTCAATTTGAGAGAAAAAAAAGCGAAAAAAAATAAAAATGTAAGCTGGTAATAAAAATAATTGAACATACTCGTACCTAAATAAATGCACAAGATCACAGAAGCACACGCTTTTCTTCTTTCTTCTGCTGCGTGTCATTTCAATGCATTGACGTGGGGCGTCGTATAGTTGTTGTTGTTGTTGTTGATGTTGTTGTTTCTGCCACGGACATACATACATACTTATATGCATCAAGTGTGGTAATGAAGAGAAGCGGTGCTGTTGATTCTGATCGTAGTGGTGGTGCTGTGGAAGAAGTTCAGTCTAGCAATGCGAAGGCTGCCATAAAAATGCCCCTCTGCATTGGCGGCTGATAGTGGTGGTGGCGGCGACGGCGGCGGCGTCGTTGTCGTCGTCGTTGTTGCAGGAATCCAGGACGAAAATAGATTTATTACAAATACACTGAATAAGTCATGCACGTATCTACGTGCATGTGTGTTCTTCGTATATTCGGTATACCAGCAACAAAGTCTCAACCCCAAACAGCAGCAAAATGGAATATGAAAATTTCCAGCTCCATGCCAGTCAGTGGCAGACAAGAATACCAACAAATGCCGCACACGGGCTTTAGCAGCTCCTTCTCTGTGTACTTGTACTTGTAGTTGTACTTTGGCCATTGCAGCCAACAACCGAGCGATGGCAAGTGCGTATTTTTAAAATACGTTTGCCTATACGCATACCAAGAAGGAAGTGGCGAAGAAGTGCATACACGCACACATTGGGACAAAAAGAACACGCGTGCTAAATTCACCGCCTCTCCCTCTCCCCCTCCCCAGAAGCCAATTGCAATGGTGCAGTTTCCTTAATTCGCTGTTATTCTTCTATTCTTATGTACTTATTTACACTTATTATTAATTATTTGCGATTAAAAGATTCTTTAACGCTATACACGGCCATATGTAAATGTTTGTTTGTTTGTACATATGTGATACGTTCCAAGTATTGCAGAGCTCTGCTGGCAAGAGCGTTTTAATGTTTTTAGCACATGTGTCACGCCGCATTCAGCAGGCGCAACAACAAGCAACAACACCAGAAGTGTAATAAATTTTACAATCACCGCGCCGTAAAATTTACTACCGCTCAACTTCCCCACTGGCAATCCTCCATGCTTATTCTCTACATTCACGTCGTCTGTTTGCATATGTACGAGCACTTCCTTTGTTGCTGTTGCTGTTGCTGTTCTGGCTGCTGACTTTTTGGCAGGGATTTACAAGGAAATGTTTTGACCTTTCTTTGAAATTGTTTTAACATTATTGTCATTTAGAACACCATTTTTCAACAAAATTAAAATGTAATTAACTTTAACTAGAATGAAATATCTTACACACACATCAAAAGATCTAAATACCATATGTATGTTTGTGTATGGGTATTATGTTTACGTATATGTATGCGTATGGGTATGGGTATGGGTATTTGGTGTACCAAAGTCTCGAGGGCGTTCATATGTATAAAGGGTGTGCCAATAAGAGTGCATAATTTAATTAAACAAAAAGAAAAACAAGAGTGCATTGTAAAGTAGACATGTTCCGATTAAGAAGGGAATAAAATATCCAGCAAGTGGTACCCACGGCTCTGATCACAGATCCTAGCTCTTTGAATGCAATTTTCGATGACATTTTGAGAAAAATGTGGCTGTATGAATCTCACCGATGACGCGTTGGATCTTTTGCTTTGAGCGCCGGAAATGTTTGTGCTTTATTCACATAGAACTGATAAAAAAAAACCCGAAAAAAGAAATCGCACAACGTTAAATCGCACGATCTAGATGGATAGTTGACATCTGAATTTCTAGAGATGATTTGGTCTGGAAATCGTTGACCAAAAAAATTGTTTGTTTCATGCGTGGTGTGGCAAGTGGCGTTGTCTTGCTGAAATCACATGTCTTCCAGATCTCTACCGTCCAGTTGAGGCTCTAAGAACTGCGTTATAATGTTCCGGAAACGAATATCATTCACAGTCATTGCATTTCCAGCCTCATAACTATTTAACAATGATAACGCGTTGTTCCTTTGAGTAGCGCTCCATTTTTAATAATCGGAACAATCGTAGCGGACAGCTGTTACATTTCAGAGCTGCCATTTGCGCTGACAAAAAAAATTACACTAAATTTAAATCATGCACTCTTATTGGGACACCCTATACAAAGTTAGGCAAGAATAATATCATAATGTAAATTGTGGTCGCTGTGGCGTAGCGGTAGTGCGTTGGACTGCTACGCAGAGTGTCCGGGGTTCGAATCTCGGCACAGGCAAAATCAAATGGTAGAAAAAATAATTTTTCTACGCGGCACCACCTCTTGGCAGGCAATGGCAAACCTACATGAGTAAAAATTGATATGAAAAGCTTTTCACTTCGCCGTTCGGATTCGGCATTAAACTATAGGTCCCTTTCATTCATGTACAAATATAACACGCACAACATGAGTGGATGCGACCTAGGCTGTTGTGCCATTAAAAGTAAAGTAAGTAAGTAAATTGTTTGCCATTTTCTTAGAAATGACAACAATTTGGGCTCTGTTTTCACGGGAAGTTTATTTGAAGATGTAAAATTGATGACATTAAGTTGAAAGAATGACATCGGTCAACTGACCACCTCCTGAGTTGTGATGCACATTTGTACTCGTATTACTTCTTTCTTTTTAATAGTACAACAGCCCATGGAGAGCCTAGGCTGAGCTTTCCGCATCCTCTCATGTTGTGCGTGTTATATTTGTACATGAATGGAAGAGACCTACAGTTTTATGTCGAATCCGAACAGCGAGCGAAAAGCTTTTCATAAGCAATTTTTTCTCTAAGGCAGGTTTGCCATTGCCTGCCAAAGAGGTGGTGCCGTGTAGAAAATTTGTTTTTCGCCACAGCGACCACTCTTTGTACGGAATTTTGAAATGTTGCTCGCAAAACTCTGAGTTCTTCTTCAATGTTCGCTTTGAAGACTTGCAAGAATTGTGGTTTGTTGTGGTAAATGCCAAGAAAGAAGTCTGACGGCGTCAGATCTGGCGATCTGGTCGGATCTCCCGTTTAAATCACCAAAACGGGAGATAACATTGCCCGGAAATTGGTGTTACAAAGTGCCCATCCTTGCCCATTACCTATTGTCAATAAATTCTCTGGCTCTCTGCAACATAAATGTCCAAGCACAATAACATTTGACGCCATTTCCAAAAATTATGTCACATTCTCATTATGACATTACTATTGCCCCACCTTGTATGAGTACATGTCTAGGTAAGATTTAAAGTTGAAAATCTGAATAAATTAGTACATCATTGTTCAACTTGCGACTCTGTGTAAAACAAGGAAACTTGAGTTTAGAGATACAAAGAATGGAGAATGGAAATAATTTCCAAATTATTGCTTAAATGATACCAATTGATTCAGAACGGCGAAGTGAAAAGCTTTTCCTAGGTGAATTTTTACTCTTGCAGGTATGCCATTGCCTGCCAAGAGGTGGTGCTGTTTTTCTTGGTTTTGGTTTTTTCTACTTTTTGATTTTGCCTGTGCCGAGATTCGAACCCCGGAAACTCTGCGTACAATGCCAACGCACTACCAACTAAGCCACAGGGATCACTCATTACTCCACTAGCTCGTATAAATCTTAAAAAAAAAAATCTTTATCTACGTACATATGTACATACATTGATACTGAGAACAGCACACATAATAGAGTATGCATACATCTGTGTATGCTTTGAGCTCAATAACTGCCTGGTAGGAGATGCTACTTTTTTCAATTCTCCATTTTTGGAATGAGTATTGCATTCCTGCATGATTTTGAGCTTTTTATTTCTTATAGCAAAGGTTTTGTTTGATAGATGATCTTACTTAATTTGGGCCCAAGGAATGAAGAACTTGTATAAAATGGTCAAAATGGAGAAAATTGGTCAATAACCCATCTCAAAAAATTTAAATGGATTGTAAATTATTCTGTTGTATTTTAAATTATGTATACCAGTGGTTTCATGTAATGGCTCGAAGTCGAGTAATATAAAAAAGTTTTTATAAGGGGTGTGCTTAAGCCACCCTGACGCACCCTTCCTTTCTATTTCTACTACTTCTCTATGTTTCAGTATTCTTTTTTTAGAATTATATTCTTTCTTCCTCTATTACTAATCTTTCTATCATTTTTCTTCTTATTTATATTCTTTTGAACCGTTCAAACCGTTGGGTTGTGATCTTTATTTTTTTCTTATACATTTCATTTTCCAATTTTCCATTTTCAATAAAATAATATTGTAAATTTAAAAACGAATTTCTTGTGTTATTATTGCAATTTTAAATGCCCCTTAGATCTATCCATTTAAAGAACTCACTCCGGAGTTTAAACATTGATCCTTCGATATTTCATTGTAAATAATTCATCCTCGAATTAATCATGGTCCTTCGAGTCGGATCTTCGAAGGATCTATTCACCCTTAACAATTCTTCATCTCCCTCCTACCTATGCACTGATGCACTGATAAAGATTCAAGCCGTTTCCCAATGACACCAAAGAACTTTCAAATACCATAACAATTTAAAAACACCGGTATCTTGAAAACTCGAACCAATCTGAAAAAACGGTGGCCCTTGGGCCGAATTTTGTAAGATCAGCCATCAAAACCTTTGCCCAGATTTTTAACTTTCTCAGTGTAATTGTCTGGGAGAGGCTTTTATATTGTCATTTGGTTTCAGTGCTGGTCCTGAATGGATGCAAGCAGTTCGACCTAGGCTCTCAATGGTATGTTGCATCATAATAGCAGTGGTAGTAATAACATTTATTTTAAATTTTACCAAAACAATCTTGACTGGTGTTAATAGTGAACCCATGTAAAGTTGAAATATGGCCAAGGTAAGCCTATCCTGAAATCTTTACGTGCTTCACACCGAGGATTTACTGATTAAATTTCTCTCTCCACTACTGCCAATGTGAGTAAGACTTCTCTACCACTAAACGTTTAGTGGTAGTTATGTAGATTAAATTTCCACTACCACTAAACTCTTATTGGTAGTGAGATTTTATTTCCGCTACCACTAAAAGTTTAGAGGTAGCGGAATATGATGCCCACTAAACCACTAAGCGTTTAGTGATAATAAGATTTGGCTTCCACTACCACTAAAAATTCAGTGGTAGTGAAAACTACTTATAGTGCAGTAAAAATACGTCAGTGTATCGTTGTCTGGCAAAATTTCAAAATTAATTTGTATTTTCAATATGTTTTATGTACTTTGTCAGAGAGTACCTCTGGCTCAAGTTCGTAGCCAGAACCAAACTTTTGGGGATTTACTTATATAGCTCAAAAAACTTTTAGGGTTGCTAAGTTCTCACCAGTGTAGATCTGGCTATGGCCGTGTATTGGCTTCCTTGATTAAACCCCGACGATATTTACAGCTTCAATGCCACGCAAAAGAGGAGAACAGGATATCAATCATTGATCCGGTATAACAGAGAATCTACAGAGAGAAAAAATGCTGTTATATTGCACGGAAACGAAAATTATTTTTTGCTGTTACTTAAATCCCATATGAAAGTGAATACTTGACCAAATGAGGCGCAGGAAAGTAAACGCAAATTAAAACTATAAAATCTTATTTTTATGTATGGAAAATGATATCACTCAAATGTTCACCACGGCTAGTTTTACATACGTCGATTCGATGATCAAAATTTTTGATGACATTTTCGAATAGGGACTTTTGTATGGCATTTATCTTGGTAATGATGTTGTTTTGTAGGTCCTGAATATTGGCTGGCTTATCTACGTAGACTTTGCTTTTCAAAAATCCCCATAAAAAGATGCCCAATGGTGTTAAATCGCATGATCTTGCAGGCCAATTCACATTTCCTCTACGCGAAATTAAGCGATTTTCGAAAAAAACCTTGCAATTCGTCGAAGTCCGCGAAACGTGTCTTTTATTTTTTTTATTTTTTTCACCATTTTTGAAGGGTTCTTTAATAACTTTAATGCGGTCTTCAATCGAATACGACTTCATAGCGATAAATGGCAAACATTCAACTAACAAAATGATATAAAGATGGCAGAAAACAAACATGGCGTCCCTGTCAAATTGACGTTTACGTTCCTGCGCCTCATTTGGTCAACCCTTTATTAGTTTAACAGACAGGGAATTTGTTGTTTTACAGTCATCACTCCAAACGGCTCATTGAACAAAATACTATTTATTCTATCAAATCTGACAGTGAGTACTGTTAAAATAATGTGAAATTTACAGTGGAAAAAACTGCCAAATTGACCAAATCTGTTTTTGGTATAAAATATAAGGCCATACTTCTTTTTGTTATAATTATATTTATTAATTCTAAAAATAAAATTCATATTGAAACATTTATGACTTAAGATCCAACTTTTTAAATCCGAACACTTTGTATGGGGACAGATTTACTGCCGACGCTGCAAAAGTCTACATAGTATACAAAACTCAGATCACAAATCATAGTCGTGGAAGCAGAAACGAAAGAACTTAAGAATATATGTAAGACCCAATTTAATATCTGATTCGTACATCAACCATTTATTGTCGCAGCTCAACCAACAAATTAAATATTTTAAAAAACTTTGCTTTCATATATTTATTAGCGGATAAGATAATTAGTCATATTTTTTTATTTTTAGGTTTTCTTTTTGCTAACAAAAAAAAATGTGTGCGTTAGCAAATGGGACACCTTAAAGAAGTTTACTTCTTCAGAACGTTTGCATTCTGGGTTTTCAGGTTAGGTTTAGTAATCTTGTAACAACAAGAGTTTTCAACGAATTTGTTTTAAAATTGTTTATGTGCTTATTTATGCAAACTATAAATAAACCTTGTATAGTTCTCTGATCCCAGGTGTGCTATATCTGGATTAACTTTGGCCACCTCAATGACTGCAATGCATGCAACGCCCTCTGCAAAATCATCATCTCCACCCCACAATATTCCAACTCAAAGCATACGAATTTATTTGCTACATCATTATAATTCTAATCTTACCATCATCATCATTATTATCATCATTATAATAATCATAATCATCATCTAAATATTCAGGTTGTATGTATGATCTCAACAGGTAGAAAAATTGCCACTTGCCGGGCTTAGAACTCGTGCACGGAGGAAAGTTGTTCAGGTAAATCTTCTGCCCTCTTCTCTTTTGTTGAGGAGCTGCGAATTTGGCCACCTCAATGAGTGCCTGGTGCTTTATAATCTGAGGACCTTCGTCGGGACTAAATGAGAGAAGTGTTGATGCAACACTCTCCGCATTAGTCTTTGCGAGTTGTTTTTCAATGAAATTCCAATGCCGTTGTGCTTCAAGTTGCCTACGAAGTCTATACTGTCGCGATTTCTCGGTGCTGGTTTTTGGTATTTTTTTCACGATAGCAGATTCTGGATTTTGTTGGGCCTTCATTTTTCGACGAAGTTCACATTCTCGCTGTCTATGAGCGGCAGTTTTTGCTGGAGATTTTGTCGCAACACAATCGCGATTTGTTTTGTACCTTTCGTTTGTTTTCTTCAGTCTATACTCGCTCATTCTTTCAGCTCTAGAAATTTTTAAATGTTTTTGTTTGAAATGTATAAGTCTAATGTCAATTTTCACTAGAAACTGAGTATAAATAATACGCGAATCAGCGCCCTTCGCTTGATAGAGGGATAGAGGGCGCATAATGGGTGCATACGTGCTACCATAATTTATTTACATACATATATGCATTCTCATTTATTTCATACTTGATTGATAGAGGGCGCTGCCCTTAATTTCCTTGACAATTTCCGTTTTACCACGATTATCGATTTCCCCCTCGTAAATATAATAACGATACTTCAATAATTCACCATGACATACCCACTCGGTCGTTCTGTCACACCTGTTTTACTTAGTCCCCATTTCCAGACGGCAAGTTTTTTTGAAAGCAAGTTTCTAATTCCTTCTTGGTATTGCCACTTGCTTTTCCAGACAGCAATATTTCTTGATCAAGTCTGCTTTTACACATACTACTTACATACTTATGTCGGCACCAGTCCCTCTCGTCTTTCATCGACTCGCCCACAAATATAACTTGCTTTCAAGAAAACTTGGCGTGTGGACTTAAGTATTATTTTTATTTTCTGTTACTTATTTCAGAACAATATATATTCAATGACTGACTGTATTCTGCTACTGCAGTCGTATTTATACCACACATGGCGTCGCCTTCACGAACATTCCAGAGCTTTTCGAAGTAAATATAATTAACACACAGGGGGTACCCCTATAAATGCAGAGCATTGTATTGATTGGAAGGAAGATTGATAGGTGGAGAAGGAGGGGAAAGTAGTTATGAACGTTTGCTTTAAACTTCCAAGGGTCATAATAATTTTGAAAAATTGTTGCAGGGAGCTAATTCCAATAACGCGTACGACAGATGAACGAACTTTCTCTGTAATGCGTAGTGCGGTTGAACACCGTGTCTACGTGAAAGCTTGAGTTCCGCTTGTTGATCGTGTAGTTCTGTTGAACACATGAACTGGCTGCATCAGCTTGCGCATCTCAGAAGAACATCTACCGTGGAAGTAACGGTAGAACAGTGAGACGCAAGCCACGACGATGTTCCAAGGAGTCAATAGAGCTGGAAACTCTACTGTCTCCTATTAGCTTTATCGCTCGATGTTGGATACGGACCAGGAGCTGGAGCTCCAGCCCATAAGTGCGAATTAAACTCCAATTTAGGACATATATATGGTCGATGTGGCGTAGTGGTAATGCGTTGGACTGCTACGCAGAGTGTCCGGGGTTCGAATCTCGGCACAGGCAAAATAAAAAATAATAAAAAGTATAAAAAAAAAATTTTTTTCTACACGGCACCTCCTCTTGGTATGCAATGGCAAACCTACAAGAGTAAAAATTGCTATGAAAAGCTTTTCACTTCGTACAAATATAACACGCACAATATGAGTGGATGCGAAAAGTTCGGCCTAGGCCCTCCATGGGCTGTTGTGCCATTAAAAGTAAGTAAAAGTAATAGGTGGTGTAGAACATGCGGAGGAGTGTTCGAGAGGAAGATACTCCGTAAGATCTACGGTCCAGTATGCGTGAACTACGTGTATCGAATAAGATGGAACGATGAGCTGTATGAGCTGTACGCCAACACTAACATAGTCAAGCGTATAAAACTCCAGCGGCTTCGCTGGCTGGGTCATGTTGAGCGAATGGAAGAAAGCGCTCCGGCTAGAAGGGTGTTTTATTCGAACCATGGTGGAGGAACACGCAGAATCTCCGTTGGAAAGAGCAGGTGCAGGGCAACCTGACAGCACTTGGTTTTATCAACTGGCGCCAGCGCGCGCCCATAGCAGAGGCGACTGGCGAAGCTTTGTAGAGGCGGCCGATTATCGGTTGTAGTGCCAGTTAAGTAAGTAAGTAAGTGAGATCATGCGAAAATCAGTCGAAGTGAAATATTTTCTACATCGCCTAAGAAAGCCGAGGCACCTGGCTGCTTCTATATGATACTATGTTTTATGTTAGCATGGTTAGCATGGCCCAGAACCTTGAAAGCTTTTTCATAGTTTTTATGGTTTTTATGCTAATGCATTCCGAAGGCTCTAGATGTGTAATAACTACATATGTGCGATATTCTTTCGAAAATGAGGGGGCCGCTGTTGATCATCTTCTACCCCACCGTGACCCACATTTACTCTCTACAGGCCTGCATTAACCAGAATAAAAAGCTTTTAACGCTATTAAATGGGATTTTATCTTTTAGTACCAGCCCGTCGTCGCAACAGAATAAAGCCGAATTACGTGTGCTCATCAATGTTTACTTGAGCAAATCAGCGAATCTTACTGTAATCTTTTCTCATTTTCTATTCGTGCCACCAGATTTCGCAATCAGATTTTTATCGATAATAATTTAATTTTCATATTGTATTTACATTTTTAGCGGTCGCTGTGGCGTAGTGGTAATGCGTTGGACTGCTACGCAGAGTGTCCGGGGTTTCAATCTCGGCACAGGCAAAATCAAAAAAAAAAATAGTAGAAAACACGGCACCACCTCTTGGCAGGCAATGGCAAACCTACAAGAGTAAAAATTGCTATGAAAAGCTTTTCACCTCGCCGTTCGGATTCGGCATTAAACTGTAGGTCCCTTCCATTCATATATATGCTCGTTCTGGTATTGCTTTACAAAGGGAAAGGACCTGCGGCTTTATGCCAAGTACTTGGTTTGATCTGCGCAGCTATTTTCAAAGAAAATGGTTTACTGCCTCTGGAAGGGAAATTTGCAATCCTTACGAAACACTTTGAAACAATAAGATTCATTTTCTGTTCGTTCTATTACGTACCCTACACACTCTCAGATATAACACGCACAACATGAGTGGGTGCGAAAAGCTCGGCCTAGGCCCTCCATGGGCTGTTGTGCCATTAAAAGTAAAGTAAAGTAAATTTACATTTTTCTAACGCGCTGCACTTGAAAATAAATGTTTTATCATTGCACCTGACTTTTGACTTAATATCTAAACATATACATACGTACATACGTACCTACATATGTATGTTTTGTATATTATATCGACAATGAGTTCAATAATTCCATTTTATGGTATATGTAAATACTTGATCAGTTGGAGCTGTCGTCAGTGTAATTGTATTCCTTTTCCTTCAATTTCTGTACTATTTTTTCTTGATTCCTGACTTTGTGTTCGTAATGCAGCAAAAGTAGAAGCTGCAGCGGATATGGTGGTGATTTTTCTCTGATCATTTCAAAAGAAAATAACACCATAAAAGTCTATTTTTAAAAGTGCTGGCAACAACCGACGCACGCACAAAATACTGCACAACATCGAACGGATGTATCTGCATTTTTTTCTTTGTACTTACTTGCTGAACAAACAGAAACTACATACATACCATACTTATATACTTATTGCACTATACTTATTTACTAATCGTAGGGGCTAATAAAACAACAACTGCAAGTGAGTTCAAACTGCAGAACATTGAATGCATTCACAGATACTCGCATTTCAAAATACGAGTATACCTAGTACATACCTTTAAAGAAGATGTACATATGTATTTATAATTTGTATCTATAAGATACTCTTGAAATTTCCACTTCCTCTTCTTCTGCCGCCCCTCCACCTTTTAGCCACTCAGTCATATTCTTTCTACTTAAGAAGTAGCCACGATGCTTCTCAGCGTTCTCAGCGTTTCTTTTGTCCCGGTGCCTAATGCCACTTGAAATTTTTGCCTTCCGCCGCCCACTTCTAAAATGCCTGCTCACTGTCAGCGTATCTCAGGCATAGACATAAGCAATTATGTATGTCTTCTAGCTTCTAGATAGATGATGAACCTATGTACATCATTTATGAAATACCAAAAAACATTTTGTTGTCAAATTCAAATTTTAAAAATAAATTTAAAAAACATCAACGTAAAATCAAAGAACAAAAACTTGTCAGACAAAATTAAGAAAGAAGAAGAAATAAAGCCAAAGCTAAAGCTAAAGCGGAAACACATAAATGCGGCAATTGCGGCGAAGGGGAAGAAGGCGGAAAATGTCTTCGTGTTGTTCATGTGCTGCTCGATCTTTTTGCGTCTCATTCAAATTGGTGGCCATTGAACTTTTCACGCACACTTCCATACCAACAACAACCAACCACTTTTCTGATTTTCAGATTTTCATATTTTTGATTATTTTGAATTTTTTTTTTACGCCTTAACGTGTGTTTACATATGTTTTTATTGTTGTTGCTTTTCGTTATTGTGTGCGATTATTGAAATGTGGCAGATATCTTTAATGTAAATTGGAAATCAGATGATGAAAATATTTTCGATTTTCCACCGTTTTCCCATAACTTTCAATAAATCGTTCGTTCCTCGACGAAGTAAACAAAAATATTCTGCGAATTTCAATAATATCATGCACTCATAATATTATATTTTTACTTATTTAAATGATGATTAATTGTTTTAATCACAATAATTGTTTCACTGCTCAAATGCTGCGGTGAGGAGGAGAAGGAGGAGGAACATTTTTGTTTATTAAGAACTTCTAATCTGGTTAGATGATAAGTTGATGACCGAGTGTATTTCTCAAAATCTTGGTGTGATCTATGCTTATTATTCGATATTGATTTACTATCGTGTTGAAAGTCGTCGAAAGTTGACTAAGGAAATGCTGTCGTCGAAAAACAGGTTTCATTGTAGACAAAGTTTAACACTAGCGAAAGTGATTGTAGAACGATTTCATTATTGCTTCATAGTACCATAAGAAGACCAGAACTTTTTGGATATCCTGCTGCTGTGTTTACCTAGACTTAATGATTATTCTTAGATTTTCAGAACACTTATTAAAGAAATGACAATGTGTTTCGGCGTTATGATTTGATGCAGTTTGGCATTCCACATGCTATACGTACACATATGTATTTATACTACGATAATTGTAACATTTTATTACATTGTTTCTGTAGTCACCCTGTGAAAATTTAAAATTTTTTTCTTGCATACTTTTAGGGTCGTCACATAAAAATCTAAATTCAGCACATGCTACATGGTGCTGTCACTTCATAATAACTGCAGCCAACTCACTGCTTAATAATTGTGGCATGTACATTCAGAGAATATTTTCTGGGCACTTTGGGAAGTAAAGTTGTTGTTAGGTGTGCTGTTGAGAAATACATTTTTTAAATTTGCATGTAAAAAGTGGAAATTAATTCAATATAAAGGCATAAAAATGTGCAGGACACATTAAAGTTAATATAAATGCTATGGAAAGCAAATGAAATAACTTAAAAGAAATAGAAAATTTCACATAATAAAAGTGAAAGCGGTATTACTGTAGCGCAGCTGGCAGAATTTTTATTTTAAGAGTCGCACATCGGTAGCAGGCAGAAAAAAAATTCTGTGTAAACTGCGAACACGTACAGCAAAGAGTGGCAGCAACAAATATGGTACCAGCACCACAACCATTAGAGGGTAAATTTCAAGGTCCTATGGCAGGATATTTACCCTCTGGTCAGGAAGGCGGGTCACGCATGAATACAATCTCGTTGGCGGTGCTCATCGATTTCATCATACAACGCACCTATCATGATCTTACCGTTTTGGCGGAGTTGTAAGTGTTAGAAGAAGCTCTTCTCAAATGGTAAATAAATGCTTACTCGATTTTTTTACTCTCTTTGTGCAGGCTTCCACGTAAAACCGATATGGAGCGTAAAATCGAAATATATAATTTTTCTGCACGCACCAGGCAACTTTTCATACGCTTGATTGCACTGGTTAAATGGGCGAATTCAGTGTCTAAAGTGGACAAGTCGGCGGTTGGAATTTTATAGCTTACACATTTTTTTTTTATATTTATCGTTTATTTTCTTTAGAATATCATGAGTTTTCTGGACAAACAGAACATGCTCTTCGTGGAGACTGCGGACATGCTGGCGCGCATGTCGCGTGAAACTTTAATACGGGCACGCCTGCCTAACTTCCACATTCCCGCAGCGGTCGAAGTGCTCACCACAGGCACCTACAATCGCTTGCCTACCTGCATACGTGAGCGCATTGTGCCTCCCGATCCTATTACACCTGCTGAGAAGAAGCAGACATTGCTGCGTCTCAATCAAGTGATACAGCATCGTTTAGTCACTGGAAAATTACTGCCTCAAATGAGAGAATTCAAGGTAAGTGCTGAAAAGGAATTCAAGAAACATTGGTTGGCATTTAAAATGTATTTTCTTTGTTTAAAAAGATTAAAAATGGTCGTGTTACCTTCGAAGTTAAACATGAGTTCAACGTATCATTGACCGTGATGGGTGATGGTCCTAGTGTGCCATGGCGTTTGCTTGATATTGATATTCTTGTGGAAGATAAAGAGACAGGCGGTAAACTTTAAACTTTAATCTTCTTTCATATTATCTCTAACAATTACTACTAAATTTTATTTAAATCCCCTAGATGGCAAAGCGTTAGTGCATCAATTACAAGTGAATTATATTCACCAGCTAATTCAAGCACGTCTCGTAGAGAATCCCAATGCTTTGAGTGAAGTCTATAATTGTCTGCATTATTTTTGTCAGTCACTGCAGCTGGAAGTGCTCTACACACAAACTTTGCGTCTCAGCTATGAACGTTTAGACGATAACATTATGGTTGAAGAATACGTTCCGGGTATTAGAATTACAGTCTCCTATTGGCGTGAGCTCACCAGCAAAGATCCCAAATCAGAGTTGGGCTATCGTTTGACGGTGCAATCGGATCCCAATGAAATTGGACGCCCGTTGGCAGTGGTGCATGTGCCGTCGTTGGGCGCTAAGGAGTCAGCTGAGGTGGCAGATCGCGCTGTACGTTCGGACCATTTGTCAATGGAACGCCTAATTGTTTTTACAGTGTACATACGTTCGGTATCACGTTTGAGTGATTTGAAATTAGAGTTTCAAGCTTTCCTGAAGGACGTTGATTGTGAGTGTAAATTTTGAATGGAATTTAATTGCGAAATTGAAGCAGTTGTTAATAATAAATTTTTAGTCAATGTACAGGGCACTCCCGCTATATTGACGGTGCCTGTGCTGACGCCATGCTTGCGAGCCGAGCAAATACACATCACTATTGATACGCACACGGGCATGTTGCGTTGTCACGTGCCAAAACATTTGGATTGCCCAATTATGACAGAAATGCAGACAGCTTTGAATGGCGACCGCAGCAAGCTGCAGCAAATAATGTCCGAATTGCGGTATTTATAACAAATGAATGATATATTTCTTTATTTCCACTTGGCTTTATATGAATATGTGTGCCTTTTAGATACTGGATTACACATCGTCGTTGTGAAAAAACACTGCAGCATTTGCCTGCCACTACCACTGAGACTTTGCCGTTTCTGACGTCCCCAGATAACCCACTGTTGCAACCAGGCAGGCACAAGATCTATGTGAAATTGCATCGTCATCAAAATGTTATTTTGGTAAGCTTTACTTATTTGCATATTATTAGCAAAGGAAGTTAAAATTCACTACTATTATGACTTTCTAGGTTGTGCAACTTAAGGAGAAACTGTCCATGCCCAATGAAATGGAATATCATTTCCATTTGGGTTTTGTTACATATGAAGCCACCGAAATGGATGATGAGTCATATGGGCAAATACCTGCAGCTATACAACTATCACAACAGCAGCAACAGCATCCATCAGCTGCTGCCGAAGTGCCAAGGGTATTTACAAAACTCTTACGCTTGATTGAATTCGATACATTTGTTGCAACGCATGGACCTGGCACAGCTGTCGATGGTAATGTTTGATCATTTTATAAAGGTTCGGTTATGTAATACGACTTTATTTAAATATTTAGAAATACCACCACACAAACGTAAATCGAATGGCGAAATACTTGGCCCTCCCGCTAAACAACAGAAAACCATTTATCCTGCTTACTTTATACCTGAATTGGCACACGTTGTGGCCATGTGTGACGAGAAGATTCCATTCTTGAATCTGGCTCAAGAGCTCTCAAAGCGGAATATACCGCACAGTGGTTTGCAGGTAGAAGCGAATGCAACCTCCTTGGTGTTGAAGATACTATCGTTGCCAATGCCAGGACAACAACAGCAACCTAACGAACAGAAAGTGTGTGCAGACTTAATTTTTGGAAGAAATGCATTTATTTACATTTGCCATTTTCTTTTTGTAGCAAAACCAAACTAGCACTGTGCCCGCTATCGATAAAAACAATTGGAATGATCTAATTAAACGTTTAATAGCGATTTCCATCCGTTCACAAATGAACAAGAACAATCAAATACGCAATTGGGGTGTAGAGTTTGTTTTCCACAGCACTCCGCTGCAGAGCACTCACGAAAAGGAGCAAGGCAATCGCCGCATGTTGTATTTAACTTACGAGCAGGCAAATAATGATTTTGCCAAGACTGTCGATGATTTACTCAGAGATTGGTCGAAAGTTGTGTATCTTTATAATCTGGTTTTTAATTTCTCTGAACATTTTAAAAATAGTAAGTTATAATGAGTCACTTTGCAGCTTTTATGTGTTTTTAATAATAATTTTACTTGATTTTGCAGAGCGACTAAATCTTTCCGATATCATCAGCATCAAATCTTATAATTACATGAGTCTGTTGATGGGGTACGGCCCTAAAAAGGAAGTTTCTTGCAGCGTTTCTTGGTGCACACAATCGAATGGTTTTCGCCCAACTTTTGTCGGGGGCATTTCTGCTGTTAATGCACACTCAATGATGCGCGATCAATTGGCCACACATTTGAATCGTCGGCATAGCTTAACACAAATTGTACACATACTGCACGAGACTTATAATCCATTGAGCTCAATTGCGAAGCTATTGATTTTACCCCAATTGGGCATTCCAGTATGTATAGATAATTTACTTTGAATTTGACTGAAATTAAATCTTGCTCTGTATTCATTCATTCATTTCAGCGTCCACAAGTACCTGTGTTATCATTTTGTATACTGCCCCAATCGCCTTGCATCATTCGCTTGGCTTATCAGGCCATGTATTGTCTGGAGATACGTTTACGTGCTGGTAGATTGGTGTCAATACGTGATGGTGCATACAGTCGCTTTGATCGGAATTTAATTGATGAATTCATACCCATACATGGACTCAAAGTATGTCAGCCTTTGTAATCACCTTGCCTACAAGGGCCAATCAATTCTATTTCCTTTGCAGGGATTTCTGTCCAAATACGTCGATGAGAACGCTGTCTATCGCGGACGTTCTCAAAGCGAAGACGATAATCCACCCTCTCCCTTTGTCATGGAGGATAATTTTAGCGGGCCGGGCAGCGTTTCGGGTGCTGGAGCTGGTGGTTCTTCCCCTTTTCCAAGTTCTGCCATGCGTGGCCCGCAGTCACCACGTGATAGTGGCTTACGTTTTCCCGCACCACATACACCACCTTCCAGTCAGTCGAATCCCCACACACCTGCCAGTCCGCATCCTTCAGCAGGTGGTGGTGGAGGCGGTGGCAGTGGCCAAAGTGTACATCCCAATTTTAATTTAACATCGCCACCGGCACATCATATGCCACATCCCTCGCCTGGTGGACTGATGCCTTCGTCACCGCTTAATCCACAACCAAGTCCTCATGGTATGGTTCATAGTCCCGGGCCAAATACACTCTATATGCAGGGACATCAAGACTCACCGTTCACCGCAATGTCGCCCGCCAACACTAATTGGCCAGGTTCACCGAGCATGCCGCGTCCCTCACCGCGTCCCGGTCAAAGTCCTGAGCATAAATCCGGACAATCTGGCAGCGGTGCCGGTGGAAGTGGAGGCACATCAGTGGGTATGTCACGCGTGCAGCCTAATCGTTCATGGGCTGGCGCTGTACCTACGCTGTTGACACACGAAGCGCTCGATACCCTTTGCCGCCCCAGTCCACATCCCAACAAGGATATTAATGTACCTGATATAAGTCAACTGGAAAGATTTTTAGGTTGTGTCTACATGCGCCGTCAACTGTCACGCAACATTCAAGCAGATGAGTCACTGATACCGCTCAATTCCAATGAGGCAGGTGTAGTGCTATTCAAAGTTGATGGTTTGCAGTGTCAGGTGATGCTTAATCAAATGCATATGCAATCATTGCATTTGAAAGTGACACAATTGCCGCCACCACCGACACCCGATGGCAAACAACCCTTCCAACTGAGCCCTGACGATCTCCTTGTTATTGAGCAATTTTTCGATACTCGTGTTGCGGTGCCACCTTATCGCCCGAATGCGCTCAATGGTTTCTGTCGTGCATTGAACTGTGCGCCACAGGTGCTTAAGGAATTCGTGCAAATTATGCGACTGGAAATGAAGCCCGACTTAGGAGGTGATCAGCTCAAATGGACGGTGCAATTCTGTATGCGTGTGCCACCATCGGCAGCGCCCATAGTGCCCATTGGTAGCCCGGGTGTGCTCATATGCCGATTGAAAATTTTATTCTTTGTAAGTATTTGAAAAAAAAAAACTATTATATACACTCAAGTTTTAACAATTATTTGAATATTTGCAGATACAAATTACTCGCATACCCTACAATGGGCAAGACTGGAAGGATAGTCCGTCTCTTGTGCTGCCAATGGTCTACGATTTGAGCTCCAATATCACACAGCTAGCCGAACGACGTGAACAAGTGCCGTCGCAAGCAGCGAATGCAGTCAGCACGTTGTTGCGTCGTTTTTCCGAATTTGGCATACAACCATCGCTATTCCCCGCGGTGCGTGATCTGCTTACAAATCTTCAATTACCCAACGATGTGCCAACATCAAATCAAGTAACTGAAAAAAAAAACAGTTTCCCAATTGCCACTATATTTAATTGCTTTATTCATATTTTCTATCGATTTAAATAGCAAATTGGTCCCCCAGTTGGTCCTGTGGTTGGCTCTAGCCCCAATCCAATGATGCACTCACCGATGCAGCAAATGGGTCAAGTTGGACCGGCACAAGTTGGTCCTGGCGGGTATCCACTTATGGGTCAAAATCAGGGCCCGCAGTGATGAAGGCGTAAACGCCGCACGGCTAACAATAACAACAACAGCAATATAATGCAACAAAGGCGGCTGAATTGACGAATGATGATAGACGAAAGCAACAATATATAATGTTATTTTATTATGTTTATTTTATTCATTTGCGCGTTTTATTTTAGTTTAACCTCTTCACTTTATTTTGCAGAAATGCTCCAAGATTTGTAGAATAGAGAAAAGAGTTTGAAGCAAATTCTCCACAACGAGCATATTTACCGATAGTAATTTAAAAACTATGTACACTCTTAAAATATACATATGACATATATATTTATAGATATACAAACTTTATTTAGACTTTCTTAACACAAAATTATAACTACAACTATTTAGATACGATAAAGATTATGCATTAATAAAGCAATTACAAATAAGATTATCACAATAAAGCATACTTTTATCTACAATTTAAATTAAAGCAAAAACTAACCCTTTAAGTCCCCAGCAATTTAAGGTTTTTGTTATTTAATTTTGATTCCAAAGAATTATCATTATCTAAGTACTATGCAGTAGTATACTGACTATTATTTTTCTTTATTTTTAATAGTTTACAATATGACTTCGAGCTTTGTTTTGGAAATTTTTATCATTTAAATCATTCGGATTTTTCCATATACATATATATTTCTTCTATATTTGGTTGTAAAGTTTACATATTATTTTGGTATGTTGTTTTCTCTTGCTCATTTGTTCAGCATCTAACACTCACTTCTTCTCTACAAGTTCGGCATGTTCCACTTGTGATGCTAGCTCGGTAACATCATCCACTTCCGAGATCAACGACACCCAGTACTTGAGCTTTTTACTACGTAAATAGCTGCCAGAATTATCAAAGACGACGGTATCTAATTATAAGGAATTTATAATTATATTTTAATTTTATTTATCAATTTATATTTGTTTCTCATTTAACAGAACACTCACATTTTGTATTTGCGCGCGTCGATATGAAACCGATCTCATCCATTTCGTTTGAGTAAACCGTGCCTAATGGCACCTCATTGCGCTTTTCCCCTGTTTGCTTGTCAATGCTGTATACACCGAACTTAATATCATAATCGAACGTACGAAATGTCCAGGATAGCACCTGATCATCTTTGTTATCGGCGCCTACTTCGAATTCAAGCTTGAGTTTATTGCCTTTATTCACCGTAGCTTCAACGTAGTCCTTATCGTTATCTTCGCTACCTTGTTCGACAAACATCTCTTGCGGAATTTTACCACCCCAAATAATCTACAAATATGCAACAAGCAGGTTTCAAGAAAAACCAATCAACAAATGAATTAAAAAGAATGCAACGAAATTTACCATTGACTTGCATTCAGGATCACCATTCTCATCAACATAATTACCGCCAAAACATTTTGGAAAAATGTCACGACTCACATGTGAGAATAGCGGTTCCTTCCATTTGTCAGAACCAACTTTGTAAATTTGAATTTTACTCATGGTGTACTCATCGAGGAACTTCTTAACGAAATTGAATGCAACCGAAAAGAGTTTGGGTGCTGTGCGAAAGTAGGCAAAATTTAAGAATTAAAATTAAAAGGAAGACACCGAAATTATACACACCATTAATAATATAGCACATTTTTAGTAGCTCTGGGTAATTGCTTTCATATTGTTTGACCGTTGAAATGACCAATTCGGCAGCTGGACGCCAGGCATACTGTCTTAAATTAAAATCTGCCATATCGAAGAAGACAACCAATTGGCGCGCTTGTGGACCATGTGTTTTACTTTGCTCATAGCCGTCTTGCATGAAACGCTCCAACAGTAATACCAAATACCTTTGAAACTCGAAACGCGTAACACAGTGCAACGTACCCCAAATATCAAAATTATAAAAGGGACAAACAATCACTGTAAAGGATAGAAATTACATTATTATGTTTTCTCATGTAGTACCATAATTATGTTCTCTCATACCTGGAGATCCTTCATTATCATGACCAACTAATCCATATGGCAAATATTCTCGAAGTGCTTTTGGTGGTGTCCATTTCTCTAAATTGTCGACATTCCACATAGCGCGATTTTTTAAACTCTGAAATAGATAATCTTATTGAAAGGTGTTCATTCAACCTTAGCTGTCGTTTTTTCGAATTATATTAACGTTTTTAGTTGTGAATTCAAATTCGTTTTTTATGGTTAATTTTATATGCAATACAACATAGAAAACCATTGTTGACTTTCACTTTCCACTTGACTTTTAGCACAAATTGCACAAAATTTCATTTATTTGCTTTTGTTTCTTAAATGTCAATCCTTATAAATACATACTACAACATTTAGAATCGTAATGATTTCTGAGGAAACTTAATTTTTTCAATTAGTTGAAAGATTTTGTTGTTCTTGGTACTTACCGCTCTTAACATTTTTTCCGCTGCATCTTGATTCCATTTTCTAGCTATAAAATTTAATTTAGAACTCTAAATTAATCGTATGAAAATGATTTATTGAAGCACTTACCACGCAGCCAACGTAAAAGAAAGTAGTCATCATGTGTGTCATTAAGCACATCGGCGACAGTTTTGCGGTACTGAAATGAAATATAATTATTATTATGTATTATATTGCCAATAGTTGCTCGTATCTTCTAAATTAGTTTGTTAAAAGCTAACCAACTATAACGTACTTTCACAAGTAGCAAACTACTTTTACGTTACGAAAATAGAAATAAAAAAAAAATCTTTTTTAATAGTTCCTGCACAAAATGAAATAAAAAAATAATTAGCTCATGATGAGTTGCGCATTGCCTGATATTATTGCTATAAGAAGAGGCATAAGAGCTCGGCAGGGATTTTTAACTCAATTACAGTTTCCCAGCTATATGTAATTCAATGAAGAGCATGATAACTGCCGAAACTTGGAAGAAGCTTACGCAGTAGGAACATAAATACTGTTCCAACATTGAACACACCCATTCCAATGGTAGAATTGAACATACCCTGTTTTTACCACATAGCTTATGAAAGCTAACCTCTAAAGCGTTAGTCAAGAAACGGGAAATCCAAATTGTGTCAGCTTTCACCATGGAGTGGTCAAATAATGAGAACCGTATCACTGTTATAGCACTTTTTAAGTGTGAAATGAAAAAAAGCGATATTTTCAAAACGCTCCACAACGCCCATTCGGGATTAGTTGCATGTTGGTCTACCAGTGCATAAAACTGTTTGAGGAGACTTTAGATATCAAAGACTGTCACTGGTCGGGCCGTCAACGTACAGTTCGCGCGCCGCAAGTCATCAAAGCCATCAAATGAAGAATTCAGTGAAACCCCTCTGAAAAAAAAATCATGGCCCGTGAGAATAATATCTCGCAAAAATGGGACTTGGTGTCTTCAAACGTCACACCGGAAATTTGTTGACTACCGCTTTGGAAAAAATAGGGTAGAAAAATCGAAACGTCTTTTGGTGGAGCAAGCTGATAACTTGCACAGAAAAATATTTTTTACGGATGAAAAAATTTATACCGGGCAGGAAAAATTAAACAAGCAAAATGATAGTGTGTAGGCACGGTCATCTAAGGAAGCATCTGAACTGATCCCACGGGTCGAAAAGGGTCATCACCCAGCTTCAGTCATGGTTTGGTGGGATGTCTCTTACGATGGGGTCACTGACTTGCATTTCTGCGAACAAGGAGTCAAAATTGCGGCCAAAATTTACCAAGAAATCGTTTTGGAAGCTGTTGTGAAGCCACTTAACCCTTCCCTGTTCCAAAACCAGCCGTGGACTTTCCAGCAGGATTCTGCGCCACCCCATATAAGGCTAAGACGACCCAGACCTGACTTCAAAACAAGTTGCCAGCTTTCATTTGCTGTGAAGAATGACCGTCTGGCAGCCCTGATCTGAACCCACTGGATTACAAATTATGGACAGTTTTAGAGAACATGGTTTGCCACAAAAGATACGCCAACATTGATTCTCTAAAGACTGTCAGCTCTTTCCCAATGCACGAGGTGCGTGCAGCTATTGATGATTGGAAAATGTGTGACTTAAGGCGTGCGTGAAGGCCAAAGGCGGGCATTTCGAATAAGTAATTGCTTTTTGTATACAATATATAACAAAGAATATATTTTGTGGTCGCTGTGGCGTAGTGGTAGTGCGTTGGACTGCTACGCAGAGTGTCCGGGGTTCGAATCTCGGCACAGGCAAAATCAAAAAGAAAAAATATTTTTTCTAGACGGCACCACCTCTTGGCAGGCAATGGCAAACCTACAAGAGTATAAATTGCTATGAAAAGCTTTTCACTTCGCCGTTCGGATTCGGCATTAAACTGTAGGTCCCTTCCATTCATGTACAAATATAACACGCACAACATGAGTGGATGCGAAAAGCTCGGCCTAGGCCCTCCATGGGCTGTTGTGCCATTAAAAAAAAAAAAAAAAAAAAAAATATTTTAGAAAATTGGCCCAAAAAAATTGATTATTTTTAATTTTATAACATCAAATGTGTGTAGCAGTATTTATGTCCCTCCTAAGTTTACGAGTATACGCGTCCTTTTCGGGGTTAAAAAATACTATTTTCGAGCACATCTAAGCGAGGCCACACTAAAACTACCTAAACTAAATTTTCAGAAATTCAGAAAATTAAATTTGAGTAAAATTAAAAATTACAACTTAACAATAAAATCCCCAAACTAAAAACTATACTTTACTATCGTAAAGAATTTAGTTTACCAACTTAAGTTAAAGACAAAAATTTTGCCAAACAAAGATGAAAAGCCAAACAGAAAGAAACATAAAAATTACATACAAATGAAACCAGTTTTGATTTGTTTATACATGTTCAATTTCTTTGGGTCAATCTACAGCATCGACGATTTTTCAACATTATTTTTGGTTAACCGAAAAGGTAATAAAGTGGTTAACAGTAAAGCAAAAAAATAAAAATAAAAAACACTGGGTAATAAATATGAATTTATGTGAATGCATGCATACATATCTACATAAATTGATAAACAACACATATTGTTAATATGCTAATTTATGTGATCATTCCACCGTGTGCAAGTCATTGATAAAAATGTTATGATTAATTTACAAAAGAAATACGCACATATTGTACATATGTATGTATGGCATATGCCAATGAAATGATTAGATCGCAAGTAAAGAAAAAAATATAAATATATCTACCGAAAAAAGGGTCAAGTATCTTTGTGAGCTTTGTAATGTTTTGCGCGGGACAATGATTAGAGTTTGAGATTAGAAAAAAATAAAAAACAGAAAGTTAACTTTCTCTGGGCAGGCAGTGCCATATTTCTAATAGTAAATTATCCCATGGCAACTGATAACTTTTTTAGTTTAATTTGCACATAAAACCTTTTTTTTCTCCTTTTTTTTACAATCTATCACATTTAACAATATGAGGGTAATACTTGAAAATGAGGGATTCACAATTGGTGGAAAAACTTGTTTCATATCTGGAAATACAGTAACAACTTCGAAGCTTTAGCTACGTCATGTAACTTTTGTTTTGATTACGTAGTAGTAGTGCGTTGGACTATTACGCAGAGTGTCCGGGGTTCGAATCGGCACAGGCAAAATAAAAAAATAAAATAATGAAAATATAAAATAATAAGAACAACAAAATTTCTACACGGCACCATCTCTTGGCAGGCAATGCCTATGACAGCTTTTCTCTTTTTCGCATTCGGCACAAAACTGTAGGTCCCTTCCATTCATGTACAAATATAACACGCACAACATGAGTGAATGCGAAAAACTCGGCTTTTGGCGCTACATGCGGTTATAGTCGACATTGATAAACTGAAGTTCATTGTGGTAAATGCATAACACTTGGCAAAATGATTGTCTATTTCTTTATCAATGTTCTGTGTGATTGCATTCCCTCATTCTCATTCTCACACCTTCTTCATACGGATGTAAATAAAAAAAATCATCCGTGCCAAATAAACAGCATTTGCGGCAAGTTTTGCCTTTGAATTCATCGATTAAAACATGCGAATTTGACGAAGTGGCCAAGGTAAAAAGTTCGAAAAAGAAGAATTGGAGATGTTACTCGATGAAGACTCCAGCAAGAGGAACTTGCAATAACGTTGGTAGTTACACAAGCAGCAATTTCCAAAAATTGGATTGATTCGTTCATAGCTTAAAAAGATGGTAACCATAAATTGCCTTAAAGAACTTAATATTAAACTAGTTTAAAAATAAGAACAACCAAATTTCTACACGGCACCACCACTTGGCAGGCAATGGCAAACCTACAACTAGTTTAATATTAAGTGTGGATCCAAATAACTTACGAAAGGGAGGTCATTCAGTTTTACAGCATTTATTAAATTGATTTAGATGGGTTTTAAGTGTTATGACTGCTGGAGAATGATCAGATGATAACTCGAAAATTGGTTGGCATTTAAAATGTGTAGGGGTTATACTTTTTATAATGGAAAAGTCTATTAGATCAGGTGTTTCTGTGGGGTCTGATGTCTAATAGGTAGGGTTTCCTGATGGAATAATATTCAAGTTTAGATTTTGAATGACGGATAGCAATTGTCGCCCCTTGGTGGTAATTAAACGAGAGCTCCACTTTATATGCTTTGCATTATATGTAGTTTCCCCCAGCTACGAATCTGTAGCCAAGGGTTTAAAGAAAATTTCTTAGTCATCTTGTTTTATTTTGTGTTTTGGTGGACTATAGATTGCCAATTATTCAATCGGACTTTTACAGTGTTCTACAACAATACATCTTTGTAGCTAGAATTCCCGGTGTAATAAACGAATTTATCTCGTAAAGCCTTAATTGCAGATCAACTATAGGCTTTACCATCGGGGTGCATAGTGTGAAAAAATTTATAATTTGGTGTAGCTTTTTTGTGTGAAATGTGTTTCGGATATTAAGAATACTTCAACTTGATACATATTTAGAAAGATTTTGATCTCAAGAACAAGGTGCCGCAATCCATTTGCATTCCAGTGGTCTATTTTTAGAGCATCGCAGTTAATTAATTTAATGGTGCTTTTGACGTGAGATTTACAGGAGTTTTGTCATTGAAGTCATTTGTTGAATTATTTGCTTAATCATTTCACGCATTTAACATTTAAGATGTTAAATGTCTGGGAATCATTAGATTGGCTACATTTTGGTTATTATTTCCTCTAACCGATGGAGGTGATGTTTTGTGCTTGATGTTTTTTTCCAGATATTTGTAACGACATGACTCAGGTCATTTAGACCATTTTCAACATCATCCCACATTCTCGGATGGATGTATATTTTTATTTTGGTGTTATGGTTTGAATGTATAGAATTCAGTTTCTTTGTTTTCTGACTGTTTAGCAATTACAGAGTATGATGCTGATGTTTTCAGTTGGATCTTAACTCGTTCGTGACCAAGCACTTTAAAGTCATCTGCCTATTTGCGTATTCATTTAGCAAATTGTATAAAGGTTGAATATAAGCAACCTTGTCGACGAAAATAGGTGGAGCATAAAACTTGATTAAATATTTTAAGTCAAAATATAACTATTGAGTAGAGAACCACGCAAAGGAAAATATATCTCATAGACTTGTAGCAAAACTTTGCTCAAAAAATCTAGAAATATCCGATTAGGAAGCATCTGTCGAGGTTTGTACTGCTCCATGCGCACCAGTCAGCATCGTCATTTGAGGCATCCACCAATCCACCAAATTAAATTAATGCTAGCAAGAAAGGATAGACCCTGGCACAAAATTTTCATTTATGCATACATAGTTAATTCGTGTTATCGAAATGAGATTAGGTATGAAAAAAAAGAACAATTATGCAGAGATATCACACGAAAAAAGAAATCCAATATCATATTGTCGAATAAATTTGCAACTCATTCATCATTTATAACTGAACTCAAAACGTTTTGCGGTTAATTGCTACTGGCGTTGTTCAATGAAATTGCATTTCATTGCTTTATTGTTATCTCTTTGTTAGCAACAGAGTTATCACACACTATATCGCATCCATCTTCTGAAATTCGATTGTGAGTTAGAGCGCGGCGAAACTATAATGAACTAAAAGTTAATGGGTTTCGTTTCATAGTTTTAATTAATTCTAAGATTTAACTTCTTTTTTCGGAGTCACTGCATTTAAGCGCAAAATTTTTAATTTTTGAATGATGACCTTGAAATATTATTTTTTTCCATCCGTTTACAATATGTTTGTCTTCGCGGTTCAATTCGAATCTTGAATTTAAATTAATTAAATTGTTTTGACCATGTTTTCTCTTTTTTTTTTTTATTGTGTGCTTTGATTATATTAACTAATTTTTTTTTTAATTAGCATTCACCATTCATCGTTAGCGCACGCATTGATGAACTTTTACGTCAATTCTCATCAGTTGAAGATTTTCGTGGTTTTTGATTTTATTTTGGTTGATTATGTTGTTCGTTAATCAGCATAGATTTTTTATGAGTGATAAATATTTTTGATTTGTCATGTTGTGGCCTTTTTTTTTTGTTTATTAATTTTTAACGTTGCATGCTATTCACCTTAATATTTTAAGCTTTGTTTGTGATGTTTTCTTAAAACTTCCGTAAAATTTTATTTTCGATATTAAATTTATAATTTAATGTATTGCATAAAGAAACGAAGAAAAAAACGTGCAATGATTTTGCGATTTTTTATTCAAAATTAATATTGATAAATATAATTGAATGTATTTTAAAATATTGTAAATGTTACGCTTACCTACAAATATTTTTTTTTCTCATATGGGATCTTGATTTGGGTTTAAATACATATTTAATTCTGGTTATTACTTTGTATTCAGTGATGCACGAGTATTTGAAAGCTTCCGTAAAATGTAACATGTACAATCGTTGTATGTGGGTAGTTTTTTAAATTTTGAAAGCAAACGTTTTTGGACAAGTGTAGAATAATTTACCTTAAGTACTTACGAGGGTAGATCAATAAGTACCCGTGTGTAAAAACAGGTGGAAGTTGGCATTACCGTCGTGTACTGCCATCTGTCACACGACACCACACTAAATTTCAAACTGATTCATAGGTTAGTTTTTATTTGGCAGCCATTAGTATCACACGTGTTTCGTGTTTCGCGATGAAATGGAAAAGTTCGCTTTTTATTTTTGATAATTCGCTTTTTATTTTTGGATGGAAAGACATGCGAAGAAATAAAAGCGAAGTTGGATGCTGTCTATGGGGACCCTTCACCATCTATAACAACCGTAAGATATTGGTTCGACGAATTTAAACGTGGTCGTACATCTGTTTTTGATGAGGAGCGCCCAGGCCGCCCGGCTGACGTGGTTACCGAGGAAATCGTTGAAAAGGTCCTCGACATGATTCTCGCTGATCGCCGAACGAAAGTGCGCGAAGTAGCAGAGGCCGTAGGAGTGTCGTACGGAACGGTAATTAATACTTTACATGATAGGTTAAGCATGAGAAAGGTGTCGGCCCGATGGGTGCCGCGATTGCTTACGATGGACAACAATACGGATACGGAATTGTCGCAGCCAAATTGCATGAAAAGAACTACGAATTGCTGCCGCACCCACCGTATTCGCCCGACTTGGCTCTCTGCGACTTATTTCTGTTTCCCAACATGAAAACGTGGCTCGGGGGAAAAAAATTCAGAAGGAGGTTATCGTCGAGACAGAAGCGTATTTTGAAGAGTCTGACAAATCGTATTTTTTGGAGGAGTTAAAGAAATGGCAGAAACGTTGGGAAAAATGTGTTGTACTAAAAGAAGATTACGTTGAAAAATAAAAAAATAAAAAAATTGTGAAAAATTTGCCTCTTCATTCCTAACACGGGTACTTATTGATCTACCGTCTTATGTAGTATTAAATAATAGAAAATATGTTTGGCTCTTAAATTAAATACTTAGTCCTGCCATAAGTTCTGTAACAAGTTCCAAACGCTATTAAAGTTAGTTGAAGAAAGTTTGTGTATCAAACAAATGCAGTAAAATAAAGTTCATTCGAAATGATCGCCTTTTGCTTTTGTACAGACCTTGAAAAGACCCGACTTAAGAAATAAATAATTTAATACAAGCGAATAATATAAAGAATACGCTAAAGTGATAGTCAAATATCCCTCACAAGGAATAATCTCATACACAAAAGAGTTTTTAACTCTTCTTTTTTTTTTGGTAGTTCAGACGGAGCTGGGCTGCAGTGATCAGTGAGAGTGCAGTGGCCCATCTTTTATTTCAACCTCTTTTAAAACTTTTTTGGAAGCAAAACCAATTTGAACAGCCAAAGATATAAATGATACCTAAACCACAAGACTGAATTATCGAGAATGTTTGTGGAATGCTTCGTATCATATTGAAGACCACATGCAGTATGAGCATTCCCCTCTTACTCCTCATTATTTTATTTCATTTCTCATTACGTTAAGTGCTGTTGTACAATACATAAATAATTGTTAATACACTTATGTACATTATTTAATTTGTTATGAAATTTTCATGTTACTAGTGAAATTTCGTTAATAAGTAATTCAATTATTAATTATTTTTTCGTTTTCACATTCTATGAATTTATGATTGTAATTGTGGAATACCACGCAAGTTTTATTTGCGTTTCTTTTCTTTTTTCCGCACTTTACAACAAAATAATATATTATAATTTAGTTGTTTGTTGAATAATTATTTATTATCTTAAAGTATTATTATTTTTACTTTATTTTTTGTTTTATTTTTACCAAATTTTTTACCACTTAAAGTTTTATTTTCCGCACAATTTTTTTCAGTACAATAAGTGTGAATTTCATATGAAGTTTGTAATTGAAGGAAAGATTATGAAGTTTTAGAAAGGTGTGTTTGTAAACACGCAACCACTGTAAAATTTAGTATAATTTTGTGTGATCTCAAGCAGTAAAATTATTTTAATTCAAAAGAAAGTCATTTTAATTGTTTACTGAGAAGATTATCGTGACAAGCACTCGAATAGAGATTGAATATTGTAACAAATATAAATAAATAAAAATAATAAATAGAAGAAATATAAATAAAAATAATAAATTTTTAAATAATAATTATTTAGTAGTTGTTTAGGAAAAACTTAAAACATTACATTATTTCATAGAAATACTGCTTCTATATTTAATAAACCAAAATACGAGTATATTCATACAAAAGGCAATTTTACTGTACGGTATCATCTCTGATATACCGGAAAATCGAGAATATGGTATAAATATTAAATATAGTTTCATATATGTATAATTTTAGCAATATAATTTATCACATTAAAACAGAAAAAATCTAAGAAACCAGTTCTTAAATTGCAATAAAAAACTAAATACAGAAATACTAAGGAAATAGAAAAAATTGCGATTATTTCACAAAGAATTAAAACACAAAACAAAAATCAATTTTTATCCTTGAACTTTAAGCTAAGATTAATTAGAGAAAAAACTCATTCAATGAAATGCAAAATAATTCATATCAAAAATATACAAAATCTTTTCAAACGCGCTAATAGTTATGATTAAAGCATAAACCCTGCACTACTGACTTACAAAATATATTATAAAAAACAACAATGGCAATCGACAAATGGCAGCCGAAACTGGTTTCCATATGCAAAAGTACAATATTTTAGTATTTTAGATTAAGCTAAAAAAAATATCATAAACAATTTTAAATACGAGCAAGAGCAAAAAGTGCAGAAAAAACCGTAAAAAAATATTAATAAAATAAAGCATAAAGCAGAATTTCGTAAAAAGAATGTCGACTGTAGGTAAAACTTTTGTTAATATTACACTCAAAGCGAAACAAAGTCATAATAAAAACAACAAATATGATCAAGGTCATTGTAACAACGAGTCTAAAACAAATTACCATTTAACTACATCTAAAGTAATTATAATTGTTAAATGCAGCGGTTCTTAATCAGTTTTAGGTAACTAAATTGTAAAAGTGAAGGCATGTATGTCATAATTTCAATTATGACCAATATATATATAAACCAATAAGTATCCGCGGTTGGTACCCACAAATCTGTTATGTACATATATGATGTTTAGTGCCTCCGCTATATTCTGACAGCTTGTTCCACCAGTTGCAAAATTTCATCGGCTTCTTCAGTGACTGACCGACCAGAGCGAGGTGCATTTTTGATATCGAAATTTCTGAAAGGGAATCGAGCAAACCACTCCTGGGTCCGGCGTTCCCTCACAGTATCCACACCGTAAATTTTAGGCATGCTTTTGCAGCGGTTTCACCTTTTCTATAGTAATAAAGTTTCACATAGCGTTTTTCTTCAGAAATTTCACTAATTTTCAAATCAATGAAACTTTTTACACTAGCGACGAATTACACAACTGTCTTTACACATAATGTAGCCACCTGAAGTATTACCTTTCAAAATGTTTTCGTTCCGACATAATCGGAATAGTGTTTTCAGATTTCTAGGTGCCTACACGAAAAACCTTGAATACTTTTTGTATGACCCAATATTTATTTGATATGTAGTTAAATGTTAAATTTTAACAGTTAAACTAAAACTTCGCCAGAAATTACAAAAACTACATTTTCATATTTCAAATTCTTCGAACACTGTTAAATTGGTTCTGCTTCTGATGTTGGTAATAAATACCTTATACTTAAGCATACTCCTACATATATAACAGTCACGTGTCTTATGGTCATTATAAACATAATATTATTGAGTACATATCCAAGCATTGAAATATTTGTATTTGTTCGTAAAGATTAGATAATAATATTTTTTTGTAAGCTTAACTCTTTTCATTAATGGTACAATTTATTTTAGTTAAGTTACTCTGGCTCATTTTAATTAAACAAGTATGTTGTATATTTCTAGTTCTTGCCAATGACATTGCAGTTTTTCAAATAATTAATTCCGCTATGGTTAAATTATTTGTTGCAATAAATATTTATTTTTAACTTTTTCGTTTAAAAAGTGGCTTTTCCCCTTTTGGGACGTGCCAAAACTGGTTTATTGCAATTTCTAACCAGAACAGTTGTCTTCAGGTACTATGTACCTGGTACACTTTATTATACATATCGTATATGTAGTTCGAAAAACTTTTATCAAAATAATTCGGCATGAGTTGTGTGTGATCATAGCGACTTTTGTGATGCGAATTATAGCCTTTGGCAGCAAAGTAAAAACTTTCCGCAAAAACAGGAAAATTTAATGTTTGGATTGGAGTTTAGAATTTTAGTTACAAAAATATATGATATACTTCTCGTTACTAACGGTTAGATTTAATCTAAAAAAAAGTTGATCAAAACCTATTCTCTGACAACATGAAAGACATTTAAGGCAATTAATTACATAAATTCTTTTCATCTCATTTTTTTATTCTGCTTGGGAAAACAATGAAGCAAGTAAATATTTAAAACAATGAAATGCCGATGTAAAAAAACCGAAAAAAAAATATTATATAATTATCATTGTTTAACAAGAAATAAAATAAAACATTAAAATTTCTTTGTTTACAATTAAAATCAACCAAAAAATAGCAGATAAATTATATTTACTTAACTTACGTCTTAACCTTTCATCGAGTTCAACTTGTAAAATTTTGTAAAAAAAAAACTTAGGGCATAAGTATAAGTTGATTACACTGGTGGTCACGAAAACTGCACCACTGGCAACACTTTTCTAATATGTAAAAATTTGGGTAATGTAGTTATTTTTTCTTGCTACGATAAAGGGGATTTCCATGTTGAAATTATTCCAAATGTGTTGACAACAGAAATTAGTTATTCTAGTGCATTTTTTTAACGCAGAAGGATTTTTTGTGAATTAAGTGCAGTAATGAGTGCAAAATATAAGCAGCTGACACATGACAAAGAAGTCGCTGTACTTACATTAGTGAATAAAGATTTTCCTACCGGAAAATTTCTGAAAAATTGGGTTGGACACATTCCACAATTGACCGTTTAAAAAAAAAAAAAATACTATGGAGCCACTGGAGACGAAAAAAGGATCTGGTCCTAAACATGCAACCAGTAACAGAATTGATAGCTTTTTAAAAAATTTTATATTTATTTTATTTTAGCATTAAATAAAGTTTGGTATGAAGTTATTATCAAAAATAACCTACAAATTTTGGTTGATTGGATGCTGTCAAGGATAATGGCTGTAATACGGGCTAAAGGAGAAGCAACATCCTACTGATATTTTTTTGTTTGTAGCTTGATGTTAGTTCTTGAAAACCACTTTATAGACTAATAGATATTGTTTAGTTTTGAATATTATAAAAATAAATTACATTTTCTTAAAAATTTTCTTGCATTTAAGTTTTTGAGCTCCAGCAATATTTTTCCGTTCTTACACTTTGCATAATTTTAAAATCATAATAATATTTAAAAACAAAATAAATATTCCCAAATATAAAAATCATTATTTCCGTATTTTCATGTTATTTTCAGGTGGCGCAGTTTTCGTGACCGCCAGTGTATAATCACCGGTAGCAAAGACTTTCATAAGTTTTATGATTTTATAGGCATATTGTTTATGTTTTGGTTTGTTTAAGGTGGTTGCCACGTTGAGTGTGGTTAAATATTTCCCTTTACGTTATAATCCAAGAGTATAAATCAAATGTCAATATTTATTAATCGAAGTCACACGGCGATACTCTTTTAATCAAAAGTATAAGTTTATATGGTCAAAAGTGGCATTTGTGGTTATTGGTTAAATAAGAATTAAATGGGATAGTCTTCAAAGACTGACTGAGTACTTTCGGAGTGGAGTTACTAGTTTGAAGATATGACAGTCATCATACATATTGCAAATATTAAAATTTAACCACACAATCACTTAATGTCATCATTTAATATCAAAAAGTCAAAATTTCAATGATAAGCTAAAAGAAACACAACTAAATACATAAATGCTTAATGCAAAATGCTTAACAAATGTTAAATGAGCTAAGAGAAGTTATCTATGTTGGGGAACCTAATATTAGAGAATCAAAGATTGCAATAACAGATTATGAATATTTACTACATAAAAAATTTTTGAATTGAAAGTCTTTCTAAAGAAACAATCCCTAGATTATTGCAAATAATAATTTTAAATCTCTAAGATTATAAAAGACGAGGGCAATATATCTTTGGTTATAATTTATAAAATCAATGAATTACATAACAAAAATTAATGCGAAATGTCATCTGGTCTGATGAAAGCAAATTTAACCTGCTATGCGCCGATAATTTGCCGTACGATCGCCGTTCCAATGGTGAACCTTATACCCTAGAAAAGTAAACCTCCTATGAGCGTGGTCGTGGAGGGAAAATACGGGCTCTTGGTGAAAAAAGGATGTTCGTCTCTCGGATCACTTATTTTTGAAATACGCAATTAAATCTTAGTCTTCAAGATTTAAAAGTTTAGCAAATTTTGGTCATCTTGTACAATGTTTTGCAAATTCATCAAAATTATATTTATAAACACTTCCCAAAAGTAACTATTTAAAATTTTCACATTTCGCTGGCTGCTTTAATTTGCAAAAGCCCTAACATCTAATTTTCCAAAATTGAGTTTTTGATGGATTATGATTAAGATGCAGATGGATATCTCTGCCTAAAATTTGGGAGCTATTCACCAAAAACTTACGTTCGTTTTTTTTTAAATTACAATATTTTGAAAACAAAACTGAAAATATTAAAGTTTCAAAATGTTATGTTACAAAAGCTTATCCTGAAACATTTGAAAAATGCGCGTTAGCACTTTTTTTGGGCAGCGATAATCCGGCTTCCAAATCGGATTTAATTTGAACAGACATGACATGCTTATTTGGAAGGTATTTTTAAAATCAACAAAAAATACTGAGATTAATTATACTAATGTCACTTCCTAAATATAAAAAAAACCCATTCAGTTTAAGTAAAAAACTAATATCGGTAAAAACAAGTCATAAAATGCTCATCCCTACCAATGGTTTCGACGCAAAATACAATACTTTTGCTTTGAATACGTCTTTAAAGCTGTTCAACTATGTTGCCGGATCGATATGTATGTATATAGTATTTGAACTGCTCACAAAGAAAGTATAAAATTACATTTTGAGAATAGAAGTGGCACTGTCCTTTATTATATTAAAAATAGATAAATTGTGCGAAAGTGTTAATGCACATATCGATATCATACATTAATCATCCTTAACTCACTTTGAAACAAAAGTAAGAGTAATGAAATATTCTTTATTTTAAGCGAAACTTCTCGTTCGAAAAATTTGATCTTTCCTTTTATTTCATTAACTACTATACACATTTAATTGTTATACATAGGTATATTTATATCGCTCGTTTGCTAGACTTTCAAAACACAAATTTTGAGAAAAGCGTATAAACTTTTCAATTTACCTGTTACTTTTTACAATTTGCAAGGTCAAATACTGTTCTCACGTAAAGAGTTACATATAAAGTTAGAGAAGAGATATGATATTACATTAACTGGAGTACTAATGAAAATATTGTTAATACCAAAAGGTATTTAAAAACCAGAGCCAGATCTCATAAAATTACCATTTCTCATGGCACTTCAAAAAACGTTCCACTCTTTTAAAATTTCACTTCAGAAACAAATTCCAAAACGTCATCCCTTTTGACAACTCGTGCTCTGTTCTGAGTTAATAAAGGAAAACGGCTATTGACTTCACACCCTCTTCTTTTTAAGCAAATCATGCATAATTTGCTATTTCTTTGTGCGGAACTTTAAAAAGTTTCAACGAAGGAATAAAAAAGAGCAACGCAAAGCATATTATTTTTAATACTAAATAAATAAATAAATAAGCAAAAATTACAAACAGCAAAAATGCAAATAAAAGACTTGATCGATTTTGCAAGAACGTCAACGAAATTCTAGACTAGTGCAAAAGCATTGCAGCACCAGCAGCGACATTCCCGTGCATAACCACCAACTGGTGCATTTTCTTGCAGCTATCAGATACATTCTCGTTGTACGTTTTGCTTTTGTTTCCTAAACTAATGGTGTTTTAAACTTACCTGCTGCAAAGCAGATTGTTGCTCTGCGGTTAATTCCGGTAAACTGGACATTTTTGGTTACTTTTGAGTGTGTATCTATATTGTATTTGTAGGCACTGGTATCTAAACTAATGAGTATTTATGTATGACTGCACTGTGTTGTACTGTTATTTGTTTGGCTTTTTATTTTCGCTTCGTTTTGTTTTATAATAAATTCACTCTAAATTGTCAAAAGTAAAATTAATGTATGATTCTTTTCGCGCCTGCTCCGCACTTGTGAGATTTCTGTTTTCGCTTACTTTTTACTTATTATTGTATGTTGGAATGCGTTTCTTCTGACTTTTTTGGGGGTTTTATATTGACGACACTTTAATTATGAGTTGCCAGATTGTTACCAAAACAACAATTTATTTACATATGCGAGCATGTAATGACATACATACGTGTATGTATGAGAGTATGTAACTTTTTTATTAACGCTTCGTTGCTACTGCACAAGTTGTTATTATTGTTTTTTTGTTTTTGCTTTTTTCACTCCAGCCAGTCAGTCTCAATTGAAATCAAAAGTTAGACGCGCAACGAGCTCTACTATTTATTTCTTTGTTTGCTTTTATTCAACTAAGAATATTTTTAAAGCTTATAAAATTTCAAAAGTTTCCGTACCCTAGTTGACTGTGATGATGGCGCCGTTTTCCGTGTAGATGTTGTTTGCAATACGTCTTCTCAGCGACTAAAATGCGGAACTTGCAGCTATCGCAACTATATTGAAAATGTTTGTTTCTGTTAAATGCTTGCAAGCATTTAATTTGGTTGTTGCTGTTGCTGTGTTGTATTCAGCTGTTGAACTTGCCTGCCGTTGGTATGTTATTATACTTGCTCAGTCGTTTTGTTGGGCCGTAGTTTTTATTGTTGCTATTGCTATTGATGTGAAGTTGAAGTTGTTTCGTTGTTGGTTTGCGCTTAACCGCCGGTTTGAAGCTGGCTATTTTGTAATTGTATTGATGAATCACAAACACAGGCGTATTGCTATAATTTTTTTAAGTCTTTGCTTTTGTTTGTTGGTTGAGCAAATTTTTGTTCTTTGAAGAGCTTAAATTGGGTGACATTTTTTATCCACTCTCTTTTTCTTTTTCTTTCGCTCTCTATCTCTCACTTTGAATAAAATAGTATTTTTAATTTTTATGTTACTTAGACCGTGGTTACATTAAAAATTTTGTTGCCGACGAACATTTTTGGGGTATTGCACACTGTGCACAAATATGCACGAGTAAAATTTTCAGTGTAACCACGGTGTCATGCAATGGTGGTTCTTTTCTTACTTATGAGCGGAAGAGATAAACAACTTGCCGAGTACTATGTCAAATAGTGTTGCCAGATTTATAAGGCAAAAGTTCTTTAACATGTAAATAATGGTAAAATTGTTTTATTACTTATTTTAGTAAAGTCGCCCGGGAGTGGTAGTGCGTTGGGCTGCTAAGCATAGTGTCCAGGGTTCAAATCTCGGAACAGGCAAAATTAAAAAGTAGAAAAACAATTTTGTTACAAGACACCACCTCTCGACAGGCAATGTCAAACCTCCAAGGATTAAAACTTGACTAAGGAAAGACAACCTAAATAAAAAAACTGTTGAAAATGACTTTTCTTACTTAAAATTAATTAAACCTAATTCTTAAAAGTTTTTTAGTATGAAATCTGAACATTTTACAATATTACTGCAATAATTTCAATATAAATTTCCTAAGATGAACATTAATATGACGTCATTAAACCGTCAAGAAAGTAGAAACGTGAAACTTAAGAAGAAGAAGAAGAAGTGCTATTGATTTGTGGATTAATTTATAACCTTATTAATAGATAATATGGCTACAATAAAAAGGTTGTAGGTTAGAAATACATTCACTATCACTATTAAAAATTATTTATGTAACTAGTATATTGTAATCTATATATAATATTTAATACATTGAATAAGAGTCTACTTCATAGCATATATGGTATATACTATATGCATTTGTATTAACAATTAGATGATAAAAATACCTATCTTCATTGTTTTATATATTATGTATATCATCAGTTACATTATATTTAAATATTCTACGTACATATGAATTAATAATCTAAATTAATTTGTTAATCACTTGCTTTTTTTATTATTTGTTTTTGTTATTAACCCATGTTGTTGAATGCAATCATGATTTTTTTCCAATATCAACGAGTGACATGCGAACTTAAACTGATTTTTCTACATATGTATATGGTATAATAAATATACATATGTAAATATACATAAGTATGTATGTAGATACAAGTATTGTTTGTATTGCAATTGTGATTAACGACACTGTAATCGTTATCTCAAACAATAGTAAGTAATAAATAATATATAGTAAGGGTATTCATTAAAAAGTGTAAACTCGTAAAGTGTGTAAACCTTGCAATTTTACGGGATATTTTACATGAAGGCAGTTTAATTATGGTCTCATTTTTGTTTTAGTGATTATGGTTGGTTTTGTAAACATACTTTTGATTGCAACCATATGGCGACACAAAGCTTGAAGTAGTAATTTATAGAATTGCTCCTTTTTCCAAGATGCCTAAAGTAAGCAAATGCTAAATTAATAAGATATCTGGAAGAGAATGAATTATTATGGCAACTATAACATATATATGGTAGATATTTGGCGCATATATTTAAATACATTTTTAGTATTCATAGATTGCACTTACCTATTACTTAATTTACTTACTTTACTTTTAATGGCACAACAGCCCATGAAGGGCCTAGGCCGAGCTTTTCGCTTTTCGCATCCACTCATGTTGTGCGTTTTATATTTGTACATGAATGGAAGAGACCTACAGTTTAATGCCGAATCCGAACGACGAAATGAAAAGCTTTTCATAGCAGTTTTTACTCTTGTCATTGCCTCCCAAGAGGTGGTGCCGTGTAGAAAAATTATTTTTTCTACTTTTTGATTTTGCCTGTGCCGAGATTCGAACCCCGGACACTCTGCGCAGCAGTCCAACGCACTACCACTACGCCACAGCGACCACTATTACTATTACTTAATTAGTTGGCACTAAAACCGATAATCGGTCTTAGCCGCCTCGATTTAACTTTGGAAGTTGCCAGTGCTATTCGCCAGTTGGTAAGGCTAAGTGCAGTCAGACTTTCCTGTACCTGGTATTTCCAAAGCAGATTAGGACATTCTGTTTTACGTGTTTCTCTGGGTCAGGTTTCGCTTTCTGGATCATGTGGACGAATGGAAGAAGGCTACATTTTTTAAAATATAACAAAAAATATTTTTCACTGTCTGACCTTTGCACAATCTACACAACTTATATTCGACCTAAAATTGAGTACTTCTTTCTTCTTAATTTGAATGACACAATATCACATGAAGGTCCTATGTCGAGCTTTCGCAATCACTCATGTTGTGCGTATTCTATTTGTACAAGAATGGAAGAGTAGGTTTGCCATTGACTGCCAAGAGGTGGTGCCATGTAGAAAAATTGCCTTTCCTACTTTTTGATTTTGTCTGTGCAGAGATTTGAATACCGGATACTCAGCGTGGCAGGCCAACAAACTACCATCTAGGCCACAGCGACCACACAATGTATGGAATACAAATGTATTTGCGGGTGCATTACAGTCTTCACTAGATCTGCTGGATCATATTCAAAAGCGCGTGGAGGTATGTAGGTAGTTCTCTTGCAACCCAATCTCAAAACTCACAATCAATCAACAACAATAACTAAGAAATAGAAGATTAAAAATTATATATATTTAATATACAATATTTACTTTTTTACATATTGTTATGTACTTAATATGTAAACAATAAATAGTTCGAGTCGAAAGTTTTTTATATACGATTTCTATTGCAATTTATTTTTTCATATCCGATTTTTTGGCTGAAATATTGAATTATCTTTTCTATTAGACCGATTTATCTCAAAAAATATCTGGTCACGTTACTTTAGAGTTGCTTTATAAACTTAAAATGACTACCGAAAGAACCACTCTGTTCAGTGGTTGCAGCATTAACTACATAAACACCCTGTCAAAAGTAAATTTAATATTAGCAAGTAACCAAACCTATTGTTAATTGCCAGAATATTTATAGTTGCTCCTGCGAGTTTTTTTTTCTTTTGTCGTAACTTTTAGTTACGATGCAATGTTTTCTATTCCATGAATGAAGGCACAAAGTTTTTTCTGGTACGAAATAATTTAATGGTCAATAATGTACGTAAATATTTTCGTATTTTAACACTTAATTTGTATTATTATTTACTTGTATTTAGGTAAAATTTTCGGAGCAAACATTCTAAATTTATTTACAATATTATTTTTGCGTCACAAAGCACAGAATTAAGAAAACAAACTAATAAATTGAATAACTCATTTTAATTGACATACGAGCTCTTGATTTGTTTTGTTTACACACATTTTGAGTAAATTTTGTTTATTAACAGAAATATTGAAAATTATTTTACTAAATAAAGGGTTTTTCAATAGCAACATAACAATTTTGTATTTAAATGAAATGCTTCTCTAACATTGTCGGCTTGTTGGCATAAACCAACCCCATAAAAACTAATCTAACGTTGTTAAATCGTATAATCTTGAGATTAATAAGCTTCCCCTTCCAATAGATCAATTGTTTGACCAGCTGAGTGGCATGTAGCACCATCTTGTTGGAACTACATATCAATAATGGTAAGTCAAATTCTGCCAAAAAAATTTTTTCCAACATGGCACGATAGCGAACTCCATTAACCGTAATATGGCGATCATTTCCATCGACGACAAAATACAGTCCAATCGCATCTCCGGCATGAAATGCACACTACACGGTCACTTTTAGTGGATACAATGAAGTACATGTGGGGTGGTTGCCCTCCAATAATGCGTATTCTGCTGAACATGGTTTTTCGATGATAGTCAGGATTTTTTAAAAATTTTACAAATAGGAGAAGATTTGGCGCTTCAAATCACTACGAGGCTTTACTTCTTGTGTGTTAATTTGATATTTTAAAGATGTAGAATAAGATCTTTAAGTAAAATTCGCCACAATGTGGACTGAGAGTTTCGGCGTGGAATAGACTGATTTGGCTAATTTTGAACTGAAGCGTTGTCTGAATTGCATAGAAACCTTCAATAGTGATTACTACTGACCCGAATTGATATACTATAGCACGTTGGTTGGAGGATTATTACGATCGAAAATTGGATTAAGTGCTCTTAAAGTTGTGACCACCGACTCAGAATTTCGGAAGCAATTTTTAATAATTTCCAATTGTTGCTCGTTCATGAACTTCAACATGATAAAAATTGTAAAACTGGAATTGTCATCTTAACATTTAAAGATGAAAAAAAAAAATAATTAAACCATATATTTGTATTTGAATTCAAAATTGATATGTTCCTATTGAAAAACCCTATAGTTTCCGTATCGTAAATCGTAGGTGTGATAATGTTAATGATAGATAGAACTGCGTCAGAACTGAGTGATCTGGAGAGTTTTGTGAGAAAAATTTAGTAAGTTTATGAGCTTTGAACTTTTTTGTTACTTATTTCTTTTAACTTATATCTTCTAAGTAAAAAACCCAAACTGGCCAGACTTCAATTATTTGGTTCTTGTCTATACAATATCTTAACATTATAAATATAAGTATTAATCAACATACATACATAGTATTTGTGAACGGCGTGGAATAAACTGATACGTACATACTTATCTTATCATTTGCTTTTACTCTAGCAATGAGAAAATTAACTGGGTAAAAAAAATTCATTCATTGCAACTCATAGTTTCGGAACCTTTTGGTGGTTTACATTTCGTCGCCTGGATAAATTGTTGTCGTATGTTACATTTGAGCATATTTGTAAAAATTTGAGCAGATTTGTGAAATGGGGAACTTATACTTAAATTTCTATCGTACACGACATGTAAAAAAATGACGACCAAAAAGATCGTGACATTTTTTTTTTCAAAATTTTACAAATCGGAGAACAAGCCGTAAAATTTATCTAAATATCTCAAAAACCAAAGGCGATGATGAAAAACTGATAACACTAGTCGAAAATCTCGTTTGATTAAGCCATAAGCATAACTGCATCAATAACTCAAAACTATCCGATTGTTACATACATAGGACAACATTTTAGCCAGGCGATGATTTATTGTTTCACGTCTTCGGCAGGGAAATTAGATCTTATTATAACCTACACATACATAAATAAATACATATCGATCGTTCGATATTTCTATAAATAAGAGAAAATTAAGTCAGAATAATTCTTTCTGAACTTCCAAATTTGAAATATTAAGTTTATTTGTTTTCTTTTACTCTATATGTTTATCAAACATATATTTATAAAAAAAATCCTTTTCCTTTTCTGACTATTTTTCGGAACAGAGGCTGACGACCTTGAGCTTCTGTCATTTCTACGATTATGTGCTTGTTCAACAGTAAACAGCTATTCATTTGTGAAGTCTATTTTTTCCCAGGTATTAAAGATTTGTTTCTCAAACTTTTTCTCATATTTAGTTTTTAATGGCACAACAGCCCACGGAGAACCAAGGTCTAATTTTTCGGAACAGAGGTTGTTGACCTCGAGCTTCTGTCATTTTGACGATTATGTGCTTGTTCAACAGTAAAGTGCTATTCATTTGTGAAGACTATTTTTTCCCATCCAATTCCTGCGGCCCGCCGTTGAAGTTGGCGAAATATCTAGAATCGTACGCGCTTGTTTCCATCCGTAGTAACTGGCCTTTTTTGAGCTTGTAATCATTGAGTCCTAGTTCGTTTTTTGCTATGAGTCGAACTGGTTCACTGATTCACGACTGATGCCAATTTCGTGACTAACTTTTCTCATGGAAACGTTGAAATAGGCTGCACCCGCTTTTGAACAATTTTCAGTTTCCTGGGAGTATTGACGGTGGGTTTTTTGCCCCTTCCTGGACGATCACTTTCATGACCCAGCTGCTTAAATAAAATAAATAACTAAGGGAAATCCAGACAACACAAAAATTAAATCAATACACTCTCGATTACGTAAAATAATACAAAAGCTAAGAAAATTTTAGAAAAATTCCAATACTTTTTCTATAGAACGAAGAAGTTGTATACAGTTTTGATTTTCACCTTGTGTGTATATAAAAAAATAAATTTAGAAAATGGAAAATAGGCAAACTGCCTGTTCTTCGAATCTTAAACAACAAAAGACCATATATGAACGCTCCCTTTTCAGATCTACTTACAAGCAGTTTGTTTATTGAGGAAAAAAATTACTTCAAAATATTAATTGAAAAAATTATTCTTTTTCGTATTTTCACAAATAAAATATATGTATATGAAATGAGAAAGAAATGGAAAAAAAAGAAAAATAAAAAATTAAAAAAACAAATAAAACGTTAGTACTATCTTCAAGCACTCAGACACAATTCTCTTAAAATAGTCATTAGAGTGGCACCAAGTATAGTATATATGTACATACATATGTATGTACATGCTTCATGTACATAAACAAATATTTGCAAAAATTTCAAAAATAGCCAACTTTGGACCTTTGTAACTCTGCCACCAATAAAGATAGAGATTTAATATTGTGTCCAATAATAATAATATTGTGGTCCAAATGCAGAATTGTGCTTATAGCCTCAATGTAACCTCTTATATAGTATTGTACTTGAATTAATTTTTATAAATTTTAGGATTCAAATATTAATAGTTTACCTATCCAATATTATCTATATTTTATTTAAACCTAAAATTTTCAAATTTTATAAAAATTCCTTTGATTTCCGTCTTACATATTTCAAAATCGTACAGACCGTGTACAGCACTACGCTACCCCATTTAACTTTGCGCTAAGACGATGGACGACGTTAATTTTGACGGTACATTTGAAAGTGTAAATAGTTTATAGTTGGAAACGCCCACACAATGGAAATTGTTCAGCTTCAAACAAATGCGATAGACCGGCGCGGAGCGACCAGCGGACGTTGGTTTCCATAAATACCAAAATATGGTACCTATTTTTCAAACCGTAGAATATATGAAAATAATAAAAATAATTATTGAAACGAATATCAAATACAATTCAAAATATTTAATAAAGTATCAAAAAATCAATCATCAATACGAATGAAATGTTTTCAACTTTTAGTTGCTATTTGAGCTAGTGAAAAATGTAAGAAAAGAAAAACTATTAAAAGGAAATCTCATCCCACCATCATATATATAGTATTAACAAAATTTCTATTGAACTTTTCTAGAAAACTCATTTCCATATCAGATTATATCAAAAAGAAAAGCGCTGACAGGAAATCGATGACGTCAAATTTGATGAAGTCATCATCGGTTTAGCGATTTTGTAAACAATAAACAAATTTATGTAGGTACCGAATGTAGCGCAACCATTATACCTATAAATACATATAATATGTATGCACATCCATAGGCGTTAGCTGGTTAGCTGGTGGTTTTAATTGTATTGGCCCGCTGTGAATTCATCAGAATTCTAAAATAGAATTCAATTCACTTTTCAAATGACGTTGTTCACAAGTGACGGCGGCGATGGCGTTGGTTAAGTACGCAGGAAAATCGCGTGCCACCATTAACTAAAACAAACCCAAACAATAACGAGTACACATGTTCTTGAGAATTCATTGATGATTAGAAGATTTTAGTGACGTCACATTGTGGTTGTGTGCATTTGCAATAATTTGTTTATGCTGTTTTCAATATTTCGCTAAAATAATAAAATCTAACACCTCTTCGATTTGTTGTTTTTTGTTTTTGTGTGTTTATTATGAGCATGAGGTTGAAGTCGTAGCGGTCTATTAGTCGATTACGCCATTTTATAAGGAAATTTATTTTATTCTTAAGTTTTGTTTGTTTGTTTGCTGCTATGAGATTGTTTCCTAAATCTAGCAAATTTAAATGATAAAGTGATTTTTTTTGTTGTGGCTGTTGTTGGTGCTGCTGTTGGTTCTATTTACACAAATAAGCCTACATCCATTTTTCGATAGTTAATGAGTTATTGTATATATTAAAATTAAGTATGCCGACAGACATTGAAAGCAGATATATTATATATACACAATTAATTACTTGTATTAAATGGTGTGTAGTTTCTTTCTTTCTCTGCATGCTCCCAGCAGGAAAGTTCTCTAGCGTAAAAAAGTTTGAAATTAATCAAGAGTTGAATCCATTATGGAATCTTTGTAAATGCTGACAATCTTTAATTTTCTTAACCATCAGATGGTGCCATAATAGAGGTGAGTTAGGTTAGATCTAGTGGTTGTCCGGTAGGTCACACTTAGGCCAAATAAGGCCTCACGTGGGTTTGTCATATATTCCTTTCTTATAACATAACCTATTTTTCGAACCGACTGATTAAAAAGAAGATCCCATTATTTGTAAGTATGCACCCTAAATATGCTAAAAATAAAGAATGATGTTTAATTTTTGTGAAAAGATATTAAAACACATTGTTTAGTGTTTCCTCTATTAAAACGTTAGATTAGGTTAGGTTTGGTTATGTTACGTTAGATTAGTTATAGTGGTTGTCCGGTAGGACGTACCTAGACTAAATACGACCCGTTTTGATACCACGTGGGTTTCTCATATATACTTTTCTTATAACGTAACCTATTTTTCAAACCATTTGGACCTTAAATCAACTGCCTGACTTAATAAAGGTAGCATTCACTAAAAGTGAGAATGATTGGGCGGAGAGAAAGTGATTTCAACAAGAAAAACGTCTTTCATACTACCAATAAAACAATAAATTAATTATTTTTTTTCAAATATTTCATTCAGGCAATAATACAAGTAATCAATTATTAAAAAAAAACATCCCAGTCTAGCGTATTTAACGCTAAAAATAAAGTATGTTTGATCGTGTCCAGGAATATGCAATAACGAATTCGTATCCAGGGATCTAAAGTAACATAATTCAGCAGTATGGTTCGGTTCAGCGGTTCATGGTATCTCCAAAACACTAGCTCGATTCATAAATGGTTTGTTAATTGCAATAATATTATATTAACCCTTCCAGGGTAACTCTCTAGTTATTCTCGGCTTTAAATATGTTTTTCTATGTGATATTGATGAACTGTTTCCAAATAAGAAACAAATGATATTTAATAAATTTTCACCAGTGCTCACAACGATTGCCCTTTTATAAGAACAATCTTTAAAATCGGGGGGGGGGGGGGGCGGGGGGGGGGAAAACTAATTTTCTTTTTCTTTACATAATCTAATTGTTTCGAAATATTATCAACTAATCCTAAATTTTGAAGGTACTAACACCAAATGCTTCAACATCGCATCGTTTTACTTCAAGTATCAACTGTACTTCACTTTTGTATTAAAAATTTTGACAGAATGCATTCGTGTCTGGGAGTCTGAAGAAAACATTGTACCTTTGAACCGAGAAGCTTTTAACCGAAGAGATACGATGAAGCAACCGTGGCAAAGCTGCTTTTAATTGACGTTTTCAGTGTTGTTAAATATAAAAGCAAAATAGAGTGCCATTAGTAATAATGGAAATGAAACTAAACCATATTTTCTAACAAAACTGGTTTGGTTTTGGTTTGTTTCAAGTGGTAAATGGTACTGGTCATGATACTCAAATTACAGATTGTTCGGTTGAAAATTAGTTTGATTCAACACCGGTTTCCATCCCTGGTGTTAATTTCCTTACAAAAAATCACTACAAAATGCTTCCCGAAACATTGCTGTTTCCGCTGGGTTGCATCTCTGATTGTGTAGGTGTCTGGTGTTAGTTTATGTACGTGAGGGTGTGTAAATGAATTTCCCTGGCATTTGAGTGAACTTTTTCAATTCAGTTTACTAAAACTTTTGAACTTTAATTGAAGTATGAAAGAAATTAAGATGAAAATTGATTTTTATTTATGCGGTTGAAATTCTTCGTTCACTCACTTCGTAGAAGAGTAGGCAAATTTATACAGTGGAGCACCTCCATTTATTACCTCCAAAAAGCGAGCACTGTACCATATCTACTTATTCTGGAAAGCAATTAAATAAATTTTAATTTCCTTTTTCCATTTTTTGTTCTTTTAACAATAATCTGGCCATAGGCATTTAATCATTTATTTGGAAACTAGAAAAGTTGTGTATTTGGTCAATCTCTGTGTGGTAGATCCAGTGGGTGCAATTAAAAAAATAAAAGATAATAAAATTAAAGCTAATCTAACTTCATAAGAAATTGTTTGAGCCACCGCTCGTAAACCCCCTAATAAAGCATAATTTGAATTTGAAGATCAACCTGCAATCATTACAGTATAAACCCCTAATCTAGTACAACATAAAAAAAATAATAAACCTAAGTTAAAAGAAAATAATTTAATAAATATAGGTATACACATTCAACATAATAAAGACAAAATTGTATTTGCTGCTGTATTGATGGATAAAAAATTTAAAATAAAAATCGATTTTTTAATTTCGGTGACATTATATTTTTTTCGTTTTTATATTGTTGTTTATCAAAAAACATCCTACATTCTTTTACATTTTAACTACCTTTTGTATTTTGCTAGTCTATCTTTAATTTAAATCAACTCAATTTCTTTGTAGTTGAGTTCAGAGCCTTGGCAGTCTGCGATTCTTTTCGTAAATATGCATTCTTATAGAAATTACAAAATAGATACAACATTATAGAAGCTTGCACAACTGACAGCATTGCCCACAATGTCGATGTCTTACAATCTGGCCGCATTAACAATGGCCACGATTGATGCACTACCAATAAAACAAATTGCACTATTTGCAAAATGGTAATGTATTTCTTCCACCATAGCGATCCTTTCATAGCTGGACTTAAAGCACTTAGCAGATAATAACTGTACATGAAAATATGTACAAAACTATTCAGCAATCCCACCAATGATGTGTGCCCACCAAATCCAACACTACGTATGTGCATATAGGTGAACGTGGATACCATCAGATGATGATACACATGCAGGAAGCTTACTTGCTTGTAACTTTTGCGCAGCACAAAGAAAATCGTATCCAAATAATCGAGGAACTTAGTCAAATAGTATATATAGAATATGTGTGCCTCGATGGGCCTGCTGTAATGGCCCTCAGGCAGTTGCATCATACAGCCCAGTTCGAAAACTTTCTCCACAAACACAACATGAACACCCTAAATTGGAAGGGGGGAAATTGTGGTTGCATTAAAATTAAAATGTGAATAGTCGTCGAATTCACCCGGTATGAAATGTAGCTGTTGACTAGAATCTGTAAAACATTGTAGAAAAGCAGCACTCGCTTCAGATTGTATGGCTGACGATTTTTCATGTACGCTGGTCCGATTTTCAATATAAACGATATATAGATCAGGTCTATGATTAGTACTGGTAGCAATGCGCCGGTGAGTGGAAGATGTGCAAAGTCGGCACCTGTTGCAAAATTATAATTATAATTATTTGTTTTGTAATATTTAATTGTAAGTATTTTGTATGCTTGGCATTTTGTACCAATTTTATTCTCTCCTGGATCTGTGAGAAAGTTGTAAATATATTTGCAAATGCTTAACATTGTTGCATATGTTTTTGTATTTCACGCTTCACGACTATATTCGGTTTTCGGTTGGTGAAGTTAAAAATGAAACTAATTCTACAATTCAGTTTTTCAGCAATTGAAACAAAATTCGAAACATTGTTTATTTATGTATGTATTTGAAACGAATTTACATATAATGCATAATGTATTGAAAACAATTAGCAACGAACTTAAATGTGTATTGTGCACTTGAAGAAATTTTAGCCAATGTGAACCATAACAACAGGTTTCGTGTATTTTCGTAAATCCTCTTTTTTTTGAGAATTTTAATAAGGGTTCATGGTTGATAATTTTTTCGATATTTTCTTTAGCTTTTCTTTTTTTTTATCCAAAAATTCTTAAAATTTTAGTTTAAATAAACACAAAAAAAAAAAATTTCGTTCATGAACCGCTCCTTACCAAATTTACAAAAAGATAAGATTAACGATAAAAAAAAGATAAAGATAATTAATATACAAGAAACTTGACGTGAACCGAGAACAGATTCGCAATCAACGGCCAAAAGAACTATAGAAAACTAGTGGCATAAATCATTTACTATTTTACTGTTGTACCGTGTTATTGATCAAAAGTAAAATCGATAACCCATAACTAAAACAAAGGGTATCAAAAGGGTCGCCGAGGCGTAGTTGGTAGTGCGCTGGCCTGCTACGCAACATTAACATTTGCCAACATTACATGTATGGATGCGAGAAGCTCGGCCTAGGCCCTTCATGAGCTGTTGTGCCATTAAAAGAAGATTCTAAACTGAAATACGTATACTACCAAGCTTAAGGAACAAAAATATTTAAACAATGTTTAAAAAAGTAGAATTTTGTGCCTTGTATGGAGGGCAATTGATTTCCAGAATTATTCCTAATAAAATAGCTGATAATCATGTGCTAATAAAACGATCAAGTTGTTAAATCTCTTCTTTGTTGTAGTGTCATTCATTGAAACATGACAATTGCACCGACAGCAGGAGGTGATCTTCCACCACATAGCACACACAAGTATAATCAATTCTTTTCTTTATTATACATATGTGTGAACTCGTTTTTGCTCACCATATAACGTGTAAAATTAATTTGTAGCTCACTATCTTTCTTCGGCGGAAATTTTTTGCACATTCTCTTTTTTCCACACTGTTCATCGTCTTTTATTATCCGTCGATGGACTGATTGTAATTGTATTGCTCACTGTAAGAATGATAGAAAACAAAAATGAAATCTACTGCGCATGTCCGTCATACCAGACCCTATGCTGGGATCTGATTGGCTATAGTACTAAAATTTCACTTGACGGAGAGAAATAAGAAAAAGAGATTCTGCTAAACCAGAGCAAGAGATTCTGCTGGGATGGTATGACGTAACCAAAAAATTGGTAAGCCTGCGAAATGCCTAATTTTGTATTCTATCATTCTTGAGTTCACTGTAGTATTGTTACAGAAACCAGGAATGCTAGCTCTACCATATATAACAGCTAAAAATAAAAAAAAACAATTTTACTATTTGCTACATAATTTGTAATAAAAAATCATGTTTTTCAATCAGACTAAATTTGAAATATTATTATTTTTCTGCTACCATACATTGAGGAAACCAAACGATGACCTTTCAAAACAAGTATTCGAATGGTATACCCTAGGTTTTACATTTTCGACTGTATAGAGCTGTACTTGACCGATGGCTGCTCCAATTTCGTCCTTAACAGCCTAAATCGTTGCTGGATAGTTAGCGTAACACTTATCTGTAAAGGATCCCCAAAAATAATAGTCCAACGGAGTCAAATCGCAACTGCGTGGTGGCCAATGCTCATCATAAAAACGGCAGCAGGAGGTGACGGTAATCAAATTGAATCGCTAACGAATTGGTAACGATTTCAATCCCTGGTTTCAACGTGTTTGTCTTTCATTCATACTCCTACCCAATCACTACCATACTTTAGCTACATACCTTTAATTAATGCACATAGTGTGAAATTTTTATGCTCAACTAATGAAACATATTTGCCACATAATAATCCTCTTAAAATAGCTAAAGCTTCAAAGTAACTTACCATAACTATGTATATTTATTTACTTTGCTTTATTTTTCGTGTATTGATTTGAGGTAGGTATTTTTTTCTATATGTATTCGTTTGTTGTTGTTGTTGTTGTTGTTGTAATTATTCCGTTTGCGAAATTGCCATCCGTAGACAAATAAATTATGCAAAGAATATACATAAAATTTTACAAGTATGTATTGCAGTAAGTTTTACCTGGTGTGTATGCGAGTAAATGTGTAAATCCGCTTACAAAGTACTGCTGCGTGTATTTACTTGTGCAAAAGGTGTCAAAGGTGATTGCAGTAAAATGCAAAAATTACTACAAACGTAAACAAAAACAAGCAAATGCTAAAAATCTGAAGTACGCGTGCACAAGTTGCAATAAATCGAAATAAATAGTCCAAATGTTGACTAGACACCGATGCAAATGCAGCGGTGAATGGGTTGATGGTAAATGAATGGTTAGAAGTTTTCGCGCGATTTTCTTGCAATATACCATAAGTATTCAGTATATATCTACATCAACAAAGACACAACACATGAAGTATAAAATTTTAATTTAGGTTTACGACACGCGCATCAAATGCATAGACCATCCAGCGCCTACCAGTCTGCGCCTGAAAGTAGGCAAACAGAAAGAAGACATACTCGTAGTTATTGGAAACGCGGGTAATCAGTGTAAAGCCGATTTGGTTTAATAGTGTATAGTGAACGTGTGTATGCATGTTTGTGTGTGTGTCTACTTCTTCAATAAAATTGTATTTAAAATGCACTTTTTTTAAATGCTTTAGTTTTAGAAGCCTTACACAATAGAAAGCTGCTTGTTTTAGTCTGATTTGAAAGTGCTGCATTAAATAGAAGTATTTATTTCAAATAAATCATATTTCTCTTCGCCTTCCTTCGTTTCTTCTCTATTATCCACTAAGTGTATAAATAAAATCTTTCCGATTAACATTTTACCTCATTGTTTAATTAATATTTTCGCACAAATATTTAATAATCCAAATAAATGTAAATGTATAAACATTCAATGCTCAATAAGAATACATTTATTTATGAACTGAAAATTTATAAATAAATACGAGAAGCACATGCATCATGTGCTTCTTTGATTTAACCGATCTGTAATAGTTTTGTGGAAGGTGAACATAAAACTATTTATTAATATAAATGAAAAATTCTGGTAATGTCACTTGTATAATTCTACATTACATTTTCATATATTAGTAACTTATATAGATTATTGAAAACACTAAGAAATACCACTAAGATCACTGATGAGGAATCATAGCTGGTTCCGAAACAATCGTCTGATCTGCCTGTGCTGTATACATTGCTGTTATTCTCTTTATGGCAAAAACGTTCATAGTAAGTAGCCCATTCTAATTCATATATACTACTGTGGGCAAAAGTTAGTAAGACTTTGTTCATAATTTCAAATTTTTTTATTCATTCTATTTCGTCCCCTTCAAAGTGATCCCCCCGGCCCCAAATACACTTGTGCCAAACGCCAACGTTTTTTCCAATTCTCGAAACAGTTGTTAAAGTCAATTTCCGGAATAGCCTTCAATGCGCTTAACGATTCATGTTTAATGTCTTCAATTGACTCAAAACGGTGTGTACGAAGCGGTTTTTTGAGTTTAGAAAATAGCCAAAAGTCACACGGTGCTAAGTCAGGCGAATAGGGTGATAGGATGGTTGCGGAACGATATCAGTCGAATTTTTGGCAAAATGGTCTCGTAAAACCAATGCATTGATTTTGGAACCAATCGTGCATTCACTCTTCTTAGGCCCAAATGATGTTTTAAAATGGTTTTCACTGATCCTTCCGATATTCCAACGATGCCAGTAAGGTCTCTAACTGTTCATCGTCGATTCTCGAGCACAAATTCCTTGATTTTATTGACGTGTGGATCATCAGTTGATGTTGATGGCCGTCCTGGACGTGGTTCGTCGTCAACGCGTTCTCGACCATCTTTGAACAATTTGTACCAATCAAAAACACATGCTCGCGACATACAATTATCACCGAAGGCCTTTTGCAACATTCTGAACGTTTCGGCACCAGAAATTTGATTTGATTCCGCACACAAAATTTAATGGAACTTCTTTGTTGAATAATTTCACTCATTGTGAAAATCGCCGAATGTACTTTTTGTACTTCAGAAAGACAAGCGTATACTAAACTTTACTTACTTTTACTTGTAATGGCACAACAGCCCATGGAGGGCCTAGGCCGAGCTCTTCGCATCCACTCATGTTGTGCGTGTTATATTTGTACATGAATGGAAGGGACCTACAGTTTAATGCCGAATCCGAACGGCGAAGCGAAAAGCTTTTCATAGCAATTTTTACTCTTGTAGGTTTGCCATTGCCTGCGTATACTAAACACTAATGATTATTTTGATGTGACATTTGGCACAGATGTCACCGACAGTCATACCAACCTTAAAAAATAATATTTTGATGAATGGGTTTCCGCGCGAAATTTAAATTAAAAAGTCTTACTAACTTTTGCCCACAGTAGTAGAATGTTACTCTAGTTGATGAACTTGCCAAAAATTTGTAAAATAATTTTTCCAAATTTAAACTTGTTTAAAAAAAACAAGTGTTAAGTTTTTCGAAAACAGCAATCGGTATGAGAGAAACTCTTTGTTTGAGCAAAAAGTCAAAAATATAAGAGAGAGCTAAAGACCACACTCGAACTGGTGACATATATATAATAATTTTTATATAGGGTGGCCCATCTAACATTTGGTTATTATGAGTGTGGCAATTCTAATGTCATTCGTCTTAAAAAAAATTTGTTTTATATTTGAGGTTAACGAAATGGGTTGATATGCACTTGAACAATTGTGGGAAATACTTAATATAAATTTACTTGCAAAATGGTGAATCTACTGCCGAAATTGTAAGAAAAAAAGGTTAGGTTAAAAATTCAGTAGCATAGAAGCACCTTCCCCGTAATTTGTGGATTAATTTGTGGAACGTGTGCGTGAAAATAGATCTTTATTGAATGAAACAACACTATCTCAGACACCTACAGTGCACACAACAAAAAAAAATTGCTACTGTTGCTGAGAATTTGCAAAAAGAACCAACCACATCAACTCGCCATCGTTCTCAAGAATTGAACATCGGTATGAAGCCGTATAAAGTTCAATTGTTGCAACAGCTGAACAGCATGACCATACGCAATGTTTTGGTTCGCTAATTGTGCTCTGTAACGCTTGGAAGAGATGAACATTTTTAGAGTAAAATCATCTTTACTGACAAAGCACAATTTGGCCTCGGTGGTTAAATTATTAAGAAAAATTGTCGCATCTGGAGCTCAGAAAATCCATGCGTGATTGTTGAGGAGCCCTCAACGAGTGGTTTTGGAATGGTTTGAAATGTGGTCTGAAATTGAGGAAGGAAGATGAGTTTCAGAAGATATGGACTTCGACAACATTTGTTTCTCTTGTGTGGGAAGTTTGAAAATCGCGTTATTAGCCGTTTGGTGATGTGCATTGTCCGCCACGCAGTTGCGATTTAACTCCGTTAGACAATTATTTGTAGGGAGCTGTTAAAGATAAGTGTTACGCTAACCATCAAGCAACGATTGAGGCTCTTAAGGATGAAATTGGGGCAGCTATCGGTCAAGTACAGCTCCATACAGTCGAAAATTTACTGAAAAATTGTTTTGATCGTATGGGCTATTGCAAGGCCAGCCGAGGAAGTCATTTGAATCAGATTGTGTTCCACAATTAACCGGAAGGATTGTACTTTTGTATAATAAAAAACATATTAAAAAAAAAATTTCGTTTCTTATTTACATCAAAATAAAGTTCCAAATTATAAAGGGTTGGATTGGAAGTAATTGACATTTGTTTATAAGGAAAATACAGCAGGAGCAACATTGTTAGGCAATGATGCTTACCCTATAGCTCCATGGGTAAGAAATGACCCATTACAATAATTCAACGAAGAGATACAAAGAGGTCGCATTCAGGAACTGGCAATGTAATAAGAATATCAATATTGAACAGTTTCGTAAGCAGGAAAGAAATCACTGCAATGTCACTGTAAAGCGCGAAAAATTTTCTACACGATCAACGCCAAGGGCGTGTTAAGAACTTTTGGTCATTTGTAAGAGAGTTATGCGAACCTTTCTGCTAACATTTTCGCAGAGAATTCTTCTCTGCCAGCTAGCGATCAACCACTTCCCGTTATCGAATCTGTATCTTATGCTCTGCCTGATATACATTTTCGAACGCGAGTAGTCAAAAGAGTTCTTGCTAATCTTAACATATACAAGGCTTCGAGACCCGATTTCATTCCAGCCCATGTAATTGTGAGCTTGTGTGACAACGCTGTCGCAACCGTTGCGCAATCTTTTCAACATTTCATACACAACTGGTATATTTCCGTCTTGTTGGAAAGTTGCCAATGTTCAACCAGTTCCTAAAAAGGGCAAGACTACGGACCCTGCAAACTATCGCGCTATCGCAATCTGTTCTACGATATCCAAAGTCATGGTCAGTTGGTCAAATATCTTGAACTAAATGAATTGCTCAATGACTCGCAGTACGGTTTCCGTCGAAATCACTCTATGGACGATCTCATGGCTGTCCTCACCGAGCAATGGTTGCCACCATAGTAGCTTAGATGAGAGCAAGGCGGTTGCTCTGGATATTTCAAAGGCGTCTGACAGAGTGTGACATAAAGCACTGGTATCAAAACTGAGTACGTATGGGGCGGGAGTAACTTCACACGATGGATCACGAACTTTCTAAGCGGCCGCTCTATACGTATTGTCTTCATTAATGACCTTCTGTCATTAACGAAATATCCCATTTACTCCTTTGCAGATGACAGCACAATTTCTCATTCATAAACATGTTCAAAACGCCCTAACTCTTTGGAGATTGAGAGGAAAAAACTTGTTATGAATGACTAACTCAATAAAGATCTCCAGTCAATCTCCGAGAGGGGTTCCACAAATAGAATTGAGTTCAATGAGAGTAAGACCCGATGTTGTCTGTTATCTCACAAACGAGTTTCCCAACACCCCGTTAATCCCCTAGACTTTTGATGTTTTGGGCATGTCCATCCAATGTTTATGTTCGTTGGAATAAACGTGTCGAAAGAAGCAGCCAAGTGTCTCGCCTTTCTACACCAGCTATATACTTACTTCTTAAATTGGAGTTTAATTCGCACCTATGGGCTGGAGCTTCACGAATGCGATTGGAGCTCCTGGACCGTATCCAATATCGAGCGATAAAGCTAAGAGGAGACAGTAGAGTTTCCAGGTCTATTGACTCCTTGGAACATCGTCGAAACGTTATTTGATGTACAAATAAAATTAAATAATTTACACAAAACTGAAAGTAATTATTGAAAGTGTGTTGGTACAACTTAAGCAACGTTTTCCTGTTTTGCAATCGAAAATTCGTGTGAAAACAGAAAATGTCCTTAAAATTGTAATGGCTTGTTGCATTTTATTACTACTTTAAGTATCTATGCTGCCGCTCAACATTCGAGTTTTTAATGGATAAAAAAGGCAGACACATAATCGTAGTGTTATTATTTATGTGAAAAACATGAGCATGCACTTTCATTCCAAATATGTAACATGTTGTAAATGATGTTTATACATTTTCTCTATGTACAAAATAATCAAGTATTGATATAAATATTTATATGCAGTATAGTAATTTTTCACCAGAAAGCTAAGTACTTACATATTTCATGTAAAATATTATCACATTGAGGAAACTTTTGCATAACATACACCACAAAAAATATTACATACCACAATGAAACACAACGTCAAAGATAAATGTTTTGTTTACAACTACATCATTGCTCCCTGGAAAAATGTAAATTTGTAAGAATGAAATTGTAAATATAATATATCATTTATTACATTGTACTGTATAAAATTTATGAGCTACATTAAACAAGAAAATAAAAACCCTGAAAAATTCTAAAAAAAAAACATGTATAGTACAAATGCCAAAGAAAAGGAATTACTATAATTTTGAGGGTGCAAAGAATACATGAACGTATGTACTTGAATTGCGGGAGCAAAACTTTTTCCGGACTTTTACATATTGTTATATATTTTATTTACATATATTAATTTTTCGAAAAAATTGTTTTTATATTTATGTAAATGAATAAATGATTTACAAGTATAACCAAAATAAGAAGTTCCAAGGACAACAACTTAAAAAAATTAAATAGAAAAACAAAACTAAACGAATAATTTCATGCAGAAAATCGGAAACGGAATGCGTTTCCTACAAATATAAAAAACTTTTGCCGACAAACCGTATCCGATTTTTTTGTAGTTTTTGCGAAATGATTGAAAACTTTAACTTGTTTGGCATGCGTTACATTATCGTTTAGGTTTAGTAGAAAATAAGTTTTGGGTTGAAGTGTGTTTTTAGAATCCAATGGCCAAATGATGAGAATAAAAACTTTTAAGTGGGTATCATATAACACAATACAAGTAGATCTCTTTCAGTATACTTAAGTTATAGTTCTAATATTGTAAAGTTGTGAATACAGTAGAAGAGCAATAATTCGTACCGCGTAATCTCTGAAAATCGCAATAATTCGCAACAAACTGTTGGTCGCAAAAATTCCACACACTTTGTCCACCTTGCTAATTCCTATTTTTGTTTTTCAATACAAGGTCTGTTTAACCTCGTATGAATCGTAATTGGTTGTTGACAACCTCTTATAATTCGTTATATAAAGCATAATTCTGTGGAACTATGGTTCCACATGGTTAATTCTTTCATGGTTAATTCTTTCATGGTAGACAGCTACGACTACGTATATCGTTTACTTTTTTAATGGAATTTTTTGTGTTTTTTTTTGGTCAGTTTGTGTATTGTGCTTTTTTTTTTCTAAAACCCCTTTATAAGTTAAAAATTGCTGGTCCTTTTTTTTTGCTATTACGAATTATCGGGATTCTACTGTATTAGTGTAAAAAAGTGATATAAGTTTTGCATACGATCTTTACTTTTCTACCTGTCTCTCTTGCACTGTCTTTCATGCTTGCACCCGTGTAAACCGCCTCATTTAGATGGGCTGTGCTAAATCTACATACATAAGTGAATCACAATGCCTGGTCCCGGAAATACGTAAACTAAGTCTCCCTGGAAATACAATACAATAGTGAAAAGAAAACTTTATACAAACTTGAAATTTCCTCCTATGCATCATTATATTTTTGTTTCTTATAGAACATTTTTATTCTCATTTCTTTTTTGGCTCATAAAAATAAAAATCATAGTAAGTTTTATTTTTAAGTTTCTCAATACACAAAGCATGTTTGATGTCAATATTGTGTTATAGTTTTTGTTGTTTTTACTGATGTTTCCTTTGCAACATACATACACATACTCATATGCACAAGTACATATTTCCGCCCTGCTAGAAATATCCAGCACAAAAAAAAACAAAAAATAAATAATAAAAAACAAATAAAAACTAAAAGGCAAACTAACCAAGCGCAATGTATTGTGTATTCATTCAGCAAAACAGCAAAGGAATGCAGATGTTGCATAGCAAAATTGTTAAACAAATGCAAAAGTAAAAACTTTCATTTACGGTTAAATGGTCAAGTATGTCAATGCGGATATCTTTGATAAATATTTATGTACATATGTATGTAGTACTTATATAGAGTAATATTGTAAAAAGCAGAAAACAGATTAATGCATACAATTTATCGCCCTTTTAAATAGAAACACTTTAGCCTTGATAAAGCATTTAAATAAAAAGAATTTTAAAGCGGTACTAGGTTTCAATCTTTTGTAAATAGATAATGATCTCTTAATTAGGCAAAACACTGATAAGCAAATTAATATTTTTTGATATCTACTATGAACCGATGATGATGATTTTTTTGTAAATAATGAATTAATTAATACTGGGAAATTATCATTTAGAAAGACCACTTAAAGGGAACGTCTTCAACTGAAGTTAACATCAATAAAGTTAAGCAAATGGTGACGGAAATTCGTCAGACGATAAATAAAGAATATTATCTAGGCGATATGTGGTATTTGAGAGAGCAAATTCGTCGAAAAAGGTAAGTTTGTGGAAAGAAAACTCATGGATTTTGCACCACGAAATACACCATCTCACAAGGATGTAATTTTTCTCTTTCCAAAACTCAAAATAACCACTTCGAGGCACCCGTTTTCAGTCGATAGAAGACATAAAACAGAAATCGCGGTGAAAACTGAAGTCAATTCCGGTAAATGGATTGGATTATTCATTGGATTATTATTTCGGTAGGTGCCTACTTTAAAAGCGGTACAATAAATTTTAATGAATAATAAATATGTTGTGTTCTATGGTTAAAGATTAGGGTAATTAGGGTAATTGAATTCGGTGAGTAACTATTAAATTTTATAGTTCTATAACTTTGATACCCGAGCCAAAGTTCCTTGCTATAAAAAGGAAAGTATTTTTTTTTACTCTAATCCTCCACCCCCTTTCTGAACTATTCTTTTCTATAGATTAAAGTAATTTTTTTTTAGATACCAAATGCAATTATTCAATTTTTTTTCCTTTTTTTTAGAAACAAAAAACATTGGGCTCTATTTCACGAAAGGTATAAAATTGATGAAATTAATTTGAAAAACTGATATCGGTGCAATGGTCATCTCCCCACGGGCCGGAAGTGATTCAAAATTGCCATCATTGCCCGAGCTATGTATAGCTCCAGTGCTTATTGTCAACTTATTGTTTATGTGTCTAGAACAAAATTGATAAAGAACAATATTGGACACCATTTGCAAAAATTATGGAACATTCATATTATGGCAATACTTTTGCCTACATATTGTTCATAACTAAGAGCGAGTGGCGAATAAAACACAGCAACGGTTTCGTTGGCAAAATGTTCCTCATGAATAGTTAAGAGACGCTCAAATCTCAAAATTACTCTCTGATCCAACTAGTTGAAATTTTTCGAGACACTGGTACTAAAAATCACCGAAAATTAAGGCAATGCTTTCTACACGTGGAGTAGTTTAAAGTGCTTTGGCCTGCTACGCAGAGTGACCGGGCTTCAAATCTCTCCACAGGCAAAATCAAATGAATCAATTGTTTTCGATATAGCTCTTACAGCTCTCCCTTAATAGTTTTTTTTTAACAAAAAAAAGGGTGGTCATGTGCCTACTTACATATTCTGGTCGTTGTTCACTTCAAATGAATAAATTGTTTTCGATAAAATTCTCCCGTAATAGGTTCATCAGATTTTAGCAACTCATAATACTAGTAGATAACATCCTTCTAATCCCAAAAAATACATGACGTTCCTGGTTGGCGGAGCTTCACTTACGACTTCTTGTGCTTCGGGTTGTCGCAACGAATCCATTTTTCGTCGCCAGTAATAATTCGATGCAAAAGAGGCTTATTTTTATAGCCCTGAAGCAGAATTTCCATTTTCATTTCCATTCATGTACAAAATATATAGAAAATATAAATATGACATGCACAACATGAGTGGATGCGGAAAGCTGGGCCTAGCCCATCATGGACTGTTGTGCCTTTCAGACATGCAAAATCGCCTTTTGACCGTTCTCGGTTTCAAGTCGTATGCCATCAAATTTCTATCTTTTTGAATAAACTCCAATGATCTTAGGTGCTTCGGAATTGCTGCTTGAGTAACTCCCAATGTTATTGCAAATTTCTCTTGCATCATATTTCCTAGGTACGAGTCTTCGTCGAGTAACATCTCCAATTGTTCATCTTCGAACTTTTTTACTTGACCAGGGCGTATCTTTTCTTTCGTGTCAAAATCTTCATATTAATGAGCCTAAACCAGAATTCGCATGTTTTGATAGAGTATATTCACAGTAAACTTCCAACAGCAATCGATGACTTTAAGCTGCACTTTTCTTTCCGCAAATACTGTTTATTTGTTATGCATAAAGGTTATGTCGTTTACACTTTGGCAAATTGATACTTAATCAAAACAAAAGTTACATGCCTTAGCTAAAATATGAAAGTAAGTAGTTACATTATTGCCAGATGTGATTTAGTACAGTTTACTACATCAATTTTAATCCCTCATTTTCAAGTTATACATCCAATATGTTATTTAAGGTCCTGTTTTTTGGATGCTCCATTGAATTATGCTACTTCATGCAACGTGCTTATGTCACTTCATGCAACGTGCTGCTTAAACACTCAGCTATGACCATTACTTAATTCGGTAATCCGATAATTTTTTGTTTTTTTAACAGATAATTTTAAAACTTTTTTCTCCAATCGTAACGCATGTTACTTACATAAGAACAAGGTTTCACCAAAATCAAATAACAGCCAAAATGCTCGTTTACATTATAAGTACTGTTAAGTTTGAATAATTTTAAATTATTCAAGCATTCAATTAATCTAACTAAATAGTGAAAATGCAGTATTTAAACTGTTGCTATGGTTAAAGAGTTTTTCTTTAAAATAAAAAATAAAAAAAATAATGCAATTTTCGTACACACACATACCTATACAACACTACTTATTACCACGATCACCAACAGCCGGCTCCAGTGTGCTTCCGCCACCGCATCGTACTGATAGATTTCCCCTAAACTGATTAATTAAGGGTAATTAATATATGTAAGTTCGTTGTGGTAATAATAAATTGCTTTTTAGTACATTTACGATTAAATTAGTTTTACATACCTACGCAAAGGCATACACAAGTACGAGTATAAGTATACACACATCATTAATATGTATGCAAGTATGTGTGAATGTGGAAGAATTGTTTGTTTGTTGGTTTGTTCATTTCTATGTTTATTTGTGTGGTTTTAAGAATACTATACAAACAACAACAATAATTACCTATATAAAATATAGCATGTACATTGTACATACTCACAAGAAGTTCAGGCATACGAGTACATACATAGTACATACATATCATGTGCATGAAAAACTACTGCGGCTGAATGAGTAAACTTAAATGTGTACTAAAGACAGAATGCCCAATTTATAACCACTGTATTTGTATTTATTCACTAAAGAACTAAGAATAAAATTAGTTAAATCGTACCATAAATCAAGAAAAGGAAATTAAAGAAAAATCATGTACACTTTTTCTTCTTCATTCTGAACTAAAAAGAAAATGTGATTTTTACACAAATTAAATGTTTTTTGTTTTCATGGAAATGCATTAAAATTTAAAGAATGATGTGTATTTACGGTGCCTGTTATGTGTTTGTTTTTTTTGCTTTATTTAAAGAGGGGGAGTAAAACATAAAATTGGGGCCAATCGATAATGCTGTCAGGAAGTCAGTAGTGCTTACTAACGTAACAGTTAACACTCAATTTTCTTACTCCATCATTCAATTCGACGCTCCAACTTTATTCATAGTTTTACAATATTTTCATTAATAGTCATTCTGTATACGCCCGAAAGTATGCTATGCATTTGTATAGCACAAATATAATTTTATGTGTGGTTTAACCTTTAACGACCTTTAACATGTTTATGTTGAAGATATTTTATGTTCCAATTGTTTTCTTTGAATAAATGTTTAAAAAATCTTAAAAATTATACAGCGCAACAAAGTAACCATTGGAAATGCTGAATGATGATGTACTGTTCAAAATTTGTACTGCCGAAAGTAATAGTCCAGCACGTCCTGGTTTTTTTAAACACATTTTAAGTTGAGAGTTTACATGTCAACGTATAGTAATTAATAGTTTAGTACTTATATAAACATCATGAGCTAGAGATTTTTTGTCCGAGACAAAGTTTATTTCTAATGAAAAGTCAAAAAATATTTTTGTTTTTACACAAACCCTCTGCCCCTTCTCATTATTGATGAGTTAAGTCAATTTTTAGAACACTATTTCCAAATTTCTATATTCCTTAAAGTACTGAGCATTTTTTTCGTTCGATGTTTAATTTACTTAAACTCCTTAAACATGGCATTAACGAGAAAAGATTGAGTGTTTTTTGGAAAACCAAAAAGTGTTTGCCTTTTCATCAGGTAAGTATATCTTTGCCAGAGAAATGGAAAAAATGTATAGCTAGTAATGTCCATTACTTTGAAGATTGAATGTATAACCATTTTTCTTAAATAAACGTGTATTTTAATAATAAAAAATTATCGGTTTCATACTTGTATACCTGGTACAGTCTTTGCGAAAGAATTTGATCTGTTGAAATGCACAACACCCAGGCACCGATGATGAAGATGATGGTGAATATGAATATAAATATGTCTATGATAATGATAGCAACGAAGAAGATGATCAAGCAGCATTTTTAATTGAATAAATATGCATATGAGATATTTTTGTTAAAATTCGTGTCTTCCGTACTTTCTTATAACCATCTGATCATTACCATCACAAAAAAAAAATAGGTCACTGAAATATGTTCAATTATAGTTGTTTTTTTTGTTACTTTTTTATGTATACCTTAGTTACCTAAAACAAATACTCGTAGTTTTGAGATTATTAGAAAGTTTGTATGAATTAATCTTTAAAAACCTGGTAATTCAATCCACTGCACGTCGTCTGTTTCCTTGTGAATTTTTTCCATGTGGGCTGTTTGGTGGCTTGTTTAGGCTATGTCTTATCTAACTCCATATTGTTCTCTTTATCAGAGCTCTGCGCTTACAATGTTGCAGAGCTATTCTGGTAATGTAAGCATAACCTTATTCTTACTACATACTTTTTAGGATTCAATAGTTAGAAGGCTACTAAAGACTTTAGTCTGATGTAATACATAAATATTCTATTTACCATATGATTTCAAAGTTTGGGAAGAAAACATAAAGATTGATAGCAATATTCTATATATATTGTTATCACTTTGAGTCTTCATTCAAATGATCATCAGTGTTTCAGAGTTTAATCAGACTCTACTTTACTTTATTACTAACTTAAGACTCACAAATAAAGTATTTATTAAGAAGGATGTTTGTTTATATGAACCGGTTGCAACTGCAATTCTAATTGGAAGTTTACACTGGCCGAAGTATGAAAGATTGAAAAAGAGAGACGGGTAGAAAAGTACGGTAGTAGGAAATAGAGATAAAGTTTCTATCTCTTTCCTATTGAGCATACTTTTCTACCAGTCCAAGAAATTAATTTATTTTTACTCTTCTTTACTTTTAAGTCAGTCGGCCAAAGGTTAAACCAATTGCAAGTCATCCTTCCAACGTATAAGGGCGTTCCATTGCCACACACTTACAAACAAAGAGAGCGAGCAATGGTGAATTGTAGCATTAACACCAGAGCGAAAATGCATTTATTACACATACGCTCGGTCATCGCATTTACACATTGTTAAATGGTAATGTTAAAGTGTTTAAAATTACACTTAATTAAACGCTGTGTGCAGTTCATTTGCCGGCAGTACGCCAAAAAATAAAATAAAATAAAAACAAATGCTTGCATGAGCGAGTGAATATTTTAATTAAATATATTGGGAATTGTGAAATGAAATTTTGAAATAATTAATGAATGAATCATTACAAACAACCACTCTCCCATGTAGCAACCCAATATTGCAACAATCTCATACTCGTATTTATAATAATTTTTCACACTTTCCTTTTCCACAATTTTACTGCTTCTTCCAAATCACGAAAATCACTGTTACTTTTGATATTCGAAGTAATACATATGTAGATAAATAATACCCTGATAAAAAGTAATTTTCCCCCAGAGGGTGGTTGCCTTTTACTTTACTTTACTTTACTTAGTAGATTCCCAAAATACACATGCAGCATAAATTGTGTTCGTAATGTTAAGTTATGGCTTCCATGGCTTACATGCGGTCATATCACGACTATGCCATATCCAGAAATTAATATTAATGATTTTTCAAGTAAGTTATTTAATTTTTAACTTTATACTTATGCATGTAGCTAGACAAAATTGCGGTGATGATTTTCTGATTTTAGTAGTAATTAATTTTCATCTTGATGAGGCTGTCATCAGAAGACTGTTCTATTGGAACTGATTTTCAAATACTTACCCAAAATATTGATAATATCAATAATATTTATTAAAATCATATTTATTCTAATTTATATATGGTAGCTGTGGCAAGAAAACAGAGTAGCTTAAATCGAAAAAAGAGCATAGTTATGTTATGTTACTTTATAACTTAAGTTTTTTTTTTTAAAGAGCAATGCATTTGTCACAATATCTTAAGTGAAGATATTTTTTGGTTATAAGTTTTATTGTTTGATATATTGGGTATATTGGTAAATAATTTAAAGTAGCCACCATCGGAAGCTATGAGATTTTGCCGTCTTTCAGGCAATTAATGAATTCCTTTCCAAAAAAAAAACACCGTCCATCTTTTGAGGCTAAGAACGAATCAATCCAGTTTTTGATACTTTCAATCGAAGCGTAAAGTGTAGTCCAGTAAGGACATTCTGCATCGATCGAAATAAGTGATAGTCGGAGGGAGATGAAGCAAGGTCTTGTGAATACGGCGAGTGAGCCAAAGCAACTTGAGGTTGTCATGTGCCTCACTCACATATTCTGATCGTATTTCGGCCATTGCTCTTTTCAAGCGAATCATTTGTTTTCGATGCAACTCTCCCGTTATAGTTTCACCAGGTTTTAGCAGCTCATAATATAGTAGAAGACACCCTTCTGATCCCATCAGAGCATTGCCTCGGTGTCATGAATATTTTTTTTTCTACGTAGTTGATGCTCCTGGTTTCCCGAGCTTTAGATGCGACTTCAAGTGCTTCGGGTTGTCGCAACGAAACTATTTTTCGTCGCCAGTAATAATTCGATGCAAGAACGACTTATGTTTAGAACGCTAAAGAAGCATAAATTTAACACGCAGAACATGAGTGGATGCGGAAAGTTTTGCCAGGCCCTCATGGACTGTTGTGTAGGTAGAAAAGAAACAGCCTTCGATGTTTCTCGGTTTTAAGTCGAGATTTATTTCATTTTAAATGAACCCCAATGATTTTAGGTGCTTCGGAATTGCTGCTTTAGTAACTCCCAATGTTATTGCAAGTTGCTCTTGCATCGAGTTTCGTTGGTATGAGTCTTCGTCGAGTAACATCTCCAATTTTATATCCTCGAACTTTTTCACTTCACCAGGGCATTCCTTGGCTTAATCATTGGAGTATATTCACAATAAACTTACAACAGCAAGCGATGACTTTCAACTGCACTTTTTTTTCGAATTAAAGAAGAAAAGCATAATTTCCCGCATATACTGATTATTTGTTATGTTGTTTACACTTTGGCAAATTGATACATAATCAAAACAGAAGTAGCTAAAACATAAAAGTAGTAACAATATTTCCAGATGTGATTTACTACAAGTTACCTCATCAATTGTGAATACTTCATTTTATAATTATACACCCAATAGCTTTTAACTGAAAAACTTAAATCGACTTAAGTTAAATATATCTCAATAAATTTAAAATGCTCTGTATATAAACCAACAACTTATGTTCAAATAAGCGTTAACTTCATTTAAATTTATTGCAAAAAAAAACTTGTATCTACTTACAAATACCAAAAACTAACTAAGCTTTCGCTTCAACAGATGCTCTTAAGCTTACACTCAAAATTATTTTTTTAAGAATATTTAAGTACAAAACGATCAAAATACAGGGTATGATACAATATATTTTTAAATTTTCATTTCATTCAAAATTGTTTTATCTGCCTCTGAAATTTAAAACATAGCATTAAAACCAAACATGAAATATACAATATCGAAAAACATCGATTTTCGATGTAAGCTACTCTGTTTTGTTGCCACATGTATGTATTGTACTCATATTTAGGAATATAAAATGCAATTTAGCTTCAAATATTGACTTTTATAAGCAATTTTAGAATAGATTTCACAGTTTTAAATCTTTTACCATACACTTGCAATCAATCTACAGGCATTTATAATCTGCAATAATATCTGCCTAGATGAAAAACAATGGAATCAAGGTTTTACATGAATGAAGTTTGTGTTTTTTTTCATTTAATAATTGAAATATCCTAGTTTAAGCTATGTGGGATGAGTGTTTAATTAATAATTGTATAATATTAAATATTTATATACAATATTTATTTATATCGTTTGATTTGCTACATAATTCAAAGACATCAAATGGAAATATTTTGAAAAATTTATTTGCCTTATCGAAAATTAATGGTTTTAAAGGATATCGAGAAAGAATAAAAAGTGTAGGGTGTTTAAAAGTTGGTTAATAACCGTTCTTACTTATTTCACCATTGAAATTGTAGTAGTTTTAAAATATTACATAAACAAGAAATATGTAAAATAAAAATGTCCATATTTCCCTATACAGTTTCAATATTCAACTTTCAATAGTAACTTCGAAATTCAATAAGTAAGTACATAGTTCTCTTGGATATATATGTACATGCATACAAACATATTATGTAGATTGGTAGGAACACTATGTGTACCCATTGTAAAATGCTCATAAAATTGCATACAGGTCGATTGTAAAAGTGCAACAACAGGAACAAAAGCAAGAAAACAAACAAACAAATTTTGAATAAAATTGTACATTCTTTAACTTTTTGCAACAAAGTGAAATTAAATATTTGATATGTAGTACCTACATGCAGGTGAAACTCAATATAATTTTCCATAGGAAAATGTTCCTAAACTAACTACATATGTATGTACATGTACAAAATCATATTTAAGTAATGTGAGAGAGAGTAAGTACCCACATACTCGTAAAAATACGGTTGTGAGTTCATATGAAAATCCTTTCGATATTGTTTTGTTATCAAAGAAATTGAAATTGATTTCAGTGAAGTCAATATCCTTCATACCATGTACTTCATAGAAAATAAAATATTTTGGCCTGCATGTACGAGATACCAAAATGTGCGTTAACCCTAAAAAAAAAAAAAAACAAAAAAAAAAAATATAAGTAAGTGCGCTACATATGTATTATACAGGGTGGACCATTTATAATTTGGAATTCGATTTAAGTGTAATTAAGAAACGAATAATTTGTTTTCAATGTGGTTTTTATTATTCGAAATTACAATGCTTCGCTATTTTATTCAAATGACTTCCTCGACATGTGATCAACCCAATTTTTCAGTACATTTTCGACTGTATGCAGTTTTACTTAACCGATGGCGAAAAATACTACTACACGGCACCACCTTTTGGCAGGCAATGACAAACCTAAAAGAGTAAAAATAACCCATGAAAAGCTTTTCACTTCGCCGTTCAGATTCGGCATAAAACTTTAGGTCCCTTCCATTCACGTACAAATATAACACGCACAATACGAGTGTATGCGAAAAGCTAGGCCTTTGGGGCTACATGCGGTCATAATCGACATTGATAAAACTAAATTTCATTGTGGTAAAGGCATAAAACTTGCCACTGTCTATCTCTTTATCGGTATTCTGTGATTGCATTCCCTCTCTCATTCTCCCTCCTTCTTCCTTCCACCTATCAATCTTCGTTCCAATCAATACAATGCTCGGCATTCATAGGGGTACACCCTGTGTGTTGAATGTATCAATAAAAATCAAAACAAACAAATATTCCAACGGAGTCAAATCGCAACTGCGTGGTGGCCAATGCACATCACCAAAACGATACATTGTTGCACGGCGCGCCATTCTGTTGAAACTAAATTTTGCCTATCTTCCTTATCTTTTAAAATAGCCCACAAATAATCAGTTGCATCTTTCTTCCTGATTTTCAAAGTTAAATGACCTGATCGCCGGCCAAATAACCACACTAAACAGTTACTAGTTGAGGGTGCAATTTTAATATTAATTCCTTTAAAAGAATAAAATATTCTTGATTTCGAAGGAAGTTAATATTTTGTTTTTGAATCTTATTTATTCACGATATTCTACTTGGAATATTATTTTTAGCTTAAGTTCCTATTAGAGAATTACCACGGGTGGGGTTCAAGAATAAGACGAGTTAAGTTTTGTGAGTTTCAATAATGACTGGTTCTTTATTTAATTTGTTCTTATATTTATACTAGATAAGTTTGTTTACATTTCTTTATGTTTACAGATAAGGTTGTAATAAAGATGACGTAATGTTTACTCGAACGGCATTCTTTTCTTTGTGTTTGGGTTCATAACTATAATGACTGGTTCTTTATTTAATTTGTTCTTATATTTATACTAGATAAGTTTGTTTACATTTCTTTATGTTTACAGATAAGGTTGTAATAAAGATGACGTAATGTTTACTCGAACGGCATTCTTTTCTTTGTGTTTGGGTTCATAACTCCACCCGACGAAGATGAAATTCCGGCTTCTGTAGGGAGTAAAGGAATTTCTACCATAATTTTGGTATTTTTAGGTTTGTTTTTAACATAAATGTGTAAAATTATTAAAATTATGATAAGTATAATTATAAAGGTTGTGATAGAGTAAGTAATTTTTGAATGATATTCTAATTCTGATATAAGCTTGGTGTTTACAATGTTTTTGTAGCTTAAGGTTTCTAAGTTTATAGGTAATGTATTAATTTCTGTGATATTTTTTATAGAGTTTGGTACAATTATTGTATCTTTGTATTCTTTCTTGTTATACCATTTGTCTAAATAAATTTGACAATTTTCGATAGTTAATAAAGAATTTCCTTTAAGAGTTAAAGGGTATTCATTGCAAGTTTGATTGACTTTTTGGTTTGTATTTAAGGTAAGTATAATATTTGTTCCAATTTCTATAATTTCTTGTTTATCGTTAGTTTCAAAATTACATTTCATTTGATTTTGGGTAAAGAGGTGTTCTAAACATCCCTCTGTTACTTTTTGTAATGTTTTTACATAGTTTGTATCGTAATATATAGTATTGTTTTTGATTAAATATTTCTTAGTTTCTAATATTAATTGTTTCTTATTTTTATTTGGGATAGGTTGTATATATAATTGTTTATATCTATCCTGGGTTAGGTTAGGTATTTTTATTATGAATATGATATCTGATTTGTATGTTGCTAAGTCCATTTCTATGTTTTCTAGTTTTGTTATAGTTATGTCGTATGTTTCTAGTTCTTCTGTGGTAAGTATGTCTCTGCTAAGAGTTCTAAGTTTTGAATTTAATATGAGTTCTCGTACTTGTTCTATTATCTTTTCAATGTGGTCTAATTCGTAATTTAATTGTAGTATTTTCATCGTTCTTTCATGTTTGTCTGTTAATTTGTTGACTTGATCTACTATGTTTGTTTGTTTGTTAACTAATGTTGTTAATGTTTTTAACTGATCGTTAAAGTGTTCATTTATGCTTACTTGTGCGTTGGTTTGTTCTATAATATTATGGTTATTGTCTGTAATTATTTTAAGTTTTTGTTCAATTTGTTCCCTGTCTTCATTGTCCATTAATCCGTATATATATTTTATTCCTGTTCCTGCGATATTGATTAATCCGCGTTTATTCCTATATATGGGTATAATCTGTCTTAATTGTGTTTTTGTATGCTCTAATTGATGTGTTAAATGTGGTTCTGCTAAGGGGTATATTGTAAGGTCTAAGTTCATAAGATAATTTAAATAATCTGCTGCTTTAAATACGTGAAGTATTTTCGAGAAATTTTGTATTAGTGCTTTTTCTTCAAGCTGTATCATTGTATATCCATTTCCTTGGTTTAGGTCTGTTACTGTCAATTTTTGTGCGTATATTCCTTTAATAGTGAGGATGAGGAGGAGTATCGTCTTCCACAAACCTGAAATATCGTTTTTGTTTAATAAACTGGTCTTTGTGATACAAGTTTTTCCTAAGTGGGTTTTTTATCTTCTGTTCGTTTATTTGTATAGGATTTCTTATTTCTTTCGTTTTTTGTTCAAGTTTATTTTTGTCGTTTTCTTTCGTGAAATGAATGTCTACTGGTTCGTCTTTTCTGTCTTTATTTCTATATTGTCTGACTTTGTCTTTTGTGTCGTTTATGTTCTTTATAATATTGTTTTGATCAATTTTGTTATAAAAATGTAATTCAATTGGTTTATGTTTGGTAGTACCGTGTGTTGTGTTGTTATAAGCGTTTACTGCTTGTAGTGCTAAATTAAAGTTATATGGTATATCTTTCATTTTTTCTCTGATTTTAAAGAGTCTTATGTTTTCATTCAATGTATTATGGAATCTTTCAATGTCTGAATTTCCTGTGTGTCTGTGTGCTGTTGTAAAATGGTAAGTAATGTTCTGTTTTTCTAGAAAGTCTTTAAAAGTTTCATTTTTGAAGCTAGTGTCATTGTCCATTATTAAGTGTTCTGGTTTTCTCATGATCAAAAAGAGTTCTGTATATGCTGCAATGAGCGATAATGACGTTCTGTCTGGGATTTCTTTTATGAATGCGTATTTAGTGAATTTATCAATTATTGTCGCATATATTGTCTGTTGGTTCATGTACCAAATGTCTATGTGGTAGATTTGATAAGGTTTAGTTGCTGTTTCTGTTTTTTCAAAGGGTAACTTTATTGGTCTGCGTTCGTATTTATATTTGCATATGGTGCAATTATTTATTAGTTTTGTAATTTCTGTCTTTAGATTGGGGTAATATATTTCTTTCTTTAAATCCGAATAAGTTTTCTCTATTCCTGGGTGATTATTATCGATTCTATGATGTAATGAAATTTTGTCTAACATAGTGTTATAATCTACGTCTTGTGCCTGATTTGTCGTTATCATTAATTTAGAGGTTTTTATGTTATTTACGTTTTCCTGTCTTTCTTTCCATTTTTTCTGTAACTTGTCTATATTTTCGAAATTTGAATGTCTAATCACTGTTAAATTATTAAGATTTGCTTCATTTAGTACTTGCTCTACTATTTGATCGTCAAATTGTTGATAATTTATAATGGTTAGATTATTTCCGAATTTCTTTTCCTTAATAGTCTCGTTGGTGTCATTTTGTTTCAATTCTATTTGATTCTTAAATGATTGTAAAGGTTTATCCGTTATAGGTATCCTGTTTTGTTCATCTTCCTCAGCTGAATGTATTGTCTGATTGTCGTCTAATAATTGTTGTATGATTTCTAAGTTTTCTTCTGTGTTTAGTTTGTCTGAAGTAACTGTAATTGTTTCTACTGTCTTGTTTTCTTCGTATTCTTTAATACTTTGCGTTATTTTATCTAATTCTAATTGTTTTAGAGCTTGTTTACTAGTTGAGGGTTTTTCTCTTTCTTCTTGATATTCTTTTTTAGTTTGATCCTGCCTTTCTAATTTTTCTTTTTCTAAGTTTAATTGTTGTATTAATTCTTCTGTTATATTTTTGCTTATCCATTCCTCTGTTAACGAGGTTCTATAAAGTAAAGGTTCTTTTTTTTTTCTATTAAAGTTTGAAGGTGTTTCCATATTTGGATGTTCCTCTTCTATGTGTAATGTTATTTCTTCTTTTGTCGTAAATGTTTCTCCGCAATATTTGCAATTTTTTAGTGCGTTCGTAATGTTGCATTCTTTTATCCTAGATAAAGCATCTGCTACTTTATTTTCTTTTCCCTCCACATGGTTTATATCAAATTCATATTCGTTGAGTTTGATCTTCCATCTGATTAATTTCTGATTTGGTTCCTTTAATTTGGATAGCCAAATTAGTGGTTTATGATCTGTCAAGAGTTTAAACTTTCTTCCGTACAAATAGTGTCTGTATTGTCCTACTGCCCATACTATGGCTAATAGTTCCTTTTCGATTGTCGAGTAATTAATTTCGTGTTTGTTTAAAGTTCTTGATGCGAAAGCTATTGGTCCTTTAGTTTGTGAAAGTACTGCTCCTAGTGCGTGATTACTAGCGTCTGTAGTTAAGGTGAATTCTTCTTCAAAATTTGGATATTGTAGTACTGTTTCTGACATGAGTATTGTTTTCAATTTGTTGAATGAGTCTACGTATTTTCTGTCGTTTAAATTAATTTCCGTTCCTTTTTTAAGATAATGCGTCATTGGTTTTGCTATTTTCGCATAGTCCGGTATAAATTTCCTATAGTAACCTGATAGTCCTAGAAATGCTTGTATTTCTTTAACTGTTTTGGGAATTGTGAATTGATTTAATCCTTGAACTTTGTTTGGATTGGGTTTAATTCCGTCCTTTGTTACAATATGTCCTAGAAATTCTGTTTCCTTTTTTAAGAAGTCGCTTTTATTTAGGCTAACTTTTAAGTTAGATTTTCTTAAGGTTGCGAATATTTTATTTAAACTGTCAATGTGTTCTTGGAGTGATGTCGAGAAAATTAGTATATCGTCCATATAAACTACGCATGTTTTGTTGATATATTCTCTGAGTACGTTATTCATCATTCGCTGAAAGGTTGCTGGTGCATTTTTTAGTCCGAATGGCATTCTTACGAATTCGAAATGTCCTTCGTTTATTGTGAAAGCTGTCTTTTCTCGGTCTTTAGGGTCAACTTCAATTTGGTAAAAACCTTTAGTTAAATCTAAGGTTGAAAAGTAATTTGCTCTTCCTAGTTTGTCTAGTACGTCGTCAATTCGTGGTATTGGGTATTTGTCTTCTCTTGTATTCATATTTAATTTTCTATAGTCTACTACTATTCTAAGTGAGGTTTTTCCTTCTTTATCTGCTTTCTTTGGTACTGGCCAAATAGGTGCATTGTATGGTGAACTGGAGTGTTGAATGATTCCTTGTTCTAATAATTCTTTCATTTGTTTACTTATTTCCTCTTCGTATATTGAAGGGTATCTATATTTTCTTGTATAAACAGGTCCATTATTTCCTGTGTCTATATTATGTTTTACTTCATTTGTAAAAGTTAGATCATCACCTTTGTGATAGAATATATCGTCATTTTGTACGATTACGTTTTTTATAGCTTGTTTTTCTTCTGAATTTAAATGTTCTAATCTTAATGTACCTGGTCCTACTAATTCTTCCATTGAAAATATCTGAGGTAAGTATTGTGTATTATCTTTTATTTCTTCTGAATCTCCTTCATAATATAATTTGTATTTTGTTTGATTTATACTTATTTCATTAGTTTCGTAATCTATTTTACTTTTGTTTTGTTTAAGGGTAGTGTGTCCTAATATTCCGTTAAAGAATTTGTGGAATTTATAAAGTCCAAATGTAGTGTCAGAGTTTAATTTAATGTTAAGGTTTTTCATTGGTATAGTACAGGTGTGTGTTATTTGAAAATAACCTGATACTGATTTAATTTTCGTGGGGTTGGGAATTGCTTTAATTAAGTGTTGGGGTGCTATGTCATAGTCTAAAAAGTTTTCTGTTGATCCTGTGTCGATCAAAAGTCTACAATTTCTTGATTTTCCTCTGATGAGAATATAGGGGAGTCTGTTATAAAATTCGAGGCTGGTATTTGAAAATTTTCGCCCTGATAGTGATTATAGTCAGTTGTATTGTCTTGTTTGTATTGTAAAGGTTGGGGATACTTATTACTATTAATATTATTATGCTTACTATTGTAGTTTTTTGAAGAGTACTGTTGGTAGTTGTTTTGCCTTCTGGTCTGTTGGGTATCTACTTCCATTCTTTCTACTGGGGGTTGGTAGTTGTTATGTTGCTGTCTTGGTTGATATGGTTGCTGATATTGCTGCTGCTGTTGTTGAGGGAAGTACATCTTTGGTTGCCAATTATTCTTTGCTGGATATCCTTGTCCTGGTTGTCTAAAGTTGTTGTTTTGTTGGTAATTTGGTTTTTGGAAAGGTTGTTTCTGGAAAGGTTGTTGTTGACGTATAGTTGGTTTCCTTTCTTCTTGTTGCTTTAATGGATTTTGTGGTCTGGCTCTTCTTTCATCTTGCAAAAATCCATTTGATGCTAATTCATGGATTGCTTCTTCCATTGTGGATACTTTAAGTGCACAAAGTATAGTACGCATGTTTTGGGGTAAGCGTGTTGTAAAAACTTTTAATGCTGTTTGGATGTTTTTTGGTATGTCATCGCTGCTTCCTTCTTGTAAGCTCTTTTGGTTAAGCATGGCTAGTTTGTGACATATGAAGTTGTAAAAATCCATGGTGTTTCCTCTGTAACTTGCTGTTCTTAATTGTTCGTATAGCTGGTCAGCTGTAGAAAATCCTCCAAAATTGGTTGTTAACATTTGTTTTATGTCATTCCAGTTGCTCAAGTGATTGTGTATTTCTATAGCTCTTCTTGCGTTTCCAATTAGTTTGCTTTTTATTACGTTTATGCACATTCTTTGTGCTTGTTCATTGTATGATGACAATGTGGGTATGATGTCATCTACGTTTGTTAAAAATGTGGATAGGTCTTCCTTCCTTCCATCGAATGTTTGTATTCTTTCTATATATTTTAAAGGGTTTATATCGAGTGATCTTCCTGCATTGTTTGCTGCGTTCCTTAGATCATCGTTTCCTGGTCTTAGTGCCATTTTCTTATATTTAGTTTTATTCCTGTGGGAATCTTAATTCTGATAAGTAGAATTTATTTTACTCGTTGTTGAGTCTTTTTCCAACTGCGTTGCTGTTCACTCTGGGTGTTCGTACGTATGTTGGTTTTATTTGGAATCTATTTCCAAAAGTCACTGTGTGTATTTTTACTTGTTTTGATTTGCGTTCAAAACTGTATTTTTCACTTAGTCACTTTGTAGGTTGTTATTTACGAATATCAAACCGAATGTTGATATCCTACCGACTGCGCCAATTTTAATATTAATTCCTTTAAAAGAATAAAATATTCTTGATTTCGAAGGAAGTTAATATTTTGTTTTTGAATCTTATTTATTCACGATATTCTACTTGGAATATTATTTTTAGCTTAAGTTCCTATTAGAGAATTACCACGGGTGGGGTTCAAGAATAAGACGAGTTAAGTTTTGTGAGTTTCAATAATGACTGGTTCTTTATTTAATTTGTTCTTATATTTATACTAGATAAGTTTGTTTACATTTCTTTATGTTTACAGATAAGGTTGTAATAAAGATGACGTAATGTTTACTCGAACGGCATTCTTTTCTTTGTGTTTGGGTTCATAACTATAATGACTGGTTCTTTATTTAATTTGTTCTTATATTTATACTAGATAAGTTTGTTTACATTTCTTTATGTTTACAGATAAGGTTGTAATAAAGATGACGTAATGTTTACTCGAACGGCATTCTTTTCTTTGTGTTTGGGTTCATAACTGTGCATTGGCTTCTCAACAATCACGCATGGATTTTCTGAGTCCCAGATATGAAAGTTTTATGTATTAACGTACCCACCGAGATCAAAGTGAGCTTTGTCAGAAAAGAAGATTTTTTTCCGTAAAAATTCTCAGAAGAAGCCAAGCTTTCCAGAACACAATTAGCGAGCCAAATACATTGAGGATAGTCATGTGAGTTAAGTTATAGTGCCAATTGAATTTTGAATGGCTTCATACCATGGTCTTTATGGAAAATTCGCATCAAAGAAGCGCGTGAAATTTTCATTTCCTGAGAATGATGGCAAGTTGATGTGGTTGGCTCTAGTTGCACATTCTGAGAAACATTTTTCGTAGGAGTACGAGAAATTGTTCTTTTATCCAATAAAGATCCAATTTTACTCACACAGTTCACAAATTGATCCACAAATTGCGTGGAAGGTGCTCCTATTCTACTGAATTTTGAACCTTTTTTTCTTACCCTTTCTGTAGAAGATTCAGTAAATTTATAGTATTTCCCAACGCTGTTCAAGCGTATATCGACTTAATTCGTTAATCGTAAATATGAAACTAATTTTCGGTGTAATTCGAATGACATTAGAGTTGCCATACTCAAAATAACCACTAGTTCAAATTCGAAATGTCTGATAGGCCACCTTTTATATGGGTGCTCTATATGCGAGTAGTCATCTCGTCGCTGATACGACACTAATACGAATGACATTAGATTTGCCATGGAAAAAATTTAAATGTGACACGACTATGAAAATCTTTGGAGAATTTTCTTCGTTGTTCTTGGGAAGCTTTAAAATTTCTTCAACACTCTTTTAATGCAGCACTAAAACCATGCACTGGCATGGAAATTGGTTTTTATTTTAGACTTAAGATTTGAAAAACTGCTTGCTTGTTTCAAAGTATAGAAAGTTTCAATAAAAAATTTAACAATAAAAAAACAGGTTCGAGTATTGGCTCTTGAGCAAAAAAAAAAGTTTCCAAGTAGAGTTATATTAAACATAGCATATCATTAGGCTATAAATTTCAAATACTTGACCTACTTGGTCTCAACATAATTGACCAAGAACTTAAAGCTTAATAAATCTGAATAAATGATAAGATATCAACTTATTCTGTATAGATCTTAAAGAATATTTCCCATGAAGTATGGCATTTCTCATTACATCCTAACTTACTCATTCTGATAACAGCCTTAATTCTAAATAAAGACAGTTTTAATATTTGGCTCACTAGGAACCTAAAAGTTTAAAAGCAACAACAGAAAGTGTATTGTGGATTAAGGAGATAGAGGTGTGCATTTGAGATTTAACCTTTTCAAGATCGAAGTTTGAATGTCTGTATTTGAGTGGAGTAAGAAGAAGACAGTGTTTATTCCAAGAAATAAGTACACTGAGAGAAATAATGCGATCTAAAAAAACCAAGCTCGGCCTTTCTTATTTGTAGTACATTCTCTTCTTATTTTGTTTAAGACCGAAAAATCTTAAATTAATATCGACTGTTTTAAATTAAAACTGCATTTTATAAACACAATATTTTTGATTTAAGAACAGAAATCATTACCTAAAATCATTTGGGCGATAAATAAAAGTTTCATTCTTGAAATTAAAACGGAGCAATCTTACAACAAGAACAAATACTAAAACTAATCACAAAACTATCTTAAAATTAGTCTTAAAATAAGAACGAGCCGTCCTGATTCTAGAGAACACAACGCTCGGTTGCTGCAAACACATACATTTTGAGAAAAGACATTTATAATTTTCAAATTACCATACGCTTCCCACGTGAAGATACAGATTATTTAGCACAATTTAAAGCACTAAATAACAGTTACTTCTGTATAATTAACTCGAATAGTTTGTTATATGACAGTCTTGCAGCATAAGAGCGACATGTTCTTAAAGTTAGAGCAAATTAATTAAAAATAAATTAAAACTTTTCAGCATTAAAATAAGAATTTCTTTCTTGTGGCACCAAAAGTTGGGACTGATTTATTACTGCTTTTCTTGGATTAGGTTGTTTTTTCCCGAGTGTGTTCAATTTGTAATAAAAATTGTATTCGATCAATTTTTCAGTTTGTATATTTTAGTTTTATTTAAAATATTAGATGATTTAAATTCTAGATTAGAAACCGTTTTATTTTTTGGGAAGAACCTATACCGATTACCGCGGTAGTATATTTGCACAACATTGTAAAATTTACAATGCGATTAAATCAAAATAATAATCTGATGTCGTTTCTGTGACGAGTTCCCCAAAACTTATATACACGCTTTCCAACAACAACATTCTATTCACAAACTCCACACGTCAAAACACAACTTTTACACGCTCTAACAACTACTCCTCAACCAAATATTAACAACAACACACGCCAACCTAAAAACAGCCAAACACTGATAAGACTCTGGGAACTGGACCAAAATAAATAACACTGACAAGACAGTGGGAACTGATAATACCGTGGAAACTGATCAGACCGTGGGGATCACACGTGCTCCTGCCCCTAACCTAAAATGTTCTTCAATACACTACTTAAAAAATAATTTTTTAATGATTTCATTTATTAATTGATCGTTAATTTTTGGCCAATGCCGATCAATCGATTAAACTGTAGTCTAGAGTATTTTGACTATTTATGTCATTGAACAAATTTATTTATTTTGAACCAACATATTTAGTGAGCCGTGTCATCTGCAAATAAGCACTTTCAATATCATTTATGCTATAATGCTTGAAGAGAAATTTAAAAAATTGACAAATCATTGTAGCAACTTTAGCATTACTTTAAAAATTTATCACCGGTCCATGAGTATCCTTATATCACAGTTTTGGTAAGATTAAAAAATAAGTAACTAAATAGGAATTAGAATGGCTTGATTTTAGACCTAAATTTGTTTCTCAGTGTACTTATAATTTCCGTGGACTCTGCAGGTCATCCCCAATCATTATAAACTATAAGTCATAACTCAATGAACCCTTGAACGGTGAGCAGCACTTCGCCAAAATACGTTTGCAACAACAAAATTCAAGTTGCATCAAGCTTACTGCAATTTTTACATCTTCTCGCCTCTCCACTCATATTCAATACAGTTTTTGTTGTAAATTTTGCAATACTTTTTCAATTATTACTATCAATTTAATAGTGTGGCTTGGAACGCAGCGAGCCAAGTCCATTCAAACAAGGTAGGCGCAGGCATCATCACCAACATAAAGGCTTCACAATGAACGAACAAGAGGAAATCACTGAACCAATTACGGGATGCTTAAGCGGGTTACACAGCTATTTAATGTGTATAAACGTTTCATATATCTTGGGGATATAGTCGAATGTACAATGGCATTTATATACATATGTACATACGAGTATGTATGTATATATGTATATGTAGATAGTCCTAGTAGGTTTTTGTTTTTATTTTATATCCTGTGCTCTTGCTCTGCTTGCCTTTACCCCAATTGTATTGCCCTCTTCCATATAGTACACGTTACGTACACAACAGGATATGCCATCTTTTTTCCAAATATACATCAGTGTGAGTGTGTGTGTACATGTGAATATGTATTTGTTTTGGCATGTGTTTATTTACTTGTGTGGAGCCTCGAACTTTGTACCTCGATAATTTTTGTTTGAGCATTAACCTTACTTTATTGTTATTGAACTCCAGTGTTGCCAGTTAAGCTATTTTATACCTTTACCTAAAGATAACTTGATTTTAATTAGCAATTTTGTTTTTTAGCTTCTGGTTACTTTTGTAGCTACAAAAATTTTACTCAGATTATATGTACATATATACTGTTATATAATATATTGCACAATGTTTTCTGTTATATTATATATTTCACTTTTACCATAAAATATTGAAACTTTGAGAAATATTGACTTTTTTCCATTGATAACTCTTTAAACTCTTTAATAATTTTCCTTTTTTTTTAGAAAAATAGAAAATGTTTTTTTTTTACATATTTCGAACTACTGTGGAAGAAATTTTGTAATTCGTAATTCCTATACTTGAATTTTGAGTTAAGGTATTATTTTATAGAGTTTTTTAATACCAAAAAAAAAAAAAAATAACTTGTTCATGTTGAATTCAATGACCCTTAGTAACCCCGCATCTCCACAAGAAATATTTCATTTCATTACATCTGTCAGATTTCTTTTTATGAAATCAATATGGCCGGCAATATGCTTAATGTGGGCATTCAATGGGGCTTGATGTGGGTATTCAAGGGATTGCATTTTCATTTTTCAACATGGCGTCAAATATGTAAAGCAGCTCGTCACGAAATTTAAGAGATTCATCTGATTTCATCTGATCATCTGATTCACAAAGAAAAGTAAAACCAAAGTCTTGGGTAAATCCGTTTCTCGCAAAAAGGGGACTCATGGATAAAGGGGGGAAAATTCGCTTATATTTGTCACTCCTATAATTTCATAGACACTCAAATTGCCGAAATATGTATGGTTATTCATTTTAAGAAATATGACATATGTACATCACTCGATTTAAAAAAAATTTATTTTTTATTTTAAATATCCCCCTTGCGCAAAAATATGAACACAGAGAATATGAATGTATGTATGTATACAGAAATGTGGCTGTCTAACTGACAAACTGACAGTTCATTGGAAGTAATAAATTTTCTACCAACTACTTATGTACAATAATCGCCATTAATAATAGTTAACTTTTGACACAATTTAATATGAAAAACCGTCTAAAAAGCCTCTTCAAAATTTATAATCGGATTTATTTTATTTATTACTAACGGCCAACAAAATTTGGTGATGTACAAGAATATGCTGCTGAATGTTTAATAAAAATGTTAAGTGTGCGTCTTCATAAAAAAAATTTAGCTCTTCTTTTCTAGCTAAACATATTTTTTTTAGGTATTTTTAACTTTATTTCTTGGCAGTTTTAGTGTTGTACACTCCAAAAATGTCTGGCAACACTGGTGAGCTGCAAAATGTATGTGTACAACGTGTGTGCATTATACAAATACACTAAGTAACAACAATAAGACGCAAAAGAGAGAGAAGCAGCCGCAGCAGCAGGAACAACAAACAGCCTCAGTAGCAGCAGTAATATGTATCAGAATGTAGAGGAAAGAGAGAAAGACACAGAGAGAGAAAGAAAGCAACTTTCGATAACAAAAACCTCGACAGAATAAAGTGCTTATGGCACTTACCTTTCATAAATTACGTAATGGAGAGAAGGATTTTTTTGGTTGTTGTTGTTATTGTTATATGTTATTCGTTCTTGTTTGCTGTTGTTGTAGTTATTGTTGTTTCATGAATTTGCCACTTGTTCCGGTGTCGTATTGCATACAGCAGAAGTAACATATACACACAGAATTACATAGTACATACAATTGCATGATTGAACAGGAGCTCGCTCACAGGACACGGGGTTGCAAACTGAGTGCACATGCTGTTGCCACTTTTGGCGTTTTTGTTCAATTAATCGATTTAAAGATTTATTGGTGTGTAAAATCAGAATTAAAAATAAAATCTTTGTATTGAAATAATTTCAAGCTGAAATCAATAACCAAACTGAGAATCATCGTTGTGGAATATTAAGAGAGTAATGCAATTGAAGTGCGGACGATAAGGATTTATAGAAAACGAGGTTTATGACAAACATATTGACTTGAGAAGGCAAAATTGTGCCCACCGTTGAACTGGGAAGTTTTCAGCTATTGTTATGTTGAAGATTGAGTACAATAATGTTGAGGTCTATACATAAATTAACTAACTAAGTCAAGATGTGGCAACATATTTGTAAGCAGAGTTATCTAAAGGGTATTGCTCGCAAGTCAGGCGTTGCAAAAATGGTTCATTTTACCTACATACATGCCATATGCCATATACTATTGTACCATATATGTAATTAAAAAAAGGTGTTCTTCGCTCAATAATTTTTTTTGTATTTTTAAAGACTTGTATGAATCGAAATTCAAAAACAAATATAGCCTGTTGTTGGGTGCAATTTATCTAGAATTAAATTAAATTAGAGTCTATTAAATTAAGGTTTAAAAAGATGAAGCGAAACAAGTCCCAATTTCGAGAAATCTTCACCGATAAGAGTTGAAATGCCCTCTTATTATCTCCATACACACTCTTTATTTTTTATCACTTGAACCCATTTGAATTGAATAATTGGCAAGAAATCATTGTTGTGAAAACTTGCTGCATTCAATACAATCGGTATTACAATGATCACTAGTGGGCCATTATACTTTCATCTATTATGTTCTTTACTTACTTACTTAGCTGGCGCTACAACCGATGATCGGTCTTGGCCGCCTCCACAAAGCTCCGCCAGTCACTTCTGCTATGCGCGCGCTGGCGCCAGTTGATAAGGCCAAGTGCAGTCAGGTTGCCCTGCACCTGGTCTTTCCAACGGAGATTAGGACGTCCCCTTCTGTGTGTTCCTCCACCGTGGTTCGAATAAAACACCCTTCTAGCCGGAGCGCTTTCTTCCATTCGCTCAACATGACCCAGCCAGCGAAGCCGCTGGAGTTTTATACGCTTGACTATGTCAGTGTCGGCGTACAGCTCATACAGCTCATCGTTCCATCTTATTCGATACACGTCGTCCACGCATACTGGACCGTAGATCTTACGGAGTATCTTCCTCTCGAACGCTCCTAACAGCCTCTCATCATTGATGGTCAATGTCCACGTCTCTGCGCCATACATTAGCACGGGAAGGATGAGGGACTTATAGAGCGTTATTTTCGTCGGTCGAGAGAGGGCTCTACTTCTCAATCGCCTACTGAGCCCGTAGTAACACCTGTTGGCAAGAGTTAGTCTCCGCTTGATCTCAAGGCTGACATTATTGTTGGTGTTTATGCTGGATCATAGATAAACGAAATCCTTGACGACTTCAAAAGTGTAGTTGTCAACAGTGACATTTTGTCCAAGACGCCGTGACTCTTTGTTTGATGACACAAGGTATTTCGTTTTGTCCTCGTTCACCACTAGACCCACACGACGAGACTCCCTTTCCAGGTTGGAGAATGCTGCACTGACTGCTCGAGCGTTTTTGCCAATGATGTCAATAACATCAGCGTATGCTAGCAGCATGACACTCTTGTAGAAGATAGTGCCAGAGATGTCGATGTTCGCAGCTCGAATTATTTTCTCCAGCATAAGGTTAAAGAAGTCGCACGATAGGGAGTCACCTTGTCTGAAACCTCTTTTGGTATCAAATGGTGCGGAGAGGTCTGTCCCAATTTTCACTGCGCTGGTGGTGTTGGTCAGTGTCATTTTGCAAAGACGAATGAGCTTTGCAGGGATACCAAAATCAGACATTGCGGCGTACAAGTGATCCCTAATCGTGCTGTCGAAGGCGGCTTTATAATCGACAAATAGATGATGGGTGTCGATCTGTTTTTCTCGGGTCTTTTCCAGGATTTGTCGTAGTGTGAATATCTGGTCCATGGTGGATTTACCAGGCCTGAAGCCACACTGATAAGGTCCAATCAGTTTGTTGACGATGGGCTTCAGTCTTTCGCACAGTACGCTCGATAGAACCTTATATGCAATATTAAGAAGGCTTATCCCACGGTAGTTGGCGCAGATCGTGGAATCACCTTTCTTATGGATTGGGCAGAGTACACTGAGATTCCAATCACTTGGCATGCTTTCATCTGACCATATTCTGCATAGAAGCTCATGCATGCGTTTTTTGAGCTCTTCGTCTCCGGTCTTAAATAACTCAGCAGGCAAGCCATCTGCACCTGCAGCCATATTGTTTTTCAGCCGAGTAATGGCTGTTAAGACCTACTCATAGTCAGGCGGCGGTACTTCAACGCCGTCAGTGATTGGGGTTTCCGGAGTGGGTTCCGCAGTGGCGGGATTATTGCCGTCTTCGCCATTAAGCAGCTGCGAAAAGTGCTCCCTCCATAATCTCATTATGCCCTGGATATCTGTCACCAGATTTCCGTCTTCATCCTTGCAGGAAGAGGCCCCGGTCTTCAAACCAAGAGTCAGGCGTCTTATTCTTTCAAAGAATTTTTATGTTCTTTACTCCTGAATTAAAAATATTTTTGAAGGAAAGATAAGACCTAATTATGAATACTTCAAAATCATTCAACTCAATGGGTTCAAACTTTATGGGCATATTTCAAATATTGTGCTTAATATTTCATTACAATGGTTGCTTTATTTTTTATATAAAATTATAATAAAAATTAGAGACATTCGGAAAAATAACAAAAGTGTTTTTTAATTATTGAATTTATTTTTATTTTTAATTTCAGTTAATTATGTGACTCCGCTCCGGTAACCTCGCTCATAAAAAGATTTGATTTGTAAAATCACACATTGCAAAAATCACAAAATATCAACGTAAAATTCTTTGCTCATCTGCTTCTCACCTTAATTATTCAGCGAAAATAATGAAGGAATCAGCTGCTCATGCTGCAGTAAAGGCTTCACGCCTCCTTTATTTTTATATTGCTGTTGTTGTCTGAAGATTTCAACAATAATGCGCGAACGTAACGCAATCCGCGCGTATGCCAAAAAAAAAAAAACGAAACAAATAAAAAGATGACAATCTTCGATGTGATATGAAATTCTGCACTCCAAGAGCATATGGAAAGTATGCCAGGAGGAGAAACGTAGCTCGATAAAAATTGTTTAAAAAGTGTATTAAAATATTCGATTCGAGATAAGCATGGAAAAGTTGTAAGTGAGATGCCCTGCCACGCATGTATCTTTCGGATGTATCTGCAAAATATCATGTAAGTATGTAGATATTAATGCTCTATACGTGCAGTCAATGCATCAAACAGTAGGCACAGTAAGTAAATCTTTTCACAACCCTATACTGCTGCTGCATTTGTTGTTGTCTACTTGCTGCTGCTGTTAATGCAGTAGCAAGGATCATGCTGATGGCACGTTCTGCATTTTAAATACTATCATATTTTTTTTTTATTTCTTTTGAATAAACTCGGCATAAAATCTTGTTTAAAATATTATATATTTATTTTGTAATTTGAGATATTTAAACATATTGTATTGGTAAAGCTGAAAATATTTCCATGCTTGTAGTGAGAAAAGTAGTAGAAAGTGATGCATAGAATTAGAATAAATAGCACATGCCACATGAATGCAGAAAAGGTCTACACTTTTAATTCGGTTGCTTGCTGAATGTTTTTGTTTGATGTCAGCAGGTGATATGCATATAAAATGTGAAATTTTATACTTGGAAGGGAAAAGCATTAGGGATCTTAAGGATCCTTTGAGTTTCAATACAAATCGTAAACAATTCCATATAGACTCGAAGTTAGGTACGATTGAATGAAACTAATAGATTTATGTTAAATCGGTACGGCTAAAGCCAATGTAGAAATTCATATAAAAAGTATTAGAATTTTTCTGCAATTTTCATCACTCTTGTACTATTCCATCGAGAGTAATCGAGAGTGCATCTGATTTACTTTTTGAGTGGTTTAGATTTAGCTATTTATTTGACGATGTCAAATAATCGGTCAGCATTTATAAGATTGCACCAGCCAGGCAAACACAATTGTGCTATCGATTTGCTGGTTCGTTAGTTTCTCGTGCAGATAAACGGTTTAAGGAGCTGGGCCATGAAGGTGTTCGTGCAGGAAGAGGCAGAAAAACTTATCGTCAATACTCCCAGGCAGCGTTATTCAATGGTTTCCATGAGAAAAGTTGCTCACGAAACTGGTATCAATCGTGAATCAGGTCGATACATAACAAAAAACGAACTAGGGCTCAATGTTTTCAAAATCCAAAAAGGCCAGTTACTTACGGATGAAAACAAGCGCGTACGACTCCAGAGATGTTGCCTACTTAAATGTCAGGCCCCAGGAATTGAATGGGAATAAATCGTCTTCACAGATGAAGAACTGTTTACTGTTGAATAAGTGCATAACCGTCAAAATGTTAGAAGCTGGTCAGCACAAGCTCCTGGATCATCATTCGTCATTCAACATCGCCAAAATCTGCATGGTATTGGGTATGGGATGGGATTTGGAACAAGGAGTCAAAATCAAAAGGTAAGTGTGCTCTCCTAGGCCCGACAGCACTACGGCGGTATTGATTGGACGTTCCAGCAAGACTCTGCGCTAGCTCACAAAACGAAAACGACACAAGAATGGTGCAGGGCTCATTTTCCTGATTTTATCACATCTCAATCCGATGGAAAACAGCGAATGGTCCATTTTAGAGGCCAGGGTCTGTGCTAAATGTCATTTTTCTAAGCGTAGAAGCAGTGTATTCGTGCCAAGGGTAGCCACTTCGATATTTTCACTCATGCATTATGTTATATTTTTCTTCTGTCTGCTTTTCGTTTTTAATTACAATAATTTTACTAAAGGTTCTTAAACTACACCCTTAGAGGGTAAAATCCGCTAATTTGTAAACATTTGGGAATTACAGCTTAATCTGCATAAAACATCTGAAGCCAGCTATTGAATATGTGCAACCCAAATTGATATCGAGAGAAAGTATTAATAGACCTTTTCTCGCTTTTTAAAAAATAAATTGGATTTTAAAAAACTATTGGAGTTGGTTTTGATTTCTACTCCTACAAATATCAATCTGACTTGAATATCCAAACCACATCCAAATTGAAATAAAAAATGCTTTCATAGATTGCAAATTCTTAGAATTTTTGTGAGCATTTTGTGATCTGGCATCACAGACAATCCAAACAAATCGTGTCTATGATTTTAACATAATTTTAGAAATTGCAAAACGAGTACATCGTCTATTCCTGAACATCATAAACCACATGAATATGCAGCATAAAACTTTATTATGCACATGCTTGCTGTTGTGTGGCATGCCACTCATCCACATTAACATCATCATCAGTGTCAACAGTAACAACCCGCAATCCTTTGCAAAAACAACAAGAGCAGCAGCAGCACTCATAAAAGCCGATTACTGTCAAAGTTAGCCTCAATCATGGCAAAAATGCTAGCAGCCAGGCAGGCAGGCAAAATGCTTATGCGTAGCGCACAAGTGCCACACTGCCTTAAAGTGCTCTTCTTGTTCTTGTTAAATAAAAGTAGAAAATGCAACCAAAAAAGCAACAACAAAACGCGTGCAACATACAACAAAGCAAGAGTTGTTTATCTGCCACACAACAGCAGCAGTTTTCTGTATGGTTGAAATATCAGCCAGAGGAAAAGGAAAGGCTTAGTGTGCACGTGCGTTTATGCTCAGTTTCAGTTCCGTTTTCTACACTTGCTACACTTCACTTTACTTACTTACTACTCATCATCATCAACAACAACAACAATACCAATAAAAACTAGAAAACAAAAACAAGAAAACCAACAGTATCAACATCAGCCTCATCATATTTGCTGTTGCTGCAGTTGCTGTCTTTGCCATCGCTTAACCCTTAAGTGTCTACATTTCAAGTGCATTTAAGTATATGTATGTGTATACTATGCGCTATGATAAGGATACAGGTTTAAATATACTTTATAAAATAATAATATCAAATACAATAAGAACAACAGCAGCTAGCAGCAACAATACAAATTCTACTCGAAAAATTTGTAATTGCTTAATAATTATAAAAAAACCAACAAACAAAATTCCGTTTATTAAGACTTAGTAGGTAAAGCAAAGCGTGGCTTAAGAGGTGAATATCTTCTTAGCGACGACACCACCGCATTGACGCCATTATCGTTGAAGTTGTTGTCGTCGTTATTGTCACACAGCCACCGAGACACGCAGCTTCACATTCTACTTGATAAAAGTGGAAAATTTTGCACATGCCGGATATGTGTGCTCCTCCGCACATACATGCACCAACACAAACACACACACACACACATGTGAGAATCGTCAGCGATAACGACATTGCAGCAAAATCATCGGTGACAGCATCGGCGACGTCACTGGCGAACGTATCTTTATCTCCACACATATCAGATTCCAGCAGTTGTTTGTTTGTTTTTTAGTTGTCAGTGTGTGTGTGAGTGTGTTCATGTATGTGTTTCCATGTGTTTACGTGCGCTTTAAAAAGATCCTGTTCCGCATTTGCGTCGTTACATCTTTTTCATATTATGTACGCGTATTTCCGGATGGTTTTTTCTTCTTATTTTGCTTTCCAGCACAATCTTTGCTGTTGTTTTTATCGCAATCTTTGCTGTTGTTATTGTATTTGGCCTGGCACGAGCTTCATGATTTGTTTTGTTTTATTTTGAAGGCGTTCCTTTGATATGGTTTTCTTTTACTTATTTTCCTTTATAAAACTATCACAATCTGCATTAAATTTTTTATACCATAAATATTTTATCATTTTTCGTTCAGGTATTGCAGAAGACCCAAGAAGACCGACATACCGACACTCACCACCTACGTATTAGACACGACCTTCTCGAACATGAAAAAGGAGACTCATTGAGTTATCATTGGAACTACTACAGCATCCAGACTTCGTCTTTTTCGAATCTCGTATCAATCAACAATAAGAGAATATTTTTGATTTTGAAGAAAAAACCATTTGCAATTCTTTAGCTCTTCTTTTAACTTGCCAGCTCTTGGCAATTTAATTGGTTTCATGCTGTTCAGGTTTTATTGGCTCCGAACGTGTTTAAGGCATATTGTAGAAACTAATAATATCAAAGATAAAGTAAGATGGAAGAAAAGTATCAGTAGAAGAGTCTACCGGGATTGCTCTCTAAGCTTAGACAGTCAAAGTTACTAATTTAACTTAAAAAAACTTAACAAATTCAAACACTTAAATCTCGCGAGATTCCTGGAAAAACATTTCCAAAATATTGACAGGGCAGATGTGACAGCACCTGCCGTTTTTGTCGTGAAGTGAATGAGATGCCTAAAGTACATTCTTCTGTTTTGCAATACATTCAATAGCTAACTTTGGAGCCGTAATCTTTGCTGATATTCCTCAGTGAAGTCCATCTTTATGATTCTTTTCAATAGATCTAAATGGTCGCAGCCCATTTATATCTAGCGCAATATCGATAACCCTACACAAGCTTAATTTCAACTATGCCATACAGCTCCTGGAGTAGTTGGTAGTGTGCTGGACTATTAAACAGGTTAACGGGGTTCGGGTCCTGGCACAGCAAAAAATAAAAAAAATTTTATAATTTATACACGACAACACGTCTCGGCTGACAATGGCAACTTCAAAAAGAAAAACTGCCATAAAAAAAAGTTTTTTAAAACCTGTACTTCCATGTTGTGGTCGCCGTGGAGTAGTTGGTAGTGTATTGGCCTGCTATGCTGAGTGTCCGGGGTTCGAATATCGGCTCAGGCAAAATAAAATTAAAAGTAGAGAAAACAATTTCACTATACGGCACCACATCTTGGCAGGCAATGGCAAACTTACAAGAGTAAAAATTGCCTAAGAAAAGCTTTTCTGTTCGGATTCGGCTTAAAACTGCAGGTTCCTTCCATTTGTGATGCACAAATATAACACGCACAACATGAGTGTTTCCAAAAGCTCGGCCTAGGCGCTCCATGGCCCGTTGTGCCATAGAGAAGAAGGAGAAGATTGAGTATTTTATGGTATTCAGTCAACTGATTTGCTGATCAGAAACGATTACTTTATCTGTGATTGAAAGACCAGGGAGAAAGCTTGACACCATGAGCACCATCTGAAGCTTTTTGGAAGCGGTTGATATCAATCATTGATTGTAGGATCATTCAAAATTATGTAAGCATGGAGTGTTCATCGAAAGGCCTGGATCAGGTAAAAAACAAAAAAATAATTAATAATAATTTTTTTAACCAATTTACATAAAAAATATTTTTTTTTCTGTTTTAAGTTTTTAATTCGGAATTTTTTTTCCCGAATTTTTATTATGTTTAATTGTCATTAATCTGTGGTCGCTGTGGCGTAGTGGTAGTGCGTTGGACTGCTACGCAGAGTGTCCGGGGTTCGAATCTCGGCACAGGCAAAATCAAAAAAAAAAAGTAGAAAAAATAATTTTTCTACACGGCACCACCTCTTGTCAGGCAATGGCAAACCTACAAGAGTAAAAATTGCTATGAAAAGCTTTTCCTTCGCCGTTCGGATTCGGCTTTAAACTGTAGGTCCCTTCCATTCATGTACAAATATAACACGCACAACATGAGTGGATGCGAAAAGCTCGGCCTAGGCCCTCCATGGGCTGTTGTGCCATCAAAAGTAAAGTAAAGTAAGTCATTAATCTTATTGGCTTATGAAATTATAGCTCCCTTTCATATTTAAGGTGAAAACCAACGCCAGTTGACAGCCAATAAGTTATGCTAAATAATAAATATGCAGAGTTTGAATGCATTACAATAATAAAAGGAGGAATTTTTAATATATTGGACAATATAATCGGCCTGACCACAAAATAACGCATAAATGTTATTCAAGGGATACCAAACACCTTTGCTTATTTTATCACCAAATGACAACAATTAGAATTGATCACAACAACTGCAATTACAATGATAGCCATGGTCGATGATCGCCATGCTCGGAAATGGAACGTGCCCAATTTTAAATCCAGTACAATTCAAATGGAATCCTTTATCTTTCTTCGAGAACAAAAGCAATTTGTCGTTCGACAACCCAGAAAAATGCATTAAATAAAGAAAGTGTGCAAATTTTTATATTATTTTTTTTAATACATATATGAAAATGTATGTATATACATCGGTAGGAAGTAGCTACCTTGAAAAACCATATGCTATTCACAGTGCATATCCTTTTAATGACACTTAAAATGGCATTTAATACAATACAAATATGTTGCACATGTTATTTAAAAATTTAAATGTACGAGTAGATACCTACACACACACATTCAAACACACACATACATACTCGCACATGTATAGTAGTTCATATCCCAATATTTAAGTAAGCAGAGATTTCGATTTCTATAACAATAACAGCCAACAACATCAATCCAGAGAGCGGGGCAGATGTTTTAATAAAACCACACGCGTCTGCGCAGATATTTCAATAAATGCATTTCATAGTTAGTTTTTTTTTTTTTATGAAATAAAATTGTATGTGATCTTCTGGCTGAGGTTCAGATTAAACACTATGAATGAGTTCATCTTGTGCATGACTGTTTTTGTTATCCTTAAAAGGTGGTGGGGGAGAAAAGAATGGAGCTCGCTCTGAAGCAAACATAGAAGTAATGCCATATGAAAGCGGTAATGCAAAGCGCTGTTGGTGGATCTTAATCCTTTAAAGTCTTATGTCCTTGCTGTTTTTAATCCATTTTAAATGTACTTTGTCATATTTTAATTACAGTAGTTGAATGCTATTATTTTGGTCACGCTTTCAAACATTTGGTCAGAATGCGCCTTGTTGGGACTTAAGTGAGCATAATCTACTAATATGTACTTCAAATAATAAAATTGTTTACCCAGATGGGGAATTATAAAGTATTTTTCGAATGTTAATTTTGGTTTGTTAATTACAAATGCGAAAAGCTCAGCCTAGGCCTTCCATTGGCTGTTGTGCCATTAAAAGAAAGAAGAAGAAAGAAGAATTACAAATACGTGGTTGGTTTCTGAGTAACGCTTTTTGAAAACACAAGCACTTGAAGTTGAAGCTATTAGGGAATTAAAATTATTCTAAAATAATATTAATTTTAAATATACCATGTTTGGTGTCTGGAAGAAAGTTATTAGTTATGGAAGTCTGATAATTTTTTCTTCTTTACGCAAGCTTTCCTTACAGTATTTTTTCCTTTTTTTTTTTGGGAGACACACCAGTGGAGTGGATACGATTTAGGAATTGGAGGGAGAGGGGGACCAATAATTTTTTGTTATTCCATCCAATTGCTCAAGAATGCCAACTTCTTCGACTTCGATGAATATCAAAATATGTTCCTAAGGGGAAATATACCCACTTTATATCTCCTTTCCCTACATCACTAGAGCAGTTTAATTTTGGCCCATAAATCAATAATTCTACTTGTTTACACTTTGCACAAACTAAATCCAAGAGATTTCAATTCGGATATGATGAATTTTACGTCTACTGGAGAAAATGCTATAGTTTCACTAAATGTACCGTTACAAAACAAAGGATTCTTCAATCGACCATAGCTTAGAAATTAGCGATAATCAATTGGGGTTTTCGAGTAGGGCTGGGGAAAACATCGACAGCTATCGATTTATAAGTATCTATAGCTTCTAAGTTTCTATAGCTTGTGGCGTTATTTCTTCTTTAATGGCACAACAGCTCATGGAGGGCCTAGTCTAAGCCTTTCACATCCACTCATAAACTGAGTGTTATATTTGTACATAAATGGAAGGGAGCTACAGTTTTATGCCGAAATCGAACGGCAAAGCGAAAAGCTTTTCTTAGGCAAGGTGAGGTGGTGCCATATACTATTAGATTTTGCCTGAGCCAAGCGCACTACCAATGGAGACCACAGTTTATAGTGTTACCGGTGATATTAATGATGTTACAGAGACGTTACTGTTAGGGTCAAGCATAGAGCACGTGAGCCGACGTCGACATCTCTGCTTAATAGACGTCGACGTCTCTGATCAGCGCGGAAATTATCGATGTTTGTCGATCTTTATCAATAGCTTTACAAAAAATATCGGTAAGTATCGAGATTTCTTTTTTGTCGGTTTTTCCAAGCTTTTTTTCTAGTTACATAGTGTAATTGAAATTAAATCACAATAATCTCTTGAGTATCATCACTGCCGCAAATTTGTTAGTGGACTCTTTAAGATCTTCAAAAGCAATTGTTGGAGACGCTTCTCACACATGATGATGAAGCCGATTTATTGAAGAAAATTTCCGATTTATTGCTATTACTATTTCCAAGAGTAAAAATTGCTTAAGGAAAACTTAGGTTTATTCCATTATTGTAGAAATAAGTACATATATAAGTTCGTTTTCTTTTTTAATGAGAGAACAGCCCATGGAACACTTGCCTTACAGTTTTGCTATTACAAGAGGTGGTTCAGTGTAGTAGAGAAATTATTTATGTTCTACTATCTGATTTTTGCCTGTATCGGAATTTGAACCCTGGCACACTGCGTAACAACCTTGAACACTACCAACCATGCCACGACGACCTCATACACCCTCGTATATCTTACACCACTTAAATGGATGCAAAAAGCTTGGCCTAAGCACTGGATGGTAGTTTCTGTCAAAAAAAGGAAAATAAGTTTCAAGATTCTAGAAAATGTATACGATATCGAAATTGTTGATGAGATTTCAAAACCATTTTATGTACATATATTGCATCTAAGATACGATATGAGATAGAGATTTTCTCATACTCTTCATAACATTATGCTACAAACTATTTCACCTTCTTACTACAATGACCTTCAAATATGATCCGAAGCGAATCATTTTTGTTCTGTTTTCTTTTCGAAACAATAAGTTCAATATGTGACTGTAAACAAAACAGAGATTATCACAAACATGACCGAAGAATGCCAGCTACATGCTGTTGTATGCCACATGCGCAACAGTGTCGTTCGTCACCTTGATTTCGTGCATACATTGTCTAATGATGCCTAGGGGTCATGTACATGTGCAGAGAATGTGCAGTGTGCATAGGCGGCAAATGCACTTTCAAGTGCTTAGAAAATACTTCCGAAATACCAAATATCAAAATGTGAGCATTTCCGTATCTAAACTAACAATTAAAATAGAAAAAATAAGAAGAACAAACGTATGAATGAAACTAAATGGTATGGAATGGAATTTGTATGCTTCCTGCATTTTTCCAAATAATATTTAGTATTTGGAATTTTTACGGTTACGGCAATTTGGATATCCAAAAGTCATCGCCGACGTCGTCGTCGTCGTCGCCGGTTGTCGAAAAATCGAAAAAAGAAAAGCAAAAAGCAATTTAAGTATAATTCACTTACGCACGTGTCATGGCATCAACTTGCCGGATATGCTCAATGAGTGAATGGGTAAGTGCATAATTAAATGGCAGAAGATGCGACGATTACGGGGATCTGCGTTAGTATTCATCCCCACAGCATACTGATACTTTATACATACATATATTTAGTAGTCGAAGGAATGCAACATGTTCTACTCTCATACGTAGTCGAAAGGGGATGAGTAGGAGGCCAGACACAAATGACACAGCCAGGATTATGCTGACGGTGCGAGTGTACGAGTAAGTGAGTGCGTTTGTATGCGCGCGATGCTGATAGTCATCAGCGACAGCTCACTGTGCATCCATAGTCCATTGATGGACTTCTTAGTTGGTGTTGTCGTTGTTGATGTTTTCCACTACAAAGCATCGTACGTGCACTTTCAATTATTCGGCGATTTAATGCTTTTTCTCATTCTCCTTTTGATTCACGTTTTACATCTTCGCACTCGTAGTCAATTTCAATTTTCGCCAATCATCTTTGCTGCTTTTGCATTATCCTCCATTTAATGATGCCATTGAGAATTGAGAATTGTGCAGGGATAGAAGATAAATTGCTCCATATTGTCTACTCTCGACTACATACCATACATATGTATAAATATTTCTGGCTGGCTGGGTATTACTTCTGATGCTGCATGTGGCAAAGTTCAAACGAACGGAAAAAGTCGTAAAGTCACCATCGAGTGCTTTTCAGGCGTACGCCCAAACAGATTTAAGCTGTTGAAGGAACCTGGACTAACATGATCATTATCATCATCATCAACATCTCGGCATCATAGCTAAAGTCTACATAGCACAATGACTCTTTGACATCCTGCACGTACGCAGCAATATTTTATGAAGGACAAACAAATTAAGTACTTACTATTTACATACATACAAACATAAGCATTTATGTACATGTTTATGCACATTGTTGGTACTCTACATTATCATGCCGTACACCACTTAAGTAGACTACATATAATAATCATATAATTTTCTGGTTGTTGTTTTTGGTTTTTGTTGGTATTATCCCGTCGCAGAACATGGCAGCACGTTTGATTATGAGTGCGAGTCTATGGTGGGCATGGTTTGGTATATGCGTTTTGCTGGTTTGAAGTTTCCTTTTGTTTGCATTTGACTGTTGTATACGAGTACATACTCACTTACCGTTATTTCCTCCCATCTGCCCTAGCCGTTTGATAACACTGAATTTTGATTACTGCGCCATTAAGAAACCTAATAGAATCGTTAGCACACAGGATGCACACATATTTACATCGGTTAGAAATTCATAGAAATCAATTTGTTACAAGTACAAGGTGGCGCAAAAGTAATCACTCATCCGATTTTCCAAGGCTATAATCTTTTTTTGTTGTAAATGAAAGAAATCAAGCATCAGAAATTAATATCAATGTTCCCTTTTAGGCTTGCGAAGGTCTGTGGTTTGTTCACATAAACGCGAGAGCTTAAATAACCACAAAGAAGGAAATCTGGAGCAGTTAAGTCGGGCGATCTTGCAGGCCAATGCAAATCACCAAAACGAGAAATTAAGCAACCTAACAGTATCCATTGTTATTCCTCATTCTTGAAGAGTATAACAAAATAACGTTGACAGATGACGCTTCATGCAAAAATAAGAGCATCTTCCATTTTGGTGAATACTTTTGCGCCACCTTGTATGTATGTTTTTCATGTACAATATGTATGTCAGGGGAAATGTTTTGCAACCGTTGTGAATAAGTTATTTAGTATTATGCGTAATTGTCCAGAGCAGTTCTTGATGAAAAGGGGAAGGAATTTGTTGAATAGCGCAGCAGGTTATTGGATTTTATTTGCCTGAATTTATGCAGAATCTTTAGAATTATGTACTTATGTATTAAATTCTATTAACCGTTAACTGCCGAAAACAAGAAGTTTGGTCATGAAGAATAGATGTCGATCACTTCAGGCGCTATGCTTTATGGGAACGTTTGTGCTCTACACTTACATTCTCCAGAAAGGTTTTTACATCTTAGGAGCTTTGAAAAAGCCAATAGTCTCCTTTATAGTAAATATGCAGTTGGCTTAAAAAAGTACTTTGATGTTTATGATCTGACTGTCACAAGAATTAGCTTTCTTGTGTGGCATAGTCAATCCACCAGACATTTTGTAATCTTGTGATTAACAACTTTTTTCATAAGGAACCGGCTGCCTGTAGATGCTTTCAAAATTCTTAAATATTTTCTTACCATTGCTTTAAAGAAAGTTCAGATTTTCTATGTTTAAGTGGCTGTCCAGGAACACTCTCGGACCAGAAATACAGTTTAATGACATTTCTGAACGGAGGAGTGGCAATTTATTTTCCACTTGCTGGTTTTGCCATTAGGGGTTTTTCTTTTTTAGCTCAGATCTCTGATCAAAATAAAGCTCAAACACATCGAAACCACTCTGACGACTGAAGCAAATTAAAAATTAATTGAGCATGAGCTGACTGAAAACAGGTGAAAAAGAGTTTATTTATAAGAAAAAATATTTATTTATTGTTATTATTTAAAATATTAACTTAACATTGCCTTTGTACGCGATTTTAAAGTTTCATTTGTTCCGTCTAAATGTTTTTTTTCAATCGTCAATTGGTTTTGAGCACGTAGAACACACTACGATTGTGCTCTGATCACAAATAGAAACACAAAATTTTAGCTCTCACTGCTCAGACCTAAAAAAGAGAAACACCTTTTGCCAACAATGAGCTATACTATACATACTTGTACACTTCCTTATAATTCTCATTCACTTTATATCGATGGGAATATAATTTTTTTTTCATTAAAAAGTGAAGGTTATAAAAGAATTAATCAGTAGACCAAGAAAGTTATCGAGGCCTCAATCTCCCGCATGAAAGTCTAGTGGACTACTCACTAGACTATCGAATTCGTATTTCTATGGGTTAGTTTCGGATATGTAACATTTTAATGGGAGAGAGTCTATCGAGTATCTTGTTACAATTGTAACATGAAGCTTGATTCCATAAAATAATTTTGGATGAAATAAAGAGTTTGGTGCATTTTTTTTCCCCGAGAGTCTCAGCTCATTTATCCCTTTCAAACTCACTGTGCCTAGGGTACCGCAAATCTGGAAGATTTAGTAGTTTCGCAGAACCTCATTTTTTAGGCAGCATAATAATTGGAACAGAATCAAGGCTATATCTGTTAAAACGTAAAACCAATTTATTCTTATGGAGACGAAGGAATTAGACGCAGCATTGCGTCACTGTTTTAAGTGTCGGATAAACATGGTAATAGACGCGATAAGAAATGATTAACCGTTTAGCCTAGAATTGAGTCTAAGTCTTATAGAAAACTTAAAGTTGACAATTTAAGCATATTGTGGGGATAGTTCGATGCCTAGGCTGACTGAATACGCAAAAGATCTTTAATCATTTAAAGCTCTTTTTTTACCAGTTTTAGGACAGTTTTGGACTTTACGGACGAACTTTTGGAAAGTTTTAAAGCTTTTTATCAGCTTAATAGGTAAATTTACTGGATGTAAGAGCCTATTCGACTTCTTTATTGGAATATTGATCCAATTGAAATTATCACTAATGATACTTCCAGCTTTACTCCAATTTTCCCGCTTTTCGAAACTTTTCCTCGTTCTGCGGTCTCCAGGTGCTACCTTGTCTTCAATAACTTCTACTGCCTCGAGTCGTGTACTTGATTGTAAAACAAATTTATTAGAACCTTACGTTTTTGCAAAGCCTCTAATTGGTTAACCAACTAATGACCAGCGATGCCTTTTTGTATGTTCTACATTTTGCTGCAGATTTGAAGTAATAATTCGATTACAAACGATTTGTAAGATGTTACTTATAAGTCAGTTTGATCGTTAATGGGTTAATTTTATCGTATTATTCCATGAATCTTCTAAATTGTTATAGAATTACTTTATGAAAATGTCCTTCATTACCATCAATTTTTTGTCTGCATGCAGTGCATAATGAACGTTTCCAAGTCAATTACAATTAAGCGATTTAAAATTTAGATTAAAATTTTAGTTAGCGAACAAAAAGCAAAAAATAAACAAAGCAAAGACATTTGTAATCTTGTGATTAACAAAACTTTTTTCAAAAGGAACCGGCTGCCTGTAGATGCTTTAAAAATTCTTAAATATTTTCTAACCATTGCTTCAAAGAAAGTTCAGATTTTCTATGTATAAGTGGCTGTTCAGGGACGCTCTCGGACCAGAACGGCCCATTGTGATACCACATGATTGAAATATGTACAGTTTAACGACGTTTCTGAACGGAGGAGTGTCATTTTGTTTTCAAAACAGAAAATATTTAAATTTATTTGAAAATTATGCTTCCCCATCTTTTAAAATTTATCCACAAAGGGTCACGCAAAATACGAGTGGATGCGAAAAGCTCGGCCTAGGCCCTCCATGGGCTGTTGTGCTATTAGAAAAGAAGAAGTCACTCACAAAAAGTGTAAATACCCTTCAATTCGTCTCCTCCATCCCCCAAAAGTCATACTACTTTGTCGGCAAATTAAAGAACATAAGTCGCTGATGAACGAACACTTAAAAGGTTCACTTATGTAAATCGTTCAAAGATCAGTTTTAAAACATGCTCTTATTAGTTAAAAAAATAGATTCAAGTGCTTTGTTTTTTTTTAAGGAGAAAAACGAAGAGTATAAACAACTGCTCAAGAAAATTTATATAATTTTCAAAGGTACGAGTATGTACTCGAAGCTTATAGCGCGTTCCACAAAATTGGGGAGCCAAATACCAAATACCAAAAAAAAAAAAAAACAAAAAACTGTAATAAAACTTAAAAAACAATTCATATTCATTTACATACATACATAGTATACTCGTGTACATAAATGCCACATTGATCAATAATACTGACATAAAAAATTAGAGGGTGAGTGAATGTGAAGGCGCATGCGCACGCGCACAAGTTCATTTTAATTTGTTTTCACTTTGGTATTGGTGAATTGTGTAATGCTCAGCGGCACTAAAACTAAATACTAAGGATGGTTTTTTTTTGCTTTTGGTATGTTTTTCTTTTACGGTGTAAAACCATTAAAGTGTTGACATCTTCAAGGAAGCGCAAGCACATAATGTGAGAAATATGTTAAGCAGCACAATACATCATTATTTGGTTTCCCAAGTACCTCGAATTTATTATTCATAATTTTTTTATAAGGGCGGTTTCAATGGTTAATGCAGGATCACTTGAGAGGCGCCAATATGTGGAATTAATAAATCATTCATATGCGTTATAATTACCATGAGTTCTTACCTTACCATAAAACGTTAAAACATAATCAAATGAATTATTAGGGCTTGGGAAATTTTAAGTTGTGCTAAGGGTAGTTCCATTTTGATGGAGTGCTTGTTGTATACCATAAATTTGGATACATATATAATTTGATTTATTATGTCATCGAAAGTATAGGCATGGAATTGTTTAAGAATATTTGGGGAATCATTAGATCTACTACAGGGGAATCATCATTATCCATGTGTTAAGTGAAGCGAAGGATCGTTGGAAGAATTCATTTGAGAGACGTTTTGTAGAAAGTTTGTTAATAATTATGAGCACGTGTACCATATTAATTTAAATATGTAGGTATGTATTTAAATAGTGGAATCAGTTTGAAGTCAAGTAAACTTCTTTTCACTGCTAAATTGATTTGCTGAATTGAGGTTGATGGCTGTTAGATGAAAGACCAACTCTGCATGTCTTCATGTATATATATTTTTTTTCGCAGATTATGGCCTGGTAGTTCGTTTCTTACTTACTAGTTAAATGGGTGTAGTTCCCTCAAATGTTTGTTTACCTTATCGGTACTTTAACTGTGCCATGAATGAGGTTATGGTGAATGGACCACGCATTGCAATGGCGGATTTACTTTGAAGTGTTCTCAGATTCAATTTAGGGATAAATAAAAATGCAGAGACTTTAGTTTCATTAAAAGATAAATTAAATTGGGTTTTGACAGTTTTTGCCCATATTATTTCACTATAATAGCCTTTATGCATTTTGTATATTTTAGAATACTTTAGAATAATTTTTGTACCCAACACACTCTGAGTACAGGGTAAACAGGGTGCGCTAAGTATTTGAGTACATTCACATATGTACCTGCCTCTCCTAAGCAACACGTTTTCATCTTTTTTACTTTTCAAATCACAAATGAAGTACTCAGGAGATAACTCGTCGCATTACATGTAATTCACAGCGATCTTAAAAATCTCCTAATTTTTAATTGTCGCCCGATCGTTTGTTCACAAAGTTCGTTGAGAGTTGAAAGCATCTGATGGTAATGTGGAAAGTGTTGCCAAGCTCAGATAGTTCCTCGAACATCACAGTTTGTGTAGGTAATTCAGGGCATTATTGACGAAGACCCTTCAAATTCCATAAGGGCAATATCGAGACACCTTCAACTTCTGAACGCACCATCGGTCATATTGTCCACGAAAGCATCCGGTAAAAATCCTACGTGATGCGCAGAGGACAGTTTATGTTAGCACAAGCTCAAGAGCAATGATTCATCCGAGCACAACGACTTTTAAGCAAGTTAAAACCATCCTGAAATCCAGGATATGATCTGGTTTTATTCTGTAAAAAAAAAAATATTGACCAGGACCAAAATATAAACCGACGACAGGTGGTCGAATCCTTCATTTATTCTCCATGTTATGTACAAAAAGTTTCCGGCAACTATCATTGTTTTCGGATTGGTGAAGGACACGTCACCCCATCACACCCCTTACCTAAAGGACTTTGGGTGAATGCTGCTGCCTACATTGATGTTTTGGAAACAGTTGTGAAACACCGGATAGACACCGTGCATGGTGAGAGGCCATACGTACTACAAAAAAACTCAGCTCGTTCTCACAAAGCCATAACGCAAAATTGAATGTCTCAGAATCTACATGATCACATAACCCTAAACATGTGCGCCACCTAGCTCCTCGGATCTTAATCCTTTGAACTACTATGTATTGGACGTTGTTGTACTCAGGACCAATAAATATTCCCATAACATGCTTGATTCCCTAAGAGCAACCATTACCAGAGTAATGACGCATATGGATGAGGATCATTTGAGTCGGGCATACAAACGTTTCCATCAGAGAATGGAAGCGGTTATTACCGATAAAGGCGATTTTATTGAATAATATTATAGCCTAAGTGTCACTCACTTTGCTGTAAAAAGAAAAAGGTGAACATTGAGCAAAAGTCACGCTTACTTCCCATATAAGTGAAATATTCAAAGGGCAATATTACAGGAAATAGTGAAGCAAATGGAACGAGCCATATGTGGTATACACACAGTCAAAATAACTTCAAAAATATCCAATGAGAAAACTATCATAGTTGGTCAATAACCACGCCTACTTCCCACACCAATTTTTTATTTAGTGAAAGTGAAAAGTTGTTTTATTTAATAGGGTATATAAGTTCAACCGCGACCGAACTTAGCTCTCCCACTAGTTCTGGTTAGTTTTAACAATTATTTAGTCTTCTTATTCTCTAAAATTAAATTTTAGCCAGATTATTGCAAGACCGTATCAATAAACTCAAGTCAATAAATTGCTGTAGAATAATCAAAGCGAATATTTGACATGCTTGTGTAGTTCCGATAATTCAAAGAGAAAAACAAAAGAAAAACTACTTTCAATATCCTTTTAAAAATGCCAAATTATAAATGTTCCTTATTTTTTCGTTTCGGTTGTGTAAAATTATGCAGCTGTTGCAAGAAGATACATGTCTTAAATACACGAAATACCAAAGTAACACAGTGCTACTTATCTCAGAGACAAGTCACCTCACCCCCGCCTTTTCTTTTCTCCTTCTTGCTTTCCTTACTCCATTTTCCCCATGAAAATAAAATATTTTACCCACAGAGTCAAATAATCTAACGTATTTATGCATGTATTTATGTATAAAGTGCTATGGTGAAGATATAAGGTAAAATTACAAGCTTCCTCCTTCCTCCTCCCACCCACAACAACATGACATTAAGCCATCAATCGTCGTGGCAGCAGCAACTCAGAGTCATTGCTGCAATTCTAGTGCTGAACATGCTATACGTATACACTAACACTCACACATGTACGAATATGAACATAGCTGCTTCCACTTCCCGTGTAAATTGTGTGGGCGTATGTGTGCGAAAAGCTGTATCAGCAATGTTCGGCGGTAGCGGTAGAGGGTGATTCTACATTCTGCCCGTTGCTCGTTGCACTTAAGAACATGAATTTGAAATTTAAGTTGCATGTTATACCTTCTTGTGGTTGCAAGCAGCCAAGACCCTTTTGCTCCAAGGGGCTGCTAGCTGATGATTGCCCGACTCGCTGCCTGGCTGCCTGGCTGGCTGCCGAGCTGCCAAACTGTCGGGCTGTTTGCTACTGCTAATGCCAACTTGTAATGCCATCGTAATCCGTTGGTTTCAGAACAAAAAATATGTATTCTTACTATACAAAATAATAATAATAATAATAAAAAGAAAATGAAAAACATTTTCTTAGCTTGTTGCTGCAGTAGTACGAGTATAATACATAGTAAAAGTATTTGCCATTCCATATGAGTATTTTCGTTGTGTTGGGGTGCGTGTGTGTGTGTGTGTGTGCGTGTTTGGATATGTCTGAAAATTGCCTTCGATTGCTGTTGAGTATCATTGAATCTATTGTATTTCTATACGGAGGAGGGTTGAAAATTTATATTGGCGATTATATTTATTACTTTTCGGTTGTGTTTCTATAAATGAGAAGTTACTCTGAATGGAGGTTTATGATTATTTTGGCTTTAAAATCAGTAGGTTGAAAAATTAGTTCAAAATCTAATAAACTAATTTATTATTTTTAAATTTATATATATTCAATTCAAAAATCCAACCAACCTTCTACGTTTATTCTGTTTAATAAAATGTGTGTGTTTCATACCACACATTATAAAAAGCTTTTAAAGGAAGGAAAGTCCTAAAACCCGTTTTTAGGAACCTTTGCATTCGCTCTTGACAGTTTCAACTTTCATCCCACTCTCTTTATCGGTGTCCTGTGGTTGCATTCCCTCTCTCATTCTCCCTCCTTCTTCCTCCCACATATCAATCTTCCTTCCAATCAACATCATACTCTGCATGATGAATGTATCAATAATATAAAAATAAGAAAACACATTTTTAATATATTAAGCACTATGCTTGTAGTTGGTTATCAGCCCTCAGAATGATTAGTTTTGAAAAAATCTAAATATAAAATAAATTGATATAATCTCGAAAAGTACGCTCTGATTTTCTCAAGAATGTCTTAGTTTTTAGAGCTTACATGTTAAACTCTTTCCATAAATTTTGATTAGTTTATGTACGGCAAAAAGTATTCAAGTCATCAAAGGGTGTTCTCAGTTGTCACTCTGTTCCATAATGAGGTACAATACAGAAATGATTGATGAAATCAAAAACGGTATTTTACATTTTAAGCTTATAATTTTTCAAGACATGTGTTGAATTTCATGATCCTCGCATTATGTACTTAGCATGGTTTTAACCGTGAATAATAGTGAAGAAGAGATTTAACAACTCGGTCGTTTTATTCGCACATGCTAAACTATTTGGCAAATAAAACGCCAATAATTAATTCTATGTAAACTTCTATGCTCTCTCTATCTCATTGTAATCAAAGAGTATTCTTAGTTTTCACTCTGCTTCATAATGAGGTATATAAATTATCAAAGAAATCAAAAGTGGCATTATACACTTTAAGCTTAGAATTTTTAAAAAATTGTGTTGAAGAATCATGATCATGACGATACCAAAATTTTTGGTCCTTATGTAGAATGGTTTTAAAGGTACACTACATAAAGAAGAGATTTACCAACTCGATTATTTTATTGGCACATGTTAAACTACTTGGCGAATAAAACGTAGCTAATAAAGTCAATGCAAATTTCTATGCTCATTTTAGCTCTTTCTTAACAATTTTGTATTTCGCTTTTAAGTTTGGTTCTATGTGCAAAATATTTAATATCACATTCTGATTCATTCGAATGCCTACTGTGCATATCTACATACATGAATTTCATACCCAAACTTGGATTAAGTTAATCTTTGAAAATTGCATCATGTGCACAAAACATGAATACACGCATACAAACACACAATTTACTCACATTTACACAAAATTTGTGAATTTAAATTTGTAAAATATTTTATTATTATATGTAAATGTAAATGTAAACGAAAATGAAAATGGTTGTGCTCAGCTCAGCTCAGCTCAGTTCGGTTCAGCTGAACTTAAACTAAACTAAGACTACGTCCCGACTACATGCCTTAGCTGCTGCTTGGTATATGACATTTATGGTAAGTAAGTAAGCTATCTTAGCTATACTAAAATCTAATTTGTGAAAATATAACAACATTGCATTAAGAAGAAGCTGCATCAAATCATTTGAATAAGGTAAAGAAGATGAAGAGGATTTTTGAAGTAAGTAGTTATTTTCAAACACCAAAGCACCAAGAATCAACCTCAACTGGGAAGTGCAAAGCAATCGTCTTAATTAGTTGTATACGACATGTATGTAAGTATAGTCTATTTGTGTGTGAGTGAAGGAGAATATGTGCTCGTGCGTATGTGTGTGTGTGTACGTGAGAAATTCTATCTTCGAAATTACCCAAAAGACTTAACTGAACAAAAGTTATGTCAAGGTATTAAATGTATGCATGTAATTTTTGCTAAATGAAATTACAACATATGTATTTATGTATGTACTCGTATGAGTGTATGCATGTGTGTGTGTGTAAGGCGTATCTATAGTAATAATTTCACTTGAGTTTTTGAACTAAAATTACACAACTCTAACCTTTCCATTTATCGCTCTTTCTTCTTCTCCGATATCAACAAAGTATGAACCTAAGCGCTTAATCTTCTTGAATAATTCAATACGTTAAAGTTCGAGAGAACACACACACACATTTGCATTTAAATAAAAAAAAAACATTAAAATAGTTTGCATGCCGCAAAATGTTACCATTGCCGCTACAACCACTTCTATATTCTATCTACCTAGTTACTGTTACCCCCCACAACTTTTCAAATGTATGCATGCGTATATATAGGTAGTACATACCATAGATTGGTTGAAATTTTATCAATGTTCCCTCTCCCCCAGTATTTACTAGCTGGTGGTCGGTCGTCTGCCCTCCCGCCGTGCACTTTTTATGCTTATCATTGTAAAGTTGAAGAAGAAGTAGTAGAAGACCGCATAAATGTTAAGTTGGAGAAGGCAGAAAGGTTAACCAAAATTATACTAAAGGCTGCTACTGCTACTAAGAAGGAGCAAAAGCTCAAATTTGAATTTGCATCTTTCTGTCTCTTTCTCGCTCCATCTCTGTTACATTTGTTTAACCAAACATTATAAATTAACATATTTTGAGTCATGCTTAAAATACTTTCGCACTTTGACTTCAATCCACAAAGTGTGTATTGGCCTTTCTATGGGTGTGTGTGTTTGTGTTTGAGTGTGTTGACTTGTACTCGTACCAGTGCCTGTACCCAACGGAAAATGAAACGCTCCAGAAGCGTTTCTTTACCAACAAGCTGGAGTGCACCCTCTTTATACTATAGCTCATTTACTTTCTTCATTGCATGTCATAGGAAGTACCATAAGCGCTAGCATGCAGCTTACCGGAAGCGTTGAAATAGGAGAGCATGGCTGCTAGGAGCACAGAAAGGAAACTATCATCTAAATCATAGGTTCTTAAAAACCTGTAACCATTTATTTTCTGAGTAATGTGTTAAAAGCAATGTCAATTTCTTCAGAGCTTCCGATAAGCATCCCGAAAAAAACAAAGCCAGAACTCCCAAAGTGCAATTTTGGGAAGCGCTCCAAATATTCCCCCTACTTATTGTACACATTTATGTATATTAAATTGAAGCCTATACAAAGGCGTTATGCCGCCATTACAGTTTCTGCTGTTGCCAATTGCCAACTACTACTACCGTGCACTTAGTATGTGTAGAAAAGAAAAAGTATGTAGATACATATATATATATGCATATAAAATGTATACCAAACTAGACGACGAAGTATTTTCATACAATTAGACGTCAACTCAGAAGTCAAATATGAAGTTAAACATTACTTGCTTATTCAAAGGCATTTCAAGCGGAATGATTCTATGTGTGTGTGTGTGAGTTTACATACTCGCATTGAATGCAGTTATCGGCTGTGTGTGCTGCCTAGTTGGAAATGTCATCAATTCTATCATTGCCATTGTCCATTGCACTTAATATAAAATTAATCTCTCATTTTTTTCTCTTATAAACATGAGCTCAGACTTTCGCGAAGGCTAGGCTTTTTTCCCCTTGTAGTCGTTGAAGGAAGTATTCGATACAATCTGGCTTAAACTCTCGAGGAAGAGTATAGGCTCTTTCTTCCTTTGCATTTTACTTAGTCCTGGTAGGAACGATTTGACAAGATTCCTTTTTTTTCTACAGTTAACTGTCATGTTTTATCTTGTCACCATCGCCCACTTCAAATGATTGATCTTGGCTAGTTTGGGAAAAATCAAGGGAAGAACCAAGTTAGTTTGTCACGAATCGCTGGTTCAGTGAATTATGATTTCATCCTACCATTGACCAGTAATCTATATATTATTTTAAGACACATCAGTCTCGGGTGCTTTCCTGACCTTAGTTTAGCGGTCTAATCAAATACCTAGACCCACTATATTAAACCTGAATGTAAATAATGTCTAGATTTAATTAATATAAAGACATTATAATGGGTGCTTCATTGATATTGACATATAATCTCTAGGTCAGGATTGTTTTAGGTAAAACAATTATTTAATGGGCAAGATAACATTTTTTTCAATTCTTTGATACACTGAACTTGAATTGTGCCAAGTATGGTAATTCGCATGTCATGTCGAGTTTTTAACATTTTTTGGTTTCCGATATCGATATTTTTATCGGACTAACGACCAAAACAAACAAAGGTAACATGTTCGGCCTTCAATATGGAACTTTCCCCGGTTCATGCATTTTCGATCTCTAACTCTAACCTTTATTCCACGTTTCGTGTCAGTAAAGCAGCAGCGCTCTTTATCATTGGAATAAATGCGTTGCGATATGTGAGATCATTTTCATATTGAGGTCTTATTTCTTTTAGGCCCATGAAAGGCCTAGGCTGAGCTTTTCGCATAGGCCATTTTGGGGTCAGCATGCCAAAATTGTAACCTGATTGAATCAAGCCACTTGATGTTAAAATTTAGCTACCTCTCTACTCTACCTCGGCAAGCTGTGTGTGCTTTGCAGCTTTTCAGATTAGTCGTATTAAAGAGCATTCTAATGGGTTTCGTGATGTCGAATAGATATAAACTGTTTCAGCTGCTTGGTGTACTCGAATAAAAGGTGAATGTTTTCGGCATAATCGATTTCTACAAAGCGACCAGTAGAAATTCATATAAAATTAAACCAAAAAATAATAAAAAATAGTAACTGAATCGTTCCAATTTAAATAAAGATTTCAAAGATTTATGATATGTGAATCAAACCTGTGAGTTGAGGTTTATTAGCCAAGCTTTTCTCCACCTTATTTCCGGTCATTACTCAAATAATTTCCATTTGGGACAAATATTACATACATATGTGTCCGTATGTGTGTGTGTATGCGTGTTTGCAAGTGTGTTTTTGTATGCGTGTGTATGGTGGCAAAGAGAAAGTGCCTCTTTGAATATTTTAAGCAATCTTGACTTTTGAAGAGTTTATTGTGTATGCATTATGAATTTTATGCTAATATAAATTTATTTTATTTTTTGGATAAGCTTTAAATGGATTTTTTTTTCACTATTTCTTTTACAATGCTAAACTTTTGTTTGAATAAGTGAAATATGAAATATTTGAAAAGAGGAAGTTGCATTTCATATTTATATGTTCTTAATAATAATAAAACAAAAAAACGAAGAAACTTTTATATAAGCGTGCTAGTTTGGAAAAATTCGTTAATGGAAAAAGTTTTTTTTTGACACAAAAACAAAATAAATGTATGCATGTAGTATATTAATTAACATTGAGGGTTAATACTTAGTCGGGACATAAATACTGTTACACACATTTGATGTTATAAAATTAAAAATAATTTATTTTTATGAACCAATTTTTAAAAAAATAAATTTTTATAAATATTGTATGAGAAAAGCAATTACTTTATTATTCGAGTTGTCCGCCTTTGGCCTTCACGCACGCCTTAAGGCCAATCATCAATAGCTGCACGCACCTCGTGCATTGGAAAAGTGCTGACAGCACGACTAGAAGCAGTCTTTAGAGAATCAATGTTGGGGTATTTTTCGTGGCAAACCATGTCCTCTAAAACTGTCCATAGTTTGTAATCCGGTGGGATCAGATGAGGGCTGCCAGACAGCCATTCTTCAGAGCAAATGAAAGCTGGTAGATTGTTTTGAAGCCAGGTCTGGGTCGTCTTAGACTTATGGGGTGGCGCAGAATCCTGCTGGAAAGTCCACTGCTGGCTTTGGAACAGGGAATGTTTACACAACATGGCTTCACAACAGCTTCCAAAACGGTTTCTTGTTAAACTTTGGCCGAAGTTTTGACCCCTTCTTCGTAAAAATGCAAGTCAGTGACCCCATCGTAAGAGACACCCCACCAAACCATGACTGAAGCTGGGTCATGACTCTTTTCGACCCGTGGGATCAGTTCAGATGCATCCTTAGATGACTGTGCATACACCCAATCATTTTGCTAGTTAAATTTTTCTTGCACTGTAAAAATTTGTTCATCCGTAAACAAGATTTTTCTGTGTAAGTTATCAGCGTGCTTCACCAAAAGACGTTTGGATTTTTCTCACCCTATTTTTTTCCAAAGCAGCAGTCAACAAATGTCCGGTGCGAGGTTTGATGGCACTAAGTCCAAAATCTTTTTTAATAATTCAACTCATGGACTTTTGCGTGATATTCATCTCACGGGCCATGATTTTCTGTTATCGGAGCGAATTTCGCTGAATTCTTCATTTGACGGCTTTGATGACTTGCGGCGTGCGAACTGTACGTGGCCCGACCGGTGGCGGTCTTTGATATCTCCAGTCTCCTCAAACAGTTTTATGTACCGGTAGACGAACATGCGACTAATCCCGAGTGAGTGTTTTCGAGCGTTTTAAAAATGTCGCCTCTTTTCATTTCACACTTAAAAAGAGCTATAACAGCGATACGGTTCTGATTATTTGACCACTCGATGGTGAAAGCTGACACAATTTTGAATTCCCGTTACAGACTAACGCTATTGAGGTGGTAATAACCATGAAACATGCGGTAATAATAGGGTATGTTCAATTCTACTATTGGAATGGGTGTGTTCAATGTTGTAACAGTATTTATGTCGTTAAATTAGTCGTTTTACAAAAGAATTTCAAATTTTGAAAAATTTTACTTTTCGTTAAGCTTCCCTAAGCCGAAATAAGTTTAAGCTTTCTTCTTGCCAAATACATATAATTATGAGGAATTGCTAAACTGTTGGATTAACATATTGAAGTCAACCCATAAATGTCATCACACGATTTTTTGTTTCCTAATCTCTCCGGATACTCTCTAAGGCAATGATCTGCAAAATGCCAGATCTGAAGTTTTCGGCACACCACAGATTTAGAGAAGATATTGATATAGCCAATCTGTTTATTAAGTCCCTTCTTTTTTTTTTTTTAGCGGCACAACAGCCCATGAAGGGCCTAGGCCGAGCTGTTCGCATTCACTCGTATCTGTGCGTGTTCGCATCCGTGCGTGTTATATTTGAACAAGCCCTAAGGGTACATAAAATGTTCTTTAAACTTCAATATTCTGCGGGCGACTATTTAATTCATTAAAATTTATTATAACGATTGCTTCCAGGCAACATCCGAAATAATTCACTTATGCCAACGAATCAATCACAAAACATTTTTTAAACTCATTTTTCCGAATCGACTTCAGTTCTCGGCTCGAATTCTCTTTTATGTCTTCGATCGACTGAAAACGGCTGCCTCGAAGTGGTAATTTGAGTTTTGATAGTCTTGTGAGATGGTGTGTTTTTGTTGTGAAAAATTCATGATTTTTCTTTGAACAAACTTTAATCAACATTATCGACTAGATTAATGTTAACACGCACGACATGAGTGGATCCGAAAAGCTCAGTCTAGGACCTACAAAAAAAAAGAAGCCATTCTTCAAAAATATATCTTAACATACATCAAATTTATCTTCTTCTCTTATGAGTTTACGACTTCTACATGACTGTGCCTAGTTTTATTTATGGACATGTGATTAGAGTACTGCAAATGGCTCTGAGTTAATAGTGCAGCGTATTCGGTTTGTGTCTATGCTGACATTTGGATGGATTTACAGTTGTGTAAGTCAATGTGGGAAATTTTTCGTTGTTTTACGACATTTTCCCCCTTAATCTTAAATATAAGTTTATGAGAATAATAAACTTGAAAGAAGTGCGCCATGGAACAGAAATAAGCATTAGGAAGTACCATATATTAAAAAATATTATAGATTAGTGAAGCAGATTCTTATTAACACTATGAAGTGTTATCGAGAAAAAAAGAAATATATTGCCATAGCAATTTGAAATTATTTTTATTACACTGAAAAATAACGGAAGTAAAAAACTATTGCATAAATTTGTTTCACTTAGCAATAATCGCATAACAGCATAATACCGAAGTAATTTGCTATAAACATCAATTGATTCAATAGATACCATAATGCATAAAATTCATTTCCATTTCAATTTTGCTATTTTCGCAAATTCAGCATAAGCTCAGGTATATTAGCAAAAGCAAATTTAATTACAAAGCGGACATTTAACAACAGCAAAATCTGGCATTTACATAAATCCAAACACACACACACACGCACACATTCAGTCAAATAAATATGAATATCCAGATTAAATATGCTCAAATCAAAAAATGCAAAGCAAAAACCACAGTAGCTGAAATGAAATTCCAAAGAGGAAAAAAAAATAGAAATAATATTAGATCAGAAATATGTAATGTCATTAACATAAATTGCGCCAGGTGAGCTGCATTCACATTACATACTTATTTATGGTACATATGTATAAGGGTTTTAGAACAGGTTCAGGTTTCGAAAACATCATACGCCAGCACGAGCACATTTCACACTAGCGCAAACACAAACACAAACACAAACACATGTACTCATACTCAAACATACACATTTCAACCCTTCTCAGCTTTTCATAAAATGCATACCATAGTTTGAAATAATTTCCCAGGTTCGAGGTTTGTGGGTATCCTGTCGCTTTGGCAATTGCGGCACGCCATGCCTCATTAGCGTGGTTATGTTTAAATTTGTCATTTGTACATTTTTTTACAATTTTTATTTTTGTTAGTAGTTATGTAGGTTGTAGTGGCAGTAGTAGTATTTATTTGTTTTTTTTTTCATTATCCTTGTGTGGCATACATTAGATTGTAGGTAGATCTTCCAAGACTTGAATTATGTATGCATACAACTCTTAATTTATTTCCATTTTTCTTTTTTTCCCTTTTTCAGATTTTTTAACCTTTTTGTGTTAGAATCTATCTTTGACTTTGAATTTTTTAAGTAAGAATATTCATGAGAGAAATCATTAATAAGTATTATGTATTTTGAAGGTGTTCAATAGGACATGCCATTCAAATGCGATTGACCCGCCTGTATTCATTATAAAAAGCTTACTCTCAAACTGACATGGGCTGTGAAGAATGGGGGAGAAACGACTTTAAGTGAACAAGAACAAGGACAACAAGGTGAGTATGCAAATACGTTGAATCAGGTCACAAGTCCGGTAAAATGTGATTCACGTTTAGTTCTCCAGCGTTCAATAAATTCCACAATCTTGTGAACAGAATTCTCATAACAAATAACAGTGACAAATCCGAAAACAGAAACCTAAGTTGTTATTCACAGCAGCTAACGCCCTACAGAAGTTTCTTGAGAACGTTCGGCGTGGCCGAAGCAATCTTTAACGAACAGGTTTTGAAATTGTTTATGTGCTGATTTATGCCAACGATAAGCCTTGTATAGTTCAGTTTGATGATTCTCTGATCGCAGGTGTACTACATACATCTGGATTGACTTAATTTTGATTGTTTTGCATTTCCAATGCAAGCGAAGCTCTATGCAAAATCATCATCTCCATCAAAATATTCATACTCAAATCATGCCAATTTATTTGTTACATCATTATAACTATAATCTTACCATCATCACCATTATTATCATCATTATAATAATCATTATTATAATAATCATCACTAACATCAAAATATTCAGGTTCAGGTTCAATGATCTCAACAGGTGGAAAATTTGCCACTTACCGGTCTGAAAATCTGAGGCCTTTCGTCGGAAACCAATGACATGAGTGTTGATGCAATTATTGGCTCTGAAGAACTCATTTGCCATTGTTGTGGTCTCTTCGCATTAGTTTTTGCGAGTGGTTTTTCAATGAAATTCGAATTCTGTTGGGCCGCAAATTAAGTATTTGCGAAGTTTATACTCTGGCGCTGGGTTTTGGGCTTTTTGTTCATGATAGCAAAATCATAATTTTTTTGGGCCTCCATTTTTCGTAGAAGTCTACATTCGCGCTGTCTTTCATCCGCAGTTTCTGCTGGAGAATTTATCGTAACAAAATCGCCATTTTATTGTGCCTCGTATTTGTTTTTTTTCAGTCTATATGGACTCGCTTATTCTTTCAGTTCTAGAAATTTCTAAATGTTTTTGTTTGAAATGTCAAATTTTTGTTTAACATTTCAAATTTAACGAACTACTGATAGACAGTGCTTTTTATCAATCGAGTATGATTCATTCTCAGCGCCCTCTATCAGGTTTGATACATACGCGAATCAGCGCTCTCTGTCAATCAAGTAATATTCATACTTGATTGATAGAGTGTATATATATAATTTCTCATACGTAACGTTCGAGTTTTTTTTTTTTTCTATACTGTCTCATTCTTTTAGCTCTAGAAATTTCTAACGATTTTGAAATGTCAAATTTTACTAGAAACTGATGGGCAGCGCCCTCTATCAATCGAGTATCATTCATACTCAGCACCCTATATCAATCAATTTTGCATCATACGCGAAACAGTGCTCTCTATCAATCGAGTATGATTCATACTCGCGGATACATGTGGATGCACATGTGCTGCCTATCATTTACGGGTATTTTTTTCTTACTTGATTGACAGAGGGCGCTGCCCTTCATTTCCGTCACAATGTCCGTTTTGCCACGATCATCTTTTATCCCCTCATAAATATAAAAACTATTCTAAAGAAGGAAACTTCAAAAAACTTTAAATTTCTATTGAGGCAGTATCAAATTATACTCAGATAAGATTTAAAATACTCGTATATATGTAAAATTTCAGTTTACATTTGAATCTTTTGCAATGAATTCTGGATTAGGGGAGAAACCTCTAAGAAGTTTCTTTCTATTCTAGAAAGGTATTAATTTCATAGCTTTTCATTAAACGATTTTAGGAATTATTTTCTGCCGTACGAAGCCGTGCAGGCCAACATGTTTACTCAATGTGATCATGTCAATTCGGAAGTTGCGAACGATTTCTTGTAATACGAATTTCAATACATAAATCTGAGAAATGGCAGGAAGAAACTAGAAAAATCGTAAGTTACTGTATGAAAGTAGTAGGAACACTAGGCCGGCTTGTTCATATCTATTGTTTTGACAGATATATTCTGAGCCACTTTTAATATACTGGATTGATTATCTCCACCACTTCTTTCTTGTTAACCCATGCTTGTGAATCGATATGGAAATGTTTGCAAACTTCTCAGGAAACTCAGAAGAAACGCTATACCGACAGAATTTCACTCAAACTGTAGTCGATGCTGTTCTTCATTTTGTCATCATTTTGGGCATTTACAGTGTACTGCTACCAGCTTTTGTTCTTTTGTTTTTTTGTTTTTTTTTAGTTTAATTTTTTTAGTGCCTGCTCTCTACTGTGATTGGATTAAAACTGGTTAGACTGGCTCTAAGATGGAAATACATGATGAAGATGACCTTACTTGCTTGTGCGGTCGACGCATGGACCACTCACTCACTCTCTGCCACCATCGCGTGTGTATATTGTTTTTGTTTTCTGGATTCGTTTGCAGTGATTTACCAATTTTTTGAGTTACACTTAAACGATTAAGTGAGTGAGATACGAATGTTTTTTTTTAACCACTCCTCTTTTCTTTCAAAATTCAAAATGAGCAAATTTTAAGTTGTAGGACGTAAAATATTGCTACATTGAAGATGGCACTTAAAGATGCGGAGATGATTATTTCGGCAACGGTGCGACCACGTGACCACCGAACACAATTGTGGCTGTCACCAGTTTAAATCGATTCCAAATTTGACTAGCAACAAGATGATGAAGAAGAGAGAGAGTGAGGAGAAGGGCTTGTTTTTGTGCTGCTGACTACACGGAGGCATTTGAAGTCGACGTTATGTTCTTGATATCGATGACATGGAGTTTTTGTTGTTGTTTTGAAGTACCTACAATTGAATAAATTCCGATTTCACAAGTTCAAAATATTAAAAACGGACTTTCCCAAAGTTTAAGATGTGATTTCATTCAGACTAGTTTAGATTTGGCTCAAAGTCCGCCCATGCTTTTTAGACCAAACCTAACGAAAATCTGTACGATAAAATTTCAACGCGATTGTCACCGTCGATATTTTTGTTTTCCCTCATTTCTTTCTCTTTAGCATGATCGAGGCAGAACCTCCTTCGTCTTGCCGTGAAAATCTCGGCGTTTGTAAATCCAAACTACTGAAATGGCCACTACCAATTCAGCTACAAAATTGCTATCCATTCTTCGTGACACTGACCTATAGAGGGAGTAATCCTCTTCCCCTTGAATCCTCTACTATTTTAATGCAAATTTACCTATTATATGGTAAATTTTCGCTAGAAAAAAGATTTTTCTTAATTTTTGTTTTTAATAATTTTTTATATGGTATAATTACATTTTACATAAAATACTTGATGAAAGGCAAGGCAAGGCTAGTGTAATGCTATCGAATAATTTCAACATCTTTTGAAATCGTATGAATACAAATTTTGGGACAAAACTTTATAAGAGAACAACAACACACACAGATCCAACACGCTCACTGGCAACAAGTTTTAAGTTGTAAGTAAACCTCAAACTTTTTCTCTCATTTCTCTTATACACAACTGCAACGTTTTCTGAATGAGCATGAAACGAACGCAACGAGAGAGCAAACAAGTTTGGAGGAAGCTTATATCTACATGCAACGAGCTTGGGCGCAACTCGAACTGATGTCAATAACAACAAACAATTTGTATCTGCTGCTGACTCATTCAGTTCCGTCTACGGCGGTGAATGAATATTGTCTGCTAGCGCTGTTGGTTGTTGTTGGTTTTGAAACTTCCTTTTAACTGCTGCTCACTGCCTGACTTCATTGTTATGCAGCGGAGCGTATGCCCAACACTGTTCGTCGGTATACGAGCATGTTCCTCGATGTCTTTTCTCATCAGTTCTTGGATTTATTTGGTTTTGGGTTTTATGGTTCCTCTCCACCTTCCGTTTTGGGACGACGAACTTGGTCTGATTGAATGTTGCTTGTTATGGTCTAAGCGATGAACGTTCAACGCTGGCATGTACATGCTATGGCATGTGCTGCTGCTGACGCTGCTGCTTTTGCTGGCACTGCGTTGCACTCACTGCGACGACGGACGACTACTGTTTGGTATTCTGCTCATTGTGCGCGTGCAGTAAAAATGCGATTCGAATATTTTTTATAGTTTTGTTTTGTTTTGTTTTGCTGTGTTGCTTTTATTGTTGTTGTTGTTGTTGTTGTTGCTGCTGTTGTTGTTGCTGTTGACGATATGTTTGCTGTTTGCAGCTGCTGTTATTATTTTGCTGCTGCTGTTGTTGTAGTTTGGCTGCTTCCGCTAAACCGGCAACAGCAACAAGAAGAATGCAAACATGATAATAATTATAAGCAACAAAAACAACAACAACAACAACAGAAACAAAGCAATGGCAACAGAAAAGGTAAAAGAAAAAGAAATCCGCAATATAAGGAAGAGGCATACACACCAAAAAAAAAGGAAAGAAATTTGAGTAGTGCAGTGTAAGTAGAACAAAAAATAAACAAAAAGCAGCAGCCACAGCAGCAGCACTGGCTGTAATGCAAAATAAGGATGTTATTAGCCTGCAAACGTCCGTCCGCTTAGCCACGAGCACCTAACAAGCACCGTTAAGCAATCGAGCGATTGTTGAGTTCTCTTTTGTTGCTGTTGTTGTCGTCGTTATTCGAACAGCAGCTCCTTTCAATTCAACCAATAATTTCATAAGCTACCAGGATTTGTATCAGGTTTTTAGTACCCACACAACCACACACACCTACGCTGCATACAGTATCTTTAAGTGATGTTCGTTCACCTTTTGAAGGGTTGATTAAAATAAAAATATCGTGAATTTATGGTTAATGAGTCTAGGGGCGCAGAACCTCTTTACATTTTGCAAGTTAATTTAAGTAATAAATTTGAAAAAATTCGAGTGATTCCAAAACTCATTCGTGCTCCCTGAAATCTATTGAACAAAATATGATCTCCAATAACTTGGCAGTATGGGGACTTAATTATGGTACTTCCAGAGCAACGCATCAGCTCAGCTATCGGCACCTCGGTAAGTATTTCAAGTATTGTGGCCAGTCGAATTTAGGATAGAAGTATACATAAATAATCTTCCAAGTTTTATGCTAACGACTGCCAGAAAAATGTTCTCTTTTTCATTTAAGCCTGCACATGTGACATCCTAGAATATGTTGTAAAATTAGTGGCGTTAATTAGATATTATAATCAAGCTCTCTCCAGCGGCTGGATAACTCATTGGAATAAAGACACCCTTTTGATAAAAAGTTAGAGATCCAACAATGTTAAACTTAATGATAGTAGGCTTAACTCGAAGTAAAAGTGAGGCTTTCAAATGCTCAACAATAAAATATTGTTGAACTGAGCTCAGTAGGGATCTAAGTGGAGGTTCGGAAATTCATGTTAAGCCAATTTAAGCCAACTTTCAGCCATTGTGATAATATTTTTTTTTTCTGGTTCATTCAAAACACAGGGTGTACTCCTATGAATGCAGAGCATTGTGTGGAAGATTGATAGGTGGAGGAAGAAGGAGGTAAAATCTTTCCACACAATCTGCATCTGGAAGAGAGAAAGGAAGAGAGTGAGTATATTGGCCATAGTAATTTAGATTTATTTTTTGCCCATTTTTGGAGTCACAACAAATGGTATTTTTAAATTCGCAGAGTAACTGTAGAATCTTTAATAAGATTTGTTTGAAAGATGTAAACATTCATATCCGAAATTTCCCACAGTACTTTCAGAATTATGACTTTAGCGTAAAAGATCATATTTGGGAATTAACCAAGAACAAAGTATAATTTTTCGAAAGCAATGTAATATATGAAGGTTTTCAGGAAATTCTAAAAGTTTATGAAGCTCTGAGCTTGCGGAGGATACTTTTACTATTATTACAGGCAGGGTCGTGTAGAGAAAATATGGGACCGTGTTAAAGAGGTTATTCATTTTGCGGAGCCCTTATCTTGAAATGTGCACATAAAGCTTGGTTTTCGGCTTTCTACTTTTTTGGCCACCTCGGTGGTTTAGTGAATGAGTGTTAGACGGGAGTTCCAGTAGCCTCAGGATCGATTTTCATAAATAAATGTGTATAATCCGTTCAAAAATAATTGGCCTTACAAAAAAGTAGAAAGCCGAAAATCAAGCTTTATGTGCACATTTCAAGATAAGGGGTCCGCAAAATGAATAACCTCTTTTACACGGTCCCATATTTTCTCTACACGACCCTGCCTTACTAGAGTTGTCTCTAGTCGTCTAGTCTCCACGTGTTCGATTCTCAAAAAAATGCTGTTTAAAATTACTACAATCACATTGCATTTAAATAATTTAAAATTATTAGCTGCAATTTACATATAGTGGCTGTTTTCACTGGCGCACGTCTTTGCTAGAGAGACCTGAAAAGTAAGGTAGTTAGAAAGAGATAGGAGCGGTTTTGTACTATTTTACTTATCTACCAGTCTCTCTCGCACAGTCACTCATGATTGCGCCAGTGTAAACAGCCACTTAGACTGACCATACTTTCGTTAAAAAAATAAAATGGAATTTATGAAATTTTAACAACAGTGATTTTTTAAGAATTTCCACATTTTTGTTTCGAAGGTCCTGAAGCACGGGCCCTTAACGGGGGAACGAGGAGATTCGATTCTTTCTCGTCACGCCTGATTCGAGGCCGGAGAATGTGTTCGTAGAAATTGATATATATGTAGAAAAATTTTTAATGTCCTGCTCTTTCAGTTTCACTTTTTCTCTCTGGGGCATGCCAGCTCGATGAAGCATCTGCAACTTATTTAAATTTTGATCTGAATCTTGCGCTTGTTTCATAATTTGCCATCAGAATCGTATATTTATTTTTAAACCACATTTTTTCAGGTTGTTTCCTGATATCCTGATCTTTTACAACAAATTTTTTTATTATATATTTTTTTTTGGAGAAATGCACAAATGTCTGATATTCTTCGGTTATCTGATTTCAACAGATTAATTCCTCAAGCGGCGAACTTCGACATCCTTAGAATTTACCACAATTCAGTAGGAAACATTCAATTATTTCCTTAAAATTTTCTCATAGATTTTTTAAATTTGTGGGAAAGGCAAATTTAAAATGAAGTCAAAATTTTGCAATTAACAATCGTGCGAATATTTGGTAAAGCAACTGTATTTGCTTTACCAAAGTATTAAAGTTGGTACAAAACGCTTTTGCTCATGTGTAGTATTTTTAGTTTTTTTTTTTTGTTTGACTGACAGACTGTCTGCGACAATGTCGACATTTCTCGTCGTCGCCGCACAGAACGAATCCGAGAAGCAGCAGCATATTTTGGCACGAGAGCAGCAACAGCATAAGCAATTCAATGCTCCTCATTATATTGCTCTAACTGCTGTTACTGTTGCTGTTGTTGCTAGTAGTAGTAGTAGTAGTAGTAGTAGTCGTATGATGGTAGTGTGTATGCAGTCGTGATGGCTCACCACTAAAAACTATCTTATATCTTGCAAATTTCATTGCTGGCTGCTGTTTGTTCATCATTATCATCATTATTATAAACATCATCATCACCATCATTAACATAATCATTATCAATATCTACTTGTTTTTCTTTTTGTGGTGGATACTTAGTGATACTTTTTTTTTGTTGAACGAGTTTTCGCATTTCTTTTGTTCATCTTTTGTTTTTGGTTTGTATCTTATTCTTCTTGTTCAGTTGAACATCTGTTTTGATATGATGAACGCGACGAAGACGAACGTCTGTCTGTCTTTTCCTTATATTATAAACGGGAACATACATACATACATACATACCATATATATGTAGGTATTAGTCTTCTTCAACTCTGTATTGTTGTTGCTGTTGTTGTTGTTGTCATCGCATCGTTATTTGCTGAAAATATATACATGCATACATATGTACATAGTAAATAAAGACATACGATTTGAAATTTATTGCAGTAAAGTAAGCATATTTTTGTTGTTGTGCATACTCATGAATGGATTCAACTACAGCAGCCGCTGCAGCAATAAGTACCAGCTAAGTACATATGTACATGCAACAACGAAAAGTGTGTATTTTTATCATAAGTATTATCCTTTATTTCTTCAATCTATAACTATAAGTAGTACATAGGAGTAATGTAGATATGGTATTTATATAAATTTGTACTTTATTGCAAAACATTAATAATGTGTTGAGAGTGCCATCATACATATTTATTTTACTACTTACTATGTAGTAAATACAAGTATTGGCTGCTTATTCTTGCGCTGCAGTGTCAGTCAGGCAGCCAAGAGTGTCGTCAAAAGCCAACATCAGTTGCCCAATAAGAATTCACTATCAATGATATTGTTGCTGATATTAGTGATGCTCATTGCTGCAGATTTACAATTAAGTAATTCAATTTAAAATATGCCTCAGCTATGGAATAGTCATGTTAGGAGATTCTTTGTTTCACTGGAAACCTTAATTTTGTGAGTTTCGATGAAAAAATGCGTGAGGCAAAAAATGTAGCTGTTGCATCGCGGTCAAAGCTCAAAAAAAGTGCAAGGAATATCGACAAATTAGTCCACAGATGTTCAAGAGTCGCTCTTAGAGGATTACAATGTAAGACTGTGTCACCCATTAATTTTGAATGGCCAATATTTTCTCCTAACATATTTACCTCCCATTTCCAACTTTTAAGGAGGTCTCCATACAAAATTTATTCTTTTATAAAATAGACTCCACGTGCTTCAAGTGTGATCCTACACGAGCAAAACGTAAGATCGACCTCCAATAATTTCCACTCTCGTACATTTTTCTAAAATATATTTACCCGCCATTTCCAACCCTTAAGGGAGCTCCCATACAAAGTTAACATTTTTATGTAAATCGACCAGTCACCCGACAGCTGGTCAGGAGTAGCTGCTCAATGGTTAAAATGTAAGACGTGCGGTAACTACGTTCGGGAACAATGTTGAAAATAGGGAAAATTAATGGGAAACTTATACTATTTTACCCCTTAAAGATTACCTTGGGAGCTTCCTTACGCTCATTTCATATAAAAGCTATTTGTATTGGAGCACCTTTAAATGTTGGAGATGAAGAGTAAGTATAATCGTCCCCAGCTGTAGCTTAATTTTCATAAAAATCTCCACTTTGTGTGGGAGCCCCTTTGAGTGTTGAAAAGGGCGGGTATTTATACTGGAGAAAAATGTACGAGAGTGAAAATTAATGAAAGTCGGTCTTACGTTTCCCTCTTGAGATTCATCCTGGAAGCAAAGGGATGTTATTTCATAAAAAAAAACATTTTGTATGATGGACTCCATGAAGAATGGAGATGGAAGGAATGTTGGCCATTAAAAATGAAAGGGGTCAGACAGACGTCTGTACGTTTTAACTGTCTAGGAGCGACTTTCTTATCAGCTGTGGGCTAATGCGTCGATTTTCATCGGATTTTTTTTAGAATTTAAACTTCGATGCAACGCCACTTTTCCTCACCCCGCTACTCCATAATTTTGGCTCACAAAACTTATCCAAATCGTGTACTATTCCATAGCTAATGCACCTATGAAATTCAATGGAGGATGTGCTTTACCCTCTGACTGGTGAGGCTGCTCTGAGGCTGCTTTCACTCTAAATCCTTTAATCGACATGTGTAAATTTATTTATTTTTATACTTAATTGGTAATCTTGAAGAAAGAATAAAGAAATATGTGGTCAGTTGATCATATATGGAATAAAAGGAGGGTGCAAAGGGAAATGAGTATATTTTATAAATATTCAGTAATTACTTTATATATGTATATGCATAACTATTCAATATATGGTTGAAGTTTGATTTGATTAAAGGTTTGCCACAGCACAGTATGTCATAAGTATGTCCTATTATAAGACAGACACCTAACTAAGGTCTTTCCAAGCATATGGGGTATCATTTCATATGTAAGAACTGTGGATTTTCCATTAGTTGCTTGGAGCCTCATATCATAAAATCATGCCGCATTAATGAAGCAAATACTTAGGACGGAGTTTAGATCCATACTAGATCCTTGTGTATCAAATTTTCGAGCTTAGCATATCTCATAATGATCTAATTAAGAAGTAATCGATGATTTAAATTTTTCAAAGGTCGTTTGATACTGAACTGTACAAATTTCTGTATGGCTATTTAAAGAAAATAAACCAGGACTTATATTCAAAATATCTGTAGTTGCTGTTTTTAAATTCCTAGTTGAATATCACTCGAAGCATAGGTTTTAAATAGGTTTCATTCAAAATTAGTGAAGATCTTAGAGCTTAGTACAGAAAATCGTCATTAATGAATAGCTTAAGATTCTCAATGTCTTTCCTCTGATAATAAAAATAGCTATGTACTCGATGCCTGGCCATTGCGAAATTGTAGATACAGAGTTTGTTTATGTATATGAAAGTAGAAAGTGTTCTGAAAATAGTTCAGCTATAAAACTGTTACTACCAAAAGCTTAATATATTTAAAATAACAGAGGGTTGTTTATAGACTCTTAATGGAATTAAGGGAAACTCACGAAAGCATCTCCATCATAAAAGAGTCTAAGCTATGAAATCTATCTTCGTACAAATTGGTAGATTTCTAGTTTTCTGGCTCGGTGGAATCATGGTATTCAGCTCTAGCCGATCAGCATGAAATTTTGAATGAAAATTTATTCGCTTCTTTGGCACCGATCGAATATGTGTTTGTTCGTTATTCCGCTCACGATACGAAACTTACTTTTTTCATTTGATATACGTAAGTTCATAAATGGTAGAACATTGTTCCTGAATGATTTTCTATATCTATTTTCAAAAACACAGTCCAACAGTATTTTTGCAATGGATTAACCGTGGTATAATAATAAAAGAGTATGTTGTGCTGAAAACTTTTGCTGAATAAAGTTATAGTACACCCCTTTCGATTTTTTTTAAACCGTGGGTAGTGTTCAGACTTGAATATTTGTCTTAAAATAATGTTATGTAATGTAAATAATAAGTATGAGACATATGCTTCCTCTTTCTTATAATGTCACAAGAGCCCATGAAGGTCCTAGGCCGACGTTTTTGGTATTTGCATTTACTCATATTGTGCGCGTTATATTTGTACATGAATGGAAGGGGACCTATAGTGTTATGCTGAAGTAGATTTTTGGACTTTTTGATTTTGCCTCTGCCGAGATTTCAACCACAGAAACTCTGCGTAGTAGGGCAGCCACACTGCAAACTACGACCACCAACAGAAATATACACAGATCTGCTGCCCTGTATCCTGAAGACTAAGATAATAAGGGATAATTATTGCAGTTCGCTTGTATCTACGAATTTATGGATTTTATTACTCTGTAAACTAACAGATAAGAAGAACAATCACCACGGATTATCCAAAATCCGTAAAGATAGTTTTTAAAGAGTACTCATACTGTGTAGTAATTTATATATTTAGTAGCTAAATTTTGAACCTAAAAATAAAAAATTTAATAAAACCATACATAAAGGAAGAACGAAAGGTGTAGAGGGTTGATGTAAAAAATAAGTTTATTTCTTTTCATTCGGAACAACTTTGACTCGGAGAATAAATCTCTAGCTCTCGATGATTACATATGTATGTATGTATAGGCATATGTATAAATTACGTGGACATGGCAACTCTTATCTTATCTTTTTTCAGAATTTTAACATTGTTACTCTGTTGAACACAGACATTTTTAATTTGCTGGACTGTGTAAACTCACTTTAAAGCTCTGCCTGTTTCAATGTGTTTAAAATGCTGTCGCACGGTGTTATTATTAAAATGTTTTAATTATCATTTCATCATTTCTTTGGAATATAGTACATGGCATAACATATTCGAGTATCTGTTCCTAGTCACTTGCGGTGCGGTGCGATGCGAAGCATTAAGTATCACCTTGAGCGCCTTAGCACTTGCCACTTACAGCGAGTCACTCATCAGCTCAAAACCATTGCTGTTGTAGTTGCTGCTGCTGCTGCTGCTGCTGCTGGTTCAGCTACTGCAACTGGGGAATGTGCAGCAATTGCTTAGTTCGGTTTCAGTCGTTGTTGTTGTTGTGGTTTTTTTTTTGTCATAAAATACGATAGCTTTCATTTTCATTTCAATTGCACTGCACCCGAGCACAGCAGCAGCAACAGAAATGCTTGCAAAATTGTTCGAAGTTGCGGCTCGAACATGTTCGTTAATCGCATATGCGCGTCGCGCACCTTTTCAACACAATTATCACAAATAGCAACAACAATATGCGAAAGCAAAAACAAAAAATGCACATTCGTTTTGTTGTGGCAGTGAATGAATGAGTGGCAACGGCGGCAATCGGAAAGTTTGCGAATCTATAAAAGTATCTGCTCGTTTAAAAAACGAGCTCAGTTGCGAACGGTAGTTGGTGAAACGTGTATGTCCATTGTATATTCCTCGTTCATTCCCCACAGAAAAGACAAAAGAAATACGGACGGAAAAACGTAACCGAAACGCGAAATTGAAAAGAATAGACGAACGAGAAGATGAATAAGAAGAAGGAGGTGGAAAAAAGGGTTATATTTATTTATCGTATGTATGTATGACGGCAATATCATCGTTGTAGGTTCAAGTGGGAAATTACGAATGAATAATAAAAACAAGTAATAAGAAATTCAAAACAACAACAAACAAGCAGTCAACACGCTTCAGAAAGCATCAAGCTTCAGATTCACATCGGCTGTAGTGTGCGCGAGCGAGTGTAAACAAACTATTGCATTGTGCACTGTCGACGTTCGTCTCCCGTGCTGATTTATCTTCAGTTGTTATTGTTTAACTGAAATACTTATTTCAGTGAAGTGAAGTTTGCGTTAGCAAAGAGAGTAACAAAAATTGCGATAAAAAAAAATAATTTTAATGAGTGCAAACACACACACACACACACACACACACACACTAACACACATACAGTGTCACACAGATTGACGACCCACAGTGTAAGCGCATGTTCTTGCCGTCAAAGCATCTGTCAATGCGAACGCGTGATATCTGCAAGATACGCGCAATAAAATGAAATCTTTTGGCAATGATTGAATTAGCCGACAAGAAACACAGCGACAGCAACAACAACATCAGGCAACACAAAAATATTTCAGCTAACAAATTCGACATAAAAATTTTGTGTTTTTGGTTGCAACAATAAGCCAGCAAAAACAGTAACAGCAACAAAAACCAAAAAAAAACAAAACAAAATACAAACAGCCTAACAAATTGGCAACAATAGCAATATTGCACAGCCGCAGCAACAACAATAACAGAAACAATACCAACAACAACATCATTAGCATCGATATCGTCATCGTCTCGGCATCAGTTAATTGTGATTGCCGTCGCTGCAAATAGCGCCCAGTAAAAACCTGCTGCTGCTGCTGCCGCTCGCGCTTTGGCGCTGCTCGCTGCGCAGCTGGTTGAGTGAAAATATTCAGATCTAACGGATTTTAATATATCTCCATCGCATATGATGCACGCGCGTGTGTGTGTGTGAGTGTTGGTTAGAGTCTGCATATGTACTCGTGCGTATGTGTTTGTTGTCTGTGTGTGTTGCCGCATATTCTTGTTGCCGTTTTGTGTTGAAAGCGTAAAATAAAACAGCAACAACATTAACTTCATTTTAATTTTCTTTATGAATTTTTGTGCTTTTCGCTGTCAGTGTCAACAACAACAACAACAACGAAAAAAAGCTGTAAACACAACAATACTTCAACAACAACAATAAAAACAACTGTTTTTTCTAAGTTTTTGTTGTTTTTTACTTTTTTTTTTTGTTTTTGGGTAAGTTCAATGCGCAACATTTCTCATAAAGTATAAAAGTTTTAAAGCAGAAGAAGAAGAAAAAAACGATAGAGTTAAAAGAACCTGTTTTGCATATTAACAATAAAACAATCTTATAATTTGTTAACACACAAATGCAACTGCTTACATCTCTTGTTTGTTGCTGCGAATTTCAATTACAATTTCACAACAATCCAGTGATCTCATTTTGTATTTTAACTATTGGTAATTAAGTATCCCCATCTAGATGTCGATATTCAGACTAAAATTGTTTAATCCTGAAGTAAACCCATGAATTTAAGTACCATATTATTCCCGATTTTGAAGTGATAACACCTATTATTCAGATTATCCGGGAAAAATGGAAATCTTAAATCTTAACACTTCCAGTCAAACTCCGTGACTCCGGTGTTTAATATTGTTACGAGCTTCTACCAATAGTTTCAACTGTTTATTTATTTCTCCACAAATAAAACGTTCGATCATAAAATTATTTTACCACTCAACAACACTTAAAACCACTTTAACACTCTGTGTGTTCACTTAAACTGTCAATCTGTGTTAGCTTTTATTCCAATGTTTGCTGTCGTATTTTCAATTCCGTGGTGTGTCACTGAATATTAGTTAACATGGCCACGAACAATCTTTAACATTTTACAGTTCCGTTCCATTCCATAGTGGCATGCATATCTAGTAAATATCAAAGCCTCTAAATTGTGCTGTGTTTTGTTATTAGTTAGGATAGCCAAGAACAATTATCATGGCCACGAACCATATTGCATTACCTACTAGATGCGCTTCTGATACTTTAAACCGTACACATTTGTGATAAAATACGCTGTCGTAAAGTGGAGCAAAGAGATCCTTTTCAGATTTTAACTTAATAGAGAGGCAGAACAGAAGCAAAACTAATTCAATAAAATTTAACAACTAATTTGGAATTTTTAAATTGTTGAAAAAAATTCTAAAAATTTTTCACTTGAACCAAAAATGTCATAATCAATTTCAAGAACAAAATATTCTACTTTTGGAATCCCTAATCCTAAAATGGGGTTTGGAAAACTATGTCTTAAAGACAGTCCCGATTTTATAGGACATACATATGTATGTTTCCTGAAGAAAGATTAATACTTTTTTTGTTTTTTCCGTAAGGTAGTGTGATGTATAGTATTCTGAGATCAGATCTGCATTTCCTGTCTGGTTTTTACCTATTACAGTGTTATTGAATCCGGAACTGTAGTTCGTTTACAATGAATTGAATCAATTCAATTAGAGAACCCATAATACAAGTTACGGATTCGAAGCTGCATTTATAAATAATTGGATTTATAAATAGAGATACGAATTTGTAACTGTAACGAATCAAATTTGAGTTAAGTGTTATTGATTCCAATTATATCGGCTCCAAAAAAGTCTCCCTCGATTGAACAATTGACGATTTTTTTTTCTTGCTAAAGCCATCCTATGGCTTTCCAAAAACCGGTAGCTGGTCCTTGCCACGTGTGGGCATTCACAAAGAAAATGAATAAATGTCTTCTGTAACTTCTGTAATGAGTTTTAACTAGAATACGAGGTTTCTCTGCATGGGTACTTATAAATCAGTGACTGGTGTAGGCTGCCGTTAGCCTAGCAGTTTCGGTGCGATACCTGTTTATGATTCCTGCTGATTTCCACCTCCGATTAGTCAGTTGGAGGCAGTGCATGTACATGTTTTTCTAGATGACCTCCAACTATTCATTCAAAATCTTCGATATTCTCATCCAGGGACTAAAACTGGTACCCTCAATGATTCTTTAAAGCAAGCACGTGTGCGCGTTAATTCATCCGCTTTCTCATACCCATCAATGTTCCCATGATCGGGGCAAAATTCTACTGTCAATCGAAATACAAAGAAGCATAACCGAAAAACAGTTGCAGCACGAACCTGAAGTTGGAAGTAGCCTTGTCTTTGTAAATTGTTAGTAAGACTAACTGAGGGCATTCAGCTATAGTAATGCTAACCATAGGATTATTTGGTTTTTTTTAAATGTATCAGTTCGATTGATACAAGTGCATAAATTGGCTACTATGCTTCAGGCTATTCTTTTTTGTTCTCCAATTTTCTTTCTCCCCAATATTCCTGAACATTGTTGACATCACATTAGTTAGAATATGTTGTGAGTGCGATATGCTTTTCAAAATTATTGAGTTAATAGAATCAGCCATGCGTGAACGGAAGATATCCCAGTTCTCATTTCACACAAACATAACTTTCTGGCCGCTATCAATTGTGGTAAGTTTTAACCTCCTTTCTCCCACATTTCACACCAAAACCTTGCAACTAAGTATTTGTGAAAATACGCATCTACTTCAACTGCTGCTCTAACACGAGCTTGTGATGGTGCGGTTGGCTGAAGCGGCTGGCGTTATAATTTTTATGTATGCACTATGTCGGTTCAATGGAAAGAGGATTGGATGGAGGGAGGGAGGGAATAAGGGAAGGGCATCGTGTTACTTACGCTGGGCTGTCTACAATTCTGTGTAAACATGTGAATGTGGTGCAGTGGCGATGTTGATGGCGTTGACTGACTGACGGTGGCGTATGAGTTTCGTTCAAGTATGTGCCCACAGCATATGAATTTTTGCATTTTTCTCCTCTCTGTTTTCTTTTTATATTTGTATCTTTGTACGTATTTGTATCTATATGTACGTATGTATGTATGTATGTATCTGTGACTGTGATTTGTTGTTATTTTCCTCTTCTGTTTCGTCTTCCTTTGTGTAGTGGTTGTTGGTGTTAAATTGTTTTGGTTTAGTGATTTCGTATTTCTTTTTATGAATGAATACAATTTTTTTCACCGACATCGCTGCTGGTGCTGGTGCTGGTGCTGGTGCTGCTGCCAGTGTTTCTTGTGTTTAATGAAACGTGTGCGTACATGTTTCATCTTGCCAGACACTACACTACATACTCTCTTTTTTTGTTTTTTTTTTTACAATTTATTTGCGCAAAAATGCTCTGAGTTTATGTTTGTGTTTTTATTATTTTTATTTTTATGTGTTTTATTCGGTCATATTCATATGGACATACATACTTACATACAAATGTAGATATGTATGTGTTGTGTATGCTTGTATTTTGTTGTTGTTTCTATTTGTGAGCTGTAAATGTTGCAAAGTGTCGTCTACTTCATATTTACATAAAAACAAATTTATTTAGTTTTTACTTTTATATGATTTGTTTTGTTGCTGCTTGTTTCTATATGGGGTGCTCTAAATATAGTACGATTTGTTATAATACTACATAGTTTTTTTTAAGGTTAAATGACAAATTTTTTGACACTTAGTAGCAATATTTTATATAAAATATTACGTGTGAATATAACAGGAATCTACAAAAATTCCTTGTATGTAGGCTTTTATGTAGCAAATTCAGGTCAAAACTAATGTAGATATTTAGTTACAGTAAGCCTCCATTAACCTTCGTCTTACTAAAGCTTTTTTTTGGCTTCGCTGAGAACGTCACTATGTCCCAGCTAAAAATAGCTCCGTGCTCTTAATGCCTAGTAGCACAGAGACGGAGAACTCGATAGACAAAATGTTATCGTTGCAATCAATCAAGAAAAAAGCACTGCACAGCAAAAGAAAGCAGTTCATTGAGAACTTGGGCAAAGAGCTCTTCCTCTAATATTGACCAAAACAAAAAACTAATATAATACAGTTTAGATTTGAATGTGGGCAGGAGTGGCATAAATCTTCCATAGCACTCAGTTCGCTGGACGATTCTACTTGGACAAAAAAGGTATAGGGGCAGGGTTAAGTGGATAAGTGTAGGGTAGCGAGGTCATATACTCTAGATAGATCTGCAGTTTAACGCCGGTTCCAAACGGCAGGGGGGCGGCAATTTGTTATCACTTAATGGTTGTGCCATTACCTACCAAGAGGTGTACTTTTTACACTTTCTTATACATAATTCTCATTCACTTCATATCGGTAGAAATATATGAAGTTTTCTAAGAATTAATCACTAGACAAAGAGGGGAATCGAACACCTAACCTTCCGGGTGAAAGTCTAGTCCTCTACCCCCTCGACTATCGACGTCTTCGAAACAAAAATATTACTTACTATAGGAAAGCTTGTTTCGGAACCTATGATGATAAGGAATTTTAATTATTGTCTCCTAAAGGCATACTAAAAATTTTTAGAAGATCAACAGGCTTATTAGAACAAATTGAAATACTCCACAGCATCTTCTACTTACTTTTTGCTCTTCTTCTTTTCTTTTAACGGCACAACAGCACATGGCGGGCCTAGGCCAAGCTCTTCGCATCCACTCATGTTGTGCGTGTTATATTTGCACATGAATAGAAGAGACCTACAGTTTTATGCCGAATCCGAACGGCGAAGTGAAAAACTTTTCATATGCAATTTTTACTTTCGCAGGTTTGTCATTGCCTGCCAAGAGGTGGTGCCGTGTAGAAAAATCATTTCTTTAACTTTTTGAATTTGCCTGTGCCGAGATTCGAACCCCGGATACTCTGCGTAATAGTCCAACACACTACCACTACGCCATAGCGACCTCTGGTCTTCATAATAGTGACTTAATAATCTTCATCAGTTGCCTCTAGCCAGTAATTCCACTGAGTTTTAATAATATCTCTATATACACATACATATAATATATTATTAAGATCTTTGGTGTTACCCTTAGATTTAAGAAGTTTTCGGTTTAAGGCTTCATGAGAATCCATAGAAATATATAGCCAGTTGTCAAGCCTGGCTCTGCGGTACCTACATTAATGGTTTCCACCTGCCAAGGCGTGAGGTCAAAGAATTGAGAAGAACTTTGTTGCAGGACTGATTGCAAAAATAATTATGGAGGCTAAGAATAACACTGCACGTGCAAAGAATACAATACGAATACGATTCGGCAATGGAACTGGGGAAACTACATTCTTTGACACATAGAAAAACATTTTACAAGCATTTTTCTCTTTGATGGCACAACAGGAGCCCAGGAAGGGCTTTATGCTAGATGCGAATGGCGAAGTAAAATGCTAGGCAATTATATTCGTCGAGCTTTGTAATTGCCAGCCAAGAGGTGACACTAGGTGCAATAAAATTTATTGAATTTTTTAATTTTTGTCCAGCACACTGCCAACTCCGTCACAGTCAAGTTGCTATTTAAGAATTATGCTCGCTTAAGGTAACCTCTTAATTGGTGTGGGCTTGATTCAGCATGCTCAATAAAACGGGCAAGGTTAGTAGTATCAGAGCCTATTGAAATAAAGGTAATGAACAACTAATTTAATGCTTTTGTTGAATAAACAGTTAGAGGAGGGAAGCAACCTCCTCTAAGAAGAGATCAGCAATAATTGTATGCTAATATTTTGGAACTGAGGTACAACAAGATTATGCTAAGCAATTATGTACTGTAGAGAAAGGAGGAGGTGGACAAGGGGGAAAAAGGATGTTTAACTTATGAACCCTTTATTTTTTCCTTTTAATCTTCAAGCTTTATACAGGGCATTTTTTTTAGAAGTGTGGTTTTCAAGAAGAAATAAAATGCATGTAATTTAATGTTATGGCCAAAAATTTAGGTTTATTATAAAGATAAGGATTTGCCATTATGTTTTAAAAACGATTTCGGGCAAGTGGCTGCCGTGGCTGGTTCGAATAAATTTCATCCGAGAGGCCCAATTTTCGAACACTTTTTCCAGCAATTGGGTCCGTATGTCAGTAATAACGCGCCGAATATTCTCTTTCAAGGCGTCAATCGTCTCGGGCTTATCTGCGTAGACAAGTGACTTCACATAAACCCACAAAAAATATTCCAGCGGTGTTAAATCGCACGATCTTGGAGGCCACGCCACAGGCCCGTCTTGTTGGAACCAAAGGTCGTCCACATCAACATCCTCCAATTCACAATTCAGGCACGAAAAAGTCATTAATCATGGCTCTCTTGTTCCCTATTGACTGTAACATTATCACCGGCTTCATCTTCGAAGAAATATGGACCAATGATTCCCTCTGCCCATAGAGCACAGCAAACAGTGACTTTTTGAGGATGTAACGGCGTCGCAACAATGGCTTGTGGATTATGATCACTCCAAATGCGACAATTTTGCTTATTAACTTACCTATTTAAACAAAATTGAGCTTCAACGTTGACAACATTTTCTTGTGAAACCGAACCATTATTTTGGTAATAAATTTGCACGATTTGCAAGCGATGTTCAGGAGTAAGTCTATTCATTATGAAATGGCAAATCAAACTGAGCATAAATCAAGTGACAGCTGTCAAAAAGACCAACTCCGAAAAAAGTATTGCCAGATTGAAAACCACACTTCTAAAAAAAAACACCATTTACATACAATTTAAGCTATTAGCAATTTTTAAAAATAAATATTTTCAATGGAAGTTGTTTTTCAAATGTCCTCTTGTTCCCGCTTCCCTATCGTCAAGTCTAACTATGCTTGTAAGTATGTATGGTAAAATAAATATGCCTACACTGTGTAGGTCTTCTTAAAAATAGATACTACGTGTTTAATTGGCACTTTGACTGGGGATAAAGAAAGCTCCTTTCTAAGCTGTTGTCATTTAAAATACGAACAATCAAGTGGGTTATGACAACTGCTAACACCTAAGTTTTTAGGATCAGTTAGACAATTGGATATTTTATCTAATTTTTATTGGTTCAAAACTCAATCCATTGTTAACTTTAACCTCAAATCGGTAGCAATTCAATACTCCTAAAAATTGTTTGTATATTAAAGACAATAAATGCTCAAGATACAATATCAGTGCATGTGCTTCAAATAAGTTTCAACAAAGTGCACTTCGCACATAATTTTAATAGAAAAATGGAAGAAATTTTAATTAAATGCATTTGCAAAATGCTTACCAACTTTTTACCATAAATAGACATAATGAGATTACAAGAAATTCCACAAAAGACTTTAATGACGATGATAATACACTGGAAAAATCATGTGAAAATTTGAAGGGAGTCACACACAGAGGAAAATATATACGTAAAACAAAATAGTGATACAATTGTGGAATTTTTTTGTTGTTGCAAAAATTTACAGGAAATGTGGAATTTTATCAACAACGAAGCAAACAAAAAAAAAATTAATAAATTGTTAGTTAAATTCTATTGTTTAACTAAAAGTTATAATACTCGAGCTAACATTCAAGTACATCGTACCTAACAAAAGTACTCAAAAAACAACATAAAAAAAGAAACCTGGAGAAAAAAACCCAAACGCACTTTTTTATGCAAATTAAGAACACGTAGCGAAACGGAAACGGACATTGAAATGTGAAAAAAAATTACCAGCGAGTAAGAATAAAAATAGTTAACTGAGGTGTACTTTTCTACATAGTCGCATGCAGTGGGAAATGCTCATACATACATACATACATACATACATACATAAATACATTCATTCATTCATACATACATACATACATACATACAAACATAAAAAGTTATGCACGAGTACAACGGGAATAGCGTAATACTTAGTTAGAACAATGTGCAAATGCTGATTTTGCAGAACTAAAAATAAAAACAAAAATAAAAATTGCAAGTAAAAATACTCGTAAAACTTTAAGTACTTTAGTATGGAAGTACACTATGTGTCAGGGAAATGGGCGCAAGCAAATCAGTGGTGGTGGAATTTCTACAAATTTCGTAGATCTGCGATGAATGGGACCTTACATACATATTTACAAAAAAATAAGTAATTACACTATGCAACAAACTTCCACTTTATCGCTCGGTCTTAATAGAAACCCCAAAAAAATTTTTTGGAAAGTGTGAATCTAAAATAGAAAAATAATGCTGGAATTTTCACAGAATATTCAGTTTCTTGAGATATTTACAATTACAATTAAAGTAGCTGAATTTTTATTTTGAAAATAATATAAAATCTAAGTGAATTCGTTAAATAGGCCAAAATCATTGAGAACTTAATGGTTTTTGGTATGAATGAAATGTTATTTTTTTTTTAAGGAATTAATATTGAATTTATTTTAATTATATGGGTTCGTAAAACAATAAACTTCATTTGCGAATATATCAAAACACACGCCAATCGGTGAAAGTTCCAGAAATCATTTTTCTATTGTGTTACGAGTATCAAGATGAAGGGTGATTTTTTTGAGAGCTTGGTTTTTGATAATTCAAAAAAACACAGAAATTTTACAAAAGTGTATGAAATTTTTATTTGGATCGCTAAATTAATTCCTGCCATTTACTTTTTAATGATAAATTCAATTAAATGATGCCAGTGGCTACGCTTCAAGTGGTACACTCAGAAGGTCCAATTTTGGCACACTTTTTCGCACATTTCGGCCGGAATCTCACCAATGACGCGTTCAATGTTGGTGTTGGCTTCCAAAGCAGCAATCATGTTTGGCTAGTCCCTATAGACAAGAGACTTAGCCCCACCAAAAATAGTTAAACGGGGTCAAATCACACGATCTTGGTGGCGAATTGAGATTAACGTGAGATTAACTGCTCACCAAATTCGCCTCTCAATTGATGCATGGCTTCGCGTGCAGTGTGACATGTTGCATGTGGCACCACATGTCGCCCGGTACCAAATCTTGCATTTTCGGCAAAATAAAAAGCCTGTTATTATCGAACGGTAACTTGCTCCATTGACTGTAACGTTACGGCCTTCATCGTCTTTGAAGAAGTACAGCCCAATGATGCCGCCTGTCCATAAACCGCACCAAACAGTGCCCTGCATTTTTCGTGATGCCTTGGTAGCTGCTGAATTGCCTCTGGCAGGTCTTCACTCCAAATACGGATAAAAATACATTTTCACACAGCACGAATTTTGATAGAAAATCCAATAATTTATAAACGTTGTTCAGGCGTAAGTCTCTTCATGATGAAATGGAAAACCAAACTGAGCATTTTTTACTTTGACACATGTCAAGAATCACGCGTAAACTGTCAGAAATATAAACGTCAAAAACCGAGTAGCAAAAACATCACTCTTTACCTTGGCATTTTTTTTGAATTGAATCAAACCTGGTATTTTTCATTCAACAGATTAGGTGAGGGTATGAAGAGTGGTGGCTGTTAGACTTTCGTGGGAATCCCTTTCAACAGAAACTTCAAGAACCATTGAAAGGAGTCAGATCAGGAACATTCAAACTTACTTACTTACTTCTAATGGCACAACAACCCATGGAGGGCCTAGGCCGAGCTTTTCGCATCCACTCATGTTGTGCGTGTTATATTTGTACATGAATGGAAGGGACCTACAGTTTAATGCCGAATCCGAACGGCGAAGTGAAAAGCTTTTCATAGCAATTTTTACTCTTGTAGGTTTGCCATTGCCTGCCAAGAGGTGGTGCCGTGTAGAAAAACTATTTTTTCTACTATTTGATTTTGCCTGTACATTCAAACAGGTGGCACAATTTCCATTTCGAGATCATTTGTGGAACATCTTATATATGATCCTGTAGTACTAATCTAATCTAATGAGGAATACAAGTGTGAATTAGATATTCGTTATTAAAACTTTTTACTGTAAATGTTTATGGTAAAAGTAGATTTTAATACAAAGAAGAAGAAGGTGCAATTTCAACATGAATCGCAATTCACAGATATTCACCTGCTATTTAAAATTTTCGAAATTATGTATTTACAAATGAATCATTTAAAGAAAGTATTAGTCGTTGTAAATGAGTAATTAATTTTGTAATAAGGGAACTCCAAGTCTATCTCTTACGTATGATGCACATAGATGATACAAGTGAATATGCCTGAGTGTGTCAGTGTGCGTATTTATTTGCATAAGATTACCACCGATGATGATTACTAACTTACATATGAACTTAAAATAAAACCGCAATGTACATAAAATATTTTGTTTAAACACATTTTTTGTTTTTAGTAAATATGTATTCAAAATGTGTGTATGTGTGTGTGTGTGTGTGTGTGCGAGTGTGCCTGTTGTGCTGATTTAACAAAGTAGATATTTATTTATATTATAAACAAATCTTATCTGCATGTGATTTGCATACATTACAAGAACAACAACTCTGAAAAATAACAACAAATCTCGAAACAACAACAAGAAAATTGAAAAAAAAACAAAAAAACGAGACAAACGTCACTGATATACAAAAAGCACACCTTGAGAAATACCAAGATAAAATAGAGTAGACTGAGAAAATATAAATTTCATATTAAACAATGTTGCCACCTTTTTGCATAAATTATTAAAATAATATTGTTACGTAATTCTAAGATGTGCGCCATAAGAATTTTCCTTGTTTTAAAGCCAGAAACTAAAATAAGGTTTGCAAACACCCCCGTTTTGAATTTGGAGGTTGGTGACCAGATTTACAGCAGTTGGTATCACTGAAATTAAGTTTGTCTTTTTTACAAGTTTTTGCCTGTTTTTTCAGTTTTTGTCTTGTCTTTACGAATTGCGCTGGAGTGGCGCTGATACCCTTCATTTTGTGAGGTTTGATGGAAAAATGTGTGAGTCAAAAAAATTAGAGGGATGCGGATAGGATAAATGGTGTTTCATTGAGGACTGAGAAAATCGACATATTATTCCACAGCTGATCCGGAGTCGCTTATAGAGGGTTAAAATGTAAACCTGACCACAAATAATTTTTAATGGCCAGTATTTTTTACCATCCCTTGGCTCCTATACAAAATTTCATTTTTGCATATGGGATTTGCACGCTTCAAGGTAAGAATGACCTTCAAATGATTTTCGCTCTTCAATATTTTTCTCCCCATTTTCGTCCCTTAAAGGGCCCCATACAAAATTTCTTAATTTGCATTTTAAATAGGGGAAAATGTAAAATGGACCTTCAGTACTTTTCACTCCACATCATTTTTCCCTAATAAACTTACCCCCATTTCCAACCTTTAAGAAAGCTCCGTTACTTTGTTGATTCGTTGCTAGAGGCTTAAAGTGTAGCAACGACCTCAACTACTTTTCAGCCTTCAACATTTTCGTCGATCATACTTAGCCCTCATCTTCAACCCTTAAGAGGGCTCCCATACATAAATAGTTTTTTTTTAATGGGCTTTCTCCACTCTGAAAGTGATCTTAAACGGTTAAGACCAATATATTATTGGATGTTGGTCTCACATTTTTCACCTTTAGTATCACCCTGAAAGCATAAAGAAATTAGGTTTATTGTACATTCTTATGAGCTTTTTAATAAAATGGAAATAATCTTTTGCAGGTCCCTTACCTTTCCTATTCTGATTAATCAAAAAATATGAAAAATTCGATTGATATCAAAGAAATAATTAAATCGATAAATTGGAATGTAAGCGGAGCAGATAATTTGAATTTATTTTTAGTTATTGTAATTTTGTAAGCTTTACAGAAAACAACAACAACAATCTGGCAACTACAATCACTTTACTGTTGCTACAGAGAATTGTGTGTGAATAATGGCTATGCAAATATTAAGAGCTATGAGTTAACAATGTTTGTATGCACACAAAAATACCAGAAATATTTATTAAACGGAACTATTTGTGTCGCAACATTTCGAAACCAAAAGAAGAAAAAAAAAAAACCAAAACAACAACAACAACTATGAAAACGCTGAAATGACTCAAAGCTGAGAACCACCTGCCTGCAGACAGCAACAGCAGCACGAGCAACGCAAACCAGCAAAAAGCATTCGAAGCAAAATGTGTGAGAAATTCAACGAGTTTTGATTGTGTACTGTTTTGACTGCACCCACAGTAACAACAGCAACAACAGCAACAACAGCAACAACAACATGGAGACTACGTACAACATGACATACGAGTATAAGTGAATAATAGCAACAACAGCCACTAAAACACTATGTGCAAATCCGCAAATGGCAAACAAAAAGCATAGTGATACTACGCTCAGAGGAGGCTACAACTTTGTATGTATGTACTATGTATGTATGTATGTATGTGTAGCTAAAGCTGTGGCCTACAGCAATGTGCAGCTATGTATGTCGTTAGCTGGTTTTAGTGTAAAAACCCTCAATATCATTTTGATGTTAGCGTTTGGCGTTTGCTTGTTTATGATAAGCGCAAAATGGATCATACTCGCGTAGCGCGTAGCGTACGGATTCTGGCCACGCTCATCATAAGTAGCTCAAAACATGTTGTCTGTACTCGTACTATTCATAGCTAATACTTACCATAGTTTCATCTATAAGTACATGCAAATATACAATTTTCAGGTGGGTGTTGATTGGGCCACATAGAAATTGGTATATATATACATGTGTGTGTGTGTCTGTATGTCTTTGCGTTTTTGTGTACACAATTTTATGTAAAATTGCGGCGAAACGATTTCTAAAAGCACTCAGTATTGACAGCTATTCCATGTTCATGTGCAGCATCCTAGAGCAATAGCTTCATGTTGTAGGCTGTACACAGAGACTCATTCTGTATGCTTGTATTTATGATCTTATTTGTTTTTAATTATTTTAGAGCTACAATTAAGGTAATGTGCCAGTTGTTTATATAGAGGCACTTAATTTTGTAGCGCTACTGTGGGTGGATAGCGTGGCGAGTGTAGGTAACTTCAGTACCGCATAAGAATATTTATTTTGATAATTCTACTGAGTTTTATCTTAAACATTTCAAATCGTCATTTTATTTATTTAATTTTCTTTTTCACTTTAGCTATGTAAAGATTCATTTAATGACTCACTCACGGAAGACAAAGTCTAAAGTTTTCTTTCACCATTTATTTACATACATGAATATTCTGTTAATTATTAAAAAAATAAAAACAGTAGTCATTGATGAAGTCACGTTGTTTCTGTGTTTCTTAAAATTATCTTCAGCTTTAGTAAAATATTTTGCTTAGTTTTAACTAGAATATATTTTTAAGTATGTGCTTGTTATTATTATTAATAATATTTAGTAGTTTATATATATACTCCACTGACATATTGCATTATTTTATTTTTCAATGTAAATTTGTTATATGTTTAGGTAGTTGAAAAATATTTTTCAGTTCATAAACGTTACACATATATAGATCAAGTGTGTCAAATTTGCATTTCCCCTTGTACTTATCATTACTACTACACTCACTTTACGTTTGCGCCAAGCAAATAGTCAGAAAATTCGTCTCAAGATACTTTCAGTTAAGAAAACTTCATTCACTTCATTCAAAACTTCAGTGGGCCGGATAAACAAACAAATTCGCAAACATCAACCTAACGAACCATTCCTGTTTCACTTCTTAAGTTGCGGTGGTATACTGAGTAGTTAACCAGGGTACGTAAATACCATATTCACAACTACCCAGTTTCGTTTTCAATCGTTTTTTTTTACAATGTTTGTTGTTGAGATAAATTACTTACTTTACAACGTAGCTGCTGGCGACTGTGTCGTCGTTAGTTTTAGTTCCAGGTACCGGATCTAGTTTGGCGAATGGCAAACTATTGACTGTTGTACGACACCAGGGTAAGTGGTCACAAAACCCTGATGCTTTCTTAAAACCTTAGTCTATTATTGATGTAAAGGCTTACGTCAAGAACCTGTAGATATCTTAAGGTCTTCAAAACAAACAAAAAGTTAAGAAAAACCTACATAACATGCAGAATCTTGCTTGATTTAAACGAGAAATTTGTTCTTCATATATAGTATTTGGCAATAAGTAGAGGAAGTAAGTAATCAAACCACTGTTTTTCACCAGGATCTAGGACTCTGTGATCTCCTCTATGTAATGTAGATCATTTTATATCAATCTTTGTAGGTATAGGTACATTAGGGTGAGACACCAAAAAAAATTGAGAGCGATACCACCCATTTTGAAAGTTTACCCCAAGAGTGTTTAGGTTGGGAGAAAAAATGTTCCTCTAGGGAGTCTTGGAAAAGCGCTTAATAAGTCATTTTGCCATAACTAGGTTATTTGATGTTCGATTGTCATGTTTAATGTATCCGTTGGAATGCTCTCTATGTCTGCAGCATCATTAACTTTGCGAGGAAAGTTTTTTCATTCGTACACATAAAAGGTACAACGGATTTACACAGTTACAGAGAGATTTACAGAGTTAACACTGAAACTTTTATCCAAGACCATGCAACAGTCGAAACAGTGGGTTTCTCCAGGCGGATGGAAGACGAATAAGTCCAAGGTGCTTCTATCGGCAAACAAAATAATCGTGACAGTTTCTTTTGGCAAATTTTATGCTGAGCTGTTGGATCGATTCGACACCGATTTGAGGTCAAAACGACTACATTGGCGAAGAAAAAAGTTCTCTTCCACCAGGACAAAGGACAGAAGTCCGCAGTTGCAAAGGCAAAATTGCATGAATTAGGTTACGACGAAGTGCTCCCTCATCCCGCATATTCTCTAGCCCCCTGCGACTGTTTGCTGTTTCCAAACATTAAGAAATTGCACGGCGGTAAGATAATTGGGTCAAATAAAGAGGATATTTATAAAAGAAACGCCTATTTTGAAGGCCATGAGAAATGGTATCATTTAGAGGGCATCAACAAATTGGAGAAACGTTGGACGAAGTGTATCGCCCTAAAAGGAGACTACTTATGTTAAAAAATAAAACGTTAAAAAACGACCAAGAAAGCCCGTAAATACAAATTGCATTAAAAAACGAATTGATCTAACGGACACAAAACTTTTTTTTTGCCGAATAGAGTGTTCCATATATAAATTTTCAGTAACTTATTGACCCTCCCTCGTATGTACATATTTTTTTTATTTTTTATTGTTACATTCAACTCACAGGGTGTTCCCTTATGAATGCAGAGCATTGTGTTGATTGGAAGAAAGATTAATAGGTGGGAGGAAGAAGGAGGGAGAATGAGAGAGGGAATACAATCACAGGACACCATAAATAGAGATAGACAGGCATTGTGGCAAGTGTTATGCCTTTACCACAATGAACTTCAGTTTATCAATGTCGACTATGACCGCATGTAACTCCAAAGGTCAAGCTTTTCGTATCCACTCATGTCGTGCGTGTTATATTTGCGTATGAATGGAGGGAATATGTTAAAATTTTTTATAATAATAACCAATAATACAGGCAAGTGTTATGCATTTGAAATCGACCACAACGCCTGGACTTTTAAGCATATTCACATACCTAGGCATTGCAACCATAGTTTTCTTAACCCTTTGACGACGAAACTTTTTCCTGTGGACCGCTTTCAAAATATAGATTATTATCGTATCAAATTAGTCTAGTTTCAAAATTTGGTTCACCCCGACCGCCTTTTCCCATATGGAGGCTTGGCAATTATATTTATTTGCCAATCGGCAGTTATTTATGCCAATCAGAATTCAAGTTCATGCGATCAAGTGGGATTTTATGAAATTTTTACTCATCTGGATTTAAAAGTTAGGATTATGAGCTACAACATTTGTTGTTTTTTCATCCAGGAGCGTACTTCTACCGCCAGTTCAAAATGACCGCGAGTAAGACAAATTTCTAAAACAAGTAACATGTGCGCAAGTTTATTTACCTATCAGCGTCAAAGGGTTAAGTCACGTCAGAGTTCTGAGAAATGCAAGAAAACTGGTCGCATTTTCTGAAGCGTATTTAAATAGAGATCGTTTCAAATGTGACTCTCTTTGCGTTAGCGAAGTGGTGCATAGAGGTAATTCACTAACTAAAAATAAATACGGTTCTTTTATTTATCACTCGACGGTTCTAATTTCCATAACATTTGAAAGTTTAAACAGTTTTAAAATCATATTCTACATTTCAGTTCATTACTACAAAAAGAAAACTTTCGAAAAATTATTAAAAAAAATAAGTTCCTAGCTTTTTAGTCTGGGGGAAAAGCGTCGGGTTAACCTCTTCCCCTCAGTAGCCACAATGGGTGCATCCGTTTGTATTATTGTATTAAAACTCACAACAAAAACATGAAAAATCATTTAAAATTAGCATAAATATCGTTTTAATTTTATACACTCTAATAAATTCCTCAAATGCATATTGCGAAAGTGCAATAAAAAACAAAAAGAAAAAAAGAAGAAACTTTTTCAAGAAATAGCCAAGCGTGAATTTAACTAATTTAAATTAGAGAATGCTCTTTAAAATCAAAAAATCATACAACGAGATAAACAAATTACCTTTGAGCATACACACATTTATACAAACTTATAGGCAGATACATACTGGTAACTTAAGGTACACATTCCATAGGGGAGAACGGGAGAACGTGGTGTTCAAGTGGGCTCCTCATTTATTTACTCAAAAATGAATAAGAGAATTTAACCAAAAATTTATCATTTCGTTGAAATGCTCCTGAAATGCGAAATATTGCCACGCAAGAATTGTCAAATGAAATTCGGAATTTCAAGCGAATTTCAATGAAATCAATAAAATTTGTGAAATTTCGATTTACGTCGTGTGAACACACCAAAATTACAAATTCATGTTTTCGATGATATTCTCTCTCGTGTGAACAAGGTATAAGGGAAATTTCATTTTAAATCAACTGTAAATCAATCAACGAGGTATCAAGCTTTTGACATATTTCTATGTGAAATAAATGCCAATCAAAGTACTCGGGTGTTTATTATTCCATAACCCCTTAACAAGGCGAGTATCATTGAAATTTGTATGAAAAATTAAAACTCCAAGGTTGCTTTTATGTTAAGTGTTAGAGAAGTGGTGCATATATTTTATAATGGTAACAACGAAAAAATTTATTTAAAACTTGGCTATGATTTCGTTATAGGGTCACAATTCTGTTTGTCACCCTATAACTATTTGTGATATTACAAAAGTTTTTTCGATAAATTTTAAGGGTTAGTAATTGATCCGTTCAATAAAGTACATGAATGTCTTTTATGGAAAGAAACCAAAACAGATCAGGCACATGAAAACTGGTTTAATTGGCTGGCAATTTGGTAGAAAATTGAGATTTCGCGATTTTTGAAGAAAATTTTTCATTTGATTGTGAACCTAAAAGTTTTATTATAGAATTTCAGTGTATTTCCAATTTTAGATTGGCATATGGCATAATTTCATGAAAAAGTTCCCGAACACATAATTTTCAATCGGTGAAATAAATCCCAAATAAAATTAAATAACTCCAGAGTGCCGAGAAAATGAAATAGGACCCAAAAAAGTATCATTGAGTGTTATTTCATTTAAGCGTTGTTTAATTATGCAATAATGTATAAACTATAAAAAAAAAATGTCCAAAAATGTGAAACGAATCATATCAAATAAAGCTCAAGACGTTTTGGGGGCCCTATTTCATTTCTTCTTCGGGCATTTTGGTTTTGGGTGCTATTTCATGGAGCCGTAGTCCAATTGTCACCCAGTTTCTAATTTGACCCTGTTTCCCCTACATACTCATATAAGTACATAATATTTGCTCGATGGAAAACAAACCAAAAGTAAAAATATTAATAACAATATCAAGAAGAAGAAGAAGCGAAAAAAGAATATGAAATTAACAGTTAACTCAATTAACTCATAAAATATGAAATATGCACAACAAAAACAACAACAATAACAACTAATACTGGAAATGCCGACAACAGAAGCAACAACTACTGCTGCTGCTCCTAACTAAGACTTCCAAAGTAGCAACTTGAAAACTAAACTAGAAAAATAAAAATATGAACAGCAAACAAAACAGAAAAAAAGAACAAAAATAGAATAAGTTGCGCGCTCACACTTTGCAATCAGCTGAGCGTTAAAAATTGCCTTGCTGCTAAATGTTTACTACAAGACTAACTAAAAATAGCGTACTCAACTGTTAGTCAACACAGCCAGCCGACAGCATACCGGCAACAACCATACGAGTAGGTACCTAACAACATGTAAAATATGTATGCACTAGTATGTATGTATGTATACATATAGTATGCATGTAAGTACGAGTACAATAACAAATATTGCTGCTTACATACTCGTACAAGTAGGCAACTTTACTTGAGTACCTCTACTCGTCAGCAGCATACGAGTATCCAGGGAAGTGAAGAAGTAGAGTTGCTACAATTTTTAAATATGCGCCAACAACAGTAATAGCTAGTGGCAGCACAGCACCATCACCAAACAGCAATGTTAAGTTAGTATGTATGATAGTTGAGGCAATTTGCTAACTTATAAGCTACCGCTGGTGCTGTGCTGTGTTGCCGACACTTGACGCTCATTGTTGTTCGCTCGTACGTTCGTTCGCTGGATCGCTTGCTCGCTGGCGTTGCAAAGCGCAATCATAATCCAAATGTGATAATCATGTGCGACGTGCTGACGTTGTTGCCGTCAAACACATCGTTGTCGTCATCATCAGCATCATCGCCTGCCTGCGCGAGTAATGTTTGTTGGTTATTGGTTGCTTGTTGCTGGCTGTTGTTTTTTTGTTTGGAGTTCAATGTGCGATATTTTCTTTATACCTTGCCTTGCCATCTCAGTACAGATACCAAGCAGCAGATGCATGTATACACGAACTATACTATTTAGCAGATACAAGCGGCGCATAACTCATTAATAAAGTATAATATTTTCCCTTGCGTTAGCTGCTGTTGCTGCTGAATTATGGAATTTATTTCGATATTTAAAAAAAAAAAAATTATTTTAAGTAAAGAAATGCGAACAAATGTCATTTCTGTATCTTATTTCGCAAGTAAGTATTTCTGAAAGTATTTTCCGTTCTTAAGTACTTGCAACTATGGTATAAATTTAATTGAATGTTCCTTTTTTTTAATTTCTGTGAAAGAATTTATAAGAAGTATTTATCAGTTGTCAGGTGATATTGATGATGTAAGGAATGTCTGCCGAAGCGACAATGTTAATAAGGCGGAGACTCGCTACGTCTTAACACATGGATGAATGTGAAAGTAGGAAATAGTGGCAGGAGAAGGTTAACATTCATATTAAATTACTAAACTCTGTGTGTAGGCCCGAAAGGGGGGCGAGAGGGGGAGGCAAAGGTGGTTAAAACTGCTGCCTTACCGCAGATAATGATAGTTGCTACTGATATAATTTGTGACCTTTGAGGTTATAAATATTTTCCACTCAAGTATATTATTTTATATATTTAGATGAATTTTCCATTTCAAATGGAAATCGAAAATACCTCCCAAACATATACCAAATATATTGTATGATTACTTTTGGGTAAAATTTATAAATGTATTTTTGATCTATTTTCAAAGTTCCTTTACGAGAATCTTACAAATGTTCCACAAAAGTTAAAGCTTGAAGACTAAGCTTTTTATAAGCATATTTAAAAAATAAGGGTTCCTTAGGTGACCGACCACCTACGTCCGTATTTTTGCTCGACGGCGTTGTATGTGTTAAAGGCAATGGTAAAATAATATTTTTCTACCCATCAAGTGGCCCTTCTGAAATTTCCGCTTCTGATTCATAAAGAGGTTTAAATCTTTTGTTAATAATATCTAATGAATCAGAAATGTCAACAATACTGCAAATTTTTTTATAATCATGACGTCCACAAACAGATAATTTTATAAGAACTTAATGTCTGGTAATAAGGGACGGGATCTTAAAATTTCTATTCCTCAGTAAAGATGGAGAATTAATAGCAACAGGTAACAGGTGGTTTTTGTTTTGTTGTATTGATACATTTAACACACAGGGTGTACCGCTATGAATGCAGAGCATTGTGTTGAATGGAAGGAAGATTGATAGGTGGGAGGAAGAATGAGAGAGGGAATGCAATCACACAGGACACCGATAAAGACATAGACAGCCATTGTGGCAAGTGATATGCCTTTACCACAATGAACTTCAGTTTTATCAGTGTCGACTATGACCGAATGTAGCGCCAAAAACCAAGCTTTTCGCATCCTCTCATGTTGTTCGTGCTATATTTGTACATGAATGGAAGGAACCTACAGTTTAATGCCGAATCCGAACGGCGAAGCGAAAAGCTTTTCATAGTAATTTTTACTCTTGTAGGTTTTCCATTGCCTGCCAAGAGGTGGTGCCGTGTAGAAAAATTATTTTTTCTACTTTTTGATTTTGCCTGTGCCGAGATTCGAACCCCGGACACACTGCATAGCAGTCCAACGCATTACCACTACGCCACACCGACCACAATTATTGCCATTATAGCCATAATAATAAAATAATAGTTTAACAGTTATACCTGGTCCCATAATGATTTTTGCAAAAAACCGTGAACTCTGCTTCGGGGTTAATTACCATCTAGCTAGATTTGGCTGAGATTGATTTGTTAGAGAACATATTAGTCTTTCATAAACTTCTTTGTTTCGACGAGATAACACCCAGCACTTCATACTACTCGATGAAAGACACCCAAAAAACAGAAGAACGTCACTCGAAGCATAACAAATAATGACTCATTTATTACAAAATAGCCAGCAACCTGAACTACCTTAAAGCACCCTTGTGAATATTTTCCATTTAAATTGAAAGTATTAAATCGAAGCAAATTAATTTAAATGAAAAGGTTTTTCATTATTTGTTTTTTTTGTTTTGTATGTTATTATGTATACTATAAATAACAGAGAAAAAATCAATTGTGTCTACCCAGATAGCAGACATGGTAACTTGGCCAACAGACATACAAGTGCATGTTTTATTGCCAACTAAATAAGCAAGTAGCAATAATGACAGCCAGCTAGGCAGCCAGCCAGCCAGCCAGCTAAGGGTGGTGTGCCTGTGCATCGAGTAACTGCTGTAAGTGAGCTAGTGTACAGTCTGTTCATGTTTATTTTACGGTTCAACGATTATTACCCGATATTGTATTGTGTAACAATATGATTATGGCAAAAGGGGCAACAGCAAGTGCAGCAACAACGGCACCAGCAACCACCAATGTGGCCAACAACAGCAAACAACAGTCAATGTATCGACACCAACATCGATCGATACCAAGCCAACCGAATTTTGTTGACAATAAGGCACCAGGTTCATTTGAAACCTTCCTTATGCACTCAAACTCACACACTCGCACACAAACAGGCCCCATAGATATGGTACACAAATACAGTGACATGCAAATGACCAAATGGAACTCTCCAACCAAAAACCGAAAGGGCAGGTTGCAACTTCGAATGTTTTTTATAAGCGGAAATTCACATACTACCTAAATATTAAAAAAAAATAAAAATAACAAAAAAAGCTTACCATTTCACAGTTTATAGTTTTCCTTATTGTTTTTTAAAGCTATTTTCCACTTGGCAGCACCTTAGTTGTTATCATCTTCCACGTTCACAATTTTTCATCCATTTAAATTTTTCTTTAATATTGAATCCAAACAAAAAAAATGTTTTTAAATTGAATTTTCTTAAGATGATTACCTCGTATCGTATACTTTTTCTTTTCTTCTTTTTTCCCAAGAAAATTATGCAAAATATTTTTAAGTGCTTTTTGCGAATTTCTTTCACAATATTTGAAACTATTGAAAGTAAGTACGACAAGTGCCCAGGCATTTTAATTATTGAAAGGAAATGCATATTAACTGATCAGTCAGCAGGAAAGCGGAATTGTTGTGAATGAGATTGAAACTTTTCACATTACTTCACATGGAGACTTATGAAAATTTTCAGCCGATCTGTGCTTTCACATTTATTCTTTTATTTATGGTAATGTACTTATATTCTTAACTCGGATCAGATGTGGTTTTTTCACTGAAATGGAGAATTCCATTTGAACTTAGTACTTTGTACTACAAGAAACTCAGTATGTACATATGTACATAGAAGGGATGCAGAAAATATCTTAGTGTATGTATGTACATAACACAATCTCTTTGTTACCAGTATTTCTGTTTCCTTCAGTGACTTAGGCAGACAGACGGTAGTGCACGGATCACGGATGAATAGACTAACATCAACATTGTCGCATTGAACGGACTATTCCACACAAATATGTATATAGATAATTTAAATTTGATCGAAACCAAAACAAAAGAAATAAAGTGCGAGGAAGTGAGATAGAAACAAGTCGGATCAGATACACAAAATTCTGTCGAAGTTAACCCTTAAAGGTCAAAATGCCAAAATCGTACTGCTTTATTTTCATTTATTTGCTTCGCATGATGATGCCATGGAGCCTGGTGAACGTTTCGCTACGGCAGCATACCAAACATGTAAAAAGATTCAACGAAACCAAATCGCTTTATTAAAAAATACTTTAATTATGACGTATTCATATATGGTATAATAGAATAAAACTAGTCAGCTGGCTGTAACGCAGAGCACTATTCGTCTTTATTCAGTAATTTCATACCGGTTGAAAATTGGTTATGTAATAGTTGCTAAAAGCTCGGCCTCGGCCCTGCATGGGCTGTTGTGACATTAAAAGAAAGAAGAAGTATAGTTGGCATAATACTAGGCCCCAAAAAAAATAGACAGTAAAATAGTATACCGGGGCAAAGATCGTCCACCGCTTACACAGTGAAAGTTGTGGCGCTGAAACCAAAAATTAGTTCTCCGGGAACACACTTAAACCTTAACGATCCATTGCGACATCACATAATTGGAAAGTTAAACATGAAGGGATAATTTAATGCTGGTTTCGAACGGTGGGCTGGCTGGACATTTGTTATCACTTGGTGGTTTTGCCATTCCCCCACCAAAAGGTTTACTCTAACACTTTCTTTTAATTATCATTCACTTGATATCGGTAGAAATATCGGTAGAAGTTTAGGAGAGAATTAACCCCCAAAACTTCCGTGTGATGTAAGTCTATTGCTCTCCCCACTGGGCTATCGAGGTCGTAATTATCGCTCAAAGATCGCATTGTAATTTTCTCTAACATAGTAACACATAATTTTTGTACAAAAAAAAAAAAAAACATGTGCCTGAAACTATTCGGCATTTTTTATTTGAGGATTTCTTAGCTTTAAAGCACACATAAAATTAACACACCTAATTAACCTGATTATAACATTTTAGTTACTTTCAACAAGCCTTAAAAAAAAATTTAAAAAATTTCAACAAAATTTAACAAAATATATAAAAATCAAGTCCATTAGTTAATTAGGTTCATGACCATGAATGTTAAAAACATGCTTGACTTCGATTCTGCCGCACTTTATACCTGCTAATTTATTAGTTTGCCGCAACTTCATAGAAAACAATTTGTTGGAAAAAAATGTATTGTAACAAGAGCAACAAAATACTTACTCTACATTTAAACGCACAATTAAATAAATTTTTTTGTTATACCAAAAACTATTTAAACTATTTGTGTTTGATAAATGTGAATATCATAATTGATTATTAGTTTGGAAAATACATATTTAAAACAAAACAAAATTGTTATTTAAATGCAATTTCATCTTTATTTCTCATGGCAACAATTACACTGTGCAACAAAGTTAACGTCATTTGCTATAAGTTAACCCTCTAGCGACTCAGACCGCCTACAGACGGGCAATAGCAAAATTATAATAAATTTTCCTTTAAATCTTTGTATGTTAAATTTGGTTAAACAAATTTTGCACTTGTTCACTTCTTTTTGTTGTAAACCTTTCTTCTTTCTTCTTTTAATGGCACAACAGCCCATGGAGGGGTTAGGCCGAGCTTTTCGCCTGTGCTGAGATTTGAACCTCAGACACTCTGCGCAGCAGGCCAATACACTTCTAACTACGCCACAAACCTTTACCTTTTTTTATTTCGAAGTTATTATTATGATGAATGAAAATTAAGTATCTGATTCCCAAGAATTTGAATCGGAATGTACGATATCTTTCTAGTTGTAAAGTTGATATGTAAAGATTTTGTAGTGTTCAAAGCTATTTTCCATTTTGTTGTCCACAACCCGATTTCATTTACAGCATTTTGTCGACGCTGTGATGATTCCACCTCAGAATCAGCAACGGTGAGAATCGCTGTATCGTCGGCAAAAGTAGCTACGACGAAATTTGTAGGAGTTGGGATATCACAGGTGTAGAGTACATATAAGGTGGGTCCCAATATATAGTACTACCTTGTGGTACTCCTGCACTAATAAGCTGGAGGTTCGAATAGCTATTTTCTTGTTTGACACGGAAGTAGCGCTCAGTCAGGTACGACTCTAGAATGTCACAGACGTTCGGTGGGAAACTGCATCTTAGCTTCCTGATGATACCTTCATGCCAAACCTTATCAAAAGCTTGGGCAACATCAAGGAACACAGCGGAGCAAACTTTTTTATCTTCGAGACACACTTTCTACTATATCGGTGATTCGGTGGACTTGATCTATAGTTGAATGTTTTTCACGGAAGTCAAATTGATGAGTTGGTGTGAGATTCAATCTTTCTATAATTGGGTTTTGACGATGCATTAAAAGTCTTTCAAAAACTTTAGATATTATGGGTAGTAGATATATTGGTCTATAAGATGTAGTTTCGTGTTAAGGCTTGCCCGGCTTTGGTATCATAACAACTTCTGCAACTTTCCAACAGGTTGGCACATATTTGAGCTCAAAAACAGCGTTAATTACGCATGTTAGTCTTTCAATGGCCTGAGAAGATAACTTTTTCAATACTTCTCCTGTGATTAGGTCAAAACCAGGTGCTTTTTTGTCTTTTAGACAAGAATTGATAATATTGTTTACTTCAGTAGATGTAACTGGAATCAGGCTTTCGTTTTCAATTACTAGTGGGTTAGTAACTGTAACTGTATCAGTACTAGAAATCATGTCGTTTTGAGTAAATGTGTTCTTAAGTACGTCAGCAAAAACCATAGCCTTTTCCTGCGCATTTCTTGCCCATTCTTACTTACTTACTTACTTAGCTGGCGCTACAACCGATGATCGGTCTTGGCCGCCTCGGAGGTTTCATTGGAGGGTATTTTAACGTGGTGGGTTCCAAGCCCGACGCACAACCATTCATTCAAGGCCATGGAGAAGCCCGCCGCACACATTAGTTAACTCACTGACGGTTGTCAGATCGCTATCCAGGGGACGCCACGAGGAGGCTGTGTGTCGACTTGAAACGTAGAAGCGCAAGGATCGACCATGGACGCACCTGCGACTGTCACGAACTTTACCTTGTGTCCTACGCCCCAGGCCCATTCACCATTTATTATTACAGAAAAAAATTGGTCGGTAGTGGGTTAAGTTCGTGGACTTTAAAAGTGCCACGAGACCTTTTCAGAAAGTGTGGCGTTTCACGTTGTTATTCATGAGAAGTATATTTCTATTAAGATTTTCTGCCTGTAAAATGTTGATGATATGTTCAAGCTAGATGCTTTAAATATCCTAGGAACTATTAAGGCTTAAATTTGTCCACGAAAAACGAGAAGAGCTTTAGCGGCATCACAATGAGTTTGCATTTCTAATGAAATTGCAACTGGAATCTTATCTGAAACGCTAATACCGAACACTTTCGATCCTTTCTATATTCAACTAAAAGTTGGCTTCAAATTTTTTATACATATGTTGGACAATGTTACTTAATTGCTATTGTAGTATGTGTTTATGTATGTATGAAGGCATAAGTGTGTGTATTCGTATCTTCATGAGTGTGTATGTGTTTATAGCATTTGTCATGGTTATTCACTTCTTAATTTCACTTTAACCTTTTGCACTCGTTTTTAATTAAATTAAACTCTTTGTCTTTTATTTGCTGTGTTTGCATTGTGAAAGTATCTGGCAGTCTTCTGCAGTTAATAACCTTTTTCATTTGTTGTTGTTGCTGTTGTTGTGCCTTTGTTTAAGATCTATTATATTTACATAATTATTTGCTTGTATTTTCTTCAACTTCCAACTTATTGCATAAAATGCAATAATAAAAATAAAAGAAAATGTAACAAATTTATGATTTTTTCTCATCATAATTCATAAGAAATATTTATTATGCTTAAAGCACACGCTCTCAAAGTCATATAAAAAGTTAGTTACATAAAAACGATGAACGAACATTTTCGCATGTTAATGTAAATAATAACTAATGGAATACAATTTTTCGAGTGAATTCATTAAGGGAAACATTATACACTGAGAATAATTAGGTGTGCATGATGTGTGCATGAGAGTGGTCGTTGTGGCGTAGTTGGTAGTAGGTTGGCCTGCTGCGCGGAGTGTCCGGGGTTCAAATCTCGGCTTAGGCAAAATCAAAAAAAAGTAAAAAAAAACAAATATTTTTCGACACGACAACACCTCCTGGCAGGCAATGACAAACCTACAAGAGTAAAAATTGAGTATGAAAAGCTTTTCACTTCGCTGCTCGGATTTGGCATAAAACTGTAGTTGCCTCGGCCTAGGCTCTCCATGATGGGCATAATTTGTTATGGACTTGGTAAAATAAAATATATTTATAACTTGGATATTTTTTTTGTTATCAAGAGGGGGAAAGACAATTTTTATGAATTTGTCGTTAGCTTGGCGTTATAGAAGCCTTCAGCGTTGCTGAGAGCCACATTCTGAAGACATCGAAAGGTAAGAAGAAATTCGTAGAGCTCTTCAGACCGTGAATTATTTCGAGAGATAAACCATTACCATTATCCCATAAAAAATTTGAAGAGCTATGTAAAGATGCAGAAAGAGAGAGATGACCTTTTCTGAAGTAAGAAATCAAACAAGAATGTGACAAGAAATTTATAATTTTTAAAAATTCGTATAAATTACATAAAAAATTTAAAAAAATATAAAATAAAAGTCTCAATGGCTTATCTTTTCGAAAAGACCTATAAATATTTAATGAAACTTCTGAGTCCCTTAGTATTAAAAGAAAGAGCTAGAACTTATCTTTTAAAATATAATTATAAACATCTATTGGAATGCTTGACTCCCAGACTTTTAATTTCAATAGATATTATATATATATGGTATTAATATTTCAAACTGCAAATTAGCCAAATTATATGTAAGTACATGAATATGGAAAAAAGTTTGAATTATTCTGTGCTTTTCCCAAAATAACTAAAAATTAATTGTTGTTGACATCTGTTCAGTAAATATATAATAACCCCGAGCGAGTAACTAGTTTCTACTACGACAGATGAGTAAAAGTGAAGTTTATGTACAGTACCTCGTGAATGTCACCATTGAAAATTTCAACGAACACCTTAAATGCAAACTTAGTAGCCCTTAGTAAAAGGGTGATTTTTATAAGAGTTTAGTTTTTGAAAATGAAAAAAAAAACTTTACAGAAGTGAATGAAATATTTACTTGGATCGCTAAATCAATTCCTGCCATTTACTTTTTAATGTTAAATCCACTTAAATGTTGCCAGTGGCTACGCTTCAAGTGGTCCATTCTGAAGGTCCAATTTTGGCACATTTTTCACACATTTCGGCCGGAATCTCACCAATGACGCGTTCAATGTTGGCTTCCAAAGCAGTAATCGTGTTTGGCTGACCCTATAGACAAGAGACTTAACATAGCTCCACAAAAAATAGTCTAACGGGGTCAAATCACACGATCTTGGTGTTTAATTGACTACACCAAAACGTGAGATTAACTGCTCACTAAATTCGCTTCTCAATTGATGCATGGTTTCGCGTGCAGTGTGGCATTTTTCGGCCAAAAAAAGTGTTATAATCGAACGGTACGTTTCTCCATTGACCATAACGTTGCGGCCTTTATCGTTTTTGAAGAAGTACGGCCCAATGATGCCGCTTGCCCATAAACCGCATTTTTCGGGATGCATTGGTAGCTGCTAAATTGCCTCTGGCTGGTCTTCACTCCAAATACGACAATTCTACTTATTGGATTTTAACATTTTAATATGAAAAAAATTTCAAAAAGCCTCTATTAAATCTAAAATCGATTTTCTCTCCTTTATTACTAAGATCCATTAAGCTTAAATTTAAGAGAAAATATCCAGCCTTGATGATTCAAAATATGAATTTTCAGAAAAAGTTTTATTTCTATTTTTTTTTTATATTCTTATTTTGTATCACAAAATATGGGACTATGAAAAGTTCAAACTGATTTTCTCTAGAATTGCTAACAATGGACAGGAATGAGTTTGTGCTCCTTGTGCTAAAACTTAATTACGATAATTTAGCGTTCATGTCTCGATATGGGTTAAATGTGAATCCAATTTCTCTTAACAATTAAAAGTTAATGAAAACTATGCGCGAAGGTTATAATATCGTATTACGTCTCACGTGAGCAACACATTTAGGAATCATATTTTTTTTCTACAGTGTATTTGTGGAATGTAAAATGAACGTCGTTTAACTTTTGTCTCCCACGCATTTGTTACGCTCTAAAATTTTCCTTTTTGTTTAATGCTGTATGTATTTTCTTTTTTCTTCTTTTTATAGTATGTATGTATGTATGTATGTATGTATGTATGTAGTGTGTTAACTTTTGCAAATAACAAAAAAGGGTAGTAAAAGCATTTAAAATTGCAATTAGCATGATGAACCTATTAATTTCAGGTTACATATGCGAGAGTGTACATACATACTAACTACAAGTACAAAACAAGTAACGCAAGCATAATAGAAAGCATAATGGGGAGAGTACATGAGTAGTGCCAGAGAGTGAAATGGCGATATGAAAAGAAGACAATAGGCATTAAACAAAAAGAACAACGTATGCATCGAAAACGTAACAGTTGCCAAAGGAGCAGGAGGAAGGGAGAGTAGGGTGGGGAGGAAGGGAGAGTAGGGTGGGAGGTAGGTGCTGTTTCACGCTAGCAGCGAGGGAGAGAATGTGCGTCAAATGGTACACTCTAACAGCTAAGCAATTAAAAATGACGCGTACAGGTGAAATGCAACTATGTGTAAGCGTTTAAGCGAGCAGCTTCTACAATGTACTTGTTGTAAAATGTAACAAAATTCAAATGCAAAAATTAAAATTACACAATTACGCGAAAAAGGCAGCAGAAACAGAAACGAAAAAAAAAAATGTTTAAAAGAAAAATAGCAACATTTTGTAATTACTATTACCATGAAATAGAAAATGGTACGAAAAAAAAAACAAAAACTCTTTTTAAAATGCGTACTTGTTCTTGTTCTTGTACTTATTGCAAATGCATTGTGCAATTATGTAAATAAATTTAAAAAGTTTTATGTAGTTAAAGAAAGATTCGTAATCAAAGTGACTTTTACTGCAGTACTTTTCCAAGTAGGTATTAAATGACAGCGAAATTACTCGGAGTAGTTGTGGCCGAAGTAGTTGTTTCTATGCTGTAGAGGTAAATCGTATGTAGTGGTGGTGCTTGGAAGGCAGCACTTTGACGTTTAAATGAAAGTAGGTTGTAATGTGTACGTAGTTAAGTGTGTATGTGTGATTTGTTCCCCTTTCTTGTTTTATTTTTAAGTAAATGTAAATTTCATAATTCATAAGATGCATTCAGACGCAGAAGAAGAAGAAGAAACAGGTAACTTATGTGGGTGGGCTTAAACAAAAAACAATGTAGGCACGAGTATCTTGAAAATAATTGTTATATTTATTTGTTTTTTTTAATTTCTCTGTAATAGTTTCTTTTTCTTCATCACTTAAATGACAAAATAGAAAGTACCACAGTGAAGAAAAAACGCTTAAAAATAAACGATATACCTGCAAGTGAATAAGTTCTGTCGTAAACGAATCACTGAAGATGCTATATTTTTGGAAGTGGAAATTATTGGCAGGTTGGCTTACCAAAGAAAGATTTCAGATTTATATGCGGAGAACGACAGAAAGGTCTATGTATAGATCTTTCATAGTAGTCAGCCAATGGATCATTGTACTTTTATATTACATATATAAAAGTTTTACTAACTGTTGACCTGTTGTGCTACATATTAAATATTTAATTCGAAAGATGAAATGTGAAGGTTGTCCCAAGAAACATTTGGCAGCCAAGCGCTGATGTCATGTTGAAAACATGATTGGGGAACTTAATTTTAAATTTCAACCTAATAGTTTCCAAGCTTGTTATTTATGCAACAATGATCACTTTACTCATAACGATTCTGAAACTGTTCTCAAGAAGCTTTTGTCATTAGACATAACACTTTAAGATTTAGGGAAATTTTCAAAATAGGGACTGCAATGTTTTTTAATCGTGTTTTGGAAAAAACGTCTTTTAGATTAATTCTCATCCTCCCCTAAAGTACCCAACTTGAAATGGTTTATATATTAGGTGCATTGGCGACGTATGAAGTATGTGATTAGACTTTAAAAGTGATAAAATAAATATCTTTAGGTTCCCATGATAGCATTGAAATGTTTACCGTCATACAAAAACTAGGAATCAGTTTTAAGCTGATTTTCAAAACATTATTGTAAAAAATTTTAATTAAATTGTAAGGTTGTAAGAATTGCAGCTTATAGTCTGAATATGGATTTGTTGTTTGCAAGTCTCTTTACGTCGCACACTGGGATGAATCCCGAATCTAGATGGACAAAATTCGAAATGCCTTTTAATTTAGATAGGATCTGATTGCTGGAATATAAAATTACCTAGATCATTCGTACTTTTCCGTAGGTGATTATTTTTTACGCGGGCCTGTAATCTGTAATCTTAATTACATGCTTCCTGCGCCTCTTCCGACATTAGCCATATGAGTAAAAACAAGGATTCGGCTACAGTGGATCCATGGACAAGAACGCTGATATTTTGCTCATATAAAAAGCCTTTCTTTTTCGGAACAGTAGCACAAAGAAGCCCCAGTATCCTTCAATTTAGTGTAAAGATCGTTGTTTTTTGAAAGTAATTAAATTTATTGATGAAATCATCTTGTTAACGAAAATTGTATACATCTTAAGAAGAAAACAAAAGTGATTGTTGCCACTATTACTATTACATTTTTAACATTTTTAACATTTTTCTGGACGTAATACGTGTGGAGTTTCTTGGTTTAAGTTGACCCTTTATTTGGCTTCATTGAGTATTGATCCAAAAATTTCTTTCTATATATTCTATATATTTTTTTTTTTTAAGAATTATGGGAACACCTTCGTTTGGAATTTAAGTAAGTATGTCTATCTAGAAATATCGTCTATTCCACTGTGAGCCTTTTACACTCTTATGTACTTAATAAATTTAATTTTTAATTAAATAGTTAACTTTTAACTGATTTTAACATGAAAAAAACGACGCAAAAGACTCTATTAAATTTAAAATCGACTTTACTTTACTTTTAGTGGCACAACAGCCCATGGAGGGCCTAGGCCGAACTTTTTCGCATCCACTCATGTTGTGCGTTTTATATTTGTACATGAATGGAAGGGACCTACAGTTTAATGCCGAATCCGAACGGCGAAGTGAAAAGCTTTACATGGCAATTTTTACTCTTGTAGGTTTGCCATTGCCTGCCAAGAGGTGGTGCCGTGTAGAAAAATTATCTTTTCTACTTTTTGATTTTGCCTGTGCCGAGATTCGAACCCCGGACATTCTGCGTAGCAGCCCAACACACTACCACTACGCCACAGCGGCCACAAAAAAATCGACTTTATTTTCTCTATTAAAAAAGGTCTTATATTCTTAGAACGTGATGCGGTTTCTAAAACTTGCATCCGGGTATCCACTGGATTAGCCCTACTTTGTCTTTCTTGATGACTCGAGCCAATAGCATTCCTTGTAATTTCACTATTATACAATACATGTCGAACCTCACAACCCTAATTCGAAGTTAGCTTAGGGCGGCTGTTCGCATTTAAGGCTGATATTTTTCTGATTTGCCTGTATTTCCAATATTCAAACCATTCATTGGGTTATATTCTTCGCGAAATTCCTTTTTCACAGCATTATTAAATTGAAATCTTTTTTTATCGAATGTTAAGCTATGAAGTTCTACCCATAGTCCTTGATTTCATTGAACTTAAGTTTTAAGCTGATTTTTTAATTTTTGAATATGAAATCTCACACTTTCAGTTAATCTGAAAGTGAGTTTTGGTACTGAACCTCAACGTTTTTGTTTTTGAGTTAATGTAGAGATTTCATCTCCTTACTTGTGTACTCTTGTAGTACACTTTTTCGAATTGTTTTTCTTGCCCCTTTAATCTATTCTCTTTCTTTGTTTGAAAACTCAATCGCAATTGATTAAAATTTCATGTAAGACTCTTAATTCTAAATTACTCAGGTTCCTTCAAGTTTGTCTTGAATCTGCCTCTGTCTTATAGGAGTGCTAATATACTCTATTCACTTGAGTGTAGGGTGTATATGAGTATGTATGAGTAAGTATAATTGCATTTTGATAGTTATATGAGGAATCTGAGAAAGTTTTCACTTTTTCTACGTATTTGTTTTTATATTGCTGATGAAATTACGAATAAATACATACATATGTATAAGTACTTATAAAAGAAGTCATTTAGATTTTCGTATTTAATTTAACATGTATTATTTTTTTTTATTGCAACTATTCAAATAAAAAAAAAAATTACAAAAACATCACGTGTAATTTCACAATAAACAAAACTGAAATTTAATATCCATAAAAAATACAAATGGAAAAGAATACAGATGATGATGATGATAATGAAAATAAAGTACATAGAAGAAAAACAAAATTGTCACACAATTAAGATACAGGAAAAAACACAGAAAAGAAAATATATATTTAATACCACAAAGAAAGCAACGTACTTACATATACGAGTACATATATGCCGACATGTACATTCATTTAATAATAAAATGCCACTGATACTTGCGACACATTATTTTATTATTATTATTGTTCGCATTTCGGTCAAAGAAAAAAAGAAAAACAACAGTTCAAAATTCGAAATGCCTAAGATTAAACTAACAATTTCATATGAGTGTATAACTTTGTACATTGTACAATCAACTAAAAATAATTGTACGTGAATATCAATTTGTCTCTTTGAGATGCAACAATGTTGTAATAATTATCATCCATCAAAAACATCAGCAACACAATCATCATTGTGATCGTCATCATCAGCTTCATCTTCATCTTCATTCACCACTACACATTCAATTGAGAGATCTGACTGATTTAACTGTATTACTACTTACATACATACATACATACGAGTACATACATACATACGAGTGATGTGTAATCAAAGTAGCACATCACTGATGTGATGATGTTGAGCCACACGCGCACTCGCACTCGCTATGCTCGTAGTATGCATTAAGTAAGTATTTATAGTTACTTCTACTGCTTGGTTGAAGTTGCTTGCAGCAGCAACAGCCGCAGCAGCAGCAGCTGTAAGCAACTAAAAATTTAATTGTTGTTGCTGTGGCGGTTTAAGTTCATTTCCATCCATCCACTCCATTCCATTCATTCGTTTGTTTAACTTAAGTAATTTCATTAATGAATATTTATTTTTTTTTGATGCAATATTTTTATTACAAGTTGAGTTTATATGATTAAGAAGCTGACGACGGCTTCTCTCATTTGTTGTTATTGCTTATTTGTTAGCTTGTAAGAAAAATGAAATAAAAATGTACATTTGTGTACATGACAGAAGTTATGAGAAATGTTTTCATAAAATGCAAGTAAAATGCAAGCAGGCATTGAATATTTAGAAACACAATGACAGATTTTCTGTGTTAGTTTAAATGTGTAGTCATGTGTAGTCTTGGCGACAAGAAATTTTACAGCTGATTTTTCGGCTCTATCACTAAACTTTGAGTAATGAAATCGCGAGTGAGCTTCAAGTCGCTTTAAGTTTTAGCGCTATTCAGGAGTGAATATTTCATAAATATCTTATATTTTATTGATCAGTTACTTGTCGTACAATGACAATGATAACCGACGCCAAATTAACCTAAGACACTTCGTGAAACCACACTTGGGCTAAAAAGTTAGTTTTGTCAGACAGTGTTATAGATTAGCTTAGATTGAGATAGGAGCTAGACACGAGGCACCAAATCACCGTGGCCTAAATAGGCCTATGGGCTCGAATATCCTAAGATACTCTTTCTAGGCTTGTAGCATTCAAAATCCAAAGATATCCCTGGCAGTCACATTGCCCACTTCAACACCGTAGTTGGGTATGCAATAGTAAGGGTAAGAAGTCTAAGTCTTGTAAGCTTGCTACAGTGGCACAACATGTGCTCTGCAGTTTTCTTGTCTTCGTCACAAAATTAGACAGTGTTATAGATTGGGTGCTCTGTAAATAGCATGCAAGTAAGTATGCTGGCACTACAACCGTTGATCGGTCTTGGCCGCTTCTATAAAACTTCACCAGTCGCTTCTGCTACGCGCGCGCTGGCGCCAGTTGATAAGGCAAAGAGCAGTCAGGTTGCCCTGTACCTGTTCTTTCCAAGGGGGATTAAGACGTTCTCTTCTGAGTGTTCCTCCACCGCAGCTCGAATAAAACACCCTTCTACGTTTCTCCTCCCTTCTCAATTCTCTGTATATATAACTGCAGGGTAAGCTGGCTCTATAAACTGCGTTTTTCGCTTCGGTAACATCGCGACATTCTTGGCCGTACCACATATTTGTCCGTCGACGGTGGTAGCCTAGCACCTCTTCGGCACCTCTGTAAATAGCGATGATTACTTAATTTTTGTACTTACTTAATTTTTGTTAAGCTTAAAGTGGGATCAAAGAGAAAGAGACTTTCTGAGCAGTGCTGCAAATGTCGATTTTTCCGTTAGTACTTATGTCTGTGTTATTAAAATAGTACATAATTATTATAAATGCACGAAATTAAAATAAAAAGCAAAAACAATAGACCAATATTTTAATATATCAATATCAATTCGGTCAAAAGCACAACGACTTATGTAAAACGTATTGGTCAATGGCACCTCAGCCACTGTATCGTACTATAGTTCTTGACTTCTAAAAGAATTTCGGCCACTATCACATCGGCTAATGGTATTATAGAAGAGGCGACATTTCGAAAGCATGTGACGAGTGCGGAAAATATGTCGCACACGACATTACCCCTTCCTTCCAAGGCAATTCCCTGAATTCTCTGTCATATTTCTGATAAAGTTGGTTTAACATTATGGACTGGATACCCCTTTTGTGAAACAATAGACAGAAAGAAGGTGCAGGGAGCCAAGTCGGGCGAGTACGGTGGGTGCGGCAGCAATTCGTAGTTCAGTTCATGCAATTTGGCCGCGACAATTCCGTATCGCGGCACCCATCGGGCCGACACCTTTCTCATGCTTAACCTAACATGTATAATATTAATTACCGTTCCTTACGATACTCCTACGGCCTCTGCCACTTCTCGCACTTTCGTTCGGCGTTCAGCGAGAATCATGTCGTGGACCTTTTTAACAATTTCCTCGGTAACCACTTCTGTCGAGCGGCCTGGGCGCTCCTCATCAAAAACAGATGTACGGCCACGTTTAAATTCGTTGAACCAATATCTTAGGGTTGTCATAGATGGTGAAGGGTCCCCATAGACAGCATCCAACTTCTCTTTTAATTTTTCGCATGTTTTTCCATCCAAAAATAAAAAGCGAATTACGGATCGCAATTGTTCTTTTTCCATTTTAATGCGAAACACCAAACACGTGTGGTACTAATGGCTGCCCAATAAAAACTAACCTATGAATCAGTTTAGTATGGTGTCGTGACAGATGGCAGTACACGACGGCAATACCAACTTCCCTCAGCAACGCCACCTGTCTTCACCCACGGGCACTTATTGATCTACCCTCGTAATCAATTAAGTCCAATCGTTGATGAAAGTTTGTTAAGCTTGAAATTTATTAAAACAAGAAGGAAATTCTTAATTTAATCAGATTTTATTTTAAGATTTTTTTGTGCTAACTTCAAGAATATGTCTTCTCTAAAATCAAGACCGCCAATTCTTATGTGCTACAAACAAGTATGACCGGAGTTGATTTTAGATCTCTGACAACACTATTTCTGAGACCAATCCAATAAAGTTATTTTGTATTTAACAAAACTAGATTGTAGCTATTTTGCACTCAAGAAACATTAAGCGCTTTTTCCATAACATATCTGCTTTTAAGATATCCAACTTTTTTTTAAACATTTTTAATATCCATATGCTCTGCTGCTAAACTTTTTGAAAGTCGACTTGATATATTTTATAACTTATGCTCGCCAATCGCCAATAAAATAATCGTTTATTTCATCAGTATCTCAAAAATATCTTTAAAAATCCTTGCCAATTTACAGAAACTAAAACATTTAAAGAAACACCCGAACTTTCTTAGTTAGATTTGTTAAAAATTACATTTCGAAAGAATTTCGAAAATGTCATGTTAAAATCACACATGGCTTGAAAATATACTTCTCGCATAACGAAAGCCAAGAAAACAAAAAAAAACAAAAAAATGTCTTAAAATAAAACGCGGAACGCAATGCAGAACTTTCAAAAGAATTTGAAATTGTGGGGGAAACAAATTGATGAAATCATATCAAAAATCAGACATAATAAAATTTATGACTAACAAATGCGACAGATTGTGTTTGTATGTATGTATTAACTAAATTATGGATAGGGAAAGGGGGGAAATGATATTTGCCAATGAATTTCAATAAAATTATGAAAATTTACTCAGTGTCAATCTTTATAAAAAAAAACCACTCAGGTTACTCATGTTTCTTAAGAATTTAATCATTTTTCGTCTACATAGACTTAAATCTCCTCAACATCAAATAAAATTAGATTAGATAGCATATGACGTATATATGCTATTTTCTTGAAATATGTAAATAACCTCGAAATTGATAAATCGTTAGGTTTGAGTGCGCTCGCCGTGGCGTAGTTGGTAGTGCGCTGGCCTGCTACGCAGAGTGCCCGGGGTTCAAATCTCAACACAGGTAAAATCAAAAAGTAGAAAAAACCACATCTTGCCACGCAATGGCAAACCTATAAGAATAAAAATTGCCTATGAAAAAGCTTTTCAAAGCTATAGCTCCCTTACATTCATGTTCAAAAATATCACACGCACAACATGAGTGGATGCGAAAAACCCGGCCTAGGCCCTCCATGGGCTGTTTGTGCCATTAAAAGAAAGAAAAGAAGTTAGGTTTTTCACTAATTTTTCCGCCTTTAAACATCCTTTCCAAATGGCTTTCAAAGTCAGTTAAAAATGCATTACTACCTAACTACTGCCACATTCAAATATTTAATACATGCAAACTTATTTAGTACCCTTGAAATAATTCATGTAATAATTTTATTTTATTGTCTATTCTACGTAAATATCGTACATAAATCAATATTTACGAGCTGTAAAAGCAGCAGTAAACAAAGTTAGATTCAATCAACATAATTTATTACTGAATATAGCACGAGTGTTTCCTTACACGTTCTGTTCAAAGTACAGATTTCCCTTTGGGTAGGTAGTTACTACTAGGTATTACTTTTCTTACTTGTTCGTGTCAACTTCACCTCCTACTATGTTTTTGCTAAGCTTTCGATTGGCATAATCGATTTAACATTAAATTTTGAATGATTTGTTAAATAAGTTAGCAGTTAATGACACAATAATAAATAGCAAGAACATGAAGAAGAAAAACATAACAAACATTAAGTCAGCTTAAAGTGACAGTGGTTCTTAAATCTATAGATGGTTTTCACCAATAGAATAGATAAAATGAGGATTTGTGCAAAACAAGTATTTTTAATGCAGAAAATATTAGAAATATTATGATTTCAAATTCTGAAACTAATAAATTTGAATTTAAATTTCTCTGTACCCATTATTTATGCATTTCTGGTCATGTAATTTAGGTCTTGACTGTCAATAAAAAGATCTGTCTTCTCAATAAAACTGCTCCGGGTTCGCAGCGATACTCATAACCCGTGAAACAATGCCCTGAAGTAACTTCTTAGGCTTTTACAAAACTCTTTGAATAAGATGAAATTTTTTAGTTTTAAAGAAGTCTTGAGGCTCCAGTTTTAATAAATCTAAAATATAGAAATTATTGTACTTTAAACGTCGATAAAAACTATACCTAAAATTTGAAAATCGGTTAGTGTCAGTGTCAATCAAACAGAATAAATGCGGCAGCAACGCTGGCGACCGACGACAAGATGGCGTCCATATAAAATGTTGTCATGTAGTCAGCGAATTGATTACGAACGCGGCGGTGACACACTAAAAGCTCATTTGTCGTTTTTTTTACTTAGAACCGACTTCTCATAAAATTATTTATTTTAATTTTTACCTTCGCATCCGAAATGGAAAAGCTTTCCTTACGGAATTTTTAACTTTAAAGGTCAGCAAAGACTTGATGTCATAATATGTACAGTTATCAGATTTCAATTCACTTTATTTCAATTCACTATCTCGCAGGGTTGATAATTTGTAAATCTTTGAGTCTGTCGATTGGCCAAATAGAAATAGATCTAAATGAGCGACATTCACAGTTATCGACGAATTTTTTGTCTCTCTCGTAACGCTGCCGTGTTTATTCTGTTCTTAGAATACAAGATTAGGTTTTTGCTTAGCAGAATCTCTTCTTCTTATTTCTCTCCGTCAAGTGAAAACTAGTCAGATCACAGCGTATAGTCTTGGCGCCAGTGCCAAAAATGATACAAAAAAAAATCACTTCTTGCTTCCACTCCCTTTTAAATACCTTAAATTAGACTCTTAGAGTATGTCCGTATGTACGATTAAAGCAGTTTCTATGAGACTAAACTTAAGATACCGGCACGATTCATGTTGGCATCTTAAAAATCGTTCGTTTGCCAATTTTTTTCTTCAAATTTCTTAACTCTGTTGGACATATTTAATGATATACTGTTGAAGAAGCCTGTTGCTCTTGAATACAGGCAGGCTAGAGTCCTGGTGTTAATCTGAAACTGGAGTCAAAACTCATATTGAATTTCCTAATAAATGTATAGCTCTTCTTTAGCTTTATCCTGCTTTCAGCTAGTGTAGTTCTGGAGATCTCTGAAGTTGGCAATTTTCCTACTTAGTAAAACAACAAAGTTTTAGATTCTCCGCGGGTCAGAAACCTAGATGGAAGTGAAAATTTTAGTACATAGAAAAAATTTATAAATATACATATTGGATATTTGATTATAAAAACAGGGTCTAGGTAGTTCTTTGCCAATCCATTCACGTTTTGTGAGTTATGTAAACGAATGGAAGTGACCTACAGTTTTATGCTGAATCCGAAAGTTACCTAAAAGCTCTCCTTAATGAATTTTTACCTTTTTTACCAGCAAAGTCTGGATGCCAACTAGAAATATTTTGAAATTTATCCATTTGTTGTTTTGACTGTGTCAAGATTGGAACCTTGGTACACAGTGTAACCATTACGGCATACTGCTAACCATTAACGTGCCAGGAGAATGGTGCTCATGAGAAGGCATATTAAAAAGATTTATAATACTTAGTTAGAATGTTGCGTGCTGCAGAAAAGTGCCTGTAAAAAGTACATTTACTGATTTACTGATTCTAGAAGGTAGTACATAAAATATTTGTGCTTTACTTCGTTTTCGAAGCGGTGTCGCGACGAAATAAAAAAGAAACTTCTAAACTACAAAAATCGTTAAAATGGTTGTAAGGGCGGGTAGTAAAAAGTAACTGAAATGAAACAAGGATACACCTGTCGATATTTTGTGTCGCTTTCGTTTTTTGTCGTTGTTTGTTGTTTGTTGTTTGTTGCTTGAAAAACTTATGCCACGTACATACTTTTATTATGAAGCTTCTCGTTTTTTAGTCCTCTTTTTTTTTTTATTAGTGCTTAACTGTATTTCTCTGCGTGTGTGTCTATGTATATATGTGTGTGTGTGTGTGGAAGTTGCTTTTTTTATTGTATAGAAGAACATGTTATCCTTATGCTTTTTCTTGCTCAACACACAGCGCGAACGCTATTACCGGTTCCATATACGAGTACACATAAGAGCAACAAAATGACAAAAAAGCAACAATGAAAGAAAAAAAACGAACTTCCAAACCAAATAGGAAATTAACTACCTACCCAAAACAGGACAATGTCCCTTGAACAAAAAAAGAAAAATATAGCACAGCACAGAAACAAACTAAACAACAAATGAAACCTGTTTTTGGTTTTTTGTTTAGTAGTAGCTTTAACTATGTGTACATGCAAGTCAGTCAGTCCCAAAGGAGGAAAAAGTGGCAGTAGAAGTGAATTTCCGTTTGTATATTTTACAATACTCTTCGAAAAACAAATACAACAAACAACACAAGAGCAGACCGTAGTAACATGTCCTTGTTTTTTCGTTTTTTTGTTTTTTTTTTTACAGAGTTTGATTTGCTGCAAAGAAAAACAAAATTTTTGTTGTTGTTGTTTTTTTGTTTTTGTTTTTTCCTTTATTAGCATGTCCTGAACTTGGTTGAAAGCAACAAAAAAAAAAAATATTTATTGAAAAAAAGAAAAAAATCCCTCATTACCAAGGGCACCAAAGCATAGCACCACAATAACAACTTTGTACTTTGGCAATAGTCACTTTGGATTTTGGTAGTACGAGAGGGTAATAAGAACATATGCAGACGCTCACAGGATACGTGTGTAGTAGTATGCACCTTACCATAGTATTAAAACTATGTTCACGAGTATGTATGTATTTAGTTTTCGAATATACTAGTTATATTGAAGTTGCACGTAATGAGTGTCAAAAGTTTTCAGCTCATTTAAATAGTACCTAAGTATTCATTATTGTTTGATTTTTGTCTGTGTATCATTAAATAATAAATGAAGCACATGTCTATCTCATTGTGTCACATGTATTTTGGGAATGTTAACTTCACGTGCTAATTATTGGATTCAAGTTGTCAGTTGTTGCCTAACATTACTTTTTACATACTACCTACAATTAAATGGCAACCATTTGAAACTATTTGTCTAAGTTTGCTTTTTTCCTAAATAAAGCTCTTAAATAATTCCCCAAATCATTTGTTAGGTACTTAGTTAATTTTACATATTTCATTTAAGCACAAATCAGAAAGCTATTATTCAAGGTCTAGACATGAAATTTTGTTACACTGCTTAGTGATTTTCTTGTAACAGCAACAGTAGAAAATATAAAGGTGGTGCAGAGTTGCCATCAGGATGTCGGATTGAAATTGGAAATATCACATTCAAAATGGGCGTGCTAACATATTTTGATTTACGTCACGCACGCTCACGATTTTGAAATTATTACTCACGCTTGTTTAAGCACAATAATATTTTCTAAAAAAACCAAACCAAAAAAAAAAGTTTAAAATTAAAGAACATAAATGTACTCGTATTATTCACAACATTTTTCAGATTTCCGATTTGTAAGTTTCTTAGCTGAGGAAAATAAATAAATAAATTTTTTAAACCACGAAAATTAGCTTAAACTGTAATAACCACGAGAAACTTACACGCTCACGCATGTTCACGTGGAAATTATGGAAACTATATCACGGTAGCATGGTCGCTGTGGTGTAGTTGCTAGTGCGTTGGACTGCTACGCAGAGTGTCCGAGGTTCAAATCTCGGTACAGGCAAAATCAGAAAGTAGTAAAACAATATTTCTATGCGGCACCACGGCAGGCAATGGCAAACCGACAAGAGTAAAAAATTGCCTATGAAAAGCTTTTCACTTCGGATTCTGCATAAAACTGTAGACTCCTTCCACTCATGTACAAATATATCACGCACAACATGATGTGAGAAGTTCGGCCTAAGCCTTCCATGGGCTGTTGTGCCATTAAAAGAAGAAGAAGAATATCACGGTCACGCATACTTACGGGCAATTAAATATTTCACGGTCACACGAGTCACGTAAAATTCACGTCACGCGCCCATCTCTATTCCTCATTGACCAAAAATTATCAAGGGCATATCTCCAATATGACCAAGGGCATATTTAAGAACAATATAGAACACTTTTAGAGCACTACCGAAAGCTTTTCGCTCATTTAATCAAAATCGAATATAAGGATTTGATGTGTCCTACATTTAGTTCAATGACCATATCTGGGTTAAGTCGATCTTTATAAAAAGTAAATGTTTTACTTTTATGTACAAAATTATGAGCTGATAGAGAATTACTCGTGTTAAGTGGGTTTTGCAAAAGTATGGGTTCATTAATGAGGCTGACAAATGACCACCTCGGGGTTTTCTAAGCACTCATATCTGTGAATCAGAAAAATAGAAGAAATAAATAAGTAAGTAATAAAATTGTCTAACTTAGTTCGAGTGAATTGATTTATGAGAGAATACCGAAGAATGAATTGAGAAAACTTTTGTTGTTACTCGTAAAATTTTGCCAGGAGCACTTGCGGCTACAGAGATTGCGTTTAGAGTGCCTTTCTTCAGCCTTTCTTTTTCGTTGTATTAAGTAGTAACAATTTATTTGATTTTTCTTTGAGATAAAGATATACGAAGTTTTTTTGAAGGAAAATTAATAGAAAATTGAAAAATGGAATTTATGTAGATTTAGGAATAATATTTACATTGTAGTATTGTTTTGATTCCAGCTTCCACTTATTTATATTCTATTAGTACTGAAGCACGCAACGGGAACTCAACTCATTGGGCTCAAAATTCGTCTATGGCCTCAAATCTATTCAAAGTTTTTGCAAAGTTGCTAGTCCTAGATTGAACAAGGTTTACTAAATCTCATATTATCTAAAAATGTAGGTATACCTATAACCTAGATCGTTCATCCGAGGGTAAGAAGTAGTAAATGTTTTGCGGTTTCATTCTCTTTTTGTTTTTAATGGCACAACAGCCCATGGAAGGCTTAGGCCGAGGTTTTCGCAACAATTCATGTTGTGCGCATTATACATTATACATGAATGGAAGGGACATGCAGTTTTTTAGGCCGATTCCGAACGGCGAAGTGATAAGCTTTTCTTCTGTAATTTTTAGTCTGGGAAGTTTGCTATTGGCTGCTCAGAGGCTAGATCTGCCGTGTTGAATTATTGCATATTTACTTTTATGATTTTTGCTTATTTTTTCAGAATTGAATTTCTCGATGCCTGGTATTTTTTTGTTAGAAAATTATTTACTGCAACGAAACCTGATACGAGCCCTTCAATGGAATGTGAGTCACACAGCACACAACCTAACAGCTACTTACTGAATTAATAGAAACTTAACACTTTATAGTGCCCGAGTTCGAGACTCGGAACAGTCAAAAATCGAAATTAACAAGATTTGTTAACAATGGCATACATCGAACAGTAACTTCACAAAATACGAATAATTTTATTTGCTCCTTGGGTTGTTGTGTCATTAAGGAAGAATATCAGATCCCTCGATAAGTTAATTTGTATGTAAATATAATTTTATATACATACAATAGTAAAGTTTCTTTTTAATCCCTTGCCCCTTCCCTTCGGTTCAAATTCCAACTCCGCCACTGTCTATTTTGGAATATATTTTGCATGCAGCATGCACAAATAAATAATTATAATTATATTTCTACTGCCAAATAGTAGTTGTTGTAAGTAATACCATTTGCTAGTGCATTAAAATGTTGTTGAATTTTGTTCTGTTCTGTTCTTTTTGCCGAACACAATTTGGCGCGCCATTATACGAAAGCAAATAGGGTGGAGGCGAGTGGTGCGCGCTTGAATTTTTTTTCTCAATTTTTTTAGTAAACCTGCATGTTCTTCGCACACGAAAGGATACAGCATAGAAAAACAAGAACATGTTGGCAAAGAGTCCTTCCTTTTTCACAAAAACGAAAGTCAAAAGGAATACAGCAAGTTTTTTTCTTCCGCATTTTGCTGCAGTACTTTTTCATTTGCCAAATGCATTTTCCTATGTCAGGTTGCTTGTGTTCTAGAGGTTACCAAAAAATCAAAAACAAAAACAAAAATAAGACCAAAAAATACAAAATTATATTGAAGGGACATAAATAACTTTTTCATTCATACATTGTGGTACTGCACATACTCCTCACCCGTGTGCTGTACACCCTTCCTCCATGCCGTGGCGAGGTCTGATAATCTAGTTTAGTCTAGTCTATTGTGTGGCGTCGTCTATATGGCCGACATTGGCGACATTCACTTGACATATTTTATACTTGAAAGCAACTCACAAACACAAGTACAAGTACAAAAACAGAAGACACATTCGCATTTTCAGACATTTTCTTGATTTATAGAGAAATGAAATGGAACTCTTGCTTATGTTTTACTCGGAACATCTGAAAAAAACGAAGCAATGGATATATTTTTATACTCTGCTTCTGCTTCTGCTTCTGCTTCCACTTCTTTTTATATCTATTTTTTTTTCTTATACTCGTATAAAATTAACCTTGAGCCAAATAAAAAAATTATTTTTACATATTTTTATTTGTTGCAGTGTTGTTACAAAATACATTTTCCGCCTTGTTGCCAACTTCATTTGCCTGCAGGACGAAAGACAACAGCGACAGCGACAGCGACAACGACAACGAGTGTGTGCAAATGACATCCGAACGCCGCTGATGGGCGTATATCGAGCAAAGCGCCACACACTCTGAGTGCAGTGCCTCCGTCAACTTCAAGCAAATAGACACAAACTTCCCGACTCACTCATTCACTCACTCTTGATTTAAAGAAACCAAATCGAAATTAGTTTAAATGTCTGCTGCGGTCGTAACGTATTCCATGCAAACTAATTGCAAATGGAATGAAAATCAGCAACTACTAAATTGTCATTGAATTTATACTCGTATGTAGAGTAGAGACTGAATAAGACACGAGAAGAAGAACTAGCTGGGAAACGAACATAAAAGCACATATCATCACACTTCACAGAAGCACACACAAAGACACCCAAAATGATACCACGAGAACATCAAGCGGAAACGCTTGTAAAGCCAAAGTCAAAAGAATTTAATCCATCGACTGTCATAGACATTCCAAATGTAGCAGCAGTAGCAGCACCATCAACAGCAGCAGCGGAAGTGGGAGCTCGAACAGGCAGCAGCAGCAGCACAAGCAAAGTAGTCACTGTTCCAGCTACCAAAATCACCGGAGCAAAAGCGCTGGCAGCAGATAGGCGAAAAGCAAATAATGTAAATGCAGCTGTCGTTCTCAGTGTTTGTAGTAATTTAGCTGGTACATGCACACATCCCGCGCATCTTTATGTTGAGACACCTTCACCACTGGCACTGCAGCCGCTCCCGCTGCTAGCGCCTCGTGCGCCATCATCTTTCCTGTCACTTCCTACATTGGGCGTGTATTCGTACAGTGGTGGCTCTGTTGGATTTGGGTGTATGGCTGATGGAGATATGCGTGGTGGTGGGGATGGCGGTATTTCTGCTGCTGCACTGGCTGTGAATGAGAAAAAATATATGGCAGACTATCAACGCTGCTGCCCGCCGCCAATGTTTATCATTTTGATATCATTATTAGAGGTAAGTCAAAATGAAAGGAGCATCAACTTCTTTTGTAGGTCCTTAGACATTCAGGGAAATGAGAAAGGAACCTTAACCCAAATAGTTAGAAAAAGAGGAAGAAATGCAAATGGAACTATACTGGGTTAGAACATTAGAAACCACTTCTGGGAACATATAAGGTAACTCAAAACGCTTTAAGGAATGTATGAAGTTGTTAAATAATAGTTTAAGAATCATTACAGGTTATTGTAGCTTAAACTATCATCTAACAAAACTGGGAAATACTTACAACCAATGACTCGTGTACAGGGTGCGCCATCTTTTTCATATATCAGGTATTTTTATTTACATAATTTAGTCCTTTACTATTTATTTGGACTAGAGAGTTTGAATACAACATCAATCAAAAGTAAAATGTGCCCTTTTGTTGCGTTTTCCATCACTTTTTGGAGCATCTCAGGCGGTATAGTGATGATTTCGGCACGAACGTTTGCTGCCAATGGTCTGAGGCTTGCTATCTTACACTTTGCTTTTCAAATAACCCCGTAAAAAGAAATCTGGAGTTCTGAGTGGTCAGTCAATGTCGCCTTTTTTTGACACCACACGTCTAGGGAATTGTCGTTGCAGAAACTGCAGAATGGCATGACGCACCGTCTTGTTCAAACCACTAACCGTCCACCACTTTTTCACACTGTTTGGCCGTATTCCAAGCGACGTGGATGGTGTGTCGGCAATATTCTTTGAGTCAATTGCACTTTATACGGAAACAAATCTCTCAAAATGCGGCGCAAGGTGGTTCCACTGAAGGCAAAATGCTGAGCGCGGTGACGATACGTCACATGAGGGTTCTCGACGACACTCTCTCCTACCGCTTCAACCAGTTCATCTTGGAACATCTTGGGCGTTGACGAACGGCTTTTAGACGATCTCCCACTGTCCAGTACTCAACTAAGTAAATTCGACACCAAATGATGAATAGTGTTGTTAGACGGTGCTTGTTGGCCACGATATGCACGTTGAGTTAACACAACTGAACGACTACTCGTATTTATAATATACAGCGTCTCTATTTCGATATGAAACGATTCATGGTTAAAATTGTACTGAATTGACTTTTCAAAAACATGTTTACTCAAGTCAATCGGTATATATAGAATAATTCAATGTTTACATAAAAGATGGCATACCCTGTAGGTTTTGCCCTGCGATGCACATCGTTGGACAGTGTCCCGCACTTATGTATATTCGTAAATAGAATCTGGGTTACCAGAAAATACTTACTAGCTGTTAATCACAACTCCATAGAAGTATGATTAATACTAATCGGATAAATTAATACTGTCGGATTCTGACATATGAAAATACTATATGCCCATGAAGGGCACAATAGTTCATATAGGTCACCGTACATTCTACTTTCTTCTTCTTTAATGGTTCAAAAGTCCATGTTGTGCGTGTTCTATTTGTAAATGAACGGAAGGGAATGTAATGGAAGTTTTCTAAGTTTTTGGAATCATTTTTCTATTTTTAAGATAACAATGAAAGCCAATTAGTATATAAGTAATATAATTCTTGGCCCAAAAAGTCCTAGCCCTCAAAATTTCAAGACTATCGGTCCGATCACAGATCTATAGATGGTGCTCCAGTGAAGGAGAAAACAGCGTATGCCTCGCATATTGCGAAAATATATTGCTTATAATGATATCAATGTTCGATATGGCCTTCATAGAGATTTGAAAATTATAGCTGAGGGGCTCCGGTAAAAGAGCGAGTAAAATCAGAAAAAACCTAAATTTTACTTTGTACTTTACCTTGGACCGACCAATTTTGTAGAAATTTTGTGTTACTCAATTTGAGTTTAAAATAATACCTGAGGGGATTTCGGAGCAAAAGTAAATTATAAATTTAAAGGTGAAATTGTTAGAAAAAAATTTTTCTTTAATACTTTTTTTTTACTATTTACTATACTTTACCTTGTTTTCAAAAAGCAAAGCCATGATGGGGGTTATAAAAGTCCTTACTTTTAATGGCACAACAGCCACGCCATGGAGGGCCTAGGCGGACAAAAGTCCCTTGTATGTAAGTTCTCTCTAATACACGTATCTATCCTAATTAAGTTATTCAGGCTGAATTTTTCAGGAGAAACCAAGGCAGATATTAAAAATGTTCAGATTATATGAAATTGTCAATCAATATATACGAAATTTTAAAATTTGTTATTTGTTGCAGCTGAATGTGTTAAACATATGTTAAATTATACACTACTAGCAACTGAGAAGAAAGAGCACAAAATATTATAAACATTAAAACATCAAAATCACGTTGAAAACATCAACACTGCCAACTGTGCCAACTGACCAACTGCCAAAATGAGGTACTACTTGGGTGGCAGACTCAAAAAACTGCCTGCCCTATTCATAAGTACGTCATACTCCTCCATACGAGTATATACACACACATAAATAAGTATGAAGGTAGTAGGCATATCTGTATTTAAGCAGCTTGTGCCGCATTTGCCACACTGGCTACTGCTACTAAAAATTGTACGAGTTTAGCAAAGCAGACATAGCGCCAACAAACAGCAACATAATACACACACACATACCTACTCTCATGTGGGGGCTGTTTTTAAGTTCAATGAATTCTGGTTCCAAACGAAAATAACCAACAACCAGAGAGAAGAAGCAGTAAAAGAAACAGAGCACAGTTCAAGCTTTGCATGGTTAGAATAAATTTGGTTACAAAATCACAGTGGCGAAGAGCGAGATTTTTGTTAAAAAGTAATACATGAAAGGGGAAAAGGTAAAAAAAAAGTAAAATAAAAGTACAAAAGAAGAAGAATTACAAAAGAATAGAAGAAAAATCATAGCATTTAGCCAGAAGTCAAAGGAATAGTAGTGATGAACAGTAGTAGTTCGTCGTTTGTGACCTCAAATGACGCCGCTATGGCAACCCCATCGAACTTTGTGTGGTGTGTGTCGTTGCACACAAAATCCTGAACTTCTGGGTGGCAAAAGAAAAAGAAAGTAAGAAAAAAAGAAGCCACTACCCTAAATATTATTTAAGCACATTTAAATGTCAGAAGATCTTTAATGTTAACGTATAGTTTCTAGAAAGCGACATGTGAAAAGTGTCGAAAGAAAATAATTTGATAAAATCAATTAAGAAGAAGAAGAATAAATTCGTGACAATCCTCCCCAAAAGCTGCCCTTCAGTGTTAACTACTTTCGGGAATACTATCCGGGCGAGAGAATGATAGAAAGCGTGTGTAATTGCAGCGTTGAACTGTGCGGGGGAGGCAATGGAAAGTGGTAGGCAGGCGGAGAAGCCAAAATTGTTCTTCCTTAAAAGTTAAGCAGTTAAGTGTCACGCGCTCTCTTTAAATCATTTAAAGCGTATTGATTTAATTACATTTTCTATGAGAGCAGCCAGGAGAAGGGGCGAGCCAATTGTGAAAAGGGGTAAAAAGGGGTAAAAAAAGGGTAAAAAAGGGGGATGACTAATTCTTTTAGGTTTTATGGGTATAAACTAGAATTTGATGAAAGAGTTACCGCTTTGAAGCCAATGGGGTTGGCTGAGAGTATGCTCTGTTCAAGAACTAAAAAACCCTTTCTTTCGGACAGAAGTTTTTGAGCTCAGAACCAGAGATTTCAATCCAGTCTAAAGTTCATTGTAACCAAGGTAAAAACAAAACTCTCTTCCCCACTTTTGTAGCAATTTACAAGCTACGCTTTAAAATTTGAAACAACAAACGAAAATTAACTTTATTTCAACTGATTCTTTAAGTCCTTCCAACCTCGTATTTCGCATGGATACCATAATTTTAATTACAATTTCTTGCACGAAACTCTTATAAATTCAAGAATTTATAAGACATTTAAAAGCAAAATTTACGATATCTTCTGCATGTGTAATTTATTTTTAAAACAATTAATTAAGTAAAACAATTTCAAATTTATTGTAAAATAAATTTATCGTAGAAGAAATTTATCATACATATCGTAAGTAATTTTCTTTTTGCGAAAATGTTTTCTACAAGCAGAAGTAATTTTCAAAGAAAATTCTACGAAAACACCATAAATTTTCAACTCTAAATGTGGCAAATGTGGCAAATGTGGGAGGGTGAAACAATGAACGTTTCAAAGTTGAGTATTTAAATGTACAAGGTTGAAAATATATTATTCATAAGCGTATTCCAATTGAAACAGAATGAATAAATACTAACTATTTATAAAAGTTTTCTTTCGAATCTAAAAATAATATGTAAAATTCTTGTGTCTATGACTATTCAAGTAGAAATCGTGTGAGCGGTATTGAATTATTGATTCGATCAGACTTAAAGGAGACATATTAGATACATATAAAAGCATAGCATGAGAACCACGGGGCATATAACAGGGGAGTTCACGTTTCTTCTTTCATGAACAAAAAACATCTGACTGGTAGTATTTAGTGTGATAAACTAAACTACACATTTACCATTGTCAGGAAGAGATTCTGTAAGTTCTGAAATGGTCAAAAACCGTCAAGGAGGTGGGGTACCTCACATACCTCCAATGAAATGTTGAAAGAGTTATATTGAAGCATATTCTAAAGCGAATTGAACAAAACTCTATAAACATCATTGAAATATGTATTCTCTTAAATAACTGTGCTGGAAACTGGGCAAAGCCACGCGTACTTTCAATAAAAGTGAAATATCGAATTAACTAGTCAAGCAAATGGAACAATATTTGTTATACAAAAAAATTTATTTCAATGATATCTGATGCGAAAACTATAATCGTTGGGCAATAACTATGCCTACTTCCTATACAAAATTTTATATGGTGAGTAACTTGACGCAAACCGATAAAAATTTAACCCACCGTTGAACGCAAAAAGGGATTTATTTCACGGGGTGTGTAGGGTATATAAAGTTCGGCAGTGCCCAAACTTTGCTTTCGGAATTTATTACTTTGGTATTACTAAATCCGTTTTCGTCTCTTTCTGTTTGCTCTCAAATGCATCTTTTCGTTCTTAAGCCGAGCTTTTCTTATCCACTCATATTGTACGTGTTACATTTGTTCATAAATGGAAGGCACAGGTCTAAAGCACGCTCAGAAATGACCATTTCTAATCGCAAATATCTTTTTAATATTGATTCTAGGAAAAATTGTCGAGGAAAAAATTCTGCAATCAATTTGGTGCAGTGATTTTGACCCACCATGTATATATTTAAAGAGGTCAAATTAATGCCTGTAAAACATGGATGGTCGCCGAGGCGTAGTTGGTAGTGCTTTGGCCTGCCGTGCAGTCTTTCCGGTTTCATATCTCGTAGGTAGGTGAATTCGAAAAGCTCGACATAGGTCCGCCATTAGCTGTTACGCCATTAAAAGAAGAAGAAAATGTTGGACTGGAAGTCCAACCTCCTCACTTACCTCTATATACAGCTACCTCGATTCTTCAATCACATATCTCCGTTTTTGATGAAATTTACTATGCAATGCTTCTTTTTCTTCTTTTAATGAAAATAGCGCAGCAGCCCACGAAGGGCTTAGGCATAGTTTTTCGCATCCTCTCATTTTGTGCAAGCTACCATACAATGCATACATTGCATTTAATCATCTAAGAATTAATTTCTCAACGAATTTGTATGGAAAAAACTATTGAAGCCTGCCTTTACTAAACCGCGTATCTGCACTTGAAAAACTAAAGCTTATCAAAAGATATTTAGTTTTCGGTACTTTTATGTATGTACGTACGATATGTAAGTTGATGAAGAATATAGGCATAGATAAACTTTAGTGTTCAAGTGGAGAAAAATAGCTCTTAAGAGCTGAAAAATAGCTCTTAGCATTTGTTTTTCATACAAACTCGCTGAGATATTTCTTATTTCTATCGGGATTCTTTGAAGATTTAACACAGTTAAAGGAAAAAAATAACTAAATTTCGCCAAAAATTGCGATACGTGGTAGAAGAATAGAAGTAGCGATGGGAATTACGTAAATTTACAATATTATGAAACTGTGAATACCCTTAAATATATGAATACCCTTAATAATATTATGTACATACATACATTTGGACGTTTATTTAAAACTTAAAACGATTCTGGTTCAAATTGTGTAGGGGTTGTAAATATTTTTTAAGTAAAGATGGAAAGACAAAATACGCTCATATTTCACTAAAGTTGTTGTAAAACTAAAACATATACATAAATACATACATACATATATCTACATATCTTAACGTGTGTATGGGTTATGGTTGAAATAACAATGAAAAAATAGTGAAATGACAATAGACCATTTAACTCGTAGCCATTTGAGACAAGTGCGTGCGTAGCGTAAAAGTTGAGAACCAACACACAAACACACACATACTACACACAAGTATACGATGTCTAAGGATCTACTTTAAAGGCACACATGTACTCGCATAAGTGTGTGTGTCTGTCTGGTGTTATCAAGCTGTTTTGTGTGTGTGTGTGTGTGTGTGTGTGTATTTGTCGAGATTATTGTATTGCCAATAAGGAGAATATTTCTTTTCTAGCACATAGCAACAAAGAAGATATTTTCGCAAATGTAATAAAAATAGCTCACATAAGCCAAGGAGAATATCAACCAACTATACCCACACACAACTCGGCCGGGCAGGCACCGCTCATCCCAGTCATTCGTTTGTTTGTGCCCATCCATTCGTGCGTCCATCGATGATGCATAGGAGAAGGGAACTCACCATGTCTGACATGGTGTCTCGCCGAAATACTTGTAATGTGGAATGCGCTACTGCGTCTGGTGTATGGTTGCGGCTGTGGTACGTTCATTGTGTTGGTTTCGTTTGGTGTTGCTGGTTGGGGTTGCAATTCTTTTTCCGTGACTTCTTTTGTTCTTCGCGCCCCCCTTCGTCTTATGATATTTCATAATTTCGTGGCATTTTTAAAATATTTATTTATTTTTTTCATTTTATTACTGCGTTACGTAAAGTTTTGTATGGAATAATAAATGAAATTCCGGCGGATGTTTCATACATTATGAGATGATGTATGAGTGTGAAATGATTAATTGCAGTTTTACGCTGAAAAATCTGAAAATATTATTAAATATTTTATGGTTTTGTTTGTATGTGTGTTTGTTTACATAAGTATTTGCAATTTAAGATATTCAACCTTCACCTTTCACAACACACACACACACACACTCATACTCACAAACACACACACACTTACGTAATTATCAAACCGACTACGAGTATGTTCCCCTCTATCTCTATCTCTCCCTTGCTCTAACTCATTTCGCCTTTCCCATTGCAGATTGGTGTTTTTGTTTATGATTACATGACTGTGCAGCCACAAAGTGAACTTAATAGCACCAGCATACCAAGCGAATCGGTGCTTATCTATCGTCCGGATCGTCGTCTTGAAATTTGGCGTTTCATTTCGTATATGGTCTTGCATGCGAATTGGTTCCATTTGGGCTTCAACGTTGTCATTCAGTTGCTGTACGGTCTGCCCTTGGAGATGGTGCACGGTTCGATGCGTATTGCTGTCATTTATTTGGCTGGTGTATTTGCCGGATCGTTAGGCACAAGCGTTGTCGACTCGGAGGTGTATCTGGTGGGTGCAAGCGGTGGCGTCTATGCGCTATTGGCAGCACAATTGGCGAATATATTATTAAATTTCGCCCAGATGCGCTATGGCATATCGCAGTTGGTGTCGGTGGTGATATTTGGTGAGTTTGCCTGTGATTTATGTTTTTCTCTACGTAGTAAAAAAGTTTATGCAATCAAGAGGGCTAGCGACATTTTCTAATCATACTTTGATGTGTAGTAATAATTACACTGTGCAACAAAAATAATGGTTATTTTAATAGTTAACGGTTTTATATGAACTTCGATTCATTAAATTGGAAACTGTTTTCCCTCAACAAGTCAAGTTTTTGAGATTTTTACACTTTAAGGTCGAAGGTCGAGATACTTTCCTGCATAACCATAAATTTTTTACATACACTCCGAGAAAAAAAGGTTTAAATTTAAGTGAAGCGTTAATAAATCAAACCCATTCGTTGATGAAATTCTATTGAACTTGAAAATACATCAAATATGAACGAAAATTTTATTTCAATACTGAAAGTTTTTATTTGAAGACTGTTTTGTTCTAACTTTAAGAATATTTATGCGTTTTCTAGAATCAAGACCAATTTATTTATTGATTAAAGAATTCGTTTTTATTTTTAAGATTGTTCCTGTTTAATTTGAAGGAATTATCTTTTATTTACTACTAATAAGTTTTTAAATAAGTTTTTTTTTTCTTAAATTAAAAATATCGTGCTTACAAAAAATGAGTTTTGATTTTCTACAGTCGTCATTCACTCAGGATTTTTCGATCGAAATTATAAGAGAACATGTTACAAATGTTCGCAATATTTTTCTCAGTGTACATATGATCTCCGAGAAACACTAGGCATCTAGGCACTCCATGGGCTGTTGTGCCATTAAAAAGAAAGTGAAATAACATATGATCTCCAATGCCTTTGGAGTTCGGAGATATGTTTTTTGATAGCCCCCCTTCTTCGACCACTTCCCACTTTTAGAGTTGTGTTTTTACAATGTTTTTTAAAAACCCATCACATTTTGAAAACTTCTCGGGAAAAGAATCATTATCAATCTACGGAGAAAAGAATAATTATTAAAAATAGAAATGCTAGGGTCCTCAAACACATGAACTCCTTTCGACCCTCTGTTTAAAGTACAGAAACTCCCGAAATATAACAATTGCATTTTTTTGCATACATCTTCTTTATCCGTATGTATTTTATATTCTAAGCACGATGGCGTTTTCAGTTTTTTTCATGGAGTCTGCCCTTAAAACTTTTCCTCAGACGCCAAAGACTACGTAGTAGTTATAGCTATAGTGACAGTATCTTTCTTTGACCTTGAATGATCAAAATCTCAAAAAATTCATGTGTTGAGGTAAAATGTAAAACAGATTCGCATTCAGTGGACTCAAATCCACACAAATCTGTTGACCGATTTCATTCCTAAAATAAAAAGTTCGAAATTTGTGTCATAGTGTTTGTTTTTTAAGGAATTTTATCAAATACGAACAATTCCTTGGCTGGAAAATAATCTTGAAAAATTTTCTTGGATAGAAGCCGAAAAAATTTTATTTCAATATTGAAAGCATTTTAATGCCAGCCCTGAGTAATTGAAAATATAAGTATCTACTTAGTAGGGACATAAATACTGTTACAACATTGATCACATCCATTCCAATAGTAGAATTGAACATACCCTATTATTACCACATGGTTTATGAAAGCTAACCTCTATAGCGTTAGTCTGTAACGGGAGTTCAAAATTGTGTCAGCTTTTACCAAAACACTCCGCCCACTCGGGATTAGTCGCATGTTCGTCTACTAGTGCATAAAACTGTTTGAGGAGACTGGAGATATCAAAGACTGCCACCGGTCGCGCCGTCCACGTACAGTTCGCACGCCGCAATTCATCAAAGCCGTCAAATAAAAAGTTCCGAAAAGAGAAAATCATTGCCCGTGAGATGAATATCACGCAAAAGCCCATGAGTCGATTTATTAAAAAAGACTTGGGACTTGGTGCCTTCAAACGCCGTACCGGACATTTGTTGACTGCAGCTTTGGGGAAAAAATCGGGAAGAAAAATCCAAACGTCTTTTGGTGAAACCCGCTGATAACTTGCGCAGAAAAATCTTGTTTACGGATGAAAAAATTTTTGCCGTGTAGGAAAAATTTAACAAGCAAAATGATAGGATATATCTACGGTTATATAAGGAAGCATCTGAACTGATCCCACGGGTCGCAAAGGGTCATTACCCTTCTTCAGTCATGGTTTGGGGTCACTGGCTTGCATTTCTGCGAACAAGGGGTCAAAACTTCGGCCAAAGTTTACCAAGAAACCGTTTTGGAAGCTGTTGTGAAGCCATTTAAACATTCCCTGTTCCAAAACCAGCCGTGGACTTTCCAGCAGGATTCTGCGCCAGCCCATAAGGCTAAGACGACCAATTAACGAGGTGCGTGTAGCTATTGATGATTGGCAAATGCGACTTAAGGCGTGCGTGAAGTCCAAAGGTGGGCATTTCGAATAAGTAATTGCTTTTTGTATAAAATATATATCAATACATATATTTTACAAAATTGGTCCAAAACAATTAATTATTTTTAATTTTATAACATCAAATGTGTGTAACAGTATTTCTGTCCCTACTAAGTAATTACAATTCCTTCGGAAAAATTAAAATTTCCTTTAAAGAATTTAAAGTTTTAAATCCAGACCAGTAATTAACAATTTAAATTGGAAAAATTTATCCATCCACCTTTTCCATCAAACTTGGTATCTTACGCTTTTTATTTGCTCTGGAGTTTTTACAACCCCTTTCAGGGTATAGTTCGAGCTCGTGATGATATCCAGTAATTTAAATTTAGGAATGACACTGATAAAACTCATAAATAATTGAGAAAACGCAATGTTACCTTTAGCTTTCTTTCAAAAGTTCTTCCAACTGTTTCTAATCTTATGCAATTATTTTCAACTTATTTCCTTAACTGCAGTTTCCTGTGACCTCGGCTATGCGTTCTATACGAAATATATTTCGGAAGAAACTAAAACAATGCCGTCGGTATCGTATATAGCACATCTGACCGGCTCGTTGGCGGGCTTCACCATGGGTCTACTGATATTGAAAAACTTCGACATCCACAACCAGCAGAAAACGCAATCATCGAATTTAATCTGGTGGCTGGCGCTCGGAGTCTATTCGGCATTTACAATATTCGCGATTGTATTCAATTTAATTAATACAGTGACCGCACAAATGCTCGAGGAGGAAGGTGAAGTAATTAGACAACATTTGCTTCATGATTTGGGTATTTCATAAATTACTTAATAAGAACTACGAGTAATTATTTAATTGATTTAAATATGAGAAAATATTTTAGGTAATTTTAATTTGAATTATGTAAATTTATTTATTCTTCACGTACACTTTTATTTATTGTTCTCATTTTGACCTTGCTATATACTATTTATTTAAAATATTTTACATATTAAGGGGACTCATATGTAAACTGGTAAATGCCTGGTAAGTTCATGAGTGGGTAAACTCGTCAAAATGTGTATGAAGTTTCACAGTTTATACTCGTACAATTTACAAGGTTTAATAAAGCCAATGAGTTTACATGAGTCCGACTTTTAAGTTTAAGTTTAACTCAATAACTCGCAATATTTTCGACACGTATTTCTTTATAATAAATAATATGAATTAAGTATACGACGATTTAAATATAATTAATTATTGTTTTAGTTAGGTTCCTTAGGTTTTTTTTTTTAATTGAATAGTTTAGCCCAAAACATGAAACGAACTGTTGTGATATTGCCAAAGACTGAAGATGATTGCAAAAAAAGAATAACGAAAACTAAGATATAATAAAATGATTTTAAGTTTATCGAAACCAGTGAGAGATTAAGAACTTAGCTATAACAGATTAAGTTTAAATGCGATTATGAGAAGGAATAGTTATGTAAATGAAAAATTAATTGTAGAAGACTCAAATTAGAAGAGAGATTTTATTTTCATTCTGTAATGAAAGAAGTTGCTCTCCAAATAGAGCAATAAAATGTATTTTTGAATATTTGAATTAATAATTTATTATAAAGGGTGATTTTTTTGATACTTGGTTTTTGACGTTAATATTTCGGACAGTTAACGCATGATTTGTTTGGTTTGCTCAGTTTGGTTTGCCATTTCATCGTGAATAGACTTAGGTCTGAACAACGTTTGCAAATTATTGAAATTTATTATCAAAATACATGCGCTGTGAAAAAAGTGTTTCGCAAGCTACATCCATTCAGCGACGAGGCTCGTTTTTGGCTCAATGGCTCGTGGATAAGCAGAATTGCCGTATTTGGAGTGAAGACCAGCCAGAGGCAATTCAACAGCTACTAATGCATCCCGAAAAATGAACTTTTTGGTGCAGTTTATGGGCAGGCAGCATCATTGGGCTGTACTTCTTCAAAGACGATGAAGGCCGCAACGTAAAGGTCAATGGAGAAAGATACCGTTCGATGATAACACGTTTTCTTTTGCCGAAAATGCAAGAATTGGACTTGGCCGACATGTGGTTCCAACAGGACGGTGCCACATATCACACTGCACGCGAAACAATGCATAAATTGAGAGGCGAATTTAGTGAGCAGTTAATCTCACGATTTGGTGCAGTGAATTGGCCACCAATATCGAATGATTTGACCCCGTTAGACTATTTTTTGTGGTGCTATATTAAGTCTCTTGTCTATAGGGACAAGCCAAACACGATTTCTGCTTTGGAAGTCAACATTGAATGCGTCATTTGTGAGATTCCGAAATTTGTGAAAAATGTGCCAAAATTGGACCATCAGAATGTACCACTTAAAGCGTAGTCATGGGCAACAATTAAGTGAAATTATCTTTAAAAAGTAAATGGCAGGAATTGATTTATCGACCCTAATAAAAATTTCATTCACTTTTGTAAAATTTCTGAGTTTTTTTTTGATTTTCAAAAACCAAGCTCTTAAAAAATCACCCTTTACTTACTAAATACCTTCCTACGATATAAGTGAGTGTATTATTGTGGCAGTTACTGTATATTGCTCATAAATTGAGTATCCATAGTTCATTTCAACTGAGTTGCTATTGAGAGTGTTTTAATCCGTTTAAATAAACAAACAACAGTGATTGGGGTCAATTGAAATTATACTTTGAATTTTTATTGAAATTGAATTTATTAAGAGTAGTTATCAACTCCTCTGACATTACACTCAATACTGAAATTAAACGAATATTGGTTATTCTTTAAAAAGTTGACACAAAATTCTTAAACAATTAAGTATTAAAAGATAATAACGCTAAAATCTAAAAAATATTAAGAAACTATTTGTTAAAGGCTAGTCAAAATCCAATAGGTACGAAATAGAAAACAGAAAATAGAAACCATATTTAAAAACAGCAGCGATTTGCATATAGTGTAGAATTAAAGTTATAATAATAATAATAATTAAGTATGTATGTAATATAAAGCCGCATGCAGTAAAGACAGAAAAGTTTAAAAATCAACCAAACAAAAAAAAAATATCCATAATAAATAAATTTTAACTAGTTGTTAAAATTTAAATAATTTGTACTACACTCAAGTAATTGGCATATGAAAATCCTCGTAATGCATGCAGAAAAATAGATATTTAATTAAAAAAAAAAAAATAAAAGATAGAAATATCACAAACCAAAGATTTTAAGCAAAATAACACATACAATAAATTGATATTTCCTTCTGTTTTCAAATTTATTAAAAGAACAACTAATTATATAATAATATAAACAAATAAATATCTACAAATAATTGATTTTTTCCCATTTCATATCAACAATAAAAAATAATACAAACATATAAACTATGTACATTAAATGCCAAAAAAAAAATAAAGTATCAAAACAAACCACATTAACAAATATGAATTTGATTTTATATTCTCTGAAAGAATTTGTTTTTCATAAAATAAAATAGCAAACAAAAAATAATTACAATTTTAGTTAACATGACATAATTAAAGCAAAATAAATCTACAATTTTTGACATATTGTTTATTTATTTTTTTATGTAAATATGTAATTGAAAAATTTTTAAATTAAATACGTAGAAAGTATAAAAAAAAATATATCAAAAATAACTTTAAAGTCAATAAAAATATATTTATAAATAATGAATTTCTTTTTTGTTTTTTATTTACTACTTATTTATTTGGTAATAAGGTGGATTAGGATTACTGTTCTGGGTTAACAGCAAGGTTGAAAGATATATTCAGAAACATGTTGTGATCATTTCAATTTCATTTGTCTTTCGAGATAGTTCAAAAACTTACCAAGATATTGCCAAAATGTTAAATTTTTGTTTGAAGTGGATTAGCAATCGAATCCAGAAAAAGGCGCAGTTCTGTTTTTACTGCTCTGGGTTGACAGCAAGGTTCAAAATAATTCTGGAATGTTCCATCATGATCACGATCAAATGCCTTTACTTTACTTTACTTTTAATGGCACAACAGCCCATGGAGGGCCTAGGCCGAGCTTTTCGCTTTTCGCATCCACTCATGTTGTGCGTGTTATATTTGTACATGAATGGAAGGGACCTACAGCTTAATGCCGAATCCGATCGGCGAAGTGAAAAGCTTTTCATAGCTATTTTTACTCTTGTAGGTTTGCCATTGCCTGCCAAGAGGTGGTGCCGTGTAAGAAAATTATTTTTTCTACTTTTTGATTTTGCCTGTGCATAGCAGTCCAATGCACTACCACTACGCCACAGCGACCACGACCACGATCAAATGCCATCAATTTCATTTGCCTTTCAAAGTAGTTCAAAAACTTACCTGGAAAATATTGCCAAAATGAAAATTGGCTGTTAGATATTCAGAAATTTTCTATGACATGGAATAAAGTTATTGAAAATAAGTCGGGCAGAAATACATAATAATTTAATATTAATTTATATATTCAAAATTTAATATTTATTTAAATTTTTAGCTTTCTAGTACAGAATAACATGTTGATCTGGAACATAAAAACAAAAAATAGTAAAGATGACAAGGATGAAGCGTGTAAAAAACCACTATTTTTCCAATGGGTTCACCATTCCTTGTCAGCTCGTTAGCCTTGCAATTTTTTAGCACCAGGAAATGTGGGAGGAGGAAGAAGGGAGGTTCAGTTATGAGCATTTGCTGTAAATTTGCAAGGGTCACTCATAAGAATCGGGGGGAAAATTTGTAGGGAGCTTATTCCAAATACGCGGTATGACAGATAAAAGAACTACCTTTGTTAATACGTAGTGCGGTGGAACACGGAAGGCGTGAGCTGGAACCTCTACTGTCTCCTATTAGCTTTATCGGTCGATGTTGTATACGGTCCAGAAAGTCCAGCCCATAGGTGCGAATTAAACTCCAATTTAGGAAGTATATAGGTGGTGTAGATCATACGGAAAACAGTCGGATTGAAATACTTTTCACACCGCCTAAGAAAGGCGAGACATTTGGCTGCTTCTTTCGACACGTCAAAAATTAGTTTGTTCCAACGAACATCAAATTGGATGCACATGCCCAGAACATCAAGAGTCGCTGTGTCCTCAATAGCTACCACACCAATATCCAGGGGTTAACGGGGGCTGGAAAATTCATTTGTGAGATAACAGACAACATTGGGTCTTACGCGCATTGAACTTAACCCACTCGGAGATTGACTGGAGATCTTTATTGAGTGTGTCATTCATAACGTGCCTTTTCCTCTCAATCTCCAAAGAGTTAGGTCGTTTTGAACAGGTATACATATGAATGAGAAATGGTGCTGTCATCTGCAAACGAGTAATGTGATTCTTCATTAATGTCATGCAGTATGTTATTAATAAAGATAAGGAAAAGGGTAGGGGGAGGAGGACCGAAACCTGTGCGGAAATTTTCTTACAACGCTACTTCTACAATGCGATTTTTACGAAAAATTTCTGTGCAACGCAATTTTTTTCAAATAAAAATTTACTAATTAATATTATAATAATATAATATTTACTACTTTAATTTCTCTAAATAAAATTCTTTGCAATATGTACGTACTTCAAATCGCATTTTTACCGCCCAACACCACATCACTATTACAGCCTTTAGATCAGGGCATAATAGCAGCGTTCAAAGCATACTACATACGCAAATCCTTTGAGTTAATATTAGAGAAGATGGAGTCAGCAAATATTACTGTCAAAGAAGTCTGGAAACAATTCTCAATTTTAAATTGCGTTGATATTGTTGATACGTCACTTAAAGAAATTCGTCGTTAAACACTAAAAGCTTGTTGGCAAGCACTATTACCGGAAATAGACGTTCAGGAAACTGTTGCTACACCAATAGAAGATGAATATAGGAACATAGTGAGATTGGCGCATGCAGTAGAAGGCGATGGATTTGATGAAATAACAATGGATGATATTCAAGAATTAATTGCGGACGAAGAAATAAACGAAGCAGATTTAGTGGCAATGACAAATCAAGAATCGGTTGGCGAAAGCTCTGACGATCTTTCCGATGTAAAAAATAAAATCTTTTCACTGAAAAGTATCGAGAAAGTTTTAAATATGGCAAAGCTGTTGGAAGAATACATTTTGGAGAATGATCCTTTAAGGGTTAGAGAAGAAATATTTAGACGAAATCTTCAAAACAGCTCTATCAAGAAATTTATAAAGATTTACGAAATAAGAGCAAACAAACTTCATTAGAAGATTTTTTCAAACCAACAATCGTCGAAAGGATGCCCGAATCTGATAGTGGATCAAGCTCAGATTTTGAACTAGTACGAACAAAACGATCGATAAAAATCATACTAAGTGATGAGGAGGAGTAGAAAGTTATGGTTCTATTTTTGCTTCAATTTCTTTCAACTTGAATATGCTACATAGAATTGAAATTTTATTTTATTTTGTTTTTGTTTAAATAAAAAAGTCTTATCAATCAAATTTTATTATTATCCATTTTTTATTAAAAAATTTTTTAGTTTGGAACCAAACTCTGATTTTTGTATGGAGTTCATATCCCCTACAACGCGATTTCTTACAACGCGGCATTTTTTGGGAACCTATTCCCCGCGTTGTTTAAAGTACATACATATGTACATAGTTTCTGTTCTGTAAAGAAAATGTTTACTCCATTGACTTTTGTTCTGCAGAGAAAGTCTGAGTTAATTAAAAAGCAAATAAAACGCGCACACGCCAATTTGACGGTTAAGTAAATTAAAACAGAAAGGGAATGCAGAAAAATAAAAAAAAAAGTTTCAGCAAAACGTTAATTGCAAACTAAATATTAGATTTATAGTAAATATGGTAGAGAATGTGTGCGATTAATTGAATTAATAATTACCTTTAAACATAACAATTAAAACATCAAAAAAGAAAAAAAAAACCGCAAGCACTACTTTATTGTGATTCTTTTATTTTTATTTTTTGCGCTACAAAATATTTTTACATTATAATTATGTGCAAATGGAACAACAACAATAGCAACAAGCAATTATGTAGCTTACCTTCAAAAATTTAATTTTTATGCTGTGCGATTTTATATAATTTCAGCAAATTTTCAGCACTATTTCTCAAATATCTCGGTATCAATTAATCATTATCGCAATTACAACATACTATATTTGGCTTAATGCAATGAATACCAAATTAAAATTAGAAAAAAAGCAATTCAAATGTGGGGTAAAAGAGAAAAAGAGGAAGAGAAAACATAATCGAAATCAGTTTAATTAAATTTTCACTGATTTTCGTGTGCAAATTTGGATTCATTAGCGATTTATGAAACACGATACCAGATTGCAGGCAGCAAAGAACAAGCATGTAAGTAACTATTCCATATTCGATACTACTTGTATATTTAAACACACTGACGGCATCAAGGAGGACCAGGGCGAGCTGTTACGGTTAAATCCATTCACGGTGAATATTTCACGAATTTTGATCGTTGCTCATGTTCCAAAAAACAAATTTTAAGCGACACTATTATTTAAAGCCCCCTCCTTGAATAATCTATGGATACGCTTATGCCTATACTTAAATCAACAATACAATACAAATATTAATATGTTTTTTTTTTTTTTTTGTGTAAGCTAAAATTAGCGGAATTTTTAAATGTTTAAATATTATGGAGAATTTGTTAATATGTGCTTTGATGTAATCTAAATATTTTCTAATTTGAAAATGAGAAATTTTAAGTGTCGGTATTGTTTTATTTGATGTAGGGCATCCGTTGAAAAATGAGAAGAAGCTTAACCTTGTCGGTGGGAATTCAAACTACAGATATGAATTCCCACCTGGTTGGCCTAATTTCAGAATGGAAAACCAAATATCTCGTTTCAGGATTTTCTGTTTGATTCCCAGTTAGGTGCCCAGTCCCTATGAGTTTGCTTAAAAATATTTTTTCCAACTTCTAGTATCATCTACAACCATTAATTAGTATCCCGAAATTTATCCGATTGTACTACTGTGGGCAAAAGTTAGTAAGACTTTGTTCATAATTTCAAATTTTTTTTATTCATTCTTCCAAATCTATTTCGTCCCCTTCAAAGTAATCCCCCAGCGGCCCCAATGCACTTGTGCCAACGTTTTTTCCAATTTTCGAAACAGTTGTTGAAGTCAATTTCCGGAATAGCCTTCAATGCGCTTAGCGATTCCTGTTTAATGTCTTCAATTGACTCAAAACGGTGTGTACGAAGCGGTTTTTTGAGTTTAGAAAATAGCCAAAAGTCACACGGTGCTAAGTCAGGCGAATAGGGTGATAGGATGGTTGCGGAACGATATCAGTCGAATTTTTGGCAAAATGGTCTCGTAAAACCAATGCATTGATTTTGGAACCAATCGTGCATTCACTCTTCTTAGGCCCAAATGATGTTTTAAAATGGTTTTCACTGATCCTTCCGATATTCCAACGATGCCAGTAAGGTCTCTAACTGTTCATCGTCGATTCTCGAGCACAAATTCCTTGATTTTATTGACGTGTTGATCATGAGTTGATGTTAATGGCCGTCCTGGACGTGGTTTGTCGTCAACGCGTTCTCGACCATCTTTGAACAATTTGTACCAATCAAAAACACTTGCTCGCGACATATTATTATCACCGAAGGCCTTTTGCAACATTATGAACGTTTCGGCACCAGAAATTTGATTCCGCACACAAAATTTAATGGAACTTCTTTGTTGAATAATTTCACTCATTATGAAAATCGCCGAATGCACTTTTTGTACTTCAGAAAGACAAGTGTATACTAAACACTAATGATTATTTTGATGTGACATTTGGCACAGATGTCACCGACAGTCATACCAACCTTGAAAAAATAATATTTTGATGAATGGGTTTCCGCGCAAAATTTAAATTAAAAAGTCTTACTACTTTTTGCCCACAGTAGTATATACCATTAACTAATTCGAGTTCACTAAAGTGCCATCTGACTGATATAATGCCAGGCGTGTGATATATGATATGCATATAGCCGCAATGAAAATCTCCCATTTTACACAAACATCGTCCACATTTTAAAAGTGCAATGAAATGGAACAGTGAAGCTAACCCCAATTCTCTTTACTAATTGAAATTCTAATTTCAGTCTTGACTCCAACCAGATACTCCAGATATGCCCTACTTGTGTTAAGTTAGTCACCTAGTCACTCAGATGGAAATTAACCGATTAATATCTACTTGGCCTGGTATTAACCCTAAGTCATTGAGGTGTAAAAGAAAAAAAAATATGTGTACGAATGATTTTTCCTGAACCGATTTTACTGAAACTTTCTACACATATCACTCCTATTTAGGTTTGCTTTTACTTAACCGATTGGTATTGGGCTAGGCCGAGCTTTTTGCATCCATTTATGTTGTGCGTATTATATTTTGAACATGAGTGGAAGGGACTTACAGTTTTATGCCGAATCCGAACGGTGAATATAGTTAGTATAATAACTGAATTCCTGCCAGCAAAAAAAAAAAAGAAAAAGAAAAAAAAAACAAATACAACAACGTTATTTGCCTAACAATCAATATGGTAGAAAATTTTTTTATAAAAATTCTACCCTGATCAATATCTCCCAAGACACATATGTACGAGGAGCTTAAGTTTACCGTATATGGCTGATTGGAATTGGTAAGAACGATTTTTATTTAGAACTTGATGTCTGAAGAAAATTTTTTTTGTAGTCGCTGTGGCGTAGTGGTAGTGGGTTGGACTGCTGCGCAAGAGTGTCCGGGGTTCGAATCTCGGCACAGGCAAAATAAAAAAAAAGTAAAAAAAATCATTTTTCTACACGGTACCACCTCTTGGCAGGCAATGATAAACCTACAAGAGTAAGAGCTTTTCACTTCGCCGTTCGGATTCGGAATTAAACTGTGGGTCCCTTCTATTCATGTACAAATATAAGACGCACAACATGAGTGGATGCGAAAAGCTCGGCCTAGGCCCTCCATGGGCTGTTGTGCCATTCAAAGTAAGTAAAGTAAGACAAATTTTTGGTTATGAAAATGTGAAAATTTTTGGATTTTCACCAACCCTCCACCTCCTTTCTATAACCCTCTTTTCGGGGGCTTTTGGTACAAAAGCTCTTTACCTTATTTTGGGGAGAAATCTTGTCATTATTGCAAACCATTTACACTCTACATGTAAGCATTTTAAGAAAATGATCCCAGTAGGAAGTTGAGAGTTAGTGTAAAAGTAAAAACTGTTAAGCTTTCCATGACTAACAATTTTATTTTGGTTGCCAAAGCTTCAAGCCTTCTTCTTTCTTTCTTTTAATGGCTCAACAGGCCATGGAGAGCCTAGGCTGAGATATTCGCATCAACTCATGTTGTGCGTGTTATATTTGTAAATGAATGAATGTAAGAGTTCACCCGGCAATAAAAAACAATGTGACGAAACAGACTATATGTGTCTTAGGATAGACCTAATCGGGGGCAAGGTCTTATTTAAAAAAAAGAAAAGTAAGCCATCAACTCACTTTGATAATTCAAAAATTTCAAATTTGTTTGTGTAAATTTAATTTGGTAGAACTTAATTAAATCTTTTAGAACTTCTTTTGTTATCTTCAATTATATAAAATGCCTCACGCCCACTTGACTCTCAATGGATGGTTTCCAGTCAAGTACAAAAATATTTCTGAATAGCAGTAAAAAGTTTAGATGATGATGTTTGCTTCGATTCTGTTTGACATTGCTTGGTTGAGGGCAGGCATTAAAATAAAGGGGGGTATGATTTTTTGGGTATAATTTTAAACTTTTACTTGTTTAGTGCCTTTACAATTGTTTCTTCCCTAACTTGGCAGCACTACGTGAGGTCTGAAATAAAGTACCAAAATTCGTTTTGACTAATTTCCAATTCTTGGTATGATTGAAAAGTCCTGAACTCTAATGTCAAGACGACTAGCATAAACCAACCGCAAAAATCCAAAATCAACGTGTAGTTTCGAAAGTTTTTAAATTTTAAAAATGAATATCTTCTTTTGTAAAATTGACGGTCGCGATAAGCCACTAACTTTAGAGCTATTTAGAATAAAACTTAGAAGCTGTTGTGTATGCCAAAGTCGTCGAGTATTTGTAATATATAACAGCAGTCAAATCTAATCCAAATCACCTGGTGGTGATTGACGTGGCGTAGTTGTCGAAAAACGGAAAAATAAAAATAAAAATAAAACATTTTTCCAAACGAGAATAACAAACCTCCAAGAATAAAATGTGCCTAAGATAAGCTTTTCATTTCGGCGTTTGGATTCGGGATAAAACTCTAGGTACAAATATAAATCTCTCAACTTAAATGGATTAGAAGACCTCGGTCTAGGCCCTCCATGGCGGTTGTGCCATTAAAGAAGAAGAGGAAGAAGAATCACCTGAAGATAATAAGAAGTTTTATTTTATTTAAAGAGAGTTTATCCCTAGTGGCACGATCAACTTCAAACAAATTTCGACACCGAAATTTCCAAGAATAATTACTAACAAAATCGCAGTGTCAGAGCAACACTATGTACTTAGTGTGTAGTACAAATGTACATAAAGAAGTACAATATGTGCTTAATTCGAAAATGGCCTCAAGGGGCCAAATTATGTTAATGCCAAGGCATAAAGAACGAAGATCATCTGTGTACGATCGTTTGATCAATGGATCTTCACTTGTATTTATGTATGAATTAAACATATGTGTTTAAATCTTGATCAACAGCAGCGGCGGCAGCAGCAACAGTTGCAGTAAAAACACACACAAAAAGTGATCAACGATCATCGATGAAGAAGCGATCAATGAAACCTCGATCGGAACTCTACTGAAGAAAGAGCAGAGGTACGTAAGGGAAATTATCGCCACTGAAAATTATTGCAACCGCAGCAGCAGCAACAGCAGCAGCCGTCAAGAAGCCGCGTGCTGAGCAAAAGCCAAAATGTTAATGTGCACTATTGCAATAATAACAAGAAAAAAAATGTAAGATTTTTTTGCTCTGCAAAGCATTAAATTAACCAAATTATTGGTTGCATTTGTGGTGGCTTGCTGCTGCTGTCGTTGGCATTGCTGCTGCTGTTGTTACTTTAATATCTTAGCGACATGCAATAATGCTGTTCAGTTTTCAAAGCAATTGAAATGTGCGAACATTTTTGGCATGATGCTTTCTGGCGAGATTTGCATACCAGAGAAAAGAAGATTTTAGTTTTTTTCAACAATTATATTGAATAATAAAATTTTGTGTTGTTTTTTTTTTGCTGTTTCTGAAATCTATGCTGAGCGTAAACTGTAATTTGCATTGCTTACAAGCAAAAAATGCCAAGTTTTTTTCAACAGCAACATTTTGTTTTCAAATTATTCGATCAGTTTTGGTTTGCTACCAAACATCATAACTTTTGTGTGGTGCCGAGGGGATGGCGACGAGTTTTAAGTGCCACATTCATTTGCATTAATACGAGAAAAAAGTCAATTAAAGGGGCACCAACATGTAACAGCAACAAACAAGAAAAACATAAAACAGTTGGTCAATTATTTTCAGCGACCACAAATTATTGAATTGAATGCATACAACAGACAGCATTCAGTATTGCTGCAGACGACCAGAAAGCAATTCAATCGCTGCTGCTCTTTTGCCAAAGTTAAGGATCAGATCAGTGTTGGATATTGGCATGGGCCTCCCAAACGCAGTCGTCATCATCAATCTGATCCTCCTCAGACACAAATGCCCAACTGCTACTCTTCATTAAGTTTAATAGCTTTTTTTGGTAGCCGATTATATTGTTATCTATGCATTTGTTGTTGCAACAAGCAGAGATCTTCAGTTGTCTGATTGCCTGCTGGATTGCCTGTTTGCCTGTCTGCCTTTTTACCCTATGCCTTTTACATGACGTGGAATGTGTGCACCTACCATTGATTCATACATTCATTCTTTCATTCATTCATTCATGCATTGAACTCATTCATTGATTGCCTTGTTCAATGTCGCAAATATTGTCAAATGTTCAATTCAACGATCGTTTTAGCAATCTCTCATTGTTGCTCTCTGATGCTGCTTTTTAGTTGACATTTGTTATTGTTGTGCCCTTTTTACTTACTTTCATTCTCCTAAACTTTGACTAGCTTGCATTTAATGATGATTTAACGAGGATTTAAGCGATTCACATCAAAATGTATTTCATGCACAACAATATACACAATATACTGGACTCGCAATACAAACAACGACACAAAACACACACACACACACACACACACACTCACATATATGTATAAACATATAATCATATATATAAACGCTTACAATACACGCATTTGCTAAATTGTCTGGATTAAATCATCAATGTCGCATCAAATGCTCTTGCAACATGTGCCTGTTGTTGCTATAATCCATAGCCAATGAAATGAGTGTGTGTGTGTGTGTGTGTGCCTTTGTACAAAGGACAACTTAATAATGCCACATGCACATGTGCATGTGTTTTTGTAGTGGCGCTTAGTATCACGTCTGTTCTATTTGCTCCATTTGCTTCATTTCAATTGCAAGTGACGCAGCAAAATTCTTTTCCTCCTTTATTTATATTTAGTTGCTGCGTGGCTGCTGTTGCTGCACCACTGATTGACGTATTTTTCTTTATTTGGATTTTTCAATTTTCAACAACATCATTTTTACTTTGGTCCATATGCGTCAATAATGGTCATTACACGCGAATGAAAATGTTTGTCAAAGACAAACAAAAAAAAGTATTTCCTCACACCGCAACTGAATTGAATCGGCGATAAGGACGAAGCAAGTGGAATGTTTTCCCAATGAGTTGAAGACCTGAGTGAAACGCAAATATTACCACCAACCAGAATGACGCAACATGACATAATTTAAACGTCAGCCAAGGCTTAAAAAAAAAAAACTATATCGTGTTGATTCTTTCCAACCAGAACGATATAAAAACATGGTCCACGCATGATCGGTTTCGTATATATATTTTTTTCATTTATACATTCAACACACAGGCATTGTGTTGAATGGAAGAAAGATTGATAGGTGGGAGAAAGAAGGAGGGAGAATTAATGAGGGAATGCAATCACACGGGACACCGATAAGGAGATAGATATGCGATGCCAATAAATGAAGAATGAGGAGGATAAACAGTTCATCCTGTCCCAGCTTAATTACCTTTTAGTTAGTTTTGAAATGAAAAATATTTCTAGATAATAAACTTGATATAGAAATTAGTTCCTCAGAAGTTGAAAAATAGGGGAAATACCACAAAAGTTATTTTAGAAAATTTGAAAATATTTCTTACTGAGAACCTGAATTACGGGCTCCTCTCAAAAATCACGAGCTATGGGAGTCTTCATGTTTCTTCCACTAGGGCTTGGAATATCTTCATCAGTTCCGTCCAAACTTTATTGCTTTTGCAAAATCATTAAAAAGAAAAGATGGTTCGCTCATCTTTCATGAAACTTAACTTCCCAGAAGTGATGGAGCACCGTCCACACTTTCAAGAAGAACTAAGCATACTCTTTTTGAAATTACGTGAAGAAGATTATATCAATTAGATTGATTAGATTGATTCAATTAGAAATTTATGCATTGCATAACATAAGAAATGAACCCAAAAGATTAGATATTCAAAAGATATTCTATTCGAGCTAAGTGGTGGAACGTTCAGACGACAACCACCTAGTCTCCGTTGAAAAAACTAAATACAGGGGTACGTGACTACACTTAGTCTTACCAACTGTTAGCGGCACGCGCATAACAGAAGCAACTGGCAAGGCTTCATCAAGGCGGCCAACACCTATCATCGGTTCTAGAGCCAGCTAAGTAAGTTGTAAATGTGCATGAAATATTTCACGGCTAGACAATTTCCAACTCAAGAAGACTTCTTCTCCTCCTCCCTAGTATCCGCATCCGCTTGTGCGTAAATACTTACAATGGAGATATGCACAAAAATCGTGTATTTTTTTGGCTTCTCGATTATGATCACTTCAAATGCGATAATTTTGTTTATTAACGTACCCATTCAACCAAAAGTGAGCTTCATCTTACTTTACTTTACTTTTGATGGCACAACAGCCCATGGAGGGCCTAGGCCGAGCTTTTCGCTTTTCGCATCCACTCATGTTGTGCGTGTTATATTTGTATATGAATGGAAGGGACCTACAGTTTAAAGCCGAAGTAGGTTCGCCATTGCCTGACAAAAGGTGGTGCCGTGTAGAAAAATAATTTTTTTTACTTTTTGATTTTGCCTGTGCCGAGATTCGAACCCCGGACACTCTGCGTAGCAGTCCAACGCACTACCACTACGCCACAGCGACCAAAAGTGAGCTTCATCGCTGAACAAAATTTTCTTGTGAAAGTCTCGCGAACCGAACCATTATTTTGATAATAAATTTGCACGATTTGCAAACGTTGTTCAGGAGTAAGTCTATTCATTATGAAATGGTAAACCAAACTGACCATAAATCAAGTGACAGCTGTCAAAAAGACCAACTCCGAAAAAAGTATTACCAGATTGAAAACCACACATCTAAAAAAAACACTCTTTATTTATACTTCTTCACCTTTTCTACTACTAACTATTATACTAACATTTTTCTATTGGCATTTTCACCAGTCCATTAAAATATTTTGGTTGCAAAATTTGTGTGGTCTCTCTCATTGCTTGCAAAAGGCATTCAATTTTTACAACGCTGTTGCTGTTGCTACTGCCAATGTTGCTGTTACAACTTTTGGAGCTTGGTTTCGAAAATATTATTTTGCACACACACACACATATACACACACACACATATATATATATATATATATATACACAATTTTCTATGTTGAAGTGGTATAAAATCTTCCCTTGGGACATTTAATTTGATATCTAAATTGTGGAGTGATTTTGTACGTTTTGCCTGGTTGCAAAATGCAATTTCAATTTCAGTTTCAGTTTTGACACAAATGCGTTATACTTATTTCGCCCTTTGGTCACGTTTACATAAATTTAGCAATTTAATGCATTTTAATGTTGTTTGCAGAGTGGTGCTCCAATTACATAAACATTGAAATATGAGAACTTCCACGGAGAGACAGCTTAAGTAAGGTAGGAAAATGAAATCGATTAAAAATTACATATTAATTTACATACCATATTTACAAAAATTATTAAACATTATTTTTCATGCTTCAGTTTAAAAGCTAAGAATTCTATGATACAATTTGAGAAAAGCGAAATGCAAACAGTCTCAACGCTCAGAGATACCTTAAATTAAATGCCCAGAAATCGGCAATACCGAAAATCTTCTCGACACTGAACCCAGCCAAACAAGAACTCGATGACAATTTATGATTGTTTGCTATAGCTGAAGAACTTAACAATCAACTTAATTCAAAACGTTAACATATGGTAAGCTTTATTTATGTACTCGCTGATATCATTCATTTTCTTTCTTTTCTTCAGCTCATCACTGTGGAGGGAGTGGGAGTGGAGGGAGCTGGGGGTGCGCGGCTGGCTGAAATATCATAACAGCATATAATTGGATTAGTCACAAGCGCACATCCCAAATAAACAATAAAATCATAAATGAAACGAATCGAAGTGGAAGCAACACATAAATCGTTGCTCATATAAATGCAAATTGGCTGTGGCTTTGGCAAAGGAACTACAAAAAATGGTTGTTGCTGTTGTTCTTCTGGTTGTTGATTGTGTTGTGCTGTTGCTGTTGCTGGGCTCATATCGCAAAAGGTGTATCAAAGAAGCTAAACATTGTCGCGCATTGCACTTCAAACCCAATTAACGCCATCACAAATACAAGTTAACTCGGTTAACTGAGAGCGAAAAAAAAGTGTAGCCGGATTAAAAGGACGAGGATTGGGACAAAGAAAAACAAGTGAAGTTAATATTGCTGCACTATGTTTAGTTAACAGTATCCATTGCAGAAGAAGATGAAGATGAAGACTGAAACACCTTTGGCACATTCGAGCTGCTCGTTTCTCTTCTTCTTGTTCTTCTTCTTCGTCATTTTCTTCTTTGCAATTAAGCGTGCGTTTGTCCTACTCCTCCAATGTGAGTTGCTTGGTGGTAAACTGTGCTATCAAAAATCTTTAAATTTTTCGCACTCACTCATACTCACTCACTCTCTCTCTCTCTCTCTTTCTATTTCTTTCGTTTATTAACTGCGTTGCGTTACTTTGGCTGAGTCTAAATTACTTTGGTGTGAATTAATTACATTGCTGCAATAACAGAAATGTCGATCAAAGCCCAAGTTGTTCTTGATTCTTTATTTAGTATTACTACCCTGCACAGTGGCCATCAATACTAGTAAAAATAATGTTTGGCAAACGGTGACAGTAATAATGACAATGCCCATAGGTATATTATGTAGTTCTGTGATCATTTTGAAGGCATGGTCATTCAGGAATTTTGAGGGGGTGAAACGATTGCTTAGTCTAATCCTCGTTCATACCCCGACATATTTTATATAAATTCTTGTCAATCCTAGAAAAGATTCATCGATAATGCGTTTAGTCCACAATATTGCCAAATACGTAGTAATTTAAATCAATCGATAGAAATATGGTCAATCCCCGTTCAAACATCGTGGGGCGAGTTAGATGTATGAATGACAGCATTTTGTCTGTGTCTGTTCCACCACTAGAAGATATCAACCATTAGGTTAATTTTGGTGGCGCAAATCGACGGGGAATTAAAATAAGCTGGGGTAAATTAACGGAGGTCAATTGGGGGTGTCCATAAAGAGAGTGGGGTAAGGACTAAGAGGTGTTTTATTCGAGCCACGGTGGAGGAAGACGCAGAAGAAGACGTTCTAATATCCGTTGGAAAGACCAGGTACAGGGCAACCTGACTGCATAGCAGAAGCTTTATAGACTGGCGAAGCTTTATAGAGCCGGCCAAGACCGATCATCGGTTGTAGTGCTAGCTAAGTAAGTAAGTAAGTAGATATTAGTGGCGAGCCGTGTCGTGAGACTTGTGAACGCAATCTGAACAAGAATCAGTTGAACAGTTGAACAGTGGAAGATGCGACTTCAACCAGATCAATGTAGTGCATTTTACATGAAAGAAAATAGTTCATTTATCAAATTAATGAAAAACTTCTTTGGTTTCCATTATCCTAAAGGCCCGTCTGACCACACGAAGTATGTCGTTGGTGATCGACTCAGCTGCATTTCCTAACATACTGACAACGCGCTGATTGGAGAGAATAACTCCAAATTTACTTTAACTCAATGAAACCACAATGATGGTTAATGAATTTGTCCATTAAGTTTCATGAACGAGCATGAAAACGTTGATATTGCTGCTTAATATTAAGCCATAACTTAAACAAATGGTTCTAATAAATTTTAATGAATTCGTTCGTCAATTTTCAATGAACACATTCATAGATTTTGTTTAACAACCGTTGCCAGAATAATTGTACCTTATATTTTCTTTTTTGTTAAGTAGTACGGACGATAGTACACTGGACTCTTATCTGGGAGGTTGTGGGTTTGATGCCCATCTTAGACCAGTAGATATATATACTTTTTTTTGTTGTCTCATTAAAAAGTCATCTATTATATATCCAAAGGCAGTTAACTATTCAATAAATATGTTCATTTATGAAATTATTTGTTAATTTGTACATTTTCATTGATTCTGTTTATTGAAAAAGCTGTCAAGGAAGTTTCACAACAGAGATGTGACTTAATGAATCTTTACATTAATTTTTCATTGATTTTATGTGCATATTTTTGTTCCGTCTTGTGATACTGGAGTATTGGATATTGTTTGCACTCTAATTTTGATGTAGTTGGTAGTGAGCAGGCCTGCTACGCAGAGTTCCCCAGGGATAAAATCGTGTCACATATAAAAATCAAAAAATGTAAAAACTAGTTTTCTACGCAGCCCAACCTCTTGTCAAACCTCCAAGAGTAAAATTGACAAAAGAAAAGCCTTTCGCTTTGACGTTCAGATTCGGCATAAAAGTTTACGTCACTTCAAGGTCAGTTCGGTGCAGTTTCATATTACACATCTCGAAAAATCTCCAGCCTTATTGCGAAGCATTCATGTTCATACTATCACTAGCCTATACTCTAGGCGATATTCCAAGCTTCTTAGTTTCTATTATTTACTCTGAAAAATTCCTTCAACTTATTGCATAAAATATAATCACATAAAAATCAAATTATACTACTATGCATAAAAGGATAATCCCATACGTTGCTGTTGCTGTTGCTGCTGCTGCTGCTGCATTTGCTGCACCTTAAATACAATTTAATCCTGTTAAATTTTCCATCACTTCTTTAACTGACAATGAGACGCACCTAAAAAGAAACACAAATATTGCAAATATTGTGCATTTATGTGCGAGTGAGTGTTCGAAGAATAAGATACTGAAACGATAACAACAACAACGACAACATTGCTACTCATACATACATACATACATACATACATACATACATACTAGTACATAAAAACACTTAACCTCTTAGTTACGCTTCAGAATAAGTGGTAGTAGTCAGGTCGAGAACCATGCCGAGTAATGAGCAAAAAGATATCTAGTAGATAAGTAAACACTGCGTATTTTTTATAATTATTTGAAGTTACACATGAAGCATACATACATACATACATATGTACGTATGTATGTACATAGTAAATTCTGATGACGAAGAGTGTGTGTCTAACTATTAATTAAAGACCTACCGCTCAAGGGATATACATCCATATCGAATTGCTTTATACATACATATGTACATTCTGACGTGCATACATACTCGTAGAGGATGACGCCACTGTGACGAAGCATAGAATAGAAGAGTGTGTTGTTCTTTTGATTGTTGTTGTTGTTGTTGTTGTCCTAGTGGTTGCTGCTGTTATCCAATTCCTTGACCAATTAACTTTTTAAATATACACTTGAGTGTTTACTACCAATTTGTTATGCTTAAATGGTTACAGTTAATAAATGAAAGAACGAGAGATCAAGTGAGTAAGACAGAGAGAGAGAGAGTGAGAGAACGTAAATTTTGGGTTTTACGATTTTTTTAAATTACGAAGAACGAAGTGCCTTAATCTAATATTCATAAGCATATAATCAGATTGATATAAGGAGCGTATACGAAAAAAAATTGATACCTGCATTTTTCATTATAAAGAAAAGAATATGTTATTAGATTAGGCTTAGGTTTTTTAAAAAGATTAGATAATCCACAAATTGTTATGATTTCATCTTATATATGAGACAATTCTTTAGGCGAAACAGCAGAGCAATGAAAAAAATATATTACACATTTTACATGAAAATCCTTCATGGACCCACAAAAAAGGTTGCCAACCTCATGGGTCCAGCATTGCAACGGTAAAACGAAGCATTAAAAAGCATAAAGTGCATCTTTCTGTTGAGAGAGTTAAAGGTTCAGGCTGGTTTAGTTAAAGCTCACTTGAAGAGAAATCCAAATGCATCTGTCCGCGATACTGCTTCCAAACACGAAACTTAAAAAAGTTATGTCAAAAAAATATGTCCAAAAATGCTCATATTAAATCATATAATGTGGAATAGGTTCCACATCGAAGCGAAGAAAAGGCAATTGACGCCAGAACTTGAGCCAGAAGGTTGTACGAAAAGTTCCTAACAAAATTTAAATGCTGCATCATGGATGATGAAACCGACATATGTTAAAGGTGACTTTCAGCAATTGCCTGGACATAGTCCATGTTAGAGGCCAACCAAGTCCATAAAAAGTCAAAATTTCAAACACAATTTTTGATTTGGCATTATGACATTATGCACTTGTTGAAAAGTAATTGAAACTTTTGTTACCACTGAATCCACAAATCAAGAAGTGTATATAGGCGTGTGCTGGCAAAAAAAACTTTTACCATTGCTAAGAATTCAGAATGTCCTAGTATTCTTCGCCAAGAAAGTTATGAAATAGTACATGAAAAAAGAGTCTGGGCACCAAATTGCCCAGAGTTACGTCCTATTGAGCGTTATTGGGCTGTGGTAATTCGTAACCTCAAAAAATTAAAAGGCTGGCTAAAAACGAAAGAGAATTTACAAAAAATGAAACGAAACAGTCAAAAAATTCAGCAGTTCAACTGTGCAAGAGATGATGAATGGAATTAGTGCTAAAGTTCGAAACTTTTTCAGAAAGTCAGAAAATAAATTTTTTGATTTTAGAAGTATTAAAACCAAAAACCAAAGAAAAACAAATAAATTTATTTTTGAATTGCTATTGCTGTTTCTCGGGAATCGATTTTTTCGTGTACACTCCTTACTTTAAGAGACTATAGTTTGGTAAACCGAAAATTTAAAATAATAAAAATGTGAGAGTCAAAGAACTAGCGGCTGAAGTGAAAATTATCACGACCAACTTGTTTCACTTCGATACATCAATATGTTTTTTTTAACGTTTTCTATATTTCCTCTTAGAAGCGTTCGAGAGGAAGATACTCCGTAAGATCTACGGTCCAGTATGCGTGGATGACGTGCATCGAGTAAGATGGAACGATGAGCTGTATGAGCTGTACGCATATACTGACATAGTCAAGCGTATAAAAATCCAGCGGCTTCGCTGGCTGGGTCATGTTGAGCGAATGGAAGAGAGCGCACCGGCTAGAAGGGTGTTTTATTCGAGCAACGGTGGAGGAACACGCAGAAGGAGACGTCCTAATCTCAGTTGGAAAGACCGGGTGCAGGACAACCTGACTGCACTTGGCCTTATCAACTGGCGCCAGCGCGCGCATGGCAGAGGCGACTAGCGAAGCTTTGTAGAGGCGGCCAAGACCGATTATCGGTTGTAGTGCCAGTTAAATAAGTAAGTATGTTTCCTCTTGTCCTCTGATTTCGATGCTCTTTCTATTTGACTTAATGCAATGAAAATATATATAAACAAATTTTTGGAATTTCAAAGCAGAATTCACATGCGAAAATCCTTTCGTTCTTTTAAAATATGAGAGAGGGTATTATAGAGTACAAGAACAGAAAGTGAGAACCGGTATTGTAATCGGATTTTTTTCGTACTAAGTACATATATGGAAAAATTTTTTGTATCGGGATCGGATTCATGCAGTACAAGCAAAGAAGTCGGCTCTCTCAAAGTCATCTCAAGTATACATATCCAAGCGATCCACTTCGAACAATCGAGTAATTTTCATATTAGCGAGTGAATAATTTCAGGGAAATTTACTATTATATATAAGAAAAATATATAAATCAGAGAGCGAGGTTGTACTTTTGGTTTTGGAACACAACAAATCAAAAAATATTCCAATGCAATTACAAACTAATCGTTCTTGTTGTCAACATCTACAGTTCAAATTACAATATCGATAGAAATAAATTATATACTATATGTACATATGTTCGAATTTTAAGTCGTTGGTGACTCGAAATTTTGTTTTAGTTGGTTCGTTCTTTGGCAAGTTGGAGAACTGCAGATCAACTACTTTCGCTTCCCGGCATACAATTTAACTTAATTTCTAAAACACACATTGAAACTTTCCTGTCAATAGTGAATGGTAATTAATAAAATTAAAATCATGTAACAATTTTTCATTTGCATATTTCTCAATTCTTCAACTGATTTCTACTCATGAAATGCATAGTTCCAAATAGCTTTCAAATCGTTACTATCAATCTTAATAAAGTTATTATATTCTTAACCACAAAACATATCTTCATACTCATATTTTATATGCATTCGCTTTTGTGCTGAGAAAACAAAAACATTTGCCAGACAAAAGTACAAAGTCCACATTGAAAATGCGCGAAGTAAACCAAAGTCATACAAGTACCACACTTTTTATATGTGTATTCTAAAGTGACTACGCGCGCCTGCGCAATATCAGCTTCACTTCTACTAACACTATGTGGTGCAGCATGTACCAAAAGAAAAAAAAAAAAAAGAACAAGTAACCCTTCTAGAGGCGAATATAAGCGTAGAAAGATCATGATGCATTCGTGCATGAAGACATGAAGATGCAGATGATGATTCAGCGCGAAACTACGAGTTTCTTTTCGTTCGTCCATAGTCTTCACTTTACACTGAAAAGGGAGCATATAATCCACTTTTAATTTTCATCTTTCTGGCGCTTAAAGGTGTGAGCTAAACTGCACAGCAATATGAGATTATACCTTCATACTTGTACATAGGGAACATGCAACAATATTATGGCATAGCAATTGCTTTTACTTTCAATGCATGCAACAATAACAACAACAACAACAATACAAGACTAAGACTACAAAATGCCATTACAACCTACACATGCATAGTACAGCCCACTTATGGTACCCTTAAATATGAGAGTCAAGGTATTTTTGCCCATGCAATAGTGTTCTAAGTTGACTTAGCACCTTTTTTGAGTTTTTAGTACCAACCCAATTGAATATACAAAAATCTATTTATAACCTGTTGAAATGTATCAACGATATCTCTAATTAGTATAGGAGTTATAGGAAAAAATATACTTGGCATATAAAGTAAATGAAAACATTAAGCTTGAGTAAGCTTGGGTGCTTGTCATTTAAAATTTAAAAAGTCGACTTAGAACGTTTTTATTCATACCCATCGATATATTGAAACCTGTATTTGCTTGCAGTTATTATTATAGGCACTGGTGGCGACATCCTGGGAAAATGTGTAGGTGCTAGAGAGTAAATTCTAAAAAGTAAAAAACACGAATGGAAGCTTATAAGTTTTCTGTAGACTTAAACTAAGTCAAATGGCAAAGGTTTTTGTTTTTTTTTTTTTTGTAAGCAGTTCTTTAACTATTGGCGCCAGTTAAAACGATCAAGTTTTCTACTTTTTTCTTTATATTCTTTTCTGATTATTAAGATTTTTTCACATACTACATTGAGCTTAAATAAAATAAAATAAAGTAAATGTCTGCTAAGTTTTTTGAATAATCTTCACTATTACTATTACTTACATACTGTTTAAAGTTTCATAAAAAAAGATTTCTTAAAACATGGCCTAGGGCCACCAGGGGTTGTTGTGCCATTAAAAGAAAAATAAGAAGCGTTCAGCGAAACCTTTTCAATTATTTACTACATTGCTTTTCCTACACAAGAAGTAAACGTCTCTAAGTAGTCATCGTATTTCCAAGTACTTATTACTGTTAATGCAACAAGCAATTAGTTCGCATTACTTATGGAAACAACAACATTACGAGTATCTTAGGTGCATTCTATGTTGCTTGGAATCTAAGGAGAATTTGCTGAATTATTTAATAGAGAGCATGAAAGGATATATTAATACCTACAAAATGGAAACATGAAGCAAACAAATGAAGCAAACAACATTGTGAGAGGTAAGTGAATAAATATTTAAGATGATCTACATAATACATAGATTCAATGATTAAAAGGAAAGGACAAACATTTATCAAAATAAAATTCAGGAATGGGAATTGATGTACTAGGTAGCATGGTATGTCGCCCAGGGAAAACATTTCTGTATTAAAAATTCGTAAAAATTACCGCCATTTTGTAGTCATTATTACTTACTTAGCTGGCACTACAACCGATGATCGGTCTTGGCCGTTCCTATAAAGCTGGACCATTCGCCTCTGCTCTGCGCGCCAATTGCTAAGTCCAAGTGCAGTCCGGTCACACTGTACCTGGTCTTTCCAACGGAGATTAGGACATCCCCTTCTGCGTGTTCCCCCACCGTTGCGCGAATAAAACACCCTTCTAGCCGGTGCGCTCTCTTCCATTCGCTCAACATGACCCAGCCAGCGAAGCCGCTGGAGTTTTATACGCTTGACTATGTCAGTGTCGGCGTACAGCTCATACAGCTCATCGTTCCATCTTATTCGATACACGTCATCCACGCATACTGGACCGTAGATCTTACGGAGTATCTTCCTCTCGAACACTGCTAACAGCCTCTCATCATTGACTTATAGTGTTATTTTCGTCGGTCGGGAGAGCAGTCTGCTTCTCAATTGCCTCAATTGAACCCGTAGTAGTAACACCTGTTGGCAAGAGTTAATCTCCGCTTGATCTCAAGGCTGACATTATTGTTGGTGTTTATGCTGGATCCTAGGTAAACGAAATCCTTGACGACTTGAAAAGTATAATTGACTCTTTGTTTGTTGACACAAGGTATTTCGTTTTGTCCTCGTTCACCGTAAGAGCCACTCGACGACAGTCCTTTGCAGATTTGAGAATATTGCACTGACTGCTGGCTGCTGATGTCGATGTTCGCAGCTCGTATGATTTTCTCCAGCATAAGGTTAAAGAAGTCGCATGATAGGGAGTCTCCTTGTCTCCTCTTTTGGTATCAAATGGCGCGGAGAGTTCTATTCCAATTTTTACTGTGCTTGTGGTGCCGGTCAGTGCTATTTTGCAAAGACTAATGAGTTTTGCAGGGATACCAAATCGTGCTTTCGAGGGCGACTTTATAATCGCCGAATAGATGGTGGGTGTCAATCTATTTTTCTCGATATTTACTTTTTTTTATTTGAAAATTTTACCTTAAATTCGTAATAAGCGGCTTCAAAAACCACCCCCACTCAGCCATTTTTTAGCTGCAATTAAATTGTTTGAATATTACACTTTAAATTTGTAATTAGCGGCTCCAGAAACTTCTCTGCTCAGAGTTTCATGGTAATCTGATTATTTAAAAAAAAGTTCGTTTTAGTTTTTCATTTAATTTGACCTCAAAGTCGAAACCAGCAACTCTTAAAACCACCTTTCTCAGAGTTTCCGTATTATTGACGATTTTTTTTTAATTTGAAATCGCTGTGGATCGTTTTCGCTTAACAGCCTCTAAATTCAAAAATATTTTAGATTTGAAATCCTTTTTGCCAACTTTTTAACATTTCATTATCAAGCCATGAATCAATCCATCCGTTTGAAGAGATAAGAACAGCCAAAGTTGGTTGATTAACCATGCCCTTCTTCACTTGGGTTAGTGTGAAGAGTAAGCTGCTTCCGAAAATACATTTAAAAACCAAGCAAATCTCGCGCTCGTTGTGTTTTCATTTTCCATTGAAAACTTATTCTGATAGTGAATATTTTCTATATACTCTCCTCACAATTATACATACTAATAAATTTCACTGAATGAGTGTAAAACGCAGGCGGTTAACGTATGTACATAAAATAAGAGAACATTCAATTAAGTAGTAAAATTTTGTATTTTATAAACTTGCCGCAAAATAACAAGAAGCAACCAAAACGACCACCATCATATGCCACAGCAATTTGATGCGTCGACGGTGCTGTTTCTGCAGTTGCTAGTTAGTGCATGCATTGCTTGCAATATCATTCAGCATCACTGTGAGGCAGGCACATCAAGACCACACTGCTACACACACGCACACTCACACACACAAACACACGCACACATAGATTCCATGAACTAAATTATGTGCATGTTTATTATCAAAAAGCGATGCGATGCGATGCGTTACAAAGCGATGCGTAGCGATGAGTTGCGATGCAATCCGAGGTTATTGAAGTTGATGATGATAATCAAATTGAAGTTGGCAATCAGCATCATGAGATGCCTTAATGTTTGTAGTTGGTGCTGTTTGGTGTTGCTTGCTGTTGTTTTCATTGATAGCCCGAATGCATGCATCAAAAATATAAACACCAACCGCACCACCAACTACAACAACACTGGCATACATACCTACAGCGAGTCAAAACAATTTGATTGATTTTTTGTTTTGATGCACTTGTTGTTGTTATTCAATGTTTAATATCAACAAAATGCTTCAGAAAAATAATAACAACAGCAACATAAAGCAGCAGCAGCAGCAGAAGTTGATGATCAGTTCCACCGCCACCATCACATTTCATTTCAATTGAAAAAGCATCAACAATTCGGCAGCAACAACAACAAGAACTGTTGCAAGAAATCAACAACGTTTTTTTTTTAGTTTTTCTTTTTTTCTTTCTGAAAATGCTATAAAAGTATTTTGTATACAGTTTTCGGATAAATTGATGAAATGCAATCGATTTGGTGAAGTATGTATCTGTGTATCTTTTGAATGCATAGTAAACTGTAAACTGTTGCACGATGGTAATATGCTGCTGTTGCTGCAACCAACCACCAGGCAGTCAACAACATTGTTTCGTTTACATTGGGCCACGCTTACGAAAACATGCAAAGGCAGCAATAGCGGTATCAAAATGCCCACACCAGAGCAAACCAGAAGAGGAAGAAGAAGAAGCAGACGTTGAAGCAGCTGCTACTCCTTGCTGCAGTTGTTTTTTATTTGCTGCTGCTGTTGGGCTGCTATTACTGCTGCTGCTGCTGCTGCTGCTGCTGCTGCTGTCGCTTCAACGATATACTCCGCACTTTGGTTTCTATGTATTTTGTTGTTTTTGTTGTTGTTGTTTTATTCGGTAATGTTGTTGCTGCTGTTGTTGTTAATGTAAATGTTGATGGTTGACGGTGCTGATGATACCGTCACTGTTGCTGAAGAAATTGATAAATCGAGAGGCATTACATTGTTGCCTCTGTTGCTGTTGCTCTGCTTTTGTATGTAAACAATGGAATTTTGTTTCATTGCTTGCAGGTCTGTGTTCGCTTTAACCCTTTCCGCCCCTCATCACTGCTTCCACCAATGCAACAATCAATTACTACATACTTCTCCGTCTACGTCAATTTTGTAATGTATGTGAGTGAGTGGCGTTTATTTGCATCTGCCTCAACTCATCGGCTTCAGCTTCATGTACACATGTGGAGTGTCAAGTGTTGTTGCTGTTACTGTTACAGTTGCTGCTGCTGCAACTTAATTCACTTTACGTTTTACTTCTTACATTCAATCACTTGCAGCAATATTTTATCACTGAGATTGCCTGTTTTTGCAGGAAATCGGTTTTTGATGTTTCATGCTCAAGTTTTCCTACTTAAAGTTATTTTTTTTTTTTTTACTTTTTTTGTTGCTTTGCTTTTAATCTTCATTTAGCACAAAATTCAGTAATCGATTTCAATTTAATTTTACCAGAACTGAAGATGGCGGTTCCAGTTCGAGATTAGCCCATTCGAACATCATTCTGTCAAACCCGAAAATCGTAGAATCTTTTCCTAGAAACAGCAAACAGAAACATTATAAATTTTTATTAAGAAAAAATATTTATTTTTAAAATCGTATGATTTTCAGTCATCTTCAATTTTCTTTTTATAAATTTTTAATTTTATTGTTTCTTTCTCTTACATATTTTTCTTTTTGTCTTACTGTTTTTTCTATATTTATTTAAAAACTAAAAGATCCATAAACACATTCATAAACATTTTAAATGAGCCATGAGCAAGAAACATTCTATTGTTGTTGTTGCTCTCTTTTCATCGCTGATGCAGCGAATGTTGATGATATTTAAATATTTTCAATAATTTACAAACGAAATTAAAGACACAACAACCATTAAAAACAACAACAACTATAATAAAAAAAATAAATAAAAACAACAAACAGCAAACATGAAACGGGAAAATTTAATATGTCCGCTGAAATAATAATTTAAAATCATCATAAATAAAAAAAATATACAATATATGATATAAGTATGTTCTAAAGCGACAAATTAATTAATTTATTTATTATTATATGGTGTGAGTATATATTTTATGCATATTTAATATTGTTGTTGGAATTGTTGTAGTTTACAGCTGTCGCAAAAACCCAGCGAAAAAAAAGTACATTGTTAACATAAAATCAATTTCTTTTTCATCGAACTGCTGTAATCTAGAGTAATTTGAGGTCGCTGAGCTCTTTTCCGTTTTGCTCTATCACGTGAGGTTTTTGAGATAACGGTACATGAAGTCAGAAGCACCACGTTCAGAAGACTGTACTAGCACATATCTAATTTAAGCTTGTTCTTTTCTTTCCAAACACAAACTATGGTATGCTACTTTTATCATTCTTTAGCCCATTGACAGTTTTATTCTAAGCCTTACATAAAAAAATCCTAAAAAGTGAGGTTAGGGGTTCAGATTGAGATGATTTTTGTGTTCACAAAAAATGTTTTTCTCTTTATACTAAACAACTTTTCTAAAGGCACAAAAAGGATAAAAAAGGATCAAATTAAAAATGGGCAAGTAAATTTTTTCAACATGATTTTTCAGATTTCATGTATCGGTATCTCGAAAACTGACGTGATTGAGATCACAACGGTCTTCAGATTCGATCTCAAATTACTTTAAATTATATGTAAAATCGCAAGTTCGATTGTGGCTGCTTATGAGAATAAATACAACACTGTGGCGTGGTTAAAGAATTTGGGATTGATCGGTCCCTGATCCTGGGATGTCAATTCGCAGCTAAGTGCTTACATTGCCTATGCCCATTAGAAACTGAGTAACCCGTTAAAGATTTTACTGCTAAGAGATATACAATTTTCAGACGAATCAAATCAAATAAAGGACTAGACCAAATGAATTTGAGTTAGAGTTAACATTGTCATACACTGGTCCAATTAACGGAATTGCTAAGTTTGGATATCAAATACAACAAATTTTTATCTGCGCCCATGATTCTTCTTATTAAAAAATATGCAACTCTGACGTGCATATGGTGATACTACCCCTTTATTTGGCAACCCTCATAAAAGAATTGGTTCGTTAAAAATTATTGAATTTTAAGGATTTTGGTGAAGCAAAATCCTTGGGTACTTAGGTGCAATAAGAGTAATCGAGTGGAAGTGCCCTTTTTTCGTAAATCGTTTATATAACTACAGTCTTTCCTCTACCCGCCACCAAAAAAAAACATATTATGGTGATATCAGCAACACTTCCGTGACTTCACTTTAACCTTATTGCATGCGTCGAAAGCTGTAAAGGCTAATATTACAAGATGCGAGGTCCATCTTGTACCGACATGGGTACCCAATTATTTTCAACTCTTTGGCTTTTGGCACTATGGTAACAAAACGAAACCTAGGGGTTGATCTGGTTGAAGGCAAAATTAAACAAACTAACTAACAATTAAAGAAGCTGCTGAACTGCCAGAGAATGAAGGCCACTTTCGACGCTTAAAACAGGCCAAGGCAAGTGATCTCGTTCTATAAAACTGTTTACCCTTTGGGGATAAGAGAAAGTAATGAACTCATATATCGTCCTTAGGAAATATCTTGTTATTAAGTTTATATTTATTTAACGAGTTGCATTATTAATTATGTTTTACTATCCAAATATACAAAATTAAAAAATAAAAAACAAAACTGGCCCGGATGACAGAGATTGTTCATTAGTCCAGTGCTATAACTTTATAATTGCCAAGCGATTAGATTTTACCATTTTTCTGTTTTATAGCTGTGTATATTATAAGTTTTGACTGGGCTTGGAAATGAATAAGTTTGTTTGTGCATGTGTGTGTATTTATGTGGGCCACATTCACGACTAGCTGTGATTTAAATTGTTGGCGGTGCCACTTTTATTTTTGCCACACGGTACAAATGTTTAATTACTTTTATTTTTCATTCTTCTTCCATCGCTGTCTGCCTACGTGTCTGTGTTTGTGTGTATGTGTGCGTTAATTTTGTATCTACGATGGTGTGGGTAGAATTATATTCATTTGTTGTTTTACCGTTTGCGTTTATACGCGATGTATGGTTTTTATATACCCTGTAGAGACTGGTTTGTAAACTAGTCTACTAAAATTACTAGTTTCTCAAACAGTTATACAACATCTAGTTTTTAAAGTGGTTGCACACAAAAGCAGTGATTAGGCACTTTAATAATAATATTCTGTGTAAAGATTGTGTTGTAATTCCCATTTACTTTAACTTTTTTTTATAATGCAGATTATTTTTAATGCTAATTATTTATTTATCTAATATAGAGTAATTGATTCTAATACAACAACAAACATTTTTAAATTATAGTAGGCACTAATCAAGTCTGTAGTCACAGTCAGGCTGCACTTAAGGCTCTGGAGAACGCGAGAATTACTTCAAAGATTGTCCAAGAGTGTAAGAGGAAACTTAGATCAGTCGCAAGACTGAATCAGCTCCATCTTATCTGGGTTCCTGGGCACTGTGGAGTTCCCGGGAATGAGAAAGGCGACGAGTTGGCCAACTGTGGATCAAAGAACATGCCTTTGGGACCAGAGCCAATAGTCGGGACAGTTTGGCAGGTGCCATGCATTGGATAAAATCTTATGCTAATGATTTACATAAGAGACGCTGGTCCAATCTGAACATCTGTAAAACGGCTAAGTGTTTTGTGATTTGTGCAAACAGAAAGGCAGCAGAATTCCTTTTGAAATTAGGAAGGAAGGACCTTCGTCGGATGGTGGGACTCATCACAGGACATAATCCATGGGGCCAACATCTGGCCACCATCGGCATCACCGAGGACACCTGCACATCTTGTCTGGAGGTGGTGGACAGCACAGAGCATTTCCTCTGCACATGTCCCGCCTTTGCCAGAAAGAGATTGCGCATTTTGGGTTTCGATGTCACCGGAATGAACAAAGTTCACTTTTTCCCCTTCTGCGATATTCTGAAATTTGTGAGAGAATCCGGAAAATTTGCGGAAGGCCTTTTTCAACTTTTTCCCTCTTTTTCTCCAACCCCTTACTTACTGTCATCCCTTCTTCTTTTCCAAGGCCTTAAGCACAATGGGCTACATAGCCTGAGTGCTTGAGGAACTTTCCTGCAATCGTAGGTCAGGTTCTCGGCCTTCTTCACATCCATCCATCCATCCAGGCACTAATCACGGACGGAAAAATGCCATTAATTTTTCTATTGACAACTGTTTACAAAATTGCACCAATTCGACTGGTCTACAAACCAACTAACTTTTAACTGGTTGAAGTTTCATTGGTTTACAAACTATTCCAAAAACATCTGTCAACCAATTAGTTTAAAAGATATACAAGCCTGGCAATTGACTTGTGCATGCGACAACACAATGTTAAAGAAACCAGTGTGGGACTAGTTGTGGTGTTCAGTAATCCTTAAACCAATTGCATTTCCAACAGGGTAGTTATAACAACAACAAGAAACTAATAAAAAAAAAATAACAATAAAAAAATAATATTATAAATATAAATTGTCGTATCCTCTCAATTGTCGTAAATTCTCTCATTTACCATACAAAAAACAAAAATTTAAAACATTACGACAATACGACAACTTGTGAATCAGCTAAGTGCTTAATTTCTTAATGAATATACTAAAATATTATTTATAAGTATGTGAACAAAATTATGTCATATTTTGTCTAGCATTTTCATGTGTTAAAGTCGTGCCATTATTTGTTGAAAATTTGTGGGGCAAGATCACACGTAAACAATCATTAAATTTTTTGGAATATTTATGCAGATTTATAAGATAAGAAATAACGTAAAAGTGAAAGTTACTAACAAAATACATACGTGATTCAAGCAATTATCAATTGCAAATCGGTAACGACATACAAATTTAAGTAAATTAATCTTTATTTGCAACTTTTTGATATACTGAACTTGGTTTCATTGATCATTTGCAGAAGATGCATTGATCTCCACTCAATTCCATGCAAGTAGCAATCACCGTTCACAGTTTAAATCAAGGAATGAAACCAAAAACGAAACAGTTATTTTCATCTGAAAAACAACAAAGCCTATTTAAAACACTGGAACCGGTTTAAAACGATTTTGGGAAAAATGTTCTCGATCATTGTATAGTATAAAGGGATCTGCTCTTTCCTCTTGAATTTGACGCCAGTATGAATGGCGGCGATTATAGCCGATTTTAGCGCCGCTCATCGGCCATGTTTTATCCAGAACGTCTGGCAAACACTGATTCTGTATAACTGTCTAACGATTTTCTAACCTAAAAGGTAAAGAATAAATATATTCCTCTACTTTCTAATTTTTATCGTGATAAACGTCAAATTTCAGTTCTATTGACGCAACATGTAGGCATTTATTTTGAATATTGTGCTCGAACAAAAAATAAATTTACTATGTACAATCACAAAAGACAGTGAAGAACAATGCCGCCCAGAGATACAAGTATGTAAGTTTGCAATCCTTAGAAGATTACGTATTTATTTAGTAATCAATCTCACGAGTGATTGCCAAACTTATTTTGATCACTTACCTTCAAAACAGAAACTGGAACGAAATCGAAGCCGAAACCGGAATGAATGTTGGAGCACTTGACAAAACCGAAACCGAGACCGCAACATATAAAATCCTTGGTTAAAATGTAATTGACTAATCACAAAATCAAAATCGATAAACTTGGTTTGTATTCTCCTCAACTCACCTTATTCTTCTTTAATGCCATTTCCTTCCTCTTGCGGAGCGTAGGGCCTCTGCCATTTTCTTGGATCTTATCTTTGCATTTATAGGCGTACATAGGGTTAAAAGCAATTTACATATACGATAATCATGCGGTTACGAGTTCATAATCGTTCGTGCTTCTCCAAGTATATATGGGAGCAATTTGTCGCTAGGTACCCTGTGGGTTCCACTTAACAACTTGCCTAGCAATATCGGTGTTCGATTTTCGAACCGTGTTTTCATTTCACTGCCTTGAGGAGTCTTCTTAATTCGGTAAAAAAAAATTAATTTTTCCTAACCACCCTAATCCCTTCATTTCAATTCTCCTACCCGAATGACATTTTCTGTCCAAAATATTGGGTAAGGGCACATCTTTCTAAAGAGCATATCTTGTTAAAAAGCACATCTTCATTCTGCACTAAATCTTACGGGAGACTCCACAGTTTTTACCATAACATCCATGCAAAAAAAAAACTCCCGCAGTGATGAAATACGATTAAAATTAATTTGAAAAGTGTAAACATTTTAAATGCTGCACCAATAGTAAAGTGTAAAAATAGATTGCAATTGCAAGTTCTACTAAGGAAGTTTTTATGTTGCTGCTGCTGCATTCCTTCACGCCATGCAGTCTAAATTTTCATAATAAAATTCCAGAATGTCTGTGTTGCATCCTCCAAAAAAAAAAAAAAAAAACAGAGGAAGATTTTTGATTTGTTTATAATATCAACAACAGAGTGTTGTTGAAGAAGAACAACAAGGAACAGTAGAAAACCAACAAGAACAACAATAAATTGTTGTTAGATTTCTACCACATACACCACATACCACATGAACGAGTACACAAGCACACACAAACACACACACACCGCCAGACACATGAGCCGCCCTCCCGATATCACGAGCTCATAAAATGCAACATCATAAACAATTGCAAACAAATCATAAAATTTTTTCTTCATCTTCTTCTTCTTCTTCTTCTGCTGCTGCTGCTTTCGTCTTGCTGTTAGTGTTGCTCTTGTAAATAAACAAATAATGCTGCAAGAGTTTTCAAAATAGAAAAACATACTGTATAAAATTTACATAATTTACTTTCCTTTACTCTACTCACTTTATTTGGCTGCATACGACTAAATAAAATTCCACTGGCAAAGAATCTATAAATATTGATTTTGTTTTTCTGCTTCTTTTTTCTTGGATACATTTTTTTTTTTAAATGTCGTTTTGGAACTAGCTCTGATATATATTTGATTTTGTTAAAATAATATTTTTCATTTGGCCTGACACCTACAAGAATTTGCACCTTTGTCGCCGCATATTAATTAAGTAAAGTTTCTTCTACTGTAGACACAAAGGCATACACACACGACCGCACACAATCACACATACACAAAAAATTTATAAAAAAGCTAAAAAAAAATAAATAAAAATGAAACCCGTTTAAAAGTGGAAAAGAATATTAAAATGAAAATACTTCATGTAGGCTTTTTTTTATCATTCAATATAATGCAGCAATATATTGAATAATGTGAAGCCTCCGAAGTATGTATGGTAAGTAGTATGTGGTAGCAGAGACCTTGACTCTTCTGGTCATAAAGCATGAATGGAATCAAGCATCAAACAAAACGAAAATGTCGTAGGCTAAAACATGTCACCTTATTTGAGAGAGCAAGCCAGCGAGCTAGCGAGCAAGTGGCCAAACTAATTTTCTATGTATAAAATATATGGTATAAGTATTTTCTAGTTGCTGCTGCTGTTGTTGTTGTTGTTGTTGTTGTTATGTTGTATCATACGTAAGCAAGTAAGTATTTAATAAACAATTTGCATAAAATATGCTATTTCTATTTTCTGCTGTTGACAAATTTGGAAATTACAGAAAACAAAATGTTGGCAATACGAGTACATAAAATTTATATGGAAGCTAGCCAGGTGTGCCAAGTATGGAGTGATTAGAATACAATTTATGTGATGTGTGTGTGCGAGGAAACTGGAAGCTATATGTCATGCCATTAAGGCCATAAATGAAGTGTCTCTTTGTATGAGGGAAGGGAACTAGTGGGCATGTATTTGGTTTGTCATTTGCTTAAATTGATCTAGAAATTATTGTTTTTAATATTGAATGAATTGAATTATTAATGGAAATGTTATGGCATTACATTTTATAGTGAACAAAATTTGGAAAAAAAACTCTAAGCAGAAAGCAAAAAAAAAAAAACACAAAATAGAATCAGAAATGAAAGCAGGTATTCCCCAAAATTGTATTTTTGCTGCTGATTGCTACAAAATCAGCTGTTTCTTGATGTGTTTTTATTTTTGGTTTTTTGTTGAGTGCAACCCTTTTGTGGGCAAAAGGGTGGTTTTTTGTGTATTTCAAAGTTTTTGAATGTTGATAAATTGATAGGGCGATCATGTCTTCGAGGAAATTCCTTTCGTTAAAGGAAAGATCTGAAATTGTTGAAAAAATGGGAAGGAACATTGATGGGAGGAAGAAGGGGGGAGAATGAATGAGTGAGTGCAATCACTTCGTCTACTTGCTCATTTCGTTGTTACTGTATTAATTTTAGAAAACCTATACTTAAATCGATATTGAAAAATAGAATGCAATCGAAGACGACGAACTGATTCAATTTGAGAAAGATGCCGAGAATATTGCAGAATCTGATGATGACTGCCGAGTCGAAATACAGATCACAATCCTGTGAAAGCTATTGTAGCTAGCTAAAGCATAGGCCGGGGCCAACATTACAGACTATGCTGGTTTACTAGCACTGCGTAGTCTACGCGAAAAAGCGGTCCATAAGTCAATTTCTGAACGCAAGAAGCATACATCTATTCGGGAATTCTTCCAGTAAGCATACACACCATATGTGGTACATTTATATTTTCCTGCAAATTTTTTCTGTTGTACATGTGTACATACACATTGTTTATTTTGAGCAAATAAAATGAGTTATTGAACAAAAAATGTCAACCTTGATATAGTGAACAACCTGGATACTGTGAACAGTCCTTGCAATAATTAGTTCACTATATCCCAGACATGACTAAAGGTTCTCAAAATTATTTTGGTTTTTCGAAATGGACATGAAACTGTTCTCAAATCTGAGAACTGAAAAATCCAGAGAAAATCTGTTTGATTACTTGTACAATATATATATAAAAATTTCATAATTTTAAAATCGAATCACCAATTGATCGCATATCGATTAAACGAAGCTGATGTATGTATGTCAGAGACTTTCAGGTGAAAACTTTGGAATCACACAAGATTATTGGATTTCTTATTTCCAACCATAATTTCGCATAAAAATTAAGTTATAAATCAAATTAACTAAATTAGTTAAGTAGAACGTTCATTTACCAAAGAATTGCACAAGAAAATCTAAAAATACCACCCGATTTCATTTCATCCGAAACGAAACAAAACGGAAAAAGCTTCAAGAAATGTCTGCATTCGAAAAGATAATATAATATACGAGGGTAGATCAATAAGTACCCGTGTTAGGAATGAAGAGGCAAATTATTCACAAATTTGTTTTCTATTTTTCAACGTAATCTCCTCTTAGTACAATACACTTTTCCCAACGTTTCCGCCATTTCTTTATCCGCTCGAAAAAATACGATTTGTCAAACTCTTGAAAATACGCTTCAGTCTCGACGATAACCTCCTCGTTTGAGCTGAATTTTTTCCCCCGAGCCACGTTTTCATGTTGGGGAACAGAAAGAAAACACAGGGAGCCAAGTTGGGCGAGTACGGTGGGTGCGGCAGCAATTCGTAGTTCAATTCCTGCTATTTACCCCGCGACAATTCCGTATCCGCTTGTTGTCCACCGTAAGCAATCGCGGCACCCATCGGGCCGACACCTTTCTCATGCTTAACCTAACATGTAAACTAATAATTACCGTTCCGTACGACACTCTTACGGTCTCTGTCACTTCGCGCACTTTCGTTCGGCGTTCAGCGAGAATCATGTCGTGAACATTTTCAACGATTTCCTCGGCAACCACGTCTGCCGAGCGGCCTGGGTGCTCATCATCAAAAACAGATGTACGACCACGTTTAAATTCGTTGAACCAATATTTTACGGTTATCGTCGATGGTGAAGGGTCCCCATGGACAGCATCCAACATCGTTTTTATTTCTTCGCATGTTTTTTTCATCCAAAAATAAAAATCGATTTTATCGTGAAACACGAAACACGTGTGATACTAATGGCTGCCAAATAAAAACTATGAATCAGTTTGAAATTTAGTGTGGTGTCGTGTGACAGATGGCAGTACACGACGGTAATGCCAACTTCCCTCAGCAACGCCACCTGTCTTCACACACGGGTACTTATTGATCTACCCTCGTAATAAGTATATTACATATCATTTCAGGCAATATATTGTACAAAAATAGATTAATTTTAAAATAGCTGCACAGATAAGTTTTACGAGTACTTTTTACGAGGCGCATAGCAACTTAATCCAACCATCAAAAGAAAAAGAATGACACAGAATCACATACATGAAAACATACACTCGTATTGATGGTAAGTAATAAATTAATTGTGTTAATGATAATTTTTTTATTAATTTTTTTCTATAAATTTACACACTTAGTCAAAGAAAATAGAAAATCCTAAAAAAAACAACAAATGAAGACATTATTTTAATGGCCTTAAGAGACAATAAACCACACTTGATGGCTCGTTGTTCAATTGTTTGTAGGCAAGATGATCACTCTCATTTCTTCTCTGTTGGTTCGTTTGTTCTTCTTCTACTCTCTCTCTCTCTATTTTCATGGTGATCATCATTGATTTTTCGAAGAGCTTGTAAATTCTTGTGTAGGCGTATATCAGACCAGCAGCAGTCAGAGCAAATCTCAATATCCATTTTGACGATTGATCGTGGCACATTGAAGCTCCACGGATTTGCCTGCATGGTATCTTACCATACATACTCGCATCTATAGGTATATTTAGCGTATGAGTATGTAACACCCAATTGGAAAAGTGTCTAAAGATTGCTGTTGGAATGAATTGTTATTGGAATAGAAAAGTATAAAATATTTATAGAAATGTAGTGCCAATATTGCCTGGAAGAGGAAGAGCAAGCAGAACAATTGCTCTTTAAGCATAAGTCCTTTACGATTTTTAGAGAGTCATCAGGGTTCTTCAAAAGGGGCTTCGCCATTATTGCCTGGAAGAGGAAGAGCAGGTACAACATTTTCTCTTTGAGCTTGAGTCCTTTACAACTATTAGAGAGTCATCAGGGTTCTTTAAAAGGGCCTTGAATCAAAAGAATACTCGTATATCGAACGCCTCACTAAAGAATGTCATAGGTTTCAATGGAAATGAAGATTTACTTACGAACAATTTTGAATTTCCAATTGGGATGATTTAATTTAACAATATTTTTTGTTTTCGTTGTTTGGCTTGCTATTGTTGCTGATGTTGTCTTTTAAATACCTCAACTCATCAACGCGGGAAATTTACGAGCAATGTCGGCATTCATTCGTTTCAGACTCACTGCTATTCTCGAACGTCGCGCCATCGAAGCGTGTTTTTCGTTCCTTCCGTTCTCCGTTCTCCTTCGAGCGCTTGTTCTTTTTTCGTTTCAGTGACAATTCACTTTGGTCTACTATAAATTCGTTAAGCTTTCTGTCAAAACTGTCTGGTCGGTGTGTGTGTGTGTGTGTGTGTGTGTGTGTGTGTGTATGTGTATGTGTATGTGTGTATGTATTCAACAAATGAAAATTTGTGGTGTGGTGCTTTAAGAGACTTTATGGCTGCGCCTAGATCTTCCTCTCCTTATACGCGGTTATGTGTGAATGTGTGTGTGTGTGTTTGTATGTATGCTTGTCGGCTATTGTCGCCAGCTGTCAGTTTTGTCGCCGTCCGTCGCCATGTGCGGCACCGATCCATAGAATATCATCAACATCATCGTGATCATGTTGATCATCATAATCACGGTGGGCTGTGCCATATCGCACAGATTTTTCTTTCTTTTGTTCTTTTATCTGTTATATTGTTGCTGTGCGGCTTGCTAATGATCGCTCCCAGTGAACGGGAATGGGTTGAGCTGTTTTTCGACACATTAATTTGACGGCGATTACTTGTATTGGTGTTCATTTTCACATAATACCCGCTGATTGGTATTTGTTGTTGCTACGATACACGTGCACATATAATATATTATATTAGGTTGATTGATATATTTCCGAATATATATTTTGATTTTCTGATGTTTTGTGTGGTGTTAGTTGTGGCAGGCCGGTGTAGTCAATTCATTAATTTCTTCAAAAAATATGTATACTGTTGAAGCTTATTTTCTTTGCGGTGGATTATTAAGAATTAGTTTTTTTTCCGGAAAAATATTAGATTTGGAAGATATATTGTTTGCATGTTTTCCCTTTGATTGTCGGTTCGGTGTACTGACACAATTTCATTATAAAGGAAGTGATAGTTTAAAGTTTTTCAACACATTCGAAGGCTCTGACAGGCATTACTCGTATTTGGCCTTAACTATAAATAAGCTTTAAGTTAATATTTTTTGGTAGGTTATACAACTTTACTCTGCACTGCATTATAATTTCCTAAATTACGAATTCGGGCATTTAGTTTTCACAGCTAAGCTATAATGTTTTCAAGAAATCAGTTCAGATAGTATCAGGAATGATACTGTACTGGGGTACTGTATACGAGTCGGCTTTTTATCTCGATTTCTGAGATTTCATTAATATTTTGGAGAAATGGTTTGCAAAAGAGCGAAGCCTTCCTCTTGCCAAACTGGTAGCTACGACAGGAAGTATTGATTGGAAGATAAATATTTGGATATAATTTTTGACATCATATCTACACTGTATTGATTTAGTAAATTTTTAAAGAAATGTAAATGATTTAAAAAATGTTCTCTGAGCATAAAATTGAATGCAGGAAACGTTATTTGCTTGTGTACGATTTAAGATTTTTTGTGGTTGAATATTTAAGAGTATAGTCCTATCTTCTATGATTACAAACATGAGAGAAGGAGGAGGTGGTGGAGTGGGTGGTAGGGGGCTGGGGGGAGGGGGAGGTAGGTGGTACCGAAGAAGGCATAATGACCTAGATCTAGTTCAGGTACTCGTTGAAGATGCCCATCTCGACGGGCCTTTATCTTCATCTACTCATTAACAGCTGGTAAGGGGTATGGTCTACGGGGTACGGGTTAAGGATTACGGAGTTCTGAGTACTGGGTACGGCGTACTGGGTATGGGGCTGGGGTACAGGGTACGAGGTACGGAGTACGGCGTACTGGGTACGGGGCACTTGGTACGGAGTATGGGGTACTGGGTACAGAGTACAGCGTACTGGGTACGGAGTACTGGGTACGGAGTATGGGGTACGGGGTACGGAGTACGGGGTACGGAGTACTGGGTACGGGGTACTGGCTGCGGGGTACGTGGTACGTGGTACAGAGTACTGGGAACGGAGTATGTGGTGCGGGTACGGGGTCCGGGTTAATGGGTACAGGGCACGGGGTACCGAGTATGGGATACGGGGCAAGCAATAGTAAGTAAGTAGTCGGGATAAGGTGTAGTGCGAGAAAGGTTAGGCGTAGGTAGAGAGGCGTAAGGGGAGATTAGTATGAAGAGTGATGAGAGAGGTGGGAGGTGAGGGATAAGATTGTCAGTTTCATTTGTAGAGTTATTTTCCATATTGTATTTATAATTTAGAATGTAACAATTGTGGATATACTTACATTATATTTTGCACGATTACAATAAGTCCCCTTTTTAGGTTTGGATGTACCTTATTTTATCTTCTTGCTCGTGGCTTTTTTACAAAAGTTAAGAATTTAAGGTTTAAAAATCTGGAAAATTTTTTTGTGAATAGTAGAGCCTTGCTTATCAATTGCAAATCATATGGTAGAGAGCTCCAGAGGCCAATAGAGAAGATATAAAATTGTCGTTCAGATGTTAAGCAAGTAAGCCTTGCTGCATATTCTCCCACCTTCCAGTGGACTGTGAGAACAACGGCAATGCGTGAGATATTGGGGCAAGGACTCTCTATCAGTTGTTTTGTCCTGAGGTCATTATATTCTGGCCACGTTTCCCTAGACGTGCCGCAGGCAGTCAGTCGTTTCCCTTCTGTCCGGCTATAGTGAGGTAGTGAGAAGTAAAAGTGGCCTTAACACTGCTAAACGGAATTTCGCTGTCGCGATGTCAAGGACCGAACCCAACCTAGCTAGCTCGTCTGCCCTTTCATTGGCCTCGATATTCCTATGGCCATATGGAACCCATATTAAAGTAATTTCTATCCCTGGACCAAGTAAAGCGAGATCTTCCTTAGTAACGAATCTTCTCCGGAACCATAAAAGCTATCGAGCTGAGATTTACACCGCAGGTTTGGTTCAAGCTCTTCTGGGTATTTGTTTTTTTTGTTTGTTTTAATTTGGACCCTGTAGGTGGCACAGGCGTCGAGATATTTTGAAAAACTTTATGTATAATCCAATTTGACTCATATTCAGAATACATATGTATATACATATGTGTTAGTCACATGGAAATAAATATTTTAACAAAAAATTAACCCGGTAGGTGGCGCTAGTGTATTTTGAAACACTTTAATTATGGTCTGATTTGATTTGGATTATATTCAAAATATTTTTTATTTATGGAAAATATTGTTATGCTCAAAATATTATCATAATTATGATTGGTTATGTAAGTGAATGGGTTATTTTAGCCCCAACAAATTTTGATGTGGATGAGATCAATGTTATTATTTAGGACATGATTGATTCGGAAACGTCTGATTCTGTCCGGTCTACCGCTACATTTATTAAAATTGCAAGTTGGTTCTCAAATAATTTTGCTATGTAATCTCAACGCTCCGAGACTATGTAATGGAGCCAAGTTGGTTGAAAGAAATAATGCCAAATGTCATTGAGACCACAATTCTTAAAGGGAAATTGAAAGGAGAATATGTTTTGCTTCCAAGAATTGCTATAATTACAACCGGCGCGTCGATAAAGCTCAAATGATTGTAATGTTCCGATTAAACAAACCTCAAGGACAAACATTTTTCTTTTATTGATAATTTCAACCCATGAATGCAGAGCATTGTGTTAAATGAAAGGAAGATTGATAGGTGGGAGGAAGAAGGTGGGAGAATGAGAGAGGGAATGCAATCACACAGGACACCGATGAAGAGATAGACACAGCCATTGTGGCAAATGTTATGCCTTTACCACAATAAACTTCAGTTTATCAGCTTTTAAAAGCTTTTCATAGCCTTTCATTGCGGTTTGATATGTGGTTTGAACAAAAATTATTATTCATTCCTTTACGTTACAATGAAAATTTATTTTGATTTTTACCTGTTTTTAATTAATTGTAAAAAATACACAAAGGTTTTTAAAACATAAAGACCTAACCAAAATAAAAATTTCTTTGAAGTCGAAACAAAGTTGCCGGGTCCGGCTAGTTTAATTATAAAAATGTTCTTCTTTTCAGCTTACATATTTTCTCCTTTCTGTTTTTAGTCGCTGTGAGGTCGCTGTGGCGTAGTGGTAGTGCGTTGGACTGCTACGCAGAGTGTCCGGGGTTCGAATATCGGCACAGGTAAAATCAAAAAAAGGAAAAACCATAATTTTTCTATACGGCACCACCTCTTGACAGGCAATGGCAAACCTACAAGAGTAAAAATTTCTATGAAAAGCTTTTCAATTCGCCGTTCGGATTCGGCATTAAACTGTAGGTCCCTTCCATTCATGTACAAATATAACACGTATAACATGAATGGATGTTAAAAAGCTCGGCCTAGGCCCTCCATGGGCTGATGTGCCATTAAAAGTAAGTAAGTAAGTAATCGGCGATTCCAATTTCAGCTTATCAAAAAATTTCGAATTTCGATCCGATTACTTTAGATCTCTGCCCATTGTTTTGTTTTCGTCCCACACTCAACAGCGATAGGTACGAAAAAATGTCGTCGCAATTTTTTTACGGCAATATTAATTTCAGAAATTTTGTAAAACCCTGTTATTTTTCAACTGACGAGAACGAATAGGATCGGTAATGAACCAAATTATAAAATCAAACTAATTTCGAACAATTTTATTATGGATTTTAATTTGGAAGAAAATTATTTCCGAATTCAGCAAGTTCATCTTGTCAGAGTATATATAATGTATTTACAGGGCGGCAATTAATAAGTTTGTACAACTTCAATCGCGCTATAGAAAAAGTATTGTAATTTTTATGCAATTTTTTTTCATTCTTGTATAATTCCACGAGAGTGCATCTGATTTAATTTTTGTGTACTCTAGATTTCACTAAGTCAGCTATTATAGAATTGAACAAGTTAGTCAAACGCAATTGTGAGATTGAGCGGAAGCGTCGCATTGCTCGTTCCTTGGTTTCTCGTGGAGTTAAACGGTTTAAGAAGGTGGGTCATGAAGATGATCGTCAAGAGAGAGACCCTCCGTCAATACTACCAGGAATCGCAAAAACGTTTAAAAACGGGTACAGCGTAATTCAACGTTTTCCACGAGAAAAGTTGCTCCCGAAAAAAACTCAACTCATAGCAAAAATCGAACTAAGACTTAATGCTTAGAAGATCCAAATGTCAATTACTTACAGGTGAAAACAAGCGCGTACGACTCTAAAAAGTCGTCTTCACAGATGGAAAGCTTTTTTGCGCAAATGGCACGACACCCTTGATTTTTGTGGAACAAGGAGTCAAAATCATACCAAGAAGTGTAACGCTTTGAGATTTTGGAGACAGTGCTATTCCCCTTGCCCCGACAGCACTTTGTCGATAATTATTGGACGTTCTAGCAAGACTCTGCACCAGCTCACAGAACCATAACGATATTTGCTGATTTTACCACTTCTCAAGAATGGCCACCATATTCGCCTGATCTCAATTCAATGGATTACAGCTTATAGTGCATTTTAGAGGCCAGGGTCTGTGCTAAATGTCATACAAATTTGCAGTCCCCGAAAAGGTAGTTGCGTCGTGAATGGGATCGAATAACGGTGGAGCAGCTGCGGCTCATAGTCACAAATTTTTCCAAGCGTTTGAAGCTGTGTATTCGTGCCAATGGTGGCCACTTCGAAACCGTTTTTCACTTCGCCATTCGGATTCGGCATTAAACTGTAAGTCCCTTCCATTCATGTAGAAATATAACACGCACAACATGAGTGGATGCGAAAAGCTCGGCCTAGGCCCTCCATGGGCTGTTGTGCCATTAAAAGTAAAGTAAATTAAATATTTGATGTCCAAAACTGTTGTATACAAACAACACTTATTAATAGCCACCCTGTACATGAACAGGCTTTATGAAATACATTGCAAATAAATTTTTTTTGATTTTTAAATTAATAAATTTTAAGTATAATTAATTACAGAAGCTGTAGGCTGCAGGCGAGATTCTATAAAGGAATTTTCCATTTAAGCACGTGGAAATTATTGGATTATTGACATAATCAGATTCTTATGGGCTCTATCAAGCGTGATGTTTTTGGCGTTGACAAAATTCAGTCAACGACTTCTTCTTCCTTCTTTCTTTTAATGACACAACAGCCCTTGGAGGGCATATGCCGAGATTTTCGCATTCAGTCAATGACTACTAAGTAGTATTAAAAATGCAAAGACCATTCTGAATTCTGAATTGTGCACCAAAATTTGTCGTTAAATTCTATGGCAAATATCCAAGTGCATAGCTTAGGCGCGGTCAACTCTCTTTTTCTTCACATTACCATTGAAGCTGTTCACTGGTAATCGAAACCATACTCTGTGCCCCGCGTAGGGCGACAAATATCACTTTACTAATTAATTGCAATAAAAATTTGAATATGAATTTATGTAAATTCAATTGAAATTCAATATTAATGCATTTTAAAAAGCAAAAATTATAGCATTAAAAAATAATAAAATATTAGATTTATGCAAATTGAAGATGTTCCATAAACAATTTCAAGCACATGAATGCGCGACGAAGCACACACAAAAATTTCGCTTAATAAGTAACTAAACATTTAACTGTAATGTTGTGACTGGTCACGTTGAAGACTGGTCAAATGAGAAGATTCTGGTGTCAGGTTTTATTTCACCATTTAATTTTACGGTATAACTGAAGCTCAACGCTCAGTCGCTGGCTTAGATGAAATTTAACCACATGTTAATAACGTTATTTGTTTTAGTTAGCGTCACCTAAACCGCTTTAGAATAATTCTTTTAAGTACCTATATTTTCCATTTAAGCAGTTCTGTTGTGCGTGAATAGACGCGCGCCCACCCAGATGCCAAATAAAGAGAAACTCACACACACACACACACACATGCACACATGTTCACATGCACATACTCATACACATACAAACATACTCGTATACCGTGGAATAATGTCACTAACTAATATAAGGTCGAAGGTGTTGGCTCAAGGGCCCGCATTAGTTAGCAGTTGTAGGAATGTATAGAATGGACATAGAGGCTCTTTCCAACTGACACTTTTAAGCTTTCTATTTATGGTGAGAAAAGAGTGTGTGGTATGGCGTAGTATGGTATTCTGCTAAGCCAAGCCAAGTCAAGCCAGAAAGCGCGACCAGTCCAGAACGGGCAAGGTAAGCTATCGGCCCAAGCGTTTCGCTTGAAGCTAATTTAGTTGTCAATGGTGAAGCAGACGCAATAAAGTGACAAAAAATATATATAAGTAATCGTTATGGATGCAAGTAGTAAAGTTAGTAGAGAGTACACAAAAAGTAAAACTACAAATGGCAGCTTAACTCTTAACTGTGTATGTGTCTTCTACCAATTTTGGGCAATTTAATGGACGACTGCTGTTATGATTTTCCGTTTGTAAAGGCTGTGCTTTAGTAGTGTTGTTATTAAGATTAGAAAAAATTTAGTATTTTTTTGGTTCTGCTTTTGTAACTAAAAAGATTTTTAATATTATTTTGGTTGGTATTGTTGTGGCACAATTTTCTCGCCCAGGTTGACATTTCATATGAGGCCTTTCTTTTCCTTTTATTGTTAGTTATTTTTTTTGTTTTGATATAACATTTTGTTTTGTTGATTGGAATCTTTTATCTGTTTTTTTTTTTGTTGTTCTTTAAGCTTTACATAAAACCATAAAAGTCAATTCATGTTAGTGGCACATCACAAAGCAAAAAGCGTTTATTAATTTAAATGAGCTGGGCGGAAGGGGACAATAGCGGCAAATCACTGCACGAAAGGTTCTAATGGTTGTGTGGCGTGTGTGGTATTGCATGCGGTGCACTCCATGGCATCGTCGTTGGAAAATTACGTTAGTTTACATGGTGAAATTTTATAAAATTAAGATTGGAAATAAGTGATAAATAACGAATGCGAATGCGCACATATTCTGAGAGTGTCATGAAAATATGAAAACTAGCTGGAGTTAGTAACTGACTGACGTTATGAAGTAGGGACATTAATACTCTTAAACACATTTGATGTTATAAAATTAAAAATAATTAATTTTTATGCACCAATTTTTTAGAATATGTAATTTTATTGATATATATTGTATACAAAAAGTAATTACTTTATTATTCGAAATGCCCGCCTTTGGCCTTCACGCACGCCTTAAGTCGCACTGGCCAATCATCGATAGCTGCACGCACCTCGTGCATTGGGAAAGAGCTGACAGCACGCATCAAAGCAGTTTTCAGGGAATCAATGTTGGGGTATCTTTTGTGGCAAACCATGTCCTCTAAAACTGTCCATAATTTGTAATCAAATCGGTTCAGATCAGGGCTGCCAGACAGACGGCCGTTCTTCAGAGCAAATGAAAGCTTTCAAATTGTTTTGAAGCCATGTCTGGGTTGTCTAAATCTTATGGGCTGGCGCAGAATCCTGCTGGAAGGTCCACGGCTGGTTTTGGAACAGGGAATGGTTAAGTGGCTTCACAACAGCTTCCAAAACGGTTTTTTGGTAAACTTTGGCCGAAATTTTGACCCCTTGTTCGCGCAGAAATGCAAGTCAGTGACCCCATCGTAAGAGACACTCCACCAAACCATGCCTGAAGCTGGGTGATGACCCTTTTCGACCCGTGAGATCAGTTCAGATGCTTCCTATCATTTTGCTTGTTAAATTTTTCATGCACGGTAAAAAATTGTTCATCCGTAAACAAGATTTTTCTGTGCAAGTTATCAGCGTGCTTCTCCAAAAGACGTTTGGATTTTTCTACATTCATTCTTTTTTAACTTAATAGCTTTTTCAGTACGCAGGTTTTGCATCTGAAGTCCGATGGATAACAATCTTTTTCTTAGCTGAACCGATACCGATGATCAGCTATCAGAAAAGGTTTGCCCGAAACCGATACCGGTTGAGTGGCAAGTAGGCGTGATTATTGCCCAATGACCACGCATCAGATATTTTTGAAGTTATTTCAACTGTGTACACCCAATTTGGTGCCATTTGTTTCACTATTTCCTTTGATATTTCACTTGTAGGGCTTTGCCCTATGCTGAACATTTTCAGAACTGAAGTTGTTTAAGAGACTATTTCAAGGATGTATATCGAATTCAAGTAACTTTAATCTTCAAATCAAGTAACTTCACTCACGTTAATGCAAGCATCTTAAGTGGGCGATTACAAAAGTCCCCATTATGGCGAGTCCCGGAGCGCATTTCGAAATCCCGGGATTTCGGATTTCAGAAATTCTAATCACGGACTTTTCGGGATCTCAAATTTTATACATGGAACAACTTAAAAAAGAAAGAACAAAAAATATTAATGCTGTACTTGATTTACTTTTCCCTAAATCAAAAGCACAATTTTAAATAGAAAATCACATTTGTTCAGTCTTTTGTATACGTGGATTTACCAGCATGTTCATACGAGTGTGTTAGGATTACTGTAAAACATAATAAGCCACAAAGTAAAATAGTCGAGATAATTGCATTTGATATTTCAAAATAAATATAAGGTATGAAAAATACCGCATTTGTGAAGGAAAACTCAGACCAGCTGAAATATTTTATATATCTGTGACATGAAAACGGATAAGCTTAAGTCGACGTATAATCTGAGGACCTTCGTCGGGACTCAATGACATGAGTGTTGATGCAATTATTGGCTCTAATGGACTCATTTTCCATTCCTGCTGTCTCTCTGCATTAGTCTTTGCAAGTTGTTTTTCAATGAAATTCGAATTCTGTTGTGCCTCAAGTTGCTTGCGAAGTCTACACTATGGTGCTGGATTTTGGGCTTTTTATTCACGATAGCAAAATCTTAATTTTGTTGGGTCTCCATTTTTCGACAAATTCAACATTCTCGCTGTCTCTCAGCCGCAGGTTTTGCTGGAGATTTTATAGTAACACAATCGCCATTTTCTTTTGCATCGCATTTGTTTTTTTAGTCTTTTAGCTCTAGAAATTTCTAACGGTTTTTGTTTAATATATATAATTTTTGTTGGAAATGTCAAATTTTACTTGAAACTGATTCTTACGCGAATCAGCGCCCTCCATCAATCGATAGGGTAGAGGGCTCCGCTATTGATTGATAGAAAGATAGAGGGCACCTCTATCGATTGATAAAGGGCGCATTGTGGATGCCTATATGCTGCCATTATTTATGTACTTCATACTTAATTGATAGAGGACGCTGCTCTTCATTTCCGTGAAAATTTTCGCTGCGGCGATCATCTTTTACCCCCTAGTAAATATAAAAACGATTCTAAAGAAGTAAACTTCAATTATTTTGCTATATAACAAGTTATATGTTAATATTATTACAATTTGGCAATTAAAATCAAAAATTAAAAATAAAAACTTTAATTTGATTTCAAAAATTAAAAAAAATTTTTACTCAATGTTAAATGTTTCTAATAAAATTTTTATTCGGGTTTTCCATTAAAATTAGCCAAAAATGTGATTACAAAAAATATAATATTTATATATTGTTTTAAATATTTTAGTTAGGCCTTTTACATACATTAAGGTAACGATACTTATGTGAGATTTCGTGAAATGAAACAGAATAATAATATGTAAAAAGTCATTATTGCATTATGAACGAATAAGAATAAAGATTAAAAAGGCTTCTTATTTTATGATAAACATTTAAGAAGCGAATCCCGGGATCCTGTAGCTCCAATTATGACATTTCGGTACAGGAAAATGATAACGGGTTTCCGGGATCCCATGAGGCCGCTCCTTAATGGCGATGTTTCTCTATTGAATATGATACCACAAAAAATCCCCAAACACAAAATCACCAACTTTAAGAAAAATCCCCAAACTCATAATCCTCAGATCCAAAATCCTCAAAACCAAATTCCCCAAAATCGAAAATCCCCGAAATCAAAATCCCCAAGTTCAAAATCAACACTCAAAATCAACGGAAATAATCAACACCAATGCAATTAGCCATCGAAATATTAAAAAAAAATTATTGAAAACTTTTCGATACAAAAAAAAATATAATTGCAATCTAAATCGCATAATTTCTAATTAAAATTGTGAAATATTAAGCGATGTTTTTATAAAGTAACGTCTTTTGTCTGATTCCAAACGGTTTTTGATATTTTTTTTTTATATTTCTAAGAAGTTTCAAATTTTATTTCTTTTGTGGGTATTGGAAACTGGTGGTGTCGAATATTTTCCAAAATGGTTTTTTATCAAAAACATTGATTTCCCCAAGTCAAAAATAATTTCATGCAGAACGTAGTTCTTTTACGATAACAACTTTAAGCCTGCGTTGCCCAACCTCAATCGAGTTTTAACTGAGCGAAAATTTATAACAATTATAAATAACCCCTTGAGTTGTTTTTTCTTTTTATCTAGTTTTGCTTAAACCAAAGCCTATTTTTTCCAAGGTATGTATATGAAATGTTTTGATAAATCCAAATAAAATTTTTTTGAATGTTGTATTGATTTCCTTTTCTTTACCCACACACTCGATTTTTAAGTGTTTCAATAAATAAAATTTGTTTGGAATTTGAAAACAAAGCTAAACCCCAACTACCTATTTTATCTAAGAAATCGCCTCAATCATAATCTAAACGTATTTCACAGAAAAAATAGGGCGTTAGGGAATTTTGTATTTGGGGATTTGATGTTTAAGGATTTTAAGTTTGGTGATTTTGGAATTGAGGATCTTGAGTTGGGGGATTTGGGATTTGGTAATTTTTGAGATTGACCTTTTTTTTTTTTTGGGATTTCGTACGCAACCCGAATATGGGTGGCTAAATGCGAACAGCTTCCATTATGTCGAATACTATTTACTTTACTTTTACTTTTAATGGCACAACAGCCCATGGGGGGCCTAGGCCGAGCTTTTCGCTTTTCGCATCCACTCATGTTGTGCGTGTTATATTTGTACATGAATGGAAGGGACCTACAGTTTAATGCGGAATCCGAACGGCGAAGTGAAAAGCTTTTCATAGCTATTTTTACTCTTGTAGGTTTGCCATTGCCTGCCAAGAGGTGGTGCCGTGTAGAAATATTATTTTTTCTACTTTTTGATTTTGCTTGTGCCGAGATTCGAACCCCGGACACTCTGCGTAGCAGTCCAACGCACTGCCACTACACCACAGCGACCATAAATACTATTAATGAACTAAAATGCAACCACGTTGCTCTTTCCTAGTCATATAAAGGGTGATTTTTTGCTACTTGGTTTTTAACGTTTATATTTCTGACAGTTTATGCGTGATTCTTGACATGTGTCAAAGTAAAAAATGTTCAGTTTGGTGAGCAGTCTCTCAGTCTCACGTTTCGGTGCAGTCAATTGGCCACCAAGATCGTGTGATTTGACACCTTTAGACTATTTTTTGTAGGGCTTTGTTAAGACACTTGTCTATAGGGTCAGGCCAAACACGATTGCTGCTTTGGAAGCCAACATTGAACGCGTCATTGCAGAGATTCCGGCCTAAATGTGAAAAAGTGTGAATGTACCAGTATGTACCACTTAAATCGTAGTCGCGGGCAACAATTAAGTAGAATTATCTTTAAAAAGTAAATGGCAGGAATTGATTTATCGATTCAAATAAAAATTTCGTTCACTTTTGTAAAATATCTGAATTATTTTGAAAACCAAGCAATTAAAAAATAACCCTTTACTAAATGATACATAATTTTTTCGATTTTCGTTCAACACTGATGCTAAAGTTTTGAAATCAAATTAAAAGAGAAATGTTTTTGCAGAAATAAGAATTCAGAATTTATACCTGAAGATTTCAGTCTTAAGTGAATACATACTATACCTACGACTAAGGTATACAAACAATTCCATTGGTCTTATAAAGAATTTACCATTATTTACTACGTATGTATATTTTATATTCTTATATATTCGAATTATTGTATCACATTCGATGGTAACACAAAGACACACACACACACACACACACACACACACACACATGAAAAAGTATTCCACACACTTTTTCACTGCAGTCTCGAGTACGAGTATCTTCAAGAACGCTTCTTTTGTGTCGCTCTAAAAGAAATTGAAAAACTTTTTCCCACTTTCCAATTCACTCTTTTGAGCCCCTCCTACACCATGAAACTACTTTACGATTATGTTTACCAGTTGCGTAGCTAGGATTTGTAGAAGGGGGGGAGGAGGGACTATAAAAATGTAAACCTTTATGTAAAACAAAAAATTATTATATTACTACGTTTTTAACGCTGAGCGCTCCTGGCGAACAGAAAAAATATAGTGAACAGCATAAGTATTTACATAAGTATAATGCCAATTTACCATTGTATTGTATTAAGTCATGGCGCCTTGGCTTTTTGGATAGCTTATTGAGTACCTCGTCGGTAGTAATAGGCAAACCTTTATGCATTGCAAGTACAGCCATTTCGTTAAGACGATTCTAAAATATTAATCAATAGTAATACTTTAACCATTTCGAATTCAAAAATATACCTGTCCTGTTGTATTTCTTAAGTAGGTTTTTATTCGCTTCATGCACGAAAACGTGCGCTCAGCTGTACTTGTCGAGACTGGTAGCGATGTATTCATATTTGGAAAAGCGTCCTTGGGACATACATCCATCGCTTGTATACAATTTTTAGGTAGTACGCCCTTCTGGTTATTGTGGATATTGCTTCCACAATCTCACTTCAATAACAGCCGTTGATGGCGGGCTGCCAAGAAATTCCTCGTTAAAATCAAAAGTGTTTTGTAGATTATTTTTCGAAGTGTCATCATTAAAAAGTGCCTGAAATCCAGTCAGTGTTTTTTTTATGGTTTGTGAACCTTTCTTTCAACTCCATTTGATAAAAATCGAGAAATTTATTAAACAATTTCACACGGAAATATATGTCTATTGGCAGGCCGTCATGTTTCTGAGTTCTTGTAATCTTCATATAGCATACTTTTTAAGTTATCGTCAGTTGTAACGTAACGCAAACAAATTGTTGCCTGCTCCGTTAGAGAGTCATAGGCGAAAGAGATTTCCGATTTTCTAATATTTGTCTCATTCGTCCTTCATTGATGGTTTTTTTCAATTTCCGCCGCCGGCTGGGGCAAAATCAACGCACGGCAGACAAAATGCACCAGATTTCATTTCGGAATATGACAGTCATCCATATTCATCGAGCCACTGGTGTCGAAATCGAAGTTTTCTAGCTTCAAACTTTTCCAACAGTGGGAACACGTAGTTACGATGTGGCCTCCAAAGTTTTTCTTAGCAGTTGCAACCTTTCCAAGTCGTCCAATACCTTGTCAATATAATTGCCAATATCATTTCTTAGAGCAATTGGAATTACTTCGCTGCTGAAGGCCTCCTGTTCTTTTTCATTAGAAGAGCCACTACTAAAAGCTGCCTGTTCAATGGATGTCGAGACGACGGAATCATTTTCGTTCGAAAATGCTTCTGGATCTATATGAGATTTCTTTGTAAAAAATTATCATACGTCCATATTTTGATTGGGTCACAAAATTAAGTAAAATTTTCACAAAACAATTTAAGCGATTTGCAAGCGCAAATTGTGCAAGACCTTGAAATGTGCGATAGTCAATTTGCAATCGATTATTGCACAACCAAGCATACATAAATATGCCTAATTTTGATATAAGGTGATAGGCAAAGGAGGGGATATATATCCTTTAAGCCGCCCCCATAGCTACGCCACTGATGTTTAAACAAAAAACAAAAAAATAAAAAAATTCGCAATTCTCCGCTGCCTCTGATAGGAAAAAATTTGCAAAGTTTCTTCTAGTTACTGCACCGAAATGAATTTTTATCTTATACAAAACTAAAACAGACAATAAAGATGCGATTGCAGATCCCAGAAAAGATATGAAGTTGTACTCGTTTGCATATGCTGAGATATGCAGCACACTCGTACCTACTTACAGCTTGAGTATTCTATTTTAATTTTCACATCTTTCCATCCCAATGCCAAATATATAGAATGTATGTCGAAAGATAAAGGCACATGCTCGTAGTATCTAAGTACTTACTTGGAATTTTATGTGGATAAAATTGCCAAATACTGGAATTTTTACTTGTTGTAGTTTATTAGCTAGTGTGTAAAAGTGTGTGAATGTGAATATGAATTTACTGCATATGCCTAACTGTTTGTAGTAGCAATTTGTCGTTGGAAAAGTTTTCGGAAATAAGTAAAGTTAAAATCCAATCAAGTTTACGTTAATTTGTAAAAAAAAAAAAATTTCTGTAAAATTCTTACAAACTGTTGAAAGTTGAAATCGAAGTAAGAATTAATTTTCTGTTTCAACACTTTTGAGATTGAGATTAACATTTAACCGGGACGACACGACACGATCGATATGACTGTGAAATATTAAAACAATGGACTGGAACGGTTTCACCAGTCTGCACCAGCTGATAATTGCAACGCTAAGCAAGCGGTTCATTATTACCGGTTCAAATCTCAGCACAGGCAAAATCAAAGAGTAGAAAAAACAATTCTTCAACACGGTACCACCTTTTGGCAGGCAATGGCAAACCTACAAGGGTAAAAATTGCCTATGATAAGCTTTTTTTCACTTCTCCGTTCTGATTCGATTCATGTACAAAAATAACACGCTCAACATGAGTGGTAGCGAAAAAGCCCAGCCTAGGCCCTCCATGGGCTGTTGTGACATTAAAAGAAGAAATAAGAAGTGTACTACCATGAAAAAGTGTTTTAAATCAATTGCTTATGCAAACTTAGTCAATACAATTTCTGATATTTTATCTTCTTTTTTTTTTGGTTTTGTAATTTTGTTGCGGTTATGAATGAAACTTGCCTGCTTAAAATTGCCCAAGTGAAAAATGGAATATATACATAAATGTGAACCACATTTAGTTAGCAGTAGCCGTATATATATATAATAAACAGTGATCGAAATTTTATTAAGAACAGCCAAAAATTTAAACCGATTTGCAGAAGAATTATCTACAAAAAGTAGCAACCACTCGAACGCCGCTACTTTCCATAAAATCAATGCATCTATGACATTGAAATTAAATTTTCTGCATCAACCCTTTGTTGAGTTCTTACAACAATTGCCCACCGAATCCAACGAAAAAGAAGAGCCTTATCCCATCAGCTCTCAATGCCATTGGAAAAGTGAGACAAAGAGGAAAAGCTGGATGCATTGTTTGCAGAAGAGTGTGTTGATGGTGTCAAAGGGTATCCCAATATGAAGATGAAGGCACCGAAGACGAGGGGGACACTAGATATATACGACACGCCGAAAGAGAGATGACCTTGAATGTTCTATCGATCTCAGATGATGATGCAGCTCTAGAACATGCATTTGAACGACCAATGAAGAAGTCGAGACCAAATGCCCAGCATTCGACTGTAGCCCACATGCCGCACTCCATCAATAATGATATTTGACCGAGTTGACGCTGTTACAATAACAACAACTACATAGGCGTCAATAGGTGTAGTTAAAAAAACATGGTTTTTTTTTTTTACTTTTTTAACATAGTACTTGACAAACTAAAATCTCGAATTTTCGATGTAAAATTGCAGAAAACAAATAGAAACCTTTTTTGGCTTAATGCAAAATTAACTTTAAAACAGAGAAGAAGTAGATATGTTGTTGTGGATATGTGAGCCAAAAATTGTAAAAAAAAGTGGAAAAATTTTACTTTCTTGACATTCTGTCGATTTTGAGGCATTAGAAGTAGCTTTTCAACATTTTTTTCTCCTAGTCAATATCTACAAGAAGACAGGAGACTGAAAACAGGAAAACAAAATTCCAATTGGTTTACGGGATATAGCTGTGAAAAAAGTGCTCAAAATCAAGTTTCAAGTAAAGTATGCACGAGACGACAAAATCCGAATTGGAGCTAAACTGGAAAAAACCCAAATGGGATTTTGCTCGTTTTGATAAGTACTTTCCCTGAAACTGAATCAAAACTGTGGCAACATTCGATGACCTTGAAAATGTGGTACTGTGTTATTATTATTTATTCAATTTTTAGTACAATAATAATAAATTCTTTTGAAGTCCATCAAGAAGGAAACATAAATAAAACAAATTAAAACAGAATTAATTAAATTAGGATAGGAGAAAAAAGGATAGAAAGATCGAAAGAGGCACAGACAGAGAGAGAAAGAGAGAAAAAGAGAGAGAGAGGGAGAGATGGGAGAGAGAGAGGGGAGAGAGAGGGGAGAGAGAGAGGGAGAGAGAGAGGGAGAGAGAGGAAGAGAGAGGGGAAAGAGAGAAAGAGAGAGAGAGAGAGAGAGAGAGAGAGAGAGGGAGAGAGAGAGAGAGAGAGGGAGAGAGAGAGAGGGAGAGAGAGAGAGGGAGAGAGAGAGAGGGAGAGAGAGCGAGGGAGAGAGAGAAAGAAGAGTGTAGTTGAGAAAAAAGAAAAATTAAGCAGTTACCATGGTTTTAAGATGATATATTGTATTTAAGAAATGCCCAAAACTATACCTTAAGCAAAGCCTTAGTATTTTGAAAGGATTTTCGAAAATCTTTTAATTTACTCCGAAGGACGACGATAAAAGACAAACTCGAAACTCGACAGTTGCGCTCCTATTTCAGCTTCAACAGATGTAGGGGAACTTCCTAGCAGAAGTAAAAGCTCCTTGTCATACTTACTTACTTACTTTTAATGGCACAACAGCCCATGGAGGGCCTAGGCCGAAGTTTTCGCTCCTTGTCATACAATAACATTATTTCCAAGAAATCGAATTTCAGTGAGAGTAATGCTCAAGATTTCCGAAATCCCTAGTTTTTATCTCAATTCAATCAGCACCTAATCTGGAGAAGAGAGTTGTATGCTTAACAGTAAATTATAATGTGCATATGCCTAAAAGGTAGCCATATAAGTTTAGCTAAAACCATTTCAAATATCAAATCTGAAGTTGTTTACATTTCGCTCAGTGTACTGCAGAACACCATAAAGTCAAGTTTTTTGTAATTTGGTTTCATTTGTGTGTGTGCGTGTGGGTGTGTGTGTGTGTTTTTGAAAATCTAAAAAACCAATTCCAACACAATAAGCCACAACCACAGCCAACCTAACGTCAAGCATAAAGTGCCCACTGTGGTTTCTAATAATGGAATGAGCAAAAAAGGTAGAAAGCAGAAAAGCTAAAGGAGGAAGGGGTGTGAGGAATAGTTTTTTCTTAGCACCAGAACCTAAAATGGTACATATTTCGATATGGATAGAACTGATACTACATACTATGACTATCGACTACCGACGAACTCTGCTAGCAACACGGCAACATGGTGTGTTCGTGTGTTTGTGCAAGTGTGTGTGTGTATGTGTGAGTGTCTGAGTGTATGCAGGAATAGATTAATTTAGATGGAGGAATGTAAACATAGCCTAATTGCAATTGTGGGTTTTGGGTATTTGCATTAAATTTTATATATGGTATTCATGCACCACTCACTTGCTGGCTGCACGAGTAGCACAGTCTAAGAGTGTGAGTGAATAACTGTGTATGCGAGTGTGTGTGAAAAATGTATGTGCGCCTCCCCCTGTTTGGGTGTGTTTGCGAATATATGTATGTAATTTTAATTTAACATATTAAAAGTATGAAACGACAATTGTTTATTATGTGCTAAAAATAAATAGTTCTAGGTATAGAGTATGTGTGCCTACTTCAACTAAGTAATACCATACACATACGAGCGCGACACATCCATACACCCACAGCAAGCGTGGTCGTTGCTATCCGTGTACATGCACTTCTGCCCAGAGGGACGGCTTGAACAATAACAACCAGAGCAAACAGTAGACGTTTTAAATGTGCGGTTAAACTATTAGGAATAATCTAATATTTTTTCCTGCTGTCTGGTTTAGTTTGGTTCTATAATTAGTTTAAAAGTTTGATTGCGTGTAAAAAGCACTTGTATTTTGCTACTAATTAAAGTTTAAAAATAAAATAAAAATTAAATAGAAAACGTATGGCACATATTTATTGAGGTATGTTCCTACATTTAAAACCATGTGTTTTTCTACAAGGAACCAAAAATGTTCATAAAATCAAGGAAATCCAATGAAAAGGTTCGTCATCCCATGAAAAAAACTTAATAAAATCAATGAATACGATTTCATTGAAGCTTTTTGTAATGAACAGCATCAATGAATAAATAAATAAGTTCATTAAACTTTTTGATAAATATATGTGAACTTGTAGACTTTGTTATAATTCTCAATCACTTCACATCGGTAGGAATATAAGAAGTTTATGGAAGGGGAAAAACAAAATTTCCAACACGGGAATCAAACCCGCTTCCTTCGTGATAAGAGTCCAGTGCTCTACTCACTAAACTGTCGAGGTCTGAACTACTTACTACTTAATAAAAAGGAAACTTTCAAGTAGAATTATTCTGGCAACCTTTGTTAGGCAAAATCAATGAACGTGTTCACTGAAGATTAACGAACGAATTCATTAATATTTATTAGAATCATTTTCTTAACTACTTGTACATTGTGCCCTATTATATTTAAAATAGGGACATAACAATTTTATATTTAAATACAAAAGCACCCTTAAATTTATTTATTTTTTTGATCTGGCAATGTCAAAACGTCATTTAAGGTTTACATTTTTATCTTCTTTCTTTTAATGGCACAACAGCCCATGAAGAGCCTAGCTCGAGCCTTTCGCTTCCATTCACGTTGTGCTTGTTATATTTGTACACGAATGGAAGGGACCTGCAGTTTTATGCCGAATCCAAACGGCGAAGTAAAAGCTTTTCATAGGCAATTTTTACTCTTGTAGGATTTCCATTGCCTGTCAAGAGGTGAGGCCTTGTAGAAAATTAGTTTTCCTTCTTTTTTTTGATTTTGCTTGAGCCGAGATTTGAACCTCCCGGACACTCTGCGCAACAGGCCAACGCACTACCAACTACGCTACAACGACCAACGGAATTCTGAGTCGGTGAGAAGTTCAATTTTATCGAAAAATCATCTTCAGCGATTAAGCTCATTTTTGGTTTAATCGGTTTGTGAATATTACACAACAGCCCATGTGGGCTTAGGCCTTGCTTTTCGCATCCAATCTCATGTTGTGCGTGTTATATTTTTGTACATGAATGGAAGAGACCTACAGTTTTATGCCGAATCCGAACGGTGAAGTGGTAAAGCTTTTCACAGGCAATTTTTACTCTTGTAGGTTCGGTAATCTCGACAAATGGTCCTGTCGAAGGGCCACCTCGCTAATGCGATTTAACGTCGATGGATTTCATATCATGGTGTTAAGCTGTTGGTTTATGCCAACAGGACCGCAACATTAGAGCAGCTTAGGAACACTGTCGAACCCGAAATTGCAAACGTAAGTACCAGCCGATATGTGTGGAGTGTAGTGGAAAATTGGCTCTAAAGAGTTGGTTACTGCAAACGCGTTCGCGGTGGTCATAAGAGCGATAGCGAAAGATTTCCATTAATTATTAATGAACTATTTTTTTCCGTGTATTAAATGCGTGTAAAATTTCTTCCCAATTGCATGGCAAAATTGTAAAAATTTAATCATTTAATGTTATTTAATGTAAGTTTTGTTCAACGAAACAAATTCGCTGGCAAATTTGATGCAAATTTCATTACCATGACATCAATGCTGTTATACACATACACACACACAGGCACACACACAAACACTAACACAGATGCAGACACAGTGAGAGATAGACTTGCACTACGATTCAGACAGTTTCACATACATACATACAAATTCACTATAGCTTAGCTGTGAAACAAGAGAGAGAGAGAGAGAGCGAGAGCGTTAATTGCATTACGAAATTGATGTGGAAAATTTCTCGAAATCGAATTTAGTGGTATTCGTTCAATTACATTTTCCCAGCTAAAAGAAGCAGGATGATGGGTGGACCGACCAACAGTGCGGAAATTATTCCCAAAAAGAGGCACCTACCGTGGCTGCCACCTAATTGGCGTTGCTCTTACAGCATCATTATTAGCACATTCAATTGTTTTTTCGAAGTGAATTTTTACTTTGTCCCTTGCAGTCAGTCAGCAATGGTTCGTGTGAACGAATTAGCGAAATTGTGAAATTGAAGCATAATTGGCAAATCATTTAATCGATTTTTGATTGTTGATAATATAAATTTACATAATTCGTTCACGAGAATATTTTTGCAATTCTGCACCGAAAAATCATTAAGCGGATTCTCGAAGTCTGGCATATCGCCTTGAACGGGGTAAGAATAGGAACATTTTTTTTGTGTTTTTTTTCATGTAGGAATGTTAAAGTTTTGCAATTCTGCTACTCATAATATTAAATTGAATTTGTACTTGTAATCTGCAGTTTCACTGCAGTTTCCTCGTTTGCCCAAGATCAGAAAAAAGATGGTATAGGCACTTTGTAATGTACTCATTTATGCCTATCATCCGAACCTTGCTTAACAGCATAGCGTAGCCATAACATGGTTCCCATGCAGAAAGGGCTCTATTATTAAACTCGGCCAAGAGTTAAACGAAAAAAATATCTTGTGAGAGTGAATTCTAGATGGAATATGCTAACAATCTGCAGAATTATCAGAGAACTGCGGTCAATAAAAACCGAGAGGATATCACAAGACTTATGGCAGTCTTTAATCGCTTCTGTTTTATCAGAGAGCAAGCTGCCAAAATGAGTTTTCCGTAAAACACACACCGCCATAGCTGCACAAGCATCTGGCGGAAAAAATAGCTTATTATCTCTGCAAATTCCCGACTATACCACGGCGAACACCACACGTAAGCCGTATTTCAAGTAGGTATCTTGAGGAACTATTTACCTAAAGTAAGCATAAGCGATCCAGTAAACATCCTCAGTTTGGTGCGTGACCAAAAATCTTATATAACAACAATTAACTGAAGATGTGATAGTGCATGAGCTGATTGTGTTCATCCCTCGGAACACCACTTCAATTAACCATCCTTCTGGAATGCAGAGGTGAACCAAAAATATGTCAAAAAATCAATGATCTATTTTATTAAATCCATCCCAATCTAGCTAGATTGGCTGCAGGAACCTCGAAATACAGAATTCTGGGAGAACATAAAGCTCTCCGTACTTCGTCTGATGTTTGTTCGGTTTCATCAGCCAGAGCCAGACTAGACAAATTCTATAAACTTTTCGTAAACAATCTAACCCAGATTTTTACGATCAAGATTGTGTAGTTTTTACAATTCCAATCGCAAGCGGTAGTTGAAGTCAAACTCATTGACAGAACAAGGATGAGATATTAAAACTACGCTAAATATATTACAATTTGAAGTCTCCAAAAGTTTGGGGAGTAACCACAAACCTCACCTATTGAAGCAAATCGAAGGTGATATTTTTAAAAAGGGGCTGTGTCGTGAAAGCATGTACCGATAGAACCAATATAGATCGTGAATTTGGTGCAAAATTCTTCTCAGAAAATAATGGTTCCTGAGAAAATTTGGATGTTCAATTTCTGCATCACTTATTTTTGGATTGAAAAACTCCGAAAAAAAACCCGTAGAACTGTTTTCAACTGTTTTATATATTTTAATGTATTTTGAACATTTGAACAATTTGTAGCCAATTTTATTGAGAAATTTTCAAAAATATATATAAATCTTTTACCTATATATAAAAATCACTGTTTAATATTTCTACATGTTCTGGTTTTCAAATTGCATTTAAATAATTTTAAGTTACTGGGTTTCATCTCAACAAACTGCTTGTTTTAAAGGGATGAAGTTTTGAAAATCAACCTATTCCATATATTTATTTTTCAGAGACGACAGCTGACCAAACTTTGGGCAATCACGTGCACCTATTAAAAAACACTGCCCTGGGGGTATCACACCGTACCCACCGCCTCCGGTCAGGCTGCTCATAGTACATTCGGCCAAGAACATTAGTATTCACAGCTGACTTTTGTATTCAATACAGATTTGGAATCTCTAACAATTTTGCAGTTTTGATTCGTTAATTCTTTAAATATTTCGAATTTTGGGGTTTGGTGAAACAACCCCGTCCATATTCAGGCGGTGATTATAAGTTTAGCAATCCCTTTAAAATAACTGTTCTCCAAGTTCTGCCGTTGTCACCAGGCAGTTAGATTGCAACTCTTTAAAATTTTCCAATTTTTTTTTTTAAACTTTAGCTTTTCTTTTTAATCATACCTAAATTGAATCGGCAGCGTCGCATCGGTTATCTGCTATAATTCTCCCATGGGCATCAAAAAATACATCATTTTGACAGATAAACGACCCAATACTCCAATTTAGGTATAATTATTTTCTACAAGAGCTATCGTTTCTTTTACCTTTCTCTACTTTCGAATCGAACTCATCAAAGCAATATGGTATCTTATCCTCGGCAACACTAAATACTTCTGATAATTTAACATCAGATTTTTTCGGTTTTGTTATATAAATATATAATATCTATGTTGAACCGGAACTGGCAGAATCACTTTAAAAATGTATAAAATTTGCCGTATCACTTCCCTCTGTTTGCGGCAATACTCGTAAATGAGCATATTTTTATGTGTATGTTGTAGCATCAGTTAGTTGGTAAACTGCACCTGTGAACTCTTAAGAAGACCACCCAAAACCGCATTCACTTTTTTTAATCTTTTGGCAAATGTGATGCTACAAGCTAGCATCAGCATAAGGAGCAAATCGTGCGCTTGATTTGCAATTTTCAATTCTTACCTACTCGCACAAGAAAATCAACTATGTAAAGACAAAATTCTGCTGCACAGACATCTGCATTATCAAATTACTTAAAACTTTTGTTTTTTTTTTTTTAACACTGAATTATTAAATGCACACGTAAAAACTTGACACTGACAGCCGCCCTCAAAAGAAGCAGCCGGTCCAAGAAACTAATCCCGGCGGTTATATACAGTGCATAAGTGTGTTGCATATTGCTAATCAGGATGGTTCGCTGAGTTGGTTTTTTTTTCTAGCACCTCAAACGTCAAGCGTCCGTCCACTTATGGTAACCTTTGTGCAAACCGATCAGAAAATTACCGAAAGAAGAGCATGCAATTTTTATTTTTGGAAGTACGATCAATTTACATGTTTTTTTTCACATATTTTCCATTGTGAAAGAGCTACAAGAACCTTTAAAAATTAAAGGGATAATTTAAAATTGTACATAGTATGGCACGAAGACGAGCCAAGTAAGTAATTTGATCTTATGAACGCGTGGCTAAGCGGCTGAAGTTGAAACTGCTGCGGCTGCTACAAACTTTTGCTGTGCTCGATTGACTTAACGATCGTGCAGACTGATCATTGCTGATCTTGATGCCGATTTTTAATACCAGGTGTGATATTTAGTACAAACATGCGTACATGCTTGTATAAGAATATGTGTCAAAATTGATCAGTGTAATATAAGATAAATTTTGTTTTGTTTTTTTTGTTTGGCTAATGAAACATGTAGCGGCTTATGTGTGGTCCACATAGGTGGCAGTCGGCTAACTAGAGTAGACCAACAATGTTGCTGAACAAAAATACATATGTAGTATACTTTTAAATATGCACTTTTCACTTTCATTGTACAATTAAATATTTATGTCGTAAAATAAAAATATAAAAAAAAAAAATAAAAATAAAAAAAAAAACAAAAAAAAAAAATAAAAGTAGAAAAAAAATAATTTTTCTACACGGCACCACCTCTTGGCAGGCAATGGCAAACCTGCAAGAGTAAACCTTGGTATGAAAAGCTTTTCACTTCGACGTTCGGATTCGGCATTAAACTGTAAGTCCCTTCCATTCATGTACAAATATAACACGCACAACATGAGTGAATGAGAAAAAGCTCGGCCTAGGCCCTCCATGGGCTGTTGTGCCATTAAAAGTAAAGTAAAGTCGTAGTAAAAACCGGAAATTTTAGAAACCTGAAATTTTTGCTGCACAAAGAAAGTTTTGTATATTTGATACTGCATATTGTGTTGTTGTGTTTATATAGAATTTTCAATAAAATTTCAATTTCCATGTAATATTTTGGCGAAAACTCATCATATTCTACGCTGCATACAAAAAGTGCACTCTGACATGACACAAAATGTTTCTATTGTATGTATCCCTTAAGGATATTGGCTATGCATATACAGGGTGTTTTTTTTAGAAGTGTGGTTTTCAAGAAGAAACAAAACGCATAAAGTTTAATGTTATGGCCAAGAATTTAGCTTTATTATAAAGATAAGCTTTTGCCATTATGTTTTAAAAACGAATTCGGCAAGTGGCCGCCGCGGCTAGTTCGAATACATTCCAGCCGAGCGGCCCAATGTTCGATCACTTTTTGCCGCAATTGGGGCCGTATGTCAGTAATAACTCGCCGAATATTCTCTTCACAGGCGTCAATCGCCTCGGGCTTATCTGCTTAGACAAGCGACTTTACATAACCCCACAAGAAATAGTCCAGCGGTGTTAAATCGCACGATCTTCGAGGCCACGCCACAGGCCCACGACGCGAGATAATGCGCTCACCAAACGTTTCCTTCAATAAATTGATTGTTTCGTTGGCTGCATGGCTGTATGGCATGTAGCGCCGTCTTGTTGGAAAAGTCGTCCACATCAACATCCTCCAATTCAGGCACGAAAAAGTCATTAATCGTGGCTCTATAGAGTTCCCCATTGACTTTAACATTATGACCGGCTTCATCTTTGAAGAAATATGGACCAATGATTCCCTCTGCCCATAGAGCACACCAAACAGTGACTTTTTGAGGATGTAACGCCGTCTCAACAATGGGTTGTGGATTATGATCACTGGCAATGCGACAATTTTGCTTATTAACGTACCCATTCAACCAAAAGTGAGCTTCATAGCTGAACAAAATTTTCTTGTGAAAATCGGGATCGGTGGCCATCTCGTTTTGAGCCCATTCACCGAAGGTGGACGCGTTTGATGGTCGTTCCGCTTCAATTCTTGAAATAGCAAACCAAACTGAGCATAAATCAAGTGACAGCTGTCAAAAAGACCAACTCCGAAAAAAGTATTGCCATATTGAAAACCATACTTCTAAAAAAAACACCCTTTACTTATATAACATGATTGCGTTTTACTTCTATATTGCACTTGCTCGAACAAACATAGCCTGTTTATTGGAAATTTCTCTTAAAAAGGAGTACGTTTTAATATACAAAGCTCAGATATCTCAAATATCTACAACTATTAAAGTTGAATTCACAATAACATTTATGTACATATGTACTCGCATCTTAAAGCGGTTTTTATTTCTACTTGTTGACGAATTTGTTCGTAGCCACAAAAATGTCCTTTGTAAATGGAACATGACTTTCTTCAGTTGGCAAGAAAATATTTTCGATCTCTGCGATAAAAATGTAAAATTTGAAATCTACCATATAGAACAGATAATAAAATGGAGTTCGAGGGTATGTTGTTATTGTTGTTGTTTGAGTTGTTTTGTTTTAATTTGAAAAAGAAAAAAAACATAATTATTGCAAAGCACCGTTTTACTTCTCTTGTCTCTTGGTAAAAGGTGGTGATGTCTTAATGGATGTAAGTCTCTGCGTCTGAACCCCAAAGCTCCTGGGAGCTACGGCAGGGAGTATTGAATGGAGGATTAAGTCTTGCTGCATATTCTCCCACCTTCCAGTGGCCTGTGGGAACAACGGTAAAGCGTGAGTTATTGGCACGAGGAAACTCTATCAGTTGTTTTGTCCTGAGGTCATTATATTCTGGTCAAGTTTCCCTAGACGTGGTGCAGGTAGTCAGTCTTTTCCCCTTCTGTTCGGCTATAGTGAGGTAGTAAGAAGCAAGAGTGACCTTAACACTGCTAAAAGGCAGTGATTCCACGACTGATTCCACTGTAGCGATGTCAAGATCCGAACCCAACCTAGCTATCTTGTCTACCCTCTCATTACCCTAAATCTTTCTATGGCCCGGAACCCATATTAGAGTAATTTCTAGCCCTTGACCAAGTAGGGCGAGATCCTTCCTGCATTGCAGAACTAATTCGGAATTTATAATGGAAGAATCTAAGGCTTTAATAGCAGCTTGACTGTCTGTAAAGATAGCTAGCTATCTTGGCTCCATTATTCCTGATGTCAATAAGCGATCTGCACGCCTTCCTTATTGCCATTAATGGAGCCACTGGCTTCGTTGGGGCGGCGTATGGAAGAGGATAGTTGGAGGAACTCTGAGTAGACGCCTACTCCTACACTGCAGCCCATTTGGACCCGTCAGAGCCTCACGTCATAGCCTCCTATTACCCAATTTTTCCTCCAATCCACTCTGGATCGGAAAAATAGTTTCCTTTTTTCAGAAGTTTAGGGTAGGTGTAATGTATTCAGTGTTGATGTTGTGTAGTAACGTCCCGGAAAGAGTATCTTGCTGTGGCCGTATGTTCTTGTAGTCCAGCTTCCTACTTCTTTAAGTCGGATTGCCCTACATGAGACGATTGACTTTATGTGTAAGGTTATTGGTAATAAGTGAGTGAGTAAGTTAAGAGCCTCAGCTGGACTAGTGCTAAGTGCTCCTGTAACGGGAATACAAGCTGATCTTTGTATTCTACTCAGTTTAGTTTGATTGTACTTCTTAGTTACAACCGGCCACCAGGTCAGTGCTGCGTATGTCGGAATTAGTCTTACAATGGTTGTGTATGACCACAATGATATTTTTGGTTGAAGACCCTATTTCTTACCCAGCACTCTCTTGTACGTTAAGAATGCTACACTAGCTTTCTTTACTCCCTGCTTTATATTGAGTTTCCAGCTGATTTTGGGGTCTAAAATAACTTCTAAGTAGTTAGCTTGTTGAGATAGCATAAGTCTTACGCCATTTAATTTAATATTGAAGGGTGGTACTTTTGTCTTACTGGTAAAAAGTATTAGTTCGGTTATATTGGGCTTCACGTTTACACCTCAGCTAGTAGCACATTTATTGAGTTACGCCTGTATTGGGATAGTTTACAATTAAAGTTTGTAATCAATTTTAAGATATCCACTGGAAGATTTTTATATTTCCTCCATTTTCTTCATAAGTTCCATAAAACACTAAAGTTTAAATTTTACAGTTTTGTAAAATGAAATAAGTAAAGTCATAATACATAAGTAAATTTAGTTTTAAATGGGTTAATCATTTCAATGTTATGGGTAACTGTGACAACTGTTCGTTTTCAATAGACTTCTCAGTCGGCTCATATTTGTTATGTGATAAAAAAGCTGTTGTGGCCATTTTTTGAGAGCCTTCTTCTCCTTTTTTGAGTAGCACAACAGTCCATAGATGGCCCAGTCCTAGACCCAGCTTTTTTAGAGAGCCACCCGGTCACATTTTTTAAGTGTGGGGATCAGGCGCATAACAATACTTATATTTATAACCATTTCCAATTTTTAAAATAAATTGTTATCCGTGATATTTTAATGACATGAAGGTCAGGAAATCTTGTTCGACTTGATAATAAACGTTTGCAGGTGTAAAGCTGGTATGGTGGGTACAGCTCAATGGTAGAATCTTACTATTACATAGATATTTTTATATATATTTACTGAAAACTAAAAAATACAATACGTACCTGTGTACATGTGCCTGCCTTTTACATGTCCTTTTCACTTTTTCCTTTTAAGGATAACCCCCATGAATTATGTTTGTACATTGACTGCAATCGCAGTATTATGTATTCTGTCATTGGTCTACCAACAAATATTTCATATATTCACCAAAACTCAGAAAGTATATAGGGTGGAACCGTTCTGGTAGTTTATAAGAATGAAGATGGCAGGGTAGGTAGATACAAGCAAAATCAATCGCTAGTATCAATATTGCCCACATCATTTGAAACGCCCTTTATAAATATACATATATCATTTGTCATACACTTTCACTGTTCTCTGTTGTGTGGCGCTCTCAAAGGAAACGCTCTCTCAAAGAAAAAGGAAACACAAATCCAATTACAAGTAGCGGCGTAATTCGAAGGAAGCGTAAAATATGCTGTCAAAGTGCAAAGTGGTGTCAGCAAAGGCGACAACAACAACAGCACTAGCAGCAAGAGTAATGAAAAGACATGGTATCCTGCGGGCTGCCTCTGTGTGTGACTGTCACAGTGACAGTTGTTAATTTGACTTAAAAAAGCAAAAAAAAAGCCAACGAAACACAAGTAAATTCGTATATGTTTGTGTGGGTGTGCGTGTGTGTGTGTGTGGCAGTAGTAGAACGCCTGTAGCGTGCATGCAGCAACAGAAGCAATTAACACAATATTTAAACAGTGCTGCCAAGTAAATGTATTTATTTTGTTTGTTTTTCAATGATAAGAGATGGTTATGAATATTTATGACCTTACCTTCTGTCTGCAGAAGTGTCTTTTAATGTTGATATTGCTCCTGTGGCTATTGCCTTTGGCAACGTCCACAAACCGTAGAAAATTAATCTTTTGTTCTGATTGTCTCTCTGTACAAACATACATATTTAAGTAGGTATGTACGAGTATGTAAACACTTCAGTATTTAACAACCTTGTCTGATTGTTATTGCTGTTTTTTGGTTTTTGCACATACCAAATGAGCATTGGAGCTATGAGCTTCAAATCTAAATAGATTGTTTACCGTAAGGTGTCCGAAAATTCTCACACAAATTCTGTTTATTGGCTGCGTTTTATTCGCAACTCGCTAGCAGAGATAGTTCTATGGGAAACAACAACAAAGCTGCAGAGATAACGCGTATAACTCGCATGTTGTTTACCATCCCCGATTACTACATATAACAAAGTTTCATTAGCCTGTCGAATAACACGGATCGGACATAACCAATTTTTCTCAAAAACAACACAGCTAAAGAATTTAATTTCAAACTGGAAATAACAGACTCTCGAAGTGCTATGGCATAAAGTTTTACCTTAGTTTATAGTTGAAGAAATGGAAGCTGTTTGTATATGAAAGTAGATCTTTAGTTTATTGTTTACATGAAAACATTTCTGTTTATTTTTTGCACTAACAATGCTAATAAAAAACAATTTCATTCAGAAAATTCAATGCGTTAAAACTTATTACCAACTATGCGGAACTAGATTGGGACATGGAAAGAAGATAATGCTATACAACTATTCAGGTACCAAAATATGTGTGAATGGAATAAGTACCCTGCAATGCAAATCAGCTAGCGCAAAAGCTAGTTAATTAGCTAGCTAAAAAACCACTACAACTAGTTCATTCCTTCATCTCATTCACAAACAACCTACTGGCTTTGTTTTTCCTACGCTGATGCCCTACGTTAAGAAACTTGCGCTATACTCGAAAACTTTCGTTTTTATTTATTTTTATTACAGGTTGTAAATGCAGAGCAATGTGTTGATTGGAAGAAAGATGGATAGGTGGGAGGAATAAGGAGGGAGAACGTGAGAGGGAATGCAATTACAGGACACCGATAAAGAGATAGACAGCCATAGTGCAAGTTTTATGCCTTTACCACAATGAACTTTAGTTTTATCAATGTCGATTATGACCGCATGTATCGAGCTATTCGCATCCACTCATGTTGTGCGTGTTATATTTGCAAATGTGTGGAAGGGACCTACAGTTTTATACCGAATCCGAACGGCGAAGTGAAAATCTTTTAGGCAATTTTTACTCTTGTAAGTTTGCCATTGCCATTGTTAGCTGTTGAACTTGTATGTTCTGTTATAGTGACAAACTAGTTTAAAATTAACTAGTTCCGGACTACATTTTATTAAGATTCAGTCCAACAAAAGTATGGTACAGACTACTTATAAGCAAAAATCCATATAAGTGAAAGATATTGTAAAGTTTTTGAGAATTACAAGTATTATTGAAAGAAGTTCTTTCTTGTTGCATATACTTACAAATAAGCAGAAAGGTATAAGCAGTCTTCAAAGTGACTCATCCTGCATCAATTTTAAGCTAGCACTTATCTCAACTAGTTCGTTGTTGGCTAAGCAATATACTAGATAATTTGACTAATCCATTTTTGTGCTGCAGGGTTAGTACTTGAATACTTTGTTGCATTTGATTTTTTGTTTGTTTGTATGTTTGTTGGTACACTTAATGTAATAGAAAAGTCTATGCATGTACATTGTACACAGTCCGAAGCAGAAGCTGGAGCAAACTGACAGCGCAATTCTATTTCGCACTTAATTCAATTCAATGCAATTCCATTCAATTGCTTCAATTCCATTCAATGCATTCTTATTTTTCTATTTTTCCTTCTTACGTCGCATTCAATGCGCTTTGATCCGTGCACACATTTGACAGGTTGTTCTTGTTTTTGTTGCGCTGCTGCTGCTGTTTTTCTTGGCGGCGTGCGGCTCCAATAGCAACAGCCAGTTCGAGTGTGCGCCCAAATGTAGCTGTGCCGACCAGGTGAACAACAGCAGCAGCATCAGCAGTTCTCTCACTGAGGTGGATTGATGGGTGGTTGTGGTGCCTGCATGCATGCATGCCTGGAAGACGTGGCATGGACACATGAAGTGCATCACATTCTGCATTTGTTAATGTGGCAAATGCATACAAACGCACGATATTTCGGTGGCAAAGTAATATAGTTTACCTTCTATTGTTTTTGGTCTTATTTCACTTGGCTGAGATGAAATAAAAGTAAGAAATTCTTCCATTAGAGATTCACTGGGATACGCGGCACACTTGACATGAGTCCTAAAGATATAGACACATAGTATTTATTCCAAGAATAATCAAACAAACTAATATAAACTTCCTAAGTTTTAAAAGAATTAAATAAGAATATTGGTGAATCAATGGACGCGTATTGGAAGTCGACTTATACTCTTTGAAGATATTATTCTTAAATACCCTACACACACTGTGCACAGGGTGTTTTGATTTAGCCTGTGGTAAATCGTCTTTCTGTGGACACGATAACTCGAATTAAGCTCCTGAGCGTGGTACTTTCCATTCAAGTGAAACGTTCCAAAAATGATATTAAAAGAATTTTTAAAGCGAATTGAAAAAAATTCGTTACACACAATTGAAATAAGTAGGTTCCTGAACATTTTTTGTCAAAATTTTAATTTTTGGCAAAAAAGTCACGTGTACTTCCCATACAAGTGAAATATTCAAAAGACAATATCAAAGGAAGTAGTGAAGTAAATGAAACCGAATACGGTATACACTAGAAAAATACTCAATAACCACGCCCAATGAAATCTTATATTTAAGCTGATAAAAAAAATAGTTCATGAAAATAAAATTAAAACATAAAAATTTAACCAATTGTTAAATGAATAAAAAATTAAAAAAAATGTGTTTAATTTCAGAGGGCGTATAGGGTAGACAAAGTTCGCCCGTGTCCGAGAAAATCTGTCCTTTATAACAACTAATTAAAATATAACTAGTGCACATACTATCTCAAATAAGTCAAAATTTATGCCTGAAATTGTACATGAATTGTAATCATACAAAAAATTAAATGAAATAGATAAATTTTGAATCCTCTCTTTAAATATATTGAAGTCTATTTCTTCTTTCTACTTTTAATGACACAACAGCCCATGGAGGACCTAGGCTAAGCTTCTTGAATCCTTTTGCCAAGTTTTGGTGCCGTGTAGAAAAATCGTTTCTTCTACTTCTTGCTTTTGCCTGTGCCGAGATTTGAACCCCGGACACTCTGCGTAGCAGGCCAACACACTACCAACTACGCCACCATGAAGTCTATTTGACGTCCGGCTTCAGCACTAATCGTTGATAGAAATAATATTGGGGGTGGCTCGTAACAGTAACGACTAAGGTGGGTACTAATTGTAGGGTGTCATGAAACTCTTGCAATCGTTTAAACATTAATTTTAAAAAGTTGTCAACTACCAATATTATTAAGTTATTCAAACTTGATACTACAAATCTGTATTCGAGAATGGTAGCTGAGACGTCTTTCAGATTAAAAACGATTCAGAATAATAATTTTACAAAACTTGAGCAGCCGTTACCAGATACAAGGGAGGGGAGAGGCTGAGAATGAGCGAGTATCTGCAAGTGGTACTTGAGAAACTTCTTCTTCAAAAATAGGGTATTCAATAACATCAGATACGTATACCTTGTATACTTTTGTTGTTGTTGGAATTTATATAATGTCTCTTGCTGCTGTAACTTCTGCTCAACAAAATCAAATGTACTTTAAAACGTGATTCTAATGATACTCAGAATTTACTTTGGAATGCTACCATTAGCTGCTTCTAATGTTGGCCTCTGTGTGTGAGTGTGAGTGTGTGTGTGTGAGAGTGTGTGTGTGAGAGTGTGTGTGTGAGTGTGTGTGTGTGTGAGTGTGTGTGTGTGAGTGTGTGTGTGTGAGTGTGTGTGTGTGCGTGAGCGTGCATGAGTGTGTATGTATATAGCTTTCATTGAAATTGTCTAAATAATAAAAACAAGTTTTCATTATTTTCATAGAACTTACTGAGGCAAAATCTTAAAACACTTTCAATCGTAATTCAATAAAAGTTTTAGAGCACGTTGCAATCGTATTAATTTATTTAATTTATGGCCAATTTAAGCTCTATTCAAGTTCAAATTTAGGGCTTTGCTATTTCTGTTTATTTGTTGTTGTTCTGGTGTCCCAGAAAGAAGTTTGTAAAGCCGCATCATTTATTTCTTAATCTCTGAAATATATAAAAAATAATTATTGGTGAAATATTGTCTTAAAAAAAATACTTTTCAGATACAAACTCTATTGGCCATAGGCAGGCAAGGATATGTAAGCAAAGAAGGTATTTAGAGCGGGTTCGCAAAATTCAGTATTTTTGTAGTCATCGATAAAAATTAGAAAACTTATCGATTTCTAGTTATGGTAAGTTTTGTGTTAAAAGTCCCATTGAAACCTTTTTTCCTGCTAAAGTTTCTTGACTGCTAAACTTTTGCTCACGACCAAGGGTGCCAGATACTTCACAGCCCATAATCTCTTTTTACAGGCATGGAATCAAGGCATAAAATGTGCCGTAGTTGAACCCACAAGCGAACCCTTACATATTTCTGATATCGGCTTGCAATATTTTTTTTAACTATGTGATATGATGGCATATTTCGAGACAGAAATTAGGATTTTTTAACTGCATAGGAAATCTGCAATAATTATTCTTTCACAACATTTCGAACTTCAAAATTAAAGAAGACCTTCTTCAAACTTGTTTCGAGAAAATATCACTAAACAAGGAGTTTAAGGACTACTTACATCTATTTAAATTTATCAGGGAAGATTGGTTTTACTTTTGTCTTAACAATGGTGCCGAAAGAAGTTCAAATGGATGAAGCCATCTTTTAGGTATATCGGTATGTGAATATTGAATTACTTTAAAAAAAAAAACAACCTATTTCCATATATGAGGAATTTTTATTTAACTTGATCATTTACAATTTATTTGGACTAGATTTTGAATAGAACATTAATAAAGTGGCCGCCGTTATTGACCAAAGCAAAATGTGGCCTTTTTGTTGCGTTTTCCATCACTTTTTCGAGCGTCTTGGGCGGTATAGCGATGATTTCGGCACGAATGTTTGCTTTGAGGTGGTCAATGGTCTGAGGCTTGCTGGCCTATACTTTGCTTTTCAAACAACTCTACAAAAAGAAGTCCGGAGGGGTCAAATCTGGCGATCTGGGTGGCCAGTCAATGTCGCCCTTTTTTGACACCACACGTCCAGAGAATTTTCGTTGCAGAAACTGCATTATTTGCATTGCAGTGGGGCATGGCGTAACGTTGAAATGTTGAAACGTTAATGTTGAAACCAGTAACCTACCAGACCTTTTTCGACGATTCGACACCAACCGAGGAATAGTGTTGGCAGACGGTGCTTGTTGGCCACGATATTTTCGACGATATGCACGTTGAGTTAACACAACTGAACGACTATTTTCAATATAAAGCGTCTCTATTTCGTCATTATTTCGATATGAAGTGGTTCATAGTTAAAATTGTACTGAATTGACGTTTCCAAAATATGTTTTAAAATTATTCAATGTGTACTTACCGGCTTACAAAAACCTAAATCGCAATTGGGTTGGCTTGGAAGTTCTTTTTAAAATCTATGAGTACTTCCTATCACTTTGTTAAAGAAAGTCTTGACTGAGAGCAAAGATCGAAGTTCATCAATGTAACGACGCACCAATAAAAATAATATTTTGTCAACACTGAACATACTCTCAGAAAACCATAAACAGATCAGATTCTCTACTATCAAGAGATGAGGTAAACTGAAAACTTCTTCGAAACGGACACTTGAGTAAGAAGTCATATAAATGGGATTGAAGTGGATGGAATTCAGACAAAGAAATCACACTCAAAGAGGCCTTAGGAATTTATGATGAATTCTATTTAGATAGAGGTACTTAGTAGTGGTTCTAATAGAGTAACTACTAGACGTATACTACTTTGGCATATTTAATATAATGTTCATTGAATTCAACCTTAAAAATGGAGTCTTTATTTCCTTTTAATGGCACCACAGCTCATGCAGGGTCTAGACCGAGTTTATCGCATACATACGATCAAGCTGGGCAGAATTTATTTGAATACTAATGGAAGGCACCTAGAGTTTCAAAATAAATAATTAAAATCAAAATAAAATGATTTTTTTACGATCAAATTTGGATCAAGGCAAAATAGCAAGGCAATTGTGGAACAAAGTTTCTTTTTACATCAATTAAATATACCTTTCCTACTTCAGTTGGACTGTAGCATAAACTTAGATATTCCCGGTCATAATATACCAGCTACAAGAAGCTCTTATGAAACATTACTCGCTGACAACTGCTCAGATATTACAATTCGTTTCAGCATAATTATCAAGCCGTTCTACAAAAAAACTATAGTAACTTTTGACTATTTTCGTAATTTTCGTAATTTTCACATTTTCCAATTTTTTTAATTTTTTTTTTTATATCTCTTGCAAATGTTTCACAGACCGTTAAAACGTTTTATGTTGACAAGTACTAATTACAATATTTCTTAAATGTCGTCAACGCCATCGTTTTATAACACTTATGTACAGTGAGAGTCAGTCACATTAATGTGCCCGATTTTTATCTGTATTGCAAATTTTTTAATATATTTTTGTGTGTTCATTACTTGCGGTAGTTTTCCATACTTTACGTTGTCATTAACATTGTGTGATAATTCTTGTTGGGTTTTTTGTTTTCCCCAGTTCTTTTGTTTTTCGGTGTTATCAGTTGGAAACAATATAACATCAGCACAAAATTGCAAATTAGTGCCGAAAGTGCGCAACTGCGGCGCGATATAAAAACATTAACGCGACTGGCACCTGGCGTGAAACTCACACAAAAACACAAATGACGACGGCACCAAGCTGAAAGACTGAACAACAAATTGTCATCATTTTTGCAAGCAAATACAACGACAACAACACCAACTATGTAGTACAATAAAGCCAACAGTTTTTAGTTTTTGGTGTATTTTCGTAGATATTCTTCGGTGAAATATTAGGTACCATTTGCATTTACGTAACATGCCATTTACTTGTCGCCCAAGGAAAATCGTATGCTTGGTTGCACTTACGGGTGTGAGAGCGAGAGCATATAGGTATATAAGTGTCTGTGTGTGTGTTTGGCACAAAGGTTTTCAAGAGGTTTATAGGGTCTTGTATTTATGAGTATTTTTGTTTGGTAGTTGCATTGCAAAGTTTCGGCAGAAAATATTTAATTTTTATTTATTTTGCGACAAAAGTACCTACCCTAAAAAGTCCGCGCATTCTTTTTTACATTAAGAGGCACTTCTAACTTTCCACAAACTATTCGGAAAGTGCTACCTAACTGCTACTACTTAAGTTAAAAGTCGAAACTATTTCAAGTTACTCAAAAAAAAAACAGAAGAGATATACACTAGAAAAATAGGGAAATTTTTCGTATCTCTGGTTTTAATGGTCTTTCTGCATTCTTAAATTTGAGTGTACTAAGTATATACATACATTACGATTCAATTTGTATGTATAGGGTGTTTTTTTTAGAAGTGTGGTTTTGAAGAAGAAATAAAATGCATTCAGTTTAATGTTATGGCCATGAATTTAGCTTTATTATAAAGATAAGGATTTGGCATTATGTTTTAAAAACGATTTCGGGCAAGTGGCCGCCGCGGCTGGTTCGAATACATTCCAGCCGAGAGGCCCAATGTTCGATCACTTTTTGCCGCAATTGGGGCCGTATGTCAGTAATAACTCGCCGAATATTCTCTTCGCAGGCGTCAATCGCCTCGGGCTTATCTGCGTGGACAAGCAACTTCACATAACTCCACAAAAAATAGTCCAGCGGTGTTAAATCGCACGATCTTGGAGGCCACGCCACAGGCCCACGACGCGAGATAATGCGCTCACCAACATCAAGCAAAAGTTTTCTTCAATAAATTGATTGTTTCGTTTGCTGTATGGCATGTAGCGCCGTCTTGTTGGAAAGGTCGTCCACAACAACATCCTCCAATTCACAATTCAGGCACGAAAAAGTCATTAATTATAGCTCTATAGCATTCCCCATTGACTGTAACATTATGACCGGCATCATCTTTGAAGAAATATGGACTAATGATTCCCTATGCCCATAGAGCCCACCAAACAATGACTTTTTGAGGATGTAACGGCGTCTCAACAATGGCTTGTGGATTATGATCACTGGCAATGCGTCAATTTTGCTTATTAACGTACACATTCTACCAAAAGTGAGCTTCATCGCTGAACAAAATTTTCTTGTGAAAATCGGGTTCGTTGGCCATCTCGTTTTGGGCCAATTCACCGAACGTGGACGCGATTGATGGTCGTTCGGCATCAATTATTGCACGAGTTGGATTTTGTAAGATCGCAAAATAAGATCCTTCCGCAAAATCTTCCATAAAGCGGATGGGCACAGCTCAAATTGTTGCACGCGATGGCGGATGGACTCATTCGGGTCTTCTTCGATACTCTGCTCCACAGCTGCAATAGCGTCTTCGGTGCTCACTGTACGGCGACTCTGAGGATGCGCATTATCCACTAGAGTAAATGTGGTGCGAAACCGATCCATGGTTGCTCGAATTACCAACTCTGCTGGGCGATTATGTCGACCGGATATTGATGCGTCGCGCGAACAGAACCATTATTTTGGTAATAAATTTGCACAATTTGCAAACGTTATTCAGGAGTAAGTATATTCATTTTGAAATCGCAAACCAAACTGAGCATAAATCAAGTGATAGCTGTCAAAAAGACCAACTCCGAAAAAGGTATTGCCAGATTGAAAATCAAACTTCTAAAAAAAAACAGCATTTAGAAACTGTTTTTAAACAAGCAACAAAGGCAGACTAGTTCTTTGCCGAATTCTGAGCAACTTTGCCCCAATACATACCATATGTAAGACCCCTGCTCTATAAGTAGGCCCTAGCACATGTTTGAGTACAAAAGGCTTACACTTAAATACAAATTAAGAATTGACCTAGTTACTTAGTTGGACTGTAGCATAAACTTAGAAAATTAAAATAAAACAAGAAGCTCTGATGAAGCTCAGTTCATATTCTCGACCAGTAAAAGGTATTTAATCGGTAGCTACTTCATTTTCTTAAGGAATAAGGAATATAATGCGATGAATGTTTTACATTTCAACTGAATTTTATGCACTCTAATTGATAACCTAATGGAATCCAGAATTTTTTAACTAATTCTGAACCTTGGCTTATGTTCTATGGTTTTGTTCTCACGTCGTTCAGTTAACACTTAAGACTTCAATTTCTATTTATTAAAAACGCTTAACGGACAGTTTAACGCACTATCACTGCGCCACTTGCAGCCACTAACTTGATTTTAAGTTTAAGTTAAGTTTAATCGACGTACTTTATAAAACTGTCTGACCTCTTAACTGGTGCGTGACATGAATTTTACGGACACACGTGAACGTGATATAATTTCCACGTAAACGTGCATGAACGTGGTATAGTTTCCATAATTTCCACTTGAATATTCGTAAGCGTGATATAATTTTCACGTGAGCATTCGTGAGTATGAGTTCATATTTTCTGAAAAAAAACTGTTTTCGGTAGTTTGAAAAGGCAAACTTATATTTTTCTTTCAGTTAAGAAGCATGAAAATCCGAAATCTGACATTATTGTGTACCCATAAGTTTTGTGTTCTTTAATTTGGTATTTTTTCTTTTCGTTCCTGGTGAGATTTTTTTTTTTTTTATATTCACGTGCGTGAACAAGCGTGATTTACTTTTGGTAGTAACCATTTCAAAAGAGTGTAGTACAATGACAAATCATAGTTCAAATAAACTAAATATTCTTCCGGCAAATAGTGTACTGCAAGCATTTTCAAACTGCATATTAAAGCCAACCTGCCACTTAAGCCACCACCAATTCGATGTAGGGCGATTCGAAATACCACATAACGTTTTTTTGTCTTTCAACCGATTTGAACTACAATCATTTTTCCTAACGGCAAATCGATTTTCATGAGCGTTTTTATTTTGCTTTCGCTTGCCAATTCATGCGACTCGTGCGGTTTCTCGATATTCTATGTACATAGTACTTACATACATATATTCCAATTATTGGTGGCAATAGTTCTCGTACAGAGAAAAGGGGCGCAGCGATGACAACGAGTATAAGTTTTATGGGGTTATGCAATTCCCTTGCTTTTCACTTTTTTTTCGTTTTTTTTTTTTGTGAGAGTGGTAAAATAGAAGCACAAGTGTGTACGAGTTTGTGTGACCGCAAGTGTATTTATGTGGTTAGCATTGCTAACAAAATGAAGTTGGACGACGGCGGCGAAATGTTTAGATGATGGTAGAATGAGAATGCAATTGGTACAATATAAATTGCCAAATGCAGTGGCATGGATGCTGCAGATATATGAACGAGTTTAAATGTGCTGGGTGCTACTAAAATTGGGATGGCATCTAAAACTTTCGAGAGGATTATAGAAATTGGATCAAGAATGAGATATCTGATATCAAAAAACACTTATACTAGGGTTGCAAAAAAAAACCCGGCAGGTTAAACCGAACGAGTGTTTTTTTTGTCATAAAAACCGGTTTTTTCGATTACTTTTTCCAATGTAAATAAACCGATGGACGGTTAAACACCAGCGTGCTGAGTAGCAGGTTAGAAAAGTAAAGTAAACTTCTAAAACGTACACTGTTTTTTACTTCATTAACTTCTTACCGAGCATTTTACTCTACAGCGTGAACTGGGAAATTGTTTATTTTTTTGTTTTATTCTCTCTAAGCTAATTTAAGCTAATAATATATAAAGAAAAGGTCTTTCGTTTAGTCTTTTTTTGTCACGGTTTTGTCACACCGGTTCACCGAAAACCGATTCTTTTCTCTTTTATTTACATTCCTAACCGGAACAAATATCGGTTTACAGATAAATTACAGAATTATGTACTTTTGTAATTAATTGGGAGAAGAAGGCGGTTGTTAAACGATGACGTGTTGGTATGAAAAATTCTTTAAAAGATGATAAACTAAACTTAAATGGACACACTTTACGCCAGTGCCGAATTTAGTTTCGAGAGCATTAGTCTAAACTTGTTAAATAGTGCCCACAAACCCAAATCGACTAGCAAAAATTGCGCATCGCACCGAAATCGAATTACAGCTCCAGTGGTCGGTGTGGTGCAGTTGGTAGTGGGTTGGCCTGCCATGCCAACCCACTACCAATGTTCGAGGTTCTAATCTCGGTACAGGCAAAATCAGAAAGTAGACAAACTAATTTTCTACACGGCACCACGTCTTGGCAAGCAAAAGCAAACCTACAATAGTAACAACATGCACAAATATAACACGCACATGAGTGGATGCGAAAATCTCGGCCTACACTTTCCATGGGCTGTTGAGCCTTTAAAATGTGTTAGAAGGAGAAGAAGTTGTAGATCCAAATAAAGTAGTCAGAATCGAAAAGCTTTCCCATTCAGCTTGATAGTTCTGATTCATCTTACAGCTTATTGGTAAAATTACGTTGAAGGATTTTTTCCCACTGTAGGAAACTTTGAGCAAATCAAGCTGGCAACGACTAATCTTTTCATTAAAAGAAATTCACAACCAAAAATGACCTCTCTCTCTACAGTCCTACAACTTATAAGTCACTGCTGATGGTATGTACGGCATTGGAAGTAAAATAAATACAAGCATTTTTTATATTTCCAGCATCAACTAACTATGTATGATACAAGTATACTCGTCCATACGAGTCTATATGTGTACACAATGATGTTGATGTTTGATTGATGTTTCTGCAGCAAAATGTCACATCGTGGTTGCATATTTTTCACCAGCAGCACTAGCAGCAGGCAATGAGAATTTTTCGGACATGAAAAGGATTATTTATGTCGCATTTGCATGTGCCGGTAGATTCGCATCGCACAACTGAGACTTCACTGTTCACTGCCAACTGAAGGAGGCAACACTGTGGAGGCATGCAGTGGACGCTAGTTGGCGTGGTGGCGAGTGCGTGTGCATGTGTTTGCTTGATAATGGTGTGATGTGGTTTGTTGCTGCGTGCGACTCTGGTGGTGTCGTGTGCAAAACAATATGTGAAATTATTGTGTGGTCAAGCTGTGAATTGCTTTAAAAAATAGTTCAACAGAAAAGAATTCAAACGCACACATACAGGGACAGACAATTCAACTGCTATTCTGCATAGTATATACATACAAATATGCAATGTATTCAATTGCAATTAAACTACAAAAAAAAAAACAAAAAAAATTTTAAAAAAAACAAAGATTTTTTAAATAACAGCAACAAAAATTCTTGCATGTATTGGTAAAATATGCAAATTTTTATATATGTACAATGCAACCACTTTATTTAATTTTTCGATACTTGCCCGTTGCAAAATGCAAAACAAAAAATTTTTGTTACATTTTTTGTCTGCATAGTTTGAAGAATGTTGAATTTTAGTAGCGTGATTTTTGAATATTTAAATGAGAGATGACCGCGTGAGTCGGTTTCGATTTGCTATCACGCACGCTCACGACAGAATTTATACATTCACGTTGTCTCGCGAATCTGCCTTATATTTTCACTCATGCTCACTCACATTCACGTGCTTAAATTTACGACTCACACCAGAACATTCACGAAAAAAAAAACATTAGAAAATGTTTTCTAATATCACAACATTTGGGAGATTTTAATGCAACTTACATTTAAGCTACATTAAAATTATTACGTAATATGAACAGGCTTTAAGGACTATCTGATGAATTCTTCTTTAAGTCATCTTCAATTTCCAATCTTTCATTTTTGCAGCACTCATCTTGGTTAAATATGTGAAAGACAAGGTTACACAAATGCACCAATAAATTTTCCGGGTGCAATTGGGCGACTTAGAAAAAAACCAGTACGATGGTTATTATCTACATAATATTATAAAAGGATGCAAAAAATATTAAACCAAATTTACCATGAGCCGTGGAAAAATTTAATTCACCAACGCTCACGCACTATAAAATCTCACTTACGCACGCTGACGACGTTTTTCTGATGATATCCAAAAATCGCTCACGCTCACTGGTGAATTTCCGTGACACGACGAAAATCAAGGCTCACGCCCATCTCTAATTTAAATTTACTGTTGCAATAATTTCGCTGTGGCTAAAATTGAAAATGAGCATTAGTTCATGTTTAAGTATTTATAAATTTCCTTAACGCTCTAGTTACCTTGGGGTTATGCAGTGACTTTAAAAGGTATCTATTGTAATATAAATATTTAACCTATTATGCAATTTTTTTACTCACCAATATTTTTTAAGTAATTTTAAGGGAAGTCATCGAGTACTAAAAGCATACCGGCATTGTCAATGAATTACATTATTTATTCGCTTGACTAAAATCCCAATCCAGCTAAGAAATAAATATTCCTGATATGTATAAATATTTTAGCTTAAGCGATAAGCTGTGATGAGCAAGATGGTTTTGAAAACCCTTTAACTTATCGTTATGTTTATGTAAAAATTAAATTACTTTATGTCAAATAGAAATTCACAAATACTTAATAGAAATTCAAAAACGATTACGTAAAGGTCGAAAGTAGGAAGCAAGGGTTAAGAACTTTCCACAGCTTAAATATTCAATGAAATAATTTGAATTTGCTTCTACGATATAATTAAATTTTACTCGTATAGAATTAAAATGTTGTATTAAACAATATTAAGCATTGGTAATTTCGAATTAATTTTCATTGTGTAGAGGCTATAAAAAATTTGGGCAAGCATTTGCTCCTACTTGTTTCTGATTTCGAGCAGCGATCGCCGGGTCTTAATTGCTAGTGTGCAAGACTGATACGTAGTGTAGTGTACCCGGATTCGAGACTCACTAAGACAAAAATAAAAAACAAATAATATCGCACTACCTCATGGCATGAAAAACTTTTAAATTCGTGGTTCGAATTCGGCATAAAATATTCATTCGTGAACAAATATAACTTACACAACATGAATGAATGCACTGGCTAGGTCCATGCTTTCTATGGACTGTTGTGCCATTAGACGAAGAAGAAGAATAAGAAATGGCCATTTTGAAGAATCACAAAATTTTAGCCTTTAAAGTTAATGAGCAGAAAATTCTAAGGTCTATCTGAAGTTATAATCGATCTTCCGAGTATCACTCAGCTCTCAATACTAAACATGATTTACTTCCTGATATGTCAGGAAGTGGTCGCTGTGGCGTAGTGGTAGTGCGTTGGACTGCTACGCAGAGTGTTCGGGGTTCGAATCTCGGCACAGGCAAAATCAAAAAAAAAAGTAGAAAAAATAATTTTTCTACACGGCACCACCTCTTGTCAGGCAATGGCAAACCTACAAGAGTAAAAATTGCTATGAAAAGCTTTTCCTTCGCCGTTCGGATTCGGCTTTAAACTGTAGGTCCCTTCCATTCATGTACAAATAAAACACGCACAACATGAGTGGATGCGAAAAAGCTCGGCCTAGGCCCTCCATGGGCTGTTGTGCCATCAAAAGTAAAGTAAGTAAGTAATATGTCAGAGGTAACTCGAGAACTCCTGTATTTCAATCGAATGATAGAAGTGGTGTTGAGTGGTCTCCTCTTTATCGAAATTTGACCTTAGTTGATCAAACATCTTAAGGTCATTTACAACAATGTTTGAAATATTCTCTTCTTCTTATTTCTTTAAATATCACAACAGTCCATTAAAAGCAGAAACTGAGCTTTATGCATCCACTCATGTTGTGCGTGTTATATTTGTACACGAATGGAAAGGACCTGCAGTTTTATACCGAATTTTATATAATTTTTACTCTTTGTAGGTTTGCCATTGCCCGCCAAGAGCTGGTGCATTCTACTTTTGTTGTGTTTTCTGCTATTTGGTTTTGCCCGTGCTGTAATTTGAACGGATATTGAATTTATTCGGTTTCAAAATTACCTAAGCCTCGAAGTTTTTTCTTAAAATAAATAGCAAAAGTGCCTGAATTCAAAATGTAGTCGCCGTGGTGTAGTGCATTAGCCTGCTGAACAGGGTGTTCGCGTTTCTCGGCACAGGCAATAAGTTTTCTACCAGCACCACCTCTTGGCTGGCAATAGTTAGCCTAGAAGGGTAAAAATTGTCTAAGAAAAGCTTTTCTCTTCGCCGTTCGGATTCGGCATAAAGCTGAATATCCCTTTCATTCATGTACAAATATAACACATGACCCAGCTTCATTTTCATTTGCTGTTTCTCTATGTCATACATATTTCAAAGAATTCATTCCTTAAACATTTTCCCAATAATCCTAATTTCTCTTGGTATTTCCAGAAATGTTCTTGAAAATAAATTTTTTTTATATAAGTAATGCTTATATATGAAGTTAAAATTTCTAATGCAATGAGACATCGACGAAGAAAGATCTTTTCCTGTTTTAATCTTTGAATATCCGAAGTTAGATTTGAGGGAATTGATAAATAGCTCAGGCATACCGATACCAGGTCCTAGTCTTAATTTTTTTTTTCATTTCATTTATTTAGTCAAATGCTTTCTTACTGATTAGAAATTATAAAAAGTGTTGTAAAAATAATTAACAATTAGATTATAAAGATTATAAATAAAACGATTCAAGATAATGCTTGAAGAGATTCCTAGTTATAAAGAAATCCACATCGCATTATTTTGAGACTTTGATAAATTTAAGCAAGGCTTTTGTGATTGGCGCATTCATTAAATAGTTAGTTTTCAAAATGGATACATAAAAAGAAATATGGTAGCACAGAAGGATTCCAAATGAAGGAGGCATATTCAAGTTACGAAAGCACATCTGTTGTAAACAAGATTTTACGCGTATACGGATCTTTGAAATCCCTGCCATAACGACGAATAAAGGCAAGGAGCGAATAGGCTTTAGGACAAGGTAGTTTACATGGCTAGAGAAAGTAAGCCTTGTATCAAATAGAACACCCAAGTCTAGGAACTCCTCAACCGACTTCAACGCATTGTTAGATATACTTATTATAGGACGATAAGTACTGACTAGATGATCTTACAAATCTCTTTTGAAAACATTTTTTCATGTTAAGAGTCAATTTATTTTGTTAAAACCAATCAACTAGACGATTAATGTCCGATTGTAACAGAGCAGTATCAGTCAAATTTTTGATTCTGCAAAAGAGTTTTAAATCATCAGCATACAGTAGATAATGTGAGTGTGAGAAGCAGATGCCAATGTCATTAATAAACAGAATGAATAATAGCGGTCCTAGGATGCTACCTTGCGGAACGCCAGAAGAGGCCACAAACGACTCCGATTATAGCTATTATACTTATCTTATTATACCAAATCGAATTATGTATATAGTAACTTATTTATTCGAATTTTATTTAATGCTGAGACATACTGATACTGAGGCACCAATGTACAATAGTGTAGGGCTTTGTTTTGTATCTTTGGATGTAGAGAGCGCTCGGTGCTAACGACCCCTGTTTTAAGTTCTGTGGTTGCTATTTAAATGATGCTATATCCCAAACATACATATTGGTAAGTTCTAATAATAAAACTAAACAAAAATTTTATTAAATTCTGAACTTTATGAGTTATAAAGAAGTAAGTTGGAAGAATCGCATCATAATCAAGTAAAATACTTAACTCACTTTTGTGCTCAGACGATTAAAGTTACTCTGATCTGTCCAAGGTCGTCGAGAGAAGGATATACATAGTTAGTTTAAGTAGAATAATTACGATGACTCCAACCAATTTATTAATTAAATGAAAAAGAAAAAATCCATTTTTTTTAGTCAAAAGGTCAACTGATTTTTTAAAAATATTTTAATCGTTTTCTGATGGCCAAAGAAGATCTGAAATAACTTTTCTAAATGTATAAAGCAAATAAAGCATGTAATTGTAAGCTTTCCTTCTAGTTTCATACTTAATTTGTTACAAATATTAACCCTAGAAGTACTAGTGTTTACATTGTATACACGATCAAGACCACACCACCTTTTTATAAAGCCATTAAAATGAACTAAGTATAACAAAAACACACACACATATGCAAATTGATAGATGCTTCATAGCTCATTTGACTTGTACATAATTTATCTAATACCATTCGTTCATTTTATGTATTAACCCATAAACTTCTCAAATACTTGTGTATGTACGTATGTATGACGTAAAGTACGAGTAGCAGCTAGCCCAACCACCACCAACGTTTACAATGTAACTCAACCACATAAAAAAAAAGGAAAAACGTAAAAAAAAAACAAAAACAAACACATTCCCGTCAATGTGCATGAAAGAAGAAACGCGCGTGGTGCATTTGGTAAGCAATTCTCACGCTGCACTCAAAACATCATTAATTGCGGCTATAAAAACACAGACACAAACACATACACACGAACGCACACATATGTACATAGCCGTAGAAGGAAAATCCACAAAACGATGAGTGGCCAAAAACAGAAGCGCTTACGCAGAGTTCATAAACACCTTCATGGCGAGTTGTTAGTTGTTAGAAGTATAAAATTTGATGTGGTAAACGGGGCACAAGGCACACACACAACGATTTGATGAGGAGCACTTTCCTACGAGTAAAGCAAAAGTTGCACCAGAAATCAATATAAAAAAATAAGCTATTATCTATATAAAGTAGAAAGAACTGCCCATGAGATGCAGCAAGCTATTTTTCACATAACTAATTTATGGTAAAGCTATGATTTTTCGGGTATTCTCTATTTTTTCTATTTTTTGGAACCACACACATAAGCGATGAAAATAACTTAATAACTCTTTTATCCATCCTTTCTCTTCTCTTCCAATTCAATTCATTTCAATTGTTGTTTTTGTTTTTTGGCTTTGGGTTTTGATAAATGAGTTGAAATCAGCTAGCTATCAACGCGATTATGAATGGAGAAGAAAAACTCTGATATTCAGTTTGTTAATGTGCACCTTAAAAATGGGCGTTAAACAACAACAACCACAACATGCATACACACACATACCTTCGTACCTAGATCACAGATTATTATAGTAATTCACCACCCAATGGGGATTCCACACTCTACCACACCCCTCCCACTGTAGCCCACACCTGGCCACCCAGTCTATGTCTCAGTCTCTGGAAACAATGAAAATGCATTACAAACAAAGCGAATCAATAACACGCTTAAAAGTTGATTATTATATACATATACATTTTCCCCCTCCCCCCCTGTATGTGTGTGTGTGTGTTTTTGTGTGTTTGTGCACAAGTGCGTAAGGAATTGAATGAAAAAGCAACAACTGTAGCGACCACACACACGATCATAACAAAAATTTCAACATGAGGAGATTATAATTTATAGAATTGCACTAGCGCAAGAAGTGAAGTCGTGAAGTTGTAGAATGGTAGAGGTCAGTACTACTAAGTTACAAGTTATCATTATCAACAGCAACATCAACAGCAACAACGATCGATGCAACATCATCAACAACATTAATAATGCCATCAAAACTATGAGTATCTGTGTGTGTGTGTGTGTGTGTGTACACACATGTGTTGCATTTGATTGATTTGGTATTTGCTGGTATCTGGTATCGCTTCTGCATCTTTTGCTTGCTTTCGTTTTAAGTATAATTGAAATGTGCTTTCGTCGGTCGAATGTGATGCATTCATCATCAAAAGAGATGATGCCGTTTGGAAGTTGTTGGTTGCCTATAACGTGCCGCACACTCTTTTTTATGTTTAAGATCGGGTTATAGATAGAAACGAAACCAATATGCCGCCGGTATCGTATACCAATGATTTAATTAATATATTTTTGTTTTTTTTTGTTATGCACGCTGTTGCATCATCACTCACCATATGTATAGTATGTATGTGCACCACGTATGATAAATTATGTGTTGGACTTTATTAAGATTTAATAAAAACTTTTACTTCACTTGGAGTAATTTTCAATAAGTTGAAGTTTTTCTAGTATTTACTAGTATTGATTCTAATAACCGTTTGTTAATTAGTTTCTTGCATATACTAATTATGAGAATATTTAATCTATGAATTAGAAAACTGTGTAATACAGGCGAGCCCATAGGTGGCTAGAACGGAATGCGTTGAAATGGAATGTGGGAAATATTATAAAAAATCCAGAAAATTAGCTATTATGAAGTTGTTTTTTCAGTCTTTGGCAGAAAGAAAGCTTTGGTTAAGAAACCTTTTTATCGAAAGGGTTGAAAATTTCTTGGCAATTTACTATGAACCATTTTCGAGAAGTTGGCATGGTAATGCAGAAACTTTCATATTGTTTCTGTTTTTGTGATGAAAGGTAGCTGTAAGTAGTGGACTTTAAAACTGATACTTGTATACATATTAGTAAACTTTTTTTATTTTGAAGAAAGTTTGTGCAGCAAACTGAGTGACACTACAATTATTCGATAAAATCGAAAAATTGCCATCGGCAATAACCGCAGCAATCCTCTGCCTGAAACGTTTGCATGCGCCATTCAAATGATCATCATCCATATCCGTCATTACTCTGGTAATAACAGCTGCTCTTAGGGAATCAAGCGTGTTATGGGAATGTTTATTGCTCTCGTGTTCAATAACGCCCCATATGTAGTAGTCGAAAGGATTAAGATCCGAAGAGCTATGTGGCCCACTTATGTCTAGAGTTATGTGATCATGCAGATTCTCGAACATTCAATGGCTTTGAATTGTCATGGCTTTGAATAGTCATGGCTTTGTGAGACGAAGCAGAGTACTATTGGAATACATATGGCCTGTCACTATACATGATATCTAAACACGGTTTCACAACTGTTTCCAAAAACCTCAATGTAGGCAGCAACATTCACTCGAAGTCCCTGAGTAAATAATTGGGGTAGCGTGACGTATCCTTCATTGTTTGCCACTCCCAAAACCATGACAGTTGCCAGAAACTTTGTGCGATTAACATGGCGAACTGCTGAAGTATCCGAACATAGCCAACTATCATTGCGTTAGTTTATTATTTGATCCTGGTAAAAAATTGTTTACGCCAGAATAAAAGCTGAGCATATCCGGGATTTTAGGATGTTTTAATTTTAATTTGTTTAAAAGTCCTTGTGCTCGGAGGAATTGTTGCTCTCGAGTTTGTGCCCACATAAACTATACTCAGCTCATTACGTAGAATTTGTACCGGATGTCTCCATGGACAATGCGTCTGATTGTGTGTGCAGCAACTTGAAGACCTCTCGATATTGACCCTTATGGGCTTTGAAGAGTCTTCTTCAATATTAACTGTGATGTTCTAAGACGGTTGGAATGTGCCTCATGTTTTTTACGCTTGGTATTACTTTTCACACTGCCATCAGATGCTTCCAACTCTCGCAGAATTTTGTGAACAAACGATCGGGCCACATGCAAAAGTTGGGTGATTTCAAGATCGCTGAGTCAGCTTTTTGTCCTCCATTTATGATATGAAATGATTAAAATGTGTTGCAGAGAAGTGGCAGGCACAGATGTGAATGTCCTCAAAATCTGCCTCGTCCTGCTTCTTGCTGTATTTTATTTTTTTTTTTTGCTTTAATTCAATACGAAATCACTGATGTCATTAGGTTTCTATATATTGACTAGAATTTGTAATCTCGTACGTACTTACTTAGCTGGCACTACAACTGATGATCGGTCTTAGTCGCCTCTACTATGCGCGCGCTCTGTCGCCATTTGTACGGTATTTTATTTGTTACGATCAAGCACAATCCGAGTAGGAATGATCAAAATTGAAAGTTAGGAACAAGTCGTTGCCCTTTTTAAACATATTATACGGACGGGATGTAAACCAATGATGTTGTTATCAACCTGCATTACCAGTTCGGTTACTGTGCCTTTGATTTTGATGTGGAACTTCGTTGCAACCATGCATTGATTTAAGAGGGTTGAAATAACACCGATAAGCGATGGATAAATTTATAGTAGGGGGAAAATTAGCATCTGTTGAGAGCATAGACGATTCTATTAGATAAGAAAAGTTTATTCACAAAGTGCGTTTCTATTGAGAAATGTTTAAAACTGGATTTAAATATGTTACTTAATCAGTTTATAACAAAATGCTCGAAGAGGAGTGTAGTTTTTGCTTTAAGCATATATAGATCAATAAGTACCAGTGTTAGGAATGAGGAAGCAAGTTTTTGACAAATTTTTTTTCTATTTTTCAACGTAATCTCCTCTTAGTACCATACACTTTTCCCAACGTTTCTGCCATTTCTTTAACCCCTCCAAAAAGTACGATTTGTCAAACTGTTGAAAAGACGCATCTGTCTCGACGATAACCTCCTCGTTTGAGCTGAATTTTTTTCCCCCGAGCCACGTTTTCATGTTGGGGAACAGAAAGAAGTCGCAGGGAGCCAACCGGGCGAGTACGGTGGGTGCGGCAGCAATTCGTAGTTCAATTCATGCAATTTGGCCGCGACAATTCCGTATCCGCTTGTTGTCCACCGTAAACAATCGCGCACCCATCGTTCCGACACCTTTCTCATGCTTAACCCAACATGTAAAATATTAATTACCGTTCCGTACGACACTCCTACGGCCTCTGCTACTTCGCACACTTTCGTTCGGCGTTCAGCGAGAATCATGTCGCGGACCTCTTCAACGATTTCCTCGGTAGCCACGTCTGCCGGGCGGCCTGGGCGCTCCTCATCAAAAACAGATGCACAACCACATTTAAATTCGTTGAACCAATATTTTACGGTTGTCATAGATGGTGAAGGGTCCCCATAGACAGTAAAATAAAAAGTTTGGTGAATGTTTTACTAAATGTTTTTTTTAGAACACTGCCAGGTTTGAAAAAGTTATAATGAAAAATCGAAAAAAACTTCCAGAAGGGGTCACAGACAAAAGTTACCATAGACACATACTAATACAATTCAATCGAACAGTTGTGAAAGGCCGATAAAGTTGCTAAGGTCTGCCACAAGTTTGTCAAAACTCATATGTTTTATGGTATTGAGTGGATATTGATTTGATTGGACATCTGTAGTGAAAACTTTTCAAGCAGTGCTTAAAGTTACATGCGATAACATTGACGTGCTAATCTCTAACGAGATAAGATGATTTCTAGTGTCAGTCTAGAGCTTCCGAATTCAAACAAACGAAACTGATTAAGGGCTTGGTAAGATATTTCGGGATAAGATAAGGTTTTAAATAATAAATAAAGGGTGTTTATTTTTAGAAGTGTGGTTTTCAATCTGGCAATACCTTTTTCGGAGTTGGTCTTTTTGACAGCTGTCATTTGATTTATGCTCATTTTGGTTTGCCATTTCATAATGAATAGATTTATTCCTGAACAACGTTTGCAAATTGTCCATATTTATTACCAAAATGATGGTTCGGTTTGCGCGACTTTCACAAGAAAATTTTGTTCAGCGATGAAGCTCACTTTTGGTTGAATGGGTACGTTAATAAGCAAAATTATCGCATTTGAAGTGATCATAATCCACAAGGCATTGTTGAGACGCCGTTACATCCTCAAAAAGTCACTTTTTGGTGTGCTCTATGGGCAGAGGGAATCATTGGTCCATATTTCTTCAAAGATGAAGCCGATCATAATGTTACAGTCAATGGGGAACGCTATAGAGCTATGATTAATGACTTTTCCGTGCCTGAATTGGAGGATGTTGATGTGGACGGCGCTACATGCCATACAGCCAAACAATCAATTTATTGAAGGAAACTTTTGGTGAGCGCATTATCTCGCGTCGTGGGCCTGTGGCGTGGCCTCCAAGATCGTCCGATTTAACACCGCTGGACTATTTTTTGTGAGGTTATGTTAAGTCGCCTTGGAAGAGAATATTCGGTGCTTTATTACTATTGCTGCAAAAAGTTTGGGCCTTTCTGCTTGAATTTATTCGAACCAGCCATGTTGGCCACTTGCCCGAAATCGTTTTTAAAACATAATGGCAAATACTTATCTTTATAATAAAGTTAAATTCTTGCCCATAACATTAAATTATATGCATTTTATTTCTTCTTGAAAACCACACTTCTAAAAAAACACCCTGTAGTTTTTTTTATATAAAATAGACAAAGAAGTAAACTTTCTTTATTAATATTGAAGACTGAAAAGGACTTGTTCCTTATAAAGAGACAATAATTATTTCAAGTTACCATATTCATATTTAAGACCAACTTTATCAGAAGTTTAACATAAAAATATATAAATTGCTTTAGTAGGGCTAAAGAGGATTTTTGTTCGTGACTTTTTAATCTCATCGACTACACACCGGTATAATCTTGTTTGTTCTCTGGAGTGTCTAACATCATTGCCCTACAATATCAGTGGTCGAAACCCTATAAGAAGTCAAGCCACTATAGAACGTTGTAGGGATCGAGTTGATGCTGATATATTAAGATATAACAAGACCATTTAGCACCAGAAGCCCTAATTCAGTTCTCATTTGCCTTTGTTTGATAATAATTTTGGACTAAAAATATATACTTATATACTTATAAGGTAACATCAAGATTTCTCAATATCTCTACATCTCCTTGACTCGGCTGGTACACTTATTTTTGACTAAAGTACCAATGCATAGTTTTTAGTTTTTTGTGCAATAAGCAACATTGGTACACGCAGTTATGCAATCAATTTATATACTATAAATAGTTTTTAGTGAAAAATATGCTATTATAAGGTGAAGGAACTGGAAGTTTCCAAATTGCCCCTTGCTTTTTTGAGCCTCTTAAATTTCATGTGCTTAGGTTCAATGATTTTGCATGATTTCTTTTTATTTTTATCAGTCCCAAATATTGCAACTAATTTTAAGTCTTAATTATTATAGCTTCTAAGTAAACTTCGAAACTAAATCCCTGAGCTTTTTTCCCCTTAGGTCTGGGTGAAGAATTGTATTAAATGCACTTGTTCTTTATGAACAACAAATTAATTTTGTTTTTTTGCAATTGAGCTATTTATATTTTAATATATATAAACTGGTACTCTAAACCAGTGGTGGGCAACCCAGAGCACGCATTCGCGAGAGCATTTTAGACTTCACATATACCAGGCTCATTTACATAGAAAACGAGTTCAGTTGATCAGCTGTGGATGAATGGGTGGCCACCACTGCTTCAAACACACGCATACAAAAATATACACAAGCGTAAGTACTAAGTACCAAATAAACCCAAGGGATCATGGGAATGACCTGTTGTTCAGCAGCGAACAAACACAACTCGTATACCAAACTTTAACAACTGAACCATTTAATTGAAATGTCAAAGTTTACAATAAAATTCCAAGTAATGTCAACGGCTACTAAAATCAAAAAAAAAAAAAAAAAAATTAAATTAAATTGAAATTTTGGTAGAGAATATAAAATGTTTTGAATTTGGGTGAACTTAAAAAATCTAGATTAATGTTAAGTTAATTAAGAAAACACCACAAAAACATAAACTGACTTTAAGAAAGTAATATTGTGTTGTACCAAGAGAAAAGAGAAAAAAAAATGATGGTGGTTAAAAGTTTACGGTGTGACAACTGAAATCACCACAACAACAACTACAACAATGACAGCGGTCACAAAGCAACTTTTGAATTTTTTTTTTTTTTGATGTCTGTAGGTTTATTTGACAATGTCATAAAAATCAAGTTCATATTGTTATCTGGCAAAGTTGAAATAACAACGACAGTAACAAAAAACTTTTGAGTGTTAAAATACAATTTTGAAATAAGTTTGTTTTATTTTTGTTGTTGGCTGTTGTTTAACAAAATTTTAATGTTTTCATATTTTTTAACGCTTCTTCTATATTTTTGTGTTAATTTTTATTTTTTTTTTATTTTTTTTTGTGATTGTGGGAAAATGATTTTTCTCGTTGAAAATGAAGAAAATAATAAAAGAAATCACACACACACACACCAAATGGTTGTAGATAGTTGGCAGTTTTGGTAATAGCAGGTTTGGATTTGCTACGCTGTCAACTAACTAAGGTTGCCATGACAGGTTATGTAGGGTACAGTGCGAGTACCCTACGCTATTCTCTTTTGTTTATGTTCTTGTTCTTTGATGACATTAAGCATAAAAAGCATCAAAGTTTCGCACGTTACGAGTATTTTCATGTATTTTTTGTTTTTCTTTAAGATTTTTTATTGTTTTTTGTGTATGTCTTGTGTTGTGTGAAATCGGTGACTTTCTTTCTGTGACAACAAAGTCGGTTGTTATTATTGCAGTTGTTTTCTGTTGTTAGTTGCGTTTGTTTGGTCTTTCTATTTCGCTTGTTGTTAGTGAATTTTCTCTTTGTTTTTTTTTTTGTTTGTCGTCTTTAGCATTTACTTTATTGTGATGATTCTTTTTGACATTTCTAAGTTTTCACCGTCATTTTGCACAATGGGATTAGGCGAAAAAGAACAGATCTTCGCAAAAACTTTAATAGGTAGAGAAATTAGAAAACAAACGGGGACTATGGAAAAGAATCCTAGCTTCTTCTAAATATGTAGAAACTCTTGCTGTAAGTCAATGTGTAAGAGATAGTAATTTACTCAGATTGTCATGCGCCATTCACTGCACTAGACCTTAGAGCTAAGCTGGGAATTCCTAGATCTACTTAATGAAGTTAGGCTCTAATTTCTAAACTGGAAATATGTTGCGGGATTTTCCGAAATCACCTCTGCTTTCCGATCCATTAAATTTGTTTTTAATTATGCGTTTTTTTCTACATTGATCAAATACAATATGAAGGCTTTTCCGGCTGAAAATCCATTGCCAATATTTCGTTTCCGGAATTACAATTTCAAAACTGATACTCATATCGACACTGATAAACTTTAGTTCATTGTGGTAAAAGCATAACACTTGCCACAATGGCTGTCTCTCTCCTTATCGGTGTCCTGTGTAATTGCATTACCTCTCTCATTCTACCTCTTTCTTCCTCCCAGCTATCAACCTTCCTTTCAATCAAAACAATGCTCTGCATTCATAGGGGTAAACACTGTGAATTGACTGGACAAAAAAAAAAAAGTACACCACCACTATTTCCTCGACGATGAATAGCCGATTTTTTTGATAGAAGACTCTGATCAATATCTCCCTGATCAATATCTCCCAAGACACATAAGGACCATCAAAATTTGTTTACGAGGAGTTCAAGTTCACCATAGAGGTGTGATGGCGGCCGCTAATAACGAATTCTATTTAGAATTGGATATCAGAAGAATAGTTATTCGCTAGGAAAAGATGAACATTTCTGGTTTTTTCGGGGGTGTTTGGTACAACAGGGAATAATTTTAGGCGCTACTTCCCTTTATTGTGAGTAACATTTTTTCCAAAGAAAGTATATATGTCAGTATTACAAGCCATTTAAACTTTATGAGTATTTTAAGAAAATATTGGTTGTCGCTGTGGCGTAGTAATTACGCAGAGTGTCAAGGGTTCGAATCCCAACACAGGCAATACCAGAAAGTAGAAAAATTGCTTATGAAAAGCTTTTCAGTTTGCCGTTCGCAACAACATGAGGGGTTTCGGAAAGCTCGGCCTGGGTCCTCCATGGGTTGTTGTGCCATTAAAAGAAGAAAAAGAAAGAAAAGTTTACCAAAAAAACTTTCAAAAATAAGGGTCCAGGGACGAAGAAGAGTGTTAGCGTACAAATTTGCTTTGAATATTAAAGTTGTAGGGCTTTAAGGACAAAAAATTTAACCCATCGATTCCTATTAGAACCCAAATCTTGTCCTTCAAACGGTCATAAAAGAAAATTACTCAAATTATTGTTTGGTTTGTCCACTGTAAGCATGCAAGATGTTGTTGTATTTTTTTTTATCCATTTTCCTTGCGCTGTATTTGATTTGTTTTTGTTCTTTGTTTTTGCCACTTTAATTTCAAGCAAAACTAATTAATTAAGAACGTTCTTTTTTTTTTTGTTTTGAAATATTCTTGAAAAATTAACAACAAAAAAGAAAAGCCAAAAGGAATATGAAAACTTAATTTTTCACGAATGAAATGGAAATATTAAAGAAATGGAAATTGGTACCTGCTGCTGTATTTACGAATCTTAGAGAATCCAACAAAAAGCAAAAGGAAATTGAAATTAATTTTAACTGCCATCAACTTTTCACTCTCTCTTCGTGTACTTAGCTTTTTCTCTCTCATCACGCCGATGTTAAATGCAATGCACATATGTAAGTATTAAAGTTGTTCACCTTTACCATATTTCTGTATTTGAGCCACGTTAATACCATAACACAAATTACTTTCCCACGCAGTGTTTTTTTTTTAACGTTTGTTTGTCGTTGTTGTTATCGTTAGCTACAAAGCACATTTCGAACAACAACAAAAATTAAAAATAAATAAATAAAAATTACTCAATACACCATAGCGCAATATTTGCCAACATAAAGTTATTATTGTTGCTGTTGTTGTTATCGTTAATATTGTTGACTTTATGTTGCCGCATTATTATAGTGGGTGTTTTTTTGTTTGTTTGTTGTTGTTGTTGTTTTGTTTTTGGTTTTTTACTTTTATTTAATGAACAAGTGAAACAAAAATATGTTAAAAATATATGTGAACTACATAAAAGCGACCAACAACAACGACCAGCAACAAATGGAAAATAAACTAAAAACACAACATTAACATTGTTGTAAAATGAGTTAATTTGTTTACATTGACTGTGTACATTTTAAGTTTATTAAAACAGTAAAACGAAACAAAAAATACAAGACAACAACAACAGTTAATGTACTACAATACAAAATGGAAAAAAATCTGATTTCATTGCAAAAGTTTCACACCCAAACTATTTTTTAATTTTTATTTATTTTTTTTTTATTTTTTGGGTTTTGTATTTTTAATATGTAGATATAATTAATATAATTTATTTTTTGATATATCATTGAGGTAATTTAAAAATATTATCATTAATGAATACCTAGTTTTAATTTATGAATATTAATATTAAGTTCATGGATCTTTTTTCCTTTTGTTTATAATGAGTGGACAATGTGATGTTATTGTCATAAGTACCATGAAATAAATTTCTATTTCTATTGACTAAGCATCTTTTTTATTGATGTATATTAAAAATATTTATATTTTTATCGTTAAATCACTCAGTCTCGCTGACACTTAATTTGCATTTTTCTAATGGTTCCTTATTCAAATAGTTAAGTTTTTCAAATAGTTATGAAACACCTAGTGATTGAAAACAATCACTTAGAAATAAGTATCAATCATCATGTGTTTAATAATGATCAGTGATCAACCACTGTGATCGTTGTGACGTAGTTGGTAGTATATTAGCCTGCTACGGTGAGTGTCCGAGGTTCAAATCTCGGCGCAGGCAAAATAAAAAGGTAAAAAACAATTTTTCTACAAGGCACCACCTATTGGCAGGCAATGGCAAACCTACAAAGAGTAAAAGTTGCTTATGAAAAGCTTTTCACTTGGCTCTTGGGATTCGGTATAAAACTGTGGCTCCCTTCCATTCATGTACAAATATAAGACGAATAACATGAGTGGATACGAAAAACTCGGCCCAGGCCCTCCTTGCGTTGTTGGGCAATTAAAAGAAAAAGAAGAAGTAGATCAACAACTTTAATAATATTATTCAGTGAAAAGTATTGTCTTGTAATTCTCATCTACTTTATTTATATAGAATTTGAAAAATCACGAAGATCAGTGATGAATATTAAATAAAAAACATTTTAATTTTAAATAAAAAAATAAGTTGTTTTTGTTATTTTTAAATTATATATATTATATATTTATAACTCAATTAATTTATAATGCAATTTTTATTTGATATTATTTATTTAAATTAGTAATTAATCCTAGTACAACAACAAACATTTACTAGTCACGAACGGAAAAATACTAATTTTTCCATATACAACTGGTTGGAAAACTAATACAATTCCATTGGCTTGGAAACTATTTCTTCTACTAGTTGAAGTTAAACTGGTTTACAAATTATTCCAAAAACATCTAACTACTAACTAGTTTTAAAGATGTGCAAGCCTGGAAAATTGACTTGGGCATAGGTCATAAAGTCACCAGTTGGCGATGAGGAAAATGTGAGATTTGTTGTGGTGTTGAGTAAAACAGTGTATCGACTACCAGGAATCCAGGTGTAGTGTATATTCATGTCTAGTGTATATTAAAACTTTAAAGCTTTTATGAACGGCCTATCCCTAATTAGGAAACAATACGCTCTACTTTTCTAATGAAGGTAAGTAAGAACATCTTTTGCAGAAGATGATACACAAACTGAATATTCCTATTGCATTTTTGGAAATATTTCGATGTATTTTGATCCTGGTTAGACAGTTCCCCTAAATGCAGGCCAATAATCTTTATTCTAGTGAAAGAAATATTATTCATTGTTTGGCTCAAGTTCAAAGCATCGAGAGGTTTAATGTCATACTAGAGGTGTAATATAGACAATTCATTGATTAAGCATTATTATAAGAAAACCCTATAATTAGCCCAAAACATTGGATTTGGATGAAAATATGAATGATAAGTTGACAGGATTATCATTAGAAAAACCAATTGCAATGATAAAAATTAACATTAAAACAATTGTACTTATACGACGGTTGCATTAGTAGGAAAATATGGTAAAATGAGTGGCAGCTCTCAATATTTGTAAATACCAGATGGAGAAAAAGTAATGTGAATGAAATAGCTTCAAAATTTATTGCGCTTTGGCATTTATGTTGTGGACAGATAGGGAATTAGTTGACAACAAGCAATGGAGCGATACGCAGATCGACCGACGATTGATATTGTGGAAAACCAATTTCCGGCCGTGCTATCTCCCGTTTTGGCGGTTTGAACGGCGCCAGACTTCTTACTTTGGAGCTATTTAGAAATCTTACGTTTACCTCAACAAACCACAAACCTTCCAAGTCTTGAAGACAACATTGTTGAAGAAATCAGATGTTTAGCGAGCAACAATTCAAAACGCCGTAAATTGCGCACATATATGCATCAACTCCGGACGTAATCATTTGAACGATATCATATTTTTAACATAATGTCAGCAAATTTACAAATTCAAATAAACTTGCCGTGAAAACAGAGCCCAATTTTATTACTTTCTAAAAAAATGGCAGCCAATTCACATTATGACAATATTTTTCCCCCACCTTGTACTAGTGATTACTTGCGGAAATATTTTCGGTGGAGTTGTGGTCTCTCTATTTCAAGACTCAGCTCTATTTGAATAATACCATATTTTTTCTAAGGTTGTAAGCTGGTGTGCACCGACAAGAAATGTGGTAAGGACTGTCACAAAACAGTGAATGCTCCGCTTTTCACCGAAGAACTTGGGATATTCAGGAATGTGATATATCTGAGTGGTCGCTGTGGTGTAGTGGTAATGCGTTGGACTGCTACGCAGAGTGTCCGGGGTTCGAATCTCGACACAGGCAAAATAAAAAAAAAAAGTAGAAAAAATTATTTTTCTACATGGCACCACCTTTTGGCAGGCAATGGCAAACCTACAAGAGTAAAAATTGCTATGAAAAGCTTTTCACTTCACCGTTCGGATTCGGCATTAAACTGTAGGTCCCTTCCATCCATGTACAAATATAACACGCACAACATGAGCGGATGCGAAGAGCTCGGCCTAGGCCCTCCATGGGCTGTTGTGCCATTAAAAGTAAGTAAGTAAGATATATCTGAGTTGCAAGAAAGAGTACTAGACTGCAAGAAAGAGTACTTACCGAAATTTTCGGATCTCTACAACTAGTGCCATTCGTTACTGCTAGCATGTCTTAAGCTATGGATAAGATTGTGCATATATAAATTATTCTTTTTCAAGTACTTAAAAGCCACTCTAGTTTTGTTAAGCATTAGAAGAGTTACCAAAACTTTGAAAATTTGAATGGCGTCAAGTGGTGATCTGCTCATTGACTAAGAGCTGGATCTCTTAGTCAACTTTTAAATTTCAGTTGATACATCCCACTCGTAAGTATTTACAACCTTTCTACTGTTTGAGTGACTATTTTTATAGCATGATAATGACAAAGTCAACCAAGAATTTCCGAACAAGCCGCTACAAAGTTCTATTAAAATCAATCTTTTCATATTAGGAAAGAGAACTCCTTCGCAGTCATTCATCAGTCCTTACAAAATCTCAAAGGAAAATAATTGCATATCAACATTTATATTCTACTATTGCGTCATAAATCAATTCTTGAATAGTATTAAACAAAAAGGAAGTAAGTAAAAATTTAGATTTCAATAAGTAAATACGAAAATCTTAGTAAAACACTATTGAATATTAATTTATTTCTCAATTTCATCTTTCTCTCATCGTTTCTTTATTCTTTATCTTCAGCAATATTTACTTAGTAAACTCAAATGCTGCAATAACTTACTCGTAACAAATAAAGTCAGAAAAATTGCAATAAATTCGATGTAGAGATAACTGACGTTTTCGCATCAAACGAAGCAGGTACATGCATACATACTCGTACATGTGTATGTGTGGGTGGTATCTATGTATGTATATATTTGCTTATCTACAAGTCGCTACAAAGTATGCGCTTAAGTATGTATGTTTGAATTTACGAGCCCATATGTGCATTTGAACACTAATTCAACATTTCTCAAGTCCTTATCCAAGAAAGTAGTAAAAGCAGCAGGCAGCAGATATGCATGCGGTCGTATAAAGAAATATTTCGCACAGATATCAAATCGTAAAAAATGTAGTAAAGAAGTATGAATGGAGAAAGAGAGGGAGGGAGAGTGTGTATCTTTGCATCTCACTTGAGCATTTTATTGCCACAGAAAAGATATCGTAAGGAATTTTTGTCTATTTTTTATTTCTTTTGCTGTCTTCGAAAACAATAAAACAGAGCAGTTATTTTCACTTTTTAATTTCGAATTTCCATACACATTTTGATAGAGCATTTATGTGAAGATAGTTTTCCAAATAGGTACTCGAAGTTACAGGCAGGCTATATGCATATGATTCCGAACGTCGTTATGCCGATAAGTGAGGGCAAACAAATGATTCCTCTTAAAGCTTTTACCTAGACGGCTCTTCACGAAACATACTCGTAACGTGACCGAAAAGAGTGTTGTTTTTTCTTTAATGGCATAACAGATCATGGAGGGCCTAGGCCGAGCTTTTCGTTAAGAGTGAGTTTCGAATAAAATTTGATTATAAAGGGTGAATTCTTTGCTACTTGAAGATTTTACGCAAAGATCTCGGATTAATGCCTTACAAACTACAGCTGGTGGAAGCCAGGCGACGTCGAATTTTCGATGAATGGGCTGGATGAGGATCCGTTTTTTTTATCGGAAAATTGTCTTCAGTGACGAGGGTCATTTTTGGTTCAATGGATACGCGAATAAGCAGAATAGTCATATTTGGAGTGAAGACCAGCCAGAGACAATTCAGGAGCTACCAATGCATCCCGAAAGAAAAATGCACTGTTTTGTGTGGTGTATGGGCAGGCGGCATCATTGGGCCGTACTTCTTCAAAGACGATGAAGGGCATAACGTTACGGTCAATGGAGACAGGTACCGTTCGATGATAACAGACATTTTTTTTTCGAAAATGCAAGAACTGCACGGTGCCACATGCCACATTGTACGCGAAACCATGCATCAGTTGAGAGGTGAATTTGGTGAGCAGTTAATCACACGTTTTGGTGCAGTCAATTGGCCATCCAAGCCACCAAGATCATGTGATTTGACCCCGTTAGACTATTTTTTGTGGGGCTATGTTAAGTCTCTTGTCTATAGGGACTAGCCAAACACGATTGCTGCTTTGAAGCCAACACCAACATTAAACGCGTCATTGGTGAGATTCCGCCCGAAATGTGTGAAAAGATGTGCCATAATTGGACCGTCAGAATGAACCACTTGAAGCGGTGCTGCGGGCAACATTTAGGTGAAATTATATTTAAAAAGTAAATGGCAGGAATTGATTTATCGATCCAAATAAAAATTTCATTTTTTAAAATTTATGTGTTTTTGAATTTCCAAGCTCTTAAAAAAGAGATGGCGCTGTATAGAAACATTGTTTTCCTACTTTTTAATTTTACCTGTTCCGAGATTCGAACACCGGACATAACTGTTCAACGCACTACCACTACACCACAGCGACCACTGCGTCCATAGCGACTACTTCTCCATAAGTACCACAATAATCCTTTAGATATTGCAAAACAAGAAAAGGAACGTAAAGTTCCAGCTTCAGGGGCAAAGTGCACTTTGTGAATACTTGCGGCAGAATTCTTTTTCAGAAATTTAAGTTGCTTATGGACGAACTTAAAGGTTGGACTTAACTACGATTATATATAGTAAACTTACTATATAGTATACATAGTTCTGCCATAAGTTCTATTACAATTTGAATATAGTGTAAAAATTAAAGAAACGAGTTTTTTGATGTGTTGTAATTTGTATTTTGTTATTAAATTATAGTGTTTCTGAAAATCAACATCTTATTCAAAATGGTAACCTCTCGCTTTAATGCACGCCTTTAGACGATCAGGCCATTGGGCTATAACGGCACGTATGGTTTCGATGGGCATTGATGACGCTGCTGAAATAAGAGCTTTCTTAAGACTCTCCAAATTTCGGTGGAGAACTTTGCAGGCCACACCCTCTAGCTCCGACCACAATTTGTAATCAAGGGGATTCAAATCTCGGCTTCCCGAGGGCCAATCTTCAGCACTAATAAAGGCTGGAATATTCTGACGTAGTTGAGTTGTTTTGGCTTTGTGTGCCGGTGCAGAGTCTTGTTGAAAGACCCAGTGCCCTCCATTAAAGAGGGTTATTGTCAAGTCTTTCATCACGCCTTCCAAGACATCTTGTTGGTACACTTTTGCTCCAGTTTTAACGCCCTTTTCGCAAAAATGCAAGGAACTGACGCCTTTATGGGATATTCCCCACCAGACCATAACGGATGTTGGATGATGACCTCTCTGAAACCTTGGCACAACAAATTTAGCTTCTTCAGATGTTCTCGCATAGATTTTGTTGTTTTGCTTATAAAAAACTTCCTCCACCGTAAACATTTTTTCATCCGTAACAAGGATATTTTCATAACCGTTTCTTGCGTGCCACTGCAAAAGCTTTTTACATCTTTCCAATCGTATTTGTTTTAGCCATGGAGTTAAAAGATGGCCTGTGCACCTGCGAAAGGCCTTCATGTGGAAGTCATCACGGATTAGTCGTGACATGGATCTGGAAGACATATCCATTTCTCTAGCCATGATCTTTTGCTTTCTTAAGGGATTTCGGCGAATCCACTCCAGCACAGCTTTTATGGCTCCACTCGTACGAACAACGCGAGGTCGACCACTTCTCAGGCTGTCTTCCACTTGAGACGATTCCAAGAAACGATCGATGGTACGATAAACAAACATTTTCGATATTTCGAGTTTTTTTAGCAACGTGAATATTTGACTTGCGCTATTTCCGCATTTGTGCAATGCAATCACCGTGATGCGATTTTCGTTATTGCCCCACTCCATATTAATTACGCAAAATTTGAAACCAAACTGATTTGAATTTGTTTTGCAATAGAACATTGTACCAAAAAATGCGAATAACGGCATCATACAATTTAAAATTCCAAAGACTAGGTAGTTTCAAACAATTTTAAATTCTACTCCGTCAACTGAGGTAATATCTACATCGATTTTCAAAATTGTATACTAGTTGTGCGAAGGTGAGATATCCAGGACCGGAACCCCGCCAAAATTTCAAATTTTGCCCAATAAAATAAAAGCAATTTTTATAAAAGGTCGGTGAGATTTCAGTCTTTGGAATCAGACTGATTTTAGGTGCCTTATCACGAAAATCATTTTTATTCTGAAATCTTTGCACAGGAAAAACTCTGGTCATCAAAGGTTTAAAAGCAGTATAATAATGTAAATTGATCAGATTCGCCTGATACACTTTGCATTTATTTATTTTGCTTTCGTTTTTCGAAACAATTTACTAAACCAAGGAGTAAATATTTATATGTATCTTTGTATTTATGCAGAACGAGGGGTCTTGCAAGTATAAAGGATAAACTTTTTCTTTTCCCATTTCTTTCCATCGATGAGATTCTTTTACAACAATCATTTCATTACTGATTGAATGCTTCAGTGCCCACAAGCTCTGAAATATGTAGAGATGTATCATTGGAAGGAATGCAGTTGCATTATATTCTCTATCTCTCTCCCTCTCCCTCTCTCTCTCTCTCTAGTTGATGGACCAATTGATGATGGGAAATCTTCTTTGACTTGCAGCAATACTATTTATGCTTGATTTAATACATTTTCAGCTTTCTTTATTCAAGCAAAACAGAAAGGAACTCAAGCACTTTTATTTATAAGAATGTCTTTGATGTTCATGTATAAGAAATTTTCCAAGTCAACACTTTTCAATTGCTTGGCAAAATCATAAATTTTATTTATGTACACTCGCAATTGTACCTACCAACTACCTACACATATACATATGTATATGTACATACATACCATACATGGCTGATAAAAATGTTACTACTTACTCGCATGAATACAGTTTTAAATTACAATTTTATGCTGATTTGTTACATTTCTTGCAACTAACTATGCACATACTTACACACGGTTTGCAAGAGCTCAAGAATTTATTATGACAACTACTCACCATAGTTCCGCAAAGAGATGTCATATTCATGCATATGCCGCCATTAACTATCCTCTGTAGATGATGCTGTTACTGCCCATTCGGCCGCATACATCCATTCCAGCTGGTGTTTCTGCTTCGGTTTCTGTTCCTGTTCCTGTTTCTTTATCTCCTACGAAGTGTCGAAAAAAATAAAAATGAATTTATTATGTCCCATAAACATTTGTCATCTCATTTCTTTCTTATATTCTTTTCATATATAATTTACAAAAAGGAATGAGTTTTCACACATTCAGTAACATTCTTTAGTATTAATAGTAGGGGCAACGATATCTTCTTCTTCCATTTTTCCAAATATTTATCTCTTTATATGTATGTAGTAGGTATCTGTGACGTGGCAGTCGTAAATTCTGAATATTGTTAAATTATATAACAAATTCGTTCTTTTTGATTAATTTTTATTGCAATTCTTCGCTTTTTATTATTGTCCAACACATAAATACTCGCATACACAAAAATTCAGTTATTCAGCAATTCAGCAAAAGCAGGAAAAATGAAAATGTAGAAGGAGAACGCGTTGTACTCGGGGCCAGACCGAAAGTTTCGAACGTGGACATTTTCATGCATAAGAAAAGTTCCTTTTTTATTTGGGAATGCTCAGTTATAAAATAAATCTGTTTTAGTAAAAGATTCATTCCCTTGTTAACAACTATTTCAAACTGTGACGATATTACCAGAACAACTGCATTTATGTATGCATAAAAACAAGCAACCATGTTTTTTTATTAGTGTAGTGATCTGTTGTGGTATACACACATCTACGCCATCTAGCGACTTCGGAATTTATTAGAATAGAAACGACGAAAAAACTTCGAGGTTCGTGACCATGCTAATTGTTTCCGGCTATGATAACTAATGACATCTGGTACCTTCAAAGAGCTCTGGAATGTTCGTGGCGGCGTTGAAATCTATGCCATAAATACTACTGCGACAGCGGAATACGGGCTGTAACAGTTCGACAGTTTTAGTGAAAAAACGGAGTGTATAATATAATTGTAAAGTAATTTTAAGTATTTTTATTTGATTGGTAATTAAATAAAGTTGCACTGATCGGTCCTTTTTACTTGTTGAGAGTAAATAACAGTAATCAGTCCCAGGGTAAACTTCTATATGTTACTACTTAAAGCTTCAAAATTGATTCCTTACTTACTTTTAATGGCACAACAGCCCATGGAGGGCCTAGACCGAGCTTTTCGCATCCACTCATGTTGTGCGTGTTATATTTGTACATGAATGGAAGGGACCTACAGTTTAATGCCGAATCTGAACGGCGAAGTGAAACGTTTTTCATAGGTAATATTTACTCTTGTAGGTTTGCCATTGCCTGCCAAGAGGTGGTGCCGTGTAGAAAAATTATTTTTTTTTACTGTTTCTTTTTTTTTTTTTTTTGTTTGATTTTGCCTGTGCCGAGATTCGAACCCCGGACACTCTGCGTAGCAGTCCAACGCATTACCACTACGCCACAGCGACCAAAATTTATTCCATAGAAATTAAATTAAAATATTTGAAATTTACTTTTATTTGGAAATAATTTTTAATATTTTTTCTGATAAATTCAATGTTTAGGTTAACTTTCTACTATTTTAAACTCGCTTTAATGTTTTTTTCACTTTGTTGTTAAAGAACTAATTTCAAGTAAAAAGTTTCTTATTATGGAACAAATCTCAAATTTGAGAAACTTTTAGTATGACCCTCTCACACATTCATACATCATAGAGCACACAAAAACTGCAAATAATTTGCACTATCAGTCAAAAAACATTTACTATATGTATGTATTAGAATAGTTTCCTTAGTATTTTTTAGCGCACTTAGTTTGTGTCAGCGAAAAAATTATGAAAACTTTACTACAAACAAGATTTTCTTCCCCAGCAGCAGGGAGATTGTTGCTAAGGACTTTTGCATAATAAGCAAAATTATTTTCGAAGAAAAGTTTCAGCAGAAATTCAACAGTTGCATAAAGAAGTAAAGATGACAATTGCAATAGTTTTCCTCCATTTACTAATTTAATAGATCGTGAGGAAAGGATGATTAAAAATATGAGGTCAACTGGCAGCAGAGAGAGAGAAAAAATTATATGTAAATTATATTTCCTGCGACAAATACGCAATGAGATTTCTCCAATTTTTGATTTGTAGGAGAAATGTAATTTATCCTTCTGCTGCTTGTAAGAAACTGCAATTTCTAGTATTGTGCGATTCGTTACCCTAGCCTACTTTATTGTCAAATTTGAATGTATGCAAATGCTGCAATCTACACTTTTTCGTACATATTACACTTATTTTTCGATTTGTTGAGGAGTCTATCTTATACAATTATGTGCATTTTCAATTCAAAGACAGAATGAGTTGGTTCCTATAACCTGGAAAATGCTTTGTGAAAAAATCTAATAAGAAAGCAAACTTCAAACTTTTTTCTATGTCAGTGAATCTTGAGAAAAGTAGCTTAATCACAGGACACAAAGCTGATGAATTCTTCAATAAGGCTCAGCGGCAAAATCATTTTCTCAGCGATACTTATACAGAACGGGTTACTTACTTTACTTTACTTTTAATGGAACAACAGCCCATGGAGGGCCTAGGTCGAACTTTTCGCATCCACTGATGTTGTGCGTGTTATATTTGTACATGCATGGAAGGGACCTACAGTTTATTGCCGAACGGCGAACGGCGAAGTGAAAAGCTTTTCATAACAATTTTTACTCTTGTAGGTTTGCCATTGCCTGCCAAGAGGTGGTGCCGTCTAGAAAAATTATTATTTTTTACTTTTCGATTTTGCCTGTGCCGAGATTCGAATCCCGGACACTCTGCGTAACAGTCCAACGCACTACCACTACACCACAGCGACCACAGAACGTGTTTCATTCTTTATTAATCACAACTTTTTCATACATATTTCATTTCTTCGTCGATTTGTTGAGGAGCCGATCTCATACAAGTACTTGTTCAGTTCAAACACAGAATGAGTTGGTTCCTGCAAAACGGGGAAATGCTTTGCGAAGGAATCTAATAGTACGAAAGCAACGAATTTCAAAGTTCTTTATGAATATTGAAAAAGGTACCTTAATCACAGTGGATTAAGGATCACGCGTGCTATCGTCGATCTGATGTGAGACTAAGCGGCTTCAAGAGTATATATCTGCTGTTATATGGCTTGCTTATGAAAGAGAAGATACCTGCAAGGTAAGTAGTGATGTCTAAATTCTCCCGTGTCTCCTACCAGAACATTGAGGATTCCTAAAAGATGCCGAAGATGAAAAATAATTCTTTATATTTCTCTTTTATTTACTTTTTCTTATTCGGGAAGTGCAATAGTTTTAGACACTGAGTGCTTTAAAAGATCAACAGATTTTCTTTCACCCTCAAATATGTGTCTTTATCTGTATTTTTGCTTAAAGGAGAAATAAACATAATTTTTATCTTTAGCGAGTTGCAGGTTTTATCACAAACGATTAACGAGGTTTGCGAAACGAACGCGCCTAGAAAACGAACGCGCCCCTAAAACAAGTCAAGTACTCATTGTACAAATTACTGGATTATTTATATTTACCATACACATCCATGTTTTGAATTTCATCTTGCGGCAATTTCAATTAAAGAACATGGCTCATAGATTCGTGTATTTTTACCGTATCTATAACCACAAATTTTATCATATTCTATAAACAAATAAATATAATAGATTTTAAAATAAGATAGTAAAAATAAGGAAAAAAAAGAAAACAAGTGTATTTTTTCTGTTTTTTATTACCAGCAAAATTCTGCTACGCATATGTAATTTATTAATCTACTATATAAGAATTGAGAAAAAAGAAAATTAAATAAAATACTATGAAACACAATTAACACGTAAATTGAGAAGAACAAAAATAGCAGAATTATCCTCTCCTACAACTTTATTCAAAACTAACAACATAATAAATTTACTTTCAAGTCATGATATTTACGCTTATCCTCTTCTTCAAACAAATTGTACGTGAAGAGCAAACATCTTAAACCTCATCAAATGCAATATTAAATCATTTTAGTTCAACACTTGAAAACAGGTAAACGAAATAATAATAAAACAACAACACACATCACAACACTGTGCAGCATCGTCGACTTCATACACACTACACCACCACATATAGATACATACATAGATACATCCAAGCTCATCGTACATCGTAGTCGTCATCATCAACAGATACTTTAGCATAGATAAGTTTCAGTTCAGTGGCGCTAACAGGATCGTAAATTTCCCGATACAAATCTAGGTGTGAGTATATTCATATCTACGAGTATGTACATACATATCTCTCTTTGTGTGTGTGTGTACGTGTGTGTTCGTTCATATCTCTCTTGTTTTTGCTATGCTCATCATTTTCTACTTCTAGCTATTGCCACGCACGCACAGTGTGATCAACTGAACTTGAAGGACCTATGAATGGTTACGAAAAGAGAAATCTCTTAGCCCAAAACTTAATCTACTGCCAGCACGGAGGGAAGTTCATCAGAAATTCTGTGGTGTAAAAGCGTATAAATTTATAATTCGCTGTATTCTATTTTCACATTTATTTCTAGACATTATTCAGTGCTTGTCATGGACCCGGATGTTCTGATCCGACTGAGTAGTTAGTTTATCCAAAACTCTGATACATATGATATATCACGATCATTTCAGTGATTAATGAAAATTTCATTCGAATCCTAAATTTGAAATCAAAACATCTTTTTGCGGTGGAAATGGTTTTAATCTTTCTTTGACGTAAATGCATGAATCCTGGTTCACTTACAGTAAAGAATCAAATATGAAGTGGTTGTGCGAAAACTATTTTTCTTATCAAAACTTATCAAATGCAACACGAAATTAAGTAGGAGAAAATATATATGGTACTATTTATTTTATTTTTAGTTTAACAAATTTGCCACACTGTGCTTTTGCAGTCATGAAGGAGCACACATCTCTCCACCATGCACGCTCTGTATGCGCTGGGAATTACTTTTCTACATCGGTCCTCTCAGTTACTTTTCAGCATATGAGTTACTTTCATTTTTATTACCATCGCACCCATTACTGCGATACACTTCCTTAGCAGCAGGTTCAGCAATAACAACAACAGCAACATTGAAGTACCTAAGTAACAGTAAGCAACATCAGGCTAACAATTTTTCTGTTTGCTTTTTGACTTTATAATTTCGCTTCATCATAAATTCACTTGTCGTCTTCTGCTGCTGCTTCAGTTCTGACCATAGAAAATGCTATCATTTGCTTTGCTATAACGGGTGGTCCATCTAATATTTGGAATTTGAACTACTGGTTATTTGCAGTGTGGCTAACTTTAATGTCATTCGTATTATGACGGAAAATTTGTTTTATATTTGCGGTTAACGAAATAGGTCGTTGGTGAATTTTCTACCGAAAGAGAAATTACCTTCAAAATTCAGAGCGTCTTCTACGCAATTTGTTGGTCAATTTAAGAAACGTGTGCATAAAACTGCATCTTTATTGGATAAAACAACACGTTAAAGTACTCCTACAGAGCGCACAAACGGAAAAATAGCTGCTGTTTCTCAGAGGAATGAAGATGCGTTACAGTGAATGTTCTGCACTACTGCACAATGATAGTTGATTTTTTGTGGACTATTTTAGAAGATATGGATTTGTTTCCAAGAAGGTGGCGCGCCGTGTCACATAGTTCGTGAAAATATTGAAAATTTTTGCGTGGGTAGTTTAAAAGTAGCGTAATGATGTACATTGGCCACCACGGAGTTGTGTCGTGACTCCGTTGAACTATTATTTGTGGGGAGCCGTTAAAGATATGTGTTACGCTAACCATCCAGCTACTGTTGAGGCCGAGGAAGAAGTCAATAGTATTCCGCAATTAACCGGAAGGATTGATACAAAATTGTCCTGTCAAATTTACACCAAAATCAAATTTCAAATTATAAATAATCCACCCTGCACACACTGAAGAACGATTTCCATTTTCACAATTTAATAATTTTATGTGCGATCACAGCGCAAATATTTCGTAGAATTTCAATTGTCCCTATTGTTTTGTTTTTGTTTTTTTTTTCTTGGTTTGTTTTTTGGTACCAACTTGTTAGCCACTTTTAAAATCTACTATGTTTTCGTCTTTCTCTGGGTCGTATCGTTTTAAATTTTGTTTGAGTTTTGTACCCAAATGGTGAGTGTGTCTTAGTGTTATGAGTCTGGGAATAAATTTTAAATGATATTTTATTTACACATGGTGACTGATGACAGACGTATAGAAAGTATTGAACGATGTGCGATGCATTTTATCTGAATAATTCTTTTTTCATTTTATGACCTTTCACTGGAAAACATTTCTTTAGTGGGGTATTGAATAATTTGTGGTCAGGGGAAGTTCAATAAAATAATATTTCTAAATAAAATTATGAATTTTATGTACGTGCGTTTATACTGCAGTATGGAATAACTATTCTATAAGAGTGATATATTAATATTAAAAATGATCATTTTCAGTTTATCCATGAAATTTAAAGAGAATTACTTACTAGCTTAGCTGACGCTACAACCACTGAGTGGTCGTGGCCGATGAAGGTTCACGCGGTAAGCTAATTATTTGGACGCATAAAGCATGCCAAATTTTTAGGAATAATACAAGAATGGACCAAACACATATCATTACTGACTACTTTTCTTGGCAACCACCCTAAATGGGTGGAGGCGTAAATGAAACTGACAAATCTGTAGGCCCTCTGCCCTCTGAGACTTACGCAATGCATTGAAGGAATATTTAAATTATAAGGTTGTAAGAACCACCTTATTATTTAAGTAGGAGCAAAAATTATAGACTCAAATGTAAGGTCTCAATTGATACTTTTTCTTTTAAAGAACTTTTAAGGTTTCACATCAATTCTTGAATTCTGCAGTTGAATAAAAAGTAGTAATTCCCTTCATCCCTTGATTCATAACTCAAAATACTTCATACTGGAAAATTTTCTTATATGGTAAAACATAAATCAGGTTGCGAACAAATCGATACTTTGGAGATTGAAATTTTAAAACAGAAAAATGTTTTTGGTTTCTTTGACTTTTTCGACATAGAATGATTATGGTTTTCCTAGCTGAAAAGTTAGTTAAATTATTTTTTTTTTTGGAAAATGAGCGATAACTTGGAAATCACACAAATCGCTCGATATGAAAATATTTTAAAACCAAGCAATTTTTATTTTCTCTGTTTCAGTCCGACCGAAATAATTCAAATGTGGCACCCTTCATTTGAATATGAAGAAAATATGTTCGAGAAATAGTTGGAAAATCGTTCGAGAAATAAGTGGATCTGTTGCCTGGTATCTATCGTAATGTGACAAACTCTAGGTCATAGTAGCATTGGGTGTACCGATAAAGCAGAGATGTTACGGAGGCAAAAATTATCCATTGATGTTGATGTTGAGGAAACTGTCGCAATTCTACTCAGCAACGTCAAAGCTTATTCATACATATATATACTCTCTGATTACTTATTCATTGGAAACCGGAGCTGGAGCACGTGTGCCAGATTGAAGAAGTGAAGCCAAAATACGACCTTAATAGGACAAAGTAAGTTCTAAGTTGTGCTCGTCCTAATATAACAAGAATTACTGCAGTTCTCCTGGGCCTTGAAGTAATTTTTGTCGCAGTTGTAATGACAGAAGGATGAAAAAGAATAGGTGTCTGCCCGGGGTTGGCAAGAGCCAGACTAAATTTTTTCCGAAACTACCCTTTCTCAACAGTATTAATGAGGTTTCTGGCATCGGCGGTTCTCATGTTTCTGGATCTCGCGAGGTGGATTCTACAGCTTGCGGTATCGTATCGGGAAGTAGCAGTTGATTCTTGATAATTGACACAGAAACTTCATCATGGTACATCAGATTTTTTAACATGCCCATATCGACGCTTCGACACCCATAACGACGTTTCGATGCTACTTAGGTCTTTGAGATAAGAAGGCAACCATTCAAATAACAACCACAAAGTGATAAGCAAGGCTCGGTTAGGTTAGGTTTAGTGGTAGTCCGTTAGGACACACTTCGGCTAAAAATAGTTGTGATACCCCGTGGGTTTCTCATCTTTCCTTTTCTAATACTTTACTTTACTTTTAATGGCACAACAGCCCATGAAGGGCCTAAGCCGAGCTCTTCGCATCCACTCATGTTGTACGTATTATATTTCCACATGAATGGAAGGGACGTACAGTTTAATGCCGAATCCGAACGGCGAAGTGAAAAGCTTTACATAGGCAATTTTTTACTCTTGTAGGTTTGCTATTGCCTGCCAAGAGGTGGTGCCGTGTAGAAAATTATTTTTTTTACTTTTTGATTTTGCTTGTGCCGAGATTCGAACCCCGGACACTCTGCGTAGCAGTCCAACGCACTACCACTACGCCACAGCGACCACTGTTTCTAATAACAGAACTTATTTTTCAAACCATTTGAACCTTTGTATATAAATCAGGTAGGTCACTCAGAATGTATTGACCTAGGGAATTTTTCATGCAGATAGCCAGGGCTGGACAGAAGCAAAACTAATGATGAATGGATTCCTTCTTCTCTTGGTCATTACAGTTTCTACAAAGGTCATTTGAGGGCACTCCCAGTCTAGTGGCATGAAGGCCCATTAAGCAGTGGTCAGTTATTGGCAGCTATTACTACTTTATGTATTCAGCTTAGGGCAAGGTATGTAAAATATTTTGGAACGATTGAGGTTTAATTCTGGCCAAATCTGCTTTATTACTTTGCAACTTTGTTCATTTAGCCAATGTACATTTGTCTGTGATAAGCAAAGATTGGTAAGACTGATTGGTGACTCACCAAGGAAACAAATGATCAAAAAGTAACGAGCTTTGTCTATTCGTAGTAAAAATCGAGGTAATTAAATATTTTTCAAAAACTTAAAAGATATCACTTTCTTGCCCCTGGGTTCGGTGTAAACTCCATACAATTTATAGAAGGAAAGGCCAAAATAATTTGGAAAATGTTGCTCATATAAATTTCAAAGTAGCAACAATCGACTAAATACATATTTATGTAAGTCCCATAAAATGCTAACGTCATTGCGCAGTAATAAAAATTGTACTTACAAAATTCTTTTATATTTTATTGTGTATTGTTGACAAAGTCAACTTTTTCCATTGCAGTAAAATGTTCACAATTGATGACATCCGGAATATATATGTAATATGTATTTAGAGTGAATTGGAAAAATAATAAAAACAGAATTTAAAATTTTTTTTAAACTTAAATTATGCAGTCATCAAGTACGATCCAAAGCCAAAGCTAAACGTTTGCACAACAAGTAACTACTTACGTACATAGATAAAAAAATATAAATCTAGTAGATATACATATATGCGCATACTATGTATGTAAATATGTAGTACATATGTATGTATTTGTGAAAAGCATTTACCAGCATCAACATAAATACGATAGTTCGAATCACTTTTGGGGTTGTCGCTGCTGTTGATGCTATTGCTGCTGATAACTTGACAATTTAACTATTATTCTTTTATATGGTATGTACGAGTTTGTATGTGACATAATAGCAACAACAAAAAACAACAATGATAACCATAACAATAGCAATATGTAGTAATAATCAAAGTGTTTACCACTAGTCAGTCGCGTTATTCGTAATTTGCTGAACAATAAAATAAGCGAATCTGCATTTAACTAAAGCGCTTTTTGTGAAAGCGCTCACTCAGTCAGTTGAATATGCATATGTATGTATGTAGGTATGTAGCGCTGATGATGATAATAGTAACAATTGATAGGGTCGTTGTGATAATTCCGGGGATTGTTGTGTCGGATTCGTTGATCATAATAAATAGTGGCGCCAACGTCGTTTATTTAGTAAATAGTAATTTGCATCAATAAAATGTTTTTAATAGGGTCTGATAAATGCTATGAATCACTCATCCACGAGCAAACAGAAATATCACTGTGATAATCTTGTGAGCAAATATTTTAGTTACATCATTTTTAAACTATATTATAGCTTATAATACTTTAAGTATTATATATAAAATAAATAAGATTTACACTAAACGTTTCTGGGAAATCAAAATCAATGTTTCCAGAATTGTCTTTCTTGGGAAAATTATAATTTAATGGTTTCTCAGAAACCAGTAATGTAATAATTTATACCTGTTTGAGAGCGGAGTTCTCAAAAATAGTATTTTCAAAATCAGAATTAATATCGAAGAACTGAAAGAAGTTGTTGGTGTATTTTTTGAACGAATACCAAATTATCACTGTTGAAGAGGTCATCGTCATCATCCTTATGGCATATGTTATGCTATGAAAAGCGACACCGATAGTTTAGTGAGTATCGCGCTAGAGTTCCATTCGAGAGATTTCGAGTTCGAGTACCGTAAAGTATAATTTAAAAAGCCCGCTCAAAGGGATTGTAAAAATTCTTTTTGCCCCATTAGTTGGCACCACTGTCTTTTATCCTAACGTGGAGTGATCGTGAGCACGATCTGTTATTTAGGTTGTTTACAGTGCTCGAGTGGTTGTCAGTTCATCTCAAGTGTGTTTTGCGATTTTTACAATGTTTAAAAATATTGAACAGAGAATTTGTGTCAAATCTTGTATAACAAGTGGAATTTAATTACCTAAATTGGACCCAAAGAATTCAATTCGTTTTCTCAGATTGGATTGCGTTTTCAAAATAGTCAAACTTGAGCAAATTTCCTCACAAAAACAATGGAGGGATATGAAAATAAATTTTTAAAAATAAAATATTATGCGTAAATTGATAGGATTTTAAAATGGGGGGAATATTTGTTGTGGTTGCATGCAATGGCTCAGAAAAAGTTGAAGTAGATTAATGTGAAAAGAGTTTCCTGAGAAGGGAAATACATCCCTTTTATCACTCTCCTGCATACGCTACTGATGTACAAATATAGATTTGAACCGTTTTCAAGTTGAAAAGTATGATATAAGGTCGTTCTCAAGGGCATTCAAGACTCAAAATACGGATATTTCAAAAATTCGAACCAATCAAAAATTTCGCCCAGATTTTTAATTTAAAAATAAAAATATAGGTTATGTTCGTGATGGCCATAGTACATAAAACGTGAAAAATAGTATTCGAATATTTTTAAGGTCAATAAACAAGACACTTTCTGTGATACTGAATTAAATAAGTTTTTGAAGTATTTTTTGTGAACCAATATGAGATTTGCGTTGCATCGTTGAAGATACCGTCATTCTTTAGGTAATAGCTGTGATCATCATCATAAACAGCATTAGAATTTGCCGTGATTGCGGCATTGACGATATTGCAATGTTACTAAATGCTTAATGGACTTTCACAATAACGTTACTTCCAGACCTCATCCACCTCCCTGATAAATTTGTCAGGGTGGCTTTTGGTGGCAACTTGGATCAGGTACATGGTGGAATTGCGAGATAATATTCACTAGCTCAATTTAATTAACAGCATTAAAAGTTGAGCAATAGCTGTGTTTCTTTTGTCGCATATACCGGCTTAAACAATAAATTTCAGTACTGGATATTAATCCTATATACGCTTATATGGTTATCTATCCCTGCAAAGATTTATATTTGAGATAAGAAAAGTTTGGCCAAGTCATAGTTTTTAATTTTGAAAGTCAGGGGTGTATTTATGTGTACTAATTGGCACCATTTATCTCATTATGAGTGGGGAAGAAGGCAAATAAGAAGAAGGCAAATAAGAAGAAGGCAAATAAGAAGAAGAGTGAAAAGAAAAGGAGAACAAAAGTTTCTAGGACATTTTTTTTAATTTCAGTATTTTATTTTATCGAATATAGGTGTTGATTGCGAGGAAGATTGATAGGTGGGAGGAAGAAAGAGGGAGAATGAGAGAGGGAATGAAATCACAGGACACCGATAAAGAGATAGACAGCTTAAAAGCTTGTATTTTGAATTTTGAATATTGGTAAAAACCCTGGCACTGTAAGAAAAAAGGTTCCCTTTTTAATTTTGAGCTTTCTTATGGTTCAAAATTGTATTTATTTAAACGTAGAGCTGCTAAGTTTTGTGCACAAACAATTAAGCAGTGGTTTCATTTGTCACTGTGATAGTTATCTTATATACGCATCAAAAGAAACAAAGATAATATCTCTTTCCCTTCTGGGTTTTTGTTTCAAAAAAAAAAATTATTCATTGATATTTGTCTACCCTTTGAACCTGAAAAATAATTTTTCTACACGGCACCACCTCTTGGCAGGCAATGGAAAACCTACAAGAGTTAAAATTGCCTATGAAAAGCTTTTCACTGCGCCCTAAACTGTAGGTCCCTTAAACTGTAGTCCCTTCCATTCATGTACAAATATAGCACGCGCAATATGAGTGGATGCGAGAAGCTCGGCCTAGGCCCTCCATGGACTGTTGTGTCATTAAAAGTAAAAGTTAAACTTATTAGGTTCAAATTTTCATTTGCATTTCGTATTTTGGATGATGTCTAGTCTATACAACATGAATACAAATACTAATAGATCTAGCAGAAAGAAATATCCTTTTCTTCCAAAAACAATAGCTAAAAACTTTAATTTAAAGAACAAGGTGATTACTCTGGATATTTCAAAGGCGTTTGACAGAGTGTGGCATAAAGCACTGGTCTCAACACTGATTGCGCATGAGGTCGGGAGTAACTTCGCACGATGGATCATGAAATTTCTAAGCGGCCGCTCTATCCGCGTTGAGATAGACGGCATTGTTTCGGAAGATAGTGGCATTAATGCTGGAGTGCCGCAGGGTTCGGTCCTCTCTCCTACACTTTTCCTTATCTTTTTTAATGACCTTCTGTTATTAACGAAAAATCCTATTTACTCGCTTGCAGATGACAGCACCATATCTCATTCATATGCCTGGTCAAAACGCCCTAACTCTTTGGAGATTGAGAGGAAAAGGCACGTTATGAATGAATCACTCAATAAAGATCTCCAGTCAATCTTCAATGCGCGTAAGACCCAAAGTTGTCTGTTATCTCACAAACGAGTTTCCCAGCCCCCCGTTAACCCAATAGATATGTGTGGGGAAGTTATTGCCGAGTCAGCGACTCTTGATGTTCTGGGCATGTCCACCCAATGTTATATTCGTTAGACACATTTTTGACACCACCTATAAACGTCCTAAATTGGAGTTTAGTTCTCATCTATGGGCTGAAGCTTAAAGAACGCATCTGGAGCTCCTGGAACGTATCCAACATCGAGGGATAAACCACTAATAAACTACTTCTCCCTGCTTCTTCCTCACATCTATCAATCTTCCATCGCCTATTACAAATTTATTTGGTTTCGAAATTGACATTTCTGTTGTTGATATTTAATTGCGATTTTTATGGCAAACACACACAGGCCCATTATGCATGCACCCAAACAAACACGTCTACATTTTGCATTAACACTTGACAGGAACAGATCAATCAATCATTTTGTAAAATACACGGGGAAAAAAATGAAAAAACTACAAAAATATCTGACAATCTTTCAACATTTTACGTGAATAATATTTTGATTTTACTTGAAATCTTCTTTTAGTGCAAACTCAAAAAAACAAGAAAGCGAAACGTAGAAAATATCACTGCAATTTTGAATATTCATTTTACAATTTTATGTTGTATGTACTCTCTTTTTTTTTACAATACTCGTAACTACGTGCGCTTATTTATAATTCGCAACGCGCCGCACATCCACTGCCGCAACTACGTACAATACACTCTCACACAAATACACACACATACGGGCAATATAAGTATTATATTACAGCAGTTATGTATCTGTTGTATCTGTGTGAGTTACGTGCAGCATGACAACATCATCACAAACCAGCCACATGCAACAATACACACTTTTCATTTTGCCGTTCATCACTTGCCAGTTGCGGCATTTGCCGCATGCATCAATTTTGGAAATGTTTTCACCCGCTTTCGTCGCTGCACGTATTGCACGCTTGTTTGTTTGTTGCTTTGTTTGTGCATTTGTTTGGAACAGCAAATAGCGCCAGCAATTTCTCTTGCTGCCTGCCGCCGCCGCTACGCTGATGTTGCAGCGTGCCATCGCGTTTCTATCGCCGTTTTCAGCTGCTGCTCAATTATATTCTTGGCAAGGCTGCAATTTTCCAATTGACAAGTATTTAAAATGATATAATTTCAAGTTTACTGCTGCAACGTGCCCTTGCACACTCATACTCGTGCACACAAATGCATACATACACAGAAATCGCGACACGCGGTGGTAATGTGGAAAACTGTTCGCAGTCTAAGTATTTTAGAATAGTTGGGTGTCACTTGACCTTGTTTCTTGCTTTGATCTTGTATTATACATAAATAAATAAAGTGAAAATGTTCTGGAAGAACTGAGTGAAAGTTTAAAATTACGAATAAACTAGAAATTATTCTAGAAACTTTACAGTACTTTGAACATTTTGCTTATGGAAATATATATACAAAATATGAAATTAATACTTTAAAATGTAGAGTTTTAGAACTAAACTTACTTTTACGAACATGAATTTTAGAGTGGAAACAACAGAACCGTGGATGTCCATGCAAATTTTTACTGCTGTGCTTTAGATTGCCAGAGGAGATGCAACTCCTTAGCAATATTAACTTTGATTTTCTGGTCACACACGAGTTTTTTTTATAGCATTTTCATAATTTCTAGTCAAAAATTTAAAATAGAAGATATAAAAAAAATATAATATTTACAATCACCCAGCATCGGAGAGGTGCTCTGCGACAGTGCAGACATCCAAGAGTGAAATTTGCTTTGGAAAAGCTTTCCACTTCGCCGATCGGGTTCTCCACAAAACTGTTCGTTATTTCCGCTCGCATTCAAGTATGACTCACATGAGTGGATGCAGAAAACTCGGCCTAGGTCTAAGCATGGCCTGTTGTACTATTAAATAAAAAGAGAAGTTCACTTTATATCATCCAACTACTTAGTTGGTTCTCAACCTTGAATTATATCTATTCAATGCGAAATCTCAGTAAAATTGCAGCAATGTTCGCTGTTGAAGTTCGTCATAATTGTCTGTCTTGCTTTCTCCGACTTATGGAGACTCTGAATTAATCCGCTAGTGGCTAACCTCCAGAGTAATAAACTAGAGTTAATTTCGTTAACAAATAAATTTTTTTCTGATCTCAGAAATCTCTTAAATTGCCTAAGAAAATCTATTCACTTACAACATAAATAGATGCATAAAACTCGATCTAGCGCTGTTTTTATATTAAAGAAGAAAAAGGTCAACCAAAGTTTGGGGGTTATTAAAGACATCATCATTTTTGGATAAATACAATAACAATCGAAATAGGAATGCGATTTGAAAAATCGAAACGGCTTTGTTTATAAAAGGCGATTCTATTGCGCCAAAAATTACCCTCGTCGCTGAAGACAATTTTGCGATAAAAAACGGATCCTCATCCAGCTTTTCTAAGGCCCATTCCCCAAACATTCGGCGTTGTGGTAGATTGCCTGGTTTCAGTTCATAAACCAGCTGTATTTTGTATGGCATTAATCCGAGATCTTTGTGTAAAATCTTCCGGGTGGTCGAATAACACAAACCCAATTGCTGCGATCGGCGCCAGATGGACATATCGCGATCTTCTTTAAAGTTGGCGGATACAGAAGCAATATTCTCCTCGGTACGCTCTGTATGGATACGATTTGGTGGATTGATGTCCAATAAAGTGAAACTGGTGCGAAATTTGGCAACAATGAGCTGAATAGCCTGCTCTGTGGGTCGATTATGACGACCATAAAATGGACGTAGCTTGCGAAACACATTTTTCACAGAGCGCGAACTTTGATAATAAATTTCAAAATTTGCAAACGTTGTTCAGGCGTAAGTCCATTCGTGATGAAATGACAAACCAAACTGAACATTTTTTACTTTGACACATGTCAAGAATCACGCGTGAACTGTCAGAAATATAAACGTCAAAAACCAAGTAGCAAAAAAATCACCTTTTATATCAAGAAAGGGTTTTGTGCGTTCGAGAGGAAGTTGCTTGGTTATACACGGTTAAATTAAACTTTTAAATTTTCAACTCAATAACAACTTAAGTTCTGAGGTTGTCTAAATATCTGGGAGCATAAAAACACTTATTTCGATATAATTGAGATCAAAAAAAAAAAAAATTATTTGTAAACGAAATTAAGCGTAAAGTTTTCTGAGGCAGTGAAGAATAAACCGATTTATTTTCCTCATAAAGACCTTGAGGTTTAACTGTACCATTTATGTAGAAATGCTGAGATTCAGTGCTCTAGATAAATGGTAAATTCACCAGTCGAAATTAGCTCTATTTGATGTTGAAATCGTCCAAAGCTTGTAGGTTAAAAAATAGTGCGGCTGATTTCATTTTTTATATATAAAGTCGTTATAATTTTGGTAGAGATAAGTATAAAGACTTCCAACTTCACTCAATCATTCAACATCAGAATTGTGTAAGGCAAAGAGTGAAGCATCACTCTAGCCAGAATTCCATGTAGCAGTCGAAGTTTGTATTGCGGAAGAAACAAAGTCCTGACAGTGGCTAGTGAGGACTGCTGTTAACTTTAAAGGATATCGTATTGTAGGATCACAAGAAATACATACATATTTCATGTGCTATCATATTGTGGCGATACTTCCAGAACAACAGCATTCGCAAGCATGCATTTATGCATAAAGCCAAGCTCACATATTTATATACTTATGTATGTATATGTTTAGTGATTTGTTGTGGTATACACACATACGTAGTTATTACACATCTACGCCATCTAACAACTTCGGAATGTATTAGCATAGTAACTACGTAAAAGCTTCGTGGTTCGTGGCCATGCTAATTGTTCGTAGTTATATTAACTGGAAACATCGAAGATCTCTGGAATGTTCGTGACAGTGATGAAATCTATGCTCTGAATAGGACTGCATCAGCGGAACACAGTGAGTGACAGTTCGACAGTTTAAGTGTTAACACAGTGTGTATATGTATTTGGAAGTGATTTTTTAGTGATTTGTTAACTGGTGAATTAAATAAAGTGGCAATAATGTGATTTTATACACAATCCAGTGATCGAACCACTTTTATTTATTGATCTTTATTTATAACGTAACAATATATTTAAAATCGCACGTGCATATGTCAGAAACTCATATATTCAGATATTGTAGATATTTAAGCTCCTCTTCTGGTTTTACTTTTTTCCCCAGAAAAATTATAATAAATGTGTCTTCTACGTAAAGTCCTATTAATAATTTTAATTAAAAAAAAAAACGAAAAATCCTTTCACTGATACTGTCTTGATGTTGCTTGAGTTAGCAGCAGCAGTGGCACCACAATCACAACAGCAGCAGCAGCAACAACTATCACAGAGCCAGGAGTAGCAAGTGAGTGAGTGAGTGAGGTTTGCATAGTGTGGGAACCGAATTATTCAAATCGGGGCGCATAATTCTCATTTCTCTCATATGCATATTTATTGCATTTTTTCGTTGCGGTAACGCCCCCATATTCACAATGGAATTTCAATTTCATTATGCGAGAATAACTTAACTTAACTTAACTTGGCTTAAATGCAATCGAGATTGTGGCACTTTTTTGTTGTTTTGTGTTTTTTGTCTTCCTCCTTTGCTTTATTTTTGTTGTGTCGTCTTATTTTTATTATTTTTTTTTTTGTGTGTTATGCACTGATGCTGCGGTATAACTCAAAAGTAATGCTCACCCAAGTATTGAAATCATGCTTCTGCTTCTGCGGCCAGAGCTGCAATCCAACACACCGCACACACCGCACACACACACACAAACACAGAGTTGAATACCACCGTCGTCATATTGTGAAGAATAATTAAAATTTATATATGTATATATTTCTTGGTTTCTCTTTTGGTTACTTTTAACTTTTTGTGACTGTAACTCTATTTATCCTTTTGCCTTATGCTCGTCGCTGTACGAACACATAACATCAGCAGGTCCTAAGATATACGCTTTGAAATTCAGTATCTCTTCTACGAGTATCGATGATGAAGTTGAAATTATTATTACACAAAATCCATAAAGTTTTGTTTTCTTTTTCTGTAATTCTGATGCATGTTTCTTTGACTCGATTCATGTTTTTTCGTTGCCTTTTGATTTTGTTGAGACATAAACATAACCTCAAAAAGTGGTTACGTTTATGCATGTCGTCTGGGGCGAAGCTAACTAACTAACTGACTGACTTTAACTGCATAGAAACTTGTGGTAATGCTTTGGTTTGGTTTTGTTTTGACTTTCGTCTTCACATTCAAAATTCGTAGACAGACAAACCGACAGCAAGAATGAGAATTTGTTTGGTCGGCAAACGTCGCTTTGTCTGTGCGGGATTTATGTTAATTCGTTAATCTGCATTTTCCTTTTTGTTTGCTCCAATTTTGTTTTCTTGCTTCTCTGTTGATTGAGAAATTCGTGTTGACCACAAACAGAAATTTTTACCATTTAAATGAGAACAAAGCATCGCTTGGATTTATGACTAATTTTGAGTTTAGTTAGTGAGTGCTTCTTCTTCTTATTCTTCTTCTTCTTGTTTGTTGTTGTTCTGTTAACTGAAGAGAAATTTTATAAATTTTTTGCAATTTTGTTGTTGTTGTTGTTGTAAGAGAGCACACAAGGGAGATTTTGATTAGCTACCGATGTTTTATGTATATCTCCAATAAGTAGGCGTGGACACAGCTAACTGCCTAGTAAATGTCTTGAACCCTGCCATGCTCAATTCCAGGTTTCGGAACTCGGCACAAGCAAAATCAAAAAGTACAAAACCAATTTTTCTACATAGAAATACCTCTTGACAGGCAATGGCAAACCGACAAGAGTAAAAATTGCCTATGAAAAGCTTTTCATTTCAACGTTCGGATTCGGCATGAAACTGTTCCAGTCATGTACAAAATTAGCACGCACGCGCCTAAAACATGAGTGGATGCGAAAAGCTCGGCCTAGGCCCTCCATGGGGTGTTGTGCCATTAAAAGAGAAGAAGAAGAATACACTTCTGGTTTGTCGCGATTTTTTTTTTAATCCTCAGTGCACAATTTTTAGATATTGATTGACGGCGATATTCTGAATCGACATTTTCTTATAGTTTTAAGTTTTGAGTTAGACTGTAATTTTCCAGTTCCCAGCTCTATATGAAATTTAACATACCAATAAAGGAAGCTTCTGATCTCAAAATTATGATTTAGTCGTAAATTAATTGATATCAGGTTTGGTAGATTTTGGTTTCATGAATTTCCCGACTTTCGTCTAAGGGACGAATCACATTGTAGTGGGTCGAATAAGTCATAGTCAACCTCTTCGACATTAATATGTAGGAAAATCTTAAATGGAAGTCGGGGAGAGAAATATCCCCTATATACTCCCTCTACCTATACCATTCTTGCAGGCAGCTATAAAATCACTTAAATCAATTTCTTCAATCCATTCCAAACTCTTGGAATCGTTGCTTATGAAAAGGCTAATGCCTATTATTGTGACAAAACATCTCATTCCTCATCATCAGTTCGGTTTCCGTCAGCGTTACGGTACAATTGAACAAATTCATAGACTTATTGGACAAACAAACTCAGCTTCCGAATGCAGAAAATACTACCCCATGACTTTTCTAGACATATCACAAACTTTTTACCGTGTTTGGCTCGAGGGGCTTGTACTAGGATCTAATTAAACGTAGGAGTGGTTTGGAAATACTGAGAGATTCAATAGAATTTCTAGAACATAGACAGACTAAATAAGCCATAAGTTTTTCAGTTTGTTTTTTAATGTCCCAATAACCCATGGAGGTCCCAGGGCGAGCCATCCACTCATGTTGTGCGTATTCTATTTGTACATGGGATGGATGGGACCTACAGGTTTCGGCGAAGTAAGAAGCTTTTCAGAGGCAATTTTTACTTTTGCAGGGCTGGTGCCGTGTAGTGCTCTTTTTTGGTGCTCTTTTTGATTTCGCCTGTCCCCGAGATTTGACCCCGGACACTCTGCGTAGCAGGCCAACGCACTGCCCACTACGCCACAGCGACTTTAAATACTTCAGTTCATTTTGAAATAATCCAACAATAAGTGAAAGGAAAGTGAGATTATATTAGAGTTTTCAATAAAATAACACAATATTCTCAATTCTAACAACATTTTCATCATTCAAAGAAGATTCGATTCCAAGCGCACAACAATTAAATGCCGCACACATTGCCTTTGTGACCGACGGAGCTGCTACGGCTGTTGCCTTTGCTGCTGCTGCTTAATTATCGATCAGATAGTTGCATTTAGTAATTTTGCCAGAAAATCAAATAAAAGAAGTTACCGACGCCAACGATCACAAGTCAACTCAATTAAATCAACAAGAGGCACAAGAAAATAAAACAAAAACAAAAACAAATGGAATCTTTGGCTAAAAGCAAAATTAAAAACTAAAATCGAATTAACATGTAATTATCGCAGTTCGTAGCATCATCGTTCAGCAAATCATCAGAGACAGCCAACAAGCCGAAAAGCAAAAGACCGAACAAGGAGCGTTCATTGACCAAAGAAGCAAAAGGGAAGAAAAAAGAAATGCTTAAGGATCATCATCAACATGTACAACATTTGTATGAAATTGAAAAGGTAACGCAACCAACGAATTGTCGGCGACACCCAACCAAAAACAAACTCGTTAAGTGAACACCTTAAATATGGTAAAAAGCCGGAGAAGCCTTAAGGATGAATTTTAGCTACACATGCTCAGATGCGTGGCGGCGGACCCTACCTGCCTACATCCATGCGTTGCGTGCACGTTTGCAGCATGCTTCTTTTTACCTCAAGGTGTGTCATTGATGATGGTTGCGCTCATGTGAACCGCGCTCGCTCAATCGCTCGCTCGTTCCTTCGTTTGCTTCATTCATTTGACCACCCGCGCTTCATAGATTCCCAAGAAACTTTTCATAGTTTCTTCTTAGTTTCAATTTCTTTAAGTGGCGCTTAAGTCATTAGTTGATTTAACCAAAGGCGACGATTTTACAGCCCTAATTAGGTGCTATCTACTCAGCTGTGTACATGTATGTATTCTTACATTCGTAGGCTGGTAGATATGGACATAAGTATGTGTGTAGGTAAGTAGGTATACCTCAATTTCATTTAGTTAATTGCGTGATATTAATGATGACCATCGCATGCATGAACATGCCGCCGCTGATTCTTGTTTGATCTTCCAAATCTTCTAATTAATCAACACGATTATGAGATTTAGTGATTTTAATTCTCCATTTTCAAGTAGGTTTAAGTTACATTCATAATGTACCTAATTCACCGTTATGGCCTCCCTGTGGCCCTGTACAGCCACTTAAACTGGCTAACTAAGCACCTTTGCTTGTACAAATCTTTGCACATTTAGCCGCCAAATATATCTGAGTATAGAAGAGGTTCATACTTTAACTATAACTATTTTTTGGTTTCGCTGGGCTACTACGCTGCATGGCTTGCAGTTCGACCTTTATGGAAGCTTAAAGCTGTTATTCTACCTCTTGTTAGTGGCTTTCCGTTGTAGTATCTGCTCAACGTATACTCTGGCCTTCACGCTTTCCATGACTGAACTGATAGAATTGTATATTTTGTAGAAAGTATGTTACTACCAAGGGTCCAGAGGGGCCCCAAACCCTCCTTTCCTCTCCATCCCTCCTCCATCCATGACGTTTCCCAAATTATAATTTTTACTTATTTTTGGCGCAATGTAAATCAACTCCTCAAAAATGCAACTATTCTAAAGCATTTCAGACATCGATTTTCATAGGAGGAGCTACTCTGTACGTTTCAAATTACTTCAGTTATAGTTTTTGTAAACATTTTTTATATACTCGTATGTATATCGGCCATTCAGATTGAACGTATCTGTCCACCTCACCCCCTTTCAGCATATTGTCTTAACATTTAGAATGGAAGACAAATAATAATGAAAAAATTTAATATTTAAATCTATATGTTGTGCAGTTTTCTTTTACGTCTAGACAAATTGAATAAATTGCATCTTTAAATATTGGGTCATATAAAAACTTATCGCGGTTTTTGGTGTTTGGTACCCGCAAATATGGCAACACTAGTAAGATTATGTTTGATAGGTAACATTTCAGGCGACATTTTGTGCGAAGACAGTTTTATAATTCGTCGCTAGAGTAAAAAGTAACATTGATTTGAAAACGAGTGAAATATCTGAAGAAGTATGTAAAATCGCTGCAAAATATCATGTCGAAAAATTTGTGTGGTTTACAGTGAGAATGTTGTGAGTGAACGCCGCATCCAGGAGTTTTGCTCGATTCCGTTCCGGAAATTTCGATATCAAAGATTCAACTCGCTCTGATCGGCCAGTCACTGAAGAAGCCGAAGAAATTTTGCAACTGATGGACCAATATCGAAACGGAAGCTGTAAGGAGAAACCAGAAACCAGAAACCAGAAACCAGAAACCATATAACAAATTGGTACCAAATGCTGATACTTTTTATATGGCCCAATATTTTTAAAGATCAAGTTTTATAAAAACAATTTGTTTATAAAGGAAGCTTTTCTAACACAAAACAAAAAATATTTAATTTACTAAAAAGAAAACATAATTTTTTAAAAACAATTTGTTTATATAGAATATACAGAATATTTTCTAAAACAAAAACAAAAATATTTAATTTACTAAAAAAAAAAACAAAGTTTGATATTTTTCTCGTTCTAGTTTTAAAATATTTTGGAAAAGTTATATTCGATGAGAGAAAAAGTTGTGCCAAAAACAACTGTTTAGTATAAAGGTCAAGATGTGACATATCAAATAGAAAGAGAGAGTACTAAGTGATGACTTTACCCCATTAAATGCGAAATGTCGTGAAAACATCAAAAAATACACCAAATAAGTTTAGTTTTTAGATTACTGCTTTATTTCCATGTGCTGCATTGATTCTTTAAGACATGACACATTAGTGTTGGTCTATCTGCCGTTGAACACCCCATATATTTACATGAATATGTATTCCGATAAGCTGATAAGCTTGACTACACAATGCAACAAAAACACATTAAAATACTTAGTAGAAACTTTGTGACTTTTTTCTTTTGGGTTAATCTGTAATCAGTAATACGACTTCTTGACTTATCCTGATTTAGACGACACTGGAATAGCACTGTTCAGAAATCATATCCAGAAACATCTGTAGTTCTCTACTACTGGATAGATTCTCACAGTAACAGTTACTTTTCTAAGAATACGTTTTTCCAACAAAAAGTTTACAAAATGTTGTTGCAGAGTGTAATTTACCTTTAACCACTTTGTTTATCTGCTATAAAGGTAATTCCAGCGGGCTTCGAGTAAAATAGGGGAAAACGGTAACCAACCCTAGTTACATCTAAATGATTTTTTACAAGCCATGTAAGAAAACTTTTGGAATTTATGAATAGGAAAGTTTTGTATTATTATTTTGTCATGGTTCGCGTACGGAGGTCTCTTAAAGTCTTCGAACAATCGCCACAGAGTAATTTTTAAAAGCCCAGAACTCCTGGACCCGCAATACATATGTGATTATAGCCAATTGCGCGAGCGACTTCGTTCAAGTACAATATAAAATTTGCTATCTACTTACAATAATCTGCGATGCGATAACATTGCGATTACTCATGTGGTGAGTAAATATTTACCATATGCATGCCATGAATATTTACTTCGTTTAAATATGACAGCTCATATTCTATACAAGTTTCCAGCTAAGCTAAGTCTAGTTTCGAATATCATTTTGAGGCACATTAAATCAGAACACAAAAAATTGTTTCTACAAAACTGTGCTAAAGAAAGATTATTAATATGCCAGATATTCCTGAGGAAGTTAATGTCAAAAAATCATTAATTGTAAAAATAAAAGAAATGCAACGTATAAAATATTTTGTTGGACTTTCTGTCATAGGAATATTTGGAATTGTGACTTTATATAATTGGTGGACTGCCAGCAGACGATTCGCGGTTGTTTACAGAGTATGGGGAAATAAAGATATGGTCTAGGAACTACAGAGTTTATTTTAAAAAAATTCTCAAAAAAAACACACTTTTAATATATGCTAAACTTGCAACCTGTTCCTTATCCTCCTGTGTTTATATTCTTTAACAAAAAGTGCATAAGTTAATGATAACTATTAATACGCAAATAAATTATAAAATAATCTTATCTTATTGTTTTTTAATCGAAACAGATATTAGATATATATTAGGTACATATGTACATACGAGTACGTAAAAATATTTTAATTCGTTGAACAGTGTAATAAAACAGTAGAGAATTAAAATTTGCTATCTGCCTGCGATAACCTAATGATAACACTGCGATTAGTCATGTGGTGAGTAAAGAACACACTCCCGACGAGTATGAAATGATCAATTTATTTAGTTTCCATCAATATTTCACAAAGAAAGTTCGATTCGAAGTCAATCAAAATTAAATATTTCCAATGTGAAAATAATCGAAATGTTTAATACTTATGCAAATGACAAACTAAACGATAATAGTATTACATTAAGAGACGATGAAGATCCATTACTAGCAACACATCCCAATAAAAAGCCACCGAGAAAACTAAAACGCAATCGCAAGCGAAGGCAGTGTTGTTATATTTACATGGGGCTTATATTCACGCTTGGATTAGTAGCATTTTGTTTTGTAACTTCAGCGGAGAACTCCACTACAACACTAAGTGATAATCACCAAAGAGCAAAAAATTCAACACAACTAGCACCGGCACCAGTATCAGCACCAGCTACACCACCGGAGATTAGTCCAAAAAACCCATTACCACCACTAGTGCCAACACCAGCCCCAACTAGAAACAAAACAATATTACTTTGGAATGCCAATGCTATGGAACAGTCCATAGACGTTGGTGAATATCATTGCATAATTACAAATCAACATAACTATTACGGTTCCGAAACGTCGTCGTTGAGTAAATTTGACGCAATTGTTTTCGATGTTGCTGCTTTGAATTTTACAATATATCACGGCAACAATACATTACGCATGCCGCGTGATCCACATCAAAATTATATATATTTTGCCCAGGAACCCCCAGTGAGCAGAAAACAATTCCTTATCGCCGGTAGAGAATCATATTTCTATAATCTAACATGGACTTATAATTTACGTTCGGATATTATTTACGAAAGATTTAAAGTAAGGAGAAAGTTCGTCGATGGTAATTCAACTTGTGAGGCGGCACCAGCTTTGCATCCATCGTGGATGCAACCACCAACTACTACAAGTACAGTGGATGTTAGTTCATTGTATGCGGTGAAATCGATTGCGGCACGTATTGATTTGAATGCACCCTGCAATGGAATTAGAAAGGAACTAGTTGAGGAGTTTCAAGAATACATGACTGTAGACGTTTACGGCGATTGTGGTGCAACGAAATTGTAAGTACAAACCTGGAAATTGAAAATTTTTCAAAGAGAGCAGTCCACGCAATTAATGAATTCTTTTGGGCGTGAGATTTGAAGTGAGACTTGCTCACATCCATTTTATTAAATCGAAAGTGGGGGAAAACTTTGGGTGTAAAAATTGGTAACGAATCCATATTCATCAGTTAAATAATTTAGTCGAGATGCACTCACCTTAATAAAGATTCCAATGAATGTGTTAAAAAAATGTAAATTTCAGAAGAAAAAATGTCAAAAAGAATGCATTCTTTTACTAGTGATGGAAACTAACGAGTGAAGTCAACTATCGTTAGGTAAGTAGTAGTATATAATTGAATGATTCCAACTAACGAATGATTCGTTTATCTTATTTGACCGGTCGAATAAGTGAACATTTTATTAACTATTATAAAAGTTTATACTTTTCCGTCGATAGTTGATGTCACAAATTTTTACATAGTACATATATAAATGTAATGCACAAAGTAAATGAAATTTCTTATACATGATTACTCACTACATGATTATACTCGTATTTTCAGCTGCATCAACAATTGCACTAAATACTATTTCTACTTGGCATTTGAGAGTTCACACTGTACCGATTATATATCCAGCGATTTTTATACAGCCCTCGAAATGAACATGGTACCGGTGGTTTTTGGTGGTGCTGATTATACACGTTTCGCACCGCCATATTCTTACATTGATGCCAAAGATTACGGATCGTTCCGTGAACTAGTTGAATATCTCGACCTTTTAATTGTTACTCCAGCCGAATATATGAAATACTTTTGGTGGCATGACGTTTATGAGTTTATAGAGCTGAAAGAGTCACTGTTCGAACAGTGTATAGAATCATGTCAAAAACTTTGTAAATTTCTGCATGAAAATAATAAAACGCATAATGAAATTCACAACTGGTGGCAATACAACGATTGTCAGAAGTATGATAAAATTAGCGAGTAACTAACTAATAACTAAGTAAATACCATAAGTACCAGGTCTACACGTATGAAACCGATAATTTTTTTTATGAAAATACGCATTTATTTTTCAATCTTCAAAGTAATGACCATTACTAGCTACACATTTTTCCCATTTCTATGGCAATTTGTGAATGCCAGTCAAACCAGTCATCGAGTCATTTCTTCACATTTTCCTACGAATCGAAGTGCTGCTCCGCAAGTGCGTGCCCCATTAATGAAAATAAGTTGTAGTCAGATGGAGCCAAGTCTGGTGAATAAGCCGCATGGGGGAGGGCTTCCCAGCTGTACAAATCTACCAATTCCCGAGCCTGTTTTGTTAGATGTGGTGCATTGTCATCAAGAAAAATCACTTTGTGTAGCCTAGTTTGATATTTTGGATTTTTTTTGGCGCAAAGCACGGTTCAAATCGGCCAATTGTTGTTGGTAGCGTTGACCAGTAACTGTTTCAATTGGTTGCAGAAGGTCAAACTAGATAACACCTCGCTGATCCCAGAAAACACAGAGTATTGTTTTCTTTCCGAAACGATTTGGCTTTGCTGTCGATTTGGCCGGTGTACCGGGCTTAACATATGATCGTTTACGTTTGGGATTCTCCAAATAGATCCATTTTTCATCACCAGTAACAATTCGATGAAGATATGACTTGCTTTAGTACGTGCAACATTTCACAAGTGGTTTTTTGATTTTCTTGCTGTCTTTCAGTCAATTCATGCGGCACCCATCTTCCCACCTTCAAAATCAATCCCATGGATTTTAAACGTTGAGAAATACATTGAATTGTTCTGCAAGTTGTACTTGTGTTTGACCATCATCCTCATCGAGTAAAGCTTGCAATTCGGCATCTTCAAACTTTTTCGGTGGTCTTCCACGTTCTTCGTTTCTCACATCAAAATCGCCACTTTTAAACTTATTGAACCACTTGTTGCACTGTGTTTTTTGCCTAAAGCGTGCTGGCTGTAAGCTTCCATATGAGCTGACATGAGATTCCAAAAATATTGTTGGCAGAACTAAATGCGAAGAAATGGCGCCAATGATTTGGTTTGATAGAGTTTTACCAGCGACACAGAGATGTCATTACCGGTTTCATACTTGTACACTTAACATATGTATGAAAATTATATGAAAATAAAATAAATTAGGTTTAATAAAACAAAAACAAACAATTTTATGAATTTCGTAATGGAAGTTATTAGTATCTAAAATTTTAATTAACAACGACTTTACCTATAGGATTTTCACAAGTGAAAAACAAAAGAGAAAAAAAAGTATTACCCCATTTTATTTTCCGAAAATATAGATTAAAATTCGTAATTAGAGATATTTGATGAGAATCAGATAATATTTTTTTTGGTATAATGTTTCGCTATCTCATATCCATTATTTTATTTTTCAAAAATTAGAATATAAATTCACAGTAGCGACCTAAAAAACTATAACTTACAAAATACTAATGAGAATCGGTTAACTCATTGTAAAATAGTTCCACCGTATTGGATCCACCATTTCGTTGTTCAGTAATTTTAATTTACCGATCGTAGTGAGCGATCTTCTTGGAAACTCCTTCAGCCATAACGGATCCAGTATTCTGTTATTCCAAAAATCAAGTTACAAATCGTTATCGTTGATCTTTAAAATCCTTGTAACAACGTTTTAATCCAATAATCTTAATGATATGGTTAGTATCATTTTTTGGATTTCCAATCACTTGTAAGGCGGCGCATTTGATCGACACGTTGATCGTTTCTTGTATCATTTGATATCTGGTGGCATCATAGCGGCATGAAGAAGCAACATAACCTTAGCAATAATCCGCTATTACTGCATACTTTGTGATCATGCCAACAGCAGGTAACTTTATCTTTGAGATGGCTGAGAAATGATCACGAGAAATTAGAAGATTTCCAGTTTCGTATGATTTGCTCATTTGTTTTGTTTTTTTGATCTTTCAACAAAATACCAATAATTATCATTTCGTAAGTTTGGCAAAATTTTGAAGTTTCTGAATTCTTGAATTTCATGGAATTTCGGCGGCATTTGCGGCCTAAAATAAAATTATGTATTTCTTGTTTTATTAAATTTCTTTTGTAGTTTCAAATTTTGATTTGCGATCAATACAAATTGATATTCAGCACAATAAGCAAATATCAACATATGCACACCAAAAACACTGGTATAACTAATTTAATCGATGAGAGGCATCATTAAAGTTATGTTGAATGAGTGGTGGTTGGATAGTTGGTGGTGGCTTACATTCCTGCTCGTGCCATATAACTTCAACGGTTGGTAAATATACAATGTGTATATAGGTGTTATAGGTGTCTTCAGGCTTGTGGAAAGGGGTGAGCAGGGGGATTCTCCCCGGGACCTGCAGTTTTCATATGTGCCCGTATCATTTGTACTCAATAATAAACCATTTCGCTTCAGCTAAAGCATACTGAAATTTTGGTTCATAAAATGCAAAAAGTGTTCAAATATGCGGAAAGATTTTTGCGAAAAGCACTTATATGTTTGTACTTTCTGAAAAATTTATTAATATTTTATATGAGTACCTAATGAATTTCCTACAAATGTGTAAACACTTCAGAGATTTAACTTTATATGTAGAGGCACTTTTTAAGATAGGGGCCCCGTAGCTAATCATCCTCTTTACCCCCAGGCCCCTTATTTTTCTCTACGGCCCTGGGTGTGTTCCAGATATTTTCTTTATATGTATAAAATTTTTGAAAAATATCTAGGACACTACCAATCTAGCCCATTAAAAATACTATTTTTTCAAATACCAGGTGTACAACTATGAAACCGGGAATTTTTTTTTAAGAAAATACACGTTTATTTAAGAAAAATTTTTATACATTCAATATTGAAAGTAATGGCCATTGCTAGCTACATATTTGTCCCACCTCTCTGGTAATTTGTGAATGCCTCGCCAAAATAACTGTTCGTTTTTTAGTCATCGAGCCATTTTTTCACATTTTCGCACGAATCGAAGTGCTGCTCCGCAAGTGCGTGCCCCATTGATGAAAATAAGTGGTAGTCAGATGGAGCAAAGTCTGGTAAATATACCGCATAGGGGAGGGCTTCCCATCTGTACGAATCTTCCAATCCCCGAGTCTGTTTTGTTCGATGTAATGTGATGGTGCATTGTCATCAAGAAAAATCACTTTGTGTTGCCTAGGTTGATATTCTGGACGTTTTTGGCACAAAGCACGGTTCAAATAGGCCAATTGTTGTCGGTAGCGTTTCACTGGTTTCAGAAAGTCAAACCAGATAACACCTCGCTGATCCCAGAAAACAAAGACAACAAACGCCGGCCAATTCCCAAAAAAATTAATTCCACGCTGTTCAAAATCGAACAGAGTTGACCTAGCCACATGATAGGTCGTAGCATTGTCCTGTTGAACTTGACAGACTAAACCAGCGTATTCACAGCCATATGCTACATATGCCGGGAAATGAGGGGCGACCATCGACTGGTATTGTATTGCATCAGTCTGGTAGAAATAAGTGACAGCGGCATCTTTCTGACATATCCAATGGCTCCACACACCATTATCGAAACACCGCCAGATTGACGTTTACTGAAAACCATTTCACCAGTACGTAAATCATGCCAATGCTGGCAAATCCATCTGGGCCGTCCAAATTTAAGTTTTTTCATCCGAGAAAAATATTGTGATCCAATTTTGGGTTCAGTGGATGCGTTCCATATCAAATTTTATACTTTTACTTTTAATGGCACAACAACCCATGGAGAGCCTAGGCCGAGCTTTTCGCTTTTCGCATCCACTCATGTTGTGCGTGTTATATTTGTACATGAATGGAAGGGAACAACAGTTTAATGCCGAATCCGAACGGCAAAGTGAAAAGCTTTTCATAGCAATTTTTACTCTTGTAGCTTTGCTATTGCCTGCCAAGAGGTGGTGCTGTGTAGAAAAATTATTTTTTCTACTTTTTGATTTTGCCTGGGACGAGATTCGAACCCCGGACACTCTGCGTAGCAGTCCAACGCATTACCACTACGCCACACAGCGACCTCAAATTTTATACTACCCTCGATATTGTACGCTGACAGCATTGGTTTCCGCTTCAGTTTTATGTATGTATTTTAAATGCTGGGAACTACTCAAAATTTGTCGAAGACGTCGCAAGTCAAAAACTGTTTCTTTTACACATAACATTGAGTGTCGGTAACCTTATTTCCAACTTGCAAAATGGAAATATGGTACTTATTTAAAAAAAAAAAACTTGCAAAAAATTAGAGGCTCTAATTGTTATTGCATACATTTTGAGAATTTCTACGATTTTTCTTATTATTTATTTTACAACACGTTTTTTTTCACATACATTTTATTTTGTTTAATGTTTTCAATGCTTTTTTTTATTCCAATTTATTTATTTATTATATATTTAATATAGTGATTAATCCTAGTACAACAACAATCATTTTTAAATTATAGTTGGCATGAACGGAAAAATTTCTTTGATTATTCCACAGACAACTGGTTACAAAACTGAAACAATTGTATTGGTCTACCAACTATTCCAAAGTCAAGTATCTTTTAAACTACTCCAAAAACATCTATCTACCAACTAGTTGAAAAGATATGCAAGCCGAGACAATTGACTTATGCCTAGGACAACTCAATGTTAAAGACACCAAATGTGGGGCTAGTTGTGGTGTTCCGTAAATCTGTTTACTTAACATTAAACCAGTGTGTTTCCCTGCAGGATTGTTATTACAACTTAGTAGTATGTTGTATAATAGCAGAACTGACTAGACGATTTGATTTCCACGAAATCAAACATTTGAAAACACTTTTCAATGTAGAACACGCCCAAAGGCTCATATGAAATTGAAATAAACAAAATATGTACCATATGTATGATATATGTGAAGTATATGTATTTGTGGGAAAACTTTAATAAAGAAAGGCAGATATGTTATGAATTGTATTTCTAACAAAAAGAAGAACTTTTCTGTTCCTATTATATATGTCTGTCCCTATTAATTGTAGGTAATAACAAAAAGTGTAAATAAAATTGTTAAAACTGCTCCCACAATCATGAGAATATATTTTCTGTTTTCCCAACTAGACTATGGTAGAAGTAAACGTAATGTTTGTATGTCAACATAGAGACGGCATATATCTATCACAGGCAGACAGACAAACATCGGTTTCATTATCGAGTTACTAAATATGAATAGATATTACAACTTATAGTTTTCGTTTTCTTTTCTTTTTAACTACTTAAATACATTTTTTGTGTCTAGTTTTTGTGTAACGAATTGTTGAACTTACATATGTATATATGTATATATACAAATAGTATTTATGTATATGTATGTCATTGTTAATTAAGGCAAACATCATAAAAGTCTCAGGCTACTTGGTCATCGCCATCACTCGTCATCGTCATCGTTTCTGTTCTTTGTATACCAGAAATAGAATGTAAAGTTTTCAATATTTTTCCATGACAATTGTGTTTGTTTTTCTTATACCACCACAATCCGTCTATATGTACAAACATATCTTTGTCTGTCTGCCCCCTTGCATCTGTTCGGTCTACTGTTGTTGGGTCGGTGCTACGAAAACTATGGTATTTGAGCCTGTTTTCATTTATACATACTTAGGGACTTGTTGCAAAGATGTGAGTTATCTGTTTATTGTTTACTGTGTGTGTATGTGTGTGTGTGTATGTGTGTGTATATGTAAATGTTTATGTTTGTATGGTGTGGGAATCTGTTGATTTCATATTCGGTGCAGTACTTGTTATTATTCTCAATTGTTTGATAATGTTTACTTATAAAAATAATTCAGCATTTCATCCACAATCCAATGGCAGGAGCAATTGCTAACTGCTAGTGTTGTACAATTTTGAAACCAAGATTTTAATACTTCAAATTTTTGTCCAAAAAATGGTTTTTATGGAATGATGTCACTTAATCTCGGCCATTTTTAAAACCTTTTAAATTTATAAGTATTTGGAAGTTAGCTTTTCCTAGGCAATAATGTAGAACCAAATATTCAGAAGTTAAGCGCTAAGGGTATACGCAAAAGTAGCTTACTGGCTTCTTCTTACAGAAGAAGTCATATGAGCAAACAATTCCAAATTTATTTTCTATTCCAATAAAAATTAAAATCTAATGTTTCATTTTATATCTAGATCCAAATTAAATTTCAGAATATGAATGAAAGTCATGGATCTAATAGACACATTGATCAATATTTTTTATAATAAAGTCCATATACATAAATCCTTATTAAATGGGTTCAATAGACTTGTACCATCACTCAATCAACTGTCTAAAACTCTCAACTTAAAAAGAAAATTTCTGATTAATGTTTACTAAAAACTTCAAAGTAAGTAAGTAAAATCTTCGGAGAAGTATGGTTTAGAGAAGAGGTACTAGAAAGGTCAACTCAATTTTGAAATAAATAATAATTTAAAATTGAAAAAGTAATCTATGGGGGATTTATAATAGATTTGCGTAACTTGCACTAAATCACATCTGGCAATAATGTAACTACTTTCATGTTTTAGCTACGTTATGTAACTTTTGTTTTGATTGCGTATCAATTTGCCAAAGTGTAAACAACATAACCTATTTGCGCTACAAACATGTCAGCATTCGTTACAAATAAACAGCATTTGCGGGAAGTTTCGCTTTTGTTTAATTCGAAGAACAGTGCTGTTAAAATTAATCGATTGCTGTTGGAAGTTTACGGTGAATATACTCCATCGATTAAAATATGAAACGAATTCAAGTTTCGACGCTTTAAAAGAGAGATTTTCGCGTCATAGTTGTGGCTCACGGGCCTCTAACTATCACTTATTTCGATCGATGCAGAATGCCCTTACTTAAATACGCTTTACGATTCAGTTGAAAATATCAAATATTGGATTGATTCGTTCAAAGCCTCAAAAGATGCAGAGTTTCTTTTTTGGCAAGAAATCCATAAATTGCCTGAAAAATGGAAAAATGTGATAGCTTCCTATGCGCACTACTATGAATAATGTATTCATTCGAATGCTATTGAAATAAAGCATAAGCCCATTTGGTCTAATTTTCGGCGCATTTTATACATAACTTTTAAATGATAAAATATCTCGACTTGCAACTTTAACTAATGTGGGTCTAGTTCCTTAATGCAGTAACGCAGCCTTCGCAAAAGTAAAAGCGTATCCGTTACAATATCCGTTACTGATCACGCATTTAACAAAACATCACTACTTCATGCAGCGATGCTTTTTACCGCTGCTGATATGTGATGTGATCAGCAGCCAGATATTGCGATGTTATTGCCCGATTTTGCTCTAGTAAATGCTGTAGTACCTCGTTAACGAATAAGCCCCGTGGTATTTTTGTGAAACAATGTTATTTGTAGAAAATCAAGTGTCCAAGCAAAAAACGCGAGTGAGGTTGTGGTTATTCTTAGGTTATGGGACCATTTGGTCCATTGTTTTTGTTTCCAAGGACTAGAGCTAAAAAACAGAATATTTATTTTTTGGTTGTTTACAATAAATTTGTTTTTAGTTATAGGATTGGAAATTTATGTAATCACAAGCCGAACAATATATTTTTCCACTTTATTTTGTAAATAAATTTTCCGTAGATTGCACACTTGACGTCAGATTAAGATTTGCAGCAACTGCAAGTCGAAGCTTTCTAGCAGGTGAGTTTGAAGTTGAGCTGTTTGATAAGGCTACGAAAACTGTCGATGGTGCTCGTATCTTAAACAATAGCTCTGTTGGCCACTGTTGCCGAGGTATTCTAGAACGGCTCTTAATGTTATTATATAAAAAGCAGTTAAGAAAAATATGTTTTTAGACGAAAAATACAGTATGAACCAAATGCAATAACCTACGATTCTCAAGCAGTCAAAATGAGATAAGAGAAAAACTCAAAATTTTACTGGACAGCAAAAATACATATGTACGCATTTCTTTATTTTTTGATATGAGAAATTAGTAAAAAATATTTTAAAAGAATTCTCAACATTTTTAAAATTTATCAATGTCAATGCCAAATGGTTGGGAAAACATTTTGGAGAAACAAAAAAGACAAAAAAAACCTATTTCGAAAAAAATGCACCATATCTCGTTTTGACCGCATGCCTTCCAAATTTAATATTTAATAATACTTTCCCATTTTTTGGGCTGGGTGCTGAGACCATTATTTGCCTGTGAGCTGAAGCAAAAGTATTGGAAAAAAACCCGATTATTTCTTCCTCTAATACTCATATTTCCTTCCACTCATATTCAAATATAACACGCACAAAATGAGAGGATGCGAAAAGCTCGGCCTAGGCCCTCCATGGGCTGTTGCGCCATTAAAAGAAAAGAAATATTCAGAAAAGCACACATACCCAGAGATTCAAGCAAACACACTGACACATACTCACAAGGAAAATACACGGAATTGTAAACCACTAATTGCATTAGTGTCGCCCATGGAATGTGTGTGTGAACTAATTTGTGGAATAATATCGCCAGGTACGAGTATACAAGTGTCCATAAGTACTCGTTTAATCCAACAATAAATGCAAATGTGTGCGTGCCTCTATCCAGGTAAACACAACTTGCTCACATGAATGAAATGATATACCACCAACAACATCAACAACAACAACAACAACAACAACCACTCTTGTCTACTTGGTATACGGGTAAGTGTCTGCGTATTCACATCTGTGTATCATACATGTTTGTTTATATAAGGTAAGCGCACACCAGGCACCTAAAGGCAGATAAGCAAACAAAGCTTTAAAGGAGTATGAAACCAAAAAAATAAAAACTGACGAAAAAAAAAACTATAAAGGAAAACGCTAAAGATGTAAATAAATAGAGATGAAATAGTAAATTACATATGGACGTGATACAAAATTAACGATTGATATTGGTAACGCGGTAATTTCCGCTTTGATCTTAATAAGCAGCGCACTCGAGTACAAGTGAAATGCCCCTAAAAATACGCCACACAAACAATGCGCGCACACAAAGTAGGTACTTTTAACTTACACTATGAAGCACTCCTGCAGCACATGAATGTGGCACACACACACACACTCGCATGCAAGTGGGCTGGCTGGCTGCTGTGGTACTGGACTGCGCGGTCTTGCAGTTCATTTGTGTTCGTTCTCACAAACACAAGTGTGAATTGAGTGGCGCGTTGACAGCTACAGCTACAGCTACAGCAACAGCAACCTACCTGCCTGCCTAACCCTACATGCAACTTTCCAGTTACAACGAGTATCTGTCTGATTTCTTGTGTACTCGAATATTTATGTGTAAGTATCTGTCTAGCTATCTGTTTGCCTGCTTGCCTTATAGCTTATACATACATATGGTATGTATGTATGTATGTATGTAGTTCCTAAATAGACTTTTGTTGTTCTTATACTCACAGGTATGCTCACTTTGGATGCTACTGTGTATGCTACTTTGATGCGATAAAATTTTCTCATGCAGCCTTTACTATTGCAATGTTTTTCTTAATACATATAATATTTTCTCACCTGATGTTGTTGCAGTAGCAGCAACAATATCAACAGGAACAATTGGTAGTATAATAATTTAATATTTTTTTATTGTCGCAAGTTGCTTTAGAATTTTGTTCTTTTGTTTCGTCCTTTGAAAATATTTGTATTTATATTTATGTTTTTGAGTTCTTACAAATATTCTACATAAATATATAAATATATTTTAAGTAACAAAAAAAATTATTCACACACTAAGCCACATACAGTCTTAACTAGTATATGAATATATACCAACACTGCATGGCTTTAAACAAAATTAGAAGATTTCGTTGCACACATTGAATAAGTTCAGGTAGTGAGGTAGAGGCGTTGAGTTAATGCGGTAAAGGTAATTTCATACATACTTTAGCTACTTCGTTACATTTTACACTAGGCGCGAACTTTTTAATAAATCATAAAAATATATAAAATTATTAAAAAAAAAAAAAAAAATTATTAAAAAAAAAATTTATTAAAAAAGGGTTTTATGTTTTTAAATTTAAATTTAAAAATTTTATTTTTTTTTACTTATATAATATATAAGTATATTAATTTATTTACTGTTGTAAGTTTCAGCTCGGTTTCGGGGAAAACATATTCGATAGCCGATCATGGTAGCAGATCGGTTAAAAAAGTCGTAATCGGTCTCTCTAATTGTTTCCAAAATTTTATATAGATTATTGAAAACAGAAAAAAATACTTACCACTAAATTCACTGATGACGAATCATGGCTAGTTCCGAAACGATCGTCTACTCTGCCTGTGCTATACACGAGTACATACATTGTTGTTATTCTCTCAATTTCAAAAACGTTCATAGTAGCCCATAAAAAATTCATATATAGAACATTACTCTAGTTGATGAACTCTCCAAAAACAAATTCAGAAAAACAATTTTTCCAAATTTAAAAAGATAAACAAAAAACCATTTAAAATTTATACTAAATGAACAAAATGGGAAAATCCAGATGTAGAGCTTCATAGATTTTGATGGAGGTGCAAGTGTCTTGAGAAGAGGGGCCGGAAATGGGGAAATCTCTGTTGCCCCATATTTTCTGGCTGCCCAGGCTGAAAGGGATTCGAAAGCAAAATTTGCCCGAATTGCTTCAAGCTCTCAAACTCGTTCCCTTGGCTGATATTACTAGACCCAAAAAGATCCTATAAATTTTTGTTTACATATGTTTGGTCTCTGATAAATATAGAGCCTGTGAGGTTATAATTTCTTCATCAAATGTTTTATTTTATTTAGATGAATTTTCCATTTCATATGTAAGCTTTTCGCATCTACTTATGTCGTGCGTATTATATTTGTTTATGAATGCAAGGGACCTACAGTTTTATGTCGAATCCGAACGACGAAAGCTTTTAATATGTAATTTTTACTCTTGTAGGTTTGCAATTGCCTGCCAAGAGGTGGTGTCGTGTAGAAAAATTGTCTTTTCTACTTTTTGATGTTGCCTGTGCCGAGATTCGAACCCCGGACACTTTTCGGAGCAGTCCAACGCACTACCACTACATAACGGCGACTAACAAGTGGCCACCCTCGGCACGAATATTCAGCTTAAAATTTTGGCTATGGGCCGCAGCTCCTTTACCGTTATTCGGTCCCATTCATGACGCAACGACTGTTTCGGATACTGTTAATGACGTTTAGCACAGACCCTGGTCTCTAAAATGGATCATACGCTGAGATCCGGCAAATATGGTGGTCATAAAATCAGACAAATGAGCCCTACTTCATTCTTGTATCGTTTTGGCTCTGTGAGCTGGCGCAGAGTCTTGCTGAAACGTCCAAGCAATATCGCCAAAGTGCAATCAGCCACAGGTGAGTACCACAGCCTCATGGCGGTACACTTCTTGGTTGATTTTGACTCGCTTTTCCACAAAAATCAAGGGTGTCTTGCCATTTGCTCAAATCCCACCTCATACCATGACGGATTGCGGATTTTGGGCGATGTTGAATGGCGAATGATGGTCCAGAAGCCTCTGTTAACTAGCTTCTGTCTTTTTGACGGTTATGCGTCCGTTTAACAGTAAACAACTTTTCATCAGTGAAGACGGTTTTTTCCTATCCAATTCCTGCGGTCCAACGTTGAAGTAGACGACATCTCTGGAGTCATATGCGCTTGTTTTCATCCGTAAGTAATTGGCCTTTTTGGTGCTTGTAAGCATTGAGTCCTTGCTCGTTTTTTGTTATGAATCGAACTGATTCACGATTGATACCAGTTTTGTGAGCAACTTTTCTGATGGAAACTGTTGAATTACGCAGCATTCGCTGGGATTCCTGGGAGTATTGACGGTGGGTTTTCTGCCTCTTCCTGGACGATCACCTTCATGGCCCAGCTCCTTAATCTGTTTAACAATTGCGTTTGCCTAGCTGGTGCAATTTTATAATAGCGGACAGATTATTTCACATTGTAAAATAAATAATTAAATCACTGTCGATTACGGAGAATAATACAAAAATGAAGAAAATTGCAGAAAATTTGCAAAACTTTTTCTATAGCGCGAAGAAAGTTGTATACACTTATTAATTGCCACCCTGTATAACAATTATATTTTATAAAAATTAAAAGCTTTATATATAAAAAATACTCAAGTATTCCACTTATACAACAATAAACAAAATTCTCCCAATTAACACGTTGTATGCAGTTTTAGCCTCGTTCGGCCTGTTGACAAGCATTGAATTTCTAAACCACTTCATTCATGAACCAATTGACACCAATTGTGTAAATTGCATAACCTTGCATCACTCGAGCAACAAACAAACAATTAAAAATATTTCAACATTGTAAATATTTAATGCAATTGTTGTGCAATTGAAATTGTAATGCTTTCTTTCTGACTCCCTCTTTGGCCACTATTTAGTTACTACAAAAGCATTTTGTAACATTTCTGATATTTTTACCCTTTCAGCAAAGAAAAGAAGGGGGGGAAAAACGTTTGGTATAAATTGCATTCCACTTTGATATCGTTTGATTTTCGATTGTTTGTTTGTTTGTTTGTTTTTTGGTAATTTTTTCTTTGATTCTAATGAACTTGTAATTTTATTATCTGTTGCCTAAGCAACCAGAGCAGCTATAGCAAGAACAACAAAAGGCATCTGTTTTTCTTGCGCGCTTTGGAAGTAGTACATAATTTATCCATTAATTGTACTGGAAAAGTGGTCCGCAAATGCTTTAGCAAATAAATGAATACGAGGAATTAGGGAATAATACTTTTTTTGAACTTAAGCCTAAATTTTCACTTATTAAGTACATCTATGTATCAGTGTAATATGTCAAGCTAATGCAAGCTTCATTTCATTGGCATTAAACATTTAAATGCTAGCTCAAATTTGTGATAATTTTATTGCCTAATAATATTACTTTAATTTCATTATCTTTGCAATTTAAACGCTTTTATCTACTTACTATTTATTTGAAATTTATATGTTAGCTCTGGATTAAAATCTGAATAGATAACGAAAATAAACTGGGAGGTTTATACGTGGTCACTGTGGCGTAGTTGGCAGTGATTTTGCCTGCTACGCAGAGTGTCCAGGGTTTGAATCTCGGCACTGGCAAAATCAAAAACTAGAACAAACAATTTTCCTGCACAGCTCCTTCTTTTAACAGGCAATGACAAACCTATAAGAGTAAAAACTGCCTATGAAAAGCTATTCATTTCTCCATTCGGATTCGGCATAAAACTGGAAGTATTCCATTCATGTGCAAATATCACACGCACAACATGATTGGATGCAAAAAGATGGGCCTAGATCCTGTAGTGAAATTAAAAAAATAGAACGACCCTTCTAGGACAAAAAATACTCAAATTCTTGGTGAGTCTAAATCATTGTTGGGCAGTTTCTTGCTCACAAACATAGCAGATTTAGAGCAAACCATAAGCAATATATTGAAAGGAAGAAACTCGTTACACTCTTCGCCCATCACTGGTCTAAAACATTGTTTGGCAGTCCGTTTCACACACATATGACTGTCTTAAGCTCGCACAAATGAGCTTCTTTGCTCATTTCCAGTCTAAAACATCACATCGAAAGAGTTAAGCTCTTTTACGCTCATTGTCCATCTCTTGTCTAAAACTAAAGCTGTAGAGCGCAAACGATATAAGTGACTCTTTAACCCGAAGATATTGCCAAGAAAATCAAGAATGTAAGCTTTGCGAGACATTGAAGAACTTATTTTCATTTACTATGGCTTTATTCTGTTTACTAACTTGTCAAAAATAGATGTTCACTGTCTCACAATGATTTCATCTCTTTCTTTCTAGCTCCATATAAATTATTTGAAATTTGCCTTGTAAAACAAGAGGAAAACAAATTCCATTTTCATTAAATTCTAATTAAATCGTAGCTTGACCAATTGCTTCAATGAAGAAATATGCGAAGAACTGAACAGCTTAAAATTTGTTTAATGCAAATTTGAGGAAAAAGCGTGGACACTCCTAAAAAAAATAAGTTAAATATCACTAACCAGGTAATAGTTTTATGCACTTCTGCATACGGCAGTTGGGTACTACTCCTTGGTATGTCAGCTTCTTCCGTGCCAAGGACAATATGTATCCGTAAAATACGAGTAGTGATTGTGTAGAGAAATGTGACAAGTTGCAAAACTCTTTTCCATAGAAGATGTTATTAAATGCAATACATGCGAATGCAGCAGCAGCCACAGCCACAGCAATTGTGCCACAGATCACAGATGACGTGATGCTGATAACAGAGACACACCAAAGTGAATATTGTTGTTGGTTGTTGCTGAGACGATGCAATTGTTTTTTCTGTTCTTTCATTTTTTCATTTTTGTTGGGAGGTAATCCCGAAAGCGTTGGGTGATTTACTTGTTGTGGAGTGCAAAGAGTGTAATAGTGTAGAAATTCTAGGCTTAACTGATGCTTGCTTCGTGCTGCATTGTTGTTGCGGTTGTTGCAGTTGACTTGTCATTGCTATTGTTCCTGATGTGAGGTGAAAGATAAGCTAAGCGATTTATTGTGCATGCATTTGTCCAATGCAAAACGAAAGCAACCAAAACGATACGCATAACAATGCGTAGTAGTTGCTGGTGTCAGTCACTGGCTGCTGCTGCTTTTGTGGTGTGGGACCTGCAACAACGGCAGCACCAGCACCACCACCAGCAGCAGCAGCAATTTAGGATCGATTACATGCTCAATGGCATTTTAAATAGCCATTGTAACGTTGATGTTGATGTTGGTGTGATGGTGATTGTGATGGCTGGCTGGCGTATAAACACTATATGGATGCATACATAGTGTCGCGCCTCAGGGCGTGTGTGGTTGTTGATGGCGCTGTGCATTTGCTGGGTGCGTTTATACCAACATAGTGTATCAGTGTGTGCGATGCAGGTGAGTGGGCGCAGGTGCCATCTGTGTGTTTGAGTGTGTGGCTGTATCACTACATAACATTAGTTCGTCTCGGTGCATTGCCATATCATATAATTTGCTCAGTGGCATAACGCTTCTGCTTCTTTAGTTTATTGATTTTATCTGTAAGTAGAAAATGTATAAATAGAAGGAATATACATATAATTTATCTATCGCTTAAAACTACTTCTACTACTAATTTCGATCACTACGATTGCCAAATCAGACCCCTCAATAAATCGAAGGTGGTAATACTGATTGATTAATCGCTTCTATAAATATTTGGCAAGCTTATTCAGCGATACCATTGATATTCCGATCACTGTTATCGTCTTCGTTTTATTGCGGGAAATTGGAACTGGAATACGGTTTGACTTAGAACATTGAATTTTGATGCGGTTCACTTTTGGCCATGTGTTTACTTACTTTGTTGTCACTACAACCGGTGATCAGTCTTGGCAATGGGTTTATGCTAATCTATTCGGTTGCGCTACAATCTTATCAAACCCACAGTCGAAATGTTGGTTCCCCAACAGTTTGTTTCTTGTAAATTCTATTATTGCTTTGCGTTTCATGCACTCCTTCTTCTGTTTTCATCTTTTGGCTGCAGGCTGTTGAACAGAATTACCTTACACAAACAATTATTTTCGCCAATATGAATTATTATACAGGGTGTTTTTTTTTAGAAGTGTGGTTTTCAAGACGAAATAAAACGTATACAATTTAATGTTATGGCCAAGAAGTTAGCTTTATTATGAAGTTAAGGATTTGCCATTATGTTTTAAAAACGATTTCGGCAAAGTGGCCGCCGCGGCTGGTTCGAGTAAATTCCAGCCGAGAGGCAAAATTTCCGACCACTTTAGGCAGCAATTGGGGCCGTATGTCAGTAATAACGCGCCAAATATTATCTTCCAAGGCGTCAATCGTTTTGTTCTTATCTGCGTGGGCAAACGACTTCACATAACCACACAAAAAATAGTCCAGCGGTGTTAAATCGCACTATCTTGGAGGCCACGCCACAGGCCCACGACGCGAGATAACGCGCTCACCAAAAGTTTCCTTCAATAAATTGATTGTTTCGTTGGCTGTATGGCATGTAGCGCCATCCACATCAACATCCTCCACAGTAGGTTGTCCACATCAACATTCTCCAATTCAGGCACGAAAAAGTCATTAATAATGGCTCTGTAACATTATGACCGACTTCACCATAGTGCACACCAAACAGTGACTTTTTGAGGATATAACGGCATCTCAGCAATGGCTTGTGGATTATGATCACAAATACGACAATTTTGCTTATAAACGTATCCATTTAACCAAAAGTGAGCTTCATCGCTGAACAAAATTTTCTTGTGAAAATCGCGAGAACCGATCCATTATTTTGGTAACAAATTTGCACAATTTGCAGAAGTTGTTCAAGAGTAAGTCCATTCATTATGAAATAGCAAACCAAACTGAGCATAAATCAAGTGACAGCTGTCAAAAAGACCAACTCCGAAAAAAGTATTGCCAGATTGAAAACCACACTTCTAAAAAAGTAGTTGTGCTCTACTCAAGATTACTTTGAATTCCCAAAATATTTAAAACTGGAAATCCATGCGGATCGTGGCTCACTTCAGTTTTTAATTTTATGAGTTCCTGGGACAGTAATTTTAACTAAAACAAAAATAGATCAGATAAAAAGCGAAAATGCGATGATGATTCTGGTAGGGGTAACCGCCAAGATAGGTAGGTTGGTTTCAATGGATGAAAATCCCTTTTCATACTAAGTATATAAAAAATGTTATTGTATATGAATCGGGCCCATGCAGTACAAGCTGAGACGTCGGCTCTCTCAATGTCATCTCATGAGTACAATGTACATATACACGCTGTCGACTGCGAACAATCGAGTAATTTTCATATTAGCGAGTAATTGACTCCAGAGTGGTTTACTGTTACTGTGGTGTTGTTGTTGCAAGAAATTCCTTTGTGTATCGTAAATATGCTACATAAATTAGAGAGATAAAGAGAGCTATTCATGTTGTTCTTGCAGGAGTGGATTTTGTTTACTCGCTCTTTTCATTGTGCCCGATTTACACCCCTTCAATCTGTTTGTTACGACGTAACTTTTCGATTCTATTTCTCAACGAAGACAGTAAGGCTGTGGTTATATTCAAATTTCACTCGGCGAACACCATGCTATTGTTGTTGCCCGAACACGAAGAGAGAGCTTTTACTCACTCTCACACCGAACACGATATGCTGGTTGAAATGTACACCGAGCACGCCGAGTATTCGGGATGTCAATGAGTTATTCTACAAAAAAAGAACAAAAACTTATGCAAAATAGAAGGAAAACATGCAAATTTGTACATCACTATTTTCATATGCAGAAAAGCGAAGTTGTGAATGTTTTTAGTTTTTAAAAGTGAATATTTAATATATTATTCATTATTAAATATATTATTTTCAATTATGTTATTAATTGCACTCTCCATATTGATAAAATCGTTTAAAGTGTTTTGGTATACCATTTAGTATTGTCGTTGCGAACAATGTAGTATTACAAAAAAAAACTTAATTTCGACAAAAAGCAACTCTGTAACCACTACACGGAGCACGAGAGAAAAATATGATTTGAGTATGATATGAGCGAACACCAATATAACCAGCACCTAAGAAAAATGAGTTTTTCGTAATTTTTTGTTGTGTGCGTAGAGAGCCAACCGAAATAAAATAAGATTCGACACAGAAAAGGTTGCCGATCTAGATTTCAGTACCCTGCCATAAGAAGTTGTACTTCAAAAATTTATTTAGAGTTAAGATACAAAAATATCTGTTAATTAGTACTTTATCTTGTGTAAAAACGTCATAACTGTGTCTTATGAACTTAGTATCTACGACTTCTATCACATGTATGGAGTATAGATTTCTTGTATTTAGAGTTTTGCCAGTCTTGTTCATTATTTTGGATAACCAATGCATTATGAATATGAAGCAGTAGTTAAATCGAAATCCAAGTCCAATATTGTTTGCTTATGTGACTACACTAATAAAGAAACTAGGTGTTATATACAGTGTCTGACAATCAAATAAGGATACGTTGCACTATGAAACTTACATTGATTTTTTTTATCGGACTGCTTATGGCAAACAATTTTTATACAGAAGAAAATGGTACGGTATATAATTTATAAATTTCTATGTGGCAACACTACATTTAAATATTTTTTGGTGATTCCCAAACAAAAAAGTTGAAGCGAAGCATTCGAAGGCGGACAATTCAATAAGAACAGCAGGCGAAAAAATTTATAAGTATTTTAAATAGAAAATTTAAATTTGTTATTAGCAGATCCTCGACATTTGTCTACCAATCTTTATTACCTCAAAAATTTCATTGCAAGAGAAGTAGGCAACGCAAAACTACAAATGCAGATGACAATCGCATAAAAATTTTGGCGGCACGAGATCCATTTAAGGCAGCTGCCGCAATTAGTGAGGAGACAGGGGTTCAAATTTGTGCTCGATCAGTAAGCAGACGTTTGGTGGAAAAAAAATGTATGGGAGAACAACACGAAAAGTAATATTGTTGACACAAAGACATCGAAAGTGTCCCATAGAGTTCGCTGAAGCGCACATTGAGTGGGATGGTTCAATTAATTCCACAAAAATGGCCTAACGTGTTATGGGCAGACGAAACAAGGTGAATTTTGTTGAAAGCGATGGCAAACGTTGGGTTAGACGCCCGAAAAATGCAGAATTGAGCCCAAAATATACTAGGAAGACGTTTAAGCACGGAGGTGGAAGCATCATGGTATGGGCATGCTTCTCTTGGTATGGTGTGGGCCCTCTGTATTGGATAAAAGAAACGATGGACACATTTCTTTACGTAAACATCCTTCAGGAGGTGATGCTTTCTTATGCTGAATGGGAAATGCCCCTGAAATGGCAAATGCAACAGGATAACGACCCAAAGCAACCTCAATCCTTGCGCGAGATTGGTTTTCCCATAATGGAATTCCTGTTATGGCCTGGCCTGCACAATCTCCTGACCTTAATCCAATCGGGAACTTGTGGAATATTGTCAAAGAAAATTTTGGCAGTACCAGAGCTAAAAACAAAGACGAATTGTGGCAAAGCATTCAAATACATTCCATAACCCTGGCTACTTGCGCGTCTCTGGTGGAATCAATGCCTAGAAGGTGTAAGGCGGTTTTAATTAACAAAGGCTATTCCACAAAATATTAGCATTAGTGAACAATTTGATTCAATATTTTATAAATTTTTATTTTTTAATTGAAGTGTTTGTATTTGTTTGTCCTTTTCAAATGTGATATTCTGTATAACTTTTAAATTTATTTTTAAATTTTTTTTTTGTTATAAAAAAAAATTAAACTTATGGAATAAATGAATAATAGTAAATACCTTTTAAATTTATCATAAGCTTAGAGAAATATTTTTTCAGAACAAGGTGTTCTTATTTATTGTCCGACACTGTAGGTACCAACTTTGAGCTTGATAAAAGTTTACCAAATATACATTTTTTAAGACTATTAAAAATTGGATATTATTGGCATCGTACAATAAATACGAATTGGCACACTTTGTTACTTTATTGAAATTGTAGTTGTTGGTAGTCTTGAAAGTTTTATTGCCTCCACTACTATTTATTTGCTGCTTCTACCATCGTCGATACTACTTCAACTGCAGCTACTTGAATTATATCAACGGCAAAGTTGCTGTCACTTTTCTTTGCCTTCAAGTGTAGCAGCAATAATAAAAAGACATCAATATGCTCCGAAGTTCCACTGCACACAATAATTCATACAATTTTATTGATTTGCATAGCAGGCAAACAAGTTGGAGCAATTGTTAAGCCACATTGAAGTAGTTATCCTTGAACTTGAAGCAGTGGCGGTTACGCCCATATTCATGAGTCAGAAAGCCGCAACTAAAATTGTTTTCATATTTTCAAATATGTAGTTCTTGAAAGAACAATTTTCATTTCAAAGAATTTCCCTTTAAGTTTTAATTGTGTTATCCTGCTTTTAAACAGCTACAATACTACCAAAGTCGAATGCCAACATGTGGAAAAGGCAATAAGTGAAATACCAAGCATTCATGCTATCACAGTTTCACACATTGGCTTTCACCAGGCTTTCAAAATAGGACAAACATTTTATGATATTACAACATGCTATCTCGCTTATTTTTGTAGCAAATTCAATAACTTTAATGTATGTGTGTAAGTAGCTTTAAAAATAGTATTAACATAATATTTTTCTCGTACTAAGTATGTAGGATTTGTTATAAAAATTAAAAGCTGGCTTTCGGTTTTCTTTTCACGTGTTTAAAATAAGTGGAAAGATTTTTGCTCTGCGAATGTTTGATAAATAAACGCCACTGACTTGCAGTAAGTTTCATTTGTAGCGAACACTCATTTCTTCTTCTTATTTACACTGCGGAAATTGATGAGAGAAATGTTAATTGTTTAGATGGTGACAGCTAATAATGAATTGTAATTTCCTTTTTACTTACGACCTGAAGGGGTTTTCACACTTAATCAATTAAATTCATCGACTCTATACTGCAAAATGATTTGCAATTTAGTAGTTCAATTCAATTTGCAATGATTTACACCCCCGGATAAATGTGACTTTTGTGGACTTTTCAACTTGTTGTTATTTAAATTTCTAATTAATTATCTAATATTATTAAATAAAAAAAAAAGATGCGAGAGATTGAGAGATTGATTGGGGTTTATTGAATGGGGAGGAAGGAAGCTTAATACCTGCATAGTCAGCTTTTATATTATTCATCTAACTTTATAATCTTTTCACAATTAGATTTCGTAGTTTGCAGAATTGTCACGGATTTATTGCTTCTTAATAACAATTTTTTTTTAAGATTATTGAAGTTTATATCTTTGGAATCGTTTTTATATTAATGAGGGAGTAAAAGATGACCGTCGCAGCCAAAATTGTCATGGAAATGAAGTGCAGCGCCCTCTATCGATCAAGTATTGAAAAATGAGGATGCCTATTAATATACACATAAATAACATTTGCATCCACATGTATCCACGAGTATGAATCAAACTTGATTGACAGCCGGTGCTGATATGAATGATACTCGATTGATAGGGGGCGCTGTTCATCAGTTTCTGGTAAAATTTAACATTTCAAATAAAAACATTTAGAAATTTCTAGAGTTGAAAGAATGAGGCAGTGTGGACTGTAAAAAGCTGAAGACACAAACAAATGACAATTGTGTTACATTAAAATCTCCAGCACCAAAAACTGCGGCTGAGAGACAGTGAGAATGTAGACTTCGTCAAAAAAATGGAGCCCAACAAAATTAAGATTCTGCTATCGTGAAAAAAAAACTCAAAAACCAGCACCGAGAGATCGTGAGAGTGTATAGTAGACTTCGCAAGCAACTTGAGGCACAACAGAATTCGAATTTCATTGAAAAACAACTCACAAAGGCTAATGCGGAGAGACAGCATGAATGGCAAATCAGTTCATAAGAGCTAATAATTACATCAACACTTATCTCATTGTGTCCCGACGAAGGTCGTCAGATTATATAGCACCAGGTAGTCATTGAGGTGAGCGAATTCCCGGCTTCTCAACGAAAGAGAAGGGCAGAAGATTTACTTGAAAATTTGCCTGAAAATCTTTCCTCAGTGGAAAGAAATCAAAGCACAACAAAACATAGACGGCAAGTAGCAACTTTTCCACCTATTGAGGACATACGACCTGAATATTTCGATGATGATGATTATTATTATGATGGTAAAAATGATGATGATGATGGTAAGACTATAATTACAATGATGTAGTAAATGATGTAGTAACTTCACATGCTTTAGTAGGAATATTTTGATGTAGATGATGACTTTGCAGGGGGCGTTGGAAATACAAACTATCAAAATGAAGTTAATCCAGATGTAGAACACTCGGTATCAGAGAATCAACAAACTGATCTATACAAGGATTATCGTTTGCATAAACCAGCACTCATTAAAAATTTCTTCGCCAACGTCAGTAAGGTCTGCCATGGACTCTGATTTTTACAAGATTACTAAACATAACCTGAAAACCCAAAACTCAAACGTTCTGAAGCAGTAAACTTCTGTAGAGCGTCCCACTGACGCACACAACTTTTTTCTTTATTAAAACATATGATAGCATGGAAAATTTGTATTTTAATAAAAGAAATATCAAATCAAAATGTTAGCAATAATAAAATAAAATGTGATTACTTTTCTACTGCACTTTATAGCAAAAAATAATTTCAGCATAAGCTAAAAACTGCAAAACGAAAAATATCATAATAAATATTTATTATTTTGAGCATGCTAACGAGAAAACGAAAAGTAAGTGCAGAAAAAATTAAATTCCATGCTCGGGGAAAAACCCATGTTGTTAGAATCAACAAATTTCAAATCAATTTTAACTAAATTCTTTCGTTAATGATATTGCAGATCAGTATGAAAATATTTTTATAGCTAGGTGAAGGATTTGAAATATACTTATGTAGATTAGATAGTTTTTGACCTGGACAGCAGTTCTTTTACATTTCTATAAAACTTAGTTAATTCGACTTTGATTATATAATATATGGTTGACCAAATGACGCGCAGGAAAGTAAACGGAAATTGAAACTATAAAATCTTATTTTTGAATCAAGCTGGGTACTTTATTTTGAAGGTTCATCAATGCCATTTATGTATGGAAAATGTTCACCATGTTTTTATTTTTTTTATTTTGTCTGTCCCGAGCCCCGGACACTCTGCGTAACAGTCCAACACATTACCACTATGCCACAGCGACCACTACGTAGACTTTGCTTTTTAAAAATCCCCACAAAAAGAAGTCCACTGGTATTAAATCGCATGATCTTGCAGGACAATTCACATTTCCTCTACGCGAAATTTAGTGATTTTCGAAAAAACCTTGCAATTTGTCGAAGTGCGCGTTTTTAATTTCTTTTTTACCATTTTTGAAGTTCTTTAATATCTTAAATGCCGTCTTCAACCGACTACGACTCCATAGCGATAAATGGCAAACATTCAACTAACAAAATGACATAAAGATGACAGAAAACAAATATGGCGTCCCTGTCAAATCGACGTTTACTTTCCTGCGCCTCATTTGGTCAAACCTATACTTAACCCAAATAGAGGAAATAAAATTTAACCAAGAACAATGAAAACCGACGGGAAATAAGTAATGGAAAGCATGAGCAGTGAATATTTCAAAGTATAGATACTCGTATACAGCAGGCAAGTCTTCTTCTTCCTGTGAGGTCTTGCAAATAGAGATGGATTCATGACGTGAATTTTACGTGACACTCGTGAGCACTCGTGATCACTCGTGGCCGAGAAAAAATTTCCACGTAAGCGTGATTATGTGTAATAAGATAATTGGGGTAGTTTAAAAAAGAAAATAGTGTTTTTGTTCAACTAAAAAGTTTGCAAATCCAAAATCTGGCATCACTGTTTAGCATAGCTACATATTTCTTATTTCATTTAATTTATTTCTTCTTTGGCGCATAAGTATTTAAATTAGCGTTCGTGAATATCGGTTAATTTTTGTCAAAAAGGTATATGAACAAGAGCGTAAATGCGTGTGAATAACAATTTCAACACCGTGAGTGTGAGTCAAAATGGCATTCATGCTTGACATATATTGAATACATACTTAATATATATGGGCTGGCGCTTCACGAACGCAACTGAAGCTCCTGGACCGTATCCAACATCGAGGGATGAAGCTAATGGGAGATAGTAGTGTTTCCAGCTCTATTCACTCCTTGGAACATCATCGAAATGTGGCTTGGATGCGCAAGCTGATGTCGTCAGTTCGTGTGTTTACCAGAACTACAGCTAGCAGAACTCACGCCTTCCACGTAGACACGGTGTTCCACTGCACTACGCATTACAGAGAAGGTTCGTTTATCTGTCGTACTGCACGTATTTGGATGCAACTTTCATCAATTCGAATATTTTATATTTTAATCTTATTTTAAATAACATTATCGGTTACATTTGTATGTGTTCTATAAAAGTAAGTATGTTTTAATGAAGTTGATAAGAAAAGATACATTAGATAAGCGCACAATTATTAAATATTAACCAATAAACTGCAATTTAAAACTAAAAAAAATCAATTAAAAAAATTTAAACTTTTCATGAGAAAGTATATTTAAAAATACCAGCATATACCATAATGGTCGTAGTGGTAGTGCGTTGGACTGCTGCGCAGAGTGTCCGGGGTTCGAATCCCGGCACAGGGAAATCAAAAAGTAAAAAAAATAATTTTTCTACACGGCATCACCTCTTGGCAGGCAATGGCAAACCTACAAGAGTAAATATTACCTATGAAAAGCTTTTCACTTCGCCGTTCGATTCGGCATTAAACTTCCATTCATGTACAAATATAATACGCACAACAAGAGTGGATGCGAAAAGCTCGGCCTAGGCCCTCCATGGGCTGTTGTGCCATTAAAAGTAAAGTAATAGTATATCATATTTATATAAATGTATCGTCCGTTTGCTGAAAGACTGTCATAACTCAAATAACACAAATTCTGAGAAAAATGCATTGAAACTTTTCAATTTACTTGGCACTGCATGCATTTCCTAAGGTCAATACTCGTCTCACGTAAGGAGTTCCATGAGTAACAGATACGATTTTTTACATTTAAGATAAATCACTAAATAACGGTTATTTCCGTATACGTAACTCCATTTCGTTTTATTTTATTTATGACAGTCTTGCAGCAAACGAGCAATATCGTATATGAATTGGACAATTAAAATATATAAAAAGTCTACTAAATTAGCATAAACTCAAACTAAATAGCGTTCTTTTTTTCTTTTAACATAAATATCACCTATAATCTATAAAATATTATGAGGAATAAACAAATTCTAATTTTAAATTGTTTTCTCTGTCATACTAAATTGTTGAAATAAATGTTGATTGGAATTTCTGTTTAAAATGCAGTCAAGCGATTCAAATAAACATTCTTTACATCTTCCTCAGAAGGTAATGAATATGTCTGTTTCCCCACTTGTCGCCTCTCAAAGTCATTTTGATAAATTATGTTATTTGATCAATTGTTCAGTTTCTAATAGTTTAAGTTCAGTTAGGTGCGTAATATGAGCTCTCCAATTGACAGACTGGCCGACCAACCGACCGACCGACTGGCTAACTCGCAGACTTTCTAAAGACTTTCTGGCTGGCGCAACCATCGTCTCATAAATACTTAGATCATAGCGACGCGTATTTATTGTTGATATTTTTCTTAAAGCTATTAAATTCCCAAGTAAACTTTTATGCATATTAACATTGTAATGGCATCCGTAAATAAATATGTACATACATATTTATGTATTCGTTTGTCTGCTGCATATTTAAGAATTTTTCAGTTATCATCAGCGAGATAACGAACAACTTTCCATACTTACATATTTGCCTAAAAATAAAGAAAATAAACTTGAATGCAACTTAATAAGTAGATACTCGTAGTTGGACTCGTAGCTGGATGCCACACAATCAACCATGCAGCCCCAGAACCAGCATTCGTGCATATTGTAATGTGATAGTGATGAGAGAGCTGGTGGTGGTGGTGGTAATGATGATGTTGTTGTTGCTGTTGAGACTTTGTATGATGCCGACAAATTAAATTTTGAATATTTTGAAAAATACATTATCGTAGATTCGTACATACTCGTACATATTTCTACTTAGATGATGATAATAATTTCTATGTGAATGGTTATGCAAGCATATGGGTTGTATGAATATAAACCCAGTAGGAATTATTCCCACTAATGAATGACTTTGCATTAAGTCCCCATTTACAAGTTTCAAGACTTAAGCCTCAAGTTTTTCCATTCTACTTTGAATTTGCTTCCTGAAACTCTTTTGTCTACTTTGTAAATGGGGACTAAGGATATACTTAGGATACCTACTAACAACAACAAAAATCATTGTGTAACTGCAACTGAGAACAGAGATTTATAATATCGATTCCTTAATTTACTAACATGCAATTCTCAGATTTTTCAGGAACAACAAAAAAAAAACAGCGAAATTTTAATAATTTCTCATATAAAGAATAAGAAAAAAGATGATAGTTTTTGGTTTTTTGCTCCAAAATGGCAGAGATGCAAATGGATATGCTTAATTATAAACCATCAAAAATTCAATTTGGAAAAATTTGATGTTCGGGTTTTAGCAAACTGACTCTAATATAGTCAAGCGTATAAAAAATGTAGCGGCTTCGCTGGCTGGGTTATGTTGAGCGATAGGAAAAAGGCGCTCGGGTCAGAAAGGTGTTTTATTCAAGACACGGTGGAGAAACACATAGAAGAGGACGTCCTAAGCTCCGTTGGAAACACCAGGTATAGGGGGACCTGATTGCACTTAGCCTTATCAACTGGTAAGTAAGTAAGTAAATTTTAGCAAATTAAGGCAGAGAAAAAAATATTTTTATGTGGGAATAAAATCACAATTTCAGATTTCAAAAACGTTAAACAAATTAAGAAATTACTAATTAATATTATTAAAACTTTTCGGTCGCTGTGGCGTAGTGGTAAAGCGTTGGACTGCTACGCAGAGTGTCCGGGGTTCGAATCTCGGCACAGGCAAAATCAAAAAGTAAAAAAAATTATTTTTCTAACCGGCTCCACCTCTGGGCAGGCAATGGCAAACCTACAAGAGTAAATATTGCTATGAAAATCTTTTCACTTCGCCGTTCGGATTCGGCATTAAACTGTAGGTCCCAGGTCCCTTCCATTTATGTACAAGTATAACACGCACAACATGATGGGATGCGAAAAGCTCGGCCTAGGCCCTCCATGGGCTGTTGTGCCATTAAAAGTAATACTTTTCGGTGGTTTCACTTAAGGGAAATATAGATATAGAACGTGTAAAATTTAACTTTTGTAAAAGAAATATTGAGTTTCAAAACGGAGGGCTGTGATCCCAAATTTTATGTATTGTAATTTGGTTTATATGGGAACAAAACCTCTAGGAAAATTAAATGACCAAATAAGCTAGTGTTTGTCGGGTTGTCCCAAAGTTCGGGTAATTTTTGAGAATCCCGAAGAAACTCTATTGGGTGAGTTAGATGGTAATTTTCTCTTTTGATGAGGAATACTTTTGCCAAAAAAAAGTTAATCATTATTCCAAACATTAACGCCCTTTCAAAATTTTTAGTAAAATTTAGGTACAAAAATATACTAAAAATAATGATGGCTTGGTTTAAAAGTAAAAAAAAAGTGAATTCTCTATAACGAGAAACTTTGACTCAGATGCTAGAGATGTAAGAATTCAAAGTATAACACATCTTTTAATCACTTCCTGAAAAATCTCCTAAAATTGAGATTCAAACTTGTTTCCGCGGAATATTGCATATTTTTATCAGCGCCGATCCAGACAATAAAGTTTTGGAGTTAAAAACCCTACATACAATATATTTTGCATTACAGTTACAAATCTGCATTATAAAATCGAGTGAATAGGCAGCATTCAATAATCGTCACGGAAAAAATGCTGCTGTAACGGCGCTGATTATCAATATTATGATTATTTACAAAATACATATATGCTTATCACTTTTCATTCTACGTTATTGTTAATATTATTTTTCTTCTTTTATATTGTGTGAAAAACGCATTTATTTACTTAAACTATATTTTTGCCATCACTGTAATGCATAAAGAGAGATCACTCAATTTCATTTACTCTTTATCACTCTTTTACTTTTTACTTTTGATGGCACAACAGCCAATGGAGGGCCTAGGCCGAGCTTTTCGCATCCACTCATGTTGTGCGTGTTATATTTGTACATGAATGGAAGGGACCTACAGTTTAAAGCCGAATCCGAACGGCGAAGGAGAAGCTTTTCATAGCAATTTTTACTCTTGTAGGTTTGCCATTGCCTGACAAGAGGTGGTGCCGTGTAGAAAAATTATTTTTTCTACTTTTTTTGATTTTGCCTGTGCCGAGATTCGAACCCCGGACACTCTGCGTAGCAGTCCAACGCACTACCACTACGCCACAGCGGCCTCTTTACCACTCATTTAACGGTAATCTCCCTTTATCGCTCACTACTTGTTAAGATGAACTATCATAATTATTATTTGGTCATTCTACTATTAAAGAAAGCAGACGCTTAAAATCAAACTTTCGCGTGTTTATTTAATATCATCGAAGCGTTCCTTTACGCTTAGACGCTTGTACACTTTTTGGATCTTGCGGCTAGTGTAATCGAACGCAACTCCCACTTTAGGGAAGTACCGCTCCCCTACAGTGCTGCACTTTGCAGTCACTATCCTACAGGGTGTTTTCAAATGTGCTGGATATGTGTGCTGTCTTAACAAGCCTAATCAAGTGTAAAGGTGTTGTGAATGCTTGGTGTTGTTGTTGTTATTGTGGAGAAAAATATGTTTAATTTAAATATTGATAGACTCGTTTCAGTGAATGACAATGTTTATACCATATTTAATATTTTCTAGCACTCTTAAATGGCTTAATATGATACCATAAGTAAGAAATTTATAGAAGTTTTTCTCCAAAAAACATAAATACATACTTTAGAAAATACTAATGGATTAATAATAATTTCTAAACACATACGAGTTGAGTAATAAAACTTAATAAGTTCCAAATTATAATTGAAATTCTTGTTGTGAATTAAAATTGTTATTGAAATAAGCTAAAAGCTGCTTGCGATAGCCTAATACGAGATGGCCTACTTATACTCCAACTTGTCTGAGGTTGGTATTTCAGCGAAGCTCGTGCGGCTTTGCTGAATGACGTTGATCAACACATACAGCTCCTCCGACAAGGTAGGATCGGACCTCTCTGAACCGTTGAATACCGTACGAGGTTTCAGACAAGGCGAACCGTTATCGTGCAACCTCTTTCATTTCATCGTGGAAGAGGAATTGGTGTGCATCGTAGTGGCACAATTTTCTACAAAAGTTGTCCAGCTCTATGCATATGCCGACGACATTGATGTCATGGGACTGCATTTTCTCTTATTGAAAGGGAATCCACTAAGATGGCTTTGGTGGTGAACGAAGGCAAAACGAAATCGAGGCTGCGCACAAACAGAATCACAAAGTGCTTAGTTTCTCATGTTACAGTGGTTAATATGGATATAAAACGACTACTAACTCTTGCTAATATTTAGATGCTTCTTTGGGCTCAGTAAGCAAATGTGCAGTAAAGCTCTCTCGGCCGAGGAAGCTTAAGTTCTACGAGACGCTCATCCTACCCGTGTTACTTTATAGTGCAGAAGCATGGGTTCTGTTGGAGACTGATGCAGCCGCGGTGGGCTGTTCGAGAGCAACCTTCTTCGTAAAATCGTCGGTCTTGCTCGCATCGGCGACGACTTTCTTATTCGAATGAACCATGAACTATACGAGCTCTACGCTGATATTAACATAGTCTGGTGTATGCTATAGGCATACAACATCAGCGCTGTGTCGGCATGTCATGCGTATGAACGAAGAGGCACCAGTGAAAGAGATGTTTAAAACGTTAGGGGCTGGGCTGTAACGAAGATAAAGGCCCCACACATCCGTAACTCGATAAGCGGTTGTTATGGCCACCTAAGTAAGTAAGTTAAAGTTAAAATAGAGAAATATTAAAAAAAAGGTTTAAATAGATGAAATAACTCAATTGTAACTAAATTAAACTAGAGACATCATCAAACTGAAGCTCGCTTTTTAAGTAATACTTCTTAACTTCTTCAAGCTCTACATACTTTCTCTGCCAACATAAAATGCACATATTGTATTTGTTCACAGACAATTAATTTAGCTATGTCAAAGTATAAGGACACTTCAATTAAAAAGGGAATTTATATTAAGTAAATAATGTCAAAAGCCACAATTTGCCCAACAATTGTGCACCTACACAACAAAACTCTGCTTAAACACACACAGATGTTTATAATGGAAAGATTAAGAATACAAAATAAAAAAACGAAAGTAGAAGCACCTTTTGAACAGGTAGCTAGGTTGATAGGTAGGTCACTTGTCCAGTGTGTGTGGACATTTCAATCATGAACCACACAAAGCCACACACAGAATGAAAAATATATTCTGTGTGTGCAACAGATGTTGTCCGTCAACATGGACAAAAATTAATTACAAAACCAAACTGGGCAATATCTGAACTGAACTGAACTGAACTGAAGAAGAGTTAATCAAATATTCACACAAACACAAGCATAGCTACATCGAAAGCGTGTACGGGTATGTGGTATGTGGTAGCAACTCAAGTGCTTCATACTAATATTTGTGTGCACGAGTAATGTAACTTCAAGTGCCACTGAGATATTAATAAAAATCCCAATAATATTATTTTTTGAGCGCATGTCAATATATCTACAAGTAAAAGTGTCCTTTTTGTTGTCCTTTGTCCTTCCGAGTAGCATCTGCTTCATTTTGTCTACGGTCGTTTCAATTTCATTTTCATTTTAATTTCTGGATGCAGTTATTTTCGGTCTTGGGTCTTCTCTAGTTTAGGGTGTACATATATGAACTTGTTAGGTATCTACTATTTGACGTGTGCCAGCTTGCAGCTAAGGTTCTGTTGCTAATTGGTTAGCATATGTTAAAACCATGATCAATAAATATGTATAATATCTGAGATGTCATTAAAATGTGATTTTTATTGCTAGAGAAAATTTTAAATTTTATTATCACCCCGCATTCATGAGGTCACATTCATGGGATAAGCTTCGGTTAGCATGAAGTTTACACTAATTGCAATATTGAATTGAACTCTAGCACATTTAAAATGGATTAGGGTTTTTAGCTTGACATTTTGTAAATGGAACTGATTTTCTTACTTACTTACTTTCTTTTAGTGGTACAACAGCCCATGGAGGGCCTAGGCCGAGCTTTTCGCTTTTCGCATCCACTCATGTTGTGCGTGTTATATTTGTACATGAATGGGAGGGACCTACAGTTTAATGCTGAATCCGAACGGCGAAGTGAAAAGCTTTACATGGCAATTTTTACTCTTGTAGGTTTGCCATTGCCTGCCAAGAGGTGGTGCCGTGTAGAAAAATTATTTTTTTCTACGTTTTGATTTTGCCTGTGCCGAGATTCGAACCCCGGACATTCTGCGTAGCAGCCCAACACACTACCACTACGCCACAGCGACCACCTGATTTTCTATTTATTCTTATTAAGCACTCGGTATATCACCACACAATTTGGTACAGAACTACCAGGTTGAGTTCCATTATAAATCTTACCCGGGAGTAATTAATCTGGCAATTATATATACACTTATGCCTCTAGATGACAAGGCTTAATTTTGAGACGGAATCGGGAAGTAATATTACAATAATTTACTTATTGAAACACAAAAATTTACCTCTAAGATCAGTGATGAGGAACCATGGGTGGTTCTGAAACGATCCTCTGATCAGCCTGTTTTATATACATTGTAGTTATTCTCTCTATGGCAAACATATCGTTCATTAAGGTTGTTTGATATACTAGATAGATAGATGGAGTCGAACAAGATGAACTTGCCAAATTCGAAACACAATATTTTTCCAAATTAAAAATATATAAACCTAAACCTGATTGAGTTTTTCCGAAAAGAATCAATTCTTCATTCGCTCCTGATGCGTCAGACAGAGAAATCTATTATGTGGTGCGTAGAGCACAGCATAATAGGAATTTATGTAAGGAATTACAAAAAAAAAACCTCTTCGGAGATCTGTCGAGATCCAATATCATGAAGACCATGGGTTAACTGACCGTCATTGGTAGAAAATTATTTTGAGAATAAATTGAAAGTTTGTTTCGAAGGAAATTATCGCCCGTAATTGCTGTAGATTATACTGCAGGGAGGCTCAAAGTTTCAAGTAGATGAGACCTGAAACATTTCGCTGCAACAACAGTCATGGTGAACCTTTCATTTCAAACATCATTTGTTCACCGCTAAGCTTAACCAGAATTAAAATTTAGTTACTTCAGGGTACCTAGCTAGATATTGCAAGGTACATCAAAATATCGTTACGTGTATTATCCTGAATGATTCTTATGGAAAATCTAGCTTGAAAATTCAAATTTTGTAGGTTTTTTTTTTGTTTTACACAAGAAGATATATGTACATATTCAATAGATGATGTAGAAGCGCATGTCACTGAATAACTAAACCACCGCCGTTTCAATCTTAAAATAAAAACGAGCGGTCTTGGTAGTAGAATACATACGGATGGACTTGATATATTACCGCTTTTATAGAGTTTAGACCTATTTTTCCCCCGAGTGTTCCATATTCATCTTTTCTGGTACTAACATCCAAAGTCCAGCCAGATGAACAGACCATGCTTTCTCTACTGGGCTCAAGAGATCAAGATTCAGGTCTTGGCAATTTAAGTTTCTTCGGTAGATAATATAATGAAATTGGTAATGGATGGTCAATGCGTCTATGTCTCTAATGGGTTTATCACCAAATTTATACATAAAGTTGCGAAAGTTTAAATTTTAGAACCATGAAGTTTGTTGAAGAAAGTTTACTTAATTTAGTTCAAATCTTTTCATATTTTGTCCAAATACATGTTGATCATATTAATAATAATCGTAAGTAAAGTATACAAAAGTGGAATGAACAAATATTGAAAAAATGTCTAATGTATGGAGAATAGAAAATAGTGTCCTCTGAAATTTCCAAAAAAAAAAATATTGAATAAATTTAAATTTTCAATATCACAATGTTTTCACTTAGACTCCCTTCAGAGTTAGTGTGCCATAAAATTAATTTCTGTTTCATTAAATTTAACACAACATTTGTTTACAATAAATATAAAATTCGTTTTTGTTTTGTGTTGCTAGCAAATGTCACAACAACATCAACGAATGACAATCAAAATTTTAATAATAAATCTATTTCATTGCTCAAGCGTCATTTATTGCATTCATATATGACATGGTACATAGGCATGAATGTATCAACAAGGCAGCATCGGCAACAATCAACCAGCAGCATCAATGTCAGCAATAATCCAAAAATAAAAAACGAAGGAAAAAGAAATTTAAGGAAGTAACATCAAGCAGCAATATCAACATAAACATAAAACATAATTTTATGACGCGTATTGCTGCCGAAAAAAAACACCAACAAAGCGTTAGGGATAACGAGAGAGAGAGAGAGAAAGCGAGAGAGCGAAAAAGTCTGGTGTATCGCTGCTATTGTTGTTGTTGCTACCAACACGCCCTACCCCCCTTTCCCTCCCATGGCTCAACCTCATGCCGAATGCGTTGGCATATTTCATGTGTGCATATGGACAAGCAACATGAGGCTGTTTCTGTATCACTGAGGCTAAAACATAAATACGCATGTTACTGAGGCTGACTGACGATATGTTACGCTCCTTCTCCTTTTCCCTTTCTATCAGGCGTCCCTACTTTGATGCGTCATGACATGTTGCTCGTAAAAATCACAAATTTGTCTTCAGAATGATTAATTGCTTGCAATGGCGCTGACAATATAACCTGCCTGCAGTTGCTGCTACAGCTACTGCTGCCATCATAGCTGTCATGATGTCAAAGGATACACACTGCCACTGACACAATCCTCACACACATACACACACACAAGCACACAAATGCACTTGCAACAATAAGCAACAACAAAAAAAATACTCACTGTCTTTGGTGAAACTGAATCCAATGACGATTTCATGTTCAAAGGCGTTAAAAAAGTGCGAACACACACATTGTGCAATCAGTGTCAGTGGAACGTTTATTCACCCTCAGGCAAAAGGGTTTTCCTTTTTTTTAGTTTTGTAAAAGTATCTCATTTTTTTTTGGTATTCTATGTTTCTGTCGCAAAATTAATTGGGATGCTGGATACGTAAGAGTGATGAAAGTAGTGAGTAGCAATGAGAGTATTATCAACTCGCAGTGGGTAGCAGCATCAATGTCAGTAGGCGGTGGTGGTGTATGCCCAAAGAAAAACTGTTGCATCAAGAATTTTATTTATCCCAATCTTTTTTTCTCTCTCGTTTTCCTTTATGATTAAACTGTTCACTGCACTAACCGGACAGTGGGATTTGAAGTGATTTATGTTTGAAATACTGGAACTGAAGTTTCAACAACAAACAAAAGCAGTTAATGCAGACTGAATTTTTAATTTCTAGCGACCAAATAATACCAGTTTAATGGACCAAATGGTTCATTGAAATAACGTCTCACAAACCCAGCCAGTTTGAAGGAGTTACACGGAGGTCTGGCCCACTGAGTTTTCTTCATTTGCGGGCAATAGTTTAAAAATTTACTGAAAATCTAGGTACTTTATATCGTATTCAATTAAAAGCTTTTCGACTTAAAGTTGCAATATTTTTCATTAGTTTTACAGAATTGAAGTTTGTGGATTTTTTGCGCTTTTATTTTTTTTATAAAAGCGCAATTATTGTGGGTTCAGGTGAAAAATCAGCGAAAAATAATATATTCTTATTTTGAGTCACATTTTTCCAGAAAAGTAAAGGGCTGGGAACAGGATGAACAGGATGGATCTGGGAGCAAATTGTCCAACTGACGCCCTACAAAAGTTTACTTCTTCAGTACTTTTGCGTTTTGGATTTTCGGGTTAGGCTTAGTAATCTTGTAAAAATCAGAGTCTATCGCAGACATTACAGGCGTGGACGAATGAATTTTTAACATTGTGCTGACCTGGCAGGCAATGGCAAACCTACAAGAGTAAAAATTGCTATGAAAAGCTTTTCACTTCGCCGTTCGGATTCGGCATTAAACTGTAGGTCCCTTCCATTCATGTCCAAATATAACACGCACAACATGAGTGGATGCGAAAAGCTCGGCCTAGGCCCTCCATGGGCCGTTGTGCCATTAAAAGTAAAATAAGCTGAGCTATGCAAACGACAAGCCTTGTATAGTTCAGTTTGACTTAATTTTGATCGTTTTGCATTTCCAATTCATGCAAGGCCCTCTGAAAAATCATCATCTCCATCAAAATATTCATACTCAAAGCATGCGAATTTATTTATTCATTCACATCATTATAATCTTACTATAATCATCATCATCATCATCAAAATATTCAGGTTGTGCGATCTAAACAGGTGGGAAATTTGTCACTTGCCGGTCTGAGAACTCGCGAATGTTATGAAGTTGTGTAGAAACTTGCAAAATCTCGTTTATGTTTTGTTGTGCTGATGGGAGTTGTTTTCTTTCCACGGATTCCAAGGATTTTCAGGCAAATTTTCTGCTGCCCTTCTCTTTCGTTGAGAAGCTGGGAATTCGGCTACCTCAATGACTTCCTGGTGCTGTATAATCTGAGGACCTTCGACGGGACTCAATAAGATGAGTGTTGATTAACTCGTTTGTCATTCATTCTGTTGGTCCTCAAGTTGATTGCGAAATCTACACTCACACGATCTGTTGATACTGGTTTTTGGTATTTTTTTTCACAAAAACAGAATCTGAATTTTGTTGGGCCTCCATTTCTCGACGAGGTTTACATTCTCTTTGTCTCTCAGCTGCAGTTTTTGCTGGAGATTTTATCGTAACGCAATCATTGGCATTTGTTTGTGCCTTGTGTTTGTTTTTTCAGTCTATACTCGCTCATTCTTTCGATTTTTGTTTGAAATGTGAAATTTTACTAGAAACTGATGGGCAGCGGCCTCCATCAATCGAGTAAGAACCATAGGTGGCAGTGTCTAGAGGAGCACTCTATCGATTGATAGATGGCGCATGGCGCGTGTAGGCATATGTGCTGCCCATCATTTTTATGTATATACTTATCCATATGCATCCTCATTTTGTTCATACTTGATAATACTTAATAACATAAAATGAATAGATTTCTTAATAAAATTCATAAATGATTCAAAAAAATAGGAGGAAAATTGTAAGCGAATAGTAAAACTGAGATCGTATTTTTATAAAAATCTTCAGAAAAAGATTTTGATTATGTTAGACTGTATAGGATATGCATGGATACTTCGAACATTTCTGAAAAACGAAACTTTTTTTGGGCATGGGAATGACTGCAAAACTTTTGGTGAGTTGAGTGATTTTCGGAACTATTCCCCCTGGAAGCGATCAGAGCTCATTTTATAATGATTAATATTGAGGACTATCTTGTTTTTGCAAAGTGAATTGGTTGCTGGTGATTATTTAATTTTTTATCTAGTCCAATGGATTCACCGGGCACATCTGTGTGATATATGTAGTATTGAAAACATTTCACGTGTATTATCCTACATTTATTCTATACATATCCTATGTCTCTTCCGTTATTTACAATTACAATACATCAAATGTCATTCGGAAAACGCAAAACAAACCAATGTACAAGTTTTTCTAAAGATTTCTTCATATGTAAGTACATATGGCATGTGTCACATTTTGATATTTTTGTAATTTGTTCTTGAAAATTGCACTTCCCACTCAGGCTTGGAATAAACTTTATATTATATTTTGAATATTAACTGAAACTGAAAAAAGTAAATAAGTACATTTACTTTTTTCTTTATTGATCTTAATGTCCTTCAATATGCAAATATCTATCCAATATTTCTAATACACAGTGGCTACATGTAACTACATGCACACCTATACGCACCGGTAGCTCTAAATCACTTCTCCAACATATTTACAAATATGTCTGAGCGTAATTTGATCCATGAACAGAAGTAAGTAGGTGCCTCTTCAGAACGGCATCAAGCAGACTTCCACGTACGACTGAACTGAAAACAATACAGCCGCCTCCAAAATAAAGGAATCTAGGTACATAAATCATTAAAGTGCGTGTGTGTGTGTGTGAGTTTGTGTGTGTGCCGGTATGTGCCCTGCCATGCAGTTCAGTTGTGTCAACAAAGTCATGTGTCAAGATGTCGCCACGAGCCGCCGTTTACTGCAATTGTCTACATACGCCAGAGTATCCTTTGAAGAGAGCAGCGAAGAAGAGTAAAGAAAGCAATGTGTGTTTTTGTGTATGTGTGTGTGTGTGTGTGTGTTCTCATGTGCAGCTGAACCATGCTCGTGCTATGTCTTCACATCCTTTTTTTGTTTCCCTACGATATATGTAGTATTTTCTTTACGTCCTTTTTTACATAAATTACAAAATTTTTGTCAGACTTCCTCTCGCTTCATCTCAATACCATTTGTACTAATAGTACATTGGAATTCAATACTTTTAATCTTCTTTCTCCTGCTTTAGTTATACTTCAGATTTACATGCTAGCACCTTTCTTTTGCTCTTTGGCCCTATTTGCTCCCTGCAACAATTAGTAGCAGTTCAAAGTATGTAAGGACTTGTTACGCATTATATTTTTGTTTTTAGTTTTTTTTTTCAATTTAAATCTTTATTACGGTCCACTTGGGACATATAAAGGATGTTGACATATAAATGATGTTTTGAATATGGTAACACACACACTTTTATGAATTTATCGCGACAGGCAAGCTGCATAATTTTCGAGTTGTTCTTTCTGCTTCTGAGTAATTTTCAGTTAATCCGAGTTAAAATTAGTTTATGCCTGTCAACAAATTAAATTTAGTGATTTTCTAATAACAAACATGCCAAGGACAGATGCGCAAGGATATATTAACGAATATTTTTGTAAGTCTAGAGTTCATACTCAGAGATTAACTAGTAATAGCCTTTAAGTGTTTATTTGAAAGAGTAATCAAATTATAGCTGAAGAGTAATTTTAATTTTGAATTGAATTTTCAACTATATTCTCTTTTGTAGAGTGCACTGGGGAGGGAAGGACTATACTGCATGTAAGTGAATCAAAGACAACCTCGATAGTCTAGTGGGTAGCGCACTGGTGCTTAATTCTCTGTCATAATCTTCTTTCATTCTTACCGATATGAGGTGAATGAGAATTATAAAAAAATTTAAAAGACGATGGCAAAACCACCAAGAGATAACTAAGTAATTGCAACCCGGCCTTTCGCAATTGGCGTTAAACTGTAGATCCAACCATGTGGTATCACAATGGGCTGTTAACACCTAAGTGTGTCCTACTATACGACAGCCACTCTAACCTATTCATTATCAAATGGCGCTGATGATCGCTTCAACTCTTCGCAAATAATGTCAGTCAGTGTCTTTTCTCAGGCGGTTTAATTCAACAAATCGTAGAGTTGGACCCCGAGGTAGTTATGAGGGCTGTAGCGTCACCTAAATATGTGACTGCTTATTACCTTACTATGTAAGCCAACAAACTAAGTAAGTTAATAGCTTTTAAAACCATTTTCCAGCGCAAGCTTGTTTATTCGATGCACATTAAATCTGAAGCTCCATGAACACTTTATAAATGAAACTACTACTGTGGGCAAAAGTTAGTAAGACTTTGTTCATAATTTCAAATTTTTTTATTCATGCTTCCAAATCTATTTCGTCCCCTTCAAAGTAATCCCCCCGGCCCCAATACACTTGTGCCAACGTTTTTTCCAATTCTCGAAACAGTTGTTAAAGTCAATTTCCGGAATAGCCTTCAATGCGCTTAGCGATTCATGTTTAATGTCTTCAATTGACTCAAAACGGTCAAACGGTCCACGAAGCGGTTTTTTGAGTTTAGAAAATAGCCAAAAGTCACACGGTGCTAAGTCAGGCGAATAGGGTGGTTGCGGAACGATATCAGTCGAATTTTTGGCAAAATGGTCTCGTAAAACCAATGCAGTGATTTTGGAACCAATCGTGCATTCACTCTTCTTAGGCCCAAATGATGTTTTAAAATGGTTTTCACTGATCCTTCCGATATTCCAACGATGCCAGAAAGGTCTCTGACTCTGACTGTTAATCGTCGATTCTCGATTCTCGAGCACCAATTCCTTGATTTTATTGACGTGTTGATCATCAGTTGATGTTGATGGCCGTCCTGGACGTGGTTCGTTGTCAACGCGTTCTCGACCATCTTTGAACAATTTGTACCAATCAAAAACACTTGCTCGCGACATACAATTATCACCGAAGGCCTTTTGCAACATTCTGAACGTTTCGGCACCAGAAATTTGATTCCGCACACAAAATTTAATGGAACTTCTTTGTTGAATAATTTCACTCATTGTGAAAATCGCCGAATGCACTTTTTGTACTTCAGAAAGACAAGCGTATACTAAACACTAATGATTATTTTGATGTGACATTTGACACAGATGTCACCGACAGTCATACCAACCTTAAAAAAATAATATTTTGATGAATGGGTTTCCGCGCGAAATTTAAATTAAAAATTCTTACTACTTTTTGCCCACAGTAGTATGCTCTACTTTGAATGTGCTAGATTTGGATATATTTTAAAGTCTGATTTATAATCAGTATCTGGTACTCTTAGACCTTTTCTTTGCTTTGAATTTCAAGAATTTTAGTAGTAAGTCTGGATTACAGAGTAATTTCTGGCAGTTTTATTTTGACCCCATGAGTGTCACACAAAAGATGAGTCAAAATATCGCCATCTTAAAGAAGAAAACGACAGGTCCTGTTCTAAGCCAAAACTATAGAGATCCCATATGTGGATAAATTCTTTTCCTGGAAACTGGAAGGAATCCCATAATTAATTTGAAGACGTTTTTGTTTAGCATATTACAAAGTTTTTTTGCTCTCTTTTGGTCCAATGTCACAATTTTCTTATATCGTGTCATAAAAAAAGTATCCGTGGTTTTCTGGTAGATTTTTGAACAAAAGTTTTCAATATTGAAAATCAATTTTAATCAATTATATATTGGTCATTAATATTAATGATCTTTTGCCATTTTTCGGGCAGCTTTATAATTACATCGGTGTAGAATTTCATTTGTTTATCGGCGAAAAACTTTTTCATTTGATTTTCAGCGGCTCCTCGGACGGTGAATTTTTTACCATTCAGAGAGTTTTGCAGAGACCACAGCAAATGATTGTCAGACGGTGGGAGATCCGGGTGTATACGGTATATGTATTAAAACTTCTGAACCAAGTTCCGTCAATTAGTTTCGAGTCATCAAAAAAGTGTGTGGCCTGGCATTGTCATGGTTGAACACTACTCCTTTCCTGTTGGCCTACTCTGATCGCTTTTCATTGACTGCTTCATTCAGGCGGTCGACATGAGAGACATTTTTCAGTAACTGGCCAGCCAGAGCGAGGTGAATCTTTGATATCGAAATTTCCGGAACGGTATAGAGCAAACCACTCCTGGGCCCAACATTCACTCACAGCAACCTCACCGTACCCCGAATACATTTTTCGACATGTTTTTGCAGCGGTTTTACCTTTTCTATAGTGATAAAGCATCACATAGCGTATTTCTTTAGACATTTCACTCGTTTTCAAATCAATGTAGCTTTTTACACTAGCAACGAATTACACAACTGTTTTCACACAAAATATAGCCTGAAATGCCGCCTATCAAATATGTATTCGATGGGCTTAATCGAATTAGTGTTGCCAGATTTATTGAGTACCAACATCAATATGTTTACTTTATTAATAATTTAATTTAATAATAATGTAGTAGTTGTTGATATTTCTATATTGATATTTCAAACAAATATTTCGTGAAAGATATTGCTATCTTGCCTCCTGCTGCCTCGAAGTGCTTGGTATTTTCCCATACATACACATTAGCACAACTCTAAGAAAATCCCCTATTTAAAAAAATATTAGTTATCAGGTCAATTAGGTGTGAGTTAAAGGTATAACTTATCCATGTGCATGGGTATTACAGATTCAACTAACGGTTAAAATAATTCATTCAAATCAGTATAACTTTTTTTTTTTTTGTTTTTTCAAAAATTGACGCATAACCTCATTTACCGTACAATCTTATTAATGCATGACAACAACAGCAACATACACCAATCAAACAACATGCGGTTCGCTTATTGTAACTAATCTCCTGCAAATATACGGTTACTGTACATTTCTACACCATATGTGCTACTTGCTGTCTGACATTTGCATCAGTTGCGCCCCGTTAAATGAAGCTGATCTTAATTTTTGATCTTCTTAGGCACAAGCACCAAAATAAACGGGGAAACTCTTTTCTTGTTTTGAATTTGAATTTTTTTCTTTTCGCAAATTTTAAAAAGAGATGCAATAAATTTTTGACGATATGCTCGTGTGCTCACGCCAAGAAAAGGGGGAAAAAAGTGACAGCAAGGAAGGGAGCGCTGCCAGCCCTTATTTTCACGCTATTTCGCTGATTATGCTCAATTGCGGTGTGGTGGCATCAGCAATAGCAGCGGGCAGCAGATGAACAAGAGCACAGATGTGCTGATGTGACCAACATCAGGTACAGGTTCAGGTTCAGCTTCAGATCAGATACTCACACACACTTTGTTAACTTGATCAGTTATCAATAGCGGACCAGAATTGTTGTTGTTGTTGCTGCTGCCGCTGCGCCAAGAAGCAAGAGGGAGCAACCGACAACTTACCGTTGTACGCATTTGTACCTTTTGCGGTTTAACGAGATGTGCCAACGCCCCCAATTTAAAATAGTAGACGATAAGAAGTGGGAAAAGAAGAAGAAGAAGAAGAAGCGCCAGAAATTGCTAACTGTGACTGAGGTGTGTGATGGTGACTCTGATGTCTGCGCTTGATAAAACGTTCAGCAAAGCAAAAATGTTAAAAATTATTGCTTAATTTTTTTTTTTTCGAGTTTTTTGTTGAAAAATTTAATTTAAAAATGTAACACTGGGTGCCGCTGCTGCTCTAATCTTCAAGCTATCTCTCTTCTATACTCGCATATGTTCATCTTTTAGGGTTTCGGTGTTTTGTCCTTCGTATTATATATATTTTTTTTTTTTGAAGGAGTTTACAAAATTATAGCAACGACACGACACGTGGCATTTGATTCATATCGCATTTCTTGCAACAATTTTTGGTGTAAGAATTTTATTTTATTGCAAAAAAAAAAAAAAAAAAATTCTGCTATTTTTGCTAGCGGCAATTGGCAAGGGTTGCTCCTCATACTTATTTGTTTTTTTTTTTGGTAACAACTGTTCTGCTTATGTAGAACGAACGTTGAATTGTGTTTTATATTTGGCATATGCTTCTAATCATAGATGTGTGATGCCTTCAAAGGAGATAAGGTGTTGTTTATTAAATATGAAGGTTAGCCTGAAATGGATGACAGCTCCTTCAAGCTCTCTTACCTACCGACTTACAGGATCTTTAATATTCAACATACATATGTACAAATAATGAAAGCAAATGGTTTACAGAATAAAATTGGTACATATGGTAAATAGTAATTAAGATCATTTAACTAAAAGCCTATATCTGGATCAGTTAGAGAGGCTCTCATTTAGGTTTACCAAATGGTCAGGTGTAAAACCGGTACACTTTTCCCCCACTCTCACCACCCCAAACCAGGTGACTTGATTTTTTTTCAGGCCACAAAGGCCCATTGTGATAACAGGCGACCTCGTCTGACCCATTATTTTAAGTTTGGCTCGAAAAATTTCAAATAAATTGCCTACAGTGTCTGGCAAAAGTATGTTTTCACATGGAAAATATATGTAATTAACAAACATATCGTCAACTTAGTAATGAATTTATGTGAACCAACATTATTTTCACGGTCGCTTTGAACCACTGGTTTGGCTAAAGAACCGGTTCTTCTGCACCTTAAAACCGCTCCAGCTGTTCAAAAATGGTTTAGTTAAAAAGTATTATTTTACAAAATACATTTTTTTTTTAGATTTCTCTACAAGAGTTCTTACACTTGCTGTCGATTGCACTTGTGCAAAAGATAAAGACCATGCCTTGGCCAGGAATTATACCCAGGACGAAAGTTTAGTAGGGCACAACTTTTTGAGTCAATTTAATAAATCTCCTTTTATTTATGTATACTTCTTCTGTAAACTGTTTATTTTTTCTTTCTAATATTACATGCCAATTGCTTTGTTTCATCGCATGAATTAAAAAAGTCACATAAATATTTTGTTGGAATTGACCCATTTCTTCGATCACTGCCACTTTTGGAGTTTAGAGATTCAGGTATTTAAATGGAAGTTTTAGAGTTGAAAAGATTACTTCAGCTAAGAGTAATAATGGAAATATATCTTTGCCTTGAACCAAACCATATTTTGAACAAAACTGGTTTGGGTTTGGTTTGGTTTAAACGAGAAAAAACAACCTATGGTTAGGTTCATGTTTAGTTCAAAATTGATTCAGTTCAAAAGCGGTTTGCATTCCCAATATTTATAAGTCATTTTTCAACTATACCATTTCATTTTGGTAGATTACCCTTAGTCGGATCTATCCACGACTTTTATCCGTTTGTTAAAAATGTAATATTTGATATACAATCCATTGCAATGTTAAATGGTAGCTCACAAAAACTTTAAATGCGTTTACCTCCAGGCAATTCGAACAACAATTCAATACTAAGGTGATAAAATACTTATGTTATGATGACGTGGAAAAATCGGTCGAGTTTCTTATCAATAAAAACATCGTTGATGTCTTTTTTTTATGTAATACATTACACATTCACCTGCATCATGCTTAAAATAAATCCAATATCAACAGTGGAGGTTTATCTTGATATGGAAAGATAGATTTCAAAGCGTCAAACATTCCAAAAATTAGATCAATTGTAGGAAACAAGTTCAACCAGCAAGTCTTGCAGTGGCTAATCAATTCATTATATGCCGAATCAATAAATTCGGAAAAAAATTTCAACGCCTCTGTGTGGATCGTATTATTCGAAAAATAATTTTATAAAATAATGAATCCAAATCGAACCAATGGAATTGGTTGAGTCCATGATGCACCGAGTTGTGCCGAATGTGTGAGGAACAGCCAATCAATAAGAAAAATTGGAAATAAAAAAAAAAAACAATTTTAAAAACTTTTTGTTAAAAACTAAATTTTGTACCTTCTTATTTTTAACGAAAACCAGGACATTTAGAATACAAACTCGGGCATGTCTCGTTATTTTGGAGGAATGTATTGCCAAATGAGCGAAGTCTTGCTCTTGCCAAACCTTGGCAGGCAGATAAATAGTGAAGGAGACTTTCCCATCCTCCCTCTTCCTGGCAGCTACAACCGGAAGTATTGAATGGAAAATTAACTCTTGTTGCTTGTTCACCCACCTTCCACTGGCATGTGAGAACCGGTAATAGGTGAGCTAGTAGGACGAGAACACTCTATCAGTTGTTTTGTCCTGAGGTCATTATATTCTGGGCATGTTTTCCTAGACATGGCGTAGGTAGTTAGTCGTTTCAAGAGTGGCTTTAACACTGCGAACCGGAATTTCGATACATTCTGCTGTAGCGATGTCAAGGGCCGAACCCAACATAGCTAGTTCGTCTGCCCTTTTATTACGCTCGATGTTTTTATGGCCTGGAACCCATATTAAAGTAATATCTAGCCCTTGACCAAGTAAAGCGAGAACCTTCCTGCATTGTAGAACTAATTTGAAATTTATAATGTAAGAATCTAAGGCTTTAATAGCAGCTTGGCTGGCTGTAAAGATAGCTAGCTATCTTGGCTAAATTATTCCTGATGTCAAGAAATGATCTGCCCGACTCCCTTATTGCCATTATTTCACCTTGGAATGCACTGGCTTCGTTGGGGAGGCGTATGAATGAGAATAGTTGGAGGGACTCTGAGTCCTACACTGCAGCCCATTTTGGACGCATCGGTGTAGAGCTCCACGTCAAAGCCTCCAATTACCCTATTTTTCCTCCAATCTGCTCTGAATGGGGAAAATACAGAAAAGTCTTTCCTGAAGTTTACGGTAGGTGTAATGTAGTCACTGTTGATGTTGTATACGTGTATCTTGCTATGGCCGTATGTTCTTGTGGATCAGCATCCTACTTCTTTGAGTCTGACTGCGTTACATGAAGCAACTTTCAGTTACTCTGATGCGTAATAAAAAAGATCATTCCTTTAGTGTTTACGTGCCATATTTCCAGTACTTATTTACATAGAAACACTTGAAAGTCTTCACATTATGACTGCTTTCATGTTGAGTTAAACAACACAACTGCTGACTACTGGCTACTGGCTACTATTTATTACTGGTAATATGATACTTAATATGTGCCACACAAATATCCAAAAATAAATGGCATGTGCTATTCCAGTACAACAAATAACAATAACGAAAATTGAAAAAAAAACCTTTGGCTAGTTAAATTAAAAAAAAAAAAAAATTTATTCCTGACCACTTCCATATCCATTTCCTCAAAGAACATTTGCTGCTGCTACTTTGGTACGAAAAAAGAAGAACACGCGCACCTTGTGCCTCGCCATTTGAACCTAACTCACGACCTATCAGCCACAGGCGACCGGGTGTTGGAGGTCATGTTCCTTCACATGTTTTTGAGCATGTTATCCTTTTGGCACTTTATGTACTCCTCGGTGCGCTTACATTAATTAAATCCTTGAAGACTCATTGAAAGTCTGTGTGTGTGTGTGTGTGTGTGTGTGTGTGTGTGTGTGTGTGTGTGTGTGTGCGTATTGAGTTTTAGGTTCTTTTTCTTTTTTTGGGTGAATATGATTTAAATTTCTTTTAAAATGTAATATGATCTGATTGCACAAGAAGAAGAACAACAACAACAACAATAGTATTTGTGGTCGATTATAGGGGTGGGGAGATTCCATACAAATGGAACTATGGAATATTTCTCAATGAAACTTGCAATTGAATAAGCCAGCAGCTGTCCATATTTTTCTTTCATCAATACAAAAATATCTAGGAAATACAAAAATTGCTAGAGAATTTACTGCAGTATGGTAAAGGCATATTAAAACTATAGAAAGTTTCTTTGAAAACTATTTCCCCAACTCGTAAATGGCAACAGAGAAAGCGGGGCAGGACTTTCTATTGATGCCTCATCAATAACGACAGCACATCACATTTGCAAGTTTCCATTAATTTACAAAATGGGAGAGTACTTGCTGCTATGTTGCACATGTTTTGTAATTGAATCATCTACAAGAGTGGGTCACAGTTGCTGCCACATTTCCGATATGTTTCTCGATGCTTTGAAATGGGCGGGCTGCTAGTGTTGTTGCAGCATTATGTAAGTACAAAGGATTTGCAAGCAATGCCTCAATGCAATGGACATAGCTTCTTCTTTTACTTTTCGGTTTGTGTGCATTTTCATTTAAAGAATGTGTTAGGGCAATATTTTTGGCAATGCGACATTTCGATAAGCTTTGAAATGTTTATGTGACAATCATCATAATCAGCAGAAAATAAATTCATTGAAAGCAAGAGACATTTTTTTTTGCAGTAGAGCAAATAAATAGAAGAGAATATGGTATTACACAAAAAGTTTATACAGAAGTTTAGTTTCCAATTAAAAAAAGTAGATATGTAGTTTGGAAGGGAATCTGAAAGACGGGAACAAGTAATGAATTAGGACTACTGGAAAAGTGGAAAGTTATGGAGTTACCATAGATTCCATAACTTAATTTTACTAAAACCAAGTTTATCGATTTTTGCTGTTGAGTGTTAATCCTCTATCAATAATCGAAATGATTTCTTCCGAAAAGGACAAAAATATCCAAAAGGAAGGAAGCTAATAGGTAAATACATTCGTGACAAATGCTCTACGGAAAATTGCTAAGTATGTATGTATGTACGAGGTGTGATCAAAAAATAACCGTTAATTTCAAATTTCGTGAGTTACGTATGTTCGATTTTCGCATTTTTTTTCTGTTATGTTGGTACACATGTCTGTTATATGTGTTGGCAATACCAACCATTTTGGATTGTCAGTTTTTTTTTTTTGACAGATAAAAAGGTTAGTCGTGTTTTGGTGTGCTCTTCGATTTTTTACTATTCGAAAAAATGGATCAAAGAAACTGTATTCAGTTTTGTGTAAAAAATTAAATTAAATGCGCAAGGACATTTGAAATGTTGACTGTGGCCTTTGGCGAGTCTACTATGAGCAGAACACAAGTTCAATTGTGGTATAACCAGTTTAAGGAAGGCCGAGAAGATGTCAATGACGATGGTCGTCCTGGTCGCCCGAGCATGTCAACAACCGATGAAAACATTGACGCAGTGAAGAAAATGATTTTGGATAATCGTCGAATCACTATCAGAGAGGTTGCTGATGATGTTGGAATATATTCCGGCTCATGCCAAGCAATTTTTACGGATGTTTTAGGGATGAAACGTGCGGCAGCGAAGATTGTTCCAAAATTGCTAAATTTTGAGCAAAAACAACGTCGCTTGTGCGTAAGTTTTTGACCAAAAACAAAACCGTTATCATGCCTCAACCACCGTATTTACCGGACTTGGTCCCCGCTGACTTTTTCCTCTTCCCAAAACTGAAGACACCGATCACACGGAAAGGAAAGCGTTTTGCTACGATTGAGGAGATAAAAGAAAAATCGAAACAGGAGCTGTTGGCGATACCAAAAAGCGCGTTTCAGAAGTGTTTCGAGGATTGGAAAAAACGCTGGCATAAGTGTATTATATCTGAGGGGGATTACTTTGAAGGGGACAAGATAGTTGTTGATGAATAAATAAATACTTTTTGAAAAAATTTAAAACAACGGTTATTTTTTTCTCATACCTCGTATGTATATAGGTTTTTTAACACGTAAACAATATCCGATTCAAAATTAACAAGTTATGGTTTATAAAAATGAATTTGTTAGAAATTTAAGCCAGTGTAAAATAAAAATTATATTATATGTATAATTTTCGGAGATCTATTAGAATGAATCGTATAATCGTAAGAATAATGAATAATACGGAAACTAATAAAAAAAAAAAATTTTTGTGTTAGTGGGACGACCACTGACATACACTTTAGCTCGATGTGGCCACCTTTTGCCTTAACTATGGCCTTCAAATACTTACAAAATGAGTTGCTTGCTGAACGAATATGATCTTGGCGTATTTTGGCCCATTCCCGTACAATGGCTTTCTTCAGCGCATCCATACTGGCATATTTTTTAGTCCTCACCTTGCTCTCCAAAATACCCTAGATGGAATAGTCCATCCGATTTGCCTCTGGTGAATTCGAAAGCCATTGTGTGGACGAAATGAAGTGTGGAACATGGTTTTTTAACCAATCTTGGTTCAAACGAGCTTTGTGAGACGGTGCCGTGTCTTGTTGGAACGTCCACGGTGTACGACCGAAATGATTGCTTATTTTCCCGATAATAAGTCGCATTGACTTTGACACCAGGCTCGATGAAAGTTATTGCACAGCGTTCACCGGCGGTCATAACTGCCCATGCCATTACATGAGATGGAAAATTACTTCGGGAGGCGGTTCGTCGGGTCAAATTTTCGTAAGTGAGTTCAGTTCAGTAAACACGATCATTTTGATAATTTATGAACTGCTCAATAGGGCAATTTTTTTCATTAGAGAACACAATGTTTGGACTCCTTTGCTCTTTCGAGACTAACTTTTTTTGCTTTGTTGTAAAATCTTGTGCCTTTGGGAACTTGTAAGGCTTAACCTTGAGCTCATTTTGGAAAATGCGTCGGATGCTTTGCTGTGATATTTTCAGTTCTTTGGTCACTTGATTACCACTAAGACGTGGATTTCGTTCAAGTCGAGCCTTCACTTTTCGAACCATTTCAGTTGATATTGCTGTTTTTTTTCGTCCACCATCATAGCGTTTACTTGTATTATTATAACGATTTATGGTGCGATACACAAACATTTTATTCACTTTGAGATACCTGAGCTCACGAATAATTGCTGCTTGTGATTTTCCACTCAAATATAACGCAATCACACTATTACGTTTGAATTCCATTTCGAATAACTTTTGTTCTATACAACTTAGATGCAAATGCTTGTGGTAGCTTGTAAAAAAATTTAAACAGCTGTCATTGGTATGAATTTGACATAGTTGGCAATATCGCGTTGTTGGGCCTCCATTTTTCGACGAAGTCTACATTCTCACTGTCACTCAGCCGCAGTTTTTGCTGGAAATTTTATCGTAACACAATCGCCATTTTCTTGTGCCTTGCTTTTGTTTTTTTCAGTCCATACTCTCTCATTCTTTCAGCTCTAGAAATTTCCAACAATTTTTGTTTGAATAGAAAAACTTTTGTTTGGAATGTCAAATTTTTAATAATAAAATTTTTGTTTGGAATGTCAAATTTTACTAGAAACTGATGGGCAGCGCCCTTTATCAATCGAGTATCCTTCATATTCAGCGCCCTTTATCAATCAAGTTTGAATCACTCGCCTTTATCAATCGAGTTTGATTCATACTCATAGATACTTGTGGATATGTGCTGCACATCATTTATGTGTATATACATATACATATGCATCTTCATTTTTTGATAGGGGCGCTGCCGTTCATTTCCGTGACAATTTCCGTTTCACCATGATCATCTTTTACCCCCTCGTAAATATAAAAACGATTCTAAAGAAGTAAACTTCCATAAACTTCAAAAAAAAAAAACACATAGATAAGTACTAAAAAATTTGGACTACTCTTCCAGTGAGCTTTAACTAAACTAGCAAATTCTTTGTCCACTGGACCAAGTTTGGTAATAGATAACGGAACAATTGTTAGTGTCAATCCGAAATATTAATTTATTTACTCTCCAAGAGCTAAGCCTTTGTTTAACATTATGTAGGTGTGGTGCTCATTACAGAATACAATATATGCACCCACATCTGACGTCAATGTGACTTTAGTCAAATTTTAATAATGTATATTAGCCCCAAGTAAAAACAAACTGCTTTTCGCATACACTCAATTAAAATAATTTTCTATTTAATAATTTGCCTATAGCAAAATATAGATGCATACATACATACCTACTTCAGATATTGCATTCATAAAATTTTAAGCATTCCGGAAAATTATTTTCTATTGCATGGATTTAACCCTTTGAGACCAGACTTGCTGTAATTTTTTATTTTTTTTTTAGATAAAAACTTTTGAATTGTTGCTCTCTAAATGTAGTGTCCCGGAAATTTGCAGTTTTATTGCATAATTTTGCTCAGAAAAAAATGTTCTGGGGAGGAGGTACATCCCACTTAAGTGTTTTCTCTTATTCCTTCATCTTCACTTAGATTTATTCTCTATTTATGAAAAATTTCCGATTTTTTTCAACATCTCTTTGGACATATATGTTCTGATAGGTCTGTTGAGGTATAAAATAATATAAATTGTTTAGTTTCTTCTATTAAAGAGAATATTAATTTCAATTAATTAGCTTAGGAGATTTCCTTTCAACAATATACTGAATATTGAATCACTTCATATGCGTCAAGCGACCGAGTAGAAAAGACACTTAGAAAAGAAATGAAAATTGAATGATTAAATTAAATACAAACACTGAAAATTCGTTAGTCAATGAAATAGTAAAACTTATGATAATCCATTCTTCCAATTATGCTTTGGGTCTTCGTTTTATTTTGGTAGCTCAATCTTGTTAAACTTGATTTATAATTTTTCCAAGTGTATTTTATGTATGTACGAGTATGCATATATACCCGTAAGTATTTTGTATATGTATAAATAGTGAAGCTTTCATGCCATTCATTTATCACAATAGCTACAAGAAGCAGATTTCTAGAGAGCCAAGTAACGAGAACACTGAAGCCGCAACATGTTCTACCGGCCACTACTGCCGAATGGCAAAGAATTGCAACTGCCGTGGCAAATTAAATTATTATACTTCCCTTTTTATTGGCCAATTAAAAACGATGCTACATTAACTCAACGCATTTTGGATAAATTCATCATTATTTGCGGATTTTTAACATTTATTATTGTGACCGAGGCCGAGTTTGCATCATTTCTAGAGCATATAGATGATATCGAAGTAGCGCTGGAAGCATTAGCTACATGCGTCGTAACGTTCGAATTGACACTTCGTTTATATTGGACAGCATTTCGCAAGCATCAATTTAAGGAATTTATTAAAGAATTCTATTGGAAGATCTACGTTGAAAATGAGTAACTAACTAGCTACACACTTGATTAGTCAGTACAACTACTTAAGCAAAAATTATATGTATATTTTCATATAACTTTCAGATCCATCAATAGTAGAATCTTTGGTCACATTCAGCGCAATCTTAATATATCAGCAGTGCATTCATACTTCTACATCGGTTCCCTGCTGACCTATTTTATAATACCCGTAATGGGTTTCATGAGAAATGCACGTGAGCTACCGTTTCGCATGAGTTTCCTCTACGATTATACGCCCTGGCCAATTTACATACCCACATTGCTGTTGTGCTTTTGGATCGGAACTGCAGTCGTTTCCACTATGATTGCTGAATTTATTTTGCTGGTAACACTGATTTTACATTTAAATGCACGCTATCTGATGCTGCAGGAGGATGTTAATCGTTTGAGTGGTGATTTACTGAAGTCATCATCATCGGACGTACAAGAACATTTGGCAGCGACATTCAATGAGCGTCTGGTACAAATCGTTAGGAGAAATCTGGAATTGCGTAGATTCAGTGAGAAATTGGAAAAACAATATACCTTTCAAATATTCACAATGCTATCGCTCAGCGCTATTTTACTGTGCATTTTGGCATTTGAAGTTTTAAGAGTGAGTTTGGGATAACATAAGTGGTAATTCTTAATAATAAAAACAAATTCCAGTAGATTGGATCCGCAGGTGGAAATGCACTTGAATTTGCGCCCTGGATGTGTGCAAAAACTATGGAGCTGGTTGTACTTGGCAAACTGGGTTCTGTTTTATTCAGTACTGTACGTATAAATCTGAGAATATCTAAATAAATAAATATATAATAAGTAATAAGTATCTATTTGGATGCGAAAAACTCGGCCTGGGGCCTCCATGGGCTGCTGTGCCATTCAAAGAAGAAGAATATCTAACTTTTTGAAAATGTTTCTGTATGTAAAACTAACTAACAGGAACATTTACCTTAGTCTCAGAGTCATCTGTAGCAGATAAAATGTACAGAAAACTTTTGTTTTACAGTTTTCTAAATAAGTACATTTTCTCGACATATTCTGGATAAGAAAACTTTTTGAAAATCCGAAATAACGAACAAAAATTTTAACTGAGAACTAAAAGTTTTATGTACTTTAAATTGAATTTTGAAATATTTGCCTTATATTACTTATATTTGAATTTATGTATTTTCTATTTTAGACTGATTCTCTAAGCACCACGTATTATTGTTCCAATTGGGAAGATATCATCCTGAATTCACCGAATACTGTAGAAAATGTGCGATTGATGAAGTTAATCCGTTTAACAATTGCACTTCATCAAAAACCATTCTGTTTAACTGGACTGAATTTCTTCACTCTATCGTTGGAGACCGTTGTGGTGGTCAGTCTAAAGGTCAAGGTTATCCAATTTGGATCTCAAATTGGGATAGTCTTTTTTTCAATATAAGTTATATAAAAACGAAGAATTTTCTTTATTTTAATCTTCCCATAGATTTTAAAAGGATCCGGATCATACTTTACCTTTCTCTGTTCCATGCGTTGAATAGTTTCCGAGCACACATTTGAGGATGCAGGAGGATGATAAGAAGAGCTTTAAATTACATAACTATACACGTATATGGTAATAGTAACAGTAACCGCTGTAACTGCATCATCAATTTGTTTTCAATAAATATTGAACTTAAACTATTATAAAGTTTTCAATTCAAAAGCTTGCTTCCTTCAAATGAAACGATTTAATTAGCAAAAAAATATTGATACAATTGAAAGTAATTTGGCATATTCAATAGAGTCCTTTTTGTTTCTTTGCCATGAATTTTACTTTTCATTAAAATCCTACAAGATAATTTTTAATTGTTTACAACTTAGTTATGTAAGTAGTAGTGCGACTAGTGGTGAAAACTGAAAAACTTAAACTTGCCAAAGTTACTTTGCGTACTTTGTCGTAACAAAATATTTACGACATGAGGAGAAGAGGGTAAAACTTTTCCTATTCAAGGATGCTATACTCACAGAACTCGTGTATAATTTCCTTAAAGTTAAAACTGCCAAATATCCTTTGTAATTTATGTAATGTTAAAAGGATAAAATGTAGAGAGCACTAGGAGATGCAAAATATAACATATACAACTAGGTCAACGGGGTCAATTACTTACATACTTAGGTACATGCATACATATTTATATACAGGGTACCCCAAGAACAACGTTGTCCCTTGGAAGGCTGACCAACTAGCTTATAACCAACCAGAATATCAATATATAGACTTGAGTGTACACGAAAAAATTTATCGCCCGAAAAAGTTAGGTTTTTCTTTCAAAAGAAAACTATTTTCTCCTAAATAAATTTGTTTTGTTTTCCCTACATAAATGTCGTGTTTATAACTTCTAAAACCAAGCTCCTTTCAACATCTCACACAACATTCACAGTTTAAGCACCGACTTTTTTGGCTGATTCGATCAATTTTTTAGGTAAACTCCTTTTCGTTTTTAGCCATGCCTTTTGTTTTTTTTACGTTACGCTTTACCACAGCCCAATAACTCTGGGCAATTTTGTGGTTTGCATAAAATTTGCTTTGATACAACGGTTACTCTATTATCATCGTAACATTTCATAACTTTCCTGGCATAATTTGGCGTGACTTGTGACCAAACCAAAAGTATACTGGGACATTATGGTTTCTTAAAAATAGTAAAAGACACTTTTTCAAGTAATTGCCTATATACACTTCTTGATTGATGGACCCAGTCGTAACAGAAGTTTCACTTACTGCCTGAAAAAACAAAAAATTTTTACGGAATTTGGACTGTTTTTGGCTTTTGAACTTTTTACAAACTTTGACCCTAGCTTGGGTTGTGTGAAATTACTGTCCAGGCAATTACTGAATGATACTTTTCACATATGTATCTTTCATCATACATGATGCAGCATTCAAAATTTGTTAGGAAATTTTCGTACAGTCTTCTGGCTCGAGTAGTGGCTTCAATATCCTTTGCTTCACTTCGATCTGGAACCTTTTGCACCTTATATGATTGAAAATTAGCCTTTTATTTTAATTTTTTGGACATACAAATTTGAAGTTCCAGGTTTGGAAGTAGTATCGCGGACAGATGCAATTGGACTTCTCTTCAAGTGGGTTTTAACTAAACCTGCAAGTTTTTGGGTCCACAGGACCTGTAACTCTCTCAACGGATAAATTTGTTTTACCATTCCAATGCTGTCACCCACTGGATTTGCAAACTTTTTTTTGGGTCCGTCGAGGATTTTCATGTAAAATATGTATACAATATACTTTTCCGCGGCTCAAGCTACCGTTTAGCCATTTAGCTTAGAACATTTTTTCATATTAAAAATTAAGTCACAACCATTTTGTGGATGTCTAGAATTTGAAGAAATCAAAGTCTACTCTAATCGCATGCGTAAATAAAAAAGCATATATCAATTTTCTTGTGTAGTTTTTGAGAAAATGGCATTTTTAATTTCGACAAAATCGACACCTCTGATCTGTTTTTTATGTGCCACAGCTAATGCATATTTAAAGGTTCAAATTTTTGTAACGAAATAAATAATGAAATCGAAAATAAAAGTAATAGTGGAAAAAATTCATGAAATCATGACATTTTGACGAAATTCAAAAAGTACCAATATCTAACAAACTAAACATTGTGGGTACTAACCTTTAACCTATCAGCGCTCAGGGATGATGTTAACCTTTGGGACAGCTAACCCCTGGATGTGGAAAATTTATAAGAGAAAATATTAAAGCTAAACTCTTAAATCAGTGAAGAGACCCAAAAATCTAAATAAGTAACACCAGTTTTCACAAAAAATATACCCCGAGAAAAAATGGCTTCTCGACTAATTTTAGGTTAACACAAAATTAGACTAACTTATTTTTTCGAAGAAGCGTTTTCGAGATATTTGCAAAAACCATGTTTTTTCTCACTCAACAGTTACCTGGAGAACGGTTCATCATGAAAGTATATTCTTTCTCTTCGTCTACCGTCAGAAAGAAGAATTATATTATTTGAATAAACCGTTCTCAAGATGGCCGATGACTGAAGCAAAAAACACACAAATATCACGAAAACGCTTCTTCGAAAATAATAAATGAGTATCATTTTCTTTGTTAATGATCCAAAATTAGTCCAGAAAACCATCTTTTGATTTAAAATCAAATATTTGTAAGCTAGTGTAATCGATATAATGAAGTAGAAATCCTGTCACTGACGACAGTTTTTTTTTTTTGGAAGGGCTGCCTAATATTCGTATACTGATTACCGGCGCATTCTATCCGGGTGCACCTAGTTTTAAGCTGACAAGCATGCAGAAACCACTGATCTTGGAACCAGAGCGGTAAGTTTTTCCAAGTACAAATACAAATACCTGTACTAACCTTCGTACCCTTTTGACTCAAAAAACTTAAGTCTGGATTTGTATATAAACCTTCTAGGAAATAAGTGATCGAATCATCAGCCAAAGCAGAGTTGATATTTTTTGATTTGTTTTTTTAGTAGTAAATGAGAAATTGTAGAATAAAGAATACAAAAACGCACTAATTTTAAACTCACAAAAAAAAAACACAAAATGAGTGTAAGCGATGATGTGTTCTTGAGTGAACTTGAGCAGGGCCATTGTAATTTGCCATAGGCCCTGGACAATTGCCATTGCCTGCCAAGAGGTGGTGCCGTGTAGAAAAATTAGTTTTTCTACTTTTTGATTTTGCCTGTGCCGAGATTCGAACAACGGACAACGCAGTACCACTACGCCACAGCGACCAACGATTACCTGCGCAACTAAACGAAAATATATCTGAAATTTTAAGCAAATTGAAATTTATGAAAATTGGGAAAGTCGATGGGATTTCTGTTCTCTAAACAAAAAAAAAAAGAAAAGAAAATCGTGTGCAAAACCGCACGAATACTGCAGATTTTAGAAACTTTTTTAATAAATTTTGGGTAAAGTTTGAAAAATACCAAATGTATGCAAAACACAAATTATTTATTATTTGTATTTATTATTATAACAAAAACAAATCAATTTATTTATTATTTTTATATTACCTACTATAGTCGTCCCGTTCACACACAAGCTATTGCTATCTTCAGATTTTAGCCGACACTTAGCATTCATTCATGAATTAAATATTAAACAATAAAACAGTAGAAAAAACTAAGTTAAGTTTTCTTCTAATTTTATAATTTTTGTGTGGCTTTTTTCTCAGTATTTTGTAGCCTTTTTTGGTGTATTTTAGTGCTTTTTCTGCTTTGTATACGTCCACAAATCCGGCTCCTAGTAATGACATTAAATCTCAACCCAGTTTCGGCATTTCCGCCGAATGCTCAGGAAATAGCCAATCCATATTGATTCGGCTCTAGGCTATCATAGATTGCAGAGCTGATCACTCCAGTCCAAAAGTATATAGAACATATAAACTAGCTTCTTGCTGGTAATTTAGAGACCTCCAATACAACGGGAAAGTGTGTATGTATTGAAACTCCCAAATTTTGGTCAAACCCAAGCAAATAATTTCTAAATCGGAAAGTTCTAATAAAAAGCTAAAAACACTAACAGGACTTTAGAGTAAAGTAACTAAACTGAACAAAAATTTCTTTAACAACAACATCAACAATAAAACAAGGAATACTCCAAAACAGTAGCGTACATATCAAAAGAAATAAGTAATTGTAAGACTAACGTCATATTTAGTGCAACATGGTAAGCTGAACAAGCTCTAGAGCAAGAGGTTTTTGACTTCATTTACTTTGTACTTTGAGCACATACTTACAAATACAAAACTAACTCAAGCAATTACCCAACGGGGAAATTTGAAGCGCTTGCCAAAGATGAACTGTGGAAGCGCTACTTTTCTGCATTTCTGGATACTTTTAGGATCCAGTATTAATACAATTTTCATTGGCTGAGAAATAATTGTTTCCAAAAATGACTCAGAGTACAGTTAATAACTATTAGTCAGAAAAGAGTTTCCTTTAGCTGTTTGTAACAGCAGAACCATGCTCTTTTTGCCACTGCTTATAATCGATCTACTTGAGCGTAGCTTTGTCTGGAAGCTACTTGCCAGTTCTTCCTATGATGTAAAAAGTATGTATATGCGCTGTACTGTATAAAGAGGAAGCTCTTGCTGCTGACAGAAGAACGCTCCAGTGTAGATAAAAAAGCGCTTCTCGAGTGCTTCCTATCCCATTTTGGTTCCTACTTACTCATGTCGGATCATTACGTTTTTACGCTACTTTTGGAGTGCTTTGAAAGACTTCTCACGAACTTCTCTTTTTTCTATACTTTCTTCTTCATTTCTATTTTGAAGTTATCAAAAAGAGCACGAAATCTTTGCATCAACAGTTCATTATTTTTTACTCTACTCTATTTTATGTAGATACTTAATATGATAATCTTGCCGTCGTTTGTTTGATTTTCGGTAGCGAGTGAGTGCTCGTTAAACCACAAAATAAAAATCACAAATGCTTTTAGACCTTTTACTCCTTAGGCGACCTGCTGACAATCGGACCCGCTGGGTATATAAGTATAAACTTTACTTTATTACAGTACAGTACTTATAACAAGAAGAAATTACAAAATTCATATTTTCGGAAACAAAAATATACACAAGGACAAAGTTTTTCGGCGCATGACTTTGTGAATTTTTGCAAATTGTTAAAATGAAAAAAGAAGAAAAAAAAACAATAAAGCTTGAGAAATTCTATTGAAATGAGCTTTATGTACCATATGTACATATGGTATGTAAGTGTTTGTCTGAGGATGTGTAGGTATCTGTCGGTTTTGTTTTGTTGTTATTCTATGAATGGGTTGCAACTGCAATTGTCGCAATTTTAATTATCGCTTGTAAAGTGGGAAATAAAGTCGAATTGCATTTCTTTTGCTACTTTTTCGTTCTTGTTTCTGTGATAGTGTTGCTGTAAATGATTTCCCCATTGGCAACAAAAATTATGCTTACAATTTTAGAAAGACAACGAAGGCGGCGGCAGCAACCGCATCAAGAACGCAAAAGTTTCCTTGTTATTTTCTACTTTCTTTTTCTTTTCTTTTAAATTATGTACAGTGGTTGATTTCTTATAACCAAAAGTAAAAGTACACTTTTAGGCGCGTTGGCAATTGAACGTAAGTGAGTTTGTAGTAAGTACCTTTTCAAAAGAACTATAGATAACAAATTGAAAAATGCGCTTTAATAAATACCATAAATATTGTTTTTCTGCTATTTTTATCAAAAATATCGAATTTCTTAATCTTTATTTTCTGCGGTGTGAAACAATAAAGAAATTTTGAAAATTTTCACGCGTTCCTATTTTTAACATGAACTTGTTAGTTTCTAATCTATGGGTCTTTGCTGATATTTCTCCGGCATATTCAGTAAATATTTTTAATTATACTAGTTAAATATGTATGAAGAGTAGGTACACAGGTGCAAAGCCGCAGCAGCAATTGCCGCAACAAAGGGCAACCAGCACAAACATGACCAAACAATAATTGACTATTGACCAAAATATATGCATACATACATACATGCATACATACATACATACATACATACATACATACATACATACATACATACATACATACATACATACATACATACATCGATAGTACATTCCTACATTCAAATATCAAAATAATAACAACATTTGCCAGCAATCCAAAGGAAATATCTTCCAATGAATGCAATTACGTGCGCCCACAATTAAAACATATACAAAGAGAAAAGTAAACAAAGTTGAAAATTAGACAGCATTGGCCGGCACCAGCCTATCGCAATCAACATCAAAAGGATGTTGCCGATGCGCCTCTTAACAAGCTCAGGGTCTTATCCATTCAGCAAGCCACATACATTTTTACCTTTGGCCATCGACAATTCCGTTTGTTTTCCTGTTTTGTTCGGCGCTCATTGGTAGCAAATATTTACACAGTTTATCGCACGCGATCATGCTTTTGTTTTTACCTTTTTCAGTGGTTGATCGACGGCCGACCGACCTTTCACAAAACAAAATCATTTTAATTCGTTGCAATTTTGGAAGCAATACCCATCAGAGAGCATTAAATACATGCCACTTTACTTCACTAATTTCGATGACTTGCTGCTTTTCGAAAATAATTTACTTCAATCTACAATGATGACTTTGTTGTTTCAGAAATATTTAATGTAGTATTTCTTGGTCTTTTGTAGAGAATTGTGCGAATTTGTGCTGCTCTCTTGGAAGTATTTAAAATATTATGGAGCCAAATGTAGAATCGTGTAAAAATCAGCAAGTCAGAGTGGATCTGTTATGCCACCTCACTCCGCTTTAGCTGTTAAAAACTGTCAGAATACTAATGTCTAGCTCAAAACACTGTAGATGTGGAAAGGAACATCGGTAGGCATGCAGTCTGTGATTATAGCCTAGCACACTGTAGTTTCTTTACCGAGGTAGCTTAGAAGTACTTAATTGAAATCGATCTAGAATAAGCTATTTTTAAGTGATTTTCGCAAGATACCCTGACGAAGTGCAGTGAGCTCTTCCATAAATACTCCACGCTTTTGTTTCTAATTTTTCCTGATAAAAACGTCATCATCATAAAGAAATTTTGGAACCAATTATGCTCATCAAGAAAAATCATTAGTATTCTTAGTCAATTCATGTCTAGATTGAAACAATACTTAGAAATTTTTTTCATTGTATTTAACTGATTCTAGAAAATTGATGTGAAAAAAGAGCTTCACTCTTTCAATGTATTCTATATCGAATGTTCAAAACCGTTACGTTCGCGTGCAAAGTGCTGCCCAATAATGATCTAGAACTATGATTCAGTGATATGATTCCCGCGATAATTGGTTACTTTATTCCACTTCTTTCTTTTTATTATATTTGTACATGAATCGAACAGTTGCATGCCGAATCCGCACGGCTAAGGGAAAAGCTTTTCATAGACCGTTTTTAATCTTGTATGTTTATCATTGCTTGTCAAGATGGTGACGTGTAGAAAAACGTTTTTTTTTTCTTTTTGATTTTGCCTGTGCCGAGCCCCGGACACTCTGCGTAGCAAGCCAAGGCACTACCAACTAAGCCACAGCGACCACTCTTACTACTTCCAATTCGAAAATCCAGTAAAGCTTTAGGATTGCTACGTCATTATCACTATTTCACTATCACTAAGGTTAGTCAAATATTTTAAGGTCCATTTGCATTTGGATCTCTAAAAGAGCTATTTTATTAAATTTTGCAACCATTCTTCGGTGATTTTATTGTTTTTTTGTAATCAAGTGCCAACAATAGCGAATCTAGAGGGAGAAGTTATAGCAGCTCCAACAAAAACGTAAACGATTATGACATATAAAAATCTTTTTACACAGCAACTGTTTAGTATATATGTACACTTAAGGCCGGCTAAGGACTAATCAGAACTTCAACCGAGGTTTAAAAGAATAGATATGCAAGTTAAATTTCTGATTAGTACTTCATCGGACATTAAGAAAACAGCCCTTAGACTAAGTATATGAAATCTGAAAATCATCAAACCTGAATTTTAGTCCAAAATATGGTCTGAATTTAGTTTGCATTTTAGTCAAAATTTTATCTGAATTTTGGATTGATTTCTATTCTTACTATGGTTAAAAATTTTGCAAAAGGCCTTCGGTGATAATTGTATGTCGCGAGCAAGTGTTTTTGATTGGTACAAATTGTTCAAAGATGGTCGAGAACGTGTTGACGACGAACCACGTCCAGGACGGCCATCAACATCAACTGATGATCAACACGTCAATAAAATCAAGGAGTTGGTGCTCGAGAATCGACGATTAACAGTCAGAGACCTTACTGGCATCGTTGGAATATCGGAAGGATCAGTGAAAACCATTTTAAAACATCATTTGGGCCTAAGAAGAGTGAATGCACGATTGGTTCCAAAATCACACTCACACTGCATTGGTTTTACGAGACCATTTTGCCAAAAATTCGACTGATATCGTTCCGCAACCACCCTATTCGCCTGACTTAGCACCGTGTGACTTTTGAAGACATTAAACATGAATCGCTAAGCGCATTGAAGGCTATTCCGGAAATTGACTTTAACAACTGTTTCGAGAATTGGAAAAAACGTTGGCACAAGTGTATTGGGGCCGGGGTGGATTACTTTGAAGGGGACGAAATAGATTTGGAAGAATGAATAAAAAAAATTGAAATTATGAACAAAGTCTTACTCACTTTTGCCCACAGTAGTACATAGTAAAATGCACAGAAAATAAACTTTTTTACTTCATTTTCACAATTACACAACAACAACAATTGTTCGAACTTAGTCCGTTCACACCGCCTGAACATTGTTCCTAATCATTTTATAGCAAACACATCGGCTGTTTACACTGGCCGAACGAATGAAGATGCTTTCGTTCGTTCGTTCGGGCGATCTACATAAGCGCAGAGTAAGTGTGTAAAAAGCTATTCAGCACAACTCCACCGTTTGTTTCTTCTTCTGGTTTCATTAACACAGTAGTCGCGCGGCGTTAAAATACAGTGATAAAAATCAAGGTTTTCCTTACTTTAAATTTTGGATTTACTTTCTTATGCATTTTTGAAAATATAAATTTCGGTAAAAAATTCTTAGAATTCGATTAAGAGTTTAAGAGTTTTACATTTACTTACACAAAGGAGAGAAAAATTACCTGAAATGTTCTCAAGATTCCTTATCACAAATAATTCAAGTGATAGCTCAAATATTGACGAGCTCATTAATTATAAAATCGGCAAAATCATGAAACAAGAAAAAGAGAGAATACGGAACTGGAGTTGTAGGAAAGGACTTTCATTTTAGATTTTTAAATTTAAGGTATATGATATTCTATGAAAATTACAAGTTTTACAACTAGTACAAACAGATTTGCTCCTCAAATTTACATGCAGACATTTTTTTTAATTAACTGAACAACTGAAAGGTCAAATCAGATATTGTGACAGCTGCCGAAATTGCAAAAATCGGCAGCACTTTCCAAAAACTCGAAACATATGTGCGCTGAAGGGAAAAAATACAAATTTAAATCTTCAAAACAAAAAAAAAAATTGTAATTGGAGTTTCAGCTACCAATTCACTTCTTTAAATTTCCAACAAATGAATATATTAAACCATATCAAAGCAGTGAAAAGAAACACACACACACACCAATCAACATTTACATCTACATTTACTAATCACTATTGATCTCTCCAGCTTCTTTTATGTTCGGCTAACAGTCATTGGCTGCCTTAAATTACCTTAAATCAGATGTTCTTTTATCGTGAATCGTGACCCTAACTGAACGTTTCAAATTCCGATTCATAATTATCGCCGAAGGAGATCGAAAAATCAAATGCTCAAATTAGCTTGCCATGTTTCGATATTTCGTCGACTTTTTGCTGGTCCTGTTTTTCTTTTATTTATTTTGTTTTTGTTAAAGATTGATCCTATTTTGAATGTATAAATATGTATGTATATGCAGATGGTTCCTTCCTAACGCCTTAATACGCGTGCTGCTGACCATATCCAAAAAAAAAAAGATTCCTTTCTTCTCAATTCTAAACTGTAGCATGTGTAGAGTATCGTATTATATTTATCATATAAATTTGAAACGTTGGCCAATTCAATGAGTCACGCATCACACCTGCCAAATTTGGAACAATGGGGACGTGTGCGTGTGTAGCAGTTTAGAAGCAGAATGGAAATTTCCAAATATGTTTTGAGTTTTTAAGATTTGTAATTTGATTAAGTGAAAAGAAAGTATATAATTCGTTCGCTATTTAGTATATAGTTGGTTGGGTACTTAAGCCAGAAAGGCCCGTTGTACTACCACATGGTACAAATAATGTACATACTTAATCGTATGTTCTTTTTGTGGAAGTGGAGAAAGACCTTCAGAACATGAGGTTACCAAGAAGAAACTTCTAGTAAAATGAGAATGTGTTTTGGACCAGTAAAATTTGATTAGAGTAACTGTTAATTAATAGTAACAATACCTCAAAGAGGCCTTTACTTTACTTTTAATGGCACAACAGCCCATGGAGGGCCTAGGCCGAGCTTTTCGCTTTTCGCATCCACTCATGTTGTGCGTGTTATATTTGTACATGAATGGAAGGGACCTAAAGTTTATTGCCGAATCCGAACGGCGAAGTGAAAAGCTTTTCTTCATAGGCAATTTTTACTCTTGTAGGTTTTCCATTGCCTGCCAAGAGGTGGTGACCAAAGAGGCCTACTGGCTTATAATCATGTCAACATTAGAACTCAGCTAACTATCCTGATGAAACTTTGGCAAATTTAGCGATCTGTTCGAAACCATTTTCAGGGGCATATCCTAGATCTGATCGGAAGTATTTTAACCCATGTTTATGAAAAAAACTTATAGTTTGTGTTCAATTTTGAACATTCCAATGAGAGAGAGAGAGAAATCTTAATCCACATGATGTTAGATCGTTTCATATTAAATTTAAGCATGCATTTTGGCTCTATAATCTGAATGTTTAAATCAGATCCACTTCAAGCTACAATAATTGATCTAGCTTCAGTTTGCGATGAAAGTGAAGTACACATTTCAAACTAAATTGGCGGCTAATGCTTAGATAGCTACCCCGCTTTGCAAATATCGTTACTAAATAGTAGGGACATAAATACTGTTACACACAATTGATGTTATAAAATTAAAATAATTAATTTTTTTGGACCAAATTTTTAAAATATATTTATTGATATATATTATTTATTCGAAATGACCGCATTTGGCCTTCACGCACGCCTTAAGTCGCGCTGGCCAATCATCAGTGGCTGGAATTTCTTGGCAACCTTTGGCCAAGAAGTTTTGACCCCGTGTTTGCCGAAATGCTAGTCAGTGACCCCATCGTAAGAGACACCTCACCAAATCATGACTAAAGCTGGATGATGACCATTTTCGACCTGTGGGATCAGTTCAGATGCTTCCTTAGATGACTACTTATGCATACACCCTATCATTTAGCTTGTTACATTTTTCATGCACGGTAAAAAATTGTTCATCCGTAAACAAAATTTTTCTGTGCAACTTATCAGCGTGCTTCACCAAAAGAAGTTTGGATTTTTCTACCCTATTTTTTCCCCAAAGCTGCAGTCAACAAAGGTCCAGTGCGGCGTTTGAAGGCACCAAGTCCCAAGTCTTTTTTAATAAATCGACTCATGGGCTTTTGCGTGATATTCATCACACGGGCAATGATTTTCTGTTTTCGGAGCGGAATTCGCTGAATTCTTGATTTGACGGCTTTGATGACTTGCGACGTGCGAACTGTACGTCGACGGCCCGACCGTTGGCGGACTTTGATATCTCCAGTCTCCTCAAACAGTTTTATCCACCGGTAGACGAACATGCGAATAATCCCGAGTGGGCGGAGCGTTTTAAAAATATCATCTTTTTTCATTTCACACTTAGAAAGTGCTATAACAGCGATACGGTTCTCTTTATTTGACCACTCCATGGTGAAAGTTGACACAATTTGGAATTCCCGTTACAGACTAACGCTATAGAGGTTAGCTTTCATAAACCATTTGGTTATAACAAGGTATGTTCAATTCTACTTTTGGAATGGGTGCGTTCAATGTAACAGTATTTATGTCCCTACTAAGTACTAACTCCGAAAGCAATTTTGAGTTTCTTATTTAACAGCACAGTCAATGTCATAGAACTTGTCATCAGAAAATATCCACAGATATCTGAAAGCTGAGAAGAGTCGTATCATAGTTCCAGAATAGAGTATTAATTATAAAAAAATTCAAGTAATCAATTATAAATTCATCTTCTCAACCGAAAATAAAAGCTAATTTTTTAATTCTTTAAAAATTTATTAGTTTAATTTCAAAATATTTATTACATAATTTCAATTCAAATGCCACAGCCACACGCAAATCGTTATGCACCTCAAACGGCTATAAATCATACTTTGAAGCCTTTACCACACACAAACCGCCGACAATTTTTATGTTCTTTATTAAATAGCATATGGACATAGGCCGTACAATTATTAAACTGTACATCTACTGCACCTACTGTCTGTCTGTCAGTCCGTCGCTCTGTTTGTCTGAATACATTTGAATATGAAATGCAATTACAGCATAATAACAATTGCACTTCTAATGCATACAAATTTAGAGATATATAAAAAAAAATCTTATCATAAATTAAATTTCATTAATACGAAAACAACAGCAACAAACAGCAAAAAAGCAGCAGAACTTTACGCCTTCTTCCGTTAACGAGAAAAATATAAATGGTTAATAAAATAAACAAAAAATTTTTAAATACAAAATTTTGCAGGTAATAAGAAAAAACGTGCATGATTTACTCACAGCGGAAATGCGACATCATCGACAACCATAACAACAACATCGACAGGCATCAACCAACACGACAAGTTCCGACGCCTAATGTTTTCATGCAACATTAAGCTTAGCAACGGTGATGTGCCACATCATTAATCGTAATTATCGAAGTAGCTTACATTTTGATTGTAGAAGAAGTCAATAAAGTTAACCATGAGTTGAGTACCAAGTGAGTAGTGGGCTTTCAATGGTTCTCTAGGTACTTAAAATGGAGAATTCTGCAACAACAAAAATCGCACTTGACAGTTTATCCAATCCAGATCCAATTTTACTTTCAATATTTCGAAGGGCTCGGAAAAAAACATCCTTCTAGCTGGTGCGCCACCTTCATTACCTCAACATGACCCAGCTAGCGAAGCCACTGGATTTTTATGTGCTTTACTATGTCAGTGTCGGCGTACAGCTCATACAGCTCATCGTTCCATCTTATCCGAAATACGTCGTCCACGCATATTAGACCATAAATCTTGCGGAGTATCTTGCTCTTGAACGCTCCTAACAGCCTCTCATCGTTGATGGTCAATGTCTACGTCTCAGCGTTACATATTAGGACGGGAAGGATGAGGTACTTATAGAGCGAGACTGGGCTCTGCTACTCATTTGCCTACTGAGCCCGTAGTAACATCTTTTGGCAAGATTTAATCTCCGCTTGATCTCAAGGCTGACATTATTGTTAGTGTTGATACTGGATCCTAGGTAACCAAAATCCTTGATGAAGTATAATTGTCAAAATTGACATTTTGTTAAAAACGCCGTGACTTGTTATTCGCTGACACAAGGTATTTCCTTTTATACTCGTCAACCACTAAACCAACTCGACGAGTCTCCATTTCAAGGTTGGAGCCAATGATATCAGTATAATCAGCGTAGTCTAGCAGCATGATACTCTTACAGAAAATAGTGCCAGAGATGTTGATATTTGCATTTCTTATTATTTTCTGCATAATAATGTTGAAGAAGTCAGACGATAGGTATACAATCACCTTGCCTGAAACTTCTTTTGGTATCAAATGGCGCGGAGAGGTCTGTCCTAATTTTCATTGCGCTGGTGGTGTCGGTCAGTGTAATTTTGCACAGACGAATGAGCTTTGCAGGGATATCAAAATCAGACATTGCGGCGTACAAGTGATCCCTAATCGTGCTGTCGAAGGCGGCTTTATAATCGACAATAGATGGTGGGTGTCGATCTGTTTTTCTCGGGTCTTTTTCTGAATTTGGCGTAGTGTGAATATCTGGTCGATGGTAGATTTACCAGGCCTGAAGCCACATTGATAAGGTCCAAACAGTTTGTTGACGATGGGCTTCAGTCTTTCGCACAGTACGCTCGATAGAACCTTATATGCGATATTAAGAAGGCTTATCCCACGGTAGTTGGCGCAGATCGTAGAATCACCTTTCTTATGGATTGGACAGAGTACTCAGAGATCCCAATTACTAGGCTTGCCTTCATTCGACCATATTCTACATAGAAGATCATCTAGTAGGTCATCTGCACCCGCAGCTTTATGGGTTTTCAGCTGAACGATAGCTGTTAAGACCTTGAAAGCTTCCCCAGTGGTGGGAATATTGCCATCATCGCCATTAAGGGAGGTGTTCCCTCCATAGCCTCATAATACCCTGGACAACTGTCACCAGATTTCTATGTTCGTCCTTATAAAAAGAGGCCCAGTCTTCAAACCGTTAGTCAGGCGTCTTATTCTTTCGAAGAATATTCGGATCTCATTCCTATTCCCAAACATCTCGATATCATATGCTAGAACTCACGTCTTTCTGCTCCTCTTTTATTTTACACATACTTACTTACTTACTTTTAATGGCACAACAGCCAATGGAGGGCCTAAGCCGAGTTTTTCGCATCCACTCTTGTTGTGCGTGTTATATTTGTACACATACTTCACGTATTTTATTTGAATGTGAAATCGAACCAGAAACAACGACAGGGTTTTGTTAAAGTCTACATATTCATGTAGATAACACAACACAAGCCTAGTGTCTAGTGCCATGTGCGACTGCCATGTGGCGTATGTTAAAGTGACACAAGAAAGGTGCGTGTGGGTGCAAAGTCTACCACTTTGGCGTATTTCAAGAACTACTACACAAATAGAGCTAAAGAGATTGCAACAAGGCGGCTGCAAAAGCGTGTGCAGGAAGCATAATTAATAACCGTTTGCCGTCGTCACACCACAGCCAAATATTGCTTGCTAACTACTTATATTTCTTGACTGTGGCAAATGCGCACACGAACGAGAGTGTGCATGTATGTGTGCGTCAAATCACTTGCAACATTTGCGCAAAGTTGTTCAACTTCATCAGCGAATACTCGTAAATAAAAGCCAGACATAATTAGTTGGCGTAGTAAGCGCAAAGATTTTACTGATCTTGTTGTTGCTCCTATTGAATTTCAATGGATGTTGGAGAAGTAACAAAATTGTGCAGACATGCATAGAAAAAAATTAATTTTCTTCAGTTTCATTCATAAAAATTTTATTTTTGGTGCACTCAACATGTTTGCGTAGTAGTTGCAAAGCTGTTGCAGCCAATTTGCGTTGGTGGCGTCAGTTGAAGCAGTTTAAGTCTAGCTGCTGTGAAGCGGTTTTGAAGCAAAAGTTTAATAGGAATTTTTTGATTGATGAAAAGGATTTGAAAAGGACCCTCGGGAAATTATGTATATAATTTTCTCTAAAAATTATGTTAATAAATTCATCTTCAAATTATAAAATACAACAGCAGAAATTCTTCTCTTTTTACTTACTAAAAATCAACATTTTTTATTGTTTCCATTATGATTTAGTTTTAAGCCATTATACCATAAAATCGCTTCCAGTTCCGATTACTTTTTGTTCTGCAATTCAATACGAACTTAGTTCCGAAACTGGTATTTCACAATTCCTGATCAAAAGTAGGCGAATTTTTGAAAGTGAAAACAGAAAAACCGAAATTTATTAGCTTCTTACGTACTCGTAGATCGATCGTGGAGGCCGCATACATACAATGTCAAACAAATACTCAAAATGCTAGAAGCAACGTAATACCATAACCTTTTCTGAATGAATGAATGCTGAATCTTGTACCATATTACTTTTTCAAGCCAACAATTTTATATGTGTGCATTTATTTATTCTTTTTCTCGCCAACCTAACGTCAACCTACTCACGTATGCAAAACACGATTTACTATAAAATTGTAAAATTAACTTGAAGACTCAAGTCGAAATTGAATGCGCCTCCGCCTCACGTTCGTTCATTCATTCATTCATAAATGCGCGGCTCCCATTCATAAAACCTTTACGCCATGTGTCTGTCGATTTTTCTTCCTCTTTTTGTTTTTGCAATTAGCATTTGTGTTTAGGTGGAATGATGAATGAGTCATTCATGCCAATCTATCGTGATATTGAAGAAAAAATCGGTGCACACACACATTCACCAATCTGTACACTGTATAGAGTTTCTAGAAAAACTAGCTGCTGCGCCACCGCAAAATTACAATTTGTTTTGTAAGAACTACAAGGTAGATTAATAAAAAAAAATGAAATTAAAAAAAGTGTGTGCGCGCATGCGCAAATGTTAAATCGCACTTTGAATGCTTTGGTTTGGTTTTGCTCTTGCGGTTGTCATTAAACCATGGACACTTGCAGTTTCTGATTGTTTTGTGTGGTTAGGAAGATTGAAGCGCGGACAAATATGGTAACACTCTTGTTGAAAGAAAAAATTTCCTAAAACTGCACTATGCTACAATATTAAGTGATGGAACACTGTTAATATGTACTTTCTTGTAACACTGAACTAGAGCTAATCAACATGATCTAGACGATAACCATTTCAGATTTTATGTGCTATGCTTGGTTACGTCTATAGTGAAGAAGTCATTTCATGGTTCCACGTTATTTGGCACGGGTATAATAGGAGTCCTGTGAGACCCAGCTATCAGCTTTGCCTTAAACTAACCATCGGATAGTAATGTCAAAAAGGTGCTATTGCGCTGATTCGTTTCTCCGAGCAATTGTAGAATTAACCACTCAACCTAACCTAACTTGTTAGACCCCCAATGCGGAAGATATCTTATGAAAACAATTGTATGGAGGGAGAGGGCAAATCAACGAGACTTCGTAAGAAGAGCAGAATACTATTGGCCTATGTAGAGCTCATTAACAATGTATCTGTTATAAAGCCCAATTATCAATCAATAAAAATAGGGTACAGGAAAAGTCCTGTGTGTCATTAATATACAAGAAAGCGAATAAGTGGAGAGAATTCAATATATGAAAATGTAATAAAGGTATTCAGTTTCATGCTGTTCCAGCCCAGCGAGATTATATCTAGGGAAATAGACTCGCAGGGTCGTTGTCGCGCAATGGTAGCGCGTAGTATATTGGACTGTTACGCACAGTGTCCAGGTTTCTACACGACACCACCTCTTGACAGGCAATGGCAGACCTACAAGATTAAAAATTGCCTATGAAAAGCTTTTAACCTCGCCGTTCATATTCGGCATAAAATTGTTGGACCTTTCCATTCATGTACAAATAGCAATATGGGCGAATGCGAAAATGGGCTGTTGTGTCATTAAAGGTAAAGAAAGAAGAAAGGCTGTGACAAAAATGAAAGGAAGAAGGAATCGAATAAACTTTAAAAGTATGAGTAGTATTGTTTGTAGTATGAAAGACTTATAAGTTTAACCCATTATTTTTGTGCAACGAGTAGTGTCCGACCGATTAATCGGCGTCGGTATAGGCGTCTGCAATTATTAGTTTATGGTAGAAGCAAGTATCAGAGATAGCAATGCATACGGTTCAGATTATTTCCCACTATAACAAAGTTGAAGGAGTTACACGATAGGGAAGCAATCTCGTTTGGTATCAATTGGTAAAAGACCCATCCAACTGCGATAGTGATATCAGTCAGTGTCATTTTGCAATGTCAGACACCTCCGAACTGTGAGACGTTATTTATTTTCAATATTACTCATATTCATCTACATGTATGTATATTTTGTAAAGTCTTCTGCTAGTTTTATATGCACAAAATTGATTACAACAAATCTATAAAAATATATGTGCATATAAAGAAAAGAAGAAAAATGTTCACATTAAAAAGGTAAAGCAAGTATTCAACTAAAATCTGTAATGTCTTTATTAAAAGGAAATACAAAATGTTGAAGATGATAGAAAACAAAAAAACAAAAACTTTACGTATAAATTTATGCAGGCTCAAAGGCCTCAGTTTTGTCTGCCAACAAAAAAAACACAAAACGATATTAAAATGGTAAAAAGCAGCGGCAAAAGAATTTTTCATCATCATTCAAGTTTTTATTTCAGTGCATTTGCTGCTTTTTCTTTTCTTTCTAAAACTCTCGCTGTTTCTTTAGCTTGGCCATAATGTCAAACCAAAAAAAAAACGTACTTACACTAACAATGTGCAGCAGCAGCAGTAACTTTTGAGCGGCTTAATTGAATCACAAAAAAAAATAATAAAAAAAATTACTATAATGCTGTTGATGATGACAATGACGATGATACCCCAAACATCATAAAAAACAAGTCACAACATGTGCGTTAAAGTAGAGAAACAAAAAAAAGTGTAAATTCCTGACTGCCCCACACAGACAGGCAAGCCGGTCGGTCGAAACGCAAGTTATAGGCCATATTTGGTACCATTTAATGCGATAAAAAGCGACGCGCGGTAAATTAACGCGATAATAAGCGCGGCAAAGAGGGGCTGCTGCAAGTCTAACTATGGCATGGTTATGGTTAAAGGGACAACAGCAACAACAACAACAATGTGTGGTTAGATATCAGCTGCGCTGCCTCAGGAATTTTCTTGGCTGTTACATTTCTCAGATAATGTTTTTTTCTACTTCTTTTTCAATCTGACACCACAAGCAGCGTGTTGCTTGTGACACCATATTCTCAAGCTCACTGCAGCGGCGGCAATTGCCTCTCATTAATAGAGCAACAGAAATTATGAGATTCTGGTCGTAAGTAGACGGACGCACGCCGGCGGTGGCGGTGGCGGCGGCGGCGGCGCTGTTGTAGGTGATTGAATAAATTAATCGAGTTCTCTCCGCTACATTTGTACTCTTACTTAGTAAGTATGTGCTGTGAGGTGGTCTCGCATTTTATGAAGGTTCAACTGTGTGACCGACCACGGCCAGTTAGTGACCAGAGAGCCATTGACCATTATCATATCTGGTTTAGTATGGCTCTTCGTTTTTTTTTTTTTTTAAATATATATTTTTTATTAGGGTATTTTGTTGCCTTTTTCGGTGCTTGTTAACTATTTTTTTTTAAATTTTTGGTTGTTTGTTTTGTCTTCTTGTTGTTGGATTAAAAAGTGTTGTGCATCTTCATTTAACTTTTTTTTTTTTATTAATTTTGTCATATTAATTGTGTTTTTTTTTTTAGTTTGGTGGCTTCTTTGATACTTTATTTTTTGTTTTGGCTTACAGTTTTTTTTTTAGAATTTATGTACTTAAGTTTAACAAGGGGCCACCAACAAAGTTTTACACTTGGAGGATGAATTTATTGTGTGCATTTTTAATAAAGATAATGTTGAAACGAAACTACGTAAAAATGTGGGAAGAATCTTTAAGACTAGCTGGAGAGAACCCGCTATTACAACATTAACTAGATACAAAGTTTTACAGATATCTCAAAAAATATCTATATCTCAAATCTTAAGAAAAGCTTTCCACTTCGGCGTGCCGATTCGGCAAAAACTGTAGGTTCGTTCCTTTCATTCGTGTACAAATATAACGCGAAAAGGTCGGTCAATCCCTCTTTATGGGCTATTAAGCCATTAAAAGAAGAAAAATTTAGGTATACAGGGTTGACCATTTATAATTTGGAGTTTATTTTGGTGTAAATAAGATGTAGTTTTCATTATTCGAAAGTACAATCCTTCTGGTGAATTGTGGAACACTATAATATTCAAATGACTTCCTCGGCTGTCCTTGCAGTAGCCCATACGATCAACCCAATTTTTCAGTACATTTCCAACGGTACGGAGCTGTACTTGATCGATGGCTGCACCAATTTCATTCTTGAGAGCCTGAATCGTTGCTGGATGGTTAGCGAAGCACTTATCACTTATTGTGGATACCCACAAATATTAGTCCAACGGAGTCATATCGCAACTACGTGGTGGCCAGTGCACATCACCAAAACGGCTAATGACGCGATTTTCAAACTTTCCACGAAAAAGGTTGATTGTTGCACGGCTTGTACAATACGGCGCGCCATCCTGTTAGACAACTAAATGTTGTCTAAGTCCATATCTTCTAAAATAGGCCACAAATAATCAGTTGTAATTTTTTCAGTTGAGGGAACTACGAGACCGTGTTGTCTTATTGAATAGTGATCCAGTTTCACGCACACGTTTCACAAATCAATTCAAAAATTTCGTGGAAGGCGTCTCTCTTCTACAGAATTTTTAACGTAATTTTCTAACACTTTCAGTAAAAGATACACCATTTTGCGAGTAAATTTTTAATAATCCTCCACATTGTTCAAGCACATCGACCCATTTCGCGAATCGCAAATATAAAACAAATTTTCCGTCATAATACGAATGACATTAGAGTGGCACACTTAAATTAATCAATAATTCAAATTCCAAAGGCTAGATGGACCACCTTAAACGTTGAATATGGACTTCTTCCGAAAATTATGTGATAGAATGTTCTTGTTTCTGATCCACTGATGTGTGCATATGAACCCAATTGAATTGTTAATGTTTGTAATCTAAATCTTATTATCTGAGTCAACCAACAACACAGTGCAATATTCTGTGATACTTTTTCTACATATTGCTCGTTAGCTGTAAGACTGTCATAACTTGAAAAAACGTAAATTCAGATGCAAATTTTTCTATTTACCTATCACTCAATACAAGTGATATCGATAATTATTTATTTTCCCTTGAAGAGTTCATTAGATACAGTTATGAATTTTTTTTTTCAAAAGATAAAGAAGATATGGTCGCTGTGGCGTAGTTTGTGAGCATTGGCCTGCTGGGCAGAGTGTCCGCGGCTCAAATCTCGGCACAGACATAATCAAAAAGTAGACGGCACCACGTATTGGCAAGCAATGGCAAACCTACAAGAGTAGAAGCTGCCTATGACAGTCACTACGCCATTTGGAATCGGCATAAAACTGTAGGTTCCTTCCATTCATGCACAAAATAAGTGGATGCGAAAAGCTCGACCTAGGTCCTCCATGGGTTTTTGTACCATTAAAAGAAGAAAAAGAAGAAGAAAGAACTAAATAACAGTTATTTTTGTATACTTAGCTCACAAAATATTGTTATTCTAAATATCAATCTGAACTTTAGTCTGACGTTTAATAAAATTTGCGATCTGAATTTTGATCTGATTTTTTTAAATTTGGTTTGAGTTTTGATCTGATTTTAAAATTTGGTCTGAGTGCTATAAATTATTATCAAATTTATTTGTCGGATTTTAGTCTATTATTATTATGGTCTGGGTTTTATTTGCTTTTCACTCTGGTTTTGTCTGGACTTTATTTCAGTTGTTGGTTTTTGTCTGATTCATAATCTAGGCTCTGTTCCTTATTTCAATATTTTCGTAAGTAAGTATTTATGGACTCTTTGTACTAGCTATTATACCTAGTGATGGTATTATACCTAGTATCGAGTTCTTTGAGAATCGAGTACTTCGGTATCGATTCTTATAAGAATTTATACTCTATTTTAGAGAGTCGAGCAAAATTTTTTCACTGAAAACAAATCCTACACACAAATTATGGTCACATTTGGAGGCGTGGACTTTTATGTTTTGACATTTTATAGTTTCACTGATTTGAATTCAATGTATGGTATTTACTTTACTTTAAGTTAAAATAAATTGTCTTAGTGACTAAACTGACTCTTAATAGCTTGAATACAACTTAATAAAAGTATTTATTCAGTTTGGAGTGCTGAGTACAAGTAAGGATTCCATACTAAATACTGAGTAATTTTGAATCGATACTTTCTAGAATCAAGTTCAACCGAGCTAATATGTTTACGCACAACAGAACATGGCGACAAATTACCTTAAGTGGGTCTTTTCACAAAAAAAAAATAACGGTAATGATTTACATATTTTTACTGTCTTCAGGAAAGTTGTAGCTGATATCTTTATGTTGTATCTTTACGCGCAAATCACGTGATCTTCTATACTTGGTATAACTTATTTTCCACAATCCACTATCATTAATTTGAATTGCGACATTACAATATCATCTTATTTAAGGTGGCAATTTTGGCCAAGAATCACTAACAAAAAACGGTATCGAGATAAGTTATCCCATATATATCTAACAATATAGGCGAAGGAAAGGCGTAACACAAACAAACCAGCTTTCAATTTACTCTACCCAGCTGCAGAATATTTATGAAAATTTCTAGGTAAAATCAAGAAATTTATTGAAACCCACCGCTTTCATAAGTTCACACGTGTAAATGAAATACCTATGAGTATTAAAAAAATTCCATATCCATATCCATATCCTACAGCACAAATCTTTAACTCTCAGTTAACAATTCTTCGCTTCACAAATTCAATCTAGAAAATACATAACATGAAATTTTACGGGAAAAGTGAAATTATCTTTCCTATATCCTTCTTTTTTTTTTGCATTAGAAAATCCTTTTGCTTTCTATGCGGAAATCGTGGCTATTGTTATTTGATTTCTTTTACTCTATCTCTAAACTATTTCAAACAAAAGGATTATGAGCACTTAAAGATTATTATTATCCCTACTGTCCAACAGATTTTATTGTTTCATATTTTAGTTCTTTTATTTTTACTCTTGTGATACAATTGCAAGAAATTGAAATACAAAAAAAAAAACCCGAATCAAATTTTCGAATGGTCAAAAAGATAAAACGGTATGCGAATCTGAATCCTTAGAATTTCATTCAAGCAGCAACAGCACAAGGAATTTACTACTTTTGTCATTGTGATTAAAGGATTTGAAATGCATGATTGAAAACAGTAGCAGCAAAAAACGCAAAAAAAACGCAAAACACAACAACAAAAATTGGTATAAAATTTGCAATAGAAAGAAAATTCATGTGAAAAGATTGTGATTGTCATTTAAATGCATTCGTTAAATGAAAAATAACTTCTGTTCATTTTCTCTTGCTGGAAAATGAAGCAACATGATGCTCGGTGCAAAATCAGCTTATTCTACTTACTTGACAAAAAATGTTAAAATGTACAGAATGCAGTTATTTTCTTCAACAGAATTGATTCAGTAGTCAGGCTTAAAACATTTTTTTTTAGATTGGATTGTCCACTATTCATGTGAGTATTCGCCCGAAGAGCTGGAAAGACATGAGTTTTCTTTTTGACGACTGAAATGTTAATATTTTATGAAACTTTGGATCGTTGTTTTGGAAGCATACCCCTTTCGGGCACTCGCCTACTTATCTTAAACGAGTATAACACAATAGAGTACTAAGAGTACTACCGACTATATCACTCCTCATGTGGCAATAGAAAAAAGTTTTCATCTATCATATTAGGAATAAATAGCAGACAGCAATAAATAGCGACGATCTTTAATTCTACCTTGACGGGTCTACAACGGATGAGGCCACTGGATCTGGGATCCTCTGCTTCATGAAGTGATTACTGCAGTGTTTTTCAAGCAGTGATCCTAGCTATTGGTAAAGCTATGCAAGGTATTATCACAAGCCAACTAGACCCCTTACGGGTTACTGTCGTTGCGGACACCAACAATACGATTATAAGATCCAAAACAGTATAAAACTATTTCAATGCGCTTCAGAAAATAAGCAATATTCATAAAGTACATCTTGGGTTCCCGCACATATTAAAGGAAACGACAAAGCTAATGAATTAGCTGGAATGGGAAAAGCCACAGGTCCTATAAATGAACCGCTATCGTTATTGCACTACCTAACTACTGTAGAAGCTGCGGAAATGAAGAAGGGACTGAGATCATCCACCAACTCCTCTGTGATTGCCCTAATCTTTGTCCACCCCGTTATGTGGGACTGTAGAACCTGGCGGAGATTCATCAGGAGTGGTTTCATAACTGTTTTGTGGATGTATGGGGAATTCATAATGGACCAATCTTTGGCCTCAGCGGATACGCAGTTTGTAGCCGCGGCGTAGATGGTAGTGCGCTGGCCTGCTATGCAGAGTGTCCGTGGTTCAGATCACGGGACAGGCAAAATCGAAAAGTAGTAAAAACAATTTTTCTATATAGCACAACCTCTTGGCAGGCAATGGCAAACCGACAAGACTAAAAACTGTCTATGAAAAGCTGTTCACTTCGCCGTTTGAATTCGGCATAAACTGTAGGCTCCTGTACAAATATAACACGCAGAACATGAGTGGATGAGAAAATGTCGGTCTAATCCCTCCATGGGCTGTTAGGCTATTAAAAGAAAAGAAGACGACGAAGGTGGGGCTAGCTGTTATTGCATGTATTCACCATTATGGATGTCGTTACTGTTTTTGTATTCTTTAGTAAGTCAACTGGCTATACGAAAAAGGGATTATTAGAAGATATTAAGGGACTATATTTCGGATATTTTGCAATACTCATCGATTATTTTGCGAAGACATGATCAGTGAAAAAGAAGTGCGTCAACCAATTATAAGAATGTTTTTAATTTTAAAAGGGCTGTAAGGGATGGAAAAGTTAGCAGAGATACTGGGATCCCTAAATACGATGCTGGTAACCGTATTAACGTGGTGACCATGCTGAAAAGAATACCAACCTCTCAAGTTGTTATTTGTGCGATGAGTGAAACGAGAAACCACAAAAGTTAGAAAGTGCCGGATCGGAATGCTAAAAATAAAATTTGAAGCAAAAATACTCATTCAAAAACTGAGTAAATATTTTATGAGCAAATTTGGATGTTGCGTAAAGGAAACTTACGTTCTGTTCGACTATTCCAAGAATTGTATTTTGCCAGCGTATGTCTCGGAAAAATTTTGAAAACAACGAACAAAGTTTCCCACAAAATCTCTTGGTTGGCAGACAATTTGCAGTTGTGGTAAAATAAGCCAAAATTTTGTGACCACAATTAACAACGAAACCTCCATCAAAGAATGCTGGCAAAAGAAACTTCGAAATCATTAGGTATCTTTCTTCTTTTAGCCAGATATTTCTTCGTGCCACTACAGTAAAGCGGCTCTTGAGTGGTATCAGCTAAATAACATAATTTTCGTCCCTGTAGAAGCGAACCCACCTAATTGCGTTGAACCCCGCCTAATCGAAAGATATTGGGCTCTGGTGAAAAGGAAATTTAAGGTAGTGAACGGGAGATGCAAGGATATGACAGACTTTGGACGCAAGTGGTGTGCAGTAAGCCAAAGAAAAAGATCCATGAAGAATACCATCAAAGCATTAATGAGAGGTATTCCAGAAGAAGTTAAACAAAATTTACGCTTTAAAATTAATAATTTTATTTACTATTATTTTCTTAATTTGGATTAAATTTGCGTCAGTGGTTACTGATGCATTAATTTTAGGTATATTAAGTACATTTGGCACATTTCAGGTACAAGTTATAAATAATAGAATATTAATAAATTTTTAATTTTTATAAAATCTAAAGAATATATCGATATTAGTGAGAAGAATGTATTACCTTAAAAGTTAAGTGTATAACGCGTAGCAGTGTTGCCAGATGAAGTTAGTCGAATTACCCTGATCAGATCTTAAATTCCTCAATTTCGTAAAAAATTCAACAAAAATTTAAATTAAAAAAAATTTTGCATACTCTCAATAGATAAGTAATATTAATTTTTTTATATAGCAAATAAACCAACAGAAGGAGAACTTAAATAGAAAAAAGCTTTTTTCCCCCCCGCCTTTTGAAATTAACTACGTAGAGTTTAAAATTTAAGTAGCAAAGTTGAAGTAGAAATTCTATGACACACGAGTTTTTATCAACGAACAGATTTGATTTCTAAGCGAAGCAGTCTTTTTTAGACGACATTTTAGTGTACAAACTTAAAATTTTCGCCAATAATAAATATGAAGCGTAGCGAATTCCCCACAAATATGAGAAATTTCACATCCTTCACACGAGCGAGTATTCCCTGCAATTTGAGGGATTCCCCACAATCTGGCATCCCCGACGCGTATTGATTTTTTGATATTTCCTTTTTCGTCACAAAATTAGATTCGACTTTTTGGGTATATCACGTACAATTGCTTATTGTGAAATACCCAAATACCATCCCTGGAGTACGCATTTTTAAGCTTAATAATTCTTGTAGCACTGAGTGATTCGATGCAGCAACTACAAAACCAATAAAACCCCACCACATTTTACTCGCCACCTTACACACTGTCTTATGGTATCCAATGTGTGTTCTTCCTGTGTATACTTGAATTTCAATATTCGAAATGGTAATTACTTGACAACAACAAAAAATCGAAAGAAGTTTCACATCAGTCCGGAGACAACAGATTTGATGCAATGCTCCTGAAGCAATTTTATGTATCTACAATATGTGGTTTCATTCATTGTCGACATTGAATCAATCAATCAATCAATTTGCTGCTACATCAATTCCGAAAATTTAGAAACCATTAATCGCGTGAGTTTCACACTTTTAAGAGAAATTGCAGAGGACACAAATTTTGCGGTTTTTTCGTTCAGCTTTCGGTGAGTTTAGGAATTGCAGCTGTTACGTTTCGATTTCGATTTCGCTTTTGCATGAACAAATTTAACGCTTGAGAAAAGTCAAAATCAAGTATGGTTATTACTATACAAAATTTACGATGCAGTTTATTTATGTAAATTGTCTTATATAACGACACAAACGAACAAACAAAAAAATCAACAACAATTTCAATTGTACAAATCCAATAAGAAACAAAAAATACTCGTACTAAAAATACTTTTGGTATTTTGAAATTTTCTCACCACATAAATTCAACTGAAAAAAAAAGAAAAACGCTCCAAGAGAAAAATTAAACAAACGATGAAAAATAAAAATCTAATATCAAAAATCATTATAAAGATTATGACAGTTTTCCCACGTTTACTGCTCGGTTTTTGTTGTTGTTGATGCAGCAGCACTTGTCGTTGCTACTAATCCATTGCATACATTTCACAGCACATAGCACACATACTGCTACACACATATTACTACACACATACTACTACACACATTCATTTAAAATCCACCTACCGCGATTACTGGTTGCACTCAGTCAGTCAGTCAGTCAGCCAGTCAGTCACTCTCACATAAATTTCTTTTTTCCTATTTTTGGAGCTGGACTGACTGTTCGACTTCTTCTTATGTTTCCACTAATGCTTCTTCTTGATATACATACTATTTAATATTTACACAACACTTAAAATATCGCAGTAGACAAAATACAACAAGGCATCTAAAAAAAAAAAGAATGTATATATTTGTTGATATTTTTTTAGTTTGGTTTACTGAATTTGATGCATACTCGTAGTTTAAGCCATTCGGGCCAATGTGGCAATGTGCAACTCAGCGGTAGCGCAACACAGCCTGCAGCAGTAGCAGCAACGTCACCAGCAGTTGAGCCATGGGAACTACTACTGTACTTTTGATGACTACTATTTTTTTTGGGTAACATTGACTGATTTTCTTCAAATTTTTTGATCTGATTTTTATGCATTTCGTTTCTTTATTTAGTTAGAATCATCAGCTATAGCACCGGCTATAGCAACAATACCAACGGCAATAGCAACAACGGCTGCAACTGATGCATTCATTGTTGCATCAGTTGCGTGTGAATAACTCAATTTCGTGTGGGCGCAACTGATGACTGAGTGCCAGACTGCTTAGTGGTAGTGTTGCCGCTATCGCTGCTTTTAAAGATTTCTAAGCCCATTCTTTGGTTGTCATTTTATTGTACATAAATAAGTATGTACATTTCTGATTTGTTGTTGTAAGTAATATTGAGAAATCAAATCAAAAGCGTTTGTTTGGGAAATGTCTTGCATTCCACTTGAATCAAAGACGCATGCGCAAAGCTCTGTGGGAATGCACTTTGTATGAAGCTCTACGATTGTCTGTTTTTACTTTAAGTATATAAATATTTTGATAGTTTTGTATAGATATTTGAGAAAATATTATTCAAAACATTTTAACAAAAAATTCAATAATTGGGAATACTTAATTAGGCATACTTAAGAAATAACGGGTGTTTTTTTTTAGAAGTGTGGGTTTCAAGAAGAAATAAAACGCATATAATTTAATGTTATGGCCAAGAATTTAGCTAAGGATTTGCCATTATATTTTAAAAACGATTTCGGGCAAGTGGCCGCCGCGGCTGGTTTGAATAAATTCCAGCCGAGCAGCCCAATTTTCGACCACTTTTTGCAGCAATTGGGTCCATATGCCAGTAATAACGCGCCGAATATTCTCTTCCAAGGCGTCAATCGTCTCTGGTTTATCTGCGTAGACAAGCGACTTCACATAACCCCACCAAAAATAGTCCAGCGGTGTTAAATCGCACGATCTTGGAGGCCATGCCACACGCCCACGACGCGAGATAATGCGCTCAACAAAACTTTCCTTCAATAAATTGATTGAGCGCCGTCTTGTTGGAACCAAAGGTCGTCCACATCAACATCCTCCAATTCAGGCACGAAAAAGTCATTAATCATGGCTCTATAGCGTTCCCCATTGACTGTAACATTATGACCGGCTTCATCTTTGAAGAAATATGGACCAATGATTCCCTCTGCCTATAGAGCACACCAAACTTTGACTTTTTGTAGATGTAACGGCGTCTCAATAATGGCTTGTGGATTATGATCACTCCAAATGTGACAATTTTGCTTATTAACGTACCCATTCAACCAAAAGTGAGCTTCATCGCTGAACAAAATTTTCTTGTGAAAATCGGGATCGGTGTCCATCTCATTTTGGGCCCATTCACCGAACGTGTGACGCGCTTGATGGTCGTTCGGCTTCAATTCTTGCACGAGTTGGATTTTGTAAGATCGCAAACCAAGATCCTTCCGCAAAATCTTCCATAAAGTGGATGGGCACAGCTCCAATTGTTGCGCGCGATGGCGGATGGACTCATTTGGGTCTTCTTTGATACTCTGCTCCACAGCAGCAATAGCGTCTTCAGTGCGCACTGTATGGCGTCTCTGAGGATGCGCATTACCCACTAGAGTAAACGTGGTGCGAAACCGATCCATGGTTGCTCGAATTACCAACTCTGCTGGTAATATTGATGCGTCGCGCGAACCGAAACATTATTTTGGTAATAAATTTTAACGATTTGTAAACGTTGTTCAGCAGTAAGTCTATTCATTATAAAATGGCAAAGCAAACTGGTTATAAATCAAGTGACAGCTGTCAAAAAGACCAACTCCGAAAAAAACTATTGCCAGATTGATAACCACACTTCTAAAAATAAACACCCTTTAAATTGAAAATCTTAACCAAAAACGAAGTTAATATTGTGAATATTTGTAAAGGAGAAAAACCTCCATAGTAGACTTTTTTGAAATATCTGTGGAATTCCCAGGAAAAACAAGAATAGTAATTATTATTATATACTCTCTATTGCAGCTCAATAAAATTCACCCAGACCCAGCCAAGTCATTGCCAAACAAGTCGATGAACTGGGTTCTTAATTGCATATAATGCAAATCTTCTTCAGCACTTGCAGAACTGGATCCACCCAGACGTTGGCATCATAAATCTGTTTACTTATGGGAACACAAAGTTTTTGAGTTTAAAGCGGTTGGTTGGTCTTGTAAAAATCTTTGATCTAACTTGAATTTACGAATAACTTCCAAATACACTGTTTGAAGCAGGTCCAAAGCTAGCGAGAAGGGGTTTTGTATTAACCACCTTTCCTCCTCTTCCGATAACGATGATGAATATAAAATAAAATAATTTATAGGTCTAGTCGCATGAACAACGATTGTGTCAAACATTTCTAAAAAAAAAATCCAAGGCGACTTGATGACAAAGATAACTTCGACAATTTTGCATATTTTATTTGATACAATTACTTTTAAAATTCGGCACACATCACAAAAGGAAGTACAAGACTTAAATACAAATTAAAGATATTAAAAATAAGAAAATACAAAAGCAAGAAAGAGAAAAGCCCAAGATCAAAGAGACAATTTTGTGGTTAAAGCGGATCAAAATAATTGCCATGAAATTATTTTTTTGTAGTATATCGGAATTATACAAAAGAATATACATATGTACATATGTATGTATGTATGTATGTATGTATGTATGTGCCTCTGAACAGGCACAACATCCAAATGAAATTCGACAAATCAAATAGGTAGCCCTAAAAACTGAAAACAAATTAGAGCACGGATCGGTTAATTGTCCTTTGTGAAGTTGCGTGCGTAACTGAACAGATTCTCGCACACACACACTCACACACGCACACATAAACTCGATCACGCACGATCACACACTTACAAGATTATCCTGTTTTAGGCTAAAGGTTCCAGGCGCATACTCACAATATGAAAAATCTTAAAGGAATTACACACTCACTCACTCCCTTTGACTGAACCCATTTCACTCACAACTGCTGATCGAATTATATTCAAAAAAAAAAAAGATAGGAAAAATTCTAAAACTCATTCTCTCTTTGTATTTTCCCATGTAACTTAAATGGCAACGCTTATACTCGTACAATAGATTGCTCTAAATTATCAACGTTTACAATATCTACAATCAAATGTCACAATTGTACAATGCAAATACAAAAGCCTAAAATCACATCTGCATATTATCTATGGTACATATTTTTCTATTATTAGTTTTTACATGTAACTACTTACAGGATTTCAGCATAAGCAGCTCAGCTGAGGAAGCTCAAAAGATATTTACATATCATTATCGTAATTGTTTTGCAATAAGATAATCCCAGTCAATGGTCAGTTCGTGATTGTTTTACGATTGTACATAAACTAATTTACTTAATTATTGCGATTACTTAAGATTATCGAACAAAAGAAATATTTATGTACCGGCATTTGAGTGACGCGGCTATCACTTTGAAGTATTGAACACATCGCATAATTTGATATGATAGATACAATGATAGATAATACGATTTAAATACCATACTTATGTGAGTAGTGTGTCTGTGGAGTGGAAGTGAAGTGAGGAAGAGACTGCTAACAGCAGGTAGGGGCAATTTGCAAATGATTATGTTAAAATACTTATGTACATATGTAGATATGAGAAAAACGATTTTCAAAGATAAATTGAAGACTATTATTTAGTAATTTAAAAATGGTCACAGTTAATCTGGCTGGAACTTACACATATGCTTCTAAAAATATACTAGAAGCCAAATGTCTTCAAACGAAGGACTTAAAAACAATTTTACAATATAAGTATATAGTAAAGAGTTCATAAATACATAAATGTTAATATTTTTTTTTGGTTCTTTTATCAACAAATAGATATTCGTCAGAACTTGAGAAAAAAATGTCATAAAAACTTTCTTTTTTTTTATGGTGATGAATTCACTCCTAGGGGGAAAAAATATAAAATGAATAACAAAAAAAAACTTTGCATACTACAATGGTTAACTGCAATTACATCGATTCCAATGAAAAACTATGATAAAATCAATTCATTTAATTTAGCCAACGAGCGTATTGAATGGGGTAGTGATTGATGGACTGGTTTTCACCTAGGGTGGAATGTCTTCTACACTCACTGATGGACCCTTAATAGACAACCAAGCTGACGCTGGTATATATTGTGGAATCAATTGGGCAGAAGAATCAGTTGCATTAGGTGGCTACACCTCAGTGTTTCAAGCGATTACGAGATGTATGCGATTACGATCATCGCACAGCAGTTGCTGAATAGGAAATGGAATGGGAGCTCCATAATTTCATCTGTTCGGATAGTCAGACGGCTCGAAAATTGTTTGCGAAGCGATTGTCAAGCTGAACAGACTTGCGACTAGTGATTCAGTAACTTTGGTATGGATAAATGGTCCCGAAAGTATCCCAGGTAACGGGATGGCGGACCTGCTGGCTAGGATCAGCAATGATTTTTACTAGCACACAGCTCGTCATTAGTTACAGACCCTCTTTCGTTAAATAAGTAATAGAGCTGAGGCTCAATCGCACTGCTACCATTGGAGTGGACCGTATTCCTGCCGACAGTCGAAGTTGTTTATTAACTCTCCTAGTCATGACAGTTCTAAGTATTTCTTAAGCCTGCAAAGGTTTGAGATCCATTGTAGGGCACGCCGCAGGCTTTATTACTGTCAACGATAATCTCAGGAAAATCGGCATCGAGGAGTCGAGCCTAAGTGATGCTTGCCTAGGAGATAATGAAATTGCAGGACATATCATCTGCGAATAACCTGCCTTCGTTCGGACGAGATAAGCTATCTCAGGCGAACTATTCTTGAACACGGAAGAACTTACTCAACCTTAATCTAAGTTATGCAGATTCGCAAAGACTTCTGTCAGATCTAGGGATGTTAACGAAGTTGTAGACTAACTAGGAGAGTGGAGAGTGTCCCTTTCGGGGCGGAATACAATAGACTTTCTAGTCTACGTGCTCCTCACTCCTCGGCGATATTACGATACAATACAATGGATTAACAATTATCCATTGCCCACCTGTTTATATAAAGGGTGCCCAAACAGAGTGCCCGATTTTAATTTAAAAATAAAACGCATATTTCTTGAGCGAGTGTACAGTAGACATGTTAAGATTAGGTATGAAATAAACAATCCGGCAAATGGCTCCCACGTTTCTGATCACAGACCCTTGCTCTTTGAATATAATTTTCGATGACATTTTGAGAAAGATGTGGTTCTATCTTACCGATGACGCGTTACATCTTAACTTTGACATCGAAATTCCGGGTGACGATTCGGTCTGGAAATCGTTGCTCCAATAAATCGATTGTTTGATGTGCGGTGCGGCAGGTGACTCCGTCCTGCTGAAAGCACATGTCGTTCAGATATATACCGTCAAGTTGAGGCGATAAGAACTCCGTTATCATTTTCCTGTAACAAGTGCAATTCACAGTCACTGCATTTACGACGTCATTTTCATAATGAAACGCCTTGTTCCTTAGTGTAGCGCTCAATTTTTAATAATCGGAACTATCGTAGACGACAGTTGTTCAATTTCAGAGCTGCCACTTGCACAGCAAAAAAAATGCCACAAAATTTAAATCCTGCAATCTTATTGGTACACCCTATACTATGTTGATGAGAAAATGTTTCATATTTTTGATGATACATCAACTCAATGTATGACAACATATTAAATAGTATGTATACTACCAAGTAGATTGTCGTTTAACTAAAAAAAAATATAACTTATACGTTCATTGCTCTGGCGTTCTTGACGATTTTCCGATACCTACTTTATCGGCACTTACCATGTTGATATTTCTTATCAACAGCTTTCTTTGTTTTCTTTTTTTGATACTCTTCTTAGCTACTAGTATTTTGAATGATATATTACGATGTGTGTAATTCATCAAAATCTTTACAGGCCTTTGAAGTATTCCTGCGTGTCCTTTAAGTGTAACGAACTCTCCATGCGCTCTCTGCGCTACTCCGCTAGGCCATTTTCTAAATACACTGACCGATTTTTGTGTTTCTTTACATGTTTTGTTGACGCATTCGTTTGTGTGTGTCTCGGTTGCTTTTATTACCAATATCAATTTGTGGCACATTAACTGAATTGATTTCTGTTAATTTTCGGGGTGCTTAACTTCGATGGAGTGTGCGCTTCTCACGGTTTCAGATTTCGTTGAGTTTATTCGTTGTTTTGCTGTCATGTCATTTGTGATATGTTCACACTCATTCAGATTGTGACACAAGCTCTTGAATGCGGAGTGTGTGAAGAATCCATCTATCATTGAAATTTTATCATTGATTAATTTCTTCTATTTATGTTATTCACTTACATGTCTGCCGAACGCGAATTACAGAGAAATATCGAGCTGGTAACTGGAAATATGTGTGAACTTCAAAGAAATGTAGGTAAATAATTATGTAAAATGAACTTGCGATAATTTTTAATGATAAAACTCAATTTGGAGGTATTTAATTAATACATACTTACTTCGTTCTTGCTGTCTTAATAATCACAAAGATTTTTCATTAGGGCACCACACCTCGTTCTTGTGTATTTTTATTTTTCAACCTACCACAGTCAATGTTTTCTCTTAACCACATGCAACTTATGTACAACTTAATATGCCGAAAAAGTAACTGGCCTAAAAGGAGCATACATCATACAACATACAAAAACAACAACAACAGTAACAATATACTAAATTAAACAATTAACATATAATTATCACAGTTTGCAACACAATCACGTAAACGTGATTCAGATACAGAGCAAGAGAGAGAGAGAGAGCGAGGGAGAGAGAGAGAGAGAGAGAGAGAGAGAGAGAGACTCGGAAAAAGACAAAAATCCAATGCAGACAGATGCTGAACACAAAACCAAATGTACAGACAGACCGGCAGACAGACAGACCGACAGACAGAACTAAATAACAGACCGACAGACAGACAGACCGACCGACAGATCGCTGCATAAATATTGCCGAAAGGCATTAAATCATAATATGAGCTGCTAAAAATCAACAACAACAACAAAAAATCCCACATCCAAAATCAAAACTTGTCAAAAACGCCTCCTTTCTTCCTTTCCCCCTTTCTTCCTTCGTTCGCAGTTGGCAAAAGAAGCGCGGGCGTATTTTATTATTATTATTTTTTTTGTTTGCTTCTCGTTCAGATATGTTGCAATGAATGGAGCTGAAGGCGATTCTGCAGGCGTGTCATTAATGATTTTTCTTCCCTATAGAAAAGCAAAAACAGTGAAACACCGAAAAACTAAAGAAACGCACTCGTTGTTGCTTTTTTTTCATGATGTACTACCTTATAGAAACTCACGAATTTCGGCTTGCGTGTAGAATCCTTTTCCTTTATTAATAATTTCGTTAATTCCTTGCTAATGATGGATGATTCCCCTCAGCTTTTTCGTATTTTCATAGAAGTTTTACCATAGAAATTTCAATCGCTGGCCACCCGTCTCTGCTATAAAAAATCTATGTTAATCACTATGATGATTTCGAAAATGATTACTTTAAAAATAACTATTTACCAAGAAGCCCTAAATTTTTGTATGTAGCGCCACTTTAGGCGATATTTGAAAGGCGCCGCTCGATTACTCGATCACTCGCTCGCGTCGCGTACCCGCTGACGCATCAATTTCAAGGGTTTGAAGTTTTTTCTCAAGCCACATATCAAAATAGTGTTTAATAAAACTGACAGTGTATGTAATACTTAGTACATGTGAAGGAAAAGAAATCATTGTGGTTTGCATCTAATTATGTTGTTAAATGATGATTGTGTGATTGGTTGGATCAAAGAGTTCTAAACCGCCGCTTTTATGGTTTTTTAAATGATTATTTGGTTATTTTAAACAAAACCGCAATGACAGAACAATTTATTGTAATGACAAACTCAGTTTTTCAAGTCGTTAGCCTTTTTTGGTGAAAGGGCTTAGCTGTAGGTAAATCTGCCCATTACATATACCATATGTATATGCTATGTACGAAAGAAAAGCTAATGCCAATTAAATATTAATCAAGTAAAATTTTTGATAATGTAATGCATTTTGAATTATCTTTCTTTTTCCCAAATGTAGCCAACGAATTATGATCAAGAAAAAAAAACATTCTTCAGAGAATAACAAGATATTCTTGAAACATCATTTCACCAGTACTTGGGAGATAATACATACAACATAAATGTTTATCTTATCGAAATGAAGTGAATCTTAGCTCACATTCGAATTGCTCAAGGAACATAAAATTAAATTTAAAAAGTACCGTAAATGAATCATCCCAATAGTGAGAACCATAAATTACCATACATATTTGTTCACTTCTGACCAAATAGAAGCTCTGTGCACAGTTCAACCTCACACGGGGGGTTTTAAATTCAAGATACCAGTCATTTACTCATATAGTCAAGCCGCTATCAGAGCACTTAATTCCGTTGAGATATCTTCGAAATTGGTGTGGAAATGCACAGACCTCCTGAGTGCATTAGGTAAAGCAAATAATGTTACCTTATTGTGGATACCTGCGCTCTGTATACCTGTATCTATGGAAACGAATGCTTGCAATCAGAGCTTACGAAATTAACTCAAAACTAATTAAAGACTGCTTGAATCTTTTAAGCAAGGTCCCTCTTTCTTTCATGGTCATGGAATTAAAACATGAACTATTGTGTAGATAACGGATCGTCCAGTGACTTTCTTGGACCACAATTATTCTACCGCTTACCATTGAGTTTCTTTGAACTTTATCTAAAAATTGGTGGAAAAAAATGATTGCAACATTGGCAAGAACGATTGAGATTATTCATTCAAAATATATGTCAAGGTCTAAGCCTTAGTTTAAATCATTTATGTAAGTATTTATGTCTTCTTGGCATAGTAAATATCGATATATTTTAATAATTCAGTTAAAGCCTTAGCAGAGAATATCTTGTATTAGTGTGAAGGTTTTATAAGGGCTCGATTTCGCTACGTACGAAATTTTTTCCCCACAAGATCACAATATAAAGAGTAGTTTTCCTTCCTCATATAGAATGGTCTCATAGACTATACTCTTTTGATTTGGATACATCTCAATAATCACTACCTAGCTGGCCTCAGTGATCAGGAAAAATATCGCTTGTCTTTTCAAAAGAACTAATAACTTTCTTTTGTGTTGTTGCAATGCTTAAACTCTTTTATTGAGGAACACTAGTAGGTACAAAATTGGGCCCATTACGCTTGTGGAACACCAGCTTTTATATGGTAGAGGTTGGTCAATTCAGCTCCCTGTTTTACAAAGAAGTGGCGATTGTGACGAAGTGACGATTTATTAAAAATGCCTGTAATATGTAGAAAACTGATACAAATAGTACAATACCTCTTTTGCCCAAATGTTTTGTTCATTCCTTCAATCAACCGATGGACTTGCTCGATGGTTCCTTGAATTTTTCTGAAGCCATACTGATGGTCGGGGATAAGATTTTTATTTTCGACAATTGGCATGATATCGATAGTAGACTCATTGGTCGATAAGACTTTGCATCTTTGGCAGGTTTTCCAGGTTTTAAAACCATAATTGTTTTTGTCACTTACCATTGTAAGGGGCAATGTGTTGTGAGGGTTTTCGTGTATACAGAGGTAGAAGCCCAAGTCGATTTCTGGGCGCAGATGGTGAAGTGTTCAATTGCTTCTTCCTTTAAAGTACTTTTTTACAGTTTTTTCCCCTATACCTCTAATGGGTTCTGGGTCAATATAAGTCTTGGCCCCTGTGCGTTCCTTGCTGAGTGGTCGGCTACCTCGTTTCCATAGATACCTGTGTGCCCAGGTATCCAGAATAGGGTAACCTTATTTATCTTACTTACTGCATTCAGGAAGTCTATGCATTCCCACATCAATTTTGAGGACATCTCTTTACTTTACTTTTAATGACACAATAGCCCATGGAGGGCCTAGGCCGAGCTTTTCGCATGCACTCATGTTGTGCGTGTTATATTTGTACATGAATGGAAGGGACCTACAGTTTAATGCCGAATCCGAACGGCGAAGTGAAAACCTTTTCATAGCAATTTTTACTCTTGTAGGTTTGCCATTGCCTGCCAAAAGGTGGTGCCGTGTAGAAAAATTATTTTTTCTACTTTTTTTTTGATTTTGCCTGTGCCGAGATTCCAACGCACTACCACTACGCCACAGGACATCTCAACGGAATTAATTGCCCTGATAGCGTCTTAACTATCTGAGTAAATGACTATATATTTTACACCCCTGTTCGAGGTTGATATGTGCACAGAGGCGTATGGCAAGAATCACGCTTAGTAAATGCTTGGAGTTATTTCCATAGTCTCAGAGTGTCTGATTTTTAGACCATACACCCCGGCACCCGCTCTTTTATTTGTTCTTGAGCCGGCGGTGTACCACTGTAATGTGTAACTCCTTAGGAGAAGTGTTGAAAATTTTGATGTTCCATTTCCTCTTATTACTACTAAGTATATCTTTGAAAGATTTCTCGAAGTTATATTTCTTGTTCATATCTTCTCTGGGAAGGATGGCTAGGGGTAGGTCTTACTTAGCTAGGACTACAACCGATGATCGGTCTTGTCGGTCAGTAGAGCTATTTTCCAGATCTCTACTGCTAATGGATTTTCCCCAGCCAGCTCTTTTCCGTGCTATATTCATGAGTGTCCTTTTCTATTACTAGATGTAGAGGCGTAAGGTCTATTAGTACCTCCATGACTGCCGGAGGACAAGTTCTCATAGCTCCTGTGTTACAAGCACAGGCAAGTCGTTGGACATTTTTGAGGGTATTCCTCACTGTGACTAATTTTACTATTCTCGACCAGCCAGCTGACCCATATTTGATAAATATTTGATAAAGGATTTACTTACTAATCAATTGGAACAACAAAAAATTTTCGATCACTCTGTTGCACCCTGTATATAAGTCGTAAAGTTTTTTACCCCGCCCACCCCCCTCACCCCTTTTCACCTAGTAATTTTGCCTTTTTTTTAAATACTTTCTTTTTCAACGATCATATTTTTTGTGACATGCAAATGCAAATTGAGATGCAATCCTAATGTTTTACCTTTTAACACCAAACCAAAAAATAAAACCGACAACCACAATAAAAGACAAATATCTATAAAATGAAAAACCGTAAGAACATTTACAATAAAGAAATAAAAATAAATTTCTACCCTGAGGATAGCACATGAGAAATCACACTTATAATACTTACATATCGTACATACTTAAGTATTATGTATATTGTTGATCATATTGAAAAGAACATGCATACCTCGCAAGATACATTTTGATCATATTTCACAGTTGAATGGAAAAGTTAATACCAAACACTACCAACAACAACAACAACAACAACAACACACACAATGAAAACAGACACTGCCCAAAATATTAGTGATAATGATCTTGTCATTTTATGCTATTATGCTTGTTGCTTACCATGTATGTTTGTAAGTATATATGTATGTATGTATGTATTTCTGTTTGTAACTTTATAATACTGAAAGATATCGATGAGATAATATAATAATAAGAAATAGACTCTTAACTGTTATTCTTCTCGGTTGTTAGCTCAAATTCTCACACTTTTTTCTTTGGTTTTTTGTGATTTCCACTTTCACTACTACATAGTAAATTTATTTCTTTATTTACTTTAAATGGAAAATTACTATTACGGTGTTGGCAATATTAATTTCACGTATTTTTCTGGGAGCTTATCTTGATATCTACTTACATTCGAGAGTTGGTATCTACTTACTTTGTATTGGTCGCATTAACTACCATGATGATGATATCATTGTTGTTGATCTGTTGTTGGGATTTTTGGTTAACAACATAACTCTGACATTTACGATGATGTCTCAATTTACAAGAAATCTTCTTCGAAAGATACAAACAAGCACAAACACATTATTCCTTTTGGGGTTGGTCAGAGCTCGCTTAATTATTTATTACAGTAGCGTTTTGTTTCGCTGAAGGAAGTGAACAGTTATTTCGGGGATAAGATTACCAGGAAGAAAGGATTTAATGTAAACTTTTGTTTGGTTTTACACTTTTAAAATTACATTTCCGTATTTAGTTTATGTAAACATCTTGAGTGTAGATGATAATGGTGTGTGAGATTATATTCTCACAAGTGATTTAATAATCTGTTTAGACAAACGCTTCTGTCTTATCTTTACCTTATGAAAATTAAACGGATTCTCTACCAAAAAACTAATATGATATTTGTTGAGATTTGTTCTCTCAGTCAATCAGTAACACTTACTTACTTACTTAGCTGGCGCTACAACCGATGATCGGTCTTGGCCGCCTCCACAAAGCTCCGCCATTCACTTCTGCTATGCGCGCGCTGGCGCCAGTTGATAAGGCCAAGTGCAGTCAGGTTGCCCTGCACCTGGTCTTTCCAACGGAGATTAGGACGTCCCCTTCTGCGTGTTCCTCCACCGTGGTTCGAATAAAACACCCTTCTAGCCGGAGCGCTTTCTTCCATTCGCTCAACATGACCCAGCCAGCGTAGCCGCTGGAGTTTTATACGCTTGACTATGTCAGTGTCGGCGTACAGCTCATACAGCTCATCGTTCCATCTTATTCGATACACGTCGTCCACTCATACTGGACCGTAGATCTTACGGAGTATCTTCCTCTCGAACGCTCCTAACAGCCTCTCATCATTGATGGTCAATGTCCACGTCTCTGCGCCATACATTAGGACGGGAAGGATGAGGGACTTATAGAGCGTTATTTTCGTCGGTCGAGAGAGGGCTCTACTTCTCAATTGCCTACTGAGCCCGTAGTAACACCTGTTGGCAAGAGTTAGTCTCCGCTTGATCTCAAGGCTGACATTATTGTTGGTGTTTATGCTGGATCCTAGATAAACGAAATCCTTGACGACTTCAAAAGTGTAGTTGTCAACAGTGACATTTTGTCCAAGACGCCGTGACTCTTTGTTTGTTGACACAAGGTATTTCGTTTTGTCCTCGTTCACCACTAGACCCACACGACGAGACTCCCTTTCCAGGTTGGAATGCTGCACTGACTGCTCGAGCGTTTTTGCCAATGATGTCAATATCATCAGCGTATGCTAGCAGCATGACACTCTTGTAGAAGATAGTGCCAGAGATGTCGATGTTCGCAGCTAGAATTATTTTCTCCAGCATAAGGTTAAAGAAGTCGCACGATAGGGAGTCACCTTGTCTGAAACCTCTTTTGGTATCAAATGGTGCGGAGAGGTCTGTCCCAATTTTCACTGCGCTGGTGGTGTTGGTCAGTGTCATTTTGCAAAGACGAATGAGCTTTGCAGGGATACCAAAATCAGACATTGCGGCGTACAAGTGATCCCTAATCGTGCTGTCGAAGGCGGCTTTATAATCAACAAATAGATGATGGGTGTCGATCTGTTTTTCTCGGGTCTTTTCCAGGATTTGGCGTAGTGTGAATATCTGGTCGATGGTGGATTTACCAGGCCAATCAGTAACAATGTGTCATTAAACATCTACTCGCATACGCGAGTAGACTTGAAAATCAGAAGGTTTGAGGTAATATTCGGAAATTTAAGATGAGACGTCAGCGGCTTTGTACATGAACAGAAATTTTCTTCTTTTTTCTCTGCCATTTACACTATGTTCGCATCGCAAATGATTAAACTTGAGATATTCGAGAAAATGTGAAGAAAATTTTGGGTGGAAAAAGTCAATCAACTCTACGTAAATTAATTTTGGCTAACATTGGTCGATCAAACATTCGTGACGAAATCATCGCTATACCGCCCGAGATACTCGAAAAAGTGATGGAACGCGGCAAAAAGGGAACATTTTGCCATGGTCAACAAGGCCGGCCACTTGATTGATGTTCTATTCAAAATCTAGTCGAAATAAATTGTAAAGGATCAAATCCCTAAAGGATATAAATCCGTCGTATATGAAAATCGGTTTTTTTCTTAAAGTAAATCAATATTCACATACCGACATAAAAGATGGCGCAACCTGCAGAATAATCTGTCCAAATTTCATATGATTCTCTGGTCTCTGGAATTGCCAACAACAACACAGATAATGATATATAAATGGAATAGTATGCAATGGGTATGAGATCGAAAAGAAAGATAGTCAAAAGAATCGGGTGAACAAAGTATATTTAAAATCCACATGAAAGATGCGAACGTGGGTGGCCAAAGAACTTGAAGTTCTATACTTGAAGAAATATTGTATTTGCATAACTACAAACTAGGAAACAAACAACTTGAAACCAAATTTTGCTAAGATCGGAAAAACTACAATGACTTGGGTGAAAGTAATTTAAAAACAATATTTCATATATCCTCACCTTTCTCAAAAAATAGTTGCAGAAAAGAATATGTAGTTTCATTTCCTCTGTATTTTCATAACTCGTATAGAGGAGCAAAAATGATTACATAATATGTTCATCATCACTTTTAAAGTCCTGAAATTTCTTTACGCATTTCCATTTACAGATTGGAAGACATATGTTTCTTGTACATATGTACATAACTCACTAGTTAAAGAAGTCTAAATACTACATACATACATACATAGGTATGTATATGAGTATATTATTGTATTTGAAATCAATTTAATTGGATACGCCCCACAATTCAAAACTAAATAGAAACCATTTAATACTAATACCAATTTATAATAATGAGATTCTGCAATGAAATGAAAGTGTGTCGAACACGTGCCCCCCCAAACAACATATGGATTTCAATAATGCTATTGAAAAATGGATCGCAACATAATCTTCATCATCTTCAAACATGCATCATCATTAGTAAAAGAACAGCAGCAAAATATCAGAATTTCATTTTAATTTTAATAAATTGCCAAAACATACTGCGTCTCTGCACCTCTAATATGTATGCTATCAAAATATTGAAATATTGAAGTCCTTTTGTTTACGCACATGTTCAGCAATTGACCCTTGAGCTCATCGTGCGCGCATGCGCCAAGTGTTCAATTTCTACATGCACACAAACAAACCAAACTCGAGTTTCTAAATGAAAATGAAATATCCAGCGAAATTAATTTCTCTCAAATTATGTACCATATTTGAAAAGTGTTTTACATTTTCACTTTCTACTTTCGCTTTTGCTGCTTTTTGTTTTTCTCTCTTTTTTTTCTTTGTAGCCATTCCAATTGTGTAAAAGCGATAATTCTCTATGCAAAGGATTTCCTCATTCAAGTACTCAAACAACTGTCATGTTATTGAAATCTGACAGAAATTTCATTAGTGACTGACAACTGACACTATTGCATCACGGTTCAGCCTCGAATTTGTACATGCCAGCACGGCAACATGCCACAATTATGTTTTAGTCTCGCAGCTAAAGTGCAAGCAAACAAGATCCTGTGATGCGCCTCTGAAGAAGTTTTAGGCTGAAGTATGGAGCAGACTTGTGGTATTTTCGATTTTCACTTTCATGCTTCGCACAATTTCTTCTTTCACTTTTCATATTTTCCAGAAGCAGCAGGAGCAACAGTAGCAGCAACAGCTGTTCTCCATCGCCCCCCGCACTTCAGGCGCAGTTGAAGTGACCGCAGCATAGAAATACAATAGTTCTTTGTAGCTACTGTCTTTTGTATCTGTGCGTATAACATACGTAAAATGTCAGCCATGTGTCATGCATTGCATATTAATAAAATTTGAATTTTATTGCACCTTTTACTTTGTGACAATTATGAGGTAGTAAGAAATTATCGTAAACGGATGTTCTGATCTGCTTATATCAGGAGAGAATCGACAAATGTGAAGGTGACGGTATCACAAAAATCTTACATGTTGGCACGCTAAAAAAACTTTTATTGTTAGGTTTAGGAAACAGGAAATATTAGTTACCTGGCTAACTGAAAAGCAGAGGCTACAATAAGAATTTCACTGTGACATACCCTTTTAAAGACTATATTCAGACTCTTGAAATGGAACCCACAATAGTTTTGCATTTATTTTTTGAATAAAATCATCGGTTCATATGGTAAGCGTAAATCTGAACTAAACAAAAAGTAGGCTGGTAACGATAATAGCAAAGGTCTGTGAAGTTGCATCAGAATAGATCCAGAAACAGAACCTAAGACAGGAACACTAATCGTTGAAAGCCCGAAATGGTTTATAGCCTGTTGCTTGTCAAAGAATTGGGTCATATAAAAAGTATCCGCGGTTTTTCGTTGGAGACACTAGTGCGATTATGTCAAGCGAACACCATGTTTGAAAGGTGGCATTTCAGGCTACACTTTGTGCGAAGACAGTTGTGTAAAAAGCTACACTGATTCTAAAATGAGTGAAATATCTAAAGAAATACGCTATGTGATGCTGCATCACTGTAGAAAAAGTAAAACCGCTGCAAAAACATGTCGAAAAATGTATTCGGGTTACCGTGAGGTTGCTGTGAGTGAACGTCGGACGCTGGAGTGGTTTGCTCGATTCCTTTCCTGAAATTTCGGTATCAAAGATGCATTGAAATTCACTGAAAAAGCTGATGAAGCTGAAAAGCAACTACTGGACCAAGATCGACAAGCTGTCAGGAGATAGCGGAGGCACTAAACATCAACCACATGATAGATTTGTGGATACCAACATCATCTTGTAACAAGAAACCGCGGATACTTTTTATATGACCCAATATTTGGAAATTAGGAATGTTGATCAACTGGAGCTTTTTTTTAGAAAAGTGTTACTCTTTTGCTTTTACCAATCAAGAAGGCAGTGGTGACCAGTATCGAACCTTGCATCGAACAGGCAGGCACCCTGCATAGAAGCTAAGGCAACAACAACAAAACCTGAATTATTCAATACATTCAATTACAACATATCTACATGAATTATGTTTTAATTTCAAACTTATTTTTAGATAAAAAATATACAAAGGCTTTGTAAAGATTAAAAACCGCACAAGTCAAATACGATAAATCCAAAGCTTATAGCTTTTTTTTTGTAAGCAAATTAATGTTTTGAAACCTCTCTGCTTTTCCCCCATTGCCCTCGATAATATAATATATTTAAATAAAATATTGTCAACCGCAAATCCTTGAATCGGCTTTAAAATTGCACTGTCAAAAATTACTACTAGGTAAATATTGTATGAAACTAAAGTTTCACCAACACCAATGCCAATATAAAGTCTGGTTTTTAATGCATTTGTGAAATAAAAGGAAAACTGCATTTCACTATGATTTCTAACAATATTCCAATAAACAAATTAACTTGCCTAACAATATTTTCTAAAAAAAAATGTTATCTGCAATGAATGCTGCATACTACAAACATATTGCAGCAATGGCAGCAATTGCAATAAGCTTCCCCATACGAGATTAAATTTATGCACGAACAGTGAATGCTTATTTAGTATCATAATGAATGAATGGCAATGCCAAATGAATATGCTACACATATATGTATGTACATGCATACGAACAGTATATGCATGTGTGTGTGTGTGTGTGTGTGTAAGTGAATTGCCATTCTTTATACTCATACCATACATACATAAGCATTGCAAACAAATTCAAAAATCCCTCTCAAAAATATATTGCAATGAATGAATATTTTCATAAATTTGCGCACATAAATCATGCACTTTGCTGTTTAACTACACACACATTCATAATTGCATGCATATACCTATAACGCACACACACACACACATACACATACACATACACATACACATACACACATACTTCCTCACAGATGCCTCAATTTATTACCATGAATTTCTGAAATATGTTGATAAATAATTTTCGATTTTAGAATGTCGATTTTTGATTTTATGACTACATACATATACATACTCGTACAAGGTGGGGCAAAAGTAATGTCATAATATGAATGTGCCATAATTCTAGCAAATGACATTAAATTTCATTGTGCTTTGACATCTATGTTGTAAACAGATAGGGAAAACATGAAGAGCTCGGAATTATTTTATTTACTTCTTATTTGACCAATTTCCACTTAATTGGAAAGCTTATGTGAATAAACAAAATTTTGCGTTTCTGGGGCACGAATAATCGACTTGATGCAGCATTTGCAGTGAAAAGTGATTGGCCAATATTTTTCTGAGGACGTCGACGGCATCACCGCAACCGTAACTGGTGAGCGGTATAGACGTGTAGATGTTTTCCGCAAGTTGCTGAATTGGGTCTCGAGCATTGTGGGTTCCAGCAGCCTCTCGGACACATCTCGGACAACGATGAAGATTTTGGAAAACTAATTTCCGGGCTGTGTGATCTTCCGCTTTGTCGATTTGAATTGGCCGGCCAGATCGTTAAATCTGATACCGCCAGACTTCTTCCTTAGGGACTTATTGATATCTCGCGGTTTACCACAGAAAACCACAAACGTTGCAGCTAGTCTTGAAAGCCCACATTGAAGAAAAAATCAGTTGTTTTGCATACAACAATTCAAAATGCCGAAAAACGAGCACAAATATGCATCAACTTGTGAGTTGATTATTTGACCGATATCATTCTTTCAACTTAATGCCATCAATTTTACACCTTCAAATAAACTTTCCGTGAGAACAGAGCGGAATTTTTTAATTTCTAACAAAATGCCAGTCAATACATTTTATTGGATTACTTTTATCCCACCATGTAAAATAGCATAAAATCTCAGAAAATCGAGGACGAGTGTGTTAAGTGGTAGAATTTGGTATTTAGAGAAACGAATCAGGGAAAATGAATGCTGTCTCTTTAAAAAAAAAAAAAAAAAAAATTTTACCACAATCAAATCTCAAAGAAAAGGATTTGATAGAATAAGTACGTCAGAACCATTAGGTCTAAACAAAATAAAAGCATTTCCTGTTAAATTCATATCCGGGGGAAACCGTTCCCTGGAAATGAATCCATTAATTTTTATTATTTGAATCAAAACTGATTTTCAACCAAAACATAAAAGAGTATGACCGATTGCTATCTTTCAATTTCAATTAAATTAAGAAAAATGTAATTTGATAAATTAGAATTTCAATAAACCAATTTGACTAAATTTCTAACTAAATCTCAATTTGACTAAATTTATAAGTTGTTTGTTAGAGTTGAAGCAACCTTCTGGTATTGAACGGATTTTCATTTTATTTCAATTTTGATTTTAATCAACATTTAAATTGAAGCACACCATTAATGCCAAGCAATAAATTTTTGTTTCTGTTGTTTTTTCGTTTCTTTCCTTTTATTGGACACAACGACGACACAATTCTTTATTGGCACATGCTGCATGCCACACAGTGTTAAACAATGACAATCCTTGCGCTTCATTTGCATTTGCTGAATTCATTCCATCATTGACATCGTCTCGTTGAATCCGCAACAGACAAAAACTATTATTGTAATTTCAGAATGTTAAGGATATATTAAGGACATAGAACAAGTAAGCAATCGGTGAACGGCTGATATTGTAAACTTTATACATGAACATAAATTTTTTAAGCACAGTTAAAAATATTTGGTAAACAATAAACAAACTTAATTTCTTTAAAACAACCTAAATAATACGAAGCTGTTTTCTAAGCAGCGCCATCTTATGGTAGAAGTAACGTTTTATATATAAACTAAGTGAGTGTATATTCAATTCTTCTAATCATGTAAAGGGTGTTTCAATAGGGTCATGGCAATTTCATATTTAAATAAAAAACAGAATAATTGAGTTTTTTATTCCAGGTGTAGTACACATGTGGTCGCTGTGGTGTAGTGGTAGTGCGTTGGACTGCTACGTAGAGTGTCCGGGGTTCGAATCTCGGCACATGCAAAATCAAAATAAAAAAATAAAAAAAAAAGAAAAGATAATTTTTCTACACGGCACCACCTCTTGGCAGGCAATGGCAAACCTACAAGAGTAAAAATTGCTTTGAAAAGCTTTTCATTTCGCCGTTCGGATTCGACCGAACTTTTCGCATCCATGCATGTCGTTCGTGTTATATTTGTACATGAATTGAAGGGAAATACAGTTTTATGCCGAATCCGAACGGCCAATTGAAAAGCTTTTTACTTCGGAAATTTGTACTCTTGTAGCTTTGGCATAAGAGGTGGTGCGTGTAGAAAAATTATCTTTTCTAAACGGTGATTTTTTTGCTACTTGGTTTTTGACGTTTATATTTCTAACAGTTCACGCGTGATTATTGACATATGTCAAACTAAAAAATGCTCAGTTTGGTTTGCCATTTCATTATGAATAGACTTACGCTGAACTACATTTGCAAATTATTAAAATTGAGGATCCGTTTTTTTATCAAATTTTTAGCAAAATTGTCTTCAGCAACTAAGCTCATTTTTGGCTCAATGGCTCGTGAATAAGCAGAATTGCCGTATTTGGAGTGAAGACCAGCCAGAGGCAATTTAGCAACTACCAATGCATACCGAAAAATGCACTGTTTGGTGGGGATTATCGTACTTCTTCAAAGACGATGTAGGCCGCAAAGTTACGGTCAATGGGGAAAGATACAGTTCGATGATAACAGACTTTTTTTTTTGCCGAAAATGCAAGAATTGGACTCGGCCAACATGTGGTTCTAACAGGACCGTGCCACAAGCCACATTGCACGTGAAACCATGCATCAATTGAGAGGCGAATTTGGTGAGCAGTTAATCTCAAGTTTTGGTGCAGTCAGTTGGCCACCAAGATCGTGTGATTTGACCACGTTAGACTATTTTTTGTGGAGCTATGTTAAGTCTCTTGTCTATAGGGACCATCCAAACATGATTACTGCTTTGGAAGCCAACATTGAACGCGCCATTGGTGAGATTCCGGCCGAAATGTGTGAAAAAGTGTGCCTAAATTGGACCAAATTGGAAAATTGGTGTGAAGCGTAGCCGCGGGCAACATGTCTTGAATCCAAAACCAAGCTTTCAAAAAATCGCCCTTTACTTTTTGATTTTGCCTGTGCCGAGGTTCAAACCCTGGACACTCTGCGTAATAGTCCAATGCACTAGCACTACACTACAGCGACGACATGTTACGCTTAAGTATAAAATTCGATATCGCTTATATGACCATCGCGAGCAGAGATGAATTTATTTAAGCCAATTTTACCCCACACTTCCACACATATCGGCTGGAACGTTGGAAATGCCACATTCGATATTGTTCCTAAGCTTCTCAAACGTTGTGAGCTTGTTGGCATAAACCAACGACTTAACGTAACCACATAAAATTAAATCCAAAGGCATTAAATCGCATGAGTGGGATGGAAATTCGAACGGACATTTCTCGGGGTTACCCTTCAATATAGTAGATCAATTGTTTGACCAGCTGTGTGGAATGTGGCATCATCTCTTTGGAACCACATATCACTGATGTCAAGACCATCCAATTCTGGCCTAAAATACTCTTCCAAAATGGCACGATAGCGAACTCCATTGGCCGTAACATGGCGATCGTTTTCGTCGATGAAATAATACGGTTCAATCACACCCTTATGCATGAAATCCACAACATACGGTAACTTTTTGTGGATGCAATGGAGTCTCTTGAAGCTGATGTGGGTTTGTAATGCATATCTCGCTTTTTGACAAATCCATTAAAAATGAGCTGCATCGCTGAAGCTTTGGGCGCGTTTGTATTCAAATACAAAATGTTATTGAAAACCCCTTTAGTTGTACCATATAAAAAATCTATTAATACAATCATTTTACAACGAGCTTAAACACAAACACACTCATGACATGAGGCATTAAATTTATCACCTCATCTGAGAGGCGTGCGCGCATTAAACCGAAAGTGTTACAGAAATTAATGAGTCTGATATGGTTAAAATATTTATGTACTCCTATGTGCAAGTTGTTATTGTAATATTGTATATTGGAGAATTTAAATTAAAGTAAAAGCCACAGCAATTTTAATGTTTAAATTCACAATTAAGACAACCGCTGCGGTAAACGAACAAAATAAAAAACAACAATCAAAGATACTGAAGTTCATAAGTGTTTATGCACTGGTATGTGAAAGGATGCGGAAATGAAAGGATGCATTTATGTGTGAATAAGTGTGAATTAAAATTAAAATGCAGTTAAATACGTTTCAGTGATAAAAATTAAATAAATATTTTTTTTAATTCTCCTTTCTTGTATTGACTTGAATTTTTTTGTACTCCGAATGACAGTCGTACTTTCTTCTTTTAATGACACAACAGCCCATGAAGGACCTAGTCCGAGTGCTACATCCTTTTTTAAGAATGATTGGATTCTTTCATTTGGGCTATGAAACTCTCGGCCAATTACTTAAAAAATAATTGTTTGAACAAAAATATTGATAAATACTATCTATAATCTTATTTTCGCATCAAAATCATTTACTAAAAATTTAAAAAAAAGATAAAATAAAATATAAAAACACATTGTAAGATAATTATTAAAAAAAAAATTGCAAAAATTTTTTTTTAAATTTTGAGAAAAAAATAAATATGTGTTTGAGAGATCTAGAATTTAGGTTTTGGGGTGAAATCAAATAAGTGATAATAATCAGCTTAACAACTAAAAAAAAATCCTGACCAAAAGTCTGAGCTAAAACCAGACCCAAAGCCACACGAAAAATCTGTTTGAATTCTTACAAAAATTGGCACCAGAATTCAGATCTTAATTCAAAAGGAGAACAGAAACGAATTGAATAAAAAAAAATAAACAAAAAAAAAATAATTCATAGCGAATTTCAATTCAAAAATCAGTCAGTCTAAAAGGAACCGAATTTATACCGAAAATCAGGCAAATCAAGAAAGCCTAACAGGAATATTTAAAAAAAAAATCTTATCAAGTGGTAACACCATAAATCTAGAACATTATAAAGAAAGCGGTCTAGTGAACTACTATTGTACAAGCTTGATCTTTAGTTCACAGACTGCTCAAACTAAATTTCTCCCAACAATTTCGCCAAAGCTCAAACCAAATCCTGATAAAAATGTTAGGCCATGACTCAGACCAAAAATGCGACTGAATTTCAAACCAAAATTTAGAATAATAATACTACTCAACAAATTGCAATTTTTTCGGGGTCATATATTTATGTACCTCTGCTCACAATGGCGTATCCAGTTATCAAGTCAGGGTTTTGAGATATTTACATTGGAGATGGGTATGGCATTCGTTAGATTGTTATCATTTTTGTCTCAAAGAGTCACATTACCATTATGTATATATCAGCCATTACAACGCACGGATTCGGCATAAAACTGTAGGTCATGTATAAATTAATACGCACAACATTCGTGAGTGGATGCGAAAAGCTTGGCCTAGACCTCCCATGGCCTATTGTGCCATTAAAAGAAAGAAGAAGAACATATCAACCAAATTTCATTATTTTAGGTAATTAGAAAAATAGGAAGTAGTTGTTGTTGTGGTTGTTGGAGTGGTTATTTTCATCTGAACAAATATAATAAGTGCAAAGCACCGTTTTACTACCACATTCCTCATTTGTTGTTATTTAGTTGTCTCTTGGTAAAATGCGAGGTCTTAATTAATGCAAGTCTCTGCATTTGATCCCCAAAGAGTTATGTCCACTTTGCGAGGTTCAAATGTATGGGTAAACTTTCTTACTCGATTTCTGATATTTCATTAAGGAATGTTTTACCAAATGAGCGAAGTCTTGCTCTTGCCAAACTTGGGCAGGCACTTAAATAGTGAAAGAGAATTTCCCTTTCTTGCTCTTCCTGGTAGCTATGGCAGGAAGTATTGAATGGAAGATAAAGTCTTGCTTCATATTCTCCCACCTTCCGGTGGTCCGTGAGAACAGCGGTAATGCGTGAGATAGTGGGACAAGAAAACTCTATCAGTTGTTTTATCCTGAGGTCATTAAATTTCAGGCCACGTTTTTCTAGACGAAGTAAGTTCAGAATATTTGTCACAAATAAGAACAGTTTTGCCTACCGTTAACGACTTTGGAGAGAACACTAATTTGAGCAAAACAAAAACGTGTGTCACCTATGACAACAAAAATTTTAATAAAGTTCGTAAACTTCTTCTTCTTTCTTTCTTTAATGGCACAACAGCCCATGGAGGGCCAAGACTTTTTTCGGAAGACTTTTTTGAAGACTTTAGTTTTTCTTAATTTCTGTTTCCTTTATTCGAGTTTAGTATATTTTTTTCGAGTTTAGAAAAAAGTGTTAAAAAATTTAAAACATTTTTCAGAAAGTTTTTTATATTTAAAAAACTTTAGTGATCTATGGCAGAATTAGCTTCTAATCTATATGAGATTGAACGCTTCTAATCTATATGAGATTGAACTTTTTTATAGGGTACTTGGGTCATATTTTTCTCCCACATTTTCCTTTATTTTTTTTTATAAATCTTAGAAGAAGAGTCTAGAAAATTCAAAGTTGTTCAAAAATGTTAAACGTAAAACTCTGACGTACTGGCGAAAGACGCCGTCGTGATTAGAGCCCTCTACATAATTATATAGAAATGATTAATGAGGTATATGACGCAAATTTAAGAAGAAACAATAGAGTAATAATTTTCTGCAATTTTCTATGATTTGGAGAAAACAATTTACTAATTGATTGAAGCGGAATCATTTAACGCAAAATGGTTTTAAATATTGTTAATGGAGAGGCTGAAAATATAAAAATATATTTGTTTTAGTTTAATATTGAAATAGTACATACTCGTATACCTGAAAACGACATGGACTAGGACATTTATTTAAATCTTAACTATAATCCTTTTCTAATCAAAGCAGTGTTTTCTGTGAGATGTATTTTGTGTCATCTGAATCTGTCATTGTAATAACGGAAAAGGTTCAATATTACGTCTGGAAATAGTTAGGATACATACAAAGCAGAAAGCATCAGGACGGAAACTTCTGAACAGAGCCCGACTGAAAATGCTTGAATACTTGTGTACAGAAAAGTTATTTCATATTAGTTCCTTTCTGAACATGGAACCGGGAACCTGGTTCAAATAATATCGTATCCTTCGATGTCGGTAAAAGAGAAATTTACCGAAATTTATTACGAAATAAAAGATTCAATATCTAAACTTCCTTAATTATTGACTAAATAAATCATTTAATAAATTATTAACTAAATTACCTACTAATTGAAAAGAACATTGTATAATATTAAACGAAAAACTTCCCCTAACTCAGAAAAATGACACAGCAAAAATAAATCCTAAAAAGCAAGCAGATATGGATACCTTTTATGCAAACAGACAAGCAAATAAAAGCAAATAAAAGCAAATACATATCTTCTAAAATACTAGTTGAATTTCCTAATAAACTTATTTGGACAACTAATTTGTGCAAATAAACACCAACCCACTTGCAAACACCCCAAACTTCTCAAACAGATCCACCCACTTACTGCCGCCCATATTTCGTGCTTTATTTCTCGCCGTTTTCTTGTTGGATTTTTGAATGTTTAACTTTAGTAAGCTACATTATTAAGTAATACAACACACAAGAAACACACACACACGCGCGCACACACGCACACACCTACCTATCTGCCACTAAGCTAATTGCCAAGTTAACAGAATGCGTCTACATGGCGAGACTAATTAATACCGAAAAAAAAAATAATACCTGAAAGAAACCCAAAAAAACACAACATTAATATGAGCGAAACATCAACACGCTTTTAATTAAGCGTGCTTCAGCAGTCCCACGTCTGCAAAAACGCTCGCCTGCTTGTTCGCAAAGGCGATGGACGGGACATAAGAAGCCCAGCAGACGTTGATGAAGAAGAAAATGAAAACGACATTTTACAAGCGAATAATATCTGAGTGTATTTTGTATGTATGTATGCACTATATGTATGTATGTATGTATGTATGAGATTAAAGCATAAAGGTAAAATAAAATACTTATAGTTGGTAAACACATATGTTAGTTAAAGTGAGGTTAGGTATCTCGTTTCTTTGTAGCATTTAACTTAAGATTAGTTAAGTTGCCAAGAGGATTATTAATTACAGGGTTTGAGTTTGAATAATCACATATGTATATGTATGTATGTACATACTTACGAGTATATGTATGCACATGTGGTATACCTATGCGGTGACTATGCATGTATGTGTGTGTGTGTGTGTGTATGTCTGCATACAAGCATTTAGTTATCTGTGTAGAAATTTATCATGACTTTGGAATGATAATCACACAACAATCCGGACAATGATGAGCCTGCGAATTATAAGTATGTTGGAGAAGAAGTAAGTGATAGGGTCTTTGTGTATTGTGTAAGCATTTAAATAAGCTGATCTGTATTATTAAGAAATCATTATGCAAATTCTACAGCAGTTTAAAATGGCATCCGCAGTTCAATCCATGGAAGTACTGAGAAGACTAGATTAGGTATTTGGTCAGTCGTTATTGTTCCAAATCGAAGACCTCAAAAGTCTCAATTGTTGCTCAGTTTATTCTAAAAAAAATTTATTTGTTTATTACTTAAACCTAATTTTATTCTTATTAATTCATTTTTATACTTTATGATAAATGTCTGAAATCGATCTTTGGGATTCGGGCTAGGCCAGGTTCCGCCAAAAATTTTTCCATTCTAATTCGGTTACGTTTCGGGCAACAAATTTGAAAGAGTATTTAGCAGAACCATTATGAAAAGATGGTTGTTCAATCACTTCAAAAAAGTATGCTCCATTTAAAATGTTTCCAAAAGCTTGACTCTGACTACGACGGTGACGGTTCCCTTGACCTACTCTCGAAATATCAGAGATAAATCAACATAACTTCAGTGTATTAATGACCTCTTGACTGTTAGATAAGATAGCCGAACACAGGGCACAATGGCGTAAAGTATATCAATATCCACCGTATTTCGATCTACAGTATTGAAGTTCTTCTCGCCCATATGCAACTTTCTGAGATTACATCACTAAACCTTTTCCAAAGTTTAGCGCTCTGAATACCAAGCTTCCGGAATATCAAAGCCCCGGCTCCTCTAGCACTGGCCTCACTTTGACGGTTCCCAAATTGAAGGTTTTTGGTACATCACTACTCAATTTCTCAAAAATGTAACCCTTCAAAAACATTTAATGTATGTATCAATTTTCGATGATCGGACCGAAATTTGGAATGGCCGAGATGTATCATTTATTTACAATGTATAATATTAAATCACATCTTAACCTTAGAAAAAGTCCGATTGTAATATTTTGAACTTTTGAAATCGGAACATTTTCAATTGTAGATACTTCAACAACTTTTGGGGTCCCCTTTGGGAAATCTTAGATCCGCGGATTATATTATATATGTACCTATATATGAAAACTGATTGAACGCGATTAACTAAAATTATCCAAGAATGACCCTGGATCATTTAACAAATAGACAAAATTAAATAAAGTATATGGTCCTCAATCGGTCCTCTTAAAATGAGAGACTCGAGGCAAATTTTGCACTGATTTTATAATAAAGGGTGAGCAAAAAAAAAAATTGCCGATAGCTAGTGTGTAGTTTTTGTTTAATAAAACAAACATTATATTAGTGATCATTGTAGTAATCATGTACAAGAGGACCTGAATGCAAGCGGCCTTCCTATTCGCTGAGGCCAAACATTTGCCAAACAGTGAGACCAAACAGTTGCAGTGTCAGCTAATGTTATACTGGTTCTAGATATCAAAATCCTTGCTTCTGCATTGCTGAAATGAAAGGCGAAGAGAAGGTCACCACCTTTCAAAATCAGAAAAGTGCAGAAAAATATTAAAAATTTATTGTGACACGCAGGAAATGCAGTGAGCTAAGCTTCGATGCTAAGCCATTCTAAGAATATTTCCACATTCTACAAAATTAAAAACTATAGTTTTTTTTAAATTTAATAATGATGCTGATGAAACAAAACAACAATCCAATCGTTGTGATTATGCCATGTTTAAAATGAACATGAAAATTGCAATAGTTGAAATAATTTTATTTTGCAAAAAAAGCTAAAAATAAGATAATACTATATACAAGAAACATGTAAAATTGAGCACAGCTCGACTATAAATATGGACTTGTGCGTAAAATAATTACCCAAAATTAACCAATCTTCTGAAATCAACAAACAAAAAGCCAAGTCTCGAATAAAATCACTAGGCATATGTGCAAGAGATAACTGCAACAAAAGAAATTACAAGCAGCAGCCGCGCACACAGAAGGACTTTTAAAAAGTGGTGCATATATGGGTCCACTAACTTACCGGCAGCAGCAGCACCAGCAGCAACAGTTGCTGATCGGTAGTGCGCACGCGCAGCGCGAGATATTCAGTTAATTTCTGTGGTATGTTTGTAAGAGCTTTTTATGACTGGCTAGCTGGCGGACTGGCTGCTACACAAACAAGCGGCAAAATAATTTTGTTGTCTGGCCTGAGGCGAAAAATGCCAACAACCCGAAAGGATCCGAAATGAAGAGCATTATGGATTTGATTTTTTCTCTTCGTTACTTACTACCACTTTTTGTTATTGCGCTTCTTCAACAGCTTCTTTATACTGCCGTGCATCTTGTGGCCTCTTCTTAAAACTATCTAAAGATCTTTTTGCGGTCGAAAGCAGATCACTTATTATTAATTTTAGTGGTTTTTGAGAGTCACAGAAAAAACCAAAACAAAGCAAAAAAGCTTTAAACCGCAAAAATACAAAACAAGCATGAAATTCTCAACACCAGGCGGAGAAAAAACAGCAACAACTGGGCATTTTTAAATGCCCACAGCAAATGGAATGCGACTAAATATGCGCACTAAAAAACACTTCACTCTGGCAGTGGCAATGGCAGTGGCACTCGCATGCAGATGCGCCAGAGCCTGGGCCCCAAACTCAAGCTCAAGTCACCACTATGGCGGCTAAGTTCTACTGCTTGGAGTACGGCGTTGTTTTGGGCCAATTTTAATTAGTTTTGCTTCAAGCCAAAGTGTTTAGCTTTGTTCTGTTTGTGCTGTGCTGAGCTGAGCTGAGCTGAGCAGTGCTGAAGATCCTTTTCCTTGTTATTTTCTTCTTTTCTTTTTTTTCTTGTGTTTGTTGCCGCTGCCTCAACTTATTGGCTTATTGTCTTAGCCAATTTTTATGTTGCGCTGCAGTTTTGCAATACTCACCGCTGCCGGTGCTGCTCAATCGTTGTTGGTTGCTGCTACTTTATCGTAAATGGCATGCAGCATTTTCCATTCAGTTCAGAGTTACGCCCACTTTCTGAGTGATCCTTTTTGTTGTTGTTGTTGATGTTCTTGTTTTTGGGGTGATGGCGGTGCGTTGTCTCCTTTTTTTTTTGTATTCTTTGCATTCTGTGTTAATAGCTTATTGCTTACATTGCCATATACGCAAATCGATTAAAATTTTTTAGCTGAAAAAATGCAGGGAAAAATAAAATACACGTAACATCAAGAGTATAAGAAATAACTAACTACAGCCCAATATTTAAATGAAAATGAAAAACTTTAACCAATTACCTTAAATTAGAGTAATTCCCATGGATCAGACAGCAAGCGAACACATATGTTTACATAGATGTGAGTCTGTGTGTGTGTGTGTGTGTGTGTATGTGTGTGCGCATCTTTATTTAACTGCCTACCTACGTACGGGTGCAGTGAGCAACAAAACTATGTACAAGGTTAAAAAATATTTGAAATAATTTTTATTGTTGGGCATCTAACAAAAAAAAAAAACAATCTAAAAATTATTCTGCACATTATTCTGGAGTAACAGCGACATAGAAATACACAAAATCTTAATACCAAATGTCAGAAACCAGAAAATTTCATGCTTTTCAATCTCTGACTATGACTATTCTGGTACATTCTGTGATAATTCTTGAAAATGATTCCCTTTTCTTCTTAATTCGTACTTTCATAGATTTCGATTTTGCTTTTCTTTCTCGTGAAAAGTTTAACCCAGTCATGCCCAATGACCTACATTCATATAGAGATATACATATATAGAAAACTATCTACGAAAAGTTTTGATTTCGATGAAATGAATGCAGATTTACTCAAAATGAAAAATATGTGAGGTGTTCTATGTATATATGTATGTACAAGGTAACACACATTGACCAAAGAAGGATGATGGGTCGATTCCCTGCGGAATATGTGAAAGGAGCGGTAAAACAGAGAGACACAAGCCCCATTTCGACGATATTCCAAGGAGTCAATAGAACTGGAAACTCTACTGTCTCCTATTAGCTTTATCGCTCGATGTTGGATACGGTCCAGTAGCTCCAGTTGCATCTGTGAAACTTCAGCCCATAAGTGTAAATTAAAGTCCAATTTAGGAGGTACATATATACGTAGGTGGTATAGATCATTCGCAGATCATCCGGAGTGAAATATTTTTTACACCACCTAAGAAAGCCGAGACACTTCGCTACTTCTTTCGACACGCCAAAAATATGTTTATTCCAACGAACATCACATTGGATGGACATGCTCAGAACATCAAGAGTCGCTGTCTCCGCAATAGCTATCCCAACCATTTCAAGGGGGTTGGATTTTAAAATAACATACAACATTGAGTCTAATGCGCATTGAACTCAACTCTATTCGCAACTCAACTCACTCCAGCATTAATGGCAAGATCTTGCGAAACAAGGCCGTCTATCACAACACGGTTAGAGCGGCCGCTAAGAAAGTTCGTAATCCATCGTGAGAAGTAACTCCCAACCCTATACGCACTCAGTTTTGACACCAGTGCTTTACGCCACACTCTGTCAAACACCTTGAAAATATCCAGAGCAACCGCCTTGCTCTCACCAAAGCGATGAACACTATGGTACCAGTGCTCGGTGATGATCGCTGTGAGATCGGCCGCAGAGCGACTTCGACGGAAACCGTATTGGCGGTCATTTTAGCAATTCATTTTGCTCAAGAAAGTTAACTACACATTCCATGACTTTGAATAGCTTAGAACAGATTGCGATGAGGCGATAGTTCGCAGAGTTCTTCTTAATTCGTACTGGTTGGATATTTGCAACCATGCAACAAGACGAAAGTACACCAGTTGTGTATGAAACGTTGTCGCACAAGCTCGTAATACGTGGGCTGCAATACCATCGGGTACCGGAGCCTTGTTTATGTTAAGATTTGCAAGAACTCTTTTAACTACTCGAGTTCGAAAATATATCTCAGGCATAGCACGAGATACAGATGCGATAACGGGCAGTGGTTGATAGCTAGCTGGCAGAGAAGAATTCTCTTCGAAAATGTTAGATAATAGGTTCGCCTTGTCAACCGAGCTAGTGATGAGGCGATCGCCTGTAAAAATATTTGGAATTAACGAAGACGTTTGGTTCTTTACTCTCTTTACAAATGACCAAAAGTACTTAAAAATATTAAATATGAATACTAATTTAAAGGATAAAAATCTATAAAATAAAAAGTAAATTATCCATAAGGATTCACTGGAGTATAAAGCTGAAAGTATTCATCCTAAATAGTTAATTGAAGAAAAAGGTATGGAATTGTAAGACTTTATGCCTCTGGCGCTGTTCGTGTTCTCGATTGCGGATATCCAATCAGAGCGCGTTTTCGTTTCAGGAACATCTCTGCATTTGAATAGAACACATCTCTTAGAAATAGTTTCTACAATAGAGCCTCATACTTAACAATGTATAATAGGTACATAATTTCTTAGTATATCCATATTGAATCACAGTTTTTCTCTTCACTGCTTCAGTTTTACATACAGTTGCATTTATTTAGCAGAGTGCTTCAACTTCTCTTTGACAACGAAATGTTTGTTATCATAGCAAATACTAACGTATCGAACCACAGTAAGTTTATAAATATATGAGTCTAGTTATTATTTACTATTACGTATTTTTCATTTAAACATACTAACTAAGTAAACCTATTTTTATGAATGCCTTTCTACTAGTTCAGCTCAAGATCAGTTGGAATTTTTTCTTTAATTCCTCAACTGCACAAGCTTCTTCATCTAAGCTGTAGTTTAGTTTTATCGCCTGCGGGTGTAATTTTAATTTGTATGCACATTCATTCGTTGGTGTGCTTACACTGCTTGCCCATATCCTTGAGTTGCGCCAGCAGTTGGCAGGCAGTGGTTTCCACAAGCTTTTTGAACTTGTCGTTTTGGGTAGTTGAAAGTGAAAGATAATTATATAACATATGAACATATGTGCATATATATAGAATGGTGCATTCTTATCCTTTCAAAACGATGGGAAAATATTCACGTATGCATATATCATTTAGAATTGTTGGTCTGCAAAACGCTTGAGGTTATTAGAATTCGATTTATGAGCTTGTTCTCTTCATAGCTACGAGTATTTAATATTGGAACAATGTCAATTAACAATGAATTTATTAAAAATTCTTCAATAATGTTCCTTTTTTTTTTTTTAACTAATCATATGAATTACACATTTGCAATTGCTAAGTGGGAATTGAAGTAGAGTTAATTACTTGTATGAATTTCTGATTTAATGACATTTGAATGAATTTTAGTTTAGCAAATGCACAAACCATTTTAAATTTTGGAGAGATAGTGCAATTCGTAATAGTCACTTTAAAATTGACTAACATCGATTCGCTCTTTATTACATATACTTAATATTTCAATAGAACTCTTTAAAATCGAGCTTACAGCTCAAATGTAGTCGTGTTACGTAATTTTTAATGCCCATTTTATAATATGAAATGGACATTACATATGTCACGTCAGCTATCGTCTGGAGAAAGCTTTCTCACAAAATCGCTACAAAAAAAAGAGAAATCCTAGAATGAAGCAAAATTCTGAGGTAATTATACCTTTTTAATGGTGGAAGCAAGCTTCATTAAAATTTTCCATTACCGAAAAATCTTTGTCTGAGGCTCATAATTTAATTAAAATTGTCCGATAGTCAAAAGACAACTTTTTCCTTTGGAATCAGGTTACGCAGCGTTCTGAATTTTCTAGCGAGTGGGTCGTATTAGCAGTGCCAAGGCAAAATAATTTTGTAGCACCAACGACCCAATCATCAGTTTCTCGCTCTATTCGCGAAATATGCGAGCTAATATTCATACTCTTTGTTTTCCTGCGACAGAAGAAGATTATACATTCTTAAAAGTTTAGATTAGTACTTAATGCTATTTTAACTAAAATTAAATATTTATTTTGATTTCAGATTTTACAGGAAATTCAATATAAAAGCTTCGACACACAATTCTATACATTTATATATACTAATCCACTTTCTTTATACCTATACACGAATATTGATGCCCGCCAACAGCCATTGCACCTAAACAGGCTGTGGCATCCTTTTCAAATGACGGCATCATGCCCCACCCTCAGCTTTCTTGTACGACTTCGAAGCTTATGCTTCCAATTGTTCATGCTCTTCTTACTTATATAGGGAATTATTGATATTGCTGATACATTTTGCGTTTGATTGATTTCGATTTACCTCCTTCCATTTCTCGTGCATCCTGATGCCACCGCGCATAGCATTAAGCTCTTCGACCAGCTTTGTCCACGACTCATACACTAGTTTTGGCCTAGTGGCACGATTTTTGCCTAGGTACTGCTGAGTGGTGCGTTCGTATTTCGATTCGCTGTAAAATATGAATTTATTGAAATATTTAAGGAAACAATTTATTATTTTCGTTACTTACTTACTTACTTAGCTGGCGCTACAACCGATGATCGGTCTTGGCCGCCTCCACAAAGCTTCGCCAGTCACTTCTGCTATGCGCGCGCTGGCGCCAGTTGATAAGGCCAAGTGCAGTCAGGTTGCCCTGCACCTGGTCTTTCCAACGGAGATTAGGACGTCCCCTTCTGCGTGATCCTCCACCGTGGTTCGAATAAAACACTTTTCTAGCCGGAGCGCTTTCTTCCATTCGCTCAACATGACCCAGCCAGCGAAGCCGCTGGAGTTTTATACGCTTGACTATGTCAGTGTCGGCGTACAGCTCATACAGCTCATTGTTCCATCTTATTCGAAACACGTCATCCACGCATACTGGACCGTAGATCTTACGGAGTATCTTCCTCTCGAACGCTCCTAACAGTCTCTCATCATTGATGGTCAATGTCCACGTCTCTGCGCCATACATTAGGACGGGAAGGATGAGGGACTTATAGAGCGTTATTTTCGTCGGTCGAGAGAGGGCTCTACTTCTCAATTGCCTACTGAGCCCGTAGTAACACCTGTTGGCAAGAGTTAGTCTCCGCTTGATCTCAAGGCTGACATTATTGTTGGTGTTTATGCTGGATCCTAAATAAACGAAATCCTTGACGACTTCAAAAGTGTAGTTGTCAACAGTGACATTTTGTCCAAGACGCCGTGACTCTTTGTTTGTTGACACAAGGTATTTCGTTTTGTCCTCGTTCACCACTAGACCCACACGACGAGACTCCCTTTCCAGGTTGGAGAATGCTGCACTGACTGCTCGAGCGTTTTTGCCAATGATGTCAATATCATCAGCGTATGCTAGCAGCATGACACTCTTGTAGAAGATAGTGCCAGAGATGTCGATGTTCGCAGCTCGAATTATTTTCTCCAGCATTAGGTTAAAGAAGTCGCACGATAGGGAGTCACCTTGTCTGAAACCTCTTTTGGTATCAAATGGTGCGGAGAGGTCTGTCCCAATTTTCACTGCGCTGGTGGTGTTGGTCAGTGTCATTTTGCAAAGACGAATGAGCTTTGCAGGGATACCAAAATCAGACATTGCGGCGTACAAGTGATCCCTAATCGTGCTGTCGAAGGCGGCTTTATAATCGACAAATAGATGATGGGTGTCGATCTGTTTTTCTCGGGTCTTTTCCAGGATTTGGCGTAGTGTGAATATCTGGTCGATGGTGGATTTACCAGGCCTGAAGCCACACTGATAAGGTCCAATCAGTTTGTTGACGATGGGCTTCAGTCTTTCGCACAGTACGCTCGATAGAACCTTATATGCAATATTAAGAAGGCTGATCCCACGGTAGTTGGCGCAGATCGTGGAATCACCCTTCTTATGGATTGGGCAGAGTACGCTGAGATTCCAATCACTTGGCATGCTTTCATCTGACCATATTCTGCATAGAAGCTCATGCATGCGTTTTTTGAGCTCTTCGCCTCCGGTCTTAAACAACTCAGCAGGCAGGCCATCTGCACCTGCAGCCTTATTGTTTTTCAGCCGAGCAATGGCTGTTAAGACCTCCTCATAGTCAGGCGGCGGTACTTCAACGCCGTCAGTGATTGGGGTTTCCGGAGTGGGTTCCGCAGTGGCGGGATTATTGCCGTCTTCGCCATTAAGCAGCTGCGAAAAGTGCTCCCTCCATAATCTCATTATGCCCTGGATATCTGTCACCAGATTTCCATCTTCATCCTTGCAGGAAGAGGCCCCGGTCTTCAAACCAAGAGTCAGGCGTCTTATTCTTTCAAAGAATTTTCGGACCTCGTTCCTGTCCCGCAACATTTCGATATCATTGAACTCGCGTCTTTCTTCATCTCTTTTCTTGCGCCTGAAAAGACGTTTCTCCTCCCTCCTCAACTTTCTGTATCGCTCCTTAGCAGCTCGCGTTGCAACTGACTGCAGGGTGGCTCTATAGACTGCGTTTTTTGCTTCAGTAGCATCGCGACACTCTTGGTCGTACCACATATTTCTCCGTCGACGGTGGTAGCCTAGCACCTCTTCGGCAGCCGTACGCATAGAGCGGGAAATGTGCGTCCACTGTGCGCATATATCATCAAGTTGAGGGGTGTTTTGCGAAAGGAGAAGTGCAAGTTGGTTGGCAAAGACTTTGGCTGTCTGTTGTGATTGCAGCTTTTCGACATCCAGCTTTCTCTTTGTACCTATCCGTACGCGATTTGCTACACATATACGTGTGCAGACCTTGGCTGCAACCAAGTAGTGGTCTGAGTCGATGTTTGCACCACGTATTGTGCGTACGTCTAGTACATTGGAAGTGTGCCTTCCGTCGATCACAACGTGATCAATTTGGTTTCGTGTGTTTTGATCAGGGGACAGCCAAGTGGCCTTATGGATATCCTTATGTTGGAATCTGGTGCTACTAACTGTCATGTTTCGTGCCGCGGCGAAGTCGATCAGTCTCATACCGTTATCGGTGGCTTCGTCGTGGAGACTGAATTTTCCGATCGTCGGACCAAAGAGACTCTCCTTGCCCACCTTGGCATTAAAGTCGCCTAACACGATTTTAACATCGTGGCGGGGGCAATGCTCATAAGCTTTGTCGAGGAGCTCGTAGAAGTCATCTTTGGTCGTTTCATCCTTCTCATCCGTCGGGGCATGGACACAAATTAGGCTGATGTTGAAGAATTTTGCCTTGATGCGGATAGTGGCTAGGCGCTCGTTCACCGCTGTGAACCTCGAGACTAGATGACGCAGTCTCTTCCCAACCACAAATCCAACACCAAATTCGTGTCTCGACGCATGACAGCTGTAGTAGATATCACAGGATGCTCTTTTGGAGCAACCCTGTCCCGTCCATCGCATTTCCTGTACAGCGGTGATGTCAGCTCTATATTTTTGGAGGACATCCACCAGCTGGATAGAGGCACCTTCCCTGTAGAGGGTTCGGACATTCCAGGTGCATATCCGTAAATCGTTGTCCTTTGGGCGTTTGCGGGAGTCGTCAATATTAGAGGGGTTCATTATCCGAGGCTTATTTGGAGGTTTCATTGGAGGGTATTTTAACGTGGTGGGTTCCAAGCCCGACGCACAACCATTCATTCAAGGCCATGGAGAAGCCCGCCGCACACATTAGTTAACCCACTGACGGTTGTCAGATCGCTATCCAGGGGACGCCACGAGGAGGCTGTGTGTCGACTTGAAACGTAGAAGCGCAAGGATCGACCATGGACGCACCTGCGACTGTCACGAACTTTACCTTGTGTCCTACGCCCCAGGCCCCCCTTATTATTTTCGTACTTTTTGTTATTCGCCAACATTTCTAAATTCGCAGCGTTGCCAATAATTCAAAACTGTCAAAGCAAATAAGCTTTAAGAAAGTGTTCAGAAAGATTTTTGATGTCAGTTCAGAACTAGATTTGGGGTTACAAAAATTAACTGACATCAAAACTTACAAAATAGTTCTTACAAAATTTTGTAAGATTTTTGTTAGACTTAAAGAATGTGATAGTTTTGAGGGCTAGTTCGCCACATAGGCAATGCCGAGTTACGAATATCAACGATCTTCTTTTAAAAAGTTAAAAATTAAAGCACATTCTCTGTGGCTGTACAAACTAAGCTAGAACTAGGTCGAATAGGCTAAAGTGTGCACTTCTTTCTTTCCCTAAATGACTTCAAAAAATATTTATTTAGATCACTTAAAACTCTTTATATTAACTACGGGTACATTCATACTGGAAACAGTGATTAAAGGTACACTCATTGACTCTACAAAGTTGAGGTAACTCTAGAGAGTTGTAGTAACTCTACAGAGTTGTGTTAATTCTACACAGTTGTGGTAACTCTACAGAGTTGTGGTAATTCTACACAGTTGTGGTAACTCTACAGAGTTGTGGTAATTCTACAGAGTTGTGATAACTCTACAGAGTTGAGGTAACTCTACAGAGTTGCAGTAACTCTGCAAAAACTTATAATTTTGCACTTTCTAAAAGACAACTTGGTTTTTGTTTTTATTACATTCTTCCACAAAGTGTTTGCAGTATTTGAAGCAATAAAGTTGATGATGCAAAAACAAAAAAGAAAACAATATTGGCCAACTTTTCACTTAAGACGATGACGTTTTAAACAAACTTTATTCTGCTGCTGCTGCTGCCGCTTCTGCCGGTGCTGCAAGTCTAACCCTAATAGCGATGGCCAAAGAGGAAAGTAACAGCAATTACATTTCACTATTTGCATGACGTTTTACCCAAGTGACAATTTCACCAAGGTATTGTATTTTATGGTAAATACTTACAGTTAGATGAAAAAGAAAACGAAGAAAAACTTTTAATATCCGCTTGTGGGAAGTATTCGCTCTTAAAGTTCAGATTTGCCGGCGTTTACTTCGAGACTTACTTGCCACTTATTCTAACGTAAAGTTTCATTGCAATAATTAAAAATTTGCTTCCTATACCATTTAACTAACGGGTTTTTTACGCCAACAACAACAACAACAACAAGAACAAGAACAAGAAGAAGAAGAAGAAATACGCTAGGAAATAGATGAGAAGCGACAAAAATGTAAAGTGAAAAGCTAAAGAAATTAATTTCCCTACGCAGAACTGGAAGAAATTAAAAGAAAATGTGATATGAAAATTAACATAAAATGTTTTCGGACTGAATTTGAATTGTTGTGTCTGTTTGATTTTTTCATTTAATTGCCACATTTTTTTAATTGCCAAACAAGTCTTAATTATTTTGTTAAACATTTAATGCGACTTTCGGCCAAGCATGGAAAGCAAGGCTAAGCTTTTAGCTCACCCGGCTGGCGGTGGTTGAAGAAGCTCATTAATGGTGGCAAAGTGGAAATAGAAGAAACTGAAGACGCCCAATTAAGCTGCAAATAGTGTAATTTTAATAAAAAAAATATTAAAAATACTACAACAACAGCAAGAAAAAGACGAGTAAAATGTTAAAATAAATTTAAATTTTTAAAATGTGCTTAAATGCTTCACAAGCGGAAAATTGCTTTGACTTGCGCGTTTTCTTCCCTTTTTTCAGTTCCTCCAATTCGCTATTCATTGTTCGTTGTTGTTGCTGCGGTTAGCCTTTTTTAAATACGCGCGGTCATCATTTGAACGACGAGTGATTGCCTTGTTGACCATGTTTAAGATAAACACAGTTTATTTTTTTTAATAATTTCTGTTTTTCATTTACATAAAAATAATCATGTCCGACCAGAGTAAAAGGTAATATTTTGTTACTTTGTGCCATAAAATTGTGAAATCAACGAGCAGAAACGGTCAAGTAGAAAATTAATTTAAAATTTAGAAGATCATAAGAGTCATGCTTCTAATTGAATCAATTCAATTTTTCTTTCATAAGAATAAGAACGGTGGAGTTTAAGTTGGGAGAGATAAAAATCTATATATAGTTGAAATGAATGACTAGTTTATCTACAAATATCGCTCGTTGTCTCGTTTCAAGGCGGTCCTTTTTTATAACGAACGAATCCCAACGGACCCTCCTCCCGCTCAACACGACCAAGGGGTGACCGACGTAACCGCTTTACACGAAAATAATAATGAGTCGCATAGGTATTCCATACAACTACAGATATACATATGTAAAATCACCAGTTGTTTATCGATTTAGTACTGAATAGATTACAATGTACATGAAAATCTCTACATATTCCACGAAAATGATCCTTTTGAGCATAGTTTGTTCTGCATATACTAATTTTTTACCGAAAAGAAAATAATCCCATCGGACGCTCCTCCCGCCCTACACGACCGAGGGGCGCATCCGCATAGGAATAAAATAACGTGGGCTTCAAAACGTTTATAAAAAATGTATATTCGATGTTCATACGGTGGAAGATTCAAAAGAGGATTCATACAAATTGGGGATTCCAGACAGCAGTTGCATACTCAAGGATTGGTCTGACAAGTGAAGTGAATAGCGTTTTTCTTGTATAAAAAGTATTTACCACTCATAACAAAACGGAATTTTTTTTCTGAGGAAAACGCATTTAAGCTTTTCAATTTGCCTATCACTCCATATAACTGATATCGACAGATATTTTTCTCACATAAAGAGTTCATAAGATACTGTCCTGAAAGAATAGAGGACTGAGAAACAGTTACTTCTGTACACTAAGTTAAAATTTTTTTTTTTTGTTTTATCGCAGTCTTTCAACAAACGAGCTACGTGTTTATTTAAAAAAAATATATTAACATTTTAAACAAAAAACTGAGCATCCTTCCTTGTATCAAGGAGTATGAGAAAGCTGTAAAGATTTAATTTGATATCTAATATTAGAAAAGTGTTTGCGATAGTCCCTCAGACGTCTTTCTCTATCACTCTCTCTCTCTCTCTCTCTCTCTGTATCTATCTCGCTCTCTCTAACTATCTCTCTCTGCACATACCATCTCTATCTCTCTCTCTACCCTCCACCTCTCTCCACCTCGTTATCTCCATCTTTTTTCTCTCTCTATTACTCTCGCTCCCTCCCTCTCTTATCCCTCCTTCCGCTCTTTATGATAAATTTTCCAACCTTCTCCTTTCTTTCTTCTTTTAATGGAACAACAACCAAATTATGTTTTCTACTTTTTAACTTTGCCTGTGCCGAGATTTGAACCCCGAACACTCTGCGTAGCAGGCCAATGTATTGGGTGATTTTTATAAGAGTTTAGTTTTTGAAAATGAAAAAAATAACACAGATATTTTACAAAAGAGAATGAAATTTTTATTTGGATCGATAAATCAATACCTGCCATTTACTTTTTAAAGATAATTTCATTTAAATGTTGCCCGCGAATACGCTTCAAGTGGTCCATTCTGAAGGTCCAATTTTGGCACATTTTTCACACATTTCGGGCTGAATATCACAAATGACGCGTTCAATGTTGGCTTCCAAAGCAGTAATCGTGTTTGGCTGGTCCCCTATAGGCAAGAGACTTAACATATCTCCACAAAAAATTGTCTAACGGGGTCAAATAACACGATCTTGGTGGCCAATTGACTACACCAAAACGTGAGATTAACTGCTCACCAAATTCGCCTCTCAATTGATGTATGGTTTCGCGTGCAGTGTGGCATGTGGCATCATGCTGTTGTAACCACATGTCGGCCGAGTCCAATTCGGCCAAAAAAAAGTGTTATAATCGAACGGTACTTTTCTCGATTGACCATAACGTTGCGGCCTTCATCGTCTTTGAAGAAGTACGGTCCAATGATGCCGCCTGTCCATATACCTCCCCAAAAAGTGCATTTTTAGGGATACATTGGTAGCTGCTGAATTGCCTCTGGCTGGTCTTCACTCCAAAAACGGCAATTCTGCTTATTCACGTATCCATTGAGCCAAAAATGAGCCTCTTCGCTAAATAACGTAGCTTGCGAAACACTTTTTTCACAGCGCATGAATTTTGATAATAAATTGCAATAATTTGCAAACATTGTTCAGACGCAAGTCTATTCATTATGACATGGCAAACCAAACTGAGCATAAATCAAGTGATAGCTGTCAAAAAGACCAACTCCGAAAAAAGTATTGCCAGATTGAAAACCACACTTCTAGAAAAAACACCCTTTACTACCAACGGCCCCGCGACCAGCGACCAGTTTCCAACCATTCCACATTATTATATTTTTTCCTGAAAGAGGAATGGAAATACCGAAAACATCGCCCACCCATTCTAGATCCATTTGTGATATTGACAATTCATATACTTATACCGTAACCACCATTAACATATAAATTCGTCTGCCCTGAAGCGAAAACAGTAATTAACAGTTGGTTTGTAGGTCAGTGGCTAATTGAGAAGCAAGGCAGTCGGTTGATGTACAAAATAATGCCTGTAAGTCTGACATTCTTCCGATCGAAGTCGGTCGTTTTATTTAATTCCACTGAACCATCAAACCACACAAAAATTATGTTAAAATTCCTCTGAACCATCAAACCACACAAAAATTATGTTAAAATATTAAGTTATGGGCCCAATAAAACTGAAGAAATCTTTGTAGGAGCCCCATCAAGTGTTTCTTGAGCTAACTAAGACATGTTAAGCACATGGGATTCCACTACGAAGATTCAAACAGGTTCTGGATCCAATAATTAAAAAGGACTTGGTGGTTTGGGTGCTTATTCGCTAAAATTTTTCTACTCAGGAGGTAGTCATTTGACTGATATAATTTGTTCAACTTAAAGTCATCAATTTGACACCTTCCGTGAAAACAGAGTACAATCTTTTTAATTTCTAGCAAATTGGCAGCCAATTCACATTATGGCATTACTTTTGCCCCACCGTGTACATATGCATGCAGCTTTAATTTGAAATTGACAATGTCTCTCTTGTATTTAAACTCATTTTAATGGGAAAATTCCGACCTCTTGTACACAAAAAACACTGTTAACTAGGAAGTTGAATCTTCATTTTCGTCTCACACGCAATTACATGACATTGCAAAAGTGAACTTTTCATATTTAAAGTACGGAAAAAACAAACATCAAACCGAAATAATTTTTATAATTAGGTTTCTATCAAAAATAAAAAGAGTGACATGAGAATTAACACAAAGAAATCTCAGCGTCCAATTAATGTTTGTACAATTTTTTGTTATGTTACAATGTTTTTGGGAAAGGGAAGTTCGTCTTGTAACTAATTGTCAAATGAATTACACATAAGCTCAGCAAAAAAAACAACCAAAAATAATACATGAAAAATGGTTAAAGATCTATGTAATAAAATTATGTTTCCAACATGCTTCAACTAACTTCTTCAATTCCACACACTTTTCTTTCGCACGTGACTTGCCGCATTTAGCTTTGCCCAACTTTTTGTCTTTGGTATCTGTGTAATGCTGTTATAGCTGCTGCTGCTAAGCAGATTTGTGGCAGGTGCTTATTGCATGCTATTTATTCCTCCCGCGACTAGTATCTTATGCATCTAGTCCTTGCATCAGCTTCAGCGCTTCACTCTTCTCTAGACGGTTATAATCATTTGAACAAATTATTTTTTAACCAACACACACTCGCATTGCGATGCACACACAGGTATGCATGTTTCTTCCAAAAGGAACGTAACAAATCGAGTCGTCAAGTCACTCTCATACCACCTTTTTAGCTTCACTGGTGTGTGTGTGTGTGTGTGTGTGAGTGTGTTTGAGAGCGGTGCTTAAGTTTTGTCAAATTTACGAAAACTGTGAAGCGTAGCAAACACGCGCTTCTTCATTAACTTCAACATAATCATTGTTGGTTGCTGCTGCTGCTGCTGCCACTTTCTGCTTCTTTCCCTCATGCCCCTTGTAAGTACATATTTTGGTAGTGCTTTCGCTGCCTGAAATCTGGAGCATATGATAAGTTAACAATGATTTTGGCTATCGAAAAAATAAACACAAGAAACGGAAAATATATTCTGGAAAATTACAATGTTTTTTGTAGGTACAGCTGGGGTGCTGGTGTGTGTGTACTGTGTGTGGCAAAGGCGCTCATGCGCTGTGGCAACTAAATTTTAAGTTTGTTCACCGAGTGTTCGTTCGCACCGAAGCAGGTACTCGTTCGTATGTGTAACTATTTGATATTCAGCATGCCACTAAATGGCAGAGTAAACAGTTTGCCGCCGTCACACGTCGTTGATTGCAATTTTCATTTGTCGCTTCCTTTGTACGTTTGAATGTGTGTGTGTGTGTGAGTGTTTTAATTTATAATTACATTATATTTTTATCTTTTCAAAATTAGTTTTCTTTAAATTTTTTATTATTATGTATATTACAAAAATGTGTTGAAATCTTCGGAAACATTAAAGTTGGGTCATTTGCATATTTAATAAATAATTTTTTCTTTATACTTTATTCTCAGATGAATGTAATTTTAGTTAGTGATGTTAAAATAAAAAGAAATAGATCCAACTTAATTTTAAATGAACCTATTGGGTTTATAACTTGAAAATGAGGGATTCACAATTGTAATAAAACACATCTGGCAATAATGTAACTACTTTCATGTTTTAGCTAAGTCATGATACTTTTGTTTTGATTATATAGCAACTTTCCAAAGTATAAACAACATAACATTTTTACTCTACCATCATGTCAGTATATGTGCCAAATAAACAGCAATTGCGAGAAGTTTTGCTTTGGTTCTCTGATTCGAAAAAAAGTGCTGCTGAAAGTCATCGATTTTTATTGGAAGTTTACTCCAGTGATTCCAGAGAGTTATACTCCACTGATTAAAGCATGCGATTTCTGGAGCCTTTCTGGTTTAGAGGCTTTACAAGTGGAGATTTTGGCTCCAAGGTAATGTTCTGTATTTGGTGGGATTATAATGTTGTCATCCATATATTATGAATTGCTGATTGGTTTGAAGAGATCAATTCGGTCATTGCTCTCTTCGAGACTATGTGACCAGGCATGAGATCATAATTTGACAACTTGACAACGCGCGGCCTCATGTTAGACCGGTTAAAAATTATTTGGAAAATATTGGATCAGAAGTTTAAGCTCACTTGCCGTATTCACCAGACCTTGCTCCATCTTCGTCTGACTATCACTCATTTTGATTGATGCAGAATGCCTTTACTGGAATACTCTTTAATTCAGTTGAAAGTAAAAAAAATTTGATTGATTCTTTCATAGCCTCAAAAGATTGATGTTTTTTTTTTGGTAAGAAATCCACATTTGCAAGTTATACACAAGTTGCCAGACCAAAGAACAGTGATTATTTCCCCTTCAATCGCTGAAAATCACTCAGAGAAGATTCGAATATTTCACTTATAAAAAAAAATTCATTGGCATCTTTCGCTTATACTAAAAAATCGTTCATGAGGGATTATTTCACAACTATCGAATGGATGAAACTATTGGGTCATATAAGGGTATGTGATGCGTTATTACTATAGAAAAGGTAACACCGCTACAAAAAGATTACGAAAAATTTATGCTATTTACAGTGAGGATGCTGTGAGTGAATGCCGGACCCAGGAATGGTTTTCTCGATTCCGGTTCGCAAATTTTGATATCAAAGATGTACTGAAAGATGCACTGACAGTGGGTACCAACCACGGATACTTTTTATATGAACCAATATGTTAACTATCGAATTATTCGGTAGTTCCCATTACTAATTTTAATAATCTCGTAGGTCTACCCTGAAGTTATACTTATACTCTCAATAACAACTCTCAAATGATCTGGTGAAGCTCAACAGCGATATCACTTTCTTTTCATACAAACCTTAAGATTAATTGCGCCATGTTGGGCGAAACTGTGAATGATTCTTACGGTTTAGCAAAAGTAACATGCCTTTCATTTAAATACTCACTCGGATGGCTTTGAATGATAGTGTGTACTACAATACTTATACTATATGGAGATATCGGATATATCATCAGAAATTATCTGATCCAGATCATTTCATTTCGAGATAAAAAATTTAAAAGAGAAATAAGTATGTACTTATAAGATACTTCATTCAGATTGATTTATATATTATAAAGCAAAAATTTGCCATTAAAAGTAAAGTAAGTAAGTAAAGCAAAAATTATATGTAAAAAATAAAGTACTTCGATAAACTTGTCCTTTTTCTTTAATGTGTGATCGTTGTAGCGTAGCGGTAGTGTGTTGGACTGTTACGCAGAGTGTCCGGGATTCAAATCTCGGCACAGGCTAAATACGGAAGTAGAAAAGACAATTTTACCACCTCTTGGCAGGCAATGGCAAACCTACAAGAGTAAAAACTGACTATGAAAAACTTTTCACTTAGCCGTTCGGATTCGGCATAAAGCTGTAGGCCCCTTCCATTCATGTAGAAATATAGCACGCACAACATGAGTGGATGCGAAAAGCTATCTCTTTATCGGTGCCCTGTGTGATTGCATTCCCTCCTTCTTGCTCCCTCCTTCTTCCTCCCACCTATCAGTCTTCCTTCCATTCGACACGATGCTCTCATAGGGATACACCCCGTTCTTGCACAATTTTTCACTTTTTTAGATTTGCCATACACAGGGTGTTTGTTTTTTTTTTTTGAAGTGTGGTTTTCAAGAAGAAATAAAACGCATATCATTTAATGTTATGACCAAGAATTTAGCTAGCTTTATTATAAAGATAAGGATTTTCCATTATGTTTTAAAAAAGATTTCGGGCAAGTGGCCGCCGCGGCTGGTTTGAATAAATTCCAGCCGAGCAGCCCAATTTTCGACCACTTTTTGCAGCAATTGGGGCCGAATGTCAGTAATAACGCGCCGAATATTCCCTTCCAACGCGTCAATCGTCTCGGGCATATCTGCGTAAACAAGCGACTTCACATAACCCCACAAAAAATAGTCCAGCGGTGTTAAATCGCACAATCTTGGAGGCCACGCCACAGGCCCACGACGTGAGAGAATGCGCTCACCAAAAGTTTCCTTCAATAAATTGATTGTTTCGTTGGCTGTATGGCATGTAGCGCCGTCTTGTTGGAACCAAAGGTCGTCCACATCAACACCCTCCAAATCGGGCACGAAAAAGTCATTAATCATGGCTCTATAGCGTTCCCCATTGACTGTAACATTATGACCGGCTTCATCTTTGAAGAAATATGGACCAATGTTTCCCTCTGCCCATAAAGCACACCAAACAGTCACTTTTTGAGGATGTAACGGCGTCCCAACAATGGCTTTGGCTAGTGGATTATGATCACTCCAAATGCGACAATTTTGCTTATTAACGTAGCCATTCAACCAAAAGTGAGCTTCATCGCTGAACAAAATGTTCTTGTGACAATCGGGATCGGTGGCCATCTCGTTTTGGGCCCATTCACCGAACGTGCGACGCGCTTGATGGTCGTTCGGCTTCAATTCTTGCACCAGTTGGATTTTGTAAGATCGCAAACCAAGATCCTTCCGCAAAATCTTCCATAAAGTAGATGGGCGCAGCTCCAATTTTGCGCGCGATGGCGGATGGACTCATTCGGGTCTTCTTCGATACTCTGCTCCACAGCAGCAATAGCGTCTTCAGTGCGCACTGTATGGCGTCTCTGAGGATGCGCATTACCCACTAGAGTAAACGTGGTGCGAAACCGATCCATGGTTGCTCGGATTACCGACTCTGCTGGGCGATTATGTCGATCGAATAAAAAATTGTATTTCTATTTTGATTTTTTCCTTCCGTTTGGTTTCGAAAATGGTCAATTTTTCTTAAATATCTGTCGTATTTACTACAAAAATTTTTAATACGAAATGAATAATTGGTAACTTTTCGAATCCATAGTAGCAAAAACGCCACAGTTTATGCCTACCTCTGGCGCATATCACTTTGGTAGAAAGATCTGAAAGCCGACGTTAAAGAGTAGCAGCTGTGGAAAGGGTACCAAAAGTAGAATTATTTGAAACAAAACCAATATCAGGTTAACGATTCATATGTCATAGAGAACAAGCAGAATTTTCGCTTAGCGAATTTTTTATAAAATATGAAGTCCACTTAAAAATGGGCATAAGTTAATCCTTGAAAGGATTTTGTCATCCCTTGAGGGACATAGGGCCTATGCAAAGCTAACTTCTTGTAAATGTTATTTTGAATCTTTGAAGTTGTAAAAACATCTTTGAGTAAGAAAAAATTTTGTTATACTAGGTAGGGCAAAAGTAATGTCATAATGTTAATGTGCAATAATTTTTGCAAATGGCAAATGTTATTGTGCTTTGAAATTTATGTTGGAGACATATAGAGAATTTATTGACAACAATCAGTGGAGCGATGCTGAGCTCGGGCTGTTATGGAGATTTCGAAACACCAATTTGCGGGCCGTGTGATCTTCCGTTTTAGCGATTTGAACTGGCCAATCAGTTCGCCAGATGTGACAGCGCCATACTTATTCCTTGGGGGCTTTTGAACATCTCGCGGTATACCAAAACAAGCCACAAACCCTGCAAGTCTTGAAAGCTAACATTCAAAATGAAATCTGACATTTTGCGAGCAACAATTCAAAATGGCGAAAATCCCGCTTCAACACATGAGGTGGTCATTTAACCGATATCATTTTTTCAACTTAACGTCATCAATTTTACGTCTTCCATGAAAACAGAGCCCAATTTTTCTCATTGCTAACAAAATGGTAGCCAATCCACATCATGGCATTACTTTTTTTCCACCTTGTACAATGAATTTATAAGAAAACTATATTTTTTATCTAGATTTTGTCTTTCATTTATCTAAAGCTTATTCTTTTCATTAAGTAATTCTTGTGCATTCTTTTCATTACATAGTAAGTTTGTAAATCTTGCTCTTTCTGAAATTTGCTTCTCACATTGAGTGGTAAAAGATTTTAACTGCTGTAACCAGCCTAACATATGACTTGACTTCCTGTTTAGTTAATTGAATAAAAGTTTCGCTTTGTAGAAAAGCTATGCTTCCCATTCATTGTTGTTAGTAGCACATTAGAATAAGTCACAAAGATATTTCCAAATAGGTATGTAGAAAATTAACTTTTTACGGTATGAACTTTAATGAAAGTGCAAATAACAAACAGATTTTTCACCAACGCAGCCATTATGCGAATAAAAGATAAAAATCCTGTTGACTTAATTTGCTCTTGTATCATTTTGATGTGAATTTCATTTTACCTTATTTTTTGCTACTATGCCATTGTGGTTTTTTCTCTTCCTCCTAATGCTTTCGTGTTATTTTTTACTGGGCATTGCACGAGATGTTTATCTTTTGAATTTACGAATGCTGCTATACTACGTATTAATGTGTCTGTGTATGTGCGGAGTGTGTGGTGTGAATTTTGCCACGCTAATAGCATCACAGTGCATATGTATTTGCCATTGCTGCTCGTAGTAGGGATACAAAGTTAAGGTAAAGATAAAAAAAAACGGTTTTCGGTTAACCGGTGTTTTGAATAGCAGCTCAGTTAGATTCAGTCCGTGCGTTAGATCTAACCTTTGCAGGTGGTTGATGTTTATTTCGCACAGCACTTCAAGGTGGTTGAAGCGCGGGGTGTTTAAAGTAACCGTTCCATCCTTCTATAAGGCAGGGCATACGCAGAGGAAATGAAGGATAGTTTCCTTTGCCTCCTGTTGGTTACAGGAGGAAAAGTCTGTCCTATGCCCATTTTAGGCTGCCTGCTCTCCAATACGTCAGATGTCAGTACTGACTGCTGTAGCTCTACAGGCATCGTACATATTCCTTTTTATTACCGATGTTGTTTGTTTAAGGCACAGCATTTTAGAGAATAATCGGCTTTTAGCTCTTCCCACCTGTTCACTGTTTTATTTAAGTTAGAAAATGTATTCAATGAAAATACTTTTTCATAACCTACCTACCGGTTTTTTGCATCTCTAGTTCATAGTGATGTGTGGTAAACATGAAAATACTTTAATTTGCGCTAAATGCGGAAATATTTGCACATATCCGTAAATTAAATGCTCAAGTGGCAAAAAGATTAGGCGGAAAATTTAATATGAAAAACAAGTTTTATTTTCTGAAGGGTTTCCAAGAGTAAACAAACAATCATGTATGTACTCTGTTTTGGGGTAAATAAGGAAGGTGGAGGTTATCAGAGATGTTCTAAAATGGTTTTAACTTATTAGTTACAGCGAAATATACATACATATGTACATACGAGTACATAGTCTGAATTACAAATGGCCTCCAATTACCATACCGAAACTCAAGTAGTCCTCAAAATCTGTTTTGATGTTATGTGCTCAGTATAGTTTAGTCTGTTGCCTATATTTAATTCTTGAGATTAAAGTATGAAAGTAATATTTACTTACTTAACTGGCACTACAACCGATGATCGGTCTTGGCCGCCTCCACAAAGCTTCGCCGGTCACTTCTGATATGCGCCCGCTGGCGCCAGTTGATAAGGCCAAGTGCAGTCAGGTTGCCCTGCACCTGGTCCTTCCAACTGAGATTAGGACGTCCCCTTCTGCGTGTTCCTCCACCGTGGTTCGAATAAAACACCCTTCTAGCCGGAGCGCTTTCTTCCATTCGCTCAACATGACCCAGCCAGCGAAGCCGCTGGAGTTTTATACGCTTAACAATGTCAGTGTCGGCGTACAGCTCATACAGCTCATCATTCCATCTTATTCGATACACGTTGCCCACGCATACTGGACCGTAGATCTTACGGAGTATCTTCCTCTCGAACGCTCCTAACAGCCTCTCATCATGGATGGTCAATGCCCACGTCTCTGCGCCATACATTAGGACTGGAAGGATGAGGGACTTATAGAGTGTTATTTCCGAGGCTTCGTTTGAGGATTCATTGTTGAAATATTTTGACGTGGTGGGTTCCAAGCCCGACGAACAATCATTCATTCAAGGTCATGGAGAAGCCCGCCGCACTCATTAGTTAACTCACTGACAGTTGTCAGATCGCTATCCAGGGGACGCCACGAGGAGGCTGTGTATCGACTTGAAACATAGAAGCGCAAGGATCGACCATGGACGCACCTGCGACTGTCACGAACTTTACCTTGTGTCCTACGCCCCAGGTCCCCCATGAAAATAATATTCCTAATTAAATTTTTGAGACTGCATTAATGCTATTCAAAACGAACTTGTATAAAGACCGGAATCTTACTTTGATTCTAGCTAGAGCTGTATACGTGTTCTACATGGAATCCAGTGTTTCATCCTTTCGGAAGTCTGAGCCTGACCACATTTACACCCACTGGTAAAGCCATATAAGAAATTCGGTTGGTCTGAAACCAACTAGGATTGTCTGGCAGTAATCGGATTGTATTTTGGTACAATTTTTCTAACTGGTTCACAATTTGTGAAAGAGTAGTAGACATTGTCGAGAGTGATTGAGACTAATTGTGCTTGCAATGATGAAGTGCTTGCAGTGATGAAGGACAGTAATGGCTATAGCCTAATTATTTTTGTGAAGACAATTTAAAAGTATGCATTGTTACGAGTATTAGCTTTTATACCCTTGACGCGAGTTACAAAAATTCCAAAACACTTAAAATAATGAATATTTAATTCTTTCCCTTAACTTACGAAAAATATTTACATATTTTCCTTAACAAAAATTTATATAATAATCTATTCATTTATTGTAACAGATAATAGATATACGACGGTCAGAGCAGACTAGTCTTTATAGAAAAGTGATAGTTTGAAATGATTTTTTCAAATTCCAAAGTCAAAACCGAAACAAAATCAAAAACTTTCATCCCCTAAAGTGTGACAGAAGACACTGGACAAAAATGGAGGCGATTATTTGTGATCTGCAAAACTTCACTTCCAATGTGGATGTTAACACTGGCGTCGGGGGTGTCTGAATTAAATTATTTAAGCCATTATATTAGTTTACCTTGACTCTCAAATTGTGCACTCTAAGACAATGTAAAAACTTAAAATTTCTCCTAGTAAGTGATTTTTGAGAGGGTTGAAATTACTTATTCTCGTCGTCTGTAGCACTTAGAAAAATGTGCTTTCGCAAGCACTTTTCCAGTTTAATTATTATTTTATTTATTTTTTTTACACTTTTAATTTAAAAGTTTATTTTGTTTTACCCACGTCAATTAAAAAGGCTTTCTGTTTTTCTTTTCATTTAATTCTTTCAGAAACACCTTGACAAATGCTGCTTAATTGCACAATTCATTTTTGACTTGACACGGTGGCAAAATAAAAAAGTGTAGCATTTTATTTCATACTTACTTATCCCTTTACACATTTTCTATTCTCGCTGTGTGTGTGTGTGTCTTTATCTGTGTATGTTCTTTGCATTCAAGCACTTGCACTGACAATAATTAATTGCACTGCCACTTCTTATTTCTGTCAGCAATTTGTCCATTTTCACAGCAGCGGCATTCTGGTGAACAAGGCAAATGGCAGCTCTGGAACGAGATAGAAAAACCTTTTGAGATCAAGCGGCTGCTTGTTGACAATTACGCTGACATAAGAATAAAAACAAGTAATTTAAATTTTTTAAATAATTTAAAGAAATATTAATAAAAATGCTCAAAAAATTGAAATAAATTGTAGAATAGTAGTTAACCCTTTGGCGGCGAATATAAGCAAAATTTGCTTGCTCACGGTTTTTTTGTTTTATAATTTTGGAGGTAGAATATAAATAGAGCATTTCGGTTTAAAGTTAAATTATAGAGAAGAGTTGGGTGTACAAAAGTTTAGTGGGCGTGGTATTTGTACCTGCTTTCAGCTGACCGTCAATTGAGTGGAAAGTTTCTTATTCAGAGTAAATTTTGCAGGTGCGGTGGAAGTGCGGTCCTAGATGGAAGCAAGGAATGTATGTAGTAGCTCAGTAGCTACAGATGAGTAAAAGTTTCTGTGTAACCCTCGTGATCGCACGAATTTTAAGGTTTTCCTTGGCGTAGCGGCCGATAGGAAAGTATGTGCATTTGTCAAGCCACCATAGGGTGAAGGGGGATAAGGCTTAAAATTTTGGAATTGGATTAATTATTAGTTTTAATAGATTACGAAAATCCTTTTTATTATGAAATTCGTTCCATAGGAGGAAATGTCGACGTCAAGGGGTTAAAAATGACTAATGTCATCATGGGTGGTCTGCAAAAATTAAGCCTGCTTAAATTCTTATCGACTTAATTTTCATTTGAGAAAATCCACACACAAAAACTACCACAAAGCAGTTTAATTGTACATATTCATTGCATAACAAATGAAGCGAATGAAATTGAGTTACTGTAAAAGCCAGTAAAGGAATAAGGAAAATCTCTTTGTGTATGTATGTGTGTGTGTGTGTGTGTATGTGTATGTGTATGTGTATGTGTATGTTGACAATAAATGAATGCCTTTTTTGGCTTTCGATTTGTGCATATTTCATTTGCTTGTTGTTGGTTTTGGTCCTTCAGCATTCACTCTTTCCTACTCTCTGTCTCTCTCCCTCGTCCCATCTGGAAAGAGGGTGCTGGACTTCTCAGTGTCTGTCTCTCTCCATTTCTGTCTGCCAATTTGTCGCATTTAAGTTAAAATAACACATTCGCTTTATGATCACATTATTTGATCCTTTATTGTTTTTATTGTGCCTTGTGCAAATTTTTATTGGAATTTTTGTTTTTTTTTCGAATCTTTATGCGCAATAATTTAGTCCTCTTCTTTGTGTGGAAGCACGCACATGGACAGAAGCCTTAGCCTCTTTTCCATGCATATTCGAATTAGCATGGCATGCTGTGTCATTGTAATACTTTTTCATTGATTTCACATGTCCGTACATAGAGATTTTCCCTTTTCCCTTTTTTGTTCTTATTGTTATCGATTTCGAGCAGCAAATGTGTGGTAAACGTTTGTATGCTTAAGCAAGGATATCCAATAAGGATATTTGAGGATTTGTAGGTAACACGCACACGTTTCAATGAAATTGTTTAAAGGGAACAATGTCTCTGTGACTTGGAAAATGGGCACGTACCTTTTCTACGTGATTACCAAAATATTTGTCAATTCCTTAAATTGGTAATTTAAATTTAAATTGTGGAAATTTGTAGAAATATTTAGATGAACGGATTTCGTTCAAAATATTTCTGCATTTAAAGTAAAGCCAAAGATTATGAGATTATAAATGGATTTTCTTAATTAAAGCCTGTCATACATTAAAGGTTACCCATTACGCTTAAACAGCTTAAACAGCTTCAATAAAGACATAAGAGACAATATGCTAGAGATTTCGTTTCTCAATTTATCTTACCCAGGGATTTTATGATAGTAACTAAAATCCCTAAGACTTGCCAAAAACAGCGAATAGTCCTTATTTTAAATGGATCTGCCTTTAGCTTATTTAATATTTTCTTTGATAATTTTGCAAACATGCATAATGCAAAAAAAAATACATAATTTGTAATTACAATATTTATATAAATTATTATTTTTAGATTTGTATATCGCCAAGTGCATACCTGTTTACAATTTCCACTTAACACCTGCAATTTTCCCGACCAAACAAAATCAAATATTGCTATCGGCAATGAGCAGAAATAATATCAGCAGAAACACACACTTCAACATTAATAAATATGAAATATGCAAAGCTTGCACTTTTTTCTTTTTTGAATTGTAAATTTACATCAAACGCGTTTCCTTATTACACCTTTAATACGAGGGAAAGCGACTTTTATTTAAAAAATAGAGCGAATCATGCTATCCTCGCGCACACATCGCAATATCGAACATTTTCTAATACAATTTGTTGTACACCCTCCACCGATGCATGCGCTATCTAATGTAAACACTGATTTTTCATATTAACAGAAATATTTTTCTACTCACTCGTATGCCACTCGTCAGCCTTTAGACCAGAATAGTTATGGTAAACCATTAAAATGTACAATATCACTGAGAGAATAATTACCGGAGAAGAAATTCTGGTCAAAATTATATAAAATTATATTAGAATCTTGAAAATTTGAGATAATCTGAAATCAATCTGATCGAAAATCTGATCGGAAATCTGATCGAATTAGTACGAATGAAAAATTCAATTCAATGTTTCTGTTAAAGCTCTAATCTTTTTCTTATCTCTACTTTAATTCACAACCAATTAGCATTAGGGGGAAAATTACCAATCTTCCTGGTTCCCGTTATTCATTTCACCGGGTGTTTCACATATTTTAATTTTAACTATAAATACAAATGGGTCACGTGTCTCTCAGGGGATATAAGTATACTAATTAGACAATACGATTCACAACTTTTTTTGTGGATTAGCTGATCTTTTTCGGTCACTTTGATTATGTACATCTAACAAAGAAAATCAGGTGCTAATATGCTGATTATAACTAACGTGAAATCATATTTTGTAGAGTAAAAAGCGGAAAGAAATAAATGGTTTTTGAAAAAAAGGAAAAAGAAGAAAACAAATTGAAATGAAATAACTATGTATTTTCCAACAAAAGTGTCCTTTATTTGCAAATCCTCCATTTTCATTTATTTGGCTTTCTGAGTCGAGTCGATTCCAGGTACTTGTAATGACGATTGTAATGATTTCCTTATTAAATAAACATAAAAATTTTAATAATTAAAGATCCAGATAAAACAAATAAAAATAAATTCAATTAACTTCCTTCTGGTCGATTTTTCATAAAGGCGAGTCGTTCTTGAGAGCAGCTGTAAGGTTTATCTTTACTTTACTTCTTTAGAATCAGTTTTATATTTACGAGGGGGTAAAAGGTGATTGTGGCGGGACGGAAAAATTGTCACGGAAATGAAGGACAGCGCCCGCTATCAAACGATCAAAATGAAGTTAATCCAAAATGTAGTACACCTGGGATCAGAGAATCATCAAGGCTTATCGTTTGCATAAGTCAGTACATCCTTCGGCCATGCATGTAATGTCTGCGAGATGATGCCGTGTAGAAATGCGGTTTTTTCTACTTTGTGATTTTGCCTGTGCCGAGATTCGAACCCCGGACACAGTCCAACGCACTACCTCTACGCCACAGCGCGTATATATGAACTTAAATCAGAATAGCTGTCAAAATAAAAACTACCTTCGCGAGGACAAAACCGTTCAGTAGCATACTGTTTAAATTTCATACATAAATTCTCTTTTACATAAGAATTCGGAGGTTAAATAAAATGGTTATTTATTAAATATTGAATACTTTTACTTACTTTTAATGGCACAACAGCCCATGGAGGGCCTAGGCCGAACTTGAATTCTACAATAAACAAAATTCGCTTAGTAAAATGAATAAATTTCAATTTTGTAAACCATTTTAATCTGAACATTTATTATTTACATACTTAGATTGAGTTTCAGAATTTTGGGTAAAAATAAGAACAGATAAATAAAATACTTCCGCTGATACTGACGGTAACAGTCTATGAATAGCTAAGAACAGGAACATTTAATATGAAATGTCAAAAATCATTCAAAAGAAAAATGCTAACAAAGCTCAAACAACCATAATTGCTTCTTAATCCCTACTTCACGACTTCATAAATCCATGCCATGAAAAGAACAAATTTGCACATTAAAATTCAACGAACTTGTCGGGTTCCTTAATTTGACGAAATAAATTAAACCTCGATGGTGAATCATTAACCGAAATGTAACATTCATTATACTGAGGACTGGTATCTTCTGAAATGTACTAAATTTTTATGAAAGATTTCAGTGGTTTCCATGCAAACCTAAGCTTACATCTCAACTTTCTGCCAGTTTCTCTCGTTTCACTAAAATTAAGTTTTCTACGATTACCATAGTTAAATGACTTACATTGCATATCATTCATCTTGTGTGTGCTAGATGTGTGGTATTCATTTGAAGGGAAGGAACCTACTGTTTTATATTCGATCTGAAAGGAGCGGTGAAAAGCATTTTTCCCTCAGATACCGTGAAATACCGGAAATGTGTTTGAGTGGCCGCTTGAGTGTAGGTTCAGTAAATCGCGTACAGCAGATCCCTTTCGAAGTTGAATTTTTTACTGTGTACTCATCACATTATGCATGTGCATTATTCTACATTTTGATGGACACTTTGATGTATTTGCTGGGGGTTCATTGATAAAATTATTGAATAATTTATTTACTAGCTGACGTTGTGGGTGTAATATTTATTTTGTTTTTTTTTTTGTTTTAGCTTTTTGACTGCCGGTCAATGTATATGACAGTATGTAAATATGGGCACATGTGGATACAGCAATTGAAAGGAAATTCATTTATAGTGCCAACTAGAGGAGGGTTTCAGCAGTTCATTATTTATTTAGGCAGAGATTTCGGTTATTTAAATACTGAATTCGGCTTGTGTGTTGTTCAGTAGCTGAAATCAGATGGTTAAAGTGAAACTATGTACCTGAATTTAAATCGATATTTATTGAGATACGTATTGAACTTTTGTATCTAAATACTTTCTTCGAGCGCCATTTATTTGTAAGCTGAAACCCAAAAACTTTCCATTTCATATTACAGCTGTTCATAAAGCTGCCACTCTTGGGTTACGTACGAGTGTCTTTATATGCATACTTAGTATGTACCATACACCCAAATCATTATACACCTGCTCTTAATCAAGACGCGTGCCGTACCGTATCTTATGATAAGTACCAAAAATTATGAGCCTTGATATGATTAACGAAACTAATTGAAGCTTACGATATCAGAGTTAGTAAGTAAGTTGCGTCTGTATTTACGGTCAACTTCACACAAAACAACGAGAGGAATAATTTATATGTATGAAAATGTAAGTAGGTATAACATGAAAAACAAGTGCAACAGAGCAAGTTCAATATTTATATTTAAATAATTTTGTTGAAGCAGCGATTTTCAAATCAACATGTTGCAAGTGAGATAGTGAGTGCGCTTGTAGCAGTGGAGGAGGAAATCATTCGAAATATACTTAAGTACTACATACATCAAGATTGACCCCCACGGTAGTCGAGTGCATGAGTGCTAGGTCGGAGTTCCAGTAGCCCTTAGGATCGATTACCAAACAGTGAAGATTCTTTGTACTACTGAAGGTTTCTTGAAGGTTCTAAGCGAACTTTTGCCATTATTGCACATATAATTTTTCGAGCCGAGTTCCTTGTCTACCCTTGCCAATCAAGAAACCTACCACGGGAATGCAGGGAAAAGTTTGCAAAACACTGCCTTCAAGTACATACTCGTACTTATCAACTTGAAAAACTACCTTAGCTTGAATTGAGGTAAGTGCACATGCAACACTTTAAGCGCATAAATCGTTTAATGATGAACGTGCACTGTGATGGTTTGTTTATTTCTGGTTGTGCTATACTCAGCAATGTAGTAAAACATTATCGGAATAATGTAGCAGAAGCAACAGCCAACAATTGCAAGCTGCAATCATCAAATTGTTGCTACTTCTCGCTCTTCTTTTTATCTTTTTCGGTTATAACTGCGATAATTGCTTTAGTAAGAACGCTTTGTATGAGTATGCGGCATGTGGCAAGTGATTGTTGATATCTCTTCTTATAACTTTCCACTTCTTTTCGATTTGATTTCATAGTGTTTTGCTTTTTTTTTGATTGCAGCTGCCTGTCTGCTTCTTTGCACTTGCTGTACAAAGCAGCAGCAACAACAATAACAACAACAATAACAACAAAAGCTGTACACACGAAAGCAGCACCAGCACCAGCAGCAGCAAGCTGCAAGTATTTTTATTTTTGATAATTTTAAATAAAGCACGCGTGCGCAAGTGGCGCGCGATCTCAACGTTCTTTCTATTGGAGAGCAAAAAAAAAAACAAAAATTCAGATTTCATTGACCGTTCTGGCGCGATGATCACATTGCAAGTTATTCGCTTTGATTTTGTTTTTGTTTTTTTTGTTTTTTTGGTTTTTGTTATGGCAAGCTGCTGCCGCTGATTGCCTGTTGCAATTGCACTCATTAGTAACACGCTGATGAATATCTGAGCGTGTTGATAATTTAACAGTAGATTCATTCGTTTCTACTTTAACTTCAACGTGAAATCTTAATTACAAAATACGTACATAAGTTGTTTTCTGCCGCATATTCCATGAACATGTTGGTATTTGATTTTTTTTCTTCCTATCGTTATACAGTAATTTGGTTAAATAAATATTGGAAAATTACTTATTAAATTAATCCAGAGTTCTTAAAAATTCATTCCCAATCTGAAAAAGGTTTTGCCCTTTACCTTTCACTTATAAAACTCTTTATTATACGCAAAAAAAAATTTAATCCTAATGTGAACATTGCTTATGTTGCCCCTAAAAGCGCACTGCATATCCTGACAAACATTTGCAAAAGTAAAATGTTTATGTAAACAACATAAGTACATAAAATGAACCGCATTTGCAGCAAAAAAAAAACAAAGAAAATACACACGCCAACACATTCACAACTACATAAACCTAATTTTAATATGTGTGAGAAAATTTGCTAAGAATATATGCTGTCGATCAGTGTTGGACACAATTGCGCACAAAAAATGTACCCTTGTATAAGTAGATAACACTAGAAATTTGAATCCAACGGTCAGTCAGTCTTAGGAGATAACGAAACGGGTTTCCTTGAAGAGAAGTGATTCACTTCTTTTTGTATCCCGAACCGAGTTTTGAGACATCTAATAAAATATACATTTGTATGATATATCAGGGAAGATATAGACTAAGAATTATACTTCTGTCCTAGAAGTCTTTGAGTAAATCAAGAATAGAGATTGGCGCGTAAGTACTTTTTGGTTCACGTCACGTAACGCTCGCTTCTTATTCTACTTCTTCTTTTAATGTCACAATAGCCAAGTGTCTAGACCGAGCTTTTCACTTTCACTCATTTTGTGCGTGTTATAAAAGACATACAGTTTTATGCCGAAACCGAACGGCGAAGTAAAGAGTTTTTCTTGGCCAATTTTTTCTCTTGTACGTTTGCCATTTGCTGCCCAGAGGTGGTGCCGTGTAGAAAAATAGTTTTTTCTACTTTTTGATTTTGCCTGTGCCGAGATTTGAACCCCAAACACTCTGCGTAGCAGGTCAGCGCACAACCAGTTACGCCAGGGTAATTAAAATTCTCCATAATAAATTTCATGCTTTTACACGCACCCGAAAAAATAAGCTCCTTAAGCTTAAAAAATACAGATTTATTTGTTAAAGAAAATGTGAATTCATACTCACGCGTATTCACGTGAAAATTATATCGCGCTCACTCATGCTCACATAGAAATCATTTCACACGTTCACGCATGTAGACACGTGTCACGTAAAACTAACATCACACGCCCATCTCTAATCAAAAAGCACGGGCTGAGGACAAATATGCACAGCTGGAAAATCTTTATTCGCGAACCTTCTTCTCCTTTCTTCTGTTAATGGCACAACAGTCCATGGAAGGCCTAGGTCGAGCCTTTCGCATCTACTCATGTTGTGCATGCTATATGCCGAATCTGAACGGCGAAGTGAAAAGTGTTTTCTTTACTCTTGTACGTTTGCCATTGCCATTAGCATCAAGAAGTACCGTGTAGAAAAATATATGTTTTTTTACTTTTTGGTTTTACCTGTGCCGAGATTTGAACCCCGGACACTCTGCGTAGCAGGCCAACGCACTGCCAACTACGCCACGATGACCGAGAACCAGATGGAAAAATTCCTGGAAGAAGAAACTCCTGCAAAATTATAAGAAACACTCAGTGATTATTTCCATTTACAATAGGAAAAACTTAAAAGAGACATTCTTCATTGCTGTATTCTCCACATAAGGGCATTGAAGATTTTAATTAATTTTCTCCTTGAGACCTTCTGACATGAAGTAATCTTCCTATCACAATCTTTGAGATCTCATTTATGTATGTAATTCAGTCAGAGTTTATATGCAAATGTTAATCATCAGCTAGAACTGGGTAGGGCTCTTCCTCATCTAGGTCATTGCAGCTGAGACAATGGATACTGCTGTGCGATTAAAGTCTGGGCAGAGAATGTATTCAATGGTCATATACTTGTAAAAGGAAATGATAATGTAAGTCAGCTCGCGTCTGGTAAGGTACCCCAACAAGTTCTACAATGCGCGACTGAGGTCATCCACGGCTCGTACAAGAAAGCCTCCACTAAAGTACTCACTACCCTTGTAACAGCTCATTCTTACCATTGGACGTTGAGGAAGGATAATTTAGAATTTACATTCTAAAGAAAACAAAACAATCTTTAATAGCAGGATTTAACAAAGAATTTCGTTCTCCTTTTAAGATTTTTAAAGCTTTACAAATCTTTGTGAACGGGTGGATACCAATTTTTTTAAACCGGTGGATACCGATTTTCTTAAAGAGTGAAAGAAAAGAAAATCACGTTTCTACATATTAGTACCATCTAAAACTGAAAATGTCATCAAAGTCTTGGACTTTCGTCTCTTCCCTAATCTATTATATAATCTATTACCTTTCTGTGCTAAGTCTCCTATTACACACACTAATAATAATCAACCGATTTTCTGTTTGTTGGCGAGTGAGCGGAGACGAAAGTGAACGAGTCTCAATCAACTGTGTCACTGACTTTACGTCGATTTTTGACATTTGCCTCTTCCTATGTTCTGTTTTACTTTGGCGGCAAGAATAGCATACAGGGGGTATCAAAACAAGAAAATGACAAATTGCAATAAGAAAAAAGACATTTCAAAGAATTAATTTGTTTTATCTTATTTATTTTTTATAGAAATGGAGTGCAAGTAAGTAATTGGCCGACGGAAATATTTGCAAATGATCAAAAAGAATGTCAGAAGAAACAAAACGAGCTATAAAATCGATCGGTTGAGATCATTGAGTGTAAAAGCTATCGCCAATGGAACAAAATATGGAAAAATCGGTGAAAAAATCGGCCGATAATCGGTGTGTGTAAAAGCAGACTTAACCTCAGTGAATGAGCTTTTTAATATACTTATGTAATATTCAAAATTTTATACTTTATTTACTCTACATGTAATGTCCAACACTGGCGCTGCTCGTTTGGGCATGTGAAAATGAACTGACTCAAAAACTTAAATGCACAACGTCAAGCAATAAATCCTTCTCTTCGACTGCCCACTATTTTTAAGTCCATTGTGCCCGGCTTAGCATGGAGAAGAAATTCCCTCCGCTTTTATGTCAGGAAAGAAATGTTCGAAAACAATTTTAATATCAATTACAATGCAATGTTTATGTTCAATTATTTTGACCTTTTCTTTTCTCTTTTTTTTTGCGTTGGTCCGTTTTTGTTTGCATATTCACAGAAATATACCGAAAATCTTCTTTCTGCCACTGTCAATACTCTGTCAACGCTATTTAACTTCTTTCCGCTCTACTTCATTACAAAAAAATTAATATAAAAATTTGAACTGAATAAACCAACGAACCAAGAATTTATCTTTTACGAATGTCCAAATGCCATTTGCAGTGACCGCCGCCGTTACTGCTGCCTCAGCGGCCGCTCTGACATGATTGACATTTTTACTATGCATATTCAATTGTCAATTTTATTGTACCGCTGTGGTTGTTTGTGGAGACCATCTACTTTCCCACTCTTCTTCCTTCATATTACAGATGACAAAAGGCATTAAGCCAAAAAATAAATTTAAGTTTTATTCAGAATTTAAATAGATCCTTTCTACTGTCACTCCATCACTGGCTGTTAGTCCTGTGTGTTAGTGTGTGTGTGTGTGTGTGTGTGTGTGTGTGTGTGTGTGTGTGTGTGTGTGTGTGTGTGTGCGATTGTGTGTGCATTTTGAGTGTGTATGCGCTTCAAATGCAATAGACATTTTCATTACTTTGACAATATTATTATGTTTTATTATTATTTTGTTCATTTTCAATTTATTTTCTTTTTTATTGATCTCTTTTAGATGCGCCACTACCGCTGCTCGCTCTTTCGTCTCTTCGCAACTTGAAGGACGCAAATTTATTGACTTCGACATTCACTGTGCGTCATCGAAATAATTTCAATGAGTTTTTAATTTATTTGTTATTTATTTTTGAGTTTTTTATTTGCTATTTAAATTTAAAAAACCAATTGTATTTGTATTGCTCAGTGAAACTTTTTAAATACAGAGAAACGTTGCTACAACTAGGATGAGAAGCAAGGCTGATCCATTTGTACTACGACCAGGAATGGAATGTTTTAAGAATAATTATTTTACCCTAACCAATTGCTGTAAAGTGTTTAGATATTATAAAGTTTTAGATATTAAAACTGGGTTTTAAGACTAACATCGTCATATCCTTGTGTAAAAGGCAAACTGATTTCAGCTCTCACTCCTTGAATTTATAAATCAGAGGTTCTACTTCTACCTCAAAATTTCATTGCTATTCATTTTTTGATTGAGAAGTGGAGTCCATACATTTGAGGATGATATTTGTAACAATTTCCCAGAAGCCAAAGAGGAAGGATTTTAATTTACATCACCAATGCCAGAACTAAGTAACTAAAACTTATTCGATGTAATTTGAAATAGAATTATTTGATTAATCCCTTCAATCAAAGATGAGATTTTGAAGCCCTTCTTCCACCCAGAACCATTAAATAACTTCTGAATGCGCTTAAAATAATAAAGTTAAAAATTAATTGATCTAGTTCCAATATTATTCCGACTTTGCCAACTTTAAACTGTTCTGAGGCACAATCACGTGATTCACAAGTTGTCGTATTCAGTGTCTTATCTTCTCAATTATCGTAAATTATCTCATTTTTCATAAAAAGCTATCAGAACTTATAGGTTAAATATTTTACTCTTTTTTTTTATTTGTAGCGTAATTATATTGCATTGATACTCTAGCGACTCAGAACATAAGCAGCAGGCACCTACATAAATAATACTTCGGCCCAGATAATTGTGGAGCGAACGGATTCGTTGTTGTAATCTGTCATTTGAGTAAATTTGGAGATGTAGAACACACCAGTTCTAAAAAAAAGTTGAGAAGAGACAAGTGATACTGAAGAAGTATCAGTTTCTTTAACAAGTTGGGCACTTTCTAGTGTTTCGCTGACAGAATATTTCCTGAGTAGTTAAAGGATGAGAGCCAAGGAGAGAACAAAAATATAGCCAACAAATACTCCAGGCCTCATCTATTCTTGAACGATCTGTGAATAATTATGCGATGATTGAGCAGTCCTGACGCTGATGCCCTCATATTTTGTAATGATACATAAATTATCAAAACCTATAGCAATGTTAGAACCAAATTAGTATTTAACGGGAACTTCTCTGAGCCCTCGAACTCAGTTGACAGAAATACAAGACAGAAAAGTGATTTGAAATTACCAAATTATAAAACAGAATCTAAAAAACAATATTTTTTACAAAGGCATAAAATGTTACACTGAATTACCCGAAAATATTAAAAACTGTGAATTTAACTTATTAAAAAAAAAATTATACAATTATACCAAACCGTTGGAGATAAAACATTGGTTTGTTTTTGTGGTACATGTTTCAACATGTTCAAAATGTTTAAAAAATTTTTATTAAAATTTATTAAAAAATTTCTTTTTCTATTATGCAAATTTTTCGTTGTACTATTATGTGATATGTAATTTTCTTTTTAAATGTTTTTGAATTAGGCTATAAGAAGCCGTAAGAAATAAATGAATAAATAATAAATAGTTAAGATATTAGGTCAGGGTAGGTTAGGTTAGAGTGTTTGTCCTATTATTGGACCACATGATTGGAAAACACAGTGCAACGAGTGGTTTAATAAGTTTAAAATTGGCGATTTTGATGTGAGAAACGAAGAACGAGGAAGACCACCGAAAAAGTTTGAAAATGCCGAATTGCAAGCTTTACTCGATGAGGATGAGGGTCAAATGCAAGAACAACTTACAGAACAATTAAATGTGACCCAACAATGCATTCCTCAACGTTTAAAAGCCATGGGATTGATTTGGAAGGTGGGAAGATGGGTGTCTCCAGAATTGACTAAAAGACAGCAAGAAAATCGGAAAACCACCTGTGAAATGTTGCTCGCCAGGTAAAAAAGAAAGTCATATCTTCATCGAATTGTTACTAGCGATGAAAAATGGATCTATTTGGAGAATCTCAAACGTAAACGATCATATGTTAAGCCCGGTACACCAGCCAAATCGACAGCAAAGCCAAATCGCTTCGGAAAGAAGACAATGCTCTGTGTTTACTGATATCAGCGAGATGCTATTTGGTTTGACCTTCTGAAACCACGTGAAACAGTTACTGGCCAACGCTACTAACAGCAGTGGGCCGATTTGAACCCAAAACGTTCTTTGCGCCAAAAACGTGCAGAATATCAAGTTAGACAACTTACTTTACTTACTTTTAATGGCACAACAGCCCATGGAGGGCCTAGACTGAGCTTTTCGCATTCACTCATGTTGTGTGTGTTATAGTTGTACATGAATGGAAGGGACCTACAGTTTAATGCCGAATCCGTACGGCGAAGTGGAAAGCTTTGCATAGCAATTTTTACTCTTGTAGGTTTGCCATTACCTACCAAGAGGTGGTGCCGTGTAGAAAAATTATTTTTTCTACTTTTTGATTTTGCCTGTGCCGAGATTCGAACCCTGGACACTCTGCGTAGCAGTCCAACGCGCTACCACTACGCCACAGCGACCACTAGACAACACAAAGTGATTTTTCTTGATGACAACGCACCATCACATCAAACAAAACAGACTCGCGAATTTGTAGATTCGTACAGCTGGAAAGCCCTTCCCCATGGGGCTTGTTAACCAGACTTGGCTCCATCTGACTCATCAACGGGGCACGCGCTTGCTTATGACTGGTTTGACTCAAATATCGAACAGTTTTTTTGGCGAGGTATTCACAAATTGCCAGAGAGATGGGAAAAATGTGTAGCTAGCAGTGGTCATTACTTTGGAGATTGAATGTATAACCATTTTTCTTAAATAAACATGTATTTTCTTTAAAAAAATTCCCGTTTAATACTTGTACACTTGGTACATTTTCTTATAATTCTCATTTACCTCTTATCGGTAGGAATGTAAGAAGGTTAGACTAAACCGAGAATCCAGAAACCTTACAGATGAGGGACTAGCGCTACCCACTAGACTATCGAGGTTGTCGTTAAAATAATAACTTTCACTTTCTTTCCGATGTACAACTGTAAAAGAAATTTGTTTTAAATTTGAAAATAATATTTAAAATGATTTCGCTTCATGTTCTTGCCACAATACATACATGAATATCACAACTTCTTATCTGGCAGATCTTCATTCAAGGTTCAATACTCTGCAGGAAGTCATCATTCAAGGTTCAATACTCTGTAGGGTGCAAAGAATGTATTTAACTGAACAATGTAGTTAACTATTCATTATCCCAAAAGGTTTAGATCCTGGTCCCTACATTCCAGTTCCATGCATCGGTTCCAACTTTTTTTGGAATGTAAGCTTCCATTTTACTTTGCAATTTAAATGTTAATTACAATTTCAATTTTTTAAATGAACAAAATTATTTTGAACATTTTGTATGGGATATTGCATAAATAATTTAATTTAAACTTCATGTTACAACACTGGTGACATCTCATGCAATATTCTTGTAATATGAGAAAACTTTCAAAACAAATACTTGAAATGCATTCGTGCAAAAGGTGCAAAATGTTTATGTATGTAAGTATTATATATCATATAAAGTTCAACTATAAGAAATTATCCTTAAAAGCTAAGTATGTATGCATGCATGTCGTAGTATGAAATCTAAGCACATATTGCACCATAATGCCACGAGGAAAGAATCATAGAAAGTGGATGCCACTTTGCACACCGAAAATTTAATCAAAAGTTGATTCTGAATAAAGGAAAATGGGATCATTTTGAATAACCACCCTCACTATAAGCTTCAGAGTTATAGGAAAATCACTCGAAGGCCTGCTCAATATAAGAACTGCACGATGTGCTGGAAAGATTTTTGAGTTCCAGTTTCTTTTAAGATTTATATTTACCGAAATGTGTGGCAGCCATCTTAGGTATGTACTAACATAAGACAGTGGAGTAGAAATATTCTGAAATATAAATATCAACTGACCCAAAGGACAAATGTTTGGAGCAAACAGCTGAAACAGGAAAATTGCAATCCATGTTCAGGACAGCAATGACACAAAATTTAGACTGACAAATGTGAAAGATAAAATCAGAAACAGCAGCAAGGGCATGCTGTGCGTGAGCACCTCATTAAAGCAGTAGAAATAGCAACAACAACAACAACAATTACATCAGAAAACAGCAACAGCAATTGAAGGAAATTGCAACAGCAATTGAAATGCTCATAACAGAATTGAAGAAGAATGAATGAAAATGGTATGAAAATGTAATAAATTGAAATGACAATATGAGAATAACATCATCAACATCACCGCCAACAAACATACATGTGTACACTAATACATACTAGTCAAAAAAATACATCACCAGCAACATTATTCGTGGCTCAAACGTGAAAGCAACATTAAGTAGGATAGCTACCGGCAACAGGATACAAATGGGAAATGATTTTGTAGCTGCTGCTGCTGAAATGTTGCTGTGAAATTTCATTTTGATTTAAACTTGAAAAGGATATGAAAAATACATAAACACACACGCATGCACAAACATTCTGGCGGCATATGTGTGAAATTCTAGGGAAATGTTACATACAAAAATTGCAGGTAATGTTGTTTAAAAAATCAGGTAATGTTGTTGAAATCAGATACCTCACATACGCAGATATAAAATGAAGGCAAGCTAAAAAAGGAGTGAGCACCGAAATGTTAAGGATCAGCTACAATCACGTCTGAAAACGTGATTTGCATGGTAAGCTGTGCATTTATACAAAAATTGCTGGGGACGATTCGCATAAGCTTCCTAAAGAATAAATAGTTTCGTTTTTGTATCTAATAGACAACAATTGTAATATCTTAAAGAAGTTTCAGAAATATCACTCAATTCAATATTGTCTATTGTCTTTAAATGCAAAAGTGTTTTTGTATTTATAACTTATTAGCTTCATTTTCAAGCAACAACAACTTCTGTGAAGTCATCATCATTTATACATAGTATGTATGTACATGCTTACATCACATTTATGTAAGTATATACTTACGTACGTATGTATTTAAGTACATAGGTTGTATAAATCCTTTTTCCCACGTTATCTCAGGTAATTATGAGTACTCCCACTTGGTTGTTGCTTTTGTTACTTACTTTCTATTTTTGTATATAGTACTTTTGTTGACAAGTGCAGAAAGATCATGTTTGGTTGTTTTACCTCCTTCGATACTTAGTGTAAATGGTACATATATGAGTCACATAACTGGTTTCTTCATGAGTTTCGATAATGTTTGGTCCGGGTTCAGCTTCAATCAAGAAATAATAGTGGGTACAGGTTCAACATCGAATAATGTTCAAGCAAAGCAAAAGTTTTTTTCACTACATCGTTTTGTTTATTTACATTTCATTACCGTAATTTCTGGGCCTACCAAATATTATATATATTGTGTCATATAAAAACTATCCGCGGTTGGTACCCAAAAATCAGTCCTGTATATGATGTTTAGTGCCTCCGCTATCTCCTGACAGCTTTGCGTGTCAATCTTGCTCCACCAGTTGCAAAATTTCATCTGTGACTGGCCGACCAGAGCGATGTGCATCTTTGATATCGAAATTTCGGGAACAGAATCGAGCCAACCAATACTGGGTCCGGCATTCACTTACAGCATGCTCCTTTTTGGTATGTTTTTGAGGACGTTTTACCATTTCTCTAGTAATAAAGCATAACATAACGTATTTCTTCAGATATTTCAATCATTTTCAAATCAATGTAACTTTTTACACTAGCGTCAAATAACACAAATATTTTCATACAAAATGTAGCTTTTTAAAAATGTTTTCATTTGACATTATCGGACTAGTGTTGCCAGATTTGTGGGTACCAACACAAAAAACAGCGGAAACTTTTTATATGACCCAATACTTCAATCTTTCTCGTTTTTTGTAGTTTATTTTTTATTGGTGGTTTTGGCTTAATATCTTCTTATTTTGAAAAAGACTGTTGACAACCCCGGCGTGGGTTCAGATTCAGAGAAAGGTGGGAACGGGTTCCAAAAAACATGTTTTCTTTAGAAGAAAACATTTTCAACCTGGATAATTTTTTTTCCAGTCGGATAAGATTTTCTTTTCATTGTTTCAACTTTAAGTTTCAATGCCAAAAAAACATCGATGCTGAACATTATATTTAGTGTATTAAACAGTGTTGATGAATGTTAGGTTTGCAGTAGATAAAATAACAACAAGGTATATAGAACAAGCTGATCAGACGATAGTTTCGGAACCACTCATGGTTCCTCGTCAGTGATCTTTGTGATAAATCTTTGTGTTTCAATAATCCATATAAGTTAGTCAGATATCCATAGATATGAAATTGTTTTCTATCTATTTTTCTACGCTTTATCCAAAGTTAACAAGATAAGAAATAACGTATTCTTTTAAATATTCTTTGAACTCATTACATTAATTATCTTCAGTAATTGAAGGTAAGAAGAATATCACTCAAAATTCTTACCTAATAAATCATTTCTGGGAATATGTCACCTTATTAATCACCTTAATAAATCTCTTATGAGATCATTCAACAAAACTATTATTAGATTCGACTTGATCGTTTCTATTCACGACTTTTCTCCATTTGCTATATCGAGACTAGTACCGCTTTTCATATCCATTTCATTACTATGGTGACGATATATTATTCTTCTAAAATTTTTATTTTCAGGTTTAGATTTGATACAGTTTCCACTACCATTTTTTAAAATCTAGTGGTAAGTTTAAGATTCTTGCTCATTATATTTATTAAAAATTCTACCTTGAATGACCTTTACTTAAATCAAGTAGAAAGGTAAATCCGGGTCATCACCATTTCAAGCATGGAAAAGTCTATAAGAAGTCATCTAAAAATGATAATAGAAAATAAATAGACCGTAACCAAAATTTAGAATATTCCAACATTTTTCCAAGAACATATATGATACAGCACAAATCGAACAAATGGAACCCTTCAGGTGTGGACAGCATGCATATTATGTCAAGCAGGAATGGAGGCGGTGTACACAACTCGAACAGAAAACGACTATACACTCTTCGACGACTATGACATCTTTGAATATACCGATAGTTTTTTTTTTTTTTTTTGAGTTCCAAAATGTTTTTTAATGCCCATATTTATACCATTTACCTTACTACTTACATACCACAACCCATATCTTTTCTTTCGGTTATGTTTTTGTGTTGTGCACGTACAAATCACTGACTCGCAAAGGATTTCATTTGAAATCCGCATGACTTTCACAACAACAAAAAAATCACATTAAGGAGATAAATAGAAATCCTTCTCACCTCTAAGCTAAACTATATGCAGCATACATTTGCTTATGGTGCAACCAGCAAACAAATTGCAGCGTTTGTACTGTGGCATTTAGCGGCCAGCATTTGTGATGTCAGGCAAAGAGTAAGTACGTGATATTCAAATGTTACAATAGATATTCCATTCAAATTCTAAAGCCCTCACGAACAGAAACACCTGAAGGCAGGCGTGTAATTGTATTTATGTCTTTTATAACAATTTTCAAATTGTTATTGGAAATATGACTTAATGTTTTTTTTTCGTTTGATTTCTTGTTGACAATACGAATATAGAAACATCAGTAGGAACCTGGTTCAAAAGATTTTTTTTTTTCTTTATAAAGTAAGAAAATGATATAAGTATGTAAGATCTTAGAACTAAGATAAGATATATCATCCCAACAGGAAACGGCATCAGGTGTGACTGATACGTCGCAATGTAAACTCGATTTCAAAAAACCAAATATGATACAAAGGAGCACTGAGGTTTGGTGTCTGTAACAGAATTACAAATAAAAAACCAAAAACTTGTTAAAAAATATTAGCGTAACTCCCAAAGTTAGATTTTTTGGGTAAAGTAGGAAAATGAAAATGAAAGTAGATCTTAGCACTATACCATATTTCCCCTCTACTGGCAATTCACAATTTCACAGCAATGTCGAAAAGGGACCTCAGTTTTGTATAAAAAATGTTGCAGTTGTTGTAAATGTGAAATAATTTAAGTCCAAATATGAAGAAATTCCAATTTTATCAAATTTTTAAATTGTCCTTGGTTAAACTGGTAAAATATAACTGGGCATAAATGAGTGTAAATAAGTTACACACCTAAATCTTCAAACTTTCATAATACAAATTTTCACCTATACATTCCCATCTCGATCAGACATGCGTAATTAGGGTTTCCAACCGTAGACGAAAATATATGTTAGTTAATTAATATTAACTCAAAATTTATTTAAATCACCACATTTTCCTCGAAGTTGAATGGTTAATTTTTTGAAGAAGTATTATTATTATGATTTCTTGTATTCATATGTGTGAATCTGGACTACTACATACATATTGAAGTTATGGTAAGATTCTTAGTGGAATATGGATGGGATTTATTATTAATATTTATTATTACTTTCAAATTCTACAACTTTGATACCTGGGGCAAAGTTGTTCGTTATTAAAATTAAAATTTTTCTTTTTTACCTCATTCTTCCACCGCTTTCCATGCCCTATTTTTTGATATGAGAGTCAGAGAGTAATTATTATGCGCCTCATTTGTGTTACTATGAGGAACATTTTTCAACAAGGAATGTGTATGTACGTGTTATTATTTCTAGCTATTTACTCTCTATGATAATGATTAAAAGAATTTGATTTCCTTCTACTTACAAGAAATTGTAACCTTTAGGCGTGAAAAATCCTTTGAATACAAGTTTCAAAAATATCCCGAATCTTAGGACTGTATTCCCAATTTTAATCAGTGTAGTAGTGTAGAAAGCAAATTTATTGGAGTTGGGAACTCTATGCGTTGTTTCCCTATCAGTTGCTTCATTCCTACTGGGTACTTATGTCTGCATACTACAATAACCTAGCTTTTATATCCTAGACATTAAAGCAGAAGATTTTGGGAATTCCGTTGCAATTCTATTGTTTCAGTGTACAATCTACACTTGTTCTTACACACAATTGTTTTTTTTTCCTTGCTGCCTCCTTTGTTACTCATCGTTTTTATGTTGATCTTTTCAAATGTTTTGTTGTTATTTTTGTTGTTAAAGGTTTGTAAGGTGAATTCCTGAGATTTTCTACATAGTTTGCTTCGGATACTTGTGATGTGTAGATGTATGGGAAAAATGTTTACGTGTGTTTTACAAATAAAATTATCAAACAATTTTTAAATCTCTGAAACTGAGTTTTATGCTAATCTGAGCGGAAAAATACCAGTGCTAATACCAAGAATTTGCGTGATATCTATAAACTTCGTGCTGTTCCGGAGAAAGTTAGTATTTTATATGTAAAGGGTGATTTGTTAAGAGTTTGGTTTTTGAAATTCAAAAAAACATAGAAATTTTGCGAAAAGTTCGGCCTAGGCCCTCCATGGGCTGTTGTGCCATTAAAAGTAAAAGTAAAGTAATAGAAATTTTACAAATGTGAATGAAATTTTTATTTGGATTTACCATTTACCCATTAATTTTTATTTGCCATTTACTTTTTAAAGATAATTTTAGTTTGCCCCGGCTACGCTTCAAGTGGTCCATTCTGAAGGTCCAATTTTGGCACACTTTTTCACACATTGCCCTATAGATAAGAGACTTAACATAGCCCCACAAGAAATAGTCTAACCGGGTCAAATGACACGATCTTGATGGCCAATTGATTGCACCAAAACGTGAGATTAACTGCTCACCAAATTCCCCTCTCAATTAATGCATGGTTTCGCGTGCTGAGTGGCACCGTCCTGGTGGAACCACATGTCAGCCGAGTAAAATTTTTGCTTTTTCCGCAAAACACAAAGTATGTTATCATCGACCGGTACCTTTCTATATTAACCGTAAAGTTGCGGCCTTCATCGTTTTTGAGGAAGTACGGCCCAATGATGCCGCGTGTCCATAAACCGCGGCATCATTGATAATAAATTTCAACAATTTGCAAACGTTGTTCAGGCGTGAGTCTATTCATGATGAAATGGCAAACCAAACAGTTAATTTTTCGGGATGCATTGGTAGCTGCTGAATTTCTTCTGGCTGGTCTTCACTCCAAAGACGGCAATTCTGTTTATTTACGTATCTATTGAGCTAAAAATGAGCCTCGTCGCTGAAGACAATTTTGCAATAAAAACGCATTTTTCACAGAGCACGAATTTTGATAATAAATTTCAATAATTTGCAAACGTTGTTCAGGCGTCAGTCTATTCATGATGAAATGGCAGCCCAAACTGTGCATTTTTTACTCTGACACATGTCGAGAATCACGCGTGAATTGTCAAAAATATAAACGCCTAATATCAAGTAGCAGAAAATCACTATTTATTAACTTATTGCCTATGCAAAGAAAATAATCCTTATGAACATAAATAATTGGATGTCCTGTTTTTTATACACGATAGTTGTTGTTTGTCCATATGGTGTTCTCTTATATGTATGTATAGCTGGCAAACATAACTTGAATGCTTTCGAAAAATTTATGATTTTGAAAATAATAATAACAATAATAATCTAGGTTCAAGGTATAAAAGTTAAACTTCCCATATAAATAGATCTCTCTATATTTACGTGTGTTTACCTTACCTTAACTTACCTACCTACCTTACCGGACCTTACCCGACCTTTCTGATCATTCCCTGGCCTTTACTTGACCTTTATCTGACCTTTACCGAACCTTACCTGACCTTACCGGACATTACATGACCTTACCTAACCTTACCTAACCTTATCTAACCTTTACCTGACCTTACCTTACCTTGCGATTTTTGTTGGTCTCCTGATATTCTTTGAAATCAGTAAAAACTTCCTCATTTTGAATCTAATTTTATTGTTATTCCCAATAAAACTGGAACCCACACCCTCAGTTTGTTCTTAGCAAACATTAGAAAAATAATAAAAAGCCTGTCATTTCCAGTCAATCACCATCAAAACTTAATTTCCTCAATATTTCTACTATTTAATTGATGTAGGTATGTATGTATTGAGAAAAGGAAAACAAAGGGGCATTGAAAATACTTAGTGCATAATGCATGGTAGAAAAAAATCTCATTTGTAAAGTGACACCATGAGCAAATATTAATTTCGATGGCTATGTGCCAAGAGCTCACGCCAAACTACTAATACTAATTTTATTTTGAGCACTCACTCTGCCACCGATTTCGTAGTCAAGCAAACACTCGCCTCCACGCGACGACTGCAATGCATTGCATTGCTTGCAGCTACTGGATATAGAATTTCAAGTGCATAAAATTCCATTCGGAACTTCAAGTATGTAAGTAATAATGAAAATGTATGCAAAATTCTAAGGTGGTGGCAGGAGATGATGGTCAGTTAATGCGTCTCATTATTGTCTGCAAACTGTAAACCAAACTAAAGGGTTAAAATTACGCTGCTTCAGTAAAGGTGAATTATGTATGTAAAGCGGGCCAGCTAAGCCGGCCAGCTAGTCAGAAAAGCAGACAAGCTAAAAGTAGAAGCAGAACTCAGTGGAGTTATTTAAAAGACAACAACAACAACAAGGTATGCAACAACAAAAATAACGCATTCATAATAAGGATTAAAGTCTGTTGTCGCTGCTGCTGCTGCTGCTGCTATTGCTGTTGTTGCACATAATCACAGCAGCATATTTCTACTCGTACATGAGCATAGAATCCGCACAAGTGCTAACTGCAATCGCTGCCCCCGAGCGGTGAATAGCAGCCAAGCCCAAGCTCTAGTGTCGGAGTCGGTTCAGTTCAGTTTATTAGACGCACCACAGACTGCCAACAAATTAAGTTGAATTATTGCAAAAAGTGAGCAGCTTGAGCAAAAGAGCGCAGCCAGCCAACTTAAGTAGTCCAACACTTAACTATGCGCATTAGTGTGAGTCTGTGCGTGTGTGTGTGAGTTATTAAAAGATGTGGGAGTGCTGTTGCAGGAATAATTTTTTTCAAATTGAAATTAAAATAAAGAAACGAAATTTTCCGCAGATTTTCCCGTTTTATTCTCGAGCAACCATAAGCTTGAAAAATGATGAGGAGAATTAAAAAAAAAATTTATTATTACTTTACTCAACTTTATTTTACCCATAAACTTTTGTAATAAAATGTTCATTAGACTAGTTCAAGCTGTGTGATGAAGAGCCTTGTGGGTTGAATAAGGGTTGAGTGGGGATCGGTTGACTGGGGGTCGGTTGACTGGGGGTTGATTGTTTGGGGGTTGAGTAAGGCTAGTGCAAGTGTAATGAAGTGTAGTGAAGAAGAACCAGAAAGAGCTTAGTTTTTAATATACTTTATTGGCAACAGAAATCCACCGTTTCGGGTAAACACCAGCAACTGAAACCACAAACATAATGAAAAATTTAAAAAAAAAAAACTCCCAGCAAACATTAACGATTTGTGTAAAAAAACTGGGGAAAAGAAGTAATTAAAAATGAAGTAAGTCTATATGAATGGGTGCGTATATATGAGTGTGTATGTATGCCATGCCAAGTTAAAAATCTCAACTCATTGGTGAAGTTTTCAGTTCCAGAGTAGATCTGTAACTGCTGCGAGGGTGTGGTGTTGGACAATTGCAGCAGTTGGGAAAAATAGAAATAGAAACTTCAATAACTCATTACCGAAAGATTTGGTGACAACGATAAGCATAACATATACATATACACAAACACACACACACACACACACACACTTACACATACATACATACATATCTTGCAAGCCATTTGATGATTGTATGCATGTGGTAGTGGTAGTGGTAAAATATCCTGCCATGCAACTAAAATTTTTGTGACATATTAAGTTCGCTCTGTTGATGTGGAATTGGGTCAACAACTTGGTCAAAATGATATACGAATTTCACATTACATATAAATATTATACATGCTCGTATGTATTGTGATATATGAATGTTTTTGAAGCGCAGCGCTATAGTTGCAGCTGGACATTTGCCAAACTGCTTCTAACAAAATATGTATAAAGCGTTCGGTCTCTTTGTCAGCCAAGTCACAGTACAAGTCAAGCCAATGCGACATTTTGTCATTTCTTTGTAATACATATAATACATATGAATGTATGTGTGTGTGTACGTATTTTGATACGACATTCAGCTCTTTTATGTACTTTTACTTACTTATATTGCATAATATATATATATACATATATACTTACACACTTATACATACATATATCGTATTTTCTTCTCCATGTTTGTAGTTGTATGCTTGCTCACTCACCATTGAAGTGTTTGACATTTTTTCATTAAGTTTGAATCGTACAACGCGAATGAAAAGTGTCATCACGCTAGTAACTGCAGCATAAAAAAAGTTTTAAAATCTTATTAGTTTTTATGCTCCAGCAAAAGAGCGAGTGTCATTGGCGCAAATGACATGGACATGAACATGGCATTTGTACTACTTACATAAGTACATATCGATGTCGAAAGTTTTCTGCTGCTTAAAGTCGCTTTTAAAGCCAATAATGTCAATTTAGTTTCGATTTGTAAAATTTCTGTAACGAAAATCACGAAAGGAAAAAAAATACAAACGAATATGTATTTATCGGGTGAAAATAACCTAGTTAGCTTTTTAATAAATGGATTCTTATCGACAGCAGAACACAAGTACTCGCAAGCAAAAGACTGTCAAAAAATATATGTAATAAAAATTTGAATTAAGTTTTAATTGAAACTTAATCAATATGGATTTAAATAAGGACAGACTGGCTTTCAGTCCTAAAATGTTCCAATAAAAAACAAAAGACTTAACTATTTGCAATAACATATTTCACATTTAAAATGGTAGCTTTAAATTTAAAGAGAAAATGTGTTTGGAGTTCGCATAGTTTTTATTTTTGAAATAGTGGAGAAACCACATCTTCTTGTAATTATGGCACAATAGCACATCAATGCTATTCGTTTATCCAAGCCATAGGCAATTAAAAGACCCGGTTTTGGGCATTGCTTATATGCAATGAGAAGCAGTTCAGCTTGAAAAAGGTTGATGCAAAAAAAATGGAAGCATGTCAAAGGCTCACTCAAGGTGGGACCAAACTACCACCCCCATGGCCGAGTTTACCGCATCCACTCATGTTGTGCGTGTTATAATTGTAAATGAATAGAATAGACCTACAGTTTTATGCCGAATCCGATAGGCAAAGTGAAAAGCTTTTTACTTCGCCAATTTTACTCTTGTAGGTTTACCATTACCTGCCAAGAGGAGGTACCGTATAGAAATAATTTGCTATCTACTTTTGTGGATTTGTCTGTGACGAGATTTGAACCCGGGACACTCTGCGTAGCAGGCCAACGCATTACTAACTACACCACAGCGGCCACATCAGGTGAATTTAAATGATGAAATTATCGTAAAGCCAAATTTGGACGCGGAGAAATTTTTTAGACCCTTCACACCCTCTGAAACAAATACTTGGTTGAATTGAACAGTAGGTCCAATTTTCATGGCATTTACACGAAATTTTTATTTTTTTATAATGCTACAACTATATATAGTTGTTGCTTTTCCCAATGCGATTTGGCAAATTTTATAAAAATGATTCTAGAAGATATTTCAATAAATTTATTCAATTTCTTAACTATGGCTCTTTGGGAGATACCACTCCAACACTTGGCAAATTTTTACCATTACAAAACTTTACCACTTCCTTAAACATCAACTCAAAAATGCAGGAATTGCTGCATACGTTTAAGGGAAAAGCTCAATGGTTGTAGTTCATCGAGAGCCAACCGGTGAGATTAAAGAATTTCCGACAGTTTCGAACAACCTAACATGGCAAAAGCATATATTTACTAACAAAACAACCTTTAGGTTTGAAACTTCATAGCTTGCACTTTCCATAATAAACTGCTAATTTACAAATGCATTCTTAAACCTATCTGGACTAATGGCTTGCAGTTATGCGATACTGCTACAAATTGTAATGTGGAAATCATTCAAAGGTTACAATCAAAAACATTCCGCAACCAGCTTCACTGAAACTTACTCGTACCCAGAATATCTGAACAAATAAAAATCACTGCTATACGCTATTCAAATCGGGTACAAACTCATCCGCTTCAGAACTGATGTCGTTACACACTTCTTTAGCAAGGCTTAAGCGAAAAGCTCCAAAAGGCTTAGTACTTTAACAACTTATATTTAACAATTTTTAAACAAAAAAAAAAAAAAATATTTCACATAAATTGAAAATATGTAAATTACATAAATATTATGGGTGTATCACTGGGTACACTTCATCCATGTTAATGTATACATACTTAAGAAAAATATTTGTATACAAATGGAATAAGTCTTGACTTAAATATTGTTAAGAAAATAAATAAAAAATAATATAATCTCAATTCAAGAAACGGTTGAAAGAATGTCTTGGGAAAAAATAGGGCCATAGTCGAAGAGGTGCGAGTGAAGTTCTCTTCAAAGTTCTTCTAACTCCTGCAATATTGGGTGGAATGTGAAGTCACATTGTATATTTCATTATTGACTATCCTGACTGCAGTAGGTACTGACGTGACTATGAGTTTCGTGTTGCCAGAAATTCGGCTTGGCTTCTGAAGAATCAAAGTGATTCGGAAGTGTTGAGGTGTGAGGAATAAACTCGCACTCCGAACCTTCAATCCCTTTCAAGGAAGGTACTGACGTGACTATGGATCACATTAGTACTGCAGTCAGGATGGCTGTAGTCAAGTACCTCTACTGGTTTTAAGCCGTCATATTTTAACCATATTTCCTTGATTACAGCGCAAGAAGTAATTTTTTCTAATTGTTATTTGCATGGGAAATGAATTTAAAGCGTACACAGCATCATACCATTAGAGTGGTAGTTTGGTCCCACCTTTAGTATGCCTTTGACATGCTTTTTTTGCATCAACTTTTTTCAAACTGAACTGCTTGTGATTGCATCTAAGCAATTTCCAGAAGCCTGTGGCTTAGATAAACAAATAACATTGGTTCATTAATTTTTATAATATTAAATTTTTAATTAAATGAATTCAATTGATTTTATATTTTTAAAATATTTACTCGAAATGCGTTCGTTAACGATATAACGATATATTTTAACATAAAAATATTTCAAAAAATCGAACTGATCTATAGATATTGAAAAAAAAAACCTTTCAACCTTGACATTGAATTAGTTTTGTTGGTACACCCAATCGGTTTTGACTGCATAACTATTTCGGCTCTATTTTAAAATTTGACCAGTAATTTTCAAGGCTCTCTAATTGCCAGAAATTCGGCTTGGCTTCTGAAGAATCAAAATGATTCGGAAAAGTTGAGGTGTTAGAAATAATCTCCCACTCCGAAACTTCAATCCGTTTCGAACCCGCCAGAGCTAACTTCACACTACTCTATTTTCTATCTGACCTCAACTGGTTGAGAAAATTCTAAAAATTTTGCTATTCAGTTCAGAAGTTCAGTTAGTTGTCAGTGTTGGGTATCTAAATTTCGGTACTTAAGTTAAAATTCATCTATGTCTGTGGTTTTTAATAGTCCGGGATCCTATGTTCCTAAGTCTGGCTGCATTTTATGCTGTAATGGTCTTTGTAAAAGTATACAAGTAGTTCTATTGATAGCAAGTGTAATAGGACGTTTATAGCATGCACTTTTCAACACAAATGCCACAAATTCAGGCTGAATTTTCAACTCTACATATTTTTGTTCTACCTAAATTAACCCTTTTCATTAAAATATGTTCATAACTATAGTATGTAGTATAGCATATTTCAGAATTACCAAGATGGTCGTTGGTGGACTTCTGGGTGGATTACCTATTTTTTTCCGATCACCCTTTTGCCGGTACATAGTGCTATGTAGGCCATATTGATCTTATGTCCGATGGATAAACTGTGCAAAATTTTAAGGAAAAGTATTTGGTGTTGTTTAATCGAAGGAGTTAATGATCATTCCATTTGAGGAACGTAAAGTTTGTTATATCTGTTTGTGCAGCGAACAGTATCACTTTTGTTTATTTGAGCTTACTTCCAGGCACGTTGCCTTTTTCAACAATATTACTAACAAGGATTTGTAGCAAACGTTTGTAAGTTTATTGAAGGATTATGCTAGAATATAGAAAATATTATAATTATATTAAAATTTTATATATTATATGTAGAAAATATTATAAAAATTATATTTACTTTACTTTACTTACTTTAAATGGCACAACAGCAGATGGAGGGCCTAGGCCGAGCTTTTCGCATCTACTCATATTGTGCGTGTTAGATTTGTACATGAATGGAAGGGACCTACAGTTTAATGCCGAATCCGAACAGCGAAGTGAGAAGCTTTTCATAGCAATTATTACTCTTGTAGGTTTGCCATTGCCTGCCAAGAGGTGGTGCCGTGTATTTCTACATTTTTGATTTTGCCTGTGCCGAGATTCGAACCCCAGACGCTCTGCGCAGCAGTCCAACGCACTACCACTACGCCACAGCGACCACCATTATATTTAGTTAAATAAAATTCTTAACAATCTCCTACATTTACCTAACTTAACCCTTTCAACCCCAAGATTTTCTCAAAATCTAACTCAGTAGCTTCTAAATTTATTTGGGTAAAATTAAATAAATTAAAAAAAAGCATTTTTCATTTACATTTTCAAACGATAAGCAGCAGTTCTTGAAGCTAGAACTTTTTTGACTTGATCGTTTTAATTCGAAAAGTTCAATGTACCATACATATCATATTGAAATTAGATCAATGACACAATAGACTTATACCATTAACTACTTACGTAAAATTCGCCTATGATATAAATACATTGTATACATTGTATGTACATATGTCTTCAAAATTCCAGTAAATTCATAGCTTAGTACTTTTAGAAGTTAAAAACATATGCTGTAAAATTCGCATACCAAACTTCAGCCTACATGTGTCGAGCAACTGCCAAAATATTAAGCTGTAATAAATTAAAAACTTAGACAAACAATGTGGATGGATGATCTTGAACGCTTTCAAAAATGATTAATCAAAACTTTTCGAAAATAACAACTAAACTCGTTTTGGGACACGCTGAAAAAATCAATCAAAACAAAACTCTTATACTCATTTTGGGACACAACTGGTCCGTCATGTTCCATAGAGAGTAGAGAGACATGTTTGAATGCAACATGTTGGTAGCCTAAACCCATTACTATTACTATTATGATTGAAGATAATGTAAAAATTTATTTGTAGGTGGCTAAAGTAGAAATTCATCGATATGCAACATGCACATTCAAATAGATAAAAACAAAAAGGTATGCCTTCGTTATTGCTGTAGTTAAGTCCTTAATGCATACCGTATGCCTTGACATGCCTCTTCTATACTATAAATATGTATGTTTGTTGCACAGAGGCAAAGAAGTAAGCAGGTTTGCTTCCGTTTTCAAAACAGCCTTTGAGATATTGCAACAGCAACAGCACTAACCATCACAGCAACTAACTCATTGATGTTGTAAGGGTATAAACTCAAAATAATAACAACAACAGCAACCAAACTTTGAACTCGAAGAACGACAGCTGGACAGCTGTAAACAGAGAAGCAGTAGCAAGAGCAAGAGAATTGCAGCAATGAATTGAAATGTGCACTCGTCGTATCTGCGAGATACTCTAAGTATATTCACCAGCTAAGTATGTAGTATGGTATGTAGTATGGTACAAAATATTGAGAATCAAACATGTCGGTTGCTCGAGTTCGGTCAGCTGTTTGGTGCTTGCTGTTCGCTGTATGCTGCTTGCTTACTTGCTGCCTGGTTGCTTGCTCTTTATCGTCACTCTACTACCACCTTGATTGTTATATAGTATCTAAAAGATACTTTTTTGCTGCTTTGCACAATTTTCATAGAAGTATTTCAAGACCGGCAGTTTGAAATACAGAAACAGTTGCGTGCGGAACGTGAACGTGTAAGGATGCAAACATAAGTAAAAAGTTTTGAGGTACAAAAAATAATAAGCAGTTCACGTATATAAAAAATTTGTTTGTAGTTTAAACAGAAAAAAGAAGAAAGAAACGAACTCTTAAAATAATACAAAATATAAAATATATGTACAACGTATCTGCTCTTCATTCATATAATATATATAAATAATTTTGAATGAGTAACACGTTATTTTAACAAAATAAAAGAAAATAAATAATTTCAACATAAAAACGCACAAGCAAAAAAAAACCACAACAACAAAGAAACAAAAATTATTAAAAATAATAAATAAGCAACAAATTAAAAGTATAACAATTTTATTATTGTGTGGTAAAAAAAAAGTAGCGGCAACAAAAATTAGAAAGTAGCAGCAAGTAGTAGAAATTAATTAATTAAAATTGCGCTTATGCTCAAAATGAATTTTATGAAATTTACACAAAATAATAATAATAATAATAAAAATAATGAAAATAATATAAATTACAAACGCGTTCAACAGCAAAAATTTGTATTTAATCAAAGTGTAAAAGAGCAGGAGCAACAGCAACAAAAAATTCAGTTTCAATTAAAACGAACAACAACAGCATCATAAAAATTATTGGTAGTAGCGGAAAAAGTAACAACAACAGTAGCAGCAGCAGCAGCAGCAGCAGCAGCATCATCAATAGTTAGAGTAACAACAAAAATCTACAATAACTGCGAAAAATAAATAAAAAATATCGTTTTAAGCAGCAACAGCGAAAGTGTAGTGAATTTTCCAAAAGAAAAAACCAATAAAAGTGTGAGAAAAAAATTTCAGCTATTTTTTTTAATTGTAAATTAACGTCTGATTAAAGAAACTTATGAAATTGGCAATAGCTTCTTTGGATTAGAGAAAAACAAAAAACAAAAAAAAGTGCATCTAAAATATAATCTTTTGGATTAATCTGCAAATACTGGCAGTTTTCTGAAGCATTAAAACACAAAAGGTAAGTCTGAAGAAGAAACAACCAGAAAATATTATCAAACTTGCAAAAAACCCAGTATCTTTGAGCAACTTCATAATAACATCTAGGCTCTTTTTTGTATTGTATCTTATGGCGAGGAAAGTTTAACCTTAATGACAAATTATACCATAGCATAGAAAAAAAAACACAGAAAAGGGAATTTATTATTGGATTTACTTCTTTCATTGTCTCTTATAAATATATATGTACTATATGTCTATGAAAGTTTAACCTTAATGATGTTATAAAGTAAACAGATGCGTAACTTATGCACATCAACCTCAGAAAAGTAAAGTATCTTGATGTTACTTTAGGAAAAACGTGAATGCTCACAAAAAACTATACATTAAAGTTTAACCTTAATGATGTGACATTTAAGCGAAATAAGGCGTATCACACATAGATCAAGGAAAAACTGTAGATATCATTATTGAGAGAGATAGTGAGAGAGAGAGTATTTGAAATACTCTATAGGAGAAAAGAATCCATAATGAACTTGATTGGAAATGTTGCCAACCGCAATGTCTGCAAGAGCTATGGAAGTCTAATCTATAAATAATATGTGCTATTGCTGCGTTTTATTGGTCATCCTGTTTAACATGTGCCAATAAAACAACCAAGTTGTTAAGGCACTTCTTTCACGAATTGCTATTCATAATGGAGATGGAAGTGAAACATTTTACGAAATATCGATTGCCAGTCATTGCGGAATTGTTTTTGATTTTTTCTCTTCATGAGAATATTTAATGGCAAAAAATATTTTATTGAATAAAAAGTATTAAATTATAAACTGTATCCGATTTAAAGAAAATTATCGATACGCTGTTGTAAATAAATAGAGTAGCATATCCCTAATCACAGCTGATCTGATCATTTCTATTTAGTTATTAAATAGAAATTGTCTATTTTTTTTTTATGTTACTTACTTTTTTCGCTGTTCGACAATTTTATATGTATTGTATAACCATTTTTTTATTTGTTATGTCAAACTGTTCTTTGATTTGGTGCAAATCAGTAATGTTAAGCAACATATTAGCTATGCATAGTAGCTATAATAAAAAGTGTAATCTTTAATGTTTTCGTTGTTGCTTTACCATACGATTATCGCAACTAGTTATACATACATAGCTACTTAGTTGTGAGTGGCGAATAAAACGCAGCTTATGTAAAATATAGAATTCCATAGCTAATGCATAACACTTGCCACAATGGCTGCCTATCTCTTTATCGGTATCCTGTGATTGCATTCCCTCTCTCTCTCGTTCTCCCGCCTTCTTCTTCCTCCCATCTATCAATCTTCCTTCCAATCAACAAAATACTCTTCATTCATAGGGGTAAACTCTGTGTGTTGACTGTAATATAAAAAAAATGAAATGAATGAGTAAAGAATGTGGGAGATTAGAGATTAGGCGCAATGCCTGTAGAAGAAATCTGAACTTTTTCGCCTTACCAAAGGTTGTCATTGTTTACCTTTTGGAAAACTTTCCTTTGTACATAACAAAGTTTAATGGCCTGCAGTAGCCCGAAAGTTTGAAGCCTCCCTCCGCATTTGGCTATGTATTTCCTTGTGACTGCCTTAATTAAAGTGGATTAAGTGCAAGCGTTTTACAAGCACAATTGTTTCACAGTATTGAAAATATTTAAAACAAGTACCTGGGTCAAGGGAAAAAAACAACTAAAAATAAGCAAAATTCTGCAAAAATTTCGTAAAACTGAAATAATGCGTTTATTGACTCTTATAAAATTCAAAGTCATAAAAAATTAAATGTATCTAGGTGCATTGTAATTTGTATTGTTAAAAGAAATAATAATAACAACAACAACAGCAACAACAATAACATTTACAAGAAATAAAACCAATCATAAACACAACACAAGCACGAATTCTTGTTGAAATTCAAACAATAATCATAATAAATATGCAACAAAGTGCAATGTGCAACGTGCAACTGCTTAGTGAAAATGCAAAAACAATATACATATAAGTACCATATACGAGTACATACGCATGTATTGCATTGTATCTGAAAGATACAAATTACAATTTCTCGCACTCTTGTTATGATTATTGTTTTTCCGTACGTGTGGTTAATTTAGAGCTTTCAGAACGAACTCAACTGTTATTTTTGTTAGCTGCATTCCATTGCACAAATACTGCAGCGAGTTGGTCTACTACAACGAAAAGCAGTTAACTAGAGGTCATGTGAAAATATAGACTAGAAAAGTAAAAAAAAAAAAAGAATAAAAAATTAACAAACTGAGTGATTGAATGCAAGCGGCAAAGAAGCTGCTGGTGTGATTGCTGCTGCCTGCTGCCTCCAACTAATCATTTAATTAATAGACCAGTAGTCAGCGCATAGAAACTACTTATAAATAAAAAACTAACGCCTTCGCTTAATTAAGAGTTTTAATTTGATTTTTATTTAATTTTTTTGGATGTAGCTGTGCCGCTTGATGGCGTATGTACATTAAAAATGTAAATTGCATGCATACGATGAATGTTACACATACGATGAAGCAAATATCTTGTTGTGTTATGGTAACACACACTCACACACACACACACACACACACACACACACACACACACACACACATTGATATATGTACTCGCATAAGCCACCACACAATTATTATTAAGCTAACAGTATTTCGAGCTAAATTCAATTATTACTACAATAATACACCAATAACAAGAAAACTACTTTATTTATGAAGTTTACTCATATTTTTTTTGCTTGATTTTGGTATATGCAAGTACTTACATATTTCATAGCATGTAGAGTTATTTTGCGAAATATTTAACACGCAACATATTTAAAATTTTTATTTTATTTTATATGAAACAATTTTTCATGCTTTTCTGCATTTTTGGTACATATTGTAAATGATAATAACATTATTAACTATAATCGCATACATACATACATAAGTACCAATTTTTCGAAAGTGTTGCAAATTTGTGTTTACAGGAGTTTCGGAAAAAATTAACTTATGCAACTGACTTTAAATAAGTAGTTAAACCTATTCACTAATTTTTTTCTCAGCTCATGAGATAAAACAGATTTATACGTATATAGAATAAAATCTCAACCATTTTCCTTTTTTTTTATAAAATTTTTAATATCTATAAAAATTGAATCAGAAAACAATTGAATGAAAAAGTTCAGTTCAAGCATAAGTTGCACACAATTATTTAAAAATAAATTTAAATTATCTCTTGCATTAACTTCTTTAACTTTTTGCATGCAACAGAAAGAAAGAGCATATACTTTTGAATATTTCTTCCGAAGTGACTATAAGTCAGTCCAGCATGTAATGGGATTTTTATCCACACTTAACTTTGGCATTTCAAAAGTCTTACCTTAAAATGCAGTTTGAAAAAAAACCGTGCCGTGCTGGACCATTATCTTCTACAGCAAAAATGTTCAGCGAAGCATCCACTTTGGTTTTTACCTAAAAAAATTTTGTAAAAATTCTGTTAAGTATACTGTGTAGTTAGTTATATCGGACAGTATTTTATTGTAAAAAGATTTTGGGTGGTTCACAAGCTGCCTGCCTGTCTTATTTTGTCATAGTGTTATAAAGACGTAAAATTTTATATGAGAATGAGAGAATTTAGTAAAATTAAGAGAATAAGACGAGAGAATATGAGTGGTCGCGGTCACGTAGTTGGTAGTGCGTTGGCATACTAGGCAGAGTGTCTATAGTTCAAATCTCGTCACAGGCAAAAATTTAAACAAAAAAGTACAAACAAATGATTTTTCTACATGGCACCACCTCCTGGCAGGCAATCGCAAACCTCCAAGAGTAAAAATTTTGTAAGAAAAGCTTTTCACTTCGCCGTTCGAATTCGGCGTAAAACTGTAGGTCGCTTCCATGATGTAAAATTATAACACGCACAACATGGATGGCCTAGGCCATCATTCTTAAATTGATGAGTGACGATGATGTGATGAAATGAAGAGTGATGTTTTTTCTCATTGCATGTACTTCATTTATATATCATATGTACATGTTATTGATATTGAAATGCGTATGAGCAAATCTTTCTATGAATTTTAAGCAAAATGAAAATAAAATGACAAAACAATTATTTTTGATTGTACAATCATTTGTACGATTTCTGATTTGTTTAGTCTCAGGCTTAGAGTGCTTACTTCATCCACTCCCTAGTTCTATTTTATATATAAATTCTCTCCTGAATAAATGAGAGTAAACTACTTGAAGTATGCTGAATTTAACGTGCAGTAAAATTATTCACTCAGTTGACCTTTAACTATTGTGATTATTTCCAGCGACTCATTTTTATATTTTCTTAAAAATATTTGGGTTGTGATGAAATGTCCTATTAATTTCACGGTATCTTTCCTTGAGCACTTAATCGTAGCTTTCAAGTTTAAATGCTCTGAACCTCAGTCAAAATTTACCATATCACAATACAAAATGTTGCTGCTTCTTTCATTCTTAACTTTATGAGTGATGATGATGTGATGAAATGAAATGAAGAGTGATGTTTTTTCTCATTGCATGTACTTCATTTATATATCATATGTACATGTTATTGATATTGAAATGCGTATGAGCAAATCTTTCTATGAATTTTAAGCAAAATGAAAATAAAATGATAACTTTTCAAATCAAAAAACCACATACAAAGAAACATTTGCAAGTTCGTCATCATGCAAACTCGCATGTGGCAAGTTTCACTAATTTCTTTGTATCCATTGTTTTGTTTGTTGTTGTTAAAGTCATCAAACTCAATTTAAGCATATAAAGTGTGACACAACAATCTTGTCGTCATTTTAATGATTTTGTGTTTGTCAGCAACTAATTCCATTATCTCAACAGCAACACTGCTGCTACAGTTGCCTGCTGCTTCTTCTTCTTACCAATTTCAATTTTTAACAATTGTCAACAAACAATTTTAAATTTATTATTATTTGTTGTTACTTACTCTTCTTCATTTTAGCTGACTGTTGTGCTACACGCACAACAACAGTATGAGCAACAGTAGCAGCAACAATTTACGTTGACTTGTTGTAATTGAAACGAATGCGATTAACATAATTTCATCTTGTTTTTTTTTATTTTTATTTTTTTCAACTTCTTTTAGTATTTTATATTTTTCTATTAACTTTTTGTTTGAAAATTACAATAATTTGTTTTGAAAATTACGCATACGAGATGACATTAGATTTGGATAGTAGGTACATATGTACATATGTACTTCAACATAGAGTAGTAGGTGAATATGTAGATTCTGGTGCACAGTGATGAGACCTTGATTGCTCTATGTCTGTGTCCGTGGCAACGTGTATGTGTATCGGTAGTTTTGTGTGTACATGTGGTAAATTAAAATCAGCTTAAATTTTCGTGCAGATATTTACTTATGTATGTCTCAAAGCAGTGGTAGCTATATGTAAGTAGATAATTTGTGTAATGACTTCTTCAGCAAGCTGGAAGAAATAAATTCAAATACGTAGACAAATTTTATTTGTATGCTATTTTATTTTAATAACATCAACATAGTAGTAATAATCATTAAGTTAAAATGATGCGCATTAATTAAAGAATACAAAAAAAAAGTTCATATACAAGTTTACATTGCACCATATCCCCGACAATATTTTTGTACAATACTGAAGTGCGTTGCTGCTCCCATTTCGATCATACAATATATGCAGTATGGAAAGCCTCTCCAACTACTTTACTCATGTCCCATATCCGTATAAAAGCATTAAATTTCAGCTAATATTTTTCCGATACTTCCAGTATCCACCCATTTGATTGCATCCATATCCCATATACACCCTCACTCACTCATTGTTACATTACCCTATTTATTTGTAAGTAGTTTCTTGTAAAGCTGCATATCTATACTCGCATCTACACATGCAGACATATCGATAGATGACTTTCGAAATTATGGTCATTAATATAATCACAATTTTATTATTGTATGGTATTTCTGGAAAATGTACCGAAAAATAAAGTGCGTATAGTTTGCTTTTGAACTTACGGCTACTATATGGTAAAAGTAGGGCATTACATACACAAATATGCTCCCCCGGGCCACTTTCCCCCCTTTCACGCTGCTCGTAGTATATTTTTATACATAGTTGACGCTTAATCGTTTGGAATCGATTGTAGCGAACATATTTTTCTCTCATTCTCTCGGTATATTGAAACATTAACATTGAATACTTTCATTAATCTTTCTGGATTTTTGGTTTTGCTTTCATTTAGAATAATAGGAGTTCAAAGAAACGAAGTTGATACGGGATTGTGGGTGAAGGAGAGAAGTAAATATGTAGGTATATTGTGTGTTAGCTTAGGCTATTTTATTTCTGGTAGTAAACTTTCTTCGTTCTGGAGACCTGAAACCTGGTGCTTTCCATTGGTTTGTGAAATGTTTTTGAAATCTACTATTTTTATTCAAAATTGCTAATCAATTTTTTCGATTATTGTTAAGAAATGGATGACTTAGGTTAGTATATCCTTAATTTCAAGCATTTTGAAAGTTGCCTTATTGAAATAAGTGGATTACCTCAGATTACATTTAAACAGGGGCTGGGTGGGTACAAGGCAACAAATAACTGCAGCCTAAAAAGGCTTATTATGAAAAGCCCATTTAATATCCTAAAATACTCTTCCTAGGCTTGTAGCATTTAAAAATGCCAAGATATCCCTGGGAGTCATATTGCCCACTTCAAATGTAGTTGGGTATGTAATAGTAAGGTGATGAAATCGAAGCCTTGCAAGCTCGCCACAGTTGCACAGAATGTGCTCTGCTGTTTCCTCGTCTTCGTCACACAAAATCTACAGAATTCATCCCGAGTTATTCCCATGTTAGCAATATGTTTCCTAACTGGGCAGTGTCCAGTAAGAAATCCGTTTCAGTTTAACATCAAGAGTTGTTTTGTTCTTAACTTTGATACACTTGGTAGAGAATGATTTTGCTTGTCTGTTGCCTGAAGTGTCATCCCAAGCAGCCTGGATCTTTCTCATCACCCATGTGTTAAGATTGAGCTTTACAAAACTCCATAGCGGGCAGCAGAATGGGGTTGGTCTAAACATGGGTTCGGATGCATCTTTTCTGGCTAGCTCGTCATCCCTCAATACCACTGGGTACAAGCACCCAAATTAGATGAACTCTATTTTACGATAGGCTTCTCATATAAGTTTTGGATTACCTTAGGCTTTTCCAGTTTCTCATTCAATACTCTAGATAAATCATTAAATGCTCAGGATAAAGGGAACTAGTAATGGTAGCTTGTGGTCTGTTATAGCTGTCAGTTTCCCAAAGAAAACGGAGGAGTCCATTCCACAACAGTCAACTCGTACAAATTTTCGAAATATTAATACCAAAACATTAGAAGTTCTTCATCTTTATACAATTTCCATGTAAGTACACTTCGAAAAAAAAAATGCCAAGAAATTAAATACAATAAACATTCATCTCATTTCAATAATTCTCGATACAAAAATTAATCAATGGAAAATCAAAATACAAAATAGGAACTGAACTAATGAACTCAAAAGGAAACTTCTGCACAATTGAAATTTGAATTCGACTACTTTATATACTGTTTCTCTGAGTGTACTACTTAGTATAACAGATAATATTTAGGTTAATGAATGCATCAATTTTCAACTCAATTGGGCAAATAAAATCAATAAAACAACCAACAAATTACTTATTAATTAATTATAAAATAAACAAAAACATAAAAGTGTTGAAATTTACACATTCTTCACACTTACGATTTCGCCGACATTCTTTTTTCTTGAATATTTTATTATTTATTTTTTTCAACATCAATGAAAATGAAATGAAAAAAAAACAAAGCAAAATAAGAAAGTTCAAAAATCTGACATAACTTTACAAAATTTTTCTTTTCTTTCCAGCAATTGCAATTTTAAAAGGACATAAAAGTGGCGCCAAGTAATTTAACGAAAAAAATAAAATAAACGGAAAATCCAGAGAAAGATTTTACACACAGAGAAAAAACAATAATAATAATGGCAAGCTTTTTGAAACAGCAAAAGCAGATACAAAAGTCATTGGTGCAACCAGAAGCGCAAAACGAACCAATGCCGCCGCCGCCACAGCAGGCAGTAACTGAGATGGTGCCGCATCAAAAACAACAAGCGTCAATCGAGTCAAGTACACTTAAATTACCCTCGATTGAATCGACAATTATTGACATTCCATCATCATCGACATCGTCATCGTACGATACTGACAGCAGCACAGCAAGTAGCACTTGCTGTACGCGACATGGTGAACACATTTATATGGAAAGAATTCCAACATCAGCGACATCAACGCAACGACACCTCCACCTCCACCAGCATCATCATCACCGTCAGCAGCAGCAGCAACAGCACCACGCTGCAGCTTTAGCCGCGGATACGGATGCGTTACATTTTAAAGCAGATCATAAAAAAAGTTGGCCAATTTTCATTTTGGTGATTTCCATAATTGAGGTGAGTAGTTAGTTTTGAAGAAATTTATTTATTTTTTTGTACATCAAAGAGTGCAAAAGTAAACTGGCAGGTTTAAAGTGGAAAAGTTTTGAATGTGGGATATTTTAATGTTATTACATAGATTATGTTAAAGAAATTAAGTAAATGGAATAGCAGGAGTTTATTGATGATTGAATAAATTAGCAAAGTCTTTTATCGGTTGTTGGTTATGTGTGAACTTTAACTGAAGACCCTGTGAAGCAGGCTTGGACTTTGCTACGAATACGATGTTTTATTGTACTAATCTAATTTTTGTGGATTTTCATAGGTTTAAGTTGTTTGGTATTTTTATGGTATTTCTACTATTTTTTCCAATAGAAGTTATGGGTCAATTTTAGAGTTCATAAAGTAATCGGTATTATCAATATATTTATTAAATACTTTGCCCATCTATGAATTCATATACGAGTAAACATTTTTTACTAAAATCGCATTCCCATTCACTCTTATATATTCTGGCTATTTCCAGAAAATGTTTTTCTCGTTTCCACATTTTATTACCCTTCTTATTTGTAAATGTTGTGTGATAACTAAGTGTGTATGTAGTAAGTTAACCCAAGGTAAAAGAAATTCTGACTGCCTTTATCAAAAACTACAGAAAAAATTCTGAAATCGATCGATTTTTTTGATTTTTTTGTTCGTAGCTTGTAGTTTTATTGCTACATAAGTATTTATAGCAGATTTTGTGGTGATAAACTTGTTTTTTTGTTTTTGTGTTTTTTTTTTGTTTTGGAGGGATGAGCAGCTAAAGACAATTACTTTTATTACAGAACCTTCCTTGCAATTGCTAAGCTTACAGCAAGTATAAATGTATCTGCTATCTTTATTTATGTATTATATTGAAGCAACCCACAACCAGAAATACAAAATATATTAAAAAAAAAAGCAAGAAAAAATGAAACAAGAAAAAAATTAACAATTTATTGCATTTACAAAAAGCCACAAATAAAAACATTTAACTCAACAAATTTTCAACAAACTTCCACAATAATAACAACAAAAACAACAACAACAACAACAACAAATAAATAATGGTTTATTTTTTCGATTCGACGCGAGAGCATAGACACAGAAGCAGACAAACTTGCACTCACACCATCACACACACACACACACACACACACAAAACGCACTTCAAAGCACTACAAATCAATATGGCGGCAAACAAAATAACAAACGAACACAAGGAGAAAAAAATCAAATCAACAACAACGAACCATCGAACGAAACGGAAAGACAAAAAATGGCGTTCAGTCGCTTGGCGCTCACTCGCTTGGCGCCCCAAAATCGATTGTATGTATTTATGTATGCGTGTGTATGTACACGATACCGTTTTTACTACACTACTCCAACATAAATAATACTACTACCACTACCGCATGCCACCGTCAACTATTTTATCGACGAAGACTGTGTATAACTTGGTTGGAGTATGTGTATGTGTGTGTGTGTGTGTGTGTGTGTGTGTGTGTGTGCCCTTCTTTTTACTCTATTTTTGGTACACTCACACACACAGTCACACATAGAGGGGTAAAGCAAAACACTTTGAAAATGTGCCAAAAACAAAAGTAAAGTTTTCAACTCAAATAAACGAACAACAACAACAGCAGCCAGCAAGCAAACGAAAGGCAGAAAAGAAAAGCATAAATGCCAACAATGAGAACAACTAACAACAACAACAACTTAGAAAAAAAAAACAGCAACAGCAGGAATAGCAAGTATGAAGTCAAAGTTTGTTTGTAGTCTCTTCTGTGTCTATGTGTGTGTGTGTGTGTGCGTGTGTGAGCGAGTGTGCATGTGCAGTGGCAAGGCGCCACAATTAATACAACCATACTACACTACCACATGCACGCATATACATATGTACTATGTATGTATGTGCTAGTTGTGTGAAATTGTACCTCTCTACATAACTTTGTCTAAAACTATAACCAAGAAGAAATATTTCATATGTGTGATTATACACATGCAGTACATACATATGTATGTAGTATACGTATATACATGTACGTATGTATGTATGTGTTTCTTTTTTCTTTATTGTTGCATAGAATTTGTTAACATTGTTGTGGCAATTGTTACCACAATTACGATTGTGCCAACAGTTTTCACCTAAAAAAACAACAACATAAACTCAAGTAAGCAAGAAAAATAAAACGGATACATGTGTGTGTGTGTGTGTGTGTGTGTGAATGTGTAGAAGCGAAAAGTGCGCTGCATTTGTATGCGTGCGCTGATAGCATTATTTTCAAAAGAAAAGTTTTATTGCCTTTTCTTGCTTGTTTAGTATATTTATTTTAACTAATAAATACATACATATTTACATAATTATTTTTTATTTTCTTTTGGTTTTATTTTTTTGGTGTAGTTACTTGGTTTTCTATGAAATAAATAGTTAAATATCAGCTACTTTGCAATTATTGTAATGAAAATTATTATCACACAAACACGCACACGCACACGCACACGCACATTCACATGCATACTTACTCGTGTAAAAAAAAAGTAGAGAAGAACTTTTACACTCATGAAAAAATTTTGGGCAAACTTACAAATCTAAGAAAATTAATGTGATTGCATTCCCTCCCTCATTCTCCCTCCTTCTTTCTGTCACCTATCAATCTTCCTTCCAATCAACACAATGCTCTACATTCATAGGGGTACAATCTTTGTGTTGAATGTAACAATAAAAAAATATAAAAAATGGTTAAAAACTAGAACTGCGAAAAACTAGGCCTATGCCCTTTATGGGCTGTTGTGTCATTAAAAGAAGAAGAAGAAGAAGAACTGTAAAAGTTCCCTTAACTCTCAATCGTATACGAGTTTGCTAGGATTCAATAGTTGCCCATCTACATAAAAAATTTAGTCAAACTACCTACTGGTTGGTCGTTCAAAGTTTTGCTTTTAACCTTCAACCATTCACTAACTCTAATTCTTCCAATCAGCCAGTGCCAGTTTTAGAAAACTCGTAACTAAATGCGGTTTTAATTCTGTTGTTCAATTTCAAGAAGAAGATCTGTAAAAGTTCCCTTAACTCTCAATCGTATACGAGTTTGCTAGGATTCAATAGTTGCCCATCTAGATAAAAAATCTAGTCAAACTACCTACTGATTGGTCGTTCAAAGTTTTGCTTTTAACCTTCACCCATTCACTAACTCTAATTCTTCCAATCAGCCAGTGCCAGTGTTAGAAAACTCGTAACTAAATGCGGTTTTAATTCTATTATTCAAATTCAACAACTTCTTCCTTAAAAGGAACTACTCTTCATAGATAGTCCGGTGCTTTCCTCCATTTAAGTTTCAGTTACTAAATTATTAAATACTTTTTAAAAATAAGAACTTAAATTATTAGTTCTGGAATATTAACCAATTATGTACCTTCAAATGTGAAACTATGACAAAGCCCCAAACCTACGATTTTACCTTCAGAAATTTTTCATATCTCTTCCAACTCCTAGTATCTAGGTGTTGTTTATTTTTGGTGGAGTGTAATGACTTCCACTTATAAATATTTATATATTAGTTCTTGGCTGGTTTAAGATGATATGTACTATATGTATTATTTATTTATTATTATTTTCTTGCATAGTGTTTTTGAGTTTTTGAGTATTTTGTTTTTTGTTTTTTGTTTTTCTTTATTGTTTTGGGGTTGTGTGCACGACTTTTGGAAACGGAAAACTTTCTGGGAAGTTATAGAGTATGTCCGTGTGTGTGATATGTGTTATATTTAATGCTACATAATTCTGTCAGAATTACAAATATCTTTTGTAAAATAACATAAAGCACAAATTTATTTGAGTTCATTAAATTTTAGCGAAACTTGTTTTATAGAAAAGTTTTAACACTTGTTTTTCGCATTTGCCGTTAAAATAAGTTTAGTGGTGGCAAAAAGTTTATATGTATTATTTCAAATTAATTAATGCGTAAAATGATATCAAGCTTCAGTATTAAATAGAATAGATCATAATTAACAAATGGGAAATGGGACATTTTGTTATTGTACTTACATTGGGCAAGTGTTGCAGTTGCAAGATATTTACACATAACAATTTTAGGGACTAGCAATCGCGCTAAGGCTTAAAAAAAAGTATTATAGTTCAGTCTCAATCTCAATTCATAACATTCAAACTTTTCTTAAACTCGTAAATTATTATGTATTTGTTTAATCTTCATTAATTTGTCTTCTCTCTCTCTTCCGCCCACTCAGATTGCCATCTTCATCTACGACTCCATGTCTGCACAGCGACACACCGAACAACAGCAAACACAAGATTTATCCTTCGTTAGCATACCCACCGATTCGGTATTCATTTATCGTCCGGATCGACGCTTGGAGGTGTGGCGTTTCATCTCTTATATGTTCCTGCACGCCAACTGGTTCCACTTGGGCTTCAATGTGGTCGTTCAGCTTTTCTACGGCATACCGCTGGAGGTGATGCATGGCTCGGCGCGTGTCGCCATTATATATTTCGCAGGTGTATTTGCTGGTTCATTGGGCACGAGCGTCGTCGACTCCGAGGTGTACTTGGTGGGAGCCAGCGGTGGCGTTTATGCGCTCTTGGCAGCACATTTGGCCAATATAACGCTGAACTATGGGCAAATGCAGTATGCGGTGGCGCAGCTGTTGTCGGTGGTGATATTTGGTGAGTGTTTCAACAACTTTTCCATTTTTTTGTTTTTTTTACTCTGTTTATAAATTTTAGTGTTTATTTTTTGTTAGTTTAGTGTTAATGATTTTTAGGCTATTTTGATTTGCTTTAAGTACTTACAATTTTTTTTTTTTTTTTTTTTGATTATTCCTAATTTTCTGATGATTTGTAAGTTTTATAAATTTTCACACTTGGCTTTTGTTTCGTTTTTGTTTCTAATTTTAGTATCTTGCGATCTGGGATATGCATTCTACACACAATATCTGGCCGTAATCGAGTTCATCAAAACGCCAGCAGCTGTTGGCGGTGGCGGAGCAGCAGCCGCTCCGCCCGTTTCCTATATTGCGCATCTAACCGGCGCCTTAGCCGGTCTGACAATTGGTCTGCTGGTGCTGAAGAATTTCGAACGTCGCGCCTATGAGAATCTCATCTGGTGGCTGGCGCTGGGCATCTATAGCGCCTTCACGGTGTTCGCGATCGTTTTCAATTTGATCAATACAATGACAGCGCAAATGATGGAGGAGCAAGGTGAAGTTATTACACAGCATTTGCTGCACGATTTGGGCGTTTCATAAATACAAACTAAAGTGAAAGTGAATATGTTAAAATTCACATTACACACGTTCACATCTTAAAAACGACAACACAAATTTAAATAATTATTGAAACGAATTTACTATGTACTGCCGCAATTATGTTAATTATTTATTTTTATTGTTGCAATTTTGAAAAATATTAATTTTTTGTTTATTTGTTTGTTTTTAATTCTATACATTTTTGTTTGCTTTTTGTGTTTCTTTGCCTACATAAAAGCAAATGAAAAATCCCAAAACGTGTAAACAAATGTTGTGATAATACCAAAGACTGAATTATTTCGAAAAAAAAAAAAATAATTTAAAAATATGTATGGTAACTAAATAACTATTTATTTTATTTTAATTATTTGTAGATTTTTTTGTAAATTTTATAATTAGAATTTTCAATTAGCGAAACTAAAATTGATGAAATACTTATGTTGGTTTAAAAATAATGAAGAGAAAATATTTTGTAAATAGTTTTTGTGTAAAAAGAAAAACTAAACTAAAAATATAAAATATAAAATAACTTAAAAAGAGAAAAACAATCTAAACAAAAATTGCTAATTTCTAAATCAAAAAACTAAATTTAGTAACATTTATAAGTCACGCCACGCCGCAACAACATTTAATAATAATTTTTTGTTTCGAAAAATTATTTTTACTTATTTTATTTCAATGAATGATGAATGCCCAGTGTATAAAGAAAAGTAACTAGTTCTGGAACAACTTTATCCTACAGTCTACAGTTGTAGACTCTGTTCATTGTGTGCACCTTTCTTCTGGGTACTTCATTTCATACCTAAACATAGACACATACATACAGAGACACACACACACACACACACATACATATATATGTACTCGTATATTCAAGTATACACTAGTCAAAAAATTGTTACAATAAATAAATGAGAAAAAACTTATAAATATTTTCTGTTTTCACATTTTTATTACCAATTAAATTAAACATTAACTATTATGTATCCTCTAAAAAGCAAAAACCAAGAGTATTACTAATTATTAAAAGTAACAAAGAATCTGTTAATTATTATTAAATCAAAATAAATTATTACTACAATATTATGAGAAACAAAAAACAACAACAAAAATACTTGTTTTCATTTTCAACATAATTTATTTTGCATAATTGATAAATAAAATTACACCACATCTTGAATAAAATGTAATTAATTATTTTTCAAGAAGACGAAAAACAAAAACTTCAAGAAAACCAAAGAATCTCAAATGAAAACAGAAAAGAAAAATTCCAAAAACGAAATCAAAAATAAACAATATTGTATCCAAAAACAACAACAACAACAACAACAAAATAATAAAAAATATCATAGTAATTATAACAATAACTTTGCATGTAATCAAAAAACAAAACCACAAATCTCTCAAGAAATTAAAAATGTGACATCAAATAAAACAATTACTACAATTTAATCATAAAAAACAATACCTACCTAAATACTATTACTACCCAACTACTCAACTACCTAACAATCTAAAAATCAATAAATACATACATATGGTACTACATACAATATAAAACAGTGGCGGATCGATGTGGAGAGCTTGGCAACTTTATTGACAGCAAATAATTCTAGTTTAGTTAGTTGCCGTCCCGTATCTCCGCTGCGGTTTCATACCAGCTAATACTCTTGAATAAACTCTCTCTATTTCGAATTAATTCATTTCTTCTTTCTGTCATTCATTAATTTCTGTTCAGTTTCATGTTGTACACACTCAGTCGTGAATTGAAAATTAATAAAATCTGTACTCAAAAGCCAAAAATATTATATTCATATTGATTCCAATAATAAAATATGTATTGCAATAAGCATTTAAATGGTATTGGAATTCAGAAATATGTAAATAATGCATTTTCTAAAATATACACAAACAAGTATAGAACATACAAAGAAACCAACAACAAAAACACACACAAATAATCATTCATATATATGTAGGTACAAAGGTGCATATGTATGGTATGTACCCGTACGCATGTCTACATTAAAACAAAAATAAAAATAAATTAAATGTTATGAAAATATAAAGGTCTTTTATTTTTTTTTAGCAATCTATTTCAATTTCAACTTATTCATTTCAGATTCTAGCTAATCAATGCAAACTTCGCTATTATGGCCAAGAGTATTGAAATTATGGAACGCCACGCAGTATGTATTCAGTTAAAGTAGACGTGTTATATGATTGAATACATATATTTAGTTCCAGGACAAAAAAGTATATGGGAAGAAATCCATTCCCATAAGTAAAATAGTTACCTGATTTTTTGAAGCTTAAAACTTCTAGCTGAAAATCAATTGTGATCATTCTGAGATTGGATAGATAATGCAAATTTCTCTGGTGCAGGCGCTTTCAATCCATCCCTTTGTTTTGGAAGTGACACTACTATGAGAGAGTAGTGAAATCTGAATCGGCAACCTTTGGTGTGACGAATTATTTTATTCTGTTTGGCCCTGTACGCACTTATCAAGAAATTACAAAAAACTCATTCTCTTTATTGAAGTTAAAATTGAAATGTTACGCTTTAACAAATAGATTGGTGAGGAGAGAAACGTCGCAAACAAAAGAGCTAGTAAACAAAATTATTTCAAAATTACTCGAAAATTAATCGCATTCGACCGTAAATGCTTCTACTGCTTCTAGTGCACGATCACTATACAACACATTTTTCCATTCACGAGTACTTACCATAGCATGACAAAAGCCCGATCACAACAGCTCTCCACTGTTTGTTCATATAGTCACTTTCAAATTTACAAGGAACGAAAAGAACTTCATATGAGAATTGTGCGTTGAATTTAATACTATTTTTAATTTAAGTTGGCTTTTCATAAAAGGTAAGGCATTTCTATTCAGCGTCTTTAGCATAGTTGTAGCTAATATCTTTACCCACAACGCTATAACACTTACACATAAAATATCGAGAATATACCTCTAGAGGATGATTCTGTGTCTAGAGTCGAATTAATTGCGACTTTTTTCAGTTTGTGGGATATAACTCATAAAAGGTAAGGCATTTCTATTCACCGTCTTTAGCATAGTTGTGGCTAATATCTTTACCCACAACGCTATTACAATTACACATAAAATATCGACAATATACCTCTAGAGGATGATTCTGTGTCTAGAGTCGAATTAATTGCGGCTTTTTTCAGTTTGTGGGATATAACTCATAAAAGGTAAGGCATTTCTATTCACCGTCTTTAGCATAGTTGTGGCTAATATCTTTATCCACAACGCTATAATACTTATACATAAAATATCGATAATATACCTCTAGAGGATGATTCTGTGTCTAGAGACGGATTAATTGCGACTTTTTTCAGTTTGTGGGATATAACTTATAAAAGGTAAGGCATTTCTATTCACCGTCTTTAGCGTAGTTGTAGCTATTATCTTTACCCACAACTCTATAATACGTAAAATATCGGGAATACACCTCTAGAGGATATTTTTGTTTCCTGCGACATTTTTCGGTTTAACTTATAAATGGTAATCTATTTATTTATAAGTTATAGGCCAAAAACTAAAAAAAAACGCTAGAGGTTTTTTCTCGATATTTTATGTATTACAAAGTTGCACGTAAAGCTATTAACTACAACTATGCTGAAGACTTAAAGTAAAAAGTCCTTACGCCTTTATATCTTATAGGCCAAAAACCGGCTCTAGCCACAAATACTTCCTCTAGAGGTGTTTTCGCGATATTTTATTAATTATATGGTTGTGAGTAAAGATATAAAACTATGCTAGAAACAGTAAATGGAAATCCCTCACCCTTTATAAGTTATAGACAAAAAACGGAAAAAGTCGCACTTAATTTGACTATAGAAACTACATATCATACATAAAACATCCTCTAGAGATGTTTTCTCGATATTGTATGTATTATAAAGTTGTGAGTAGAGATAATATCAACAACTATACTAAAGACGGTAAATCCTGACACACAAGCTGTATAGCTATCGACTTTTTGAGTGGAAATATTGAAAATCGCGTTATTAGCCGTTTTGCTAATGTGCAATGGCCACCACGCTGTTGCGATTTGACTCCGTTGGACTATTATTTGTGGGTATCCGTTAATTATAAGTGGTAAGCTAACCATCCAGCAACTATTGAGTCTCTTAAGGGCGAAATTGGTGCAGCCATCGATCATGTCCAGCTCCATACAGTGTCGAAATTGTACTGAAAAATTGATTTTAATGAAATAGTGTTTCACAATTAACCGGAAAGATTGAGCTTTCGAATAATAAAAACCAAATTGACAACAAAGATTTCCTTTCTTATTTACACGAAAATCAAATTCCAAATTTTGGTATAAATGGTCCACCCTATGTGTTTATATACATCTCATTAGCAATCCTAACGCACTAATAATACGATCACCGTCTACACAGTCGAGTGTATCGTTTTTTTTTTATCGATATTTCTGTACGACATGAATGAAAATTCGTCGAAGAAATTTTGTCCTGCTGGGAAATCGTTATTTTCTGCTAGACTGTTAGAAACCAAAAATATAAAATAAAATTGATTTATTTATAGAGAAATAACAGTTATTTAGTGATTTATCTTGTGTAAAATCATAACTGCATCTTATGAACTTTATCATTATGGAATCGTATGGAATAATTGAAATGATTAAATGCATTTTTTCAGTATATTTTGTTTATTTTTTTTTTTTTTGAGTTATGTCCGTTTTGCAGCTAACGAGCAAAACGTAATTGGCTTATGTATTCTTATATGTAATATGTAGTTATGCACATTTAATTAATTATTTTAATGATGTAATTATAAACACATTATTTTAATGCAATTTACTAAATAATTTATATAATTTATTAATCAAACTGTCGCTGACAATTTAATGAATATTTGAATAGTGTTTGAATTTTGTGGCAGTCATAAAGGGTTCCATATAAATGCTATGCTATTATTTTGTTATGTTTGTGCATTATCAACTAATTCCATTTTCACTAAAACAATCAAGGTTTTCTGTTTACATATTATAAATTATGCAAAAATAAATAAATAAAATTAATATTTATTTGTTGTGTTTTCTGCATTAGAATTTTTCAGTTAATATATGTATGTCATTTAGTTATGTACCATAATGCACGCTCATTACAGGCAGATATTTCAATCAATTTTATAACTAATTTCTCAAAGGAATACCAGGTGTACAGGTATGAAACCGTTAATGACATCTCTGTGTCGCTAGGTAAAACTATACGATCTGTCAACCCAAATCATTGGCGCCATTTCTTCGCATTTAGTTCTGTCAACAATATTCAGTTCATAAACAATCAAGTTTCATGCAACAACATATTTTTTTTTGCACGTAAAAATGTCGAATTTTATGCCTACAAACTACGATATGCGGACATCATTGATTTTCTGTTTCCAATTGAAGAAATATGCTTTGGAAAATCTCATCGAATGCTTGTGGAAGCTTCCGGCCAGCACGCTCTAGGCAAAACACAGTGCAACGTGTGGTTCAATAAGTTTAAAAGTGGCGATTTTGCTGTGAGAAACGAAGAACGTGGAAGACCACCGAAAAAGTTTTAAGATGCCGAATTGCAAGCTTTACTCGATGAGGTTGATGGTCAAACGCAAGAACAACTTGCAGAACAATTAAATGTGGCCCAACAATGCATTATCCAAAGTTTAAAAGCCATGGGATTGATTTTGAAGGTGGGAAGATGGGACGATGGGTGCCGCATGAATTGACTGAAAGACAGCAAGAAAATCAAAAAACCACCAGTGAAATGTTGCTCGCCAGGTACAAAAGAAAGTCATATCTTCATCGAATTGTTACTGGCGATGAAAAATGGATCTATTTCGAGAATCCCAAATGTAAACGATCATATGTTAAGCCCGGTACACCGGGCAAATCGACAGCAAAGCTCTGTGTTTTCTGGGATCAGCTAGGTGTTATCTGGTTTTACCTTCTGAAACCAGCTGAAACAATTACTGGTAAACGCTACCAACAACAATTGGCCGATTTGAAACGTGCTTCGCGCCAAATACGTCCAGAATATCAAGCTAGGCAACACAAAGTGATTTTTCTTGATGACAATCACATCACCATCAATCGAACAAAACATACTCGGAAATTGGAAGATTCGTACAGCTGGGACTTGGCTTCATCTGACTACTTACCACTTATTTTCATCAATGGGGCACGCACTTGCTAAGCAGCACTTTGATTCGTACGAAAAGGTAAAAAAATGACTCGATGACTGGTTGACTCAAAAACCGAATGTGTTTTTTGGTGAGGTATTCACAAATTGCCAGAGAGATGGGAAAAATGTGTAGCTAGCAATGGCCATTACTTTTAAGATTGAATGTATAACCATTTTTCTTAAATAAACGTGTATTTTCATAAAAAAATTATAGGTTTCATACGTGTACACAAATTCAGTTCTCTAAATGCGTTTTTTTGTTTTTTTTTTTGTTTTGAAACACAAATACAATTTACTTCTATTCTAGTATAGTCAGGGATGGATTTGGAATAAGGGACACAGACTTCAATTAAACCTAAAGTAAATCAAAACTCAATTGAAAACTATGACCAAAATTCAGACCGTAAATTTGACCAAATTTCGAATAAAAATTTATCAAATTAAAAACTAAAAATTAAGCTTAAATTCACATAAAAACTTATGTACATTAAAATTCAGACCAAGTTTCGCCTAAAACCTAGACGAAATACCGACAAAAATTCAGAACCAATCTTTGACAAAGTTCACACCAAAAAACATCGAACCAAAACTCAGATCAAGTCGAAGGCTAAAATTAACTATAAGATCCAAAAACGAACTGAAACCCCCTTCTCATAGATTTGTGAAATTTTAGTTTAAAAGTCATGTATCACCAAGTATTCGCCTCTGGCTTTCCCAAAAAGGGAATATGGTAAAGGCTTTCCCCAATTAACTCTATCGTTCCGACTTTCTGGTAGCCTACGTAAATTGAACAATCATAGGTAGCTAATTTTCGACTGGGGTTTCTTGTTATAATTGACAAAGTTGAGAATGTCATATATTTACTTCTGTAATTCGGATCACCTAATTGCAATAAATAGTTATTGTAGCTGAAATCAAATTTATGCATATGTATATGTGATAACCGTAACTTTAATTGTATTGATTACAAGCAAAACCAACATACATACGAGTATGTATAATACTCCATAATACTTATACATAAGTAAAGGGTTTTTCAATAGAGGCATAACATTTTGTATTTAATTACAAACGAACCTTTAAATTTTTTTTCTTTTTTGATTGCCAATGTAAAAACTACATTCAAGGTTTGCATTTTTATCACGAACGAGCAACTTTTGGAAATTATTAAAAAATTTTTACTACCGAAATTCTGAGTCGATGGTCGCAATTCTACAGGGAGTTTTTTTAGAAGTGTGGTTTTCAAGAAGAAATAAAACGCATATAATTTAATGTTATGGCCAAGAATTTTGCTTTATTATAAAGATAAGGATTTGCCATTATGTTTTAAAAACGATTTCGGGCAAGTGGCCGCCGCGGCTCTTTCGAATAAATTCCAGCCGAGAGGCCCAATTTTCTACCACTTTTTGCTGCAATTGGGTCCGTATGTCAGTAATAACGCGCCGAATAACTGGCTTTATCTTTAAAGAAATATGGACCAATGATTTCCTCTGCCCATAGAGTACACCAAACACTGACTTTTTGAGGATGTAATGATCACTCCAAATGCGACAATTTTGCTTATTAACGTACCCATTCAACCAAAAGTGAGCTTCATCGCTGGACAAAATTTTCGTCTGGAAGTCGGCATCGGTGGCCATCTCATTTTGGGCCCATTCACTGAACGTGCGACGCGCTTGACGGTCGTTCGGCAATTCTTGAAATGGCAAACCAAACTGAGCATAAATCAAGTGACAGCTGTCAAAAAGACCAACTCCGAAAAAAGTATTGCCAGATTGAAAACCACACTTCTAAACAACACACCCTTTATGTTTGAAGAAAATCATGAACTTCACCGAAAAATCAGCATCAGTGATGAAGATTATTTTTGGCTTAAGCAAAATATGCGTTAAAAACCCACATCCGCTTCAAGAGACCCCTACATAATCCATCTAAACCATTTGGTGTGGATTTCATGCCAGAGGTAGGATTGGACCTTATTTTTTTGTCGATGAAAACGATCGCCATGTTACGGTCAATGGAGTTCGCTTTCGTGCTATATTGTTTGGTCAGAATTGGATGGAATTGACATCAGTGATATGTGGTTTCAACAGCTGGTCAAACAATTGATCTATTGAGGAAGAAGTTCGATAATCTTACTATCTCGAGTAATGGCTACCTCGCTCATGCGATTTAACGCCGTCGAATTTCGTTTTATGAGGTTACTTTAAGTTCAGTTCAGGTTAGTTTAAGTTGGTTCATGCCAACAAGCCAACAACGTTAGAGGAGCTCAGCAACAATATCGAAAGCGAAACTACCAAAGTACCCAGCCGATATGTGTGGAAGAATGATGAAAAGCTCTAAAGAATCGATCGCTACAAAGGTGCTTGCGGTGGTCATATGAGTGATATCGAATGCCATACTCAAATGTGTACTGTGTCTAGAATAAAGTTCAGCCTGTTATCCCAATTATTCTATGTTGTTTCAAATACAAATTTGTTATATCCCTATTGAAAAACCCTTTACATACATAATAGTTCATCATGTCTGTGTAAATAAAGCAATGAAGCCGAACAACCAGGATCTAACAATTAGTTAAACACTATAATTTTAGTAAACAATATCACCACCTCACATCAGCAGCTAAAATTAAAGGATATCTATGCAATAATAATTCTATCATGCCATAATATTTTGTATTTCTGCTACATTGGCAAAATCTCAAATATCTCAATTGAGAGGTAAACAAAAATCAAATTTACTAGTTATACCAAACAATTCGTAAACTAAACTAGATACAGGCAAACTACTTACTTGATTGCGTTGACATTAGAATTATACTAAAATCTCATTAAATTGATGAGATACTTCATAGTGGACTTGAATCAAAAACTTCAATTAACTGAAGTGCGTACAGATGAAAACCAAAGCGTATACATACATACATACATACTTACATAAATATGTAACTCTGGAGTTATGAATACCTTATATACGAAAGTGATTGTGTGGTTGTCAGTGCCTTTGCATTGATGTTTCCGAATTTCATTGATAGTAAAACATCGATTACTAATTGTGGTATTGCTGGTAAATTTCAAATAAGAAATGAATGAATAGCACATTAATATTTCCATTAGGATGGTCTCTATTTATATGGAACTATTATTTTATTTGATACAAAATCAAAGGGCGGCTAAGATAAGTTAAAAAAAAAAAATGTCTGCCATATTTTAACAAAAATTGGACGACAAGAACAAATGACCAATCAATTTACGGTCACTTGAAAAGTTTCTAGCCTAAATATGAAAACACAGTTATTTCGTTTTGAGTTTTGGTTTTTTATTCCGTATAATCTCCCAACAGTTCAATACACTTAGTCCAGCGTCCCTCCAATAAATCCACCCCATCATTAAAGTACGATACCGGAAGATCTGCAAAATATGCCCTTACGGCTGCTATAGCTTCTTCATTCGACAAAAAATGCTTTCCACGGAAGGAACTGTTTCAAGTTTCGGAACAGGTAGTAGTCGCTGGGAGTCAAATCAGGTGGATACTGTGGATGGTCAAGCAATTCGTACTTTAATTCCTTGAATTTAGCCATTGTGACAACACTTGTGTGAGGAAGTGCGTTGTCTTTTTGGAAAAGTATTTTTTTTTTTTGTTCTTTTAACCGGGTCCTTTTTCGCGAATTACTGCATCCAGTTTATCCAAAAGTTTACAATAGTATTCTGAGTTGATTGTTTTATACCTTTCTCAAGATAATCAATCAGCGAAATCCCTTTTGTATCCCAGAAAACAGTAGCCATAACTTTTTTTGCCGATCATTCATGCTTTGGCGCCGAACATCCAGCTTCAGTCCACTGTAAACGTTGCTGTTTCAATTTAGGATCATGATGGTAGACCCAAGTCTCATCCACAGTTGTGAAACGACGCTTAAAATCCATTTTATTCTGCTTAAAACGTTGCAAATTTCACTTAAAAATTCGTTTACGATCGAGTTTTTGTTGAATTGTTAACGTATGCGGCACTACTTTTCCAAACAGCTTTTCATATGCACATAGTACTTCATGTACAATGTGGTTTTCTTGTTCCTCTGAGATGCCTATGGATCAGCTATTTCACACATAGTCGAATTTGGATTTTCACGAACAATGACATGTACTTATACTTTTCTGGTGTCGAGGTACTTTTTGAACATCCAGTGCGTGGTTCATCTTCAATACTTGTACGACCACGTTTAAATTTAGCAATCCAGTTTTTTACTGTTCCATATGAAGGATCACATTTACCTAACATATTTACCATATCGGTATGGAGTTCTTGTCCAGATAAACCTTTTTTAAATAAATACTCAATAATAACACGATTTTTAAATCTTTCCATTTTAAAAAAAAACTCTTTGTAACGTCAACTGTTAAACAAAGAATGAATTTCCAGATTGATTTGAAACTTTACACGTGTTCATACGAAAGATGAAATCACACATTGAACATAAATTCACTGCTCCACTAGTGCTATCTATGTGTCAGGCTAGAAACTTTTCAAGTTACCCGTAACATTGGTTATGTCCTTGTAACATTCATGTAAAAAATGCGGCTTAATTTAATTCATCCCATATAAATTTTCATAAATTTGTTACTGATGTAAAGGAATGAATGATTTGAGAGGGTCCTGCATCAAACCTTTTCGCCTTGTAAAATAGGGACCACCCTTATGTAGGCACGTACTTGTTTATACATACTAGTAGAGTATGTAAATGGTATGCGTTTGGTTAACCAACAAAGTTTGCAATTTCTCTGTCCAACTATGTTTGTGGATATGTGAGTTTACATGGGTAAGTTATTCAACAAAAGGGCATAATTGCGTAATTAATGCAATTTCACATGCCAAATGCACAATACGAGTAGCTAAAAATGGTTATTGAAATATTAAATCAGTTAGCATTAGAAGTGGACAAGTGAGTCTTAAACTTTTTCATAATTGAAAGGTAGGCAAACTAAGTACCTAGTTGGCCCTCAGAACTTATGTGTACAAATGAGCTTTATCCAGCATACGAGAGATTTGTGGCCCTGCCTATCAGTACAAGCTTGTGACAAAGAAGAAATGGCAAGCATATAATTGCATTAAAATGGCAGAGATTAGTCTTTGCTTAAGATTCAATACTAATTGTCGTGGTTAAAATAGCCCGGCAACGTTCAAACACTTTATATAAATATGTTCCACTCTTATTAGTGCCAATCTTCTTCGAGAATCAAGAAGAATTACACAACATGGTCTTTGCAGTCCCATGCGCAGAGTAGTTATGCATTTCGAAAAGTTTTGTGTTGAATTTTATGGAGACTTTTTATTTCTCCAAAGGCTATCACTCATTCTTTTGAAACTGGCAATACAAATCACAGTATGTTTTTCTTTTTTAAACAAGTTAAATTGTAAAGTACATAGACGAATAATACTTTTATTCGACATACAGAAAGTGACGTAAAATATTTTTCTTTTTTTCTATAATTTTTGTAATATTTTCCCCTTATTACATACGAGTAGATGAACTATGATGAAATGAATATTGGAGCCCATGAAGAATTTGAATTTTTGTATAAAAAAAAACTAAATAACTGAGTGATTAAATTTAAATGCAATACCTTGAAGTCAAATATCGTTAATAAACGACAATTCATGATTGCAATTATTGAATTGAATATTTGGCTCCAAAATAAAAAATACAGTTAGAAGCCATTTTTTGAGTCACTGTTTGGTTATTCATTTAGAAAAGTATCTTTTGGAGTCAGGTGAATGCAATAGTTTTTTGAAGTCATGGCAATGCAGACCTTTTGACTTCACAATCATGACTGCTTTGAAGTCAATTGAAAGTCATTTGAAGTCAATTGGAGTGACTTGAAGTCATATCCAGTCACTTGAATTCACTTGAGGTTTTGCAGTCAATTATACTCACTTGGCATTTGAAGTCAATTGGGATTTGTAGTCAATTGAAGTCACTTAAAATAGCTTGGTATCATTTGAAATCACTTGATAGTTCTGATAGGAGTCAGTAAGGACTCGTGGTCGCTGTAGGGTAGCGGTAGTGCATTGGACTGTTACGCAGAGTGTCAAAGGTTCATATCTCGGCACAGGCAAAATAAAAAAATACAGCAACAACAAAATTTATACACGGCACCACCTCTTGGCAGGCAATGGCAAACATAGAAGAGTAAAAATTGCCTATGAAAAGCATTTAACTTCGCCGTTCGGATTCGGCATAAAACTGTAGGTCCCTTCCATTCATGTGCAAATACAACAACCACAACATGAGAGGCTGCGAAAAGTTTGGCCTTTGGCGCTACATGCGGTCAAAGTCGACACTGATAAACTGAAGTTCATTGTGGTAAAGGTATAACACTTACCACAATGGCTGCCTATCTCTTTACCGGTGTCCTGTGTGATTGCATTCCCTCTCTTATTCTCCCTCCATCTTCCACTCACCTATCAATCTTCCTTCCATTCAACACAATATATATGCATTATATATATCTGCATTCATAGAGGTACACCTTGTGTGTTAAATGTATCAATAAAACAAAAAAAAAACAAACAAAAAAATGACTTCAACTGAGTTCAAAACATCAATTGACTTCAAGTGACTCCAAGCTAATTTCAAATACCTATTGACTCCAATTGACTTCAAGTGACTTCAAAACCTCAATTGACTTCAAGCTTCTCCAATGGGTTTCAAGTGACTTCAAGCGAATTCACTTGGAGTCAATTACGGTTTTGCAGTCAATTGTAGACACTTCGGATTTGAAGTGAATTAGGATTTGAAGTCAATTGGGATTTGAAGCCAATTGGGATTTGAAGTCAATTGAAGATACTTGAATCATTAGAAACCACTTAAAAGTTTTGATAGGAGCCAATAAGGACTAGAAGTGACTTCAACTAAGTTCAAACCGTCAATTGACTTCAATTAACTTCAATCGACTCCAATTGACTTTAAGCTTACTTCAAATTCGTATTGACTCCAAGTGACTAAATACGACTTTAAGTGAATCCAGTGACTTCAAAGCAGTCATGATTGTGAAGTCATAAAAAAGATTACTCCTAATGGAGAAATAATCTCCTTTGGAGAAATTTCTACATGAATAACCAATCAATGACTCCAAAAATGACTTCTAACTGCATTTATTATTCTACACATTTCTATTTGTGACTTACAATTGAATTTTAGTAGAGATCCGCTAAATAGGTCTTAGTGCATTACAATTTTCTAAGAATCCCCAAAGATAAAATTATTCACCAATTGAAAAGCTCTACACAACAGAATAACATGTTTAGATTAACTATCGAATCATTGACTTTAAAGTCAGTTGTAGGTATGAAGTTGTGTGTATTGAAAGGGTTTTATTAGCAAATTTCCAACAATTGCAATTGCTGCACTTAAGATATTCAAGCATGAATGCTTATAAATTTCTACATTCATACTTACTTATGTACTTACATTTATGTATGTATGTACGAGTATGTTCATACAAATACAAGGGTATGTGTTTACAACACTACATATAGTACTATATTATTTCATATAGTATACATATAGTAAATCCTTGTTATGCTGCTGCTGCTGTTGCTGCCGTTTCTGCGAATGGCAGGTGCAATTGTGTATACTGCCAAAATGTGTTTTAAAGTCAATCACACAAACACACACTCACACCAATCCAGCGATGTGCTTATGCAATAGCACATCCAAAAAAAAACATCGTTTTCTGACGCCACCTGCCAAAGTTCATGTTGAATAATTTCGCATGTTTTGATTTTTTGAATTTTTAAAAATTTTTTTTTTTTTTCAGCATCTGTCACTGTTGTTGCTGCTGTTGCTGCTGCTGCTGTTTTTCTTATGTTGCTGTTAGTTTTGCTTTTGCTTACCGACTTTGCGATATATTTTGGCATCTAAAGTGCGCCATTCCCGTTGGTTGCCGTTGCCGCCCCAGTCAATAGCAGCTACCTTTTCCTTATTGTGCATGTGCATACGAGTATAAGACAACATATCTTCTTCTTCTTCTTCTTGTTTGCGTTTCTGAAATTTTATCGCGTGCGTTGGTGACAATATCGCGCCGCGTCTCGCGTTGTTATTTCCACTGCAGATCATTGCTCTTTCATTGTTACTCCACATTTTCGCAAAATAAATATGCACATTTTATTTATGTATTGTATATTTTTTTGTGTTGATTGATTCATCCATATTTTATTTTTGCATTCTATTTCTGCTTCGGTGTGTATATTTTTGATGTGATTTGTATAACTCTGACATCAAAGGCATAACATTTCAATAGTAGAAACTTGAGCTAAAAGTTGTATCGTTCGAATGCTCAGTGACATAATCTGAAAAAATGTTTTTCTCGAAATTTTATTTTCTAAATGTTAGCTATGAAGCCTCTGACAAAACCCGTCACCCGTACAATTAAGTACAAATATCCGACGACTAACCATTACATAAGAAATGCGACATCATCTTATTTTTCTTCTTTTTTAAATGGCGCAAAAGTCCATGGATGGTGTAGGCCGAGCTTTTCGCATTCACTCATGTTATGTTACGCCATCTTTTATGTCAGAATAACCGATTTCCATATTCTTAGGAGGTATTTGTATTTAATTTATTCCTTTACAATTTATTTGGACTAGTTTTTGAATACAACATCAATCAAGTAACCGCCGTTATTGACCAAAGCCCTTTTTGCTGCATTTTCCATCACTTTTTCGAACATCTCGGGCGGTATAGCGATGATTTCAGGACGAATGTTTGCCTTGAGCTTGACAATGGTCTGAGGCTTGCTGGCATATACTTTGCTTTTCAAATAACCCCCCAAGAAAAAGTCAGGCGGTTTTAAATCTGGAGATCTGGGTGGCCAGTCAAAGGAGCCATTTTTTGGCACCACACATCCAGGGAATTTTCGTTGTAGAAACTGCAATGTGGCATAGCGCACCGTCTTATTGAAACCAGTAACTGCAGTCCAGACCTCTTTCACACATTTGTGGGCAGACATAATGAGCCAACATCCACCGATATCGATTCCCATCGACTGTTTCGCCTTCTCTGAAGAAAATTAATATTTTCGACAATATGCACGTTGACTTAACACAACTGAACAACTATTTTCAATGTATGTACAGTGTCACTGTTTCGTTGTGAAGCGATTCATGGTTAAAATTGTACTGAATTGACGTTTCAAAAACATGTTTAATCAAGTCAATCTGTTGAGAAATGTTAAAATTATTCAATGCTTACTTACATACCGACAAAAAAGAAGGCGCATCCTGTATTTGTATACGAGTGGAAGGGGCCTACAGTTTTATGCCGAATCTGAAAGGCGAAGTGAAAAGCTTTTTTTAGGCAATTTTTACTCTTGTAGGTTTGCCACTGCCTGCCGGGAGGGGGAAATGCGACAGCTATACTATATATGGTAAATATACAAATTGCGCTCCATATATTCGCATGCTTCTTAGTTCCAGACTTGCCTGCTCCTCTTACGAGGGCCATCAGATTTGTTAGTCCAACTAAGACTTATTATATTACACTGTGCAACAATTTGAGGTCGATATAAAGTGAGTGAGATCAGAGCATGCTTATTTAATAGCGGAAGTGGTCCAGATTAGTGGGGTGAAGTCCTCTTTGGGCCATAACATTGAATTTTTTTTAACGCGGTCCTACAGCTTGCCTATTTCTTAACATGTTGATACAATAAAATATATGTAAGATATGGTATCATGGTTATTTGTGCATCTGAGAATGTTTACGTGTTCAACACCTTATAAGAAGTAAATATTCACACACACAATAAACATCAGTAACGTGTTAGCTTTGTTCTAGAGCTAGAAAAACTGAAATGTTGCACAAGTTGAATTTTGTGATGTGTTATTTGTTTTAAATTTTTAATTTCTCATGCCGTTTAGATGAACCAGGCTGAATTTGATCATTATTTTCATCACTTCTTTCTTCTTCGTCACTATAATTTTCAACGCCTCCATCTTCTATAGTTTGCCATATGGTTATATTCCTCTTCGCTCTCTATGGTATTTCTTCAATCTCCTTTTTAAAACCGTCACAGCACAAGTTTGCTAACATGAATTTTACCTTTTTCCCACAGTGTCGGTTTTACATGTTTTTTCCAAGGCCACCAAGTAGGTAGTGAAATTTTACAACCTTCTTATTCGTCAGATCCGGAAGACCGACCGATTCATGTATAATGTAAGTAATGGATTTTTCACATGTTGATATTTGAATCTGAAATATACCTATATAAAGATATGTACGTAAATTAAGTCATTAACCAACACACGAGACTTTTTCTCTTGCAGTTATTTCATTAGTGAATCTTTGAATCTGTAGGGAATCATATTTTTTTATGACTTCCAGATGATATTCAATTTGACAATACAGATGCTACTTGAGATTTTATAAAATTTTGTACGTATCCACAGAAATTGTAATTATTCATTAGCTGCTTTTAGGTTAAAGAAATGAAACACTAACGAATGCTTACAATCGAATGGCTTAATTTCTCACCACAATTGACTTAAGTAAATGTTATTAAGAAAACTTTTTTCCGTTCAGATTCGGTATCAAACTTCAGGTGCCTTCCATTCATATACAAATATAACACGTACAACATGGGTGGATGTCAATCTGTTTATCGGTGGTACTCCCTCCCATTCCCACCTATCAATCTTTATTCCAATCAACACAATGCTCTGCATTCATTGGGGTACACCCTGTGTGTTAAACGTAATAAAAATAAAAAATAAATGAAACCGAAACCTTAACCTTAACCGTTTAAAACTGTTTCATTTTCTTGAAAGTCTGTTTATCCTATATTTCAAAATTTATTCAATTTGAATTTGACGCCAGCATGGATGGCGGCGATTATGATGTTTCATCCAGGTCGTCTGGCAAACATTGATTATGCATAATTGTTTGACGATTTTCTAACCTATAAAGTAAAAAATACATTGTCTTCCTTTATTTTCTAATTTTTATTATGATAAATGTCAAATTACAGGTCTAGTTATTGTTCTTCATCTGCTACAGGACATGTCGAGATTATACCAAATAAGGGGTGTTCGTTCTAGAAGTGTGGTTTTCAATCTGGCAATACTTTTTTCGGAGTTGGTCTTTTTGACAGCTATCACTTGACAGCTATCACTCAGTTTGGTTTGCTATTTCATAATGAATAGACTTTCGCCTGATGTTTCGCCAATGTTTGCAAATTATTGAAATTTATTATCAAAATTCGTGCTCTGTGAAAAATATGTTTCGCAAGCTACTTCCATTTTCTGGCTACGTCCATTTTTGCTCAATGGATACGTGAATAAGCAGAATTCCCGTATTTCGTATTTGGAGTGAAGACCAGCCAGAGGCAATTCAGCAAATACTAATGCATCCCGAAAAATGCGCTGTTTGGTGCGGTTTGGGAGCAGGCGGCATCATTGGGCCATACTTCTTCAAAGACGATGAAGGCCGCAACGTTACGGTCAACGGAGAAAGGTACCGTTCGACAAAAACAGAAAATACAAGAGTTGGACTCGGCCGACATGTGGTTCCAACAGGACGGTGCCACATCCAACACTGCACGCGAAACCTTGCATCAATTGAGAGGCCAATTTGGTGAGCAGTTAATCTCACGTTTTGGTGTAGTCAATTGGCTTCCAAGATCGTGTGATTTGACCCCGTTAGACTATTTTTTGTGGAGCTATATCAAGTCTCTTATCTATAATGACAATCCAAACACGATTGCTGCTTTGTGTGAAAAATGTGCCAAAATGGGACCTTCAGAATGGACCACTTGAAGCGTAGCCGCGGGCAACATTTAAGTGAAATTATCTTTTAAAAGGTAAATGGCAGGAATTGATTTATCGATCCAAATAAAAATTTCATTCACTTTTGTAAAATTTCTGTGTTTTTTTTTCATTTTCAAAAACTAAACTCTTATAAAAATCACCCTTTAGAATAAAAAAATTTGGTATGTACAATCACAATCGACATTGAAGAGCAATACCGCCCAGAGATACTAGTATGTAAGTTTGCAAAGCATATTACCTTTTTATTTAGTAATTAATCTCACGAGTGATTGTCAAACTTATTTTGAACTCTTACAAAACCGTAACCGGAACGAAACCAAACCGAAACCCGTTTGAATGTTGAAGAACTAAACCGAAACACTTGACAAAACCGGAACGTTTTATATTGATTCGATTTCATTCCCGGAAAAATAGTACAAGAAATATTGTATATGAATTTCTCTGCGCACATTCAATTGCAAACAAAACGTAAATCTCATATTGAATTGAGCCTTCCTTGAAAGCAAACTCTTACTCCCTTACTTGTGAAAAATGTCTGTCCACCTACAATATTTGTGACAAAATACCTCAAATTCAAAAACAAAAAAAAACACAAAAAAAAAACAAACAAAAAAACACCTAGTGCCAAATTCTTTAGACAACCAACTTGACAGACATACCAAATTGATGATGAAGTGCTAGAAAATTTTTGGCTCGGGATTGCAACACATAGAATGCGGATAATTAACATTTTGTAAATAAACTGGTCTTTTTGATGACCGAAAGCGTCAACATAAAAGCAAAAAATTTAATAAAAATATTCATTTGAACAAACTAATGGCCACTCACTCTTCGACTTCACTGCGGCGCTAACCTTTTTTTTACAACCACCCTCCGACCCGATAGGCTTATCATAGTTTGATAGCTTAATGTCAAGCGGTATTAAAATCCATTTATCCTTGAAAAACAAAAAAAAGAAAAACAATACGAATAAAAAATCCCGCAGGAGGTTCTCAACTACCATAAAACGACAACAAAGAAATAAAAGAAAAGAAGTCTGAGCTGTAACAACTTCACTGTAATGAAAATAAATTTTTTGCTCTACTGTTGTTTGCCACCAAATGAGACAATGTATGTATGTAATTGAGACAAATTCCTTTGTTATCCTGAATTCTTGTTTTTTACCCAATTTTCTTCTGCCACTCATTGTGTCGTGCTTCCCTGCTGTATTTATGTGTGTGTTCGGGTATGTTTGTGTTTGTGGATTGGTCTCTCGTGATTTTGGTGCATTTTAAACTAATTAACAGCACAGCACAACTTGGGTGTTGGTTTTCGACAACGACAACGACAACGACAACGTCGTTTTTGTCGGGGCTACCCAAGTAGTCACTTAGAGCGAAAGATAACTGATAAATTGGAAGGACAACAATGTTAAGAGCACCGGGTGATGGGCAGTTGAACAGAGAAAAGGCTGCCGCACAAAGGGAAAGCGAAATATGACGCAGAAGTGCTTGGGGAAAGATGACGAAGTCAAGTCAAGCCAAAGTGTATAAAATAAGTCAAACATACTTACATAGTAAAAAAGGATACAAATCAGTATGCCTTTATGACAACGACATTTCAACAATAAAACTTATGCAATTAACCAAAATGACTTGAGTAGTTTCGTTTGTGTAATAACTTATACAGTAAAATATATTTGGTAGAGCAAGCAGGGAAAATTTTAATGACAAAACTTTAATTAACTACATAAGTACCATATATAATATGTAGTTAAGTAGTAGTTGTTGTACATTTGAGCAGGAATTGACTTCATACTTTTGTATATTTTTATAAAAACTCAATTTATTTTTATGCTCATCATGCGGAATCATACTGAAATTAACCTTTCACAAGCTATAAAATAAAAACTTTACCATAAATGACAGCAGGCGTTGTGCGATTAGATAACCTTAAAAAAAGTTTTTCAAAACTAAACTGAATAGAAAAAATGTGAGAAATGAAATGAAATTACCGCCAAACACGCAATTGCGAATTTAGTAGTATCCTTGAAGTGGTACCAGGGCGCAATCAAATATCATATTTAACTTGACATAAGGTCAGGTGTGTGAGTTAACGAATGCTCCTTTACAGTGTGTTAAGTACTGATAGCGCCACAAACACAAGAATCGAAAATTTCAAGTAAATCGAGAATTTACTGCGACAAGAATTAAGTACTTAAATACTTTCGAACCACTAACATACTTTACAAGTAACTCGCAATTGCCGCAATTGCGAGTAAAATTCAAGGAAGAATATAGGATTTGCTAAAGGATTCCCTCCGTTGGGAGTTGAATCTTTCACGAACGAAAGAGAAAATTTTAGAGTTATCAGCTCTAAAACCTTGTATTTATAAAGGATTCATATAGCTAGATTCGCTAGATGGACTATATTGACCAACTTCCAAACAAAAACTCAATAATACTGTACATACAAGGCCAGATTTAAATTTTTGGGGCCCGAGGCCAAAGGATAGTGAATGCCCCTTTTCAAATGTGAGAGACAAGTAATTGAACATTTTGTGAAAAGTAATAAAGGGTGTTTTTTCTAGAAGTGTGGTTTTCAATGTGGCTATACTTTTTTCGGAGTTGGTCTTTTTGACAGCTATCACTTGATTTATGCTCAGTTTGGTTTGCCATTTCATAATGAATAGACTTTCGCCTGAACAATGTTTGCAAATTATTGAAATTTATTATCAAAATTCGTGCTCTGTGAAAAATATGTTTCGCAAGCTACTTCCATTTTCTGGCTACGTCCATTTTTGCTCAATGGATACGTGAATAAGCAGAATTCCCGTATTTCGTATTTGGAGTGAAGACCAGCCAGAGGCAATTTAGCAAATACTAATGAATCCCGAAAAATGCGCTTTTTGGTGCGGTTTGGGAGCAGGCGGCATCATTGGGCCGTACTTCTTCAAAGACGATGAAGGCCGCAACGTTACGGTCAATGGAGAAAGATAGCGTTCGATGAAAACAGACTTCTTTTGCCGAAAATGCAAGAATTAGACTCGGCCGACATGTGGTTGCAACAGGACGGTACCACATGCCACACTGCACGCGAAACCATGCATCAATTGAGAGGCGAATTTGGTGAGCAGTTAATCTCACGTTTTGGTGTAGTCAATTGGCTTCCAAGATCGTGTGATTAGACCCCGTTAGACTATTTTCTGTGGAGCTATATTAACTCTCTTGTCTATAGAGACAATGCAAACAAGATTGCTGCTTTGGAAGCCAACATTGAACGCGTCATTAGTGAGATTCCAGCCGAACTGTGTGCAAAATGTGCCAAAATTGGACCTTCAGAATGGATTACTTGAAGAGTAGCCGCGGGCAATATTGAAGTGAAATTATCTTTAAAAAGTAAAGCAGGAATTGATTTATCGATGCAAATAATTTCATTCACTTTTGTAAAATTTCTGTGTTTTTTTTTTCATTATCAAAAACTAAACTCTTATAAAAATCACCCTTTAAAACAATTGGTGCAAAGAATTTCATAAAAAATCTTAAATATTCACAGATAACATGCACTTAAAATTCAAAAATATGCAACTGAAACTGCAAAATACGCAATTATTAATAAAATTAAAAAAAATTAAAAAATGAAATGTAGCTTTCCAATAACAAATCGAATGAATACAATATTCATAGTAGTATCCATTCGAAGCTTCTATGCATTTATGAATTCCTTGCTAAAAAAAAATGGAATCTATCTTTTCAGACAATGAACGAATTAATCCAATTTTTTATACTTTCAACTGAAGCCTTACGCTACGTAAGGGCATTCTCCAATCGAAATAAGTGATAATCAGGTGAAGACGGAGCAAGGTCTAGTGAATACAGCGCATGAGTCTAAACTTCCCATCCACTGTTTTCCAAATAAATTTTAACTGGTCTGAGGCCGCGCGTTGTCATTTTCGAAAATTATAGACGAGTACCTGCTCTCTTCAAAATGTTTTAGTTACAGCTCTCTCGTAATAGTTTCACAAGGTTTTAGCAGCTCATAATAGATGGCACCCTTCTGATTCCACCAAATACAGAGCATTACATTTGAGTCATGAATATTCTACTTTGACGTTGCTGTTCCTGGTTGGCCGAACTTCACATACGATTTCCAGCGCTTCGGGTTATCGCAACGAATCCATTTTAATTATCTTTTATAGCGCTGAAGCAGATTTCAGACAAGCTAAATCTGTCGCCTTTCGATGTCTCCCGCCTTCAAGTCCTATGGCACCCAATTTCCTTCCTTTTGAATGAACCCCAATGATTTTAGGGGCTTGGGAATATTGCTGTTTGATTAACTCCCAATGTTATCACAAATTCCTCTTGCATTTACCTCGAGTCTTAGTCGAGTATTTATATTCGCATGTTTTATTCGATGGAGTATGTTCACCGCAAAAAATTTTTTTCGAATTAAAGAAGAAAAGCAAAACTTCCTGCAAATGCTGTTTATTTGGCATGTTAGCTGGCATGATGCGCATGTAGCGCAAAAAGGTTTTGTTGTTTACCATTTGGCAAATCCATACATCATCAAAACAAAAGTTACATGACGTACATAAAACATGAGAGTAATTACAGTATTGCCAGATGTGAGTTAGTATGTATAAGTTACGCCATAAATTTTGAGTTCCTCATTTTCAATTAGAAATTAAAATTCTAATTACTTAGAAATTAAAATAAAGGAGTATTTCCACAGAAAAGCAGACAATTCATACCTAGCATACATAGTTGTTTTTAAATAAATTTTCATAACTTTATTCCAAATTTAAAAAAAAATGCATTTCCATGAAATTCCTGGCTTAATTAAGAATATTCTAATTTGTTCTACATTTTATTCAAGATAAAGTAATTTTTCGCGATATCTTTCTACACTTAAAATCATCAGATCCTTAAGTCGACCTTGTTCCATACTTGTTCCATACTCGTAATCTGTTTTTTATAATAAGTCTCAGTTTTGAAAACGATTTTTGCCACTGCAATTGTTAACCATCATGGAAAAATAAATGCGAAGTGGGCACTGAGAAAACTTGATCGCTTTCGGTGATGATGCGATGGAGAAATCGATTGTTTATCAAGCTATTTATAAAGCTTTGATAATTCAGCAAGGTGGTACTACTCATTATCGAGAGCCGATTACAAATCTCGATTACTCTTCAAAAAAACAAATCTTTTCACATTGACAAAAAAAATATCGCTACTTTCCCCTACGCTCACAGAAATGTTCCCCTACAAAAAATTCTACGATTTTTACTCAATGTTTACGCTAAGTCCGTGGTTATGTTCAGATTTTGCTCGGCGAACACCATGAAATTGTTGTTGCAGCAAACACGAAGAAAGAGCTCACTCTCACAACGAACACGATATGCTAGGTGAAATGTACACCGAGGACGCCGAGTATTCAAGATGAGTTGGCAATGAGTTATTCTACGAAAAAGGGAGAAAAATTTATGTAAAATAAAAGGAAGACATGCAAACCTGTGCATCACTATTTTCATTTGCAGAAAAGCGAAGTTGCGAATATTGTTAGTGTTTAAAAGTGAATATTAACTATATTATTCATAAAACTATTGAAGAAGTATGTACGAAAAGTATTTATGGTATACAACATAGTAGTTGTATTCTCGAAGTGACGCAAATGGTGTTGATACGACTCTTGCCTTGAAGTTACCACAAATTCTCCACTACCTCAATCGCTTTTTTTATAACCAGCCGGTGGCCGCATTATTATTATTACACTATTTGCATAAATTATTGCACATTCAATTAAGTATATTATTAATTTCACTCTCGATATTGATAACATCGTTTAAAGTTTTTTGGTATACCATTTTAGTGTTGCCGTTGCCCTCAAAATTGAATTTCGACCAAAAGCAACTCTGTAATGAACTCAATGTAACCACCACAGTGGTCGCTGTGGCGTAGTCGTAGTGCGTTGGACTGCTAAGCAGAGTGTCAGGGGTTCGAATATCGGCACAGGCAAAATCAAAAAGTAGAAAAAAGAATTTTTCTACACGGCACCACCTCTTGGCAGGCAATGGCAAACCTACAAGAGTAAAAATTGCTACGAAAAGCTTTTCACTTCGCCGTTCGGATTCGGCATTAAACTGTAGGTCCCTTCCATTCATGTACAAATATAACACGCACAACATGAGTGGATGCGAAAAGTTCGGCCTAGGCCCTCCATGGGCCTCCATCAAATCTTTCAAGAATGTCATACCAGATTGCTGTGTAAATTGCAATTTCCAGGCGAACCATTTTTTGGAGATGTCCGAAAACTTCATTTCCATTTAACAATTGCTTTTTGTTGTTCGTCACTGTTGTTTTCAGTCAAGGTTCCTCGAATGAAATAATAACCATGAGCAAATGTTTTCACTGCTTCATACTTGCATTACCACGCAATGAGTGAATTTTTTTTATCGGTTCCTCTATTTTAAGAAACCATTAACTTCAAATCTAATTCCCAGTCCACATATTTAAATTCTGATTGACAACTTTGTCAGAGATTAATGGAAATACTCTTAACTCACAAAAATTAATTTTATCTAAGTATTTGAATAGATCCATATAAAACCGAGCGAAATAGTCTCAATTATAAGTAGAAAACTCGGTCATGGATCAGTAAATGGCTTGCAGTTTTAGCGAGAATGCTTAATCTTATTCTTAAAAGACTCGGTTGCCAATGAGTTTCTTCTTCTTTTTTAATGGCACAACAGTCCATGGTGGGCCTAAGGCCGAGCTTTTCCCATTAATTCTTGCTGTGAGTGTTATATTTGTATATTAAAGGAGTTACCTAGACTTTTATGCTAAATCCGAACGGCGAAATGAAAAGCTTTTCTTATGCTGTTTTTACTCTTCAGAGATTTGCCTTGGCCTGCCAAGAGGTTGTGCCTTTCCTACTTTTTGATTTTTGCCTGTACCGAGTTATGAACCCGGGCACTCTGCGTAACAGTCGAGCACACTACCAAATACGCCACCATCTACAGCGACCACAACAAAGAGTTTCACGATTTGATATTTTCGAATGGAAACATTGAAAGATTTAACTATGGTCTATGAATTTTCGAGAGTACTAAATTCAATATTCATGTATTTAACATCCCAGCTAAGCTAGCCATACTAACAAGATTTCCATTGAATAAACCATCATTTTTTTGTTGAATTTTTGAAACTAAATTATACAGAAGGAATAATATAATTCATCGACATTGTGACCTACCCCATACCATATTCTAAAATTAGTTATACGCCACTGGCACGATTAACTCCTAACATACTGTATTCTCATAGTTGGTATGAGTTAGTTTTGGTTGTAGTCATTGCTGGTTGCTATGCCATTCGCCTAGATGTATGTATCATAATTTGAAATTAATGTGATTGCAAATGATGTTGGTGATGGTTAAATTAACATCAAAATACACCCAAGAAAAGATATGCAAGAGTAAATAAATAAAATGGCAAAAAACAACAAAAAAAACAACTGCAAAGTAACAGCAAACAGAATGGCAACAATGGCGGTAGCTATTTTGTTACCAATGACCTCATGTGACACACACATACACACACATACACACACATACACACTCATTCACGCTCACTCACACTTCATAGAAGTAATTATAAACTTATGCAACAATGTCGTCTATCAAGGCAATTAACCTAAAAGGATAATAAAATGTCCTTGTATGCGAGTGTACGTGTGAGCCTGAGCGTGTGTGTGTATGTGTATGTATGTGTATAATGACTTCAATTTCTATTCTGAAAGTTACAATGTCGCTGTCATTGTCGTTGTCGTTGTCGTTTTTGTATGAAAACATGCAACAGTAAAAGTAAAGAAAGATTCGCATAACTTTTGCGCAAAAGTTGTTATGACACATTAGAGCTACTGACTGCACCTTCCTTGTACATGTACCTCAACTTCATTCTTTACTTATTTTACACGTTATTTGAGATTTTACAGTCGGAAGTTAAGTTTATTTTATTTTCTTTTTTTTTCATTTTATTTCCTTTTTTCATTTCCGTTTTGCAATATGTCTTTTATGTGTGTAAATAAAAGTATCAAAGTTTCCGAAAAGTACGAGAAAAGTTATCTTCTTCCCTTTTCATTATTTTTATTTGCACTTTTATTTAGGGTCAATGTATGTAACTTAAATTTTTCCTATAGTTACTAATCTCTTGCCTACGAAAATCTTTTGGTAATTACTAAGTCTCCACAATGTTGATTAAATGTCGCTTTTTGCACAGCCACAAGATCTGTAATAAATTTTGGGTGTTAAGTAATATTGAAAGAAATATTCAAAAATTTCAGCACCCCAAAGTAAAGTGAAATAGATAATCGAGAAAATCAAACAAAGTCGAACTATCTTTGGAATCCTATGGGTGCTCACGGATTTGGAAGATGGAAGTCCATATGGAAACCATTGACAAAATTATGTGGAAAATCTGAGAAAACGGGTTTGTGATCCTTACGTTTTAGAAAGCGCGACCCAGAACTTTTTCTTTTGCGGTAGTATGTTAATCATGACCCACATACACTCAACTAAGCAAAACATATAAATCTACAGAACTAAACATTACTCACTCTTATGTTTCCCAACCGTAATATTTAAAGAGTGCATGTTCTCTTCTTCAGGTCATCACTTTTTTACTCGATGTTTTTTCATCCACTTGAATAATTTCTAGCCTGACATATAGATACCACTAGTGGAGCAGTGAATTTATGTTCATTGTATGATTTCATGTTTCGTATGAACACGTGTAAAGTTTCAAATCAATCTAGAAATTCATTCTTTGTTTAACAGTTGACGTTACACAGAGTTTTTTAAAATGGAAAAATTTAAAAATCGTGTTATTATTGAGTATTTATTTAAAAAAGGTTTATCTGGACAAGTACTCCATACCGATATGGTAAATATGTTAGGTGAATGTGATCCTTCATATGGAACAGTAAAAAACTGGATTGCTAAATTTAAACGTGGTCGTACAAGTATTGAAGATGAACCACGCACTGGATGTTCACAAAGTAACTCGACACCAGAAATCATTGTAAAAGTATAAGTACATGTCATTGTTCGTGAAAATCCAAGTTCGACTATGTGTGAAATAGCTGATCCATAGGCATCTCAGAGGAACAAGTAAACCACATTGTACATGAAAAACTATGTGCATATGAAAAAGCTGTTTGGCAAAGTAGTGCCGCATACGTTAACAATTCAACAAAAACTCGATCGAAAACGAATTTCTCAGTGCAATTTGGAACGTAAGGGCATATTTTGCAGAATAAAACGGATTTTAAGCGTCGTTTCACAACTGTGGATGAGACTTGGGTCTACCACCATGATCCTAAATTGAAACAGCAACGTTTACAGTGGACTGAAGCTGGATGTTCGGCGCCAAAGCATGAACAATCGGCAAAAAAGGTTATGGCCACTGTTTTCTGGGATACAAAAGGGATTCCGCTGATTGATTATCTTAAGAAAGGTATAAAACAATAAACTCAGAATACTATTGTGAACTTTTGGATAAACTGGATGCAGTGATTCGCGAAAAAAGACCCGGTTAAAAGAACAAAAAAAAATACTTTTCCAAAAAGACAACGCACATCCTCACACAAGTGTTGTCACAATGGCTAAATTCAAGGAATTAAAGTACGAATTGCTTGACCATCCACAGTATTCACCTGATTTGACTCCCAGAGACTAGTACCTGTTCCGAAACTTGAAACAGCCCCTTCCTTGGAAAGCATTTTTCGTCGAATGAAGAAGCTATATCAGCCGTAGGGGCATATTTTGCAGACCTTCCGGAATCGTACCTTAATGATGGAATAGATTTATTGGAGGGGCGCTGGACTAAGTGTATTGAACTGTTCGGAGATTATACGGAATAAAAAACCAAAACTCAAACCGAAATAACTGCTTTTTCATATTTAGGCTAGAAACTTTTTAAGTGAGCCGTATTTGTTGTACTACTTATTTTTGCACTCTTTTTTCAATTGCTTAAACATTTCGTTCACGAATTTCTTTGTGCAAAATACGGCTTCGTTGACACACAATCAATAGCGGTACTCACGATCTGGAGTAAATGCTCTTGCTTTCTGTATTGTTGATGAATTTGATATATGTACTTAGTAAGTTTGATATGTTTGCTAAAATAAATTCCCAAATACTAAAAATACAATGACAAGAGCCCATTATAACTTTTGTATGGTATCAGTTGATATGTCAAATGTAATGCTGCCATATAATTTGAGATTTTTAACAGTCAAATTTTTTATATAGGGAAATAGCACTACGTTTTTCTTTAAAATCGTTTAATCTTGATCTATTTTTTTACGTATCTTCGGCAAGCAATATTCAATCAAATTGCGTGAATTTCAGTTTTTTGCTATGGCAGCACTTCAAATGGTCATTGCAAATAAACATATGAATAACATGGAGAACTATTCTGGCCGCATTGTAAGTGTTTTATGTTACTCTTCTTCTACTAAATACAATTTCAAATATCACGAATAAAAAATTTCACAATAAAAGCATTCACAATCTGTTATAAATATTTGAGAAAAATACTACAAATACTCCAGATCGTGAATACCGCTAAAATTTAAGTAGTTCAACAAGACAATGATTGTAACACGAGTTTCGACGGTGTAAACAGAAAACGAAAAAATAATATCTTTCATAGATTGAAACAAACTTTACCTTGTAGCGCAAACTTAGTTGGTGTGGGGTGTCCCGTTCACATTTTATCACATTGATTTTTGCAAAAATGATTAATGAAAATATTCACAATAAAATTCACAAGAACACTTGATCCACTTTTTACACTTTTTTTTTTCAAGTATATCAAGTGTACTTATAAATTTTATTCAGATTTAATGGAAATTTAGTAGAAAAGTAGACATCGTTTGGACAGACAGCTTAAAGATGTTTTCGATTTAGTCCATGTGGACTACAAACAGGTTTTAAGATATTCAAAAACTCGCTGGTTCTCACATTATTTTTCAATAACTGAAAGAGTTTCAAAAATATGTGAACCGCTTTAAAAGTAGTTTCAAAACTAAAATTATGGTGGCTTTCTTAATGTGCTATAAAATATTTAAACCAGTGGGCTACCCAGTTTCAAATACATCCAGCTTTGTTTGCCTGGATGTAAGTTGACCATATTTCATTGATGATACTAAATACTTCGACCAATATAAAACCGCTAAAAAAGTTTTTTTCGAAAATACAATGGCTATTAAAAATGAATAAAGTGGTCGCTGCGGCGTAGTGGTAATGCGTTGGACGTTACGCAGAGTGCTCGAATCTCAGCACAGCCAAAATAAAAAAAAAAGTAAAAAAAATAATTTTTCTACACGGAACCACCTCTTGGCAGGCAATGGCAAACCTACAAGAGAAAAAATTGCTATGAAAAGCTTTTCACTTCGCCGTTCGGATTCGGCATTAAACTGTAGGTCCCTTCCATGGGCTGTTGTGCCATTAAAAGTAAAGTAAAGTAATTAAAAATGAATATGAGTGAATTTTAACTGATTTCAAACATATTTTTTCAAATATGTAATGTTTGTTTTATATAATATTATTTTCTTATGCTGATTTTGTTAGAATACGGGTCATATAAAAATATCCACAGTTTTTCGTTACAAGATGGTGTTGGTACCAACAAATCTGGCAACACTAGTCAGACTATGTCAAATGAACACATCTTAGAACGTGGCATTTCAGGATACATGTGGCATGAAGACAGCTGTGGAATTCATCGCTAGTGTAAAAAGTTACATTGATTTGAAAATGAGTGAAATATTAGAAGAAATAAGCTATGTGATGCTTTATTTCTATAGAAAAGGTAAAAGCACTGCAAAAACGTGACGAAAAATTTGTTATTTTTACGATGAGGATACTGCAAGTGGACGCCGGACCCAGGAGTGGATTACTGGATTTCGTTCTGGAAATTTCGTTTCTCTCTGGTCGGCCAGTCACTGAAAAATCCGATGAAATTTTGCAACTGTTGGAGAAAGCTTTCAAACTTTTAGTCGTTTGACATAGTCGGGCTGGTGTTACCAGATTTATTTGTATCAACATCTTCTTGTAACGAAAAACCGCGGATACTTTTTATATGACCCAATATATGTACATCATTCTTTCTATTTAAATTTTAAATGTACTCTTTTGAATTTTTTTTAATGCAAATGTTATTATTTTTTTTTTTTTAACAAATCTGGTAACCCTACTTCACTCATCATAAATATAGGCAGTAAAAAATATGCTGCAACTTTAACGATACTTCACAGAATTGTAAATGCCCAGTACACTCGTAATGATAGCTTAGAGCAAAAACGTTTCAAGTGACATTTTGCGCAAGGCCAAGTTTGCAGGAGATATTTAAGTAAAATTTATAGAAAAAACCAAACCCCTATTTCTATTCAAAGTTTCTGTTGCAGGTTACTCTTTTGCGCTTTCTGAAATGCATAGTAACTGTTACTAATTACCGCAGAAGTTATTCAATGAGGCTTAGATCATTTCTGCTCTTAGGTCACAATACATATAATTATGTATGTATATGTATGTACCCTCCATAATATGTGTGTATGAGTAACTAGTTTTACACTTTACCAGCTGTTGTTGCTACTGCAATCCCTGTTGTTCTTGCTATTATGCGTGAACTCATTAACTTTACTAAAGCATTCGCATGAACAATTGAATTCAATTGCAATTTTCGCAGAAATCAAAACAAGGAGCTGATGAAGGCAGGGAAGAGTTTAAGGCTCTCTAACGTATGCTGCAAAATAAGGATTATAAAGTCCTCATATGTACCAAATATGTATGTATGTATACGAGTATGTACAGAAAGCGTTGTTAGTTAATAAAGTTAATTAAATTCTCATTTCAATAATAATTTTCATACTTCACATCACTGGATGCATTCCAACCTAAACTCAAGCATCAATAAGCGCCAATGTGTGGTGTTCAACTGGTTTTTTTTTGTTTTTTTTTTTTTTTGTTTTGGTTTGATTTTTTTAATTTATGCATGCATTAAATGCCAACAATAGCATTTAAAAAAAAAAACAAAAAACAAAATATAATTATTAAATTTTCATTATAATAAGCTTATAAATTTAATGAAAGGTTTAAAAAAGAGTAATCGGTATTAAAAAAAAAGGAGAATTGAAAAAATCATCACCACCACTGATATCGTTTTTTAGAGTTAATCTCACCGACGCTAATTGAGTTGAATTTAATTTTTAAGCCCACTGGACCCAACGCTTTTCTATAAATTTATGCTGTATACTCATTGTTTTTTTATATTTTTTTTGTGCTTACATCCTTTTTTAATTAGTTTTTCATGCCATGCACAAAAAATTCCTGCAACACGACAAAGTCCTGTTGGTTACTGCTGGGGAAAGCGAACGAACGAAGAATAAAACAAAAAAGTAAATAAGGAAAAGAACTGAACAAAAACTGTGCAACCATTTGGTCAAAATAGGAGCAATTTAAAAAATATGCCAAGCTTAAGCCATACGAAAAAGGTTGCAGTGTTGCCAACTTTATTATATTTTGCACTTCAAAACGTTCTGCAGATTATAAAACTATTAATTAGAGAAATAACTCCTAGTTTATGTCAATTTATTTTCATGATGTTTTCAAGTTTCTGTTTGAAGCTTGCAGTTTGCTGTTACCAGTTGCATTTCAAATTTCGAGATGCAGCATTCAAGCAGTAAACCTTCCACTCTAAATACTAAAATCCCTATTTCATAGAACTGATCTCTTAGTGGTTGTGACCTTAACTCGAAGGTCCTTTCCACGACCGTCACTGTTTTGAAACGAGAGAAAGTCAGTGAGAAAGAGAGAGAGAGAGAGATAAATTACTTAGAGCTACTTTCAAGCATTTCACTGTCCCGAAATATTTCAAATCAATTCTCGATTAATTTAAAAAAAAAGCAACAACGGCAACACTGAAACTATTCATTCCCTTTACCGCGCGTACATTTCACCAAACGGAAAGGGAAATTGCTGTGGTAAAAAAAACTAAGGGGGGGAAAAAAATTAAGAAAAACCCATGTTGTCTGCCTCCAGTCAAAGAGCAATTTTTACGTTTGCCACAGAAAATTAATTATTCCATAAGGACACTGCTGCTGCGAACAGAAAAAAAAAGAATATTGTACTGCAGAAGTGTTAAATAAAGCGTTTAGCAAGTAAAAAGAAAAATGTAGCAATGTGTACTCGGTACTACCGCAATGGATGGCAGTAGATAAATTTTCATTTGTGAGATACTTAAATTGTACGTGTAGCATACTTGTATGTACTCGTATGTCCGAGCTTGCAGCATGCGGTATAAATGAGTGTCTGTCGTGAGATAAATTTGGAAATAAAATTTAGAATTTATTATCACCTTAAAATGAATTTTCAAACAAAATTACTAAGTACTAAGTACGTTTCTAGAAATTAATGCAATTTCTAAAGTGTGTGACGAAAGTGCTTTGGTGTCAACTGAGTATAAAATAAATTAATATATTATTTAAAAGAACTGATAAATATTAAACTCCTGTGATTTTGAGAAATCACAGGAGTAATCCCAAAAATAAAGAAAATTTGCTAACTTCCTTGAGAGAATCGGGTCCAGATTGTAAATAATTATTTTACTAAATTCCTACATTTTCTTCACAAACAATTTCACTTCCTTCATTTCATTTTAGCCCGCATTGGAAAGCTCAGAACTTCCACTTGTTTTTCTATGAATGATGAATGTTTAAATGGACTTTTTTATCGATTTCTATTTTCAAATCGTATACGAATATGCAATGCATTGAAGTGTTGAATAGAAAACTTTTTGCGCAATATTTAACAACATCATTAGGAACATGAAATGATTTTCTTATGCTCCTCTACACTTTCTCATAATACATACTTAGACAATAAACTTTTACGAGTAGATACCCTGTAGAGAAACCAACTGATTTAAAGTTAGCTGATAAACTGGTTCACTGAGGGCCACAACTATAGTTCCACATTTGTTGTCATAGGCACATGTCAATTTGTCCAGATAGATGTTTTTGGAATACTTAGTTTGTAAACCAATCAAACTTCAACTAGTTGAAAATTACTTGTTTTTGGAATAGTTTGTAGATCAATCGAATTGTTTCAGTTTTGAAACCCAGTTAGTTAGTTCTACGACTATTTGGAAACATTAAATACAGATACTAAATAAATAAATTGCTCTATAAAATAATTGCATTATAAAAAATTATTACAATTAACATTAAAAAAAAAATAATCGACATTAACATAAAAAAATTAAGAATAAAAATTAAAAAAAAAAAGTTTATAAAAAAAAATAAAATAAATTTGAAAAAATTTAAGATTAGCTTTAAAAAAAAAAAGAATAACATTAAAAAACAATTTTATTAAAAAAAAAATTTAACCATAAAAAAAAATTTTTTAAATTAAAAAAATTAACAAAAAAACAAAATTTGACATCTTTTATTATGTAAAATAAAAGTAACATTAAACGAAAAAATTAACACTAAGAGAAAAAAAATTATAACCAAAAAAAAAACAACCATTAAAAAAAATTTATCATTTAAAAAAAAACTTAATTCAAAAAAAAAAATTATACTAACAAAAAATAAGATTATATTTAATTTGGAAAAAATTAACATTTATTTAAATTCTTCCAAATTAAATATATTCACCCTTATTATGGTTGTCGTCGTCAACACGAATAATATTGACAGCGCCTAATTGGCATTGCTGTTGTCGATTTCGATAACAATTGACAAGTATTGACACATCTTTGGTATCGGCTAAATCATATTGACGTTGCCGTCGACTAGAAACGCCATAATTTTTGGCAACGACTTGAGCAAAATTTTTTTGCTTTATTTGTTTAAATCATTAATCATTACAACATTTCAGGACAATATAAAAATAACAAATACTTACAAATCAATTTGCAACGTTGGTTGCAGAGCTAGAAAAAAACCCGATCCTCGCCAAAGGTTTTCACAGAAGCAACATTCCTGCAAATTTTAAGGAACAATGGGATAGCATCTCCCACAAATTGCATGCTTCCGGGCTACCTATGAGAGACGGTGGTGGTTGGCTAAAGGTAACAAAAATGTGCATAAACGTATTCCATTTCAATAACAAACAGTATTTGTGGGTGTGGAGAGACTTGAAATGCAAGACTAAAACAAAAATAACCCACAACAAAGCAAAGTATCGTGCAACAGGCGGTGGAAGCTACTAACAAACGTTCTTAAGCCCATTGGAGGAAGTTGTCTCCAATTTACTTCAAATTGAGAAACAGATCAATACTGAAGGTGCAGGTGCAGTGCAAGGAGTAGCTCCGCTTTAAATACAAGATGAAAACGTTTCTCCAATTGACATGGACGAGCAGCCTTCCACCGCCTGTTCAGCTGCCAGAAATTGTCACTTCTGCCAGGGGGAAGAGGAAACGAGCCAATTCCAATCAACGCCAGCGCTTGCTAGAAAAGCATGACTTGATGCAGGAGCGAGTGTTGACAGAAATGTCAACCACTCTGGCTTCATTGGAAAACACCATGAAGGATTTATCGCGATACTAAAGAAAACTATAGAAAATTGAAAAAAAAAATTTTTTTTACTTTCATCATCGCTTGAACTTTCACTTGAATCCGAAACAAAAAACATTTCTCGACACAAATTGTAAACAAAATGAAACAGCTGACGCTAAAAATTTAGAGATGACGTTTACTTTTTACACAAGTAGTTTTGGTCGCTGTGGGGTAGTTGGTAGTGCATCGGCCTGCTACGCATCGACACAGGCAAAATCAAAAAGTAGAAAAACACATTTTTCTACACGCCACCCCACTTCTTGGCAGGCAATGACAAACCTACAAGAGTAAAAATTGCCGAATAAAAGCTTTTCACTTCGCTGTTCGGATTCGGCAAACAATAAACCCTTCCCTTCATGTAACAAATATAACACGCACAACATGAGTGGATTCACAAAGTTCGGCCTAGGCCGAGAAGAATAAGTACTTAATTTTGGTGGACTAGATCGGTTTGGCCCTACAGGGTACATCTAAATATGTATTTATTTGTGTACGTTTGTAATAAACTTAAACCAACAAATAAGAGTAAGAATAACAATTCTTTGAGTCATTAAGACGATAAAGAAAATTGTATTCAATGCATTTGAAATTGACACAATTGCAGCCATAATTCAATTTGTGTTCATAAACTTGCATTAATATTCATTATAAACTTGTAGGTTTTTACCAGTCAACAAGAAATTTCTAAAGTTTTCTTATGATAAATTAAACTTTGTTTCTCCATGAAAGTGTAAAAGTTTATTTTACTGTCATTAAGATAAAATTTATGAGTTCTTTTGAGTTAAATAAACTGATTTCCACTGTTCCCAAGTGACTTGATATTTGTTGATAAATCGCTAAACTGCGAGACAAATTTAATTCTATTTATCTATGCATTGATGAAGAAGGATTTCATCTATCAGTACAGGCTTTTTGGATACATTAAGTTGGAGAGGGAAGATTTGTATATACATATGTATTTCATATCCGTTCATTTGTCTCCATTCGTCCTGAAAAGAATGCAGGAAAAATTATGTATCTGAACTTAGTTTGAATGCAAACTAACAAAGAGCAATAATGTTCTATTCCGCTATAAAATCAAATTATTTCTCCTAAGTTAAGTTAGGTCAAATGATGGTAGCCCCCTAAAACCGGAAAAATAAATTGGACGATAGAACTTTTGGATCCCAATGCATTGGTAGTATTATTTTTGAAGGTAGAGGAGGATTTTAACGAAAGAGTAGTTCTATAAAGGTTTTGATTTCAGTTTAAGATTGAGCCAGAGAATTACCAAGGAAGTGTTCAAAAGTATCTTTCTCTTGTACTTTCCTCCAGAGTTATTTTTCTTTTTTTGGCAATAGTTAAATTAAACTGTAGGTTAACTAGAAACATAATTTCTGCGCTAGTCAGTAAAACATATTTTTAACTGGCCCGATACGCGGAATTGAAATTGGCAAACGGAAAGCTCTCTCCAGTGTTCACACTTCCAAAAATATTCTACTTCTTGATGAGGATTCCTATCGATTCCTGCTAGTAACCTGTCACTGGTCGTCGCCACAAAGTCTGGACTAAGCCTTGCAAGGGAAAGCACAGCGAGTTTAGCGACAGTTTATAACATCATAAGCAACTACAACGCTGGGAACTCCATCTGCAGAACCGAAGGGTCAAGAAGAAAAAATGATCCAAATAACCCAAAAAAGTTGTTAGTACGTATCGGGCTAATTCCACGTGGTTGACTCGAGATATTGCAGCTACAGCTGGTACATCGCAATCAACTGTAATGCGATATAAGCTAAGTCAAGGATTAAGGACCCACAAATAGCAGAAAGTATCTGACCGGTCGGAAGCAAAGGAACAAATAACGAGGACGCGTGCCCGAAAGCTGTATGACAATTACCTAACCAAAGTCGAATGCGTGATTTTCCATGATGAGACCTACTGTAAGTCAGACTTCAAGCAGTTGCCTGGGAATGCCTATTTCATAACAAAGAATAGCGATGCAAAACCCAGCAAAGACTCTAAAGTAAAATATACCAAATTTCCAAAATGTTTCATGGTTTGGCAAGCGTATTTGCAGCTGCGGCCTACGGAGTAAGACGTTCATTACGAAAAAAACAATTTACTCCAGAATTTATATAGAAGAATGCCTGCCTGGACAGCACAAAGAAACCGTTTTGTTTGGGCCAGAGCTAGCCATAAGTTATTGCTCCAGGTCAACTATGGAATGGTATAAGAGAATAATGTCACAGTGGTCCCAAAGAGGCAAATCCTCCTAACTGCCCGGAACTTCGGTCTATTGAAAGATATTGGGCTATAATGAAGAAAACCCTAAGAAACACAAAGAAAGTTTGCAAAAATGATGTACCTATAGAATTCGGAAATCGACGGAATCAAGCCTATGCCGTAGTCACCGAACGTACTGTCCAGTCTCTAACTATGGACGTTAAGAAAAATATTAAATAATTTTGCAACCGCTAATAATAAGTATTTGAATCAATTGTGAATTATAGTTTAAAAAATGCTTAATATACTGAACTTTATTTGAGTGAAATCGGACTGTTGGTTGGTTTTTAATGTCTCCGTAAATTTTACCATTTTTGTTCAGAGCACCATTACCTAACTAGCCAGCTGCCACTCAGCGATGCAGTTGGCAATATCGAGGTGTAATTTATTGAGATAAATTTACTCGCATGTAAATGTCTACTTGATCATAAGTGGCCTGCCCATTTTGGTTGTTAATAAACAATAATTTCATAACTTGAACAAATAAATAAATAAAAACTGAATGCAAATGTTATTCAAAATCTCATAGTTTACGAGTACAGTAAATACTTACATACATAGTACGTGTATGTATGTATGTATGTATGTATGTATGTATGTATGTCTCTATGTACATACATACCATACAATAAAATATCATAGGAATGCAATGTTGATGATGACAACATTGATGATGATGACGATGATAATAATCGCATAAACAATACAACAAAAATGCATAAAACAAATAACAAAACTATGTGATATGTTCGATACTATATAGGTAAAAGAGTATGAACATATTTACATAAATACGATTCCAATGAAATGTGAAAGAACAATTTAAAACGCATACGGCCCACGCGCATAGAGACGAGTACAACCATACTCATGAATCCCATCCATGGTCATCAAAACATTGTTGTCCCCGTCGTCATTCGCATCACCATCGTCATCATCATCGTAGTCAATTTTCAACCTGTGGTGCGTGTTTGCGCTTTTGTTTTAGTTTATAAAGTAAAAAAGATGAAAGATACACCATACGAATACATAGAAACATACATACATACATACATACCATACATAAATAGTTAGTAAGTATGAAAGTATCTCATGCTCGTAGTTTGGCATGACATGTTCTCAGGGCATTTATCTGTCTTCAAGTTATGTATGTCGAAGATCTTGTCGTTCTTCAGTTTTATGCAATATTCGCTATTCGCAAATGATGTTCATAATGACAAATGTTACTCTTGTTGTTTTTATTTATTTCTCATTTTTTGCTTTCTTGTTGCTATAACATGTTCGATTATTTGATGTGCACTTAATTGCATATCCATATGGTAAGTATTATGAATATCAATAACCACATTCATGCACAGATCATGATTTTTCTGATTCGGGCTATACTAAAAGGAGTAACCTAAGTCAAAAATAATGTTTACTCTAACTAAGCCATACTTTATTTCCATGACAAATGCGTTAGTTAAAGACTTAAAACTTAAAGGCTTGATTATCATAATAGCCCCGTATTCACGATCTGCAGTTTTTGTAGTAATTTTGGTAAAAAAATATACTTAGTATTTGCAAAAACACCTGATCTTGTTTACATTTTGTTAGTAGAATCTATAAAGTGAGATCACTATCAAGAAAATACAGAATACTACGCAATGTTACAATAGGGTGTTGCGATTGTAAATTTGGTAAATTGGTTGTACTTTCAGTTGCATGTATTTGTTTTATAAAGTTACAAGATTTCCCACAAAAACGAAGAATACACGATACAAGACCAAAAACTACAGATCATCAATACAGCTAATATGTATCGTAACGGAACGTAGCGTGACGTACGCAAACTATAAAAGCTAGAACTCTGCGTAGATTTACGGTTCGGTTAATCACTTGCAGGCACTCCTCATATCACAGATCGATACGTGACAGTTTCGCAAAGATACGATACGCTACGTTACCTATGCATAATCAAGCCTTATAACAATATGCTTTATGTATGCTGCCTTCTAGTTGGTTTCCCATACAATTATCGCTGCTGGTTATCTGAAACTAGAAGCAAGTTGAGTCGAGTGTCGCCGTCGCTTAGTAGGTAGGGCGCTGGCCTGCTACGCAAAGTGATCGAGGTTCAATTCTCGGAACATGCAAAAATCAAAAAATTGAAAAAAAAAACTATTTTTCTACACTGCACCACCTCTTGTCAGGCAATGGCGAACCTACACGGATGAAAATTGCCTAAGAAAAGCTTTTCACTTTGCCGTTCGGATTCGGTATAAAACTGTAGGTCCCTTCCATTCATGAACAAATACATATAACAAGTACAACATGAGTGGATGCGAAAAGCTCGGCCTAGGCCCTCCATGGGCTGTTGTGCCATTGAAAGACGAAGAAAAAGCGAGTTCGGAATAAAACGCAGCTATTATTACTCTTTGTAAAACACATCGAATTAAATCATTCACCACATGATTTAATTTGTTGGAAAAGTAAATACGATTAATGAATTATATTAAAAACTCACTTCAAATTCTGAAACAATATCTATTCATTAAAAATTAATAGATGTGAATAAAAAATAAAATATATGAAAAAAAATTTTCCAAATCTATATACATACTCGTACATACCAGGTGTACAAATATGAAACCGGTAATGTCATCTCTGTGTCTCTATTAGTTCTTCGCATTTAGGACTTTGAAAAATATTCAGTTTATAAAGAAAGAAACGAAGAATGTGGAAGACCCGAAAAAGTTTGAAGATGCCGAATTGCAAGCTTTACTCGATGACGATGATGGTCAAACGCAAGAACAACTTGCAGAACAATTAAATGTGACCCAACAATGCATTACTCAAAGTTTAAAAGCCATGGGATTGATTTTGAAGATGGGAAGATGGGTGCCGCATGAATTGACTGAAAGACGACAAGAAAATCAAAAAACCACCTGTGAAATGTTGCACGCCAGGTACAAAAGAAAGTCATATCTTCATCGAATTGTTACTGGCGATGAAAAATGGATCTATTTCGAGAATCCCAAATGTAAACTATCATATGTTAAGCCCGGTACACCGGGCAAATCGACAGCAAAGCTCTGTGTGTTCTGGGATCAGCGAGGTGTTATCTGGTTTTACCTTCTGAAACCAGCTGAAACAATTACTGGTAAACGCTACCAACAACAATTGGCCGATTTGAAACGTGCTTCGCGCCAAATACGTCCAGAATATCAAGCTAGGCAATACAAAGTGATTTAACTTAAGAATGGAGTGCCCGATATGTGGATTTGGTTGTGTACGTAATTGTCAGGGCAAGGTTTGTATGAAATACAATTTTAGAAAATCCCATAAGGGGCGTGGCACTGCCAATACCCTACATCTTTATATCCTATAACTGAGCTCCCTTTGAATATTTATTAACGAAATTTGGCACAGGACTTTGCGTGTTCAACTTTAAGCTCAATGTAATATATGGGCGGAATTGGACAAATGGCCTGACACCGCCCATACAATACGTCAATATTTCAAAATGTTGTAACTCGGCTCCTTTTGAATATTTTTCAACGAAATTTGGCACAGGGTTTTTGTGTTCAACCTTAAGCTCCGTGTCACATATGAAGGTGGTTGGACAAAGGAACGTGGCACCTAACCGCTCATACAATTCAATACTTAAAAATGGTGTAACTCGGCTCCTGTCGAGCATATTAGACCAAAATTTGGCGCACGGCTTTTTGTGATCTATTCTAATCCTCGAATCAAATATGGGGGGAATTGTACCGATACCACGCCCACTTTAGTTATAACGAAATATACAAAACCAAGTTGTGAAATATGTTTGTAATTCCATATCTCAAGAACGGAGCGCCCAATTTGCTTGGTTGTATTCCTAATTGTCAGGGCGTCTCATTGATTGATGAAAAAGCTGCAGTTGAAAACCAATATGCGAGTCGCGCTACAAAACAATCCATCGGCCGATGAATTCTCCAAACAATTGTTGCCAATTGGTAACAACCACTTGATCTGTCGAATGCCCATTCGAATGATGAGCTTATTACAAAAGTGTTCCCGAACATCGATCGCAATTACTTGAGTCATGATTGACTGAGCAAACGAGCAGATTTGGCTGCCAAGTCCATTGATTGCGTTACGAATGAAGACGAAGCCGCAAACTATCCGACTGAATTTTTTAAATTCATTGATACTGCCCACCACACAAAACTTGCAACTGAAAGTTGACTCAATCATCATTATGCTAAGCAATTTAATACAGCCTAAGCTGTGCAACGGAACCAGATTGGCAGTGAAGCAGTTGAAGAACAATGTCTCTCAAGCGACAATACTCAAAGGCAAGTTTAAAGACGAGGCAGTACTCATTCTGAGAATTCCAATGATCTCAATCTCGGAATGCCATCGGCATCGTTTGTCTACGCACCGGAGGATAACAAAACAAACGACGTTGTCTATCAAAGAGCGCTGCATTGATCTGAAATTTGTTAAACAAATTATATCTGCTTTTAATTGAATGTTAACCTCATTTCTTTATCATTCCATGTAAATAATGATGGGATTTATTTTTGATCAAATCAATTTTAGGTGCTACGAAGGTCGTCGGGTCAGCTAATTCAATATAAGTAAAGAAAACTAGTTATTAAAAAATTTTTCTTGTCATATTGTTAATACAATATTCTTTAATTTTATATATAAACTTTTTTTTTTTTGTTTTAAAAAATATTACTACCTCGCCAGCATTGGTCTTTCACCGCAACGCGCCACTTTTCGTCCATTTACTTGTGGCGCCTCAGCTGTGAATGCATTTTGTCGTTAGCTACACCTTCTCTATGCATTCTTTTTCGTTCGAATCCTTTGCTTCTCTCCATTGGGTCCTTTTTTTATGAGCATTTTTTGTACGTCTGTGTAAATATATGTGCAAACAGGATAGCGAATTATCGCAATCATGCCTTTCGCACATGAATTCATTTGCATGTGCAAAATCTTTCATTTTAATTCGAAATTTACAACGTGTGCTCACGAAACGTATTTAGTTTTTTGCTTCACCATCACTAATTTTCCTCAGTGACAACAAAAATGGAGTCCAAATGTATGTAAATTAAAATGAAGTTTTAATTTTTTTTTTTTTTTCAAATATTCTTTATTGCAGTTTGTTTGCTAAAAAAAAATACGCTTAACTTGACCAAACCAAAACATTCCAGCTAGTGTCTTGATTTTTTCGGACCACAGTTGCAGTATGTTTAATCTGGATCTTCAGGAAGTTCCTCTCACCCATGCCGAAATCCAAGAAGAACCTACTGGACTCCGTTCAAAAGAATCTTAGCCAACAAACTGGATGGGGTCTATTTACTGATATAGCTACCATTGAACAGCTCGTGAATAAAACTAAAACTCTTGAAAGCGCTTTTGGGAAAGCTTTTCAAGTATTTTTTCCTTGAAAATACAGCAAAAAAACACTGAAAATCGCAAGAGCGATTAAACCTTTGCACCTTTTAATTCGCTTTGGACCAAACGGCCTCATTCCTGTCATGCTACAACGGCGAGATCGGAGGTAAAAAGTTTTTGGGGCAACACTTAATTTTCTTTTATTTTTCAGCTTCATCCGTTCACGGTCCTACCTACATACCTTATTCTCCTAGAAAAATATCTACAAATTGCAAACTATAGCAAACAACAAATCACTATTTAAAATCACTGTGATACGGATATAACAATCACTGCATCGTCATTATTGAATAATCACAGTTTCGGACATCACTAATTTGAACGCAACAAAAATTTATAAAACGATTTTACCAAACAATTATAACATTTTCGCTTATTAAAAACAAATAAAAATACATTCGCCATCAATCTGTCAGATCAATGGCAGCTACCGGACTTGATTTGCGACAGTGAAAGTGTTTTTGGCTGCGGAATAATAAAAGGTGAAAATGCTGGAAGTTAGTTTCGACTCCTAAGAATTTATTAAATAGTTTTAGCATTTTATTATTTTAAAATTTTTATTTCGCTTTCATTTTGTATTTCAACCATTCTACTTTGCACCAAAAACTTGCCAGCAGAGTAATGCAATGTTCTAAAATAAAAAATTACTTTTAGCTTCCGAAGTTTCTGTCGCACTCCAAAGCGAAATGAAACAGGCGCAAGCGAACTTCATAGTACCAAAAATCATTTACGCCCCTAAGTACGACACGCTGCGTTTTGCAAAATCGGAATACTCGGTGTTGATTAGGGACTGAATCCAAGTTACACAAAACTAATATTATTTACAAACAGAGTCAAAATACTCAGATTTAACTTTCCAAAACACAATAATCAAACACTATCTCTCACGACCAACGCCAGATAATTGGGTGTAATACTGGACACTAAGCTTAACTGGAGACAAAACACGGAGCACCGGGTGAGGAAAGCATACAACTAACTCTACGCTTTCAAAAAGATGTTTGTAAGGAAATGGAAAGTCAAACCAAAAATACATTTATAAATGTATGTATGTACAAAGCTATAGAGATGTCCTTGGTATGATGGAAAGCCCTCTGGAAGACTATCATAAATCAAAAACAAAACAAAAAATAAACTTTACCTTGCAAACGAGCGATATGTACATATATATGTACTTCCTTTACAATAATCGGTTTATTGATTCTAAATGTGAAGCAAAATTCAACTTTTTCTACAGAACAATTTTTCTATCATCGTCAGTTAAAATTATTGAAATCATTCCAGAAGTTTTATTTGATTTGGATGTGGGCAGGAAGGCCATATACCTTCCATATCACTCAGTACGTTGGACCATTATACTTTGGCCAGATAGGGGTAGGAGAAGGGTTAAGTGGGTAAGTATAAGGCAACGAGGTCATATATACTGGTATGCTGTAGGCCCACAGTTTAAAGCCGGTTCCATACGACGGGTGTCAATTTTTTATCACTAGCTGGTTTTGCTATTGCCTATCAAGAGATGCACTTTTACACTTTCTTATACTATAATTCTCATTCACTTCATATAGCTGGAAATATAAGAAGCTTATGAGAATTAACCACCAGACAAAGAGGGAATCTAAAACCCAACCTCTTGGTTGGAAGTATAGTGCTCTACCCATCACTACTATCCAAGAAGTTTCCTTAGTCGATGGAGCTAAACAAAAACACTCAAATTTTATGCCACATTATTTTATTATTATGCCCAACACTATTTCATATGCATTTCAATTGGTAAGATTATTCGAAACTTAATACATATTTCAAAATCTATTTTTCCATTTAAGTAGTATCACTGAAAAGGAGAATGTGGAGTTAAGAAACTTCATATACTATAGCACACATAACTTAAATAAAACAAATATTATCTTTAGATATATAAAAAATTAGATTCCATACTTTCGACTTCTTTGAAAACCTTTCAATCTTCAATATATCACAGATAATGAAAGAGCTATGATATTTTCGAAGCAATCTCTCAATGCGTTGCTATTTTTTAATGTTACTTTTCTCAATGAAAAAGTTCAAAGAAAGAGCATTTTTTCTTCCAACTACCCCATCACATGCTCGTATCATCATCAATCATATTTTTTTTTATTTTTTCCAAAACCATGGAGTAGTAGAAAAATCAAACTTTACACTCTGCTGCAATCATTTTTAACAAATTTTCGCTTGAATCTTGTGTGCAATTCTGCAATTTCTGTTTTCCTGCATCGGTATTACATTGGAAAAAAAGTGTCACTCAATTCCAGAGTCTCATCAATTGTAAAAATACGACAAAAAAAACAAAAATTAAAACTCTAGAGAAAAATTATCAGAACTATAATATTTCTTTAGAATTTCAAAATCATATGGTTTGAGTTACTGTGGGTCAACACTACTGACAATGAAAGAAGCTATCTTCTTCAGTTTTTCGGAATTTATGGATTGATTATGAAAACGTAGCGCAATGTAGCGTAGCGTGACGTAAACAATCTTTTGAAGATATAACTCTACGCACTGCTCATATCACAGATCGATACGCGACATTGGGCAATGTTACGGTATGATATTTATAAATTTTTTGGGTGAATATTCATCATATAGTGGATAGCCAATGAAGGCAGCATTCGGATACGGCATGGCATGCATCTGTCAAAATCGCCGACCGACCAAGTAGAAAGTTGGTCTAAAGCGCGGTATCGCCGCATACATTGGCCCTTAGCTCATGTTCATATATTCTAATCTTATCTGCCAACCGCATTCCACCTGTGGCCCCGTGCCGCTTCATTGGACCTCCTCTATTAGTTTCATTTACACACAGAACATTTTCTGTTGGCCAGTCGACTTCGTGGCAGGTTTTCTTTTGTGTAGTTCGTGTTTTGATGTCATTTTATGTAGAATTGCTGAAGAGGCTTTCTGTGTGTAAATGCCAACGGCAAGTCCACAATATAATTAAAAGTATTGGTCAAGCATATCACTCTTAGTTCCGAGTCATTTAAAATAATCGGCGAACAGTAAAAAAAAAGCTGAGGGATGACAGAATTAATTTAGTAATGTGCAAAAAAATTATTTTTTTTGTTTGTTTTTATGATGAGATGGGCGATGTCGAGCAAGGTCGTGATGATGTTGATGTTCACTGTTCGGCAAACATATCCCATTTTTCTCTCGTGCTCGGTCTGGAGGTTACATTGAGTGAGACTTGCTTTTGGTTGAAATTCATTCTTTTTTTAATACTATTTTGTGCGCAACGGCAACACTAAACTGATATACCAAAAAATTTAAAACGATTTTAGCAATATGGAATTAATAATATAATTCAATATTCAATAAATTATGCAAATAATGTAATTTTTTGGACCGGCACCCACCGGCTGGTTATAAAAAAACCGATTGAGGTAGTGGAGAATATGTGGCAACTTCAAGGCAAGAGTCGTATCAACACTATTTGCATCACCTCGAGAATGTTGTATACTTACTATGTTGTATAAATACTTTTCATTCGTACTTCTTCAATAGTTTTATAAATAATATACTTAATATTCACTTTTAGGCACTAAAAATATTCTCAAATTCGCTTGTTTGCAAATGACAATAATGATGTACATGTTTTACTTCTATTTTACATAAATTTTTGTTCCTTTTTTGTAGAATAACTCATTGCCACCCTGAATACTCGGCGTGCTCGCTGGTCATTTAATCCAGAATTTCGTGTTCGTTGTGAGAGTGAGTAAAAGCTCTATCTTCGTGTTCGTTGCGACAACAATTTCATGGTGTTCGCCGAGCAAAATCTGAACATAACCACGGCCTAAGCGATGCAAAAACAAATTCGTTCAGCTGATCTCTACACAATTTTTGAGTATACTGAATTGAGCCATTGAAACCGATCCAATCAGATCTAGCGGATGCACATCTGGCGGCAAAATCTGTGATTGCCAAATTCAAGAGCTCTGTGAAGCTGTTACAGCGTCTGTACTGAACTACACATCTGAAAACGTCTATGAGAACTCGATATCGCTCTCCATTGTAGGCAAGATAGCCCAGAAGAATGCAGCCATTTCCCTAGTGAACCAAAATAATACTGATGATAACACGAAAATAATCGAAATCCAGTTCCCTGAACAGTGATTGAAATTCACAATTGGCATATAGTACAAGAACAGGATTGATTGTATTCAAAGAGTAACTTAGAAAGGCAGACAAAGGCAGGCAATTTGCAGGGTTGTAATTATACTATATTTTTGAAACAAAAAAAGAAAATCTATCCCATAGATATTTGAAAAGTGGAAACTCTGAGCAGAGTCCATTAAATCAATGTTTTTGCTTTGCTTTACATTTGCTCCCTAGGCAGTGCCCAAGTGACATTTTTAGCAACTACTTATGAAGTCTTAATTATCGAATAGAATTAAGGATTATATTTTTATTAAATGTATTTAAAAATTCACTTAAATCGTCAACGAAACCCACTGTAACGATGAGTCCTTAACGTCCAACATTTCACCTTCGCCAGGGTTGCATTAACGATAACAGGAATGCATATAATCACACACAAACACGCATCATTAATCAATGCCAATGAATCCTTCTCATTTGCAGTGAACATTTTTTTCCTCAGTAGTTTTCTATGTAAAGGTTACGATTTTCTTTTGTTATATTATTTGTATTGCTGTTTTCTTTTTATACATTTTGATGAGTTTTTTTTTTAACTATTTCACTATATTTTTCATAGTTCCTTGTTTCGTTTTTTTTAGAATTTTTATCAAAATGTTGAGTGACGGATAGCTTTGGTAAATAGCTTGCTCAAACTAACATAAATATCTTTGTCTTTCAAGGGTGGCGATAGTTGTGGTGGTGATAGTGGTGGTGGATAGTGGTGGTGGTAGTGTTGGCGTTTTGTCCGTTGTAAACAGCAACTGAACATATGCTGCCTTAACTTGCAAAAGCCCTAACACTCATTTTTCAAATTTTTCTAGGAGAAGCAAAAAACATTTTGAAACTTTAATATTTTCAGTATTGTTTTCAAAATATTGTCATATTAAATTTAAAAAAAATTAGAGGTCCATAAAAAAATCGATTCTGATGTTAGGCCTTTTGCAAATTAAGTCAGCAATATACATTTTTGCATTCTGTGAGGAAGTTTTTGTTGCTGAGCGTCTGTGAAAAAAAAATGACAAGGGATACATATGTTTTACTATGTTTGCGACAAAAAAGGAACAGCATAAAATGTAGCAGGTTACAGAAGTGATATTGGGGTTGGGTATAGAAAACAACAAACAAAATATGTATGTATAAAAAAAAGTGAAATTGCAACTGTAATCAAAGCAATGACAAATCACTACTTGGCTTTTTATTTGTTGTAGCGTATTGTTTTTGTGAAGCCATCACAACTTTTAGTTGGTTAGACAGGAAAAAGATATGCACACATACTATATCATGCCCATAAAAACTAATGCAGAACTATACTTATAAAGTTGGTGTCAGTAGCGGAAATCAGAATTGTTAACGGAAAAAAACAACTCTTTGGAAAAAGTAATGAAAGTTTAAATCAAAGGTGCTTGGACTTATCCACGTTTGCGAGCATAGTCTAGTAGTATGCAGTCAACCTTATGCGCACACGATCACTACGAAATGGGGAAGCTAATCCGCTAGTGCATACGAAGTTATTTTTTTGATACAATCTTCACTCATATAACTCATATAACATATAATCCTAAGATCTAACAAATGGATTTTATAATTTTTTTCTTTATCATTTATTTAGCACAAATCCACTCTCAACAGCACTACGTTTGAATTGAAACTGATGGCGCTCTCTGCAAAATATACTGAAATTACTATTGGGGAACACAGTTCCCCATACACGTGCAGAGATTGCGTCAGATATATTTCTCTCTCTCTTAGCAAAAAAAAACAAACTCTCAAAGAAATCCCGTTAGTTTAAGGTACAACAAAGTGAAAAACGGGTAGAATATATAGTGATGTTGAACAAATATTACACTCAAATCACTTTCAAAAATCGTATGGGGAATCCAGCAACCCTAACACGGTTCTAAGGTTAAATACAAGGATATCGAATTATTCTGTACAACATGAGGAATTAGGAAAAAAACTGAACAAATTGATTAATTAAGAAGAAAATTACTGGAAACTTTAAGTCACAGGTGATTATAGCAAATATGATGGTATTTTCTGCCGGTTTTTTATCTGAAGGCCACGCGTGCTGGATCGTCCTTTTGTTTCAGTCCTAGCCGTTAAATTCTAATCATTCCAACATTTCATGATCGTTTTCGTTTCTCCATCGCTTTCAAGTTTCTATCATCATAACTCACCAGAATTCCTTTTGGGGCTATCGGTTTTTCAAGAGAGTATAACTACCATAAATCATATTTCTGTCTTTAATTCACGGTGAAATTCCTTGTATGATTTTTGTTTTAGCTGGAGGATCCTCTGTAAATTCAAGTCTTTCTTGAGCCATATAAAATAAGCTTGAAGTAAGTGATTTAAATACCTTTTATTCCTACCTCAGTGTGGTTCCGCCACTGGATCATATCAAAATAGCTACAATGATTGCATGCATAAACGTAATGTAGTTATTACCTACACAGAGCATATTATTTGTAGTTGTTGTCTATTTATGACATTTTAATGGATGTGCTATTTTTTGAAAAAGATAATAAAAATAAAAAAATTAACTTTAAAGAAGATTAATATTCCATTGTTGAAATAAAAGCGTGGTTAAAGTTGTATGATTTGTTCTCTTTTTAAAAAAGTCATTTTATTAAAAGTTATTTTCATTTATTTATTTATTTTGTAATAAACAATTTTGGTGTGATAAAATACATTTTCATCTTCATGCCTATTAAGTATTTTCTATGTATGTGTGTATTATGGGCTGTAAATCTGCATGTATGCATGTATTAAAAAAGGGCTTTAGCATGGCAGTGCTTTGTATTAAGTTTAGTTTGATTTTCTGTTATGAGTTTGTAGCCAAGCTTTATTGTTTTCTTTATTTTTTATATAATTTTCTAAGGTTAAGTTTCAAGTTCATACATTTTCCGTTACTGATTTTTCTCTGAAGCTTAAACTTCAATAATCAATTGTAATTTGATCTTGTTCTAAACACAGTGTGACAAATTAATCATTTTCAGTAGTTATAAATTTCTGAAAGGGCAAAGGTAATAGGCCAAAAATGAACAAACGAGTATTAAAACATAATAAAATCCTATGAAGATATTTTTATGTATTACTTTGAGTTCTAAGTGAATGGATGGGTTCTAAAAAACTGAAGTATCCTGCATATGATTAATTTTTATGCAATTTTTCCAATGAGACATCAGAAATTACTAAGAAAATTTCGATCATTTTGTCACACTGTGATACACCACAGTACATTACGGCGAAAATTTAAAATATTACATAATTTTTCCGCTTGAACTGCATATTTTAGGAACTTAAATCTAATATTTAAAATGGCAGAGTTACGATTTTAGAATGCATTAAAAAATACCATTATTTTGTACTTGCAATTTTAGAAATGTCTTTAAAATTTTATAGATTTATCGTAAGCATGTACAAAAGTCTATATGTATTTACATTAAACATATATGTAAATATATGTATGTATTTAAGCTTAAACTGTAGACATAAAACAATATTTTTTTTACATATTATTGCACATTTCTGCATACTAATTAAATAAAAAATAAAAAATTCTTGTTTTTAAAGCATATTAGAAAAAAATTAAAAATCTTTATTGTTCATTTTTGTTTTGGATAATATTCAATGACAGTCACAGTGATTCCCTCAAACTTATTAATTAATTGAAAAAAAAAAAACACAAAGTTAAACAGATAATATAAATACACGTTTTATAATAATATGAAAAACAAAAAAAAAATAAATTCACTTTATTCTTATGTAGGCAAAAAAACACAAAATTAAATTAAAAAATACATTTAATATTTTGTTTTTACTTTAACTATTTGCCCGCCCTTTTTGTCACACCCCTTTTAACTTGTCATCCCCTACACATGAAAATCATTGTAAAAGGTTTCCGTTGCATAAATCGTTTCCACCTTAAGGCTTTGCATTGCGGCACTGTTCAGAACATTGAAAATGATGGCGAAAATCGTGCATGCCATGTAGATGCCCAAAGTGATCCACCAGAGTAATTGCTCATGTAATTTCTGTTCGAAATTCTTCAGCACTAGCAAACCAATGGTGAGGCCAGCCAGTGCACCCGTCAAATGGGCCACATACGACACAGATGGGCTGAATGGATAGTCACCAGAATATCGAGCATATATGGCAAAGCCAAAATCACAGGATGCTGTACAAAAGAAAGCAACAAATGAAATGGAAAACAACAGCAACAAAACAAAAAAAACAAAAAGAAAAGGATATTTATAAAAAAGGCAATACGAGTGTTTGTGTGTGTGTGTGTGTGTGTGTGTGTGTTTGAGCGATATATTACCAAAAATTAAAATTGCAGCCAAACGTAAAACACCATAACGCATCTGATGATAGTTTATCATGACGTTGGCCAAATGCGCAGCTAACAAAGCATAAACTCCACCGCTGGCGCCAACCAAATACACTTCCGGATCAAAAATGCTCGTGCCTGAAAAACGAACACATAGGAAAATGAAAAGTATGGTAAGTGCGTTTGTGTGTTTACATTATTATTATTTCAAAGGCGGTGGGGGATGGTAGGAGGCGCATGAGTAACACACACCAGCACTTCGCCATCTCTGCATAATTACCCAATGATCCCGCCAGCACACCAGCAAAGTAAATGGTTGCTATACGCCCTGAGCCGTGTACCATCTCCAGCGGCAGTCCAAATAATAGTTGTATGCTTAAATTGAAAACCAAATGAAACCAACCGGCATGTAGTACCATGTAAAAGAAAAAACGCCATATTTCGTGACGTTTATCGGGACGGTAGATAAATAGTGAATCGATTGGAACCGGACCAGCAGATTCCGCTGTTTCGCCTGTACTCAATATGTGATAGGCGAAAAAAGCCAGCTGTGAATATGTTTTGAGAAAGTATAGAAGAGAATATTGTTAAGTGAAAAATGTGTACAGAATGATCGAAATTTTAATCAGTTAAATGAAAAGAGTGAAAAAAGGGCAAAATATTATTATTATTATTTATGTATTTGGTGAATATTCTTATCTAAGGTACAATCTTGTATATGAATAAACATAAAATACAAATTTTTATAAAATTTAAGAAAATTCTAAGCTAAATTATTTGCCTACATTTTAAATAAATATGAAAAAATTTAATAAAAATAAAATTGTCATAAAGGGTGATTTTTTAGGAGATTGGTTTTTGAATGAAATTTTTATTTGGATCGATAATCAATTCCTGCCCTTTACTTTTTAAAGATAATTTCACTTAAATGTTTTCCGTGGCTACGCTTCAAGTGGTGGTTCGTTCTGAACGTCCAATTTGCACACATTTCGACCGAAATCTCATCAATGACGCGTTCAATGTTGGCTCCCAAAGCAACAATCGTGATTGGCTTGTCCCTATAGACAAGAGACTTATGTAACATAGCCCCACAAAAATCACACGATCTTGGTAGCCAATTTACTGCACCAAAACGTGAGATTAACTGCTCACTAAATTCTCCTCTCAATTGATGCATGGTTTCGCTACCAGTGTGGCACCGTCCTGTTGTAACCACATGCCGAGTCCAATTCTTGCATTTTCGGCAAAATAAAAAGGCGGTTGGCATCGAACGGTACCTTTCTCCATTTCTCCATTGACCGTAACGTTTCGGCCTTCTTCGTCTTTAAAGAAGTACAGCCCAATGATGTCGCCTGCCCATAAACCGCACCAAATAGTGCATTTTTCGGGATACATTGGTAACTGCTGAATTGCCTGTGGCAATTCACTCCAAATACGGCAATTCTGCTTATTCACGTATCCATTGTAGGTCGTGTATGACGATCATAAAATGGACGTGGCTTGCGAAACACATTTTTCACAGAGCACGAATTTTGATAATAAATTTCAATAATTTACAAATTATTCATGAACTAAATTGAGCATTTTTTACTTTGACACATGTCAAGAATCACGCGTGAACTCTCAGAAATATAAACGTCAAAAACAAAGTAGCAAAATAATCACCCTTTATATCTCTATCGGTCCATACAACATAAAACGATTAAAATATAGTTAATCTACCATAATATGGCAGCCATATCTCAAATAATAATTGTAAGATATAGGTTTAATATGTATATAAAACAGATTAAATAAACTTTTCCCCCCTCGAAGAATGTTCTTGACTCCACAAGAATCGAAGAAAAAGTTCAATAATCGCCGCAAATAAATATGGCTTCTTTACTGTAAGATTTGTGGATCTACAATTTACACGCATAGACTGTTTTGTGGTAAATATCTTTCACAGCAATTCAAGGTCACGGCAAGTGCTGAAGTAAAACTTGTATTACGTCCCACAATGTTAACTTATGATTAAGACAAAGTTGTTAATTGCAAACAGCCAAATATTGGGTCATATAAAAAGTAACCACAAATCTAGCAACACTAGTCCGATTATGTCAAACGAACACACGTTTGAAAGAATGCATTTCTGGTTATATTTTGTGTGAAGACAGTTATATAATTCGTCGCTAGAGTAAAAAGTTACATTGGTTTGAACATGAGTGAAATAACTGACGAAATACTGCTTTATTACTATAGAAAAGGTAAAACTGCTGCAAAAAAAACTGTAAAATATGTGCGGTTTACGGTGAGGATGTTGTGAGTGGACGTCGAACCCAGGAGTGGTCTGTTCGATTCCGTTTAAGAAATTTCGATTTCAAAGAATCACTGAAAGTCACTAAAAAAAAGCTGATGAAATTTTGCAGCTGGTGGAGCAAAATCGACACGCAAGCTGTCAGGAGATTGAGAAGGCACTAAACATCAACAACATGACAGATTTATGGATACCAACCGCTCCCCCGTATTTTACCGCGCTTGGGTGGTTTTTAGATCCAAAAAATTTCCAATTAGATTAGCCAAAGAGTAATTTTTATGCTCGAAATTTTTCCGAAAAAAGTATGATATTATTCCAAGTCATTTATGTTCTATATATAAAAATTAAAAATAAATTAATGATCCCAAAAGCTTCAGGAAAGTGTGGTGCAGAGAAGAGAGTCTTGGTGTTAAAATGAAAAAGTTCAACTTTTTATACCTCAGAAATGCAATATTGTACTTATTACGTAACAGTGTCGATTAGTGTCTTTAGGACGGTCTTTATTGATTGGGACAGTAAAAATCAACAAGTTATAATTTAAGCTTAAATTGGATCGGATATGCTCCCCATAAACTAGAGTGGGTTTGGGAACATCAACACACATGCAAGAAAATGTTAAAGAAACCGAAAATTGGTGAAAGAACTATAAAGGAGAATAGCATGAGAACGTATTTGATGTACAAAGGATACATAAAAAGGAATAACAAAAATTTATTTTCTAGATCGTAATAAGTCATTGCGGTTAGTTAAATACACCTTATTTGCCATGAAATGTAATTGAAAATTGGCTAAGAATTTCTATACCGAAAACACAAATACATACATAAATAAGTTTCATCTATTTTATAAGTTTTGAAGACACAACTTTTCGATTCATTAAACTATGAAAGCTTCACCAAATGCGTTCATGTTGAAGAAATACTCTGTGTTCAAGATTGTCACCATCCTTAAACCATAAAATTTTAAAGTTTTTGAAAATATGCAATAATTGAAACAATTTCAATATCCTGTTCAGAGTTTATCGTTTTTATTTGTTCACTGAAATGTTGGATATGTTCGATCAAAAGTTTTTAGTCAATTTAAACTTATAAATAGATAGTTAAGTAATGTGTACATTATCACTTTACCGCATAATTTGTCATTATGGAAATTAACCATAAATATAAACAAAGTATAACCCAGAGGGGGCATTCAAACAAGCTCGTAACTAGCACATGAACATGACATTCATACCCTTTCAGTTCACATCTTGCTCCTTTGAGAGTAAAAGCGTATGAAAAGTGTGTTTGTTTGAGCAGTGTTAACAATAAATTATTATGCAAATTTTTCCATTTTAAATGAGTATTTTTGTTTTTTAAGTTACATACCAAGCAAACAAACAAAGACGAGACACAAAGTCGCGTCATCCAACAGTGGAAAGAGAAAAAGCGCTACAATCTATCGAGAAAGATAACCATTTTGTACATTTTTATATACTCGTATATGTGGGTTTTATCCACAAGTATTTGATTAAATCATAAAATTATGGAAATTTCTAGATAATCGAGTGTCAACATTATGTCTGCAATACGTATTTATGTAAAAGGCAAGAAGGCAGCCGGACAGCAACTAAGCCAACTTGAGCTAAGGGTAGAAACAGTTCGAGTCTTGTTTAAAATTAAATTCCATAATAATAAAATATAAATATTACAGCATTTTTCTATTTCTTTTTTTTTTTTGCAAGTATTCAAAACGAAAATATTATTGCAATGACAAATTTAAACGCTTTAACAAAAGCAGTAAAAAAAAGAGAAAGAAATATTTATTAAAACTTAATTAAAATTCGAAACCGCATTTGGGTTGTTATTAACATATAAAATGAACAACACAAATAGAAAAAAATAACTACGACTACAGCTATGAACATTCTGTACTCGCATAATAACTGATAATACATGAAGTTTATGACCACAATTTATTAAAAAATAAATAGCATACAAATAACAAAATTATTAACCATAATTGTGGCATTTATACGATTTTTATTGTCGTTGAATGCACTCCATTAATGTTCAATGAAAACAAAGAAATGTCATAATTCACGATGCATAAATACTTAGTATAATGGTTAATGTTTACGTTTTTCCATACCCAAATAATGAAATTATAAAGAATAAAGAATTAACAAATTATTACCATATTGGGAATTATCGAATTATCATATATCGATAGGAATTTTGGTTCTTCAAATAGAAATTATGCTTACCTCAATGATTGTTATGAGTATAATGAAATAAGGTGGCGGACAACACGAATATCGATCAGCGTAATATTTTCGGTCACGCTCTTCAGGCAGCACTTCCACTGCAATTACATGTATCATTTTTTTAAAGAATGGCGGCTCCTCCAGCACTAAATGAAAATCATTTTCCGAACAAACTTCACGATCACGTTGATGTACAGCACACTTAAAGCTACGCGAACGTTTACCACTCATCTGTAAAATACAAACAGGTAAAAAGAGCATTAGAAAAAATTAGGCGTGAGTTATATTTGATACCAAAATTCTTTGGAGAGATTTGAGCTATTGCGCTCGAATTTTTTTTAAGAGAATCTGCAGTCCACCCTTTAATCTAAGTACTATAAGATTATGGAAACTTATCATTGTTTATAAAGTCAATATGGTAAAACCAAATTCTACATATATCATTATCCTTAATGATAGTGTTATGCATTTTTATGATCCAATTCTCAAGATATCATACAAATTATACATTTTATATTTTTGAGACAGAAAAATGGTACAGAAGTTGAGCGCCCTCTAAGATCGTCGAATATATGCCACTTTTTTAACTTAATGGGTACCCAATAGCATACAATTTTTAAATTCTGATTTCTAATATAGGCTGAGACTATAAATTCAATCGTCTATGAAACGTAAAACAATTTTGAAGAATTTTCTTCACTATAAAGTAATAAAAACATACGAATAGTTTACATATTTCAAGCGAATTTTTTTTCATTGATATATGATTTTAAAAAAAAAAAACAATATATTAAAAAGGATTTCAAATATTGTGTAATATAAAAAGCGTCCGCGATTGGTACCCACAAATCTGTCCTGTTTATGATGTTTAGTGGCTCCGCTATCTCCTGACAGCTTGCGCGTCGATCTTTTTCCACCAGTTGCAAAATTTGATCAACTTTTTCAGTGACGGGCAGACCAGAGCGAGATGCATCTTTCATATCGAAATTTTCGGAACGAAATCGAGCAAACCAATCTTGGGTCCGGCAGTCAATCACAATATCCTCACCGTAAACTGCACACATTTTTCGGCCTGTTTTTGCAGCGGTATTACCTTTTCTATAGCAATAAAGCATCACATAGCGTATTTCATCAGATGTTTCAATCATTTTCAAATCAATGTAACTTGTTACACTAGCGACGACTTATACAACTGTCTTCGCACAAAATGTAGCCTGAAATGCGACCTTTAAAACATGTGTTCATTTGACATAGTTTGACTAGTGTTGTCAGATATGTGGGTACCAACACCAATTTTACTTTATATAAGTAAGACCCAATATAAGAACATGGTACATATAAATTTTGGTTCATAAGTCGGAATTTTATAAAGAACTTTTTACATTTATATATATATTTATTTTTTATTTTTGAGATGGTCGCTGTGGCGTAGTGGTAATGCGTTGGACTGCTACGCAGAGTGTCTTGGGTTCAAATCTCGGCACAGGCGAAATAATAAATAATAAAAAGTAGAAAAAGAAAAAAATTTCTACACGGCACCACCTCTTGGCAGGCAATGGCAAACCTACAAGAGTAAAAATTGCTATGAAAAGCTTTTCACTTCGCTGTTCGGATTCGGCATTAAACTGTAGGTCCCTTCCATTAATGTACAAATATAACACGCACCATATGAGTGGATGCGAAAAGTTCGGCCTAGGCCCTCAATGGGCTGTTGTGCCATTAAAAGTAAAGTAAGTGATATTTTTACTGTCTGATATCTTTCATAAGACAAATGATAATTATTTTCTTTTTGGTTGTTTCATTTCTTCATTTGACAATTAGTCAGTTATGCAGCAAGTAACCATCCAGAACTGAAAAAACGAATATCTACTTAAGAATTTATTCCCTGTATGGAAATCAAAGATGAGGTTAGACTAGCATTCACTCACTGGGCCACCTACAGAACACAGCAAAAATCTAAAAAAATATTAACATTGAGCAAAAAGACGGTTCTGAAAAACTTGTAATTTTACCTAAGGTCTTTTCATAAATTATTTCAATACTGTGGTCTTGCATTAAAAAAATAGTTACCTACCTAATTTTTAATAAATAAGGAGAGCATTTAAGCTCAACTGGAAAAAAAAGAGATGGCAAAAGGAAAGCTAACCAATCAAAATAACTTCACTAGAAGCTCGTGTTTTTGGAATACATTATACAACTGCCATAATTAATGAAGAAAGATAACAAAAATAAGAAAATCTCAGATATTCTTAATGATTTTTCAAAACTTTCACATTTGTTTAATATTATATTTCTCGTATTATGTTTCGATATTGTACTTAGGAGGCAGGATCATTTACGGGATACCTTATCATTCTGGTACAAGGAGTTCATAAAAGTTTTGGCTCATTGAAATATTTAACATTATGTCCGTCAGTAGGTTTACAAAGTTTCACTTCATTCTTTCGAGCAATTCAAATTGTGAATAAACACACAAGTTTTCTTTGCTATTTTATATAAATATACGGGGAGTATAAGTTATTCTATCCTAGAAATGTAATAGAATAAATTTGTATGTTGCTTGAAAATCGCAACATGTTTGTATGAAAAACATTACTCTCTCTCTCTCTCACTTCTTTATTCATGGCCTCCCTATTCGAATGCATAGAACGCGTTTTCCCAAGCGGAACTTGAAGCGAATAATAAAAAAGAAATTGCAATGCTGTCATAACTCAAACGTCATTTCAAAGAAAAACACAGCATATACAAAGTTTTAGTGTTACTTCACAGCTTTTTACCCCTTGCTTGTTGCCGTTTGTTTTTCCTTTTCTTTTTACTCTACAAAATTTTTGTGCTGCTTGTAAATGCTTTTGCTGTTACCAACAACAGCAACAGCTCGAAGAAATAGGAAGACTCGTTGAAGCTGAAGGAGGGAGGCAAGGGGAAGAAAGCATTTAAAAGGTAAATTGTTACCATTTGCCTCCACAGGGAGAGGGTAATTTAATTTATGCCAGTGTTTTTCTGTGAATTGTAAAGCTAAAAATAAAACAAAAACAGAAGATGAAAATAAATAAAAAACAAAGTTGATGTGCTGCTAAGTTTTTGTGCAAAACACGCTCTTGACCTCATCGCAACAACAAGAACCCGATGAATTGCAACGGCAGTAATCAAATTTTAATTGCAACTTGAAAGCCATTCCCATTAAGGGATTACTGTGGTAAATTTGAATTTGATGCTAGTGATTGGTTAAAAAATAAATTACGAAATGGAATACATTTTTTTAAATTAGTTTTATGCGAGTGCATGATTTCATATCTCCTAAACCTAAAATGGAATATTTAACTTAATAACCGATATTTTAAATATTTTTTTTCCCGAGATCAAGTGAATTGCCGATTTAACTCCATTAATTTAACACAATTTGGCTTATAAATATATGCATATCAACAAGGACAGAATAATCGTTAGGTGCACGAGGCACCAGAGATGAAATATTCGCCTTTACATTTACATACATTCGATTTATTTTCAATTGATATAAATTCAAAACCATTGCAAATCTTCCCTCCAAAGTACAAAAATTATTAAAAAAAACTCAAATATTCAATAGGTAGGCATTTGATGTGAAAGCAATTCGCATTATTTTGGATAACAACCTACGATAACATTTTTTGCACATGAACAAATAAAGAAGGGTAAACATAGCAAAGGATCGGTGAATCAACTGCATATCCGGAATTAAGCTATAAAAAGAGGAAATTTAGAGTATAGTTTCTGTGTCAACCCTGAAAATCTACTAAATCTGGCTCGCCTTTTTTACCAATTGTTCCAACTTTAAGCAGAACAAATTTTTTTTGATTCATTAAGATGTGGCAAGTCAAACCGTAGGCTATTTTAACCTTCATTATGACCTCATTCCTGAGTGGTCTCGAAGTAGAAACTACATAAATATAAAATCAAGAAAATTTGAATTTATGCTCATACTGCAGCGTCATCATAGACCAATTGTTTTTGTTGAAGTTTTGTGTACCAGTTCAAACCATTTGTAATCGGTTAAATAAATTTTCAGTGCATTTTTTAATGCAAAAAGTTTTTTTAATCCAGTATTCCCAATCTTCCATATGGCCACAAATATGGTAAGCTCATCAAATTCTACCTTATATCCTTTTGATCGAAATAATTACAAAAAACCTTAATTTTGGCTAGTTTTATGGGATTTAGGACAAAAGTGATGTCATGATGGGTACAAAAGTCCTATGAATCCAAAGCATACAAATATTTTTAAATATATTGTGACAGAAAAACCTCTAGTAAAGAAATATCTTTAGTATTTATCCTAAAATATTACCTATTTTACCTAGTATATAACCTGAAATACAACTTCACTGACAAACTTCAACTTCAGTTCAAACAAATGCGAAATAGCTCTAGAATATTGGTTGCAACCCCTCTTTCATTAAAAAGGAAATGGGGCTGAGGCACAATACAAGTTGTGACTGGCTGAATGGCTGCACCCAACTCAAATCACTGGAGTGGTGAAGCGGCAAAATTAAAATGAAAATGGCATTCCATTAGAAAATATTTCAGTAATACGAACATGGAAGAATTTTGCAGCAAACGGTCTCGAGGTGGCATTTAAAAAGTAGTGTGGCGGTGCAAGAGGATTAAGCTAGGCTTGTCACATTTTGTATTCACTTAAAGAGTACAAAGCACACCTAAACACGAAATGGAGCTGAGGCTGTGTCAATCACACTCCGACAATTGACAAGGACTAGATTCCTCTCAACAGTCAAAGTTATTTATTGGCTCTCCTAGGCAAGACAGATCAAAATATCTATTAATCCGGCTAAGGTGTGATCCATTGTATGGCTCGTCACAGGCTTTCTTACGGTCAATGACTGTCTCAGGACAACATTGATCACAGATTTACGGCTGTTAACGAAGATGCAGACTAACTAAGTTAGGAAAGTGCACCTTTTCGGGACAGAGTATAATGGATTTTCTAGCCTACTTGCTCTTCGTTCTTTGATGGGCTTTAATATTACAATAATATCTGAGGAAAACAACAGCCCTAAGAAAGTCAATCAGAAATTGCGTAAGTGGCAAAGTGCCGACCATGTTTATCTCTATCTCTATTCATGAATTTCTAGTTATCAGAAATTATAAAATTAATAATCAAATCGATATGGAATGTTTTCTGTACCATATAACCTTAAAGTATCAATAAGTTTAAGTTTAACTAAACTCTCGGAACACCTTTAAAAAATTATACGGTTTAAATTTTTTTTAATGTCATGGGTGTGAAAATTTTTTTTTTGTTTTTGCCATAAATGTTTATGATGCAACGAAAAGGAAGATTTTTTCAATATAAAATCAATACAGTAAATAATAATAAAAAAAAAGTGCAATATGCCAGACAAAAAAATACAAAATTGTGTGAAAACACAAGAAATGTATGCAATCGACATGGATGTGCACTCTTCAGTTTTCAATTGAAATGCAATAAAATTCAAGCAATTAAAGCATATGGGGGAGATCCAATGCAAAGAGTGTGAATATGTAGTTAGATTTATCAGTTAGATATATCTTGTTGTTTATCAATGGTAAAAAATATGTTTTTTTTATGTTATTTACAATAAATGTGCAATTTACAAATATTGTATATCGGTACAGAAATATAAGTAATTTACAATGTTTAAAATATGGAATGGAAAAATGACATAAACAGCAAATATTTTGACATAAATAGAATAGAAGATATTAACAGAACAACATTTTTTCAATTTCATCGTGATTTAAATCAAAATTTGATTTTTTAAAGAATTATTAACTGAAAACTAAAAATATTAAAAAAATTTAATTTACAAGAACTATAGTTTCTTTATTTTAGTTTTTTACTTAATGTTCAGTAGATTTCGCTTTATTGAACTGGAAAAACTGGAAAACATTTGGTGGAATTAACCTGAGATATCAACTCTTCTTCGTCTTCTAATGGCCCAACAGGAGAGCCTAGGCCCAGCTTTTCGCATCCACTCATGTTGTGCGTGTTATATTTTTACATGAATGGAAGGGACCTACAGTTTAATGCCGAATCCGAACGGTGAAGTGAAAAGCTTTTCATAGGAATACTCTTCTCTTGAAGGTTTGCCATTGCCTGCCAAAAGGTGGTGCCGTGTAGAAAAATTTATTTTTCTCCTTCTTGATTTTTCCTGTGCCGAGATTTGAGCCCCTGATACTCTGCGTAACAGTCCAAAGTACTACCAAATGCGCCATGGCGACCATCAACTCATTTAATGTAAAAAAACCTGAATCAAGCAGCTTTGTTTATACTGTCATATTAAAATAAAAAATTATAATTACAAAAAAAACCACTAGATATTTTATACAACAACTGAATATTTTTTAACGAATTTTTCATAGAACAAATATTAGTTTTATTACGAAGGAAATTCAAATATGCGGTAAGCAATTAAGCGAAAACAAGTTTTTTTTATAATTTTTATGTGTCTGAGCGTAAGTTAAATTCCTTTCAACTTTTTTTTTCACTCGTTGCTCTTCAATATATTTCAGACGCGTCTACACTAAGCGAACGAGAGAATATTCGCTACAAAACTTTCATTTGGGACACAGTCTACGCTGCGCAAACAAACAAATTTGATAAACATCAGGAGCCATCTTATTTGTTTGCCTAGTACAGACAGCAGAACTTAATAGTTTGGGAACACGAACTTACCTCGAACAGTGCGAACGAAAGAAGTCTCGTTCAATCGGAATGAATACCGTCTACACACACACAAGTACGTTTTTGTTTCAATGCACCATCAATAAAAACGAAATCCAACAAAGAATGAATATGAATATTCATAATTTGATAAGCTTTACAAGCGGAATACAAACAACCTACACAAACTTCCTATTTAGATGTGAAAATTAAACGAAGCATTAAATTATTTAAACTAACTGCTAAACGCACACAATTACATAAATACGGAAGAAATATTCGTTATCCATAATCTAGGGCACAATAGTTACATATAAAGACGTTGATGACGACGACGACGATGGGCGATTACGTCAGATTCTAGCTAGCAATTAAAAGCGCGAATAGTGAAAAAGACAAATCCGCACAAACAGCGGAAAATGAAAATTGTGATTAATTAAGGCAAAAGTCAAATTGTAGTTAAGCCTACTCAAAAACCATTATGCTATTAAAAATTTATCATGGACAACAAGAACAATAACAGTAACAAACTGAACCAAAAAACGAAAACAATAATGAAAACCCGCCGCAAATTATATACGAGAAAAGCCTAAACGAGACAAATTGTCATTTCCTGCCATTGGTCGTAAAGAGCAAATTGAGCGACGGTGGGAGGTGGAGGTAAAAATAGAGAAACAAACAAGCAGAAAGCTAGTAAAAAAAATATATAAAAAACACTCTGCAAAGAACAACCAATAACTTTTAGTAGAAGAAACATACTTAATTACATGGCGACAATAATAAATCTTGTTTAAATCTAATTTAATGTAGAGCTTGCTCGACAACAACAACAACAAAAGTATACGTCGGCTTGGTACAATATGATACTATTTGATGAGCAACAACAACTACCTACAACAAATGAATACTTATTTTTGCTTCAAATAAATAATGTGCATGTTGTCGCGAACGACAATTAAAATTGCATATGCAAATTGAAAAAAGCATTTGTTTTACATACATATTTGGTATAAAACATAAAAGAAGCTAAGCAAAGAAGATATTAAAAATTAACAAATTAGAAAACCGCAAACATATGATGCTCCCTGTTACTGACATTCAAATTTGAGAGCAAAGCAAGAGCGTGAGAGAAATCAATGTATAGATCAACGCTGACGTTACGTCGCAGCGAAGCACCACCTTTACATTACAAAAACAAGTCCACTTGAAATAATTTAACGGCAAAATCAAACTCATTGACAAAGTGACTAGAAAAACTATTTTTGTTTGAATACTTTACTGAATATTTTCTTTCTAACATTTTCATAATTTTAGTCAACTTCTTCCATTTGCGATTACAACAATAAAACAACAATTTCAATTCGATCCCATTTTGCGCTTACTTAATATTTCTTCAGTACAAATAATTCAATAAAACTTTGGTAAATTGATATTTTCACTTTCATTTAATAATAATTTAATTTTTATAACTATTTATTGAAAGTTATATTATTTAATTGAACGATAATTTATTAAATAACCCTCTTTACTAATTTCTATAAAGAATGAATGAAATGAGATCATTCACACCACGTATTCACGTAAAACTGACATGAACGAAGGTTTACTCAACCCAGTAAGAATTTTAACATCCTTCCTCGACAACGGTGTTATTTCGGAGTACTCGCTTATGTACATATGAAGTACCTGTAAACATGACTGGAATTTATACATTATAATTCCGACACTCTGTAATTCATTAGGTTTTGAACAAAGGACAAGTTTATTGAAAATAATGTTTTAAAGAGCAAGATTTAATATTAAAAATGAACTGTGGTAGTTTTATAGAACTTATAATAAAGAATAAGAATGTATGTACCAATAATTTGAACTTGTTATCTTGCCACGTTCTTTAAGTAGGAGTTTTTTCCGTAATATTTGAATGACCCTTAAATAAATATACAAAACTTTCCATCGGATTTAAGCCATGTCAATTAAAGTTTAAAGAATTTGTTTTGATCTTTATTAAAACGTCCCTTATACCGAATTTCAATGTGCTCTTTTAACTTGCTGTACTCGAAAAAGAAAAACAGGGGTTAGGTCTGGACATTGTGGGATTAACATTCCCAATTAGTAGCCTGAATTGCTCAAAAGCCCAATACAATGTCATACCTTGCCCATTCATTCCTTCTTTCTGAAATCATATTCTATGAAGTCTGTTTTATTACTTAAGGTTAAACAAAAGGAAAGGCAAGGGCAGTGAGAAAGCGGGCGACTACGGGGAAGGACAAAGAATTTGTGTTTTATTATACCGCAATGTGTAGTATCTTGAAATATATTTACTTTCACATAGGCATCTTGAACTATTTTCTGCTCTTGATGAACATTATTCGGAGGTTTTGCAAATTCATTAGACCTCTTAAGAAACAAAACGCACGGAACTGTAGATTATGGCATTTAACATTTTATATTCATACCTGTAATAGATTTAATAATTGTCTTGTTCCTTTTCTTTCATGTTGATTTAACAGATTTTCGTTGTAGTTTATTTGTCTGTGATGCCTTCGTTGTCTTCCCTAATAAATTTATCTGTTCCAAGTAATTCTAAACAATCTTTATAGATATATACCTACTAGGATTGTCTGGAATCTGGTTCTGAATCCATAATCTTCTAATTTTAATTTTTCCGTGATAACTGCGAATACCACACATATCTAAATATTCTTTGTGAAACCGCATCTTTAATTACTTTAAAGTGCCGCAAAAACCTACACTTCATTATCTGAGATGATGAACATTTTCATTTCTATTTCCGTTATTTCTTAGTAATCCCTTCGACCTGATCGATCAATTTCCTATTTTCACAATTTCACAGAACTTAATTGTTAATCGCAAAGAAAAGAGCGAAATCAATTTGTGTAGCCAACAATGGAACACCCAATAACATTTTGTTGTTAAATATTTTATGTAATGGATTAATATCCCAGATCACTGTCTCGGTTTCGGTGTCTTTAAACACAAAAAAACCGACGAATTGCAGCTACAATTCAGGAGATCAAACACTTAGCCGCACAGAATATTGACGACAATCAAGTGATTATTCCGATTTTTTTGATACCGCACACACACACTCACACACATATAAGGTCTCGTCAGTTTACATAATTGGTGCAAAAAAAAAAAAAAATTCGAATCGCATGTGAAAATAAGAGGTTATGTTGTCCAGCCTAAAGTGAAGTCAGGCATTTGTAAGAATACATGAACAAGTATAAATAAATGGGGGAAAAGTGTTGGAACATATAAAGAAAATATTTATCATTTCTTTGTGAGACGCACAATTTATTATTGCATAAATGCAAACACAACAATACACTCCCAATAAGTTGGACTACTAGAATCAAAGGCAAGAGTTCTACTTCTCCGTTTTATGCTTCGTCCTTTTTACATCGCCTTTATTATGGTTTGTATGTGTACGTGTATATGCGTGTAATTATGTGTGTATAGGTGAGTGATAATGACATTATTTTTTGATGTTTATCCTCTTATTCTTATAACTTTAGGTGACTCTATTGAATCAACACGCTAACACAGCATGACGTCAGAGCGAGTGTCATCATCGTCACTACCGCCGTCCTCGCCGACATGCGTACACCACCAAACAATGGAAAAGCAGGTAAGACATCAAGGGATGCATGCCACCAAAAAATTAGAAAAAGGACATCTTCCTTCAAGACGTAGAGATTCGGTGTGTTTTTTTCTTCTTGTTTTTATTGCGATAAATTGATATAGACAATCAGAATGGTCAATATTTTCGGCAAACAGCGAGGGGAGAAGAAGCCTCACATATCCTTGGTGGGCCTCGTAAAGAATATGGCTTGTGTGTGTGCGTTAGTCAGTAAGGCGTACAACAATCTACATGGGCGATGACAATTTTATTCCAGCGCAGCTATACAAAACATACTAGGTACATCATTTTCTGCTGTGTGTGTGTCATAGTTTTATGGCTAGTAAAATAAATTTTTGGTGTTATACTTTAGCAGGCAGATAATAATAAACCGACAAACAGACTGACACCCAAGTAGACCACTCTTGCAGAAACTTTTATAGGTAGCTAGATGTACATATAATGTGTATGTAGGTAATTAAAATTGCTGCAAAATATAGGTCAACTTCATTAGTCTTCTTTTTATTTCGAATTTATTGTTATTGTTAGGCGAGATAAGATGATGAAGCTGTGATGAAATTAAAGAATAATATTATTATAATCAGTAGTAAGACAGTATATTCATAGGGCTAACTATAAATACAAAATTATATAACTACATGTGTATATGAGTAAATGATAAGAAATTGAGTTTTAATTCAAAAGAAGTTTTGATTTAAAGGAAAAAGATTTAGGAAACATGAAGTTGAAAAATGCTTAAAAATCTCAAATGTTATAGATTTCTTATTTCAAAAATAAATTATTTCCCAAGATGATGTGATATCAACAGTAGCGGAACCTTTGAAAATATTGGTAATCGACTTAATAAACTCCAAAATTGTTAAATATCTAAAGAATCATACATCTTTCAAATAAACGCACCCATATTTTCAGACAGATCTGCCAAATAGTTTTGTTGTGACATTCATTTAAAACAGATCCTTACGAGCATTAAAAAACCATCACGCAAACCAAACAAAAGCTTGAAAAGTATTTTGGGGACACTTCACCACCAATTGGAGCAATTCACTACTGGTTGACTCAATTTCGGTGTGGTTGTACCAGCACAAGTGACACCAAATGTTCTGGTCGCCCAATTAAGGTCATTACACCAGAAATGGTCGATAAAATCCACAGTATAATATTAGAAGATTACAAGTGAAGGTGTGCGAACTTAAAGAGGCTACAGGCTTATCACGTGGATCAGTGATTTCAGTTTTGCATCAATATTTGGATATGAAAAAGGTATCCACAAGATGGGTGCCGCGTTCGCTTACAATTGTCAACTTCAAAGAAGTGTATTTTTTAACCGAACTTGTTTTTGCTTCTATTCGCATTTGTGCAGTAAACCTGGCTTCATAGCAACAGACCAAGACCAATGAATAGTTAGTTTCTCCAGGCGAATCGAAACCGAAGAAGGCTAATAAAAAGTACGTCTGTCGGCCAACAAGGTAATGGCGACCGTTTTTTGGGATGCGAGTGGTGTCATTCACATCGAGCTCCATGAAAAGGTTAAAACGATCACCAGCACATATTATGCGATTCGATGCTGATTTGAAGCAAAAACGATCGCCTTTGCCGAAGAAAAAGTTCTCTTCTAACAGGGCAACGAACCAGCGCACAAGTTCGCAGATTTAGCCCCCTGCAACAATTTCCTGTCAAAGTTCAGAAACAGTTCGTTAAAAATGGTAAATAATTATGGATAAATTCGATATCGCGGAAGTATCCAAAAATGATGTAGTTTACAAACTGGAAAACTTGCCAAAGGAATTTAATTTAGAAAAGCAATTTTTCGGCTGTTTGTTTTTAGTAAAATAAAATTATATGAAATAAGCTACAAACTTATTTATTTTGTTTCATTTAACATTTTAAATATTCAAGCTCATATCAATATCACTTACTTTTGATGGCACAACAGCCCATGGAGGGCCTAGGCCGAGCTTTTCGCATCCACTCATGTTGTGCCTGTTATATTTGTACATGAATGGAAGGGACCTACAGTTTAAAGCCGAATCCGAACGGCGAAGGAAAAGCTTTTCATAGCAATTTTTACTCTTGTAGGTTTGCCATTGCCTGACAAGAGGTGGTGCCGTGTAGAAAAATTATTTTTTCTACTTTTTTTATTTTGCCTGTGCCGAGATTCGAACCCCGGACACTCTGCGTAGTAGTCCAACGCACTACCACTACGCCACAGCGACCACCTCAATATTACTTTTTCTTATATGAATAATCGATTGTTGTCATATAAATTTTAAATTAGTTTTGCTTTAATGTTACATTTTGCCCTGTCATTTTAACCCTTTCATCTATGGTCTTTTTAAAATGTTTTTGTGAATTCCACTATCGGATTTATTGTTTCGACAATGGATGTCGGGACTATGATCAATTTAACAAATGTTTTATTTAGTATTTTAGTTAACTAATTTGATGGGAAGGAGGCACCCTACCCTCCCCAGATCTGATGCAAATGTATACCATAGTTTTGTAAGGTTAAAAACAAGCCGAAGCTTGACCTTTAGATCACGTATACTAACCAAGTTCACGTGCTTAAATAAACAAAGAAATGGTGTCCATTCATATCATATTTTCGTAATGAATTTAAAACTAAGATGCTGATTCATTAACAAAACCCCCTGATTTATGGTCCATAGAACTTGTCTATGAACTTTAATTTAAACACAATTCTACCATATTTAATCCTTTGGTAGAGTCGAAAATATACTTTCAATTAATTTTGTTTCTGACCAGAATTCCCAAAAATATTGCCCAAAATAAAACAAGAAGACAACTTTAGTACTTGTATTTCCAGTTTGTGAGCTACAGCAACATGCGGCAAACACACACACACACACACACACACTCACACTAACGCTACTTCTCCATCAACTACATACTCCAAAAAAAAAGAACACTCAAAAGAACACAAACAGGAAGAAACGTTTGCATGACTTTTTACTCAAAACTGCGACACATTCAACACACGAAAACAAACAAACACGCATGTATTCCTCATATGAACTACGGTTACCTTCCTGACCTTACCCGCAAAACAGCAACAGAAAAAATAGAAACCCGAAAAATAAAATGACAACAAAATTCCATTTCCATTGTTGCTGCATTTAGTAGCAACTAAGATACCATTTGCTCACATTTATTTTAACCAAGACCACTGCAAGTGGGAATGCCAGTGAGCGTCCATCTCGGTCACTGTACGCTATGTGAATATCCTTTCTAATGCGTTTCGAATATCCTTCCGTGTTCGTGCTCCAGCTACAGCTATGTAGTATTTGTATGTGAGTAGCCTGTGTATGTATGTGTGTTATACGTGCTTTTGCTTGTGTGGATATCTACGTACGATATGAAAAGAGCACATTGGACAATGTTGCAAATGTTGACGTTGCTTGGTCAATGGTCAATTTGGTAGCCATTTATTTTGATTGTTGTGCATCCGGTAGTGCGACATCTATGTACTATCATTTATGTATGTATGTGCATGTATGTCCTAGTCGTTGTTTTTGCAGTTTCTATTCACGTTAGTGTTTGTTGCGCTACGTACCAAGTTGTTGCTAGATAACTAGTAGGCACTTGTAGTTACTATTGGTGTTGGTGTTGGTGTTGCTGTTGGTGTGGTTGCTGTTTGTTTGCATTACTGTTACTAGTGGTGCGATTCTGGTGATGTTGCTAGTGATGATGTTGCTGGTGCTACTGCAAACAGTCAAGTTCACACTCATGTGTGTACTTCATTACTCTACTTCTGTGTTATCTTGCTAAAATGCTCACTGATAACGAGGTAGTAGTTGCAATTTTTGGGAACATGTTCTGAATTTACTCTAACTACACACACACATAAAGCACGAATACTTGAATGTCTTTCTGTCTTTGTATCATTGGTGAGTGAGTTAGAATGGCTGTACTTTTTAACATGGCAGAGGTGAGTTGGATGCGGCCCATACATTTCAGCATGCATTTGGATGCCTGCAAACATAGATTTCAATTATGTTGCTATGTTCACTCTATTGGATTGCTTTGGGTTTTCATGGAATTTTTTTTTTTTTTGGCTTTTTTCTATTTTACTCGTATACCCGTATGTGGTCGTTTTGTATTTCTGCCGATAGTTTATTTTTATTGGTTAAGCTTACTGGAAAAATAGTAGGACCTTTGAGTGTGTACATGTGTGCCATTGTTCAATTTTCGGGGTTGCACACATTATACACATTCGTAGAAATTCAATATTATAATGTTCACAGTTGTTATTTGAAGTTTTTAATTAAATAAGTATGTATTGATGAAATTTTATTCCATTTTATTTTTTATTTATATTTAATTGTAATCTTACAATAAAATCCAAAATGTTCAGAAAAAACACAAATATTTTGGTGTATGCAATATCTAACAAATATAAAATCGCACATGTGTTATTTTCTTGATACATATAATCTTATACAGAAACGTTGAATGGGCCCAGTATGAGAAATCACGAAGATATTGATATTTATTGTTCATAGCTGGAAAAGAGAAATTAACATCGAAGCAGCAAAAACCTGAGAACCTAGGGCACAATATTATTGATGAGACCCTATGCTCGTAATAGGATTCACGAACGTACATATATACTACTTCGATTTATAAAGAATCCGTACCACAGAAACCGTTTAATTATCATCAGAATGCATCTCTGAACATCAAAAAAGCTCGCAAGCTACATTAGTTGTGTTTTTTGGCCAACTCGTTTAACATGTGCGAATAAAACGTTCAAGTTGTAAAATTTCTTTTTCATTGTATTGTTATTCAACGTGAAACTACTTCATAGCACTGTCAGCCAGAAGTGGTTTTTCAGTATTATATAATTATTTATCTCTTCTTCTTTGTATGGGTGTCCTCATAGTTGTGCACAACATGTCATTTTTAATTTAATTTTTAAGCTCACTTACATATGTAATTTCGCCAGCAGACATTTCAAAGCAATTGGTTTTCTTGCCAAAATTTTTTTCTTCTTTTTTTAACATATATAGTATATAAGGTTGGATAAAAAGAAAGTTCAGAAAAGTGAGCTAAGTTTAACCAAATTTTTTTCATATATCAAAATAACTTTATTGAGTCAAATATTTTCCATTGTTATTGACTTCGTCGTACACAGGACCCTTGCATTTCCACTAAATACTAAGCAGAACCTTCCTTGGCGTCAGTTCCGGCTTTTCGACGATTTGGGCAGGCTCAACTCGTTTTGACCATGATATTTTTCGCACTTTATTATCATACGTTATCCATTTTTCGTCACCAGTAACCAATCTGTGCAAAAATGGTTCGAGTTCATTCCGTTTCAGAAGAGATTCACATATTGACATGCTGTCAGTGAAATTTTTTTCACTCAGATTATGTCGTACCCAAATATCGGTTTTTTTTTTGGAATAACCAGCCTCTTTTAAATGGTTCAAAACAGTTTGGTGAGCACTGCCAAGATCCGTAGCGATATCGTGAGTGCCTATGTGTCGGTCTTCCTCCACCTTTTCAAGAATTTCGTCTACTTTTTCGGTACATGGTCGACCATATTTAGGTTCGTCTTTTACATAAAAATTTCCAGAGCGGAATCGATCATACCAATTCCTCACTGTCGTTTCCGATAAAGTAGGTTACTTCATAAATTGCACAAAGTTGAATAATGAAGAATAGTCAATGGGTACAAATTGTTTAGGATTCTCAGAGATGTCCATTACACTTAGCAACAAAGATTTGCCAGATCGGACCAGTACTTACAGAGTTATCGTACTACTGAAAATTCAGTTTTAATAGTTTAATTTCACACGAAACCAAATCAAACGTAGGCATTGAGATTTTTGCTGCCTAGTAAACTACATATTTCATTCCAAATACAGTAGTGGATCCATTTTTGAATACATTAAGCAAACATCAAACTATAAAAATTCACCCTTTATGAATTCCTTACACATGAGAACACAATAGAATATTATAAATGAATACAAGAATTGCATAAAATACAACTGTGGTATTTTCCGAAATGCTTTTTTCAACGATATCGGTCGATTGTTCCTCACTACTCAATCTAGTACTCAATCAAATAAAAGTTTCAATGACGATTTTATAATAGAAACAAAAAGCCAAAAAATTCAATAGGGTAATTTTCTATAAGTTTTTCAATGATTTCATGTGAACATTTATTTTGGAGGGTAAAAAATGAATTAAAAATCTATAAATTGTTTATTTTAAGAATTTCTGGTAAGTATGCGATAATTTTAGGTAGGTATTTAAAATGCAATTTGTTGATGTGTGTTTTTCGGTATACAATGCCCAACGAATATTTTAACTCTTAGCATATATTTATTAACAAAATGAAGTAAATTAATCATTTTCCAAGAAAAAAAACAAAAGTACAGTGTAAGCTATTTTTGTTACAAAAAAGGTAAGGAAATTAATGCAGTTAAAGGTCCTGAGAATACAACACCAAAAAGGCTTTCTTTCGATAATTAGTAGACAAATGCCGACAAATACGAGATAAATAAAGAGAAATACTCAAAATTACATGATATTTTACCAAGATGTAGTTTTACGGTAGTAATTGTTATGGTGTTTTCAACAACTGATTATGCCACATAATTATACTGCAGTTTTCTTTGAAGTTACTGCATAAGTGATGAAAAGTTCATTAACACATTACATATTCTTCCTAATGTAAGAATATGTAAAGGGTGTCCCAAAATGAGTGCAATATTTAATTTAAAAACAAAACGCATATTTTTTTTCGTTCACCACACAGGGCCTACCCCTAGGAATACAGAGCATTGTGTTGATTAGAAGGAAGATTGATAAGTTGGAGGAAGAAGGAAGGAGATAGAGAGAGGGAATGCAATCACAGGACACCGATAAAGAGATAGACAGCCATTGTGGCAAGTGTTATGCCTTTACAACAATGAACTTCAGTTTATCATTAAGGGAGTGGTGATATTTTCATTGCATTGTAAAGTAGACATGCTCCGATTAAGTATGGAATAAAATATCGGTCAATTGGCTCCCGATCAATGTAATTTTCGATGACATTTTAAGAAAAATGTTGCTCTATCTCACCGATGATGCGATAGATCTTGACCTTGAGCTCAGGATAGTTTATTCTCATAGATCTGGCATTTCACAAAGTCATCGGAATTTCGATGAGATGATCCGGTCTGGAATTCGTTGCTCCAATAAATCGATTATTTCCTGCGCGCTGTGACAGGTGGCGCCGTCCTGCTGAGACCACATGTCGAATGCCATTCACAGTCACTGCATCTCCGGCCTCATTTTCACAATGATATCGCGTTGTTCCTTTGTAGAGTGTTCCATTTTTAATAATCGGAACACTAATCGTAGACGAAAGTTGTTCAATTAGAGAGCTGCCACTTGAACAACAAAAAAAAATTTTACAAAATTTAAATCGTGCACTCATATTGGGACACCCTATACTTACGTATAATATGCATCTCATAAATGAGTATAAATCGTTCTCTGAGTTAATACTTTCGCTTAATCGAAACCAACGACTGGGATTGGACACTGGAAAACGCAGTGTAAGATATTTTCCATCTTTGCTAATAGATATTGTAGCATAAATATTGGTATAAAAATAATATAAAAAGGATCTGCAGTTTTTCGATACAAGATGATGTTGGTGCCCACAAATCTGGTAACACTAGTCCGACAGTTGTATAATTCGTCGCTAGAGTAAAAAGTTACATTGATTTGAAAATATGCTATGTGATGCTTTATTACTATAGAAAAGGTAAAACCGCTGCAAAAACATGACGAAGAATTTGTACGTTTTATGATGAGGATGCTGTGAGTGAACGCCGGATTACGTTCCGAATATTTCAATATCAAAGACGCACCTAACTTGGACGGCCAGTCATTGAAAAAGCCGATGAAATTTGGCAGCTGGTGAAGCAGGATCTACACGTATGCTGCCAGAAGATTGAGGAGGCGCTAAACATCAACCACATAACAGATTTGACCGCGGATACTTTTAACGATTGTATCATACTATATGATAGTTAAAGACTATTATAAAATAATCTTGCATACTTGACTTTTACATACTATGTATGCACACAATAAGCAATGTATGTAAATTAATTAAAACCAAGTAACTTCCTTTAAATTCATGCTGAATTGTTTCGCTCTTTTGAGTAATTTGATAAATCCTAGTTTGAATGTTTTTTTTTCTAAATATAAACTTATAAGTAAATCAACAGATTTCAGATTATAAAAATACACTTGTGTTACAAAAAATCATCAATAACATTTCTCTGATATCAACAGACCGACATATACGAGTGAAGGAATATTTAGTGTATATAGTAAGTGTCTACGTACATATGTAAGTATGTACTCGTATGTAGCCCTAAAATGAGCTACAAAGGTCAATGAAATTGAATACAAGTTTCGAATTGTATAAATTCAACGTTGTTGGAAGAACGTTTTTCTTTGCTTTTAAATATATTATGTACTATTTTCTTTTGTTGTTTCCGATTTGAAATTCTGTGCCGCTAACCGCACACCGCCAGGTGCAAATATTGTTGTGCTCAAGTGCCTCACATAATTGTTGCAGACAAGCAGCCAGCCAGCAGACAGGCGGCCATAGTTGGTTGCTGCTTGCAGGCAGTGGTAGCAGTAGGTAGCCGTATAAGCATCACCATCGTTGGCATCATCATCATCATCATCATCAATCAGCTTAAATGAGCGCGAGCTCATCATTAGCCTCCACCATTCACCAACCAATGTCAATGTATTGTACGTGTAACTTTAGCTCCCCCATTTGACATTATTGACATTATTATCTGTGGATGTATGTATGGTAGATGTGAGCAGATACACTTAACCTGAATATACTTAATTATGAGCTTGCGATGCGGTTGACAGCATTTTTTTCGTTAGATTTTTTGTAATTTTATTTTTTGATTATTTTATTTTCCATGATATTTAATTCTAATGTCAAACACGTGTCATCAACACGAGTCAAAAACGCACTCACTCATGCACTCACTTGTTTCAAGAAAACATTCACATGTATACACATACATAAAAAGGAAGCAAATTGTTGTAAATACAAGTGCTGTCGATTATTGCAGCATAATGAGTTTCGTAGAGCCTCATTACAATGTGGTTTAATAATCATATTGTCATATGAGATTCATTAACGTATACATACACTATATTCAGTTAATAGCATATATATTTTCTGGGTTAATGTTAGATATTTTGTGAGCATTTAATTCAAAATTACACTGTGCAACAGTAATTATAATTCATAGGTTTTTACGACGGTTTCGTAAAATAGATTGAAAAATATATTATACGTCATGCGGCGTTTCTGTGGGATTGTACTTTTTTCTGAACTACCTATAATGTATAGTTTTCGTATTATGGCCTAGTTAATTTTTTGTTATGCCTCATAAAACGAATAATGAAATATTCAGAAAAGTTATTGGTTAAAATGTTGGCTAAATTCTTTGCGAAGATAGGTTGGGAGTTATGATGAAAAAAGTGGAAAAAATTGTTTTTTTTTTCGACATTTCGGGACAATAAAAGAGTTACGGAGAGCTCGGTTACTTCAGATAAAATATTTCCCATACTTTTCTGACCATTTCTTGCTCGGACACTGAACACAAAATACACCGCCTTGAGGCTCAAATTTGTACGTATTTGTATGCGAAAACTATAGTACAATATTGGGTTATATGGAACAAAGTACACTCCCACAGAAACACCGTGACACGTACTATATATCATGTTTTTAAATGTACGAGGGAGGGTGTCGAAAAGTCCCTGAAAATTTAAATAAAAAACACCGGCAAAAAGACATTTTATTTTTTAACATAGTCTCCTTTTAGGTCGATTCAAAGTTTATCCAATTTTTTGGATACCCTCCAAATAATACTATTTCTCGACGCCTTTAAAATACGCGTTTGTTGCACAATGCTTGTAAACAGGAAATATCTCGTAGGGGACTAAATCTGGAGAATATTCTGGATGAGGGAGAAATTCGTAACCTAATTATTGCAATTTTGCCGTTGCGACTGCGGGCGCATGTGCAGATGCGTTGTCCCGGTAGAAGAGAACTTTTCTCTGCGCCTAATGCGGTCGTTTTCGCTCAAATCGGCGTCGCATCGCATAATATGTGCTGGTGATCGTTTTACCCTTTTAAAGGTAATCGATGTGAATGAAATCGCGCGCATCCCAAAAAACTGTCGCCATTACCTTGTTATCCGACAGATGCACCTTGTCCTCCTTCGGATTCAATTCGCCTGGAGAAACTAACTATTTCGACTGTTCCTTGGGCTTCGTCAATTGTTATGAATCCTCCACGGTTACGAAACACCACAGAAACTCGTTCGGATACAAAATTCAGTCCTTTGAAATTGTCAAACGATTTCGTTTGCTGGCAATTGTAAGCAAACGCGGCACCCGGTAACCTCTTAAAGTTTCCGCACCGATCGTCCAATATCATAACGTGGATTTTATCTATAATATCTGGTTGGGTGACCAGAACTTTCGGAGTCACTTGTACCGGTACGACCGCACCGAAATTGAAGCTTTTGCTTGGATCAAAATGTTTGTCCAGTATAGGCTGCTACATTTCTCAACTGATTTTCCTGAAGTTTTGCAATTTAATTCTTTAAAGGTTATTATACTTTAGTAATAGATCCTTATAGTTAAACTGTAGTCCTAAGCATATACCTAAATTTTTGTCTTCAGAAAATTTATTAGAGATCTACAAGAAAATTCAAAATTGATATTTATGAATAGTTTTTTGATCCATTTGTCCATTATTTTTTCTAGAGATCCTCATCTTTAAGTTGATACCCATATTGACAATCTAGACCGAGTTGAAGGATTTAAATTATTTTCTTTAATCTTACATACCCGAATCCTTTAAAACTTTAAATAAGGCGTGAGATTGAAAAAATCTTAACACACGTTTTACCTAAACATTTTTTTTGGGTGTAAAATTTAAAAATTTCCTTGATATAGTTATCTTTGAAAAATATGTCAGTTATTATTTTTAATGACAAACATGTTGATTTATTGTCAGTTTGATCAAAATGAGTGGAGAAAAAGAAGTACGTCGTAAAATTATTAAAAATTTTCAAAAAAATCCAAATTGGTCCCATAAATTGGCCAAAGAATTGGAGGTCTGCCGTCAAACTGTTTCCAATGTTATTAAACAGTTTCAGGAGAATTTGACCATTGATTGGAAACCTGGTTCGGGAAGAAAACAAGGACCATATCATACTGAAAAAGCCAAGAAAATAGAAAGCATATTGAAAAGATCTCCAAACACGTCTGCTAGAAAAGCTGCCCGGTTAGCCCAGTGCTCTGACTATTTGGTGCGAAAAGTTAAAGCCAATGCAGGTTTGAAAACATACAAAGTCCAAAAAGTTCCAGACAGGAATGCTGCAAAAAATTTAGACACCAGTACCGTTTAAAAATTATTGAGTTTTATATATGTTAAGATTTTTTCAATCTCACGCCTTACTTACTTAAAAAAATTTCCGATGTTTTAGAGATATACTAAAAATGCAATTTAACTACACTTGACCTCTAATTTTGCAATTATATTAATATATTCGTGTGTGAACTCTGTCGCCCAGTGTAATGAATCAAAGAAAAACAGTCATTTAAATGATATTTCCATATAATAATCATTGAGCACAAGAATAAAACAAATGAACTGCACTGGGATATTCACAGAAAATTCCGGCTAGGAACAACTACAAAAATATCAATTACCTATTCTAACAAACAAACAAAAGAAAAAACCTAAAAATCACGTTAACTTCCCTAATGTTTGAGCTGATGTAATAGTAAAAAAAATAATAGCACACATGTCGTTTTTATTACAAAATCAACAAAAATGAAATGAAGTAAAAGACTTAAAAACAATCAACAAAAATCAGTAATAAATGAAAGCTGCGAGCGCGAGATTTACGCATGATTTCTGCGCACTTCCAATTCCATTTTAGCACATACAATAGGAGAAGGAAATCAAACTCGTGTCATTTGGTTTCCGGCTGTGAATTTCTATTGAAGGTAGGTAAAATAAAGAAGAAAACATCTGCATGTTCTTTAATTTTGATGCGGCGCATTTTGATTTCTTGCAAGGCGGCAGCAGCAGCACGCAATTATTTTTGAGCTAACAAACACACACACACACACACACACACGCATTCGCAAATAAATTTGTATATGTGTAAGCACAAGTCACAGCATATGTCATCTTTGATTTGATATACTTGAGTCCTTCTCTAGTTAAGTATGTATGTATGTAGTTTTTGATTGTTATATTAAAACGTATCGTTTTGTTTTTGCATCAAACAAATGCGAGATTCCCTGCTTATTTTGTGATTCTTAAACTTGATTTTTATATGTACATATGTATGTCTGTATGTCTGTATGTATGGAAGTTTCTTCAATTTCACTGAAAACTGAAAATCAACAATGTCAAACAATGAAATTTCATTGTATTAAATGAAAACAAAAACTAATAGTAATAAGATTCCTACCATTTGCATGCAATCTGCATTAAGACACAGCAAATAGTGAATAGCAGCGGCAAAGAACAGCAGGAAGTTGCATCAAGGTGCAAACGAACTTCCGCTTAAAATCAGTTTAGTTTTTTGATTTTTTTTTTTTTTTGCTTTGTGTTTGTGTGATAAATGTAAATATTTGATTATGATTGTACTATGCTCGTAGAGTGGCACGCGTTCAATTTGCACAGATGCCAAGAATATTTTTTTTAATATCTTCTTTCTAAAGCAATGCAAATAAGTGCTTGAGCATGTGCTCAATTAATTGGGGAAAAATACCAAATAAAAACGAATTATTTTGAGGTCTTTAATTGCAAATGCGACAAAATTGTAGCAGCTACTTAAGAGCAACAGCTGCCCTGTGTTTCTCAGTGGAAGTATTAGTTTTGAAGAAAGATCGAAAGATATGCAAAATTCTCAGCTCAACTCAATCTTTTTTCTACACTTGCTATTTTCAAATCATTAGTGGGTGGGATATCCTAAAATAGCGAAAATTGTTTTGTTTCTTCCGTGCAGAGGTGTCAAAATTTTACAATTCTGCTACTCTTGCATGGGGCAAGGCAAGGGCATATGCTAAACATAGAGAATCCCAGCCCATGGAGGGCCTAGACCGAGCCTTTCACATCCACTCATGTTGTGCGTGTTATATTAGTCCATGGATGTAAGGGAACTACGGCGAAGTTAAAGCTTTTCATAGGTAATTTTTACTCTTGTAGAGTTGCCATTGCCTGCCAAGAAGTAGTGCGAAAAGTGAAGAAAAATTATTTTTTGTTACTTTTTGATTTTGGCTTGCGCCGAGACCTGAACCCCGGACACTCTGCGTAACAGTCTAAAGCAAGCTCTGAAAAGCTCTTCACTTCGCCTTTCGAACTCGGCATAAAACTGAAGGTCCGTCCCTTCCATTCATGTACAAATATAACTCGGCCTAGGTCCTTCATGTGATGTTGCACCATTCAAAGAAAGAAAGTATTGGAGAAGTAAACATGGCACCTCTCATACAAACCAAATGTTCTTTAGGTATATCTCCAGAACCTTGTATAGTACAGGGCTGTGATTTGGCACAAGGACGTTAATTGACAATGCCATTGTACAGAAAAATAATGGTGGTGGTTCTACATAACCTGAATTTTCTTTGACAAATATCTCAGAAACAGTTTTTTGTTTTGTTTTATTGTTACATTCAACACACAGGGTGTACCCCTATGAATGCAGAGCATTGTGTTGAATGGAAGGAAGATTGATAGGTGGGAGGATAAAGAAGGGAGAATGAGAGAGGGAATGCAATCACACAGGACACCGATAAAGAGATAGACAGCCATTTGCGCAAGTGTGATGCCTTTACCACAACGAACTTCAGTTTATCAGTATCGACTATGACCGCATGTAGCACCAAAGGCTTTCTGAGGGAAAAATATGAGTAAACTTGGAAAAGTGAAATTTGCACTTCCCATACAAATCTAATTCTCAAGTATCAAGTAGAAGCGAACAGCTTATTGCGTTGAACCTTTTGTAGCTAGTTCACCACCTGCGGGTGCAGCTCCATTAGCTACGATATCAGAGAGATAGGACCCCCAATAAAGACTATCAACAAATTTTAAGTGAAATTCCGTTGATTGTTAATGGCTTCTACCATTTGATTAATAAATATAACAACAAATAATACAAAAAAGAATTATTTCCACACCTGTCCTTATAAAGTACATTGCAATAAATTTTAACAAATCATGAATGAACAATTTCTTAATTAAAAACTAAAGAACTAACATTTATTATTGCCAGTCATTATCATCGTCATCATCACCGAACGGGGAGCAGCAGCACTTGCAGCATTCTCTTAAAGCTGCTGCATGTAAGTAATTATTCACTTTGATTTAATTGTGCATAATATTTAGTGCCGTTTATGGGCATTGGTATTGATTTAATTCCATAATGGCAACACGATATCCACAGTAGCAGACAGCAATCAAGAACGTTTGTCTTCACCATTCTTCACCATTTACTTCTATAACGCACTTCTCTCAATGGACGATATCAAATGTGTCTTAGGGTCCCTTGAGCCAAAGCAAATGCGTTGTTCTTTGCACCTAGATGGCGCTGCAGTATCATCAATAGACGTCAGACACAAATGCCCTGAGCTGATCTGATTCCGTTCCGTATTTAACAACACATCGCAATCGGCCGCGCACAAATTGTGTTAAGTTTGCTTCTGGATACTCTTCCTGCTACTTGTGATAATGATGTGTTGATGATGATGACGACGACAACGGCGGCGACGGCCACGGCAACGGCGACGATGATGATGAGTTGCCAGTCAGATCATCTTTGTTTTCCTTTGATTATTTGTTATGCCATATAAAAAAAAAGCACAACAAGCTAAAAAGAAGAGCAGAAACATAAATAGAAATACAAAAAATACGCGCATGCATCGCGTGCTGCAATATTCTTTTTTGTTTAATTTTTCAGGGCGATGCGCATGCGCCACTCACTCTCTACCACTCTTTCGTTACACAAGCAGCATGTGTAAAAACTACGGGAATATGTGCATTCATGCTTCAGAAGGTATTTTATAATGTTTATTCAATAAACCTGATGCGATCTGCAGTGCTTTGTCCAGCTGCAATGTGTTGTGTTGCAGCAACAGCAGTTGCTGAAGCAGAAGCACCACCACTTGTTGCATTTTTCACCGTTTTTATACATTCTTCTTCATTCATCAGAACAAGATTCAGGAATTTCTTGGTGCGTGCTTGGCACAAGTTGTACGTACATAACCAACGGTGGTGGACACACTGGAGTTGGTTGGTACGTTAGCTGGTTGTATGGTTGGTTGGTAGGCCGGTCGGTCGGTTGGTTGGGTGGCTGGCTGGTTGCTTGGATTGTAACCTTTTTTATGCCTCCTTGCATTATGATGTATGAGTGGCAGAAACTGCAGCAGCAGTTGCGGCGTCATTGTGCTCATCTCTCACTAAATTCACGCATTACATTTCATTCTATTTAATTCTATTTATGAGCTCAAGAATTAATCGTTATCGGTAGAACAACAGTTGGCTGTGCTTGCACTCGCAATGACTACAGAATACTATCACCCTGAAAGCATACCATACATATTTCATAAGGTGTTGCTGATTGAGTTGATAAAACACCAAGTTAGTTGGAAAAAGTAAACTTTGTAAGTTATAAAAATTAATAGAAAACTTTATAGATTTACTGAATTTCTTTACAATATTTTAACGGCTCAGTTAAAAATGCTGTAAGCCTTACTGATGCATCTGGAAAGAACCTGTGGAAAAAGTTATTCCACAGTTCTAGTTATTCCCAGCTTTATGGAAAGGAAATTGAGGGTAACCTAGGCAATTCGCTCTTTCAAGAACTCACAGAAATTTACAAAGAATATCTTTTATACCACAACGAGAAAAAAAATGCAATTTCAACAGTTCTTCGCTGAATTAAACATATTTTGATTGATTCAACAGTTTTTTCTTTGCATTGGCATTTGTCATAAAATAGCTTCTGTAAAAATTATTAATTTGTTAATGTTGAAAATAATATGTACGAACTTTTCTTTTATATCAAGAACTGAACTCTTCCCATTTAACAATTTGCCTTGTAAGTTTTCCATTGTTTTAACAGTATTCAATGTCAGATTTAAAAGAACTGATTAACTAAGTTTATACTGTTGAATGTAAAACAACAGCACAATATCTGTTAAATAAGTAACAGTATTCACTTTCGGATGGGATTTAACAACAAAACCTGTTGGTTTAATATACCTTCCTTTTGATATACAAGCATTTTCCCCCTCAGTGTACCTTTTTAAACCAAACAAAAATAACCATTTAACCATTTTGTCATCTGTAATTGAACAGACTTGTGCAGCTTCTCAAATACTTTTCATACAATTTTTCCTTGGTGGGATACTATGTTAATTTGGGAATTAGTTGTGTGAATCTTAGCACTGACTGATTGAGGCTAAACAAGAAGTGCCTAAAGAGATAGCTAAGTGAAGTCCGTCATATATTGACAGTATTGTGTTGCTATGATGTTTGGAGTGTACACCATTAAACTAACCAAATAATAGCTGAGGATGTGGTATTAAAAAGGTATTTGTGTTCGCCGTTGGAACCACCACTTAAACCAACCAGCCAAGCCCTGATCAATATTCGTCAAATTACAACTGTATCAGACATTTTATCTCCTTAGATATTTAGCTACAATTAATTTTTTTAATGCCATTTTCACTTCCACTTGTTTATAAATATTGGCGGGCACAGCCAAATTCAAAGCATTTAATGAAAAAATATTCCCACAGAGCCTATTCTAATGTTAACACCATTTATGAAGTCCAAAGTAAAAGAGGACGATATTCTACCCAGTAAATATAACACACGACACTTGGGCCAGCTCCGGTGCATGTTAAGTAAATTAAGCCTGGCGAATTTTCGTCAGTGAGACCTCAATCAAGTCCTTGTATAAACCTTTCGTATGTACTTGAGAATATGTACTTCACGAATTTTGACGAATTTTCGTCAGAGAGACCTCAATCAACTCCTTGTTTAAACCTTTCGTATGTAATTGGGAATATGTACTTCATAGCTCGAGTAACTTTGAAAATTTTTTAAAATTATTCTTCCCAACAAGATTTGATTGAGGAAGAGGAGAATGTTCGGTGACAAAGTAAGGAAACATGCAGCTAGGAAAGTAGGGGAACATGCACCTAGGTTAAACGTCCCTCACAATACTTTGTATCTCACTATTTTTAGCAGTATTGATGATATATCACAAGATGGTTTTAACAGCCCTGGGAGGATCTGGAAGACCCACTCCTGACAACAATTACATCAATAAAAAAGATTAGGTATGATATCCAAACGGCACCCAGTGCTAATTGTGCCCTTATTTAAACAACAACCAACTAGGGTAGCCTCGAAATCTCTTAAATCGTATTGATATTTTTACCGAAGCAACTTTTTTGCTAAGAATATAACCTATCATATATTTTCAACTGAAATATTTGGTACGACCCATGAATAATTTTTACTTTTCTACTTAAGAAATGACTTCAAATAATTATGATTTCACGGCTCTGAGTGTAACGGCATGGAGCCGTTAAATCGGTACAAAAATATGGGCAAACAAGTATTTCTGAACAAAACAGTTTCCACCAACATATATCATAACTTTAGACTTTCTGCTTTAAGGATATGCTAGCTATTAAAGTAAAAATCTCAACGCAAAAACATACAAGAATTTCATTAATGTAAACATAAAGAAGTTTGTGATCATCAAAATTAAACTTGCAATTAAATTCTTTTTACACAATATCTAAATAAAATAAGTAAGCAAGCAATTCCATAGATCTATTGACAAAATGCAATAGTTCTGTGCTGTGCTGCAATTGCGATTTCGTGTTTTTTCGTAAATTCGAAAATTGAATTTTTGCGACCAGCTGGAGATCGTGAATCGAATGTTCCTCTGCACTTTTCAGCCAATCATTTTGCAAAACTAAAAAGAAACTTGTTAAGTTTTTGTGTTAAGTTGAAGTCATAACGTACGACACATTTGTGGTGGTTTCTTTTAAGCGAAGACCAAACTGAATAATCTTATCAGTAACAACAAATCAAAGTTGCGATCATCATTGATTATTGATCATCGTCATCATGATGGAGAATGTGTTTGTCAGTTTGTTGATTTGTTTGCTAGGTTGGTAGGTATGTGTGTGTGTGATTGTATGTGTGTGTGTTGCCAACAGACAGCAGCCTCCTTTAACTTTTCAGCTCACATCTCCTTCTCTACGCCATATAAGGATTTGTCACGTGCGATCTTTTTGTTATAAATTCAGTAATCATCATGCAATCGTTTGGCGTGTATGTTGCATGCATGCGTAATGTTGCACCAACTACTTGTTGCACACGGCACAATATCGTTCATCTTTAAAATATAAAGTAAAGGAGTAGGTTTGCGAGTAGAGGCGGCATTTTTACTTTAAAACATTTATCCTAATATGGATTTGTCGCCAGATTGTAGTGATGCTGTGGCATCACTGAAGGCGCCTGCTGTTGACCATATTAATGTTGTTGTTGTGGTTTATTTTCTTCTTCTCATTTAGTATTGGCCATATGGCTCATTGTCCATCATCTTTTGCTATTGCGTATTTAGAGTGGAGGCGCAGGCATATCACCGAATGCCTGATGTTGATAGTTGAAAGAATTTTATTAAATGAAAATTTGTACGACTACAAAATTATTTTACGCATTCGCAAAGGAACGCATCGAAAACATGATGATTATGTTCAAATATTTTAATGGTATGATATCCTTAATATTTTGTAACAATAAATTTTAAAGAATAAGACAAGACAGACAGAGAGACAGTAGCATAGTTAACTCAATGGAAAAAAAAATTCATAAATAAATCTAAAAATAATGCTCCTTAAATGCAATTCAATTGAATTTTCTAGAAATCTTGCCAAAGTTGTTTGGTTGGTTGGATTGCTGCTCAGAGGACACGCTTAGGCCAGAATGGTCCATTATATGCTAGCCCCTTTAAGGATTGGAGATGGAAAGTGGGTATATTGGGAAAATTTTTATAAATTAAAATTAATGTAGGTCGTTCTTACATTTAGACGCTCTAGGATCACCCTGGAAGTTTTTTTCTTTTTTTAATGGCGCGGCAGCTCATGGAGGGCGTAGGCAGAGCCCTCATGTTGTGCATGTTCTATTTGTACAAGAATGGAATTCGAACGGCGAAGTGAAAAGCTTTTCATAAGCAATTTTTACCCTTTGTCTGCCAAGAGATGGTGCCGTGTAGAACATTTTTATTTTTGTTTTTTTTTGTTTTATCTGTGCCGAGATTTGAACATGGGACACTCTGCGTAACAGTCCAACGCACTACCACTACGCCACAGCGACCACACCCTGCAAGCAAGGGAAGCCTATTTTGAGGAAAAACAAAGAAAATTTAGTATGGAAGCCCCTTAATAGTTGGAAATGGATGGTTAGTAAGTGTTGAAAAAAATGTAAATAAACTCTCTAGGGTCAACTCCTGACTAGCTGTGGGGTAAATTGTAATTTGTTTTATTTCTGCGACACAGCCTTCACTGCATCAGCTGACATGCTTTACTCCAGCATATAGCCAGCTGATTATTTTTTTTGGGCCATGTACCATGTCAATTTTTGTATAATCAATTTTCAACCAAAACCCCCATGGCGCCGCTGCATCATGCGAAGCACATACATGAAAATTAGCCGGTATGATTTTGGTCTCAAAAATCTGGCGCTGGCTCCCGGACTAAATACTAAAAGAGTTTCTTACTTTTTAAGTTTTTGTACGAAATCGTCAGCAATTTTCATAAACTGAATTCAAGCAGTGAAACGTATTGAGTAGTAATGTCTGTTTATGGGACGCAGTCTATCACTTTTCTTACTATGTTAAGATATATATTGTTATGTTAAGAAGCTTACAAATGAGCGCTTCAAAACCCCTTAGGATCTACCTTGAATCTTCTCTTTCAAAAGCAAATAATTCTTTACTTAAAAGTAAGCTAGAAAGAGATTATTCGACATTAGGTAGACTTGTGTAATATGAAATTTTTTTAATTTTTTATTTTTTTATGACAGTCTTGTAGCAAACAAGCGATCATCATAACTTGATTCCAATTAACTTTTATGTGGAAAATTTTCTTAGACACTTTATTTCGCACTGGGTAAAAATAAAAAATTTTCAACTTTTCAATTAAAAAGTTGTATCTGTATTTTGTGTTTCCTTTTGTAAAAATCCAATAGAACTTCTGGTCATTTCATTCATCATCATCAACCAAAATGAAATTCAATTGTTACTAAAGAATTCATACACACATATGAACCTACCTATACGGAATACATGAGTTTATACTCTATACAGTAACACAATCAAATCTTTTATACCATAATGTATTATATGTGTGTGTGTTTGTGATATCCCTGCAACCAATCTATCTAGTCTTATGCTAGACCGCGAGGGACTACTATTAGATTTATGACTAAGTAGTCCATACTAGTTATTTTTATACAGGCTTGAGCAGTAATGGTGCTGCATTGTCTTTATATACTAGTCCAAAAACTAGTTTCATTTGACCACTTCATGGCACAAGCAAAAAAATAAAAATATTTTTTTTTTATGAAGTAAAGGTCCTTTTAACTGAGCCACAGGGAGCGAAGAAAAAAAAATACTATTCGCTGCTTCTACGAGTCAGTGTAAAGCTCAGATAACTAACGGGTTATATTGCTGGTGTGTCAATCATGTCACTCGAGTAGTCGTACAGTTAAATTTTTTGTGACGGTATTATTTTTTCCCCCCAAAAAATACAGAAGAATATACGACGTATAAAACCTGATTCCCATACATTTCAAACTATTCGCCATCTATTTACGCTCCCTGCATGTCTAGTCTCATGTCTAGCAGTACCTAGTACTAGTCTGTGTACTAGTAGTATGAATGGACTAGCAATATTTCTAGTTTGTTTGACTAGAAACATGAGCCATATAGTCTGCTGTTGGTTACAGGGATTGTTTGTTTGCTTGTATGTATGTATTTATTTGTAGTGTTGTACTGTTCACTGCCAAAATCCTTTTTTTTACAAATACAATTCTATATTAAATTTTCGTATCCGTATTCAATCATGTAAAACGTGCATTAATTGATAGAAAATTTCTATTCAAACTATTGTTAAAGAATTTTAGGAAAACATTGTAGACATATAGCGCACTTATTGAAACAAAAATAAATAAAATAGATGTATGCAACTTATGCTTTCCTTTTTCTAATAAAGTTCAATTTTGCACATTGCAGATATTGGCATTGGAACATACTCTAATTTTGTATCGTATTGCATGTTGTATTGTTTAAAAGCTGAAATAATTTTCTGGTAAGTTAAAGAGTTAGAAAAAGTTTATTGGGACCTCTGCACCTGTACATTCTATACAGGGAGTTCTGTTCTCGATGATTAATACGAATGGACATGTAACTTAATATTTGGATACAGTTTTGCCAGATAATGTCTGGAGCGTAGAGAATTCTTTACAAATATTAAAAAATTTCCCAACTCCTACATACAATTTTGGGGAACTCCCCACAACCTGGCATCCCTGGTTCACAACCCATTGAGATCTGCTACAGTACTTTTATGCAGTCGATATATGTAGAACTTTAGCCTGCACAACTGACACTAGCTTTAACCAATAGCTATCAATTCATTTTCAAAATAAGTTTCTCACTTTTGGAAAATATTCAATGCAATTACTTTTGATTCAACAATAAAGCAATAAATAAATCTTGATTATTGATACATATTTACACATAAATTATTAGCATGTAGGAACAAAAATCACAGACAGCAAATGCAAATATACCAACTACGAGTATGTACATATGTACAGGGTGCGCCATTTTTTGTGTCGGTATGTGAATATTAAATAACTTAAGAAAAAAACAACGGATTTCCATATATAAGGTATTTTTTTTAATCTGGTCATTTACAATTTATTGGGACTAGTTTTTGAATATAACAAAGCGAAATTTTGCCCTTTTTGCTTCGTTTTCCATCACTTTTTCGAGCATCTCGGACAGTATAGCGATGATTTCGGCACGAATGTTTGCCTCGAGCTCGTCAATGGTCTGAGGCTTCCTGGCGTACACTTTGGTTTTCAAATAACCCCACAAAAAGAAGTACGGAGGGGTCAAATCTGGAGATCTGAGTGGACAGTCAATGTCGCCATTTTTTGACACCACACGTGACATTTCAAAAACATGATTACTAAGTAAATCGGTTGATAAATGTTAAAATTATTCAATGTTAACATACCGATAGATGGCACACCCTGAATGTACTTATATTCAGCCCAAATATATATACTCACTTGAATAAATATCATATAGACACATACACTAATTTAAAAGTAGTTTAAAATTACTTTATTTCAACCATAATTATGTTTCAAACTGGCTTTTATTCAATGAACGAACTGAAGTTTTTAAATTTGTGATGTCCTGCAAGTAAGTCAATTGTCCACCTCTGCATATATTTTCAACTAATTGAAAACTAGTTAATTTTCAATTATTGTCAAACCAGTTATATTTTTTTTCATTTCGTGACATAAGAAAAAAAAAAGGTTTTTTTATTTAGAAATAAATTATTAAATATTTTATGAAGCTTACTGGGCTCGAACCAGTGACTGTGGATTATGAAGCAAAGGTCTTATTACATAGTTGAACTACATACATAAGCACTAGATGTTGTCAGTGTATGGCTCACATAACTAACACTTGCGTACGTTAGTATGTCAATTATTTGAATCGAAATGACAAATACAAAAAAACAAGCGGCAGACCAACCTGACGGCCACTGCATACATTATTTATACTAATTTTCAATTAGTTGCTTTAAAAAACTGGTTGCTTTGTTCCGATAGGGTATGAACATTCCAGATAAGCACTTGGTATAAAAAAAAAATATTATTGGAAAAAAAGGAATGAGAAAACAAAAGAATTACAAACGTAAATACAATCAGTTTGCCTTAATGGGATTACAATTGTGTCATTTTGGGCTTGCAGCAAATGATCACGGACGAACAAGAAGAAGAAGAAGTACTTAGTAGCAAAGGCAGAGGATTTGCGAAAGGATATTTACAATGGAACACAGAGACAGCAGCAGCAAGTAGCAGCATAAAGGAAGAATTTCCTTAGCCAATGACGACGATATTTACCAACAAATAAAGTAAAATGCACTAAAGTGTACATAGTCGACTCAATCAAAAGGCATTTCTATTGTCAATAAAGAAGGGGGACATAAACACACACACTCTTAGCTACAAATAATGCATGTGAGCTGACATGGCAGTAGGACAAATAAACTTGGTTAATACATACAAGCAAGCAAACAAGCAAAATGTGTACTTTGGCACCACTATCAGCAGCAGTAGAAGCAGCAGCAGCAACAGCAACACGAGCTAGTGCAGTTACAGGTGAAAATTGTGTATAAAAATTGTAAATAGTAGTAGAAAATTAAGCAGAGTATAGAATAAAGGAATTGAAATCCTTTCCTCTTTCTGTCGCTTTCTAGAAATTGTCTACAAGTGTAGTGATGTCGATACTTAGGAGGACAACGAAACGAGAAATGCTTTAAAAGGCTTCAGGCGCTTATAGTTGTAGGTGTTTGTAGCTTCTACATTTGTCACTCAAAGAAAGGACGAATTTGGTGGTTATTGTGGGAAATTAATGCCACCCGAACACAATTGTTTTTACACTTTCTAAAAACTTGTTAAAGAATGCTGTAAAATATTTTTTCAAAAAAATATTTCTTTCTATTATCTTTTCTGATTGTCAATCGACGACTTTTGCGTCCTGTTGACTCAACTCGTCACTCGTAAAGCAGTGATCTTCTCACTTCTTGATTAAGTAATAAGAAACCAAATTATTGATCTTTTTGTAAGATAAACTAAGGTTGGAGCAAAGCCTACACGAACGAATTTCTTAATTTATGACGCGTCAGAAGGCTTAGAAGCTTTCTAGCTATTATGATCGGAATGCCCATTTAAAGAATTGTTTGGAAATTTCCAGAGCTGTTAAAGAATGCATTTACGTAATTGCAATACCTTTAAATCACAGTTAATAAACGACAATTCATGGTTGCAGCTATTGAATAATACAATTGACTCCAGAATAAAAAATGTAGTTAGAAGTCTTTTTTCCCCTATTGACTCCAATTTTAGTTGACTTGATGTGATTGCAATTGAGTTTCAATTTACCTAAATAACTCCAAGTGACTCCAATAAACTTCAAAACCTCAATTGACTTTTCACTTCAAGTTCCAATTGACTACAAGTCACAGCATGTTACTTCAAATGACTTCAACTGACTTGAATTGACTCCAAGTGACTTAAAGTGGCTCCAACTGACTTCAAGTGACTCCAAGTGACTTCAAGTGACAGCAAGTGATTTCAAGTGACCCCAAGTGACTTCAAAGCCTTAAAAAAAGACGGTATTCACCTGAGTCAAAGATGTCTTGTGTGATTGCATTCCCTCTCTGATTATCCCTCCTTCTTTCTCCCACCTATCAATCTTCCTTCCATTAAACACAATGCTCTGCATTCATAGGGATACACCCTGAGTGTTGAATTTCGTCATTAAAAGAAAAAAAAGAGACTTTTCTAGATGAATAAACAATCGGTGACTCCAAAAAAGATTTCTACAGCCGGGTTGTCGCAGAGAAGAGATTAGAATAAACAATCGGTGACTCCAAAAAAGAGAACTAAAGCCGGGTTGTCGCAGAGAAGCGAAACAGCCAACGATGTTTTCCGATATTGTTTTTTGATTATGTTGGAACACAGAACAGAAACATAGATGGAAAAGTTATTAATTTTGCTTTTTTTTCAGAAGTACTTGTTTCTGTTTCTGTCACAAATGTTCTGAATCATGTTTCTGCTCTTTGCAATAGCCCGGTTTAACTGCAAAAAGATCCAGGGTAGCAGAACATAAATGGTATTACCGGATTAACCTGGTCCACAATGGTCTTGTAACGCAATAAAGTGCTACTCAAAACAAGCAGAAACTCCATGAATGGTAAAATTGCTGCAAGATTAGGACTACCATACAATGGCTTTTGTCGGCGTTCTAGTTCTAAAGAATAATAAGAGACAGTCCTTCACACCATGTGACACATGAAGCATGGCCAGAAATAGATTAGAATTCCTAGGCTGACATTTATTCACCAGTCTAACCAAGGTATCATTCATATAAGTATTAAGAAAATAGCTAGATTTATACTGGCGTCCTTGTTGTTCTCCATCCTGTAATGCAATGTGCTCAAATACTTTGCTTAAATACTTATTACCATAATTTCTAACATTTTACACGTAATGTATCAGAAATGTAATTCTTCTTTTCTTTTCTTTTTTTCAAAAAGCTACAAAATGTGATTTTCTACTTCACTTAGCCCACACACGTGCACTCTCACACAAATACATACACACACCGCAGTAGTAGTACATCCTAAAGAAGCATCTATTTAAGTGCAATTTCTTACATTTTCTCCCAAAGTACATATTTGTGCTAAAGCAAATATCGAGCATGTCTACTATATGTTAAAAAGAGCTAGGGTGTTTCCATCCCATGGGCTACTTCTACATACCTATCATTTTAGATGGCAGCAATGTGGCGGAAGCAAGGCTAAGGACGAACACATGAGCAATAAGTATTCATTCCATGTCACCTGGCTATTTGGCAAAATAAAAATGTGTATACAAACACATACTCGTACTTATTTTGTTCTACTCTCTGCTTTACTTACCGTCATCCTTCAATTGCCCAAAACAAATTCTTTTATCTGTATAGAGGCACACATACCTCTACATGCATACACGAGCATTTAAATGGATCACATTATATAAGGATGTAAGGATATGCTTGCTTGCTTGCTTGGTTTAGAAATTTGAAAAGATTTTAAATGCATCGGCTGCACCTGTATTTGCATTTTTCCTTTAATGCTGTATTAGTTTGCTGTCATATGAGGGTTTTAGTAAGGCAATATGTGTTTGGAAAATAGCTGCATTGAAATTAGAGTACTTAAGAACGTGTATTCATTGCACTTACCACGTTGACGAAATCCTGAAATGTTACATAGCCCGGGCCAATTGGCAATTTGGATTTTTTCGCTCGCTCATGCAGCAGTTCACGTTTATTCATAGGCACTTGTGATAGAAATTCTGAAGATTTGAGGGCTTTCATAAAATCATCAACGGGTATTTCTCCAAAACCTTCAGGATCAAACTGGTCAATTCAAAAAGAAAATACAAAAATAGCAATGAGAAAGTTGTTTCAACTAAAAAGCTTACCAACAACACAAAGGCTAACTAAATATAAGGTAGGCTAAAATGAAAGTTCAGAAAAGTGAAACAGAAAAGTTTAAAGTACGATAACTCTGTAAATACTGGTCCGTCACTAAAATGAGTGCAGAATCGGGAAAAATTCGTTACATTTTACTTTATTTCTTCGAAAAACACTATATTACCGCGAAGGCTCATATAAAAATTTGTGCACATTATGGAGAAGGTACTTTATCGGAAAGGGCAGTTAGAAAATGGTATGATCGATTCCGCTCTGGAAATTTTGATGTACAAGACGCAACTAAATCTGTTCGACCATGCACCGAAAAATTGTACGAAATTCTTGTAAAGGTGGAGGAAGACTGATACATAGGTACTCACGACATCGCTACTAATCTTAGCATTGCTCACCAAACCGTTTTCAACCATTTAGAAAAGGCTGGCTATTCCAAAAATTTGGATATTTGAGTGCCACATAATCTGAGTGAAAAAAATTTCATTGACCACATTTCAGTATGTGAAAGGGCGTCGTCTTTTATCACGACAACGCTAGACCACATACTTATTTGGTCACCCGCCAAAAACTGAGGGAGGTTGAATGGGAAGTTTTAAAGCATCTACCATACCGCCCAGACCTTGCACCTTCGGACTACCAATTGTTCCACTCGTTGCAGAATTATCTTAATGGCGAAAAGTTGAATTCCCAAGAGGACTGTAAAAGGTCTTGTCCGAGCTTTTCGAGCAGAAACCCAAGGAATTCTTTAAGGACGGTATTATGGTTTAGCCCGAAAGGTGGTCAATAACTATGGAAAATATTTCCACCAATAAAGTAATTTTGTTATATTAAAAAAAATTGGTTAAACTTAGTTCACTTTTCTGAATGTTCTTTTTATATGTAGGAAAGAATTTCTATACTTTCAGATTTTTAATGTAAGTGTATTCAATACAATAATTAATATATTGAAGTACACTGTTAAAAAATCCAATATAATTTCGATACTTACTTTACTTTTAATGGCACAACAGCCCATGGAGTGCCTAGGCCGAGCCTTTCGATACACTAAACTAAAAACCAAATTAAGTGTGGTTTTGATCAATGGCAAAAGACAATCCTACACTATTTATCAAAAAAATTAAACTTTTATAAATGCATTCATCTTTAAATAACTTGCTTACCATATCAAATAGTAATTTCCATTTCTAAAAAGGGAAAAACACAATATCGTTGTTAGTAAAATATTATGGTAATTAATAATTAGCATTTCTTTTTTCTTACATCTCGCAGCAGTTCTCTTCGTATTTCCGCTTCATCGAAATCAGAATTAAGCGAGGTGTGTTCGGTATCATAACCAGCATCATTGGTACCCTGAAAATATCACATTTTAGATTAAAGTAAAACTTAAAATATTAGAATTCTTAAAATTAGGTTAATACAGGGTTTTTTTTAGAAGTTTGGTTCTCAAGAAGAAATAAAACGCATATAATTTAATGATATGGCCAAGAATTTAGCTTTATTATAAAGATAAGGGTTTGCCATTATGTTTTAAAAACGCAAGTGGCTGCCGCGGTTGGTTCGAATAAATTCCAGCCGAGATGTCCAATTTTCGACCACTTTTTGCAGCAATTGGGGCCGTATGTCAGTAATACTTACTTACTTTTAATGGCACAACAGCCCATGGAGGGCCTAGGCCGAGCTTTTCGCATCCACTACTCATTTTGTGCGTGTTAGATTTGTACATGAATGGAAGGGATCTACAGTTTAATGCCGAATCCGAACGGCAAAGTGAAAAGCATTTCATAGCAATTTTTACTCTTGTTGGTTTGCCATTGCCTGCCAAGAGGTGGTGCCGTGTAGAAAAATTATTTTTTCTACTTTTTATTTTCCTGTGCCGAGATTCGAACCCCGGACACTCTGCGTAGCAGTCCAACGCACTACCACTACACCACAGCGACCACCGTATGTCAGTAATAACGCGCCTAATATTCTCTTCCAAGGCGTCAATCGTCTCGGGCTTATCTGCGTAGACAAGCGACTTCACATAACCCCACAAAAAATAGTCCAGCGGTGTTAAATCGCACGATCTTGGAGGCCACGCCACAGGCCCACGACGCTAGATAATGCGCTCACCAAAACTTTCCTTCAATAAATTGATTGTTTCGTTGGCTGTATGGCATGTAGCGCCATCTTGTTGGAACCAAAGGTCGTCCACATCAACATCCTCCAATTCAGGCACGAAAAAGTTATTAATCATGGCTCTATCATGGCGTTCCCCATTGGCTGTAACATTATGAAATATGGACCAATGATTCCCTCTGCCCATAGAGCACACCAAACAGTGACTTTTTGAGGATATAACGGCATCTCAACAATGGCTTGTGGATTGTGATCACTCCAAATGCGACTTTACTTACTTACTTACTTTTAATGGCACAACAGCCCATGGAGGGCCTAGGCCGAGCTTTTTCTCATTCACTCATGTTGTGCGTGTTATATTTGTACATGAATTGAAGGGACCTACAGTTTAATGCCGAATCCGAACGGCGAAGTGAAAAGCTTTTCATAGCAATTTTTACTCTTGCAGGTTTGCCATTGCCTGCCAAAAGGTGGTGCCGTGTAGAAAAATAATTTTTTTTCTACTTTTATTTTTTATTTTTATTTGGATTTTATTATTTGGATTTTGTAAGATCGTAAGATCGCAAAATCTTCCATAAAGTGGATGGGCGCAGCTCCAATTTTTGCGCGCGATGGCGGATGGACTCATTTGGGTCTTCTTCGATACTCTGCTCCACAGCAGCAAATAGCGTATTCGCTGTGCACTGTACGGCGTCTCTGAGGATGCGCATTATCCACTTGAGTACACGTGGTGCGAAACCGATCCATGGTTGCTCGAATTACCGACTCTGCTGGGTGATTATGTCGCCGAATAATGATGCGTCGCGCGAATCGAACCATTATTTTGGTAATAAATTTGTACGATTTGCAAACGTTGTTCAGGTCTATTCATTATGAAATTGCAAACCAAAGTGAGCATAAATCAAGTGAAAGCTGTCAAAAAGACCAACTCCCAAAAAAGTATTGACAGATTGAAAACCAAATTTCTAAAAAAAAACACCCTTTACAATGTTGCGGCTAAGTAAAGTAGACTTAAAAAAAAAATTTTTTAAAATAATTATACTGATCTAGTTTTTAATAATCATCAATTTTAAACCGTTAACTATTAAACTTCAAGTTTCTAGAGCATCTTCATTACTCCAGGGCTATGGAAGAGTCTCCTATAGCTTATTCGTTTTATTAGGTGGCTTCCTAATGGATATATCTTCTATTTTGCTTATGTCTTCTAAAAACTTTAAAATTTCTAATTTTTTACTCGAATTTTTAATAAGCTCTAAACCTTTATTATCTTGATCCTAAGCGTTTATTCTAATACAATACCCAATACAAAAGAAATCACATGATTTCCTAAGTCTTCGCAAATCGGGTAATTTAACTTTGCCCCACAAATAAAACGATAATATCTTTTCTAATACAAATAACACCTAATTTTTGGAATATGTGTGTTCTGAATCAGTTCCTAAAGTTGATTAAAGTTTTAACAGCCCTATTTTTAATCTCAACATTTTTAACTATTGTAAATCATTCAATATTTCATGAAATATGTAATATCTTATCTTATGGATCTGGTAAAAGCAAATTATCGCATTTCTATATTGCGAAAAAAAAGCATTTGAAAATAAACCTAAATTAGAAAATTTATCTCAGTTAAAACAAAATTCTCCCAACGCGGTTAGACACCTTACCGTGGTGTAGGTGGCTGCATATCGAAGAGCTATACTTACTAACCGGGATCAGCGATTTTTTGCTGCTTTCTGACAGGGCTACCCATGTTAAGCAGGTCGGAGATAAGCAGCGAACAAAACTCTACCCAGTATGTGTTCCCCCATGTTAGGAGGAGGCACACAACGGCGTTTGTTTTCCATTTTCGTTTAGTGCCGGTCGACTCCGAGTCTTTTTGTGCGTAATATGGCAGACTCAAAAGAAAATGTAAGTCCACAGGGAAGAGGTGTTTTAATAAATTTATGATGAGTTCTTTACATGAAAAAGTTACTTTGTAGGGAGTAGGATGCCCAGTACCGTGGGTAACCTTTACAGGGAGAAGGATCTCATAACAAAGCACGAGGATACCACGGCAAAGTTTGAGAAGAATAACACTGTGTCAAGGGTGTCAGCATCGGCGTTACACCAATGCCCGGTTCTGCTGGCTATACGATGGTTGCCTCAGCGGGCAAAGCTCTGAAAAGAACGCTGTGCAAAGCTGTCGTAAAAACCGCAACCCCCGTCCTCTTTGGATTCGCCTATGTAGATAACGAAGAACTTCTTTTCGACGGAGCTGGCCATCAACAGCTTTGACTTTGACCGGATGACCCGTTGTAAGTGGTACCACGCTCTCAGCTTCCAGTTAGTCCGGTAGTCTCAGTATGAATACCTCTTGCAGTATCGGATCAAGAGACGCTGACGGTCATTACGAGCACTGATAGCAACGGCAGAGGTAAGTCCATTTTTTATTATATTCTTTCTACTAATCTAATATTATGCAGCAAAGGCAATCAGCCAACAAAATGATAGAAGAAGTAAGACTTGCAGTGTACATAAATGCAATATTTCATCTATTACCGCTACAAGTGTTTATTCAGGGCTGTGTGCTATTCCTGCTCCAGCATTGAAGTATTCCGGAGAGCGGACTGTGCAGAAGTTGTCACGATGAAGAAGAGGTAGAATCGACGCCCCACTTCCTCTGTCGATGGCCAGGGCTACAGACGAAACGGCTCCATTGCCGAAGTAGAACTATCGGATCTCCTTACTTTCACCTGGAGAACTAGGGATAGCACATCGACATTGAATGGAAACTACGTATAGGGAAATATAGCTCCTGGCAAATGTTTTATTTTATTTTTTGTTTTTTTGGAGGCAATAATCACTATGGGAATCGTTGTCTCCGAGTGAAAGGCGGACTTATTCGCACGCCCCTTCGCAACCTAACCTAACCTAAAACAACATTTCAAAGCAAACTTAGGTACATGACTTTAAATGTTTAATATATGTTCATACTAAATAAATTGTTCGTCTTAATTGTAGGAAATGCAATTGGAAATACTTACATAACGGACTTGCGTATGTGATATGGATCGAATTGATACCAACGAACCTGCTATCGTTGATATGTGCTCAATTTCGGCCAAAGTTTCCTGCTGACTGCTGCTGCCTGCATTATTCGTACTTTGATCAATGCCACGCGAACTGCAACGATCGAATCCGGGCCACATACCTCAAATTACGTATTAATCGAACAAAAAATGATGGCGATGTCACATAAGCACAAATGCTATCTTTGGATATGGCAGTGATTTAAATAGCGATGCATTTGTAAAGTCATTTACTCTATTTTTCAGCGTCTTTGTTTATTATGGATTATGAAAAACATTGTTTATCTAATGTATTTTTAACAATCTACCTTCGGAGACCGCCTAGACACGGGCAATAGCAAAATTAAAATAAATTATCTGTTAAACATCATTATTCATTGGCTTCTGTAAAATTTGTTTAAAAAATATTGCATTTGTTCACTTCTTTTTGTATCGAACCTTTATCTTCTTTTATTTCAACGCTGTTATTAGTTTAACTCAGAAAGTGTTAAGTGGATGAAAAATACCTCGTATAAGTGAAATTGGTAAAATACAGGTATTGGTATTGGCATGTACATATGTATATTTAATATTTTTATGTTGGTTTTTAAATATAAAAGTCACTTGAGATAATACACGCCCCCGAGTGAACACCGCCTGGTTAAATGTGATATAAAAAAATTCATCGGTATAGGGTTAAACAGGCTTAATGAACGTTAGTTAGGTTTGCCAGAGAGAATATCAACAATGTACATATTACGAGGTATGATCAAAAAATAACCGTTATTTTCTCAAAAAGTATTTATTTATTCATCAACAACTATCTTGTCCCCTTCAAAGTAATCCCCCTCAGATATAATATACTTATGCCAGCGTTTTTTCCAATCCTCGAAACACTTCTGAAACGCGCTTTTTGGTATCGCCAACAGCTCCTGTTTCGATTTTTCTTTTATCTCCTCAATCGTAGCAAAACGCTTTCCTTTCATCGGTGTCTTCAGTTTTTGGAAGAGAAAAAGTCAGCGGGGCCCAAGTCCGGTGAATACGGTGGTTGAGGCATGATAACGGTTTTGTTTTTGGCCAAAATCTTACGCACAAGCGACATTGTTTTTGCTCAAAATTTAGCAATTTTGGAACAATCTTCGCTGCCGCACGTTTCATGCCTAAAACATCCGTAAAAATTGGTTGGCATGAGCCGAACGATATGCCAACATCATCAGCAATCTCTCTGATAGTGATTCGACGATTATCCAAAATCATTTTCTTCACTGCGTCAATGTTTTCATCAATTGTTGACGTGCTCGGGCAACCAGGACGAGCGTCGTCATTGACATCTTCTCGGCCTTCCTTGAATACCACAATTGAACATGTGTTCTGCTCATAGTAGACTCGCCAAAGGCCACAGTCAACATTTCAAATGTCCTTGCGCATTTAATTTCATTTTTTACACAAAACTGAATACAGTTTCTTTGATCCATTTTTTCGAATAGTAAAGAATCGAAGAGCACACCAAAACACGACTAACCTTTTTATCTGTCAAAAACAAACTGACAATCCAAAATGGTTGCTATTGCCAACATATATAACAGACATGTGTACCAACATAACAGAAAAACAAAAAAAAATGCGAAAATCGAACATACGTAACTCACGAAATTTGAAAATAACGGTTATTTTTTTGTCACACCTCGAAGAAGGAGGATAAAGACGATTTGATTATTTCGGGACCAGCCATGGTTCCTAATCAGTGTGAGATGCTTAAGTTAAGCTGGTTCCTTGTTTTAATAATCCATGTACCATAAAGCTATTAACTTTAACTATTATTTATTAATATATTGTGAAATATTAATTGTTAATTGTTTCTCAAAACTTATTCAATTTAAGCACGTGCGCTCTTCTTCTCCTTAAATTGAAAATTTATTTATTTATTTTCCGAATTTGTACATATTGTTAGAGTATATCTAATAAATAATATTTAGACAGGCCTAATTGAAAGGTTAAAGTCTCGACAGATATAATAACAACAATTTATGTTATAGTACTTAGAACAGACAGCCCAGATACTATTCTTCACCTGCGATCTAAATGGCATCCCTTTCTTTCAATAATCGATCATATAAGCTACAAATTAGAAATCGTAACCGAGAATTACCATTAAAAAGTTTAGAATATTTTCACTCATGGTATTATTGAAACAAACTACAACAACCACACTGCTTACGACAAGCCTGAAAATATGCAAAGATTTTTTCTCTTTGTATAAAACAAACAATTTGCCAATGATTCTCATCACTTGTTTGTAGTCGATTGCGCTAGTATGTTTTAGTAAGCGTTTGATACTCGTTCGACTTGAGTTCGACGCTCAGTTTGGGTTGTTGGACGATTTTTATATATTTGTGTTTTGTTGTTATTATTATTATATTCGCCCTCAAATGTTTTAAATCGATAGATGTTTTCTCAACTATGGAACTCTATCCACAGCATTAACGGGGGCCACAGTAAGAAACATCCCGTTTAATCATAGGCTAAATTTCGGTTTCAATGCGATAGTCTATTTCATGCCCGGGATATATTTTTATGTCTATCTCACCATTTAATTGTAATTAAGTGTTGTATGTAAATAAGAAAAAATATTAATATTCATTTAAGTTTTAATGCAATTTCTTGAAATTTTTCTTTAAATGTGATATTTTATTCAAATATTGCTCACAATTTTACTACGCTATTACACGCCTAACATTTTATACGAATACATGCATGCTTGTAAATTATTACCTTAGTAATGATAATTATGACCTAAACATTCGCTTCTTATTATCCTTGCTAACGGAAGCTCAATGTCTACCCTCACCTTTTTAGCTTGCAAATTACAGAAAGTACTTAGGTATATACGAGAATAACTGAAAGGCACGAAATCATATTCAATGAAGTATGGGAAGAAGGAAAGTGTATTGTTTGGTAGTAAGCAAAAAAAAAAGGTTATTGATCTATAGTCACGCAAAACTTAAAGAAACATTAACACGGAGCGGAGGAAGAGGAAATATGTTTGTACTAGTATATATTATATGGTATTATATGTGCTTAAAGTAATATTAACAGGGTTGGGCAAAAATTATGTATGTAGTCAGTGGGTAGACAATTAATGAACAGTTGAAGGAATGTAGAAGTAAGCTTGCTGCAAAGTGTAAACTGTTTAAGTGCATCGCGATATTTTATTTTATGATCTCTGAAATTCTACAGCTAAAATGCAAACGTATAGTCTAACTATGGAATTACATGTCCCTAGAGGAATTTTTGATCGTGAGCATATTTTATTAAAACTTTCTGAGAGATTCGTAATACCCCAATTTCCAACTTAATCGAAGACCTTAAACTGTTACAACTAGTCGATGAGTATAACATAGTTGGTAAAAAACATTAACAGCTTCTGTATATTCTCTTGTTGGTCAAGTTTGATAGCTTTGAATTGGAAAATTAAAGAAACTATAGTGAAATTTTCGATAGAATAAACATATGTAATTATCAAAATTATTTTAAATTTCGTACCAGTTTGCAAGTTACAGTCAACAATAAATACAAGGAAAAATATTTACGTTTTTTACTCGACTTAGGCTGTTATTTGGGTTATTCATAAGGTGTCTTAAAACTAGATTATGCATAAGTAGCGTAACGTAGCGTAGCTTGTCGTAAACAATCTATAGATAGAACTCTACGCTGCGTTATGATTTCGGTAATCACAGCCTCGCACTGCTCATATAATAATTCGATATGTGACAGTTGGCAACATTACGATTTATTTATTCACTGTCGTGTCCTCTCAATTGCCGTAAATTCTCTCATTCCCAATTGCTGTTTACCACACAAATGTTGTATTAACAGCAGAGTACAGCTAATAATCGAGTGAATTAATGATCGAGCTGAAAATGTTTAAAGAACGAGCTTTTAAGATATTTATGGCCTAATGGCTTGCATAAGGAACTGTAAAAACGACTAAATTTTAATTCAAATAATAAGTTTTTACAAGGTCTTTCGCCAACCTTCATTTCCGTCCAAGCTAAGTAGTATGTAGATTACGACGCACAACACTGTGCTGTATGTAAACGCGACACTAAAATTGAAGGTTTAGCTACCTTTTTTTAGAAGTAAAAGTATACAATTTTTAAGTTTTCAATACGAAAAAGGAAAAAGTGCAATACATTTCTAATTTTCTAATATCTCGATTGATTTAAATAAAATAATTTAAAGTGTTTAAACAAAAATAAGTTCAGACTTATCGAAATGATGAATTCCTGACTGAAAACATAAAAACAAATCATAACAACAAATCATATTTATAACCAAAACCCTTTTATTTACTTTCAGAAACTACTTGACACTTTAATGGAGAAGAGACTCCGTCATCAAAGCGGGAATCGAATGAATGCCCTCAAGGCGCAGAATCCAAATAAATTTTTTTGTTTTCTTCCACATTTTCATATAACGTCAATTTTCACAAACTCACAATGAATAAAAGGAAGAATGCGAAACATTAATAGTTATTTATATTACAACAATTCGGTGTCGATTTTTCACAAACACATATTATTCATTTATTATTTTACATTTCACTTAACATTTTACTAAAACTGCAAGCGATATTTCTGTACGAAAATCAATATTCACATAAAAAAGAGTCAAGCAAATTGTCACGCGACAACAAGCGAGTCACGTTTTCCTTTACTGTTTTTCTATTGTATTTTTGCTTTTCCGCTTTATTTTTATTTCGTTTACCGCTGATAAAGCGTAGTACAATGACCGCCACAATGCCGGTGTGTTGTTGGTTTTGTAACTGCCCCCACCGATTTGTTTTTAAAATGGCAGCCTCCACCAACACTTCCTCCTCTGACTCCCAGCAATGTCGATAATGCAGGCGAGCGGAAATAGTAATAGTAAATGTATTGCAAAAAAGAAAGAGACGAAGAGCAAGAGCACTAACGCAAAATTATATGATGTGTAACGAAAATAATTCAAAGAATATTGTTATCCAAAACACTTTTCGTTTGCGATAAAATACATAAAGGAAGCAACCCCCCTCAGCTTCTTACACGCACAGAAAACATACTTATACCGGCATTAACAATTACAAACGCGAGTATACTACTATTAGACTTTAAAGTGTGATGTTGTCGAGGGACCATCAACACCCCCAAATCGAAAGGCGGCAAAATGATAACTAAAATGTACAAGACGACAAAGAAAATTTAATGCGGTGCAAAGATGAAACGGTTGTTGTGCTCTCGTTAAGGGTGACCATGTTATTTTAAAGTTACTCAGTTTGAAGGCGATTTACAATGGGTTGATGGGTGGGTTTAAATGTTTGAACTAGTCTACATTTTTATTAGTTGACTAAACTTACTAATGCTAATGTTAAGTATCATCGGCAAATTCCCCGTTTCTAAAAGTTCAGTAGATTATTTAGAATGTAATCACATACTTAGAGATATTGTCTGCTGATATTCATATGGCTATATTTTAAACTTAAATGCTCGTATGAATTGGTCACCCTTTTTGTGATTTGTTTTGGTCACTGCTGCTGCTGTGGTTACAATATCTGCTACAAGGGTTGCACAATAATTATTAATATATGTACATATATAAATATACATATATGTACATACATATGAGGTACATGACCAGGGGATGTCTATGATAAAAACCTAACGGCTGCCATTGCATAATCGAAGCTGATAACCTGCTGCTGCATATGTATGTAAGGTGGGGGATGGTGGTTAGTTGTTTACATCGTGATTTTGAAATTGACACATGCGCATATAGGATTTGAATATTTGACGTTTTGCATTGCTATTTTTATTACGTTCTTTTCTTCATGGCGGAATTTCCGATCAAAACAAAAGATGATAATGCAATTCAAATGGTTTGTTGCTGAGACATTTGCATATTTTCAAGAATAATACTTTTCTTGTTGGGCAGAAGTTGTTGGAGGAAAGTTCGCAACATTCTGCTCTACTCTCTAACCAAAGTGTATTAAATACACTTTACCCATAACAACCTGTTCATGATCTTAGTGAGCTTCTAAAAATGAATTTGATTTTCAAATAATTTTCATATTTCATCAAAAAAATTTTCATTCGTTTTATATTTTACTAGAACTAAACAACATTTTTTCTAAATAAAAAATTTATTGTTATAAAAAAATCCGAGAAATAATCCAATTAATCGCAGCGCATAAGATATGAGTAAGACGATAAGAAGCACCAGTCAAAGCACAACCAGCCAAAATAACCACGATTACGACAACGATGACCACGATCGAGCCAATTATGATGAGTTGTCCGACAATATAAGTGAGTCCAGTTCAAACCAAGACGACGTCGACACACCACGTCCGACGAAATCTAAGAAGATACAGGTAAAGTCCATTCTAAATTTACCTTACGTACACGTTGGTCATTCCATTAAACATACATTTTCATTGACAGCCTACCGATGCGGCCGACTACGAAGAGAGTGGTATGCATGACCGAAGCAGACGCAGGAGACAACGGAAGCGTGGCCGTCGTGGGCGTTCTAAAAGTAAGAGGCGCCGTTCCCGCAGTCGTCGTCGCCGCTAGATGTTTTTTGTTTTTATTAGCGTTCATTTTTATTTTTTGGATAAATTGTCTGTAAATTATTATAAAATAATTTTTTTTGGTTATAACTTTTCGAAGCATTCTTAATAAGATGCTGAACATTTATTGGTTTTTCTTTATAAATTTAATTTGTGTAAAAATAAATTTTCAGTGTGTCATTTATATATAAAAAAAACAAGAATTTGCTAATTTTAATTGATAGAATTGGGCATAAGCTCTCTGGTTAGAAAAGACGAATTAATGCAGTCACTGCCGTAGCTAAAAGTAGGATCATTTTTACCCCCGGCCATAGAAGCATACGTTTTTAAAACCGTAACGTAAACATCGAATACATATCTACTGCAACTCAGCCAACATCTGACTTATCACGTTACCTCAGATCCTTCACCTGACTAGATCAATAGCAAAGTGTGCTTAATACCACATACATGTGTACCTAGGCTCAATACATTCAAGGCAATAGGCAGTTTTCCTACGCATTCCTCACAACGCATATTGCATGAGTTACAAGAACTTGAAAGAGAAAGTCTCTCCGTCGCTCTCACTTCCTCTGCCATTCCCCGGCTCTTGTCAATTTCAGACCAAACAAATTGCATATGCAATTCATAGACAACGTAACCAAACTTATATCATGGGTTAGCTGTGAATTGAAAGGGAATAGCGACATCTATTGTCGGTAGAGGGGTTAGCCGCCACGATACCTATCTACCTATTTTGCCTAACACTTATATCGCCACCTGTATACATACTTCAACCACGTATCTCCAAAAGTGTCATTTTACAGAAAACGAAAAAAACTTAAGACTGAAAATAAATTATAATATTCAAGTGAGGTTAATATTCATGAGGTTTAAAAAAACTGGCTCTAAAATTTGTTTTTTCATACAAACTTAGGTGATTTTATACAATTTAAGCAAAAAAAATCTCTTCGTCAAAAATGAAGATACGTAGGTGAAGAATAGATATTGTAATAATGATTACATCAAAGTGTTTTGTTAATACATATTTAGATTTTTGTAAGTTTATTCGAAATGGTTAATGTTATTATGTCGTAGATATTTACATTGTCAACAGCGGAATCACAAGATGTGGACAGATAATCCATGCTAGCTAAACAAAGAAGATTTGAAATTTCAAATATTTAGTGCGTTAGGGTGAAATTGTATTTGTGTAATTATTAAAACTTAAGATTAAACCACTATTCAAATATAGTTTATTACAATAAAACTAATCGCAAGTCACAAAAATAATCCAATTAATTAGTCTGCGATTACTTTGAAGTATACTTTATTTAACACTGAAAACATTACCTCAACTACAAAGACCTTAGCTACTGCAATGTAACAAGAGTCTAAAGTTTATGTATAACCCTAACATGACATTTTTTAAAATGTTTTTCGATCGTAGAATTTCAAAAACTCAAGATGCGGCAAACATTAAACGCTTCCATTTATTATAGCTGCACTATTTAAAACTAAGAAAGTAAAAATTAAAACTTAAACTACATTATTAAAAATGCTACTTCGATCGGAATTGAAATTGCCACGGCACGTCCCATTTTCAATATCGATCGAAATCGCTTGGTGAAATACAAGTGATTGAAAATTATAAAAATTAAAAAATGAAAACAAATAAAAAACGAAATCAATGAAATAAAACAGATGTAGAATTAAACTAAACCGGATGTTTATGTGCTTAATTATTTACAACTATGAGATTCATGTTCGACAAAATGAATTTCTTCTAAATTTATACACGCACAGTTATGGTATATTTCGTTTTATTTTTACGTATTACTATAATATTTCGCATTAAATTGTATTTTATGCTTTCAGTTTAGGCATAGCTACAAATAATCTCATTTATTTAAAAAACAAAAAAACTAAAAGTTAATAAATGAAAAAGAGATAAGAAAACGCAGATTTTTTTTAATCAATTAGTTCATATAATCGTACAGCCTTATAATTTTAGCCAGTTTTAAATCATATTCAGCGCAGCTTAAAACTGCTGCTTTTTTAACGAAACACCTTGGCTCATACATATATTCACTTTAATTTTAATTTTTATTTATGTAGTATATATACAATTTATTAAATATTCCTGTTCTTTCTTCCTTATCCTGTAGAGCACTAACGTTAGTCTTCTTTCAGTTGGTTTCCAAAATTTTCGAATTGTTGCTTTATTTGTTGTAATAATATTATTTGTTTTCATTTTCGTTTTGCTTTAATTTAATATTACTATATAATTAAATATATTATAATATTTAGCATAATAATCGTAATAATAATTTAAAATAAATCATCAATAATAATTATAATATATTTTGTTAAAAAATAAACAGTATTCAGGAAGCAGAAGAGTAATATGTAAAATAAAACAATTTAATTTCCAACAAACTTGCATATTCTTCTGTTTTCTCTTTTTTCTATCTCGCTATTTATCAAAAAAATTAAAATAAAAAAAAGGATTGTATTCTCAACGAATTAACTTATTTTATTTCGCACATTAACCCTCAAGCATTGATTCTGGCCACTTTGTGCATTGCTCAATGACCATGCGTGCAATTTGCTTGATCTCTTCATACGGGCTCGGATGTTCGATGAGTTCAGTAAGGATTTCAATGCCATACTCTTCCTTAACAAGTTGACAGTATTTATCTGGATAAACCTAAGGGTTTGTTAGAACGCAACGGATTGGGATAAAGGCGTTCTTTTACAAAAAAAAAAAAAATAGAACTTCAGAATATACCTGTGTTAAATTAACTAATGCCCAAACTGCCCAATGTTGGCACTGTGGCGTCTCATAACAGCGTACTAAGCCCAATATTGGCTCAAAACTGCGATAATTAATATTGCGTTCATTTTTAATATTCCAACCCTGTATGGCCTTCACCATGCGGATGAGTACCTCATCACGTGAGGGCACATCAATTGTCCATGCATCGGGACCATCGGACGCAATATGTGCTAATACCCCAGCTGCATTGTAACTTACCTGAAACAAATAAAATGGCAAAAATAAAACAAAAAACCGAAATTGCAAACCGCAAGTGTTCACATTGCTTTCACATACCTCAATACCATCACTCTCCGACTTCAAGAGTTGGTAGAAAACTTTAATAAATTCATGTGTCATTAGCTTCGGCCGGAGCCATTTCACCTCGGCTACATTGCCCAATAGACCCATCATATTTCGTAGCAATTCATCACGATTGGGGAAGGTCTGCAAATTATGCAATATTCGTTATTGAGTGTAACGGTTATTCAAGGTTCGATGGTCGATTATACACATTTAACATTTGTCTTAATTTCTTCAAATTTAGTCCGAATCCATACAAAGTAAAACATAGGGAGTGTGTGTGCATGTAGAAGGTTTATCTTTGCTGCTCCAATTGGAAATTAGGTTGCCGATAAAGCGGTTATAGGAAATTTACTTTCCTCGCTAATATTGTAAAAATTTTATATGTTTCGCTTGCTTTATGGGAAAATTCCAGTAAAAATTTTGCATCACTTGTCTAAAATTTTGCCTATCTCTTTATCGTGAAACTTTTTACTATTTTCAATCCATTTACTATTTTTTAATCGAAAAGCGTTAACAATAAAAGTTAATACTTAAAAACCCCCTTTCGAGTAAATAATAGTAAATCGAGTAAAAATGGTAAAATGTGTAGAGGTAACGAACAGACCTTTACTAGTGAGACTACATTATCGACCACGTTTAACAGTATTTTAAAGAAACTGCCCCACACACACATAAATACACTCAGCGTCCTTATTATACATACATTTAAACATTTTAGAAAATACTCCATGCCACGTCCATCCAGAAATCTCTTACAATTAATAGCAGTCTCATCGGTTACATTCCACATTGTTGACCATGCCACTTCCATGACATCATCGAATATCGAACGCGTTAAACGATCCTTGATTAAGTTTAACATAGTCTTTTTTGTTTTTTTTTTTTTGTTTTATGTGTAGGCAATAATAATATATAAAAAATAATCGATTATTATTCGCAAAGGTGTAAGAAAAGTATTGCAAAGCATCGATACTCACACTAACTATACCTAATTCACCCAAGAAAAGCTTTTGCTTGCCATCCACCTGACATGCTAAGGTATTTAATAAGTAAATTGCTATCCTTTGTACAAAGCCTTCTTGCTCAGTTTTAGAAACTCCATGCAGCAAAATTGTAATCAAGCGTTCATATTCAAATAACTGCGGTGAAGAAATCGATTTCATTAGTTCAAACAAGTAATGTTTGGATAGGAAGAAAGTTATTAATTACCACATCGTTTGGCATTTGAAATTGTGTGAGCGTTAGGTAACCATTTCGTAACATTGTGTCATCGGTAACGTGTGTTTCCATGCCATTCAAAAGTGTGCGTATTATGTGATTACGTAGTGGTGTCCCGAATTTAGAGCGATCTCGACCTTTCACAATATAGAAAAGTGTTGCGCTGGAAAAGCAGAAAATATAACGAGTTAGTTTTCGACATCGCAATGCCATTTACATTGGTTAGTTAATTTTGTTAACTATTGCTCGGACGTGCTTAAATTAAGAAAGTGATCAAGGTCGTTGGTTGAATTGTCTCTGTATTTTTTGTTTATAGAAATGCAATTTTAATCAAAACTAACTAAACGAAGAATGAAATTACCTCCCCGAAATTTGCATGTGCTTAAATTTTAGATGCCTATCCATTGCAGCGAGCACGACATCCAAGGCTGTATGTATGTCCTTGCAGTTCTCAAAACGAAACAGATGATATAAATCGTTTAAAACCTAAAAAGGAAGCAATAGAGAAGAATGTAAAACAAAAAGCGTGGGCACCATAAAGCACCATAACATAAAGTACTAAATCGAACTACTTATATTGGTAAAATGACTAAATTGTCGGAAAGTCTCAATAACGTAGTTTGCTCATTAGTATTTGTATTTAATGCTGTACTGGAAAACCACAATTCATATTTAGTCAATTCCCAAAATTAAAGAAAAAAAGATTCAGCAAAAAGACATACCCTCGTTAGCAGTACGGGTCTATCGTGATAATACCGCGCAGCTGTCAAAATCTGTTGTTCATTTGAATCACCAGCAACCTGAAAAAAAGAGATTACTAATTGGAAACAATTAACGTGTGTGTTAAAAATCTACTGCTCACCTCAATTGCTGGGATATCATGCCGCTTGCATGCCCAATGCGCCGTATGATATAATCCTAAAAACTGTAAAGGACGCTGTGTACGCGATGCTAATCCCGGTATGTCGGTGCTTCTCTTGAAACTCGACTCTTTTGTAGCTACGCCATTGCCAGCTAGATTAGTGCCCGATATATCCAAATGCGATAAATCGCGTAAATTATCCATAAGCATTTCGAGCGTTTGATCGGGCAAATCATATGTGCCATGTCCATTGCCAGAGCTACTTATTGAAATGTCCAACGTGCGTAAGCGACGCAAACAACAAATTGCCGGCAGTTGATTAGCAATTGGCCAAACATTGAATAATATCAACGACTGTAGGAGTGGCAATTGTGCCAATGCTTCCAAGCTGAAATTTGCCAAAACACACGATGTTAAATCCAAGTGCGCTAAATCGCGCAAGTGTGCAAATTGCAAACGATGATGCATAACTATGCCATTGAGCACAAGGCGCCGCAAATGAGGCGATGTAAATTGAAAATCGACGGGATCTTTATCGTGCGGTTCCATATTCTGTAACAGATGCGAACTAATGCCGAGTTCAAGTGAACGCAAACTTTCGCCGTAATGTGCGAGCAGGTCGTGTGACTGTACAGTGATGTAATCGCAATACCACAACGTTAGGGTGTAGAGCTTGTGACGCATTAGAATTTTCAGGCCTATGAGGAACAAAATACAAAGAAAAATATTTTCTAATCAAATGTACAACATGTAATGGAATTTTATTTATTCTAATGCCACACTACATAGCTTAGCATTAGCATGATCTGTTAAATTATTTTATTTTTATTTACAAAATTATCAGGTCAATAACATTTATGTTATTTTTATCAGCTTTATCAGCTACTACATTCATATGCAAATATATTTTTATTTTTTTATATATTTGTATGGACATCATGACTGAATAACTTGATCATCTAGCTTAGTTACAAAGAGACAAAGAGTATCTGGGTACAATAATGAATCTAGACGCTACGCGGGCTAAACTTGGATCAGTTCTATAGATATGTTACTTCTGGACACATTTGAAGTATGTATATTTTCTAGAAGACATCTGATTTTTTAAACGAATTTTTTGTAAATTTTTTTTACCTGTATTTTAGATTAAAGCTTGGTCTGATTTTGTCTGAATTTTGGGGTATGCCTTGGTTGTTAAGTTTGCTCTCTAGTTTAGACTGATTTTTATCAGAATTCTAGTTTGATTTATAGTCTGAATATTCTCCGGTTTATAATTAGGTTTGCGATCGAGGAAGCAAAATCTTATAACAGGTTACTTTGAATTACTCGAATGCGTTCCAACTCGTGAGAGTTGGCAGAGACTATTGGCCTAAATAATAATCGATGTATATAAAATGGTCCTTACACTTTCCTTTTGTTTGATAGATTCAAATGTGTACATTACTCGAAGGAAATAATTGTTATTAATTTTGAAATGCATTTAGAGGCATTCGTTGTACATAGGAGGCTGTGCAATAATAGAGCTAATTGTCCAAATTTTTTTCTTTTTTTCTATACATTAGCATTTAAAACTTTAAAAGAAATATGTTGAACCACCATTAAAATATACAATACCTCTCGATGTACAGTTGGTATATTGACCAAAAATATCAGCTATAATGTATGAAAACTTCTACAACGTATTTATATTTGAGTTGAACCTGTGATTTGATTTACATCAATTTGTCGTGTGTACTTCATCAATAACTCACCTTCATCAGTTAATGTACTGTTTCGCACATGTACAATTTTCAACGATGTACGGTTGGTATCTCGAAATATACCTATGACCTTATCATCCAAACGGCCATGGAAACGCTGATAAGCTTCCAGTAGACGATCGCAAATATCATTTGGCAATATAATGCCATCGTTTAGTTGGCGGACGCCTCCTAAACGTTCATCTGCACAGCTGATAACGTTCAAATTTTTGCATATATAATTGTAAGTGATATCTTGCAATGTCATGGGATCCTCATCCAAATGACCGTTGGCCTTTAAACGTACTTTGCCACTCATTGTTATTGTTGTTGTTTTTCTCCTCGTTTAATTTCTATACTTCTGAGAATGAAACTTTGTTGAATTGAAGCGCGCGCTCGTTTAATTTGATAACCCTGTGGGTTTGTAAAGAGCGTTGTAGTTTGCTCTAATCTGATGGGATGCTGTAAGGGGAAAAATTTTTTGTATTAAATGAATTTCATAGAAAATTGGAGAACAGAGATTTTGCACATTTACAATAAAAGTTGGCTGGTGATTTATTATTAGTAAACCAAAGTAAATAGAAGTAGAGGAAAAAAACATAATATTTTACTCATTTGGCAAAAAATCGGAAAATAATTTTCCAAATTAAACATAAAAACAAAACGAAATTTAAAAGTAAAAACTTTTATGTATCACAGCCAAAGGAAGTATGAATGATGATAACAAACTGTAACAGTACTCAGTCAAGCAGGTAACAGGAAATGTTTACACACTTGTAAAGCAATGGCTGCATTTAAGGTTAAGGAAGCACATGCCGCACCTGGCATCGTGTAAAAGGAAATGCAGCCAATGAGACCATTGTGAAATTGTATTATGACTAACATATTTTTGTGCCAGAGGGCACACGAAGTTTTAATTTTTGTGAAATATACGATTGAGCTGGGGTAGCATTGCATTTGAAAAGCGATGCGCTGTAAATGTGACCTGTTCACTGAAGTAAATATGTGCACTTAATAAGAAGAAATAAATTTCTTACAAGGGTAAAACGACTGACGCTAATAGTTTTCTGTATTTTTTTACACAATTATTTAACTAAAGACATGTCTCAACCACATTAAAAACGGCGACCACAAGCTTATTTACAGCAAGCAAATAAAATGAAAGTTAGCTGTTGCAGATGTGTAGGTAAAAGAAACAGAAGATAATAGAATCCTGGGATGAAATTTTGGTGCACTCCACATAAGCTAGAGCATTATGTTGGATCAAGTAGTGAAAAGATTGAGCACAACAGATGGATTTGCATTCTCACTATACTCCTCGTAAACAACTTTCTTTGTGCGTTCATTAATTTCATTAATGTCGTGCTCTTATTTGCACTGTCAACTACAAATCTCTGTTGTAACCTCAGCAGCAGCATTTGCGTCTCAATTTCTCATGAAATTTTTTTCTTTTTTTTTGCTGTAGGTGCTCCATTTTTCATAAATTTTTTTCTTATATCCTTGGAGCACAACAAGAAGCTCACCGCTAATTTTCAACATACATCACAAACCAAATACAATATTGAGAAAATATTTCTGGATTTATTTTTTCTTTTTATATAGTATTAAAAATTTTCTTTACACTTCTTTTTTCTTCTATATAATTTTTTCTGCAGATCCGTTTTTCGCTTTTCTCTTTATTCACGTTGTTTATATTTATTTGTTCTCATATTTGTGTTTTCTCAAAGTTTTCCTCATAATTACCACGAAAATTTTAACTGCTTACAAATTATTTCAAATTAATAGTTAATTTAATTCTGTTAATCTATATTTTTTTCATTTTCTTTTGGCAAACAAGAAAAAGTTGAAATCGTTCTCTCTGTTTTTCGTTGACGTTCACGCGTTTGTCAGTTACCCATATGGTACGGTGTGTTCAGTGAGAGCAATAACAACTAGAAATACAAAAGAGCGTACAGTGGTAGAATTGTGATTTTTTTATGATAAAGAAAAATTTAAATATTTAATATTTTAAATTATCTTGAACTTGTGTACAGCTACCTTTTTTTAAATAAGCAACCTGTCTGGTAACACTTATCATAATGAACTGAGAGCTCCATGGATATCTTCGAAGCAGAATGTCAACACAAAAAATATCAGTTGACCATACAAGGTAAATAATGTGGAATGCATTCAGCTCAAGGTTCGTAAGGTGCTGGTTATACTGGTGTTCGCTGTCCGACGAACACATAATATTTTACTCTCATGCTGGGTGTAGTGGTTACATTGGTGTTATGAAAATATTATGATTTTTCTTCAATAGTTTTATGAATAATTCATTTAATATTCACTTTTAAAAACTTAAAAACATTCACAACTTCGATTTTCTCCATATGAAAATAGTGATGTTTAGGTTTGCATGTTTTCTTTCTATTTTACATACATTTTTGTTATTTTTTTGTAGAATAACTCAGTGACACCCTGAATACACGGCGTGCCCGGTGTCATTTCACCCAGCATATCGTGTTCGCTGTGAGAGTAACTAAAATCTCTTTTTTCGTGTTTAATTGCATGGTGTTCACCGAGTAAAATTTGAATATAACCACAGCCTAATAAGTATATGTTGAACAAAAGCTTTATTGTAGGGACGGGCGATATATAGAAAATATATTATATGTATCCTAATTTATTTACCAAAATGCTTACGGACCGATATACCAATTATCAATACTTTACTACAATATTATAATATAAATAAATAAATTAAACAAATATTAAACGATATAAGCTGGACTTTGCTCAGCTGCGCTGCCCGGCCCTTGCAAAGTTTGGTTAATACGTAAATTCTCGAATGCATTAGATTTAATACAGTTCGTATTAATCAAAAACAAAAGTAATAAATATTTGTAGAAAAATATTATTATTATTTATTAGCTCTTGGCGCGTAGTTTATCATACTCATACGCTTTCTGTATTACACCCGAAAAAAATAATTTGGAATTGGCAAAAAGATTATTTCGTTAGCGATTGAGATGTGTGAAGAAAGAAGCGCAATAAAAGCAACTTTTCAATTCTACGAAACAAATAATATTGACAAAAACAAATGCAAAGAACAACAGATAACGCAATTTTTAATATAAATATATATTTTACTGGTAAGTATTGAGTTGGATTCTTGGCACAGACAAGATAAAAAAACAATTTTCTATACATCGCCACCTCTTGGCAGGCAACAGTACATTCCTTATCCTTCCTATCCCTTTCGTTGGCGCTACAAGCGGTCATAGTCGCAGTGGATAAACTTAAGTCCATTGTGGTAAAGGCATAACACTTGCATATATGCAGGCGGCCAAATAATCGTCGGTCATGTCACTTTTCATTTTCATTTTTTTTCAACTCTGCGCTAAAAGTATGTTATGCAGACTGTCATTTGATCTCAGGTCACTAGTACGTTGTTGCATACTTTTAGTATTTTTTACTTTTTTGTATTTGCCCTTCGTTTTTATTAAAGGAATAACACATTACTTACTTACTTAGCTGGCGCTACAACCGATCGGTCTTGGCCGCCTCCACAAAGCTCCGCCAGTCACTTCTGCTATGCGCGCGCTGGCGTTTGTGGAATAACAAATAAACTACATATATAAATGTATATTTATATATAATATCGTGAAATTTATATTTCGCGAAAAATTAAGCAAATGTAAATGTAAAAAATGTGTTACTATTAAGCAGTTTTTTTTTTTTTTGTATATACTTTCATCAAATGTGTACTATTTCGCTCCGAAACGTGAATTATGGCAAAATTTCACAACGTAACCCTGCTTTGCTCGCGTGATTTCATATCGAAAGCCAATCCTTGGCGGTCAAATATTACTCTATCGCTCTCTCTCTCTCTCTCAAATTTTCGTTTTATAATGAAGAAACAACAACTCGTGTCCATGATGTAATCGTGATCATCTGCATAACAAGGCACTTAGTTTTTCTCATGCAAGGTTCCCCTTTTGACAATTTCCAAAACCTTGTATTCAGTTTTTCATATAACAACACTATTTTCGATAAAACTCTAAATCTTGAATATTAAAATTTAAAATATGACAAATCAATCGTTGTAACTAAAAACAAGAATCTTATCCATTTTCCCCTACACGCGGATTTTTTGCTTCGATTCGGTTAACTTACAAATTTTAGGTTGGCATCCCTGCTTGCAATACAATCCAACTGTAAGTGTAGTTGCAATGCTTTGCATATTCCTGAACAAAAAACAACAAAGGAAACTTTGCAAGATCGCCTTGTTTACCGGATGCACTTTAAATCCATCTTTAGCTGGGCCTTACATGGACAATATACATCGGTGCATCGATATTTTGGTGTCGATGTATCGGAAATTTTCGATGTAATGTATAAGCTGTCGATGTTTTTCTTCAGATATTTTGCATACTTACCAATTATCAATCTGGGAATCATAAAATTCTAAAATTTATTTAAATTTTTCATACACCGCAAAAGTTCTGCACGTAATTTTATCTATAAAATACATATATATGTCTTGATACAATTTATTTTTTCACACAATTTATTCTTGCTTAAGTTATATGAAACAATGTAAATCAAAAATCAAAACCAAAAATTTAAGTAGCTTGTTTGTTTATGAATTTATAAATCACTTCTTGGGCAAGGTTGATTTTAAAGGCTTAACCTTCTACAATAAAAAAAAGTTATCGACAGCCTGCTCCGTTTAGGTTTAATTGTACCACACCAGTATATTAGGTGAAAATAATCACACACACGAAAAGTAGCGAAAAAAGGCAAGAAATCACTGCATAAGCGCGTGGGCTACTGAGAGCAATAGAATGTATGCGTGTGTATGTTTTATGTATTGGAAAATTTGAGTGAATCAGCCTGGTCTCATTTCCTATATAACACATAGTTACCGTATCGTACGGATTTAGCAGTAGCTTTATCAAGGAAAAAACCTACTTCAGTGTCCATGTATGATATGATAAGGAGATCTTGCGAAAATGTATGGTTTTGAGGCACTGATCGCTCGAGTTCAAATTGTTAAATTGCATACACATAAGGACAGGGTGGTACAACGCAATTTACGTTCCAGTGAATGGTGTGCGCTACCGCACAAGAGTTACGCTCTTTGCCCATCACTGTTATATGGAGATCAAAACGCATGGAAGTTTAACTTACGGCTGCAAACAAAATGTTAGTTGTAGATAAAAATTCGCCAATGGGCATTTGTTATCAAGTTATCAAAACACACGAAACGAAGAAGGGAGAGAGCTCAATTGTATAAAAGTTCTTTATAGAGAAGTTCGACTGTACAACAACTACAAACCTATTCAACTACAATTCTCCTCTTTAAAGCTAAATCGATTGTTTCAAAGTAATTTAATACTCTGGGAATGTTTCCACCTAGTTACATAGAAGAAATATTTTAGGCATTCCAAAATATAGTATTCCTTATTCAATTCAAATTAACAAAATAAAAACAAGAATTTTGTAGATAACAGATTTCTTTTATTTACTACCAAAATCTGTTGATTTTGTGTATTGATTCATATGCCACCATTAATTTCAACTTAAAATTTAACTAAATCACTTTTTACTTTATTACATTATTTTGTTATATACAGTTTTTATAATTTCTATAAATTATATAAACACAAACGGAAACTAAAAAACTGTGGTTGTCAAAGGAAATTATGAAATTTAAGAAACTGATCCAAAATCTTGATTAGTTTGTTTTCTATTGTACACATATATAAATTTTGATATGAAGTAGTTTTCATCTACAATTTTCCTTCAATTTTAAGTACATAAATTATCTTGGCTGCAAACTAAACAAGTAAACAAAAAAAAATATAACCTTTGCAAAAAAGTGGCAGTTATAAATTGTTGTCATGTGAAAGATTTGCATTTAAAATTACAAAACATAACAAAATGAATTAGCAAATGTAAAGTGCATAAATTTTTAATTATGCAAAGCAGCGATAAGCGCTTTGTTTGCCTTCTTAAAAATGTATTAATGCACTCGTATTTATGAACTTAATTGATTTTATTTGCATATGAAATTACTACTATATGATACATTTAGGTGATTCACAAGGTATCATGTCGTATTATCATAACGTTGTAAAATTTTGTAAGAAAAATTAGAGAATTTATGACAATTGAAAGGATACGACAACTTGTGACTCCAAGCAAAACTCGGACACCAAAGAAAACAATTTTCTTCAGTTAAAATAAGCTGAGGACATAAATAAAAAAAAACAAAACTAATGTTATACCTCATTTTGTTCTCTATCAAAAACAGAAAACAAAATTAAAGCACAACCATTGCTAAAAAAAACTGAAGTGCAACTAGAAAAAAAGTAAGAATTAATGTGCACGCGAAACTCAGACATTTGGCAACACCTTCAGAAATATTTGCAATTCTTTGTTCAAACCACAACCAACTTCATGGTATATTTTAAAGATATAAAGGATATTTTAAATGAAACTAAATTTGTAATTTATTGTGTTCAGTAAATAGCCTAAATGGTTGATAGGAGTCATTCCACTATTGATGACATCATTAAGCGATTTAAACTCACCAAGCAAGTTCAAAACAGGCCTAAAACTGCAGATGGGCGGTTTGTGGTGTTGAAAATTAAAGTTCACCCAAAAATAAGTGCTCCAAAATTGGCAAAATTGAGAACCTACTGTCAAACAAGGTGGTGGTTACATCATGGTTTAGAACTAATTTTCGGCTGCTGGTCCAACTCCAAATTATATTTCATCCGGTGTACATTTTAAGAAAGAATTTGTGAGAATCCTTGTAAAAACTAGTTTAACATTGAATGGAACTTTTGCCAAGGTAGTGGATCCGAAGTATGAAGACTACAAACGTACGAACCTGGCTAATTTATAATTGACCTAATGTTATTGAAACAGCTCCTCAAAGGCCCGACATAAATCCAATCGAAAATTTATGGTATTATCTCAACCGCAAAGTTCGATTGAATGAAATTACTTCAAAAGAAGCATTGAAAAGAACAGTAACCGAAGAATGGAAAAAAATAGAGTTAGCAATTTGTGAGAAGCTGCCGAAGAGGCTTTAAATGGTTATATATAATAAAGGACTTCGTACAACATATTGAAGTAATGTAAAGATTGTGAAAATCGTATATTCTGCCTTCAGGCTGACTTTCGATTGTGCGTTTAGTTTCGATTTTATTTTGTTTTTATTAAATATTTATTTTTATAATGGATGAGTCTTATTTTTGTTTTCTTATTTCTATAAAAAATATTAATGAAGCATTTAAAATTTTACACTGCTTATTGTAACAAACTAAAGGAAAATATTTCTTTGGTGTCCGAGTTTCGCTTGGAGCCAGTGTAATTATTATTCCACACATGGAAAAAGGAACTTTACTCGTGATAGAATCAAACAAAAATTTAAACTAAAATTTAAAAGATGAAGCTATATAAAAATGAATAATGGGAAGTCAAACTTTAATTTTATTAATTTAATTTTTTTTTTTAAACAAATGTTTAATTTTTAAATTAAACATTTTAAAATAAAGTATATTAAGTATTTTATTAACAGCTGCTGTCATCACAAATTGAAATTTATTATTGTATGTATAGTAATATCAACTAGCAGCAGGACAAAGTTGTAGGCAGTGAGTGGTTGAATGGATGAGTTACCATATACTACTCAACTCACTTTACCACTTTACTGTTGAAAAATAGAAAATCTTATTTTACAAAACTTCAAAACAAAGTTTCAGGTTTTTATCTGGAAAAACATTTTGTTAGGTAACAAATTTAAGCGTTTCTTACATAAAATTTATAAGCTTAATTTATTGATCTTTCCCCAGAATTTTTTTTCTCACGAATTCATTTTAAAAACTAAATCTTTTTCTTTAAAATATAATTAAAAAAATAAATAAAACTGAAGTCCAAAACTTATTTTTAAATTAAAATAATATAAAATATTTTCTAAACTCAGAGAATTACAAAATTTTAGTTTTTTTTAAAGAAAAAGTCAAGCACTAAACATTGGGACTAAAAATAAAAAAAAATTAAAAAATGAAATGAAAACGAATTCAATTACATAAGTTAGAATTTGAGACAAGTTTTTAGAGTTGATCTATCAATCCCTTTAAAGCTGGAAGCCTGGCTTAAATTCTAGTGCTGCGAATTAGGCAGCAAGCTTATGCTTTTATGATGTGCAACTCTGCTTTGTTTTATTTATATTTATTTTTGGTTTAAGGCCTCTTGTTGACGAAGATGACAATGATGGTGACGGCGAAGACGACGACGGCAACGCCAGTTTTGCTTATGTCTCACACAAGAAAACTAAACTAGTTCACAGAACTGAGCTTAATTCTCCAAAACTAAACTAATTCACAGAACTGAGCTTAGTCTTTCCCACAAAAATAAGTTATACGAGCTGATTCGAATTTCGAAACTTAACAGACATCTATAAATTAATGTACATGGTTCTACATTTATCAATATAGCTCATCTTCCATGCTGTGTATTAGCATTTTTTTATCCTCTTTAGAATTAGAATTGCGTGACAGCGATTGTTGGACAAGTTTGGGATCGAAGCAGGGCTAAAAAATATGAAATGGAAAATTGACGTTAAAAATAAGCAAAAAAAAATTTTTAGAACTGACTAAGCTATTTTTTCAAAAAGGCATACCGTATCACAAATGTTCATATTACAGCAATTTTCTATTGTGATTTCACATTGTTCGGTGGCCATGGGTCGGTTAGTCAGCGGTGTATCAGATGACGCTGACGCCTGCTTGCGCACCACGAATGTTTTCTTGATACGTGGGCGCGCGGGTTTGTAGAAACGACGCAGACCTTGCACAATTAGAAGCACCAAACTGAAGCACGCCACCACACCGCACACCAGCACAATAATGACCGTGCTTGTCCAGATATCTTTTTGCTTGCAGGCTTCCAAATGTTGATACTTTGGCATGGCATAAATTTCTAAACCGTTTTCGCTTAGCAGCGCAAGATCTTCGCAGCTGAGAAATACAAAAATTAAAATGTAAAATCAAGTGGTATTTTTATAGATATTCGCATTAAACTTACATATCGACACAGCCGAAGGGCACTTTAGTCTCGGGTTCAAGTTTCAAAATTCGACAGTATAATAAACAAATCTCTGTGGAGTTATGTTCGCAACGTGCTCCACCAAAACCATCTTTACATTCGCATTCCGGCTCATCATTACTCTCTATTTTGCAAGAGCCTTCATTGAAGCAGTAGTCCGAGCATTTGTACGATTGGCAGCGTCCTCCGTAGAAACCTTTCTGGCAGGTGCAAGCAGGAAAGCCCATCGATGTCATCATGCAAGTGCCATGCACACAATAATTGTGGCATTCTTCGATCTCACAGCGCGCACCTTTGAATCCGACCTCACAGAGACACATTGCACTCTGCTCGCTATATTGGCCACCATTGACACAGAATTCACGCTGCAACAATGTTATGCGCATATCCACTGGACTGCGAGTAGGTTTAGGCGTAAGTAGGCGTGTCTTGAGTATTTTCACTACATGCGCACAATGTTCATCATTTTCCATATGTGTCAGAAAATGTGTGCGCGCAACAATACCACGCGGTTTATCAGCAAATGTAAGTATCTTATGCGGTTTCACAGCAGCTATCCTCTCCTCCTCCTCCTCAACAGTCCGACTTTCATTCGTTATAGTGGCGTTAAATTTCGAATGACTCCAGATAGCTTTATATGTTAGATCAGTCCAGAAGATACCCTCCTCGGTAACGGCCAAGTTGACAGGTTCATTATTCACATCCCTCACAATTACATGACGATCACTGCCATCCAACTTCGCACTCTCCACCGAGAAGTGTATGCCTTGCTGGTCGACCACCCAATATATACGATCGGACAACTGATCCACCACAATGCCATGCGGTGCAAAAATATTCTTGCTCACGATCAGCGTACGACCTTTACCATCAAGATCTACACGTTCAATAGAGGCATTTGAGAAATTTGAATTGGTCCAGTAGAGTGTACGGCGACAAATATCGATGGCGACACCATCGGGCAGTGTATCTTCTTGGCTGAAATCAAGGAAAACCAGGGGCTTCTCGCCGGCAGCAGCATCAACGGATGCGAAATAGATTTTCTTATTCAACATATCCGTCCAATAGAGATTTCTATTGAGCGGATCATAAGCAATAGAACGTATCGTTTCATTTTGTGTTCGCTGCACAACATCTTCGATAATGTGTTCCTGACTCTCCTGCGACGGTGTCGGTATCTTAAGCGAAAAAATGCTACCATTATTGTGTACTTCATCATTGAAGTAAACTATTTCTTCAGTCTCATCGAACGTAATTGCTGACAGGTGATCGAATCGATGCGCTGATTCGGTAATCTCTCGCCAATGTTCATTATAGAAGAGTATTTTTGTGGGGGTAGTAACAGCGAAGTCTAGAAAGAAAACAAATGAAATATTTTCATTATTATTTTCAATGTAAAAAAAATTAATAAACAAATTCCAAAGTAAATACTATTGTGTGCATATGTTCTTTTTCTTTTGAAGCTGGCACCAGCGCGATAAACCGTGACATATGGGAGTGCAAGTGATAAGATATGATGAGGAAGATTTATTTCACTTTAAGATTTACAAAAAATGCATTCATTGACTTTTAAATTGAGGTAAAATTTCAATTCGTAGATTTACACAATGCTAAACAAATTGTATTTGGATGGCGATGGAACAGTCATAAAATTCAAATACATACATATGTGTTTGGCAGAGAATGACTAATGTCGTACAAAATAGTTCCATAAATAAATTTATGTACAATATAATCTTAGAAAATTATCTTTGATATACATATGTATGTATGAATGTATAATTTAAAAGCATTAGATAGTGCACACGTATTAGTAAATGCTTTTTTAATCATTTTAAGTAGGTAAGGTATCATTACTACAGCAAATGATGACTAAAACAATAACTAGGTACCTGCTTAAATTTATGTAATACATTCACAAGATATAAAATAAAAATAGGTTTGCAAAGAAAAATTGCTGCGAAAACCCTGTTTCCGAGTTTATATGGAATATTCCAGCCAATAAAACATTTTTCAGACGTATTTTCCGGAATCAACTTTACTGCTCGCCGCGAATTCTCTTTTATGTCTTCTATCGACTGAAAACGGTGCCTCGATGTGGAAATTTGAGTTTTGGAAAGAGAAAAAAAAAGTCAGCCGGAGCCATACCAGGTGAATTCGGTGGTTGTTCGATGATATCTGTTGAGTTTTTGCCCAGAAATTCGTTGACAATGATAGCCTCGAGAGATGGTGCGTTGTGGTCGGGAAAAATCCATGAGTTTTATTTTCACAAACTTGACCTTTCTTGTCTCATTCTCTCTCTCTCTCTCTCTCTCTCTCTCTCAAAGTTAAATGACAGTTTTCCGCACTATTTCCTTCACTTTATTGATGTTAAACTCAGTTGACTCTCTACCACTTTTCAATGCACTGTAGCACTTACAGTGATGGAAAAAATAATAACATACATTTTAACAATTCAAACCATACCGATTATTTTCTTGGCGAATATTATGCGTGAAGCCTACTGTGCACGATTTGCTGATAACGGTACTTTATTTTGTTTTAAATTTTGTGCATATTTCGGCATGAATACTTGTTGCATTTGAGTGTTTTTCAAACAACCACGTTTTTGCCTTGGAAAAAAAATAGAAACGCGATTAATTTTCGTCAAAATATTTCCTAGAACATGTGAAATATTTTAATTGAGGTAGTTTTTGGACATTCAAAAAAGGAAAAATTGTCAGTATAGCAATTCTTGCGAAATTCTTCCTTCTTCCTTCATTGTTTCTAGATTCAGAATAGGTCGTGGAGTGCATTGCACAGATGTGGAGAGAGAAGTCATGGGAAATCTCAAAACGAAGGCAAATCAATGACTGAAATTGTGCAAATAATGAAGTGCTCCAAAAAAAAGTGTTTTCCGCAATTCTTTTTGAAGAAAAACAAGAGAAACGAGGCAGGAAGCGAAAAACCTCCCATAAATTCGATCAACTTCTTATTCGGCAGTCGAAAAAAAATCCATTTCATTCATCGGAAGAACTAAGGAAGGAGTTTAATGCACCTGTTACGAGCCGTACAATAAGGAATAGGCTGATAGAACGTGGTTTGAATGCACATTCAGCAAGGAAAGTACCAGTCCTCAGCAAGAACATCCAGAACCGAATCAATTTCACAAAAATACATTCAACGCGAACAAATTGGAAAAACGTCTTGTGGTTTGACGAAACAAATGTGAAATGTGATCCAAAACACACAATAAAAATGATTAAGCATGGTGGTGGCAACATTATGCTATGGGGATGTTTTGCAGCATTCGGTGTTGGCCCAATATATTGGGTGAAAGGTAAAATGTGTGCCACCGACTACGTTAACATACTAAATAGTATAATGAATAATGATGACATATGCAGAGGAAGAAATGCCAATAAAGTGGGAGTTCATGCAAGATAATGGCCCCAAACACTCATCAAAACTTGCCAAAAAGTGGTTCCGGGACAACCAAATTTCTTTGATGGAATGGCCTTCACAATCACCAGACCTAAATCCAATAGAACATCTTTGGGGAGTCTTAAAAAACGAATTGCTGGGTTTAAGTCCAAAAATAAAGAGGATTTATGGGGAAAAGTACAGGCTGAATGGTACGCCTTGATCCATCAATTTGTGCCAAACTGGCGGATTCCATGGATCGTCGGTGTGTCCAAGTTATAAAAAATCTGAATATTAAAAAAAAAAACATTCTACTAATTTTTACCAAAGACTTTTACTGTTACTTAGTTTCAAGTTTTTTTGTTTCTTTCCAAGCGTAATAAATGAAGTTAATTTTTTTTATATATGGACTTTCGAAATACCTTCTTATTTTTGTATTTTGAAATATTATGGAATAAGTAATAAATAAAAATTATAACATTGAAATGAAAATTCATTTTACAAAAGAAAATTTAGGTCGTTTCTATTATTTTTTCCATCACTGTATATCAAACTTAAGTGTTTTATGTGCATCTACTTCGTACTTCGTGATTTTTTAAGAGCTTGGTTTTTGAAAATTCAAATAACCACAGACATGTTACAAAAGTGAACGATAAATCAATTCCTACCATTTACTTTTTAAAGATAATTTCACTTAAATGTTGCCCGCGGCTACGCTTCACGTGGTTCATTCTGAAGATACAATTTTGGCACACATTTCGGCCGGAATCTCACCAATGACGCGTTCAATGTTGGTGTTGGCTTCTAAAGCAGCAATCGTGTTTGGCTTGCCCTTATAGACAAGAGACTTAACATAGCCCGACAAAATATATTCTAACGGGATCAAATCACGCGATCTTGGTGGCCAATTGACGGCACAAAAACGCGAAATTAAATCAATTGATGCATGGTTTCGCGTGCAGTGTGGCATGTGGCACCATCCTGTTGTAACCACATGTCGGCCGAGACCAATTCTTGCATTTTCGGCAAAAAAAAAGGCTGTTGTCAACGAACGGTACCTTTCTCCATTGACCGTAACGTTACGGCCTTCATCGTCTTTGAAGAAGTACGGCCCAATGATGCCGCATAATACTGCCCATAAACCGCACCAAACAGCGCATTTTTCGGGATGCATTGGTAGCTGCTGAATTGCCTTTGGCTGGTCTTCACTCCAAATACGGCAATTCAGCTTATTCATGTATCCATTGAGCCAAAAATGTGCCTCGTTGCTGAAGACAATTTTGCGATAAAAAACGGATCTTCATCCAGCTTTTTAAAGGCCCATTCACCGAAAATTCGACGTTGCGGTAGGTCGCCTGGCTTCCATTCTTGCACCAGCGGTATTTTGTATAGAATTAATCCGAGATCTTTGCGTAAAATATTCCACGTGGTCGAATAACACAAGCCCAATTGCTGCGATCGGCGCCGAATGGTCAAATCGCGATCTTCTTCAACACTGGCGGATACAGCAGCAATATTCTCTTCGGTACGCACTCTATGGATACGATTTGATGGAATGAAGTCCAATAAATTGAAACTGGTGGGAAATTTGGTCACAATGAGCTGAATAGCTGGTTCTGTGGGTCGATTATGAAGACCATCAAATGGACGTAGCTTGCAAAACACATTTTTCACAGAGCACGAATTTTGATAATAATTTTTCTATAATTTGCAAAAGTTGATCAGGCGTAAATCTATTCATGATGAAATGGCAAACCAAACTGAGCATTTTTTACTTTGACAATTGTCAAGAATCACGCGTGAACTGTCAGAAATATAAAAGTCAAAAACCAAGTAGCAAAAAAATCACCCTTTATATGCGAGTTTACTATGAAAGAAGCAATAATGACTTACATTTTTACAAGCTACCATAAGTCTTGGCAACCGATTTGCTTTGCGATAACATTTTGAACAGTCATTAAATGACATTAAATTTTGAAGGGATGGACTGATAAAGTTTGGAATGAGAAAGAGAGGGAGAGAGAGAGAAAGCAAATCAAAGATTCGAATACATGAACGAATAAATGAAAATCAATTCTCAATTTATCGAGGAACAATTAAAAATTATTACAAGAATTAAAAAACTACTGAGCCCAAAGCTCTCAGCACAAGAAACCAATTCCGCTAAAATCAAACTCCAAATATTTTGCATGCATTTAAAAAGTTTTTAATTAATTTATCAAACGTACATACAAACGTAAATACATAAATTTTTAATAACGAATATTTAGAATTGCTGAGTTGTTGAAAAATTAAGTTCAATCAAATCGATTAAATTGCTTCATTGCGTGTTTTTTATTTGAATTTAATTTTATTTATTTATTTTTTTTTTTTTTTTTTTTATGCAAATTGTTGGTTACTTTAGTCTTATGTTTTAATTCAATATAAATATGAATAAGGTAAATAAATTTATTTGATCAATCAATCAATACCTGATAAAATTAAATTCTATAACACCAAACGAAAGTGTTCGCATATTCTATAATCAAACAAATACAAAAATATAATACTTATTCTATCCCTATACTATTATTAAAGTATAATTTTTATGAATTTGTATTTCTGTTCAAAGTGCATAGCATTGAAAAGGAAAATTCCTCGAAGGGATTTCCATAGAAATTGTAAAGATCAAGAGGTGCGACAGCTTTATCGAAAGCAAATATATTTACATATAGAAATTGTTTATTGTTTTATATTGAATAAATGTAAAAAACCCGAGAAGATCGGAAGTTTATTTATAAATCGTAAATAAAACTTACATAATAGATGTCACTTTAATAATAAATTGATAGGCGCGTTGATTGGCGCATCGAAAATGTTTACAATATTTTTCCCAGATTATATTCATTACGTTTTAGAATAATGAGCAGGAAACACAGTTTTACGTTGAGGAAGGTAAGAAAGCAAACTGAGTCAAACACGAGACGTTTTTCAAATTAATTAGAGTTGCGTACGACATAGTAAACATGCTACATGGAAATTGTAATTCTCATTATTTAAGTAATTTTGTTATTTACTAGCTGGGATATTCCAGGTTTGGTTTTCCCGTAAAATATTCTCTAATAGATTTCTGGAGAACAACCCAACAACATACATAAGTGATTTAACCATTAATTGGTGACACGTTGTCCACTGAACAAACTTTTGTTTTTATTTAAAAAAAAAAATAATAAGCTTAAGTATTTTTAATAAGAAAAAGTAGTTTATTATGTTTAAGATGGTTATAATTTAATATAACTTATTCTTAACGTCCCAGAGAATGCTGAGAGCTATTCAGAGAGATTCAGGCGAACTTCGGAAACAGAAAACTTACCAAAAATGCGTAGAAAAGGGTACACCAAAAGGAGGTGTTATATCATCACTGCCCAACACGACCGAGGGGCGCATCCACATAACGTATGGATCGGTGACCGACGCAACCGTTTTTTACACGAAAATATGTAATGAGCTGCGTATATCGAAATAAGCATACTTTACAACTACAGATATAAAATCATCAGCTGTTTATTGATTTAATATTATACTTAAAGTAAGTTTGTTTTGATGTGTTCCAGAGAATAGGAAATGCTGAATAAATTATAATGTTCATTAAAATCTCTACATATTCCACGAAAGGGATCATTTTGAGCATAATTTTTCTTGCATATGCTAAGTTTAATAGGAATAAAATAACGTGAGCTTCTGCAGGGTATATTAAAGTTTATTTCGTTTAGTAAATACGAAGATGATAAAATGCCATTCAAAAGCTTTACAAGAAATGTTATATTCAGCATTTTTCATCTGTTGTTAATAATAACATTCTGAAAGATTTAGATACGAACAGAATGAAGATTGTAGCGTATGCGGACGATCTTGGTTGATTCGGTATCTGCACTTGGCCTGAGCGTGATGAGTAATGTTATGAACGCGGCTCTGGGTAGGCTTAGTAACTGGGTAGCAAGATGTTGTCTCCGGAGACAATCCGGATCAAAACAAAGCTAGTAATACATATTCACCACTAAGACCAAAAATTCCTAGCTTCAATCTACCTCGCTTAAACAACCGTAAACTTTACCTTTCCTCTAGCGCCAAATTTCTAGGTGTCATCCTGGATCGCAAATTAAGTTGCAAAAGCAATATTGAAGAACAAGTAAGTCCAGCTCGGTGTTTTATGAATGAAAAATTACATTTTTATTAAAAGTAGATTTTGCATTTGTCCGTGCTATATTTACATATGGTATGAGAGTTTGGTGGGCAGCATTTGAGAAAATTAGCAATCTCTCTAAACTATCTTCTGTGTTTTTTTCTTTTTTTTTTACCTATATTGCTGATTCATTTTATAAAAAGCTTCAGTGGTTAGTAGTGCAGTTAGACTCAGAGTCATGCTGTTGGAGTGCTGGATCACAATATCCTAGCAGAAGACCTGGCACCACAATCTACTGATTAGAGGAGCATCCCTCAGCCTTACTTTGAAAGCTCAAGTTTATAAAAATGGGTCAAAAATGGAATGTTGTGCCATAAAATAGAGGTTCTAAAAAAACGAGCTGTCACTTCCCCGGAATCTTAAAATACTAGGTACATATATACAGTTTACAGTATAAGCTCTTAGCATATACTCAACCACAAACTGTAGAATATTGTAAAGTGATAACAAATAACATGTGCTAAAGCACCTACTGCTAATATTTGTTAAGCTTCAAAAGGATTACTCAAAACTTACAAACTTGAACAAACTAACAAGTCCATAAACTGGTAAATTTTACAACATATAATATACTTACGTATGTATATCATCTCAAAACAAATCAAATGCGTCATAGAAACTTATTCAAACCGTGTGCATTTATTTAGATATCATAAGAGAATTATCTAGCTCTCAGCACTTATCACTATGATGAAGAAAGTAACAAATTTATACTCGTACTTTACTACACATTTCACATTTCATTGGCAATGTTTTGTTATTGACGTCATAAATTGTACACATGGGTACTTGAAGAATGGACCGGCCCCCTCATTCTTAGTGCCAGCATCAGCATCATCGTCATTGGTATTGATATCGTTGTGGTGGCAGTCATGTGTGAAATGATAAATCTTTCTATTGATTAAATGAAATTGCATGACAAGAGACAAAACAAGTGGAAACTACATGGACAGTTTAGCAACAGGTTTTATTCCAACGGTTGTGGGCGCGTGCTCGGCAATCACACTTTATCATTATTAGTGTGATGCTAAAATTGGAGTAACGAGTAACTACATTAAAATAATACAACATGCATGCATACATATTTACAATCAGTGAATGCAGGAGAGGAGACACTTTTGAGCAGATAGTTATTTTTAATTTAAATTTTAAATTAATTTAAAATATCAACAACGACAATATTCAAATTACAAATGCACAACCCCACAAAAAAATCACAAACACAAATGATTCGATTCATTTTCGTGATATTACTTCTGATATTCATCGTACAAACATAAATTACAAATGAATCAGTTAAGCGCTTATGTACTCGCTACATTTGTAAATAAAAAATAACAAAAAAAAAGAGAATTTACGCGGAAATGCTAAACGCTTGCAATTTTAAAATTTCCGTATTCAAAATCTTATAGTCTTTTTTTCATCAGCTTGTGAACATGAACTGTAATTGATTGGAATCGCTGAATAAAAACAAATGCTGAAAAAACGCAAACTACTTTCACTTTGAAAATTTGCTACAGTTCCATTTAACCTTCAAAATAATACATATTAACTACTTACCTACATAATATTTCCTAAACGTTAGTACTAAGTTTACTTCATTTAGATCATTTGTCGTAGCGCTTATCTAATCTAATTTTTCATTTTGTTTTAGTTTTCAATAATAAGCTAACACACCACTTGATTAAATAAACTAAAATGAAACTCGACAACCAAAATTCCAAGCATAAAACAAAACATACACAAAATAGTTCAGAAAATTTGAGACTATTCAAGGAATATTTACCTGCATATGAACAAATAACTGACGTGCGGTCAAAACGTGATAAGTCATAACTTCGTAATTTTACAGGGGACCAGACATAAATACTGTTACAACATTGAACATACCCATTCCGATAGTAGAATTGAGCATACCCGGTTATTACCACATGGTTTATGAAAGCTAACCTCTATAGCGTTAGTCTTTAACGGGAATTCAAAATTGTGTTAGCTTTCACCATGAAGTGGTCAAATAATGAGAACCGTATCGCTGTTATAGCACTTTTTAAGTGTGAAATTAAAAAAGGCTATATTTTCAAAACGCTCCGCCCACTCGGGATTAGTCGCATGTTCGTCTACCGGAACATAAAACTGTTTGAGGAGACTGGAGATATCACAGTAATCTAAGCAAATCACGGATATCACGAGTGTATGTACGGTCATCTAAGGAAACATCTGAATGGATCCCACGGGTCGAAAAGGGTTATCACCCAGCTTCAGTCATGGTTTGGTGGAGTGTCTCTTACGATGGGATCACTGACTTGCATTTCTGCGAGCAAGTGATCAAAACTTCGGCTAAAGTTTACCAAAAAACCGTTTTTGAAGCTGTTGTGAATCCACTTAACAAATCCCTGTTCCAAAACCAGACGTGGACTTTCTACCAGGATTCTGCACCAGCCAGACCCAGACCTGGCTTCAAAACAATTTGCCAGCTTTCATTTGCTCTCAAGAACTGCCGTCTGCCTAATCTGAACCTGGATTACAAATTATGGACAGTTTTTGGAGGACATGGTTTGCCACAAAAGATACCCCAACATTGATTCTCTGAAGCCTGCTTTGATTCGTGCTATCAGCACTTTTCCAATGCATGAGGTACGTGCAGCTATTGATGATTGGCCAGTGCGACTTAAGGCGTGCGTGAAGGCCAAAGGCGGGTATTTCGAATAAGTAATTGCTTTTTGTATACAATATTTATCAATAAATATATTTTAAATATTGGTCGAAAAAAAAAAATTATTTTTAATTTTATAACATCAAATGTGTGTAACAGTATTTATGTCCCTACTAAGTACATTATGTATCAAAATTTAAAAAAACGCGATGTTAGAACAATTATTTGGAAAAAAAATACCTAATATTTTTGAAATCAACCATGGCAAAATGTTAGCGTAATTGTAGAGAATTAAAAAAAAAAAAAATTTGTACTCTTTTAAGTTTGCCATTGCCTGCCAAGAGGTGGTGCCGTGTAGAAAAATTATTTTTTCTACTTTTTTCTTTGATTTTGTCTGTGCCGAGATTCGAACCCCGAACACTCTGCGTAGCAGTCCAACGCATTACTACTACGCCACAGCGACCACTTTCCCTTCTCCTTCACATAATATTGGACCTTTAAAACGTTGCATAATGTTTTCAAAGAGCTTACAGATATTATTTTTAAACTATGCCTAAATAATAACCTAACCTATGCTTTGGGCCTTTTGAAATTTATAGTGATTTTTAAGATAAATTAAGATATCATTCAGATTTTTTAGGGTTATTGAATTATTAGTTACAGTTTCCAGCTGTTGCCTCTTTTTTATGGAATACATAGATTTTCTGTGTTTACCAATGGAACACTCACGATGTTGAATAGCAATACGTCTTCCTTTCGATCAACAACAACAATAATTCATTAGCAGCTTCCTAAAAGTCTGTTTACATGCACGCAAGCATTAAGCATCAGATGTGAGGCATCTGAGGTAGACAGTTAGAAAAGTAAGGTAATAAGAAAAAGTTGCAAAACTTATATTTCATTCTTAAATTTTACTATTCTGTCTCTTTTGCACAGTCTTTCATGCTTGCGCCTGCGTAAACAGCCTCTTAGAGAGGTTCGTTTCAAAGAAGGTATGCAATACAATCTTTGTTCGAAGAACGTGAGTACTTCACTCCAAATCACATGATCAATATTAATAAATTTGTAATAATCTCTACGTATATGATACGTAGATTTCGGTAAATTTATAATTTTCAGAAAATATCTGACCTGTAACTGCCTGTAACTCTAAGAACTATCAAATTCTGCGCACATTCTCCCAGACCATAACACTTGCTGATTTAAATTTTTCACATAAGTACATAGAACTAAATCGAAATATTCCAAATATATAGTTTGAAACAAATTGTGAAAATGTTACAAGAAAAACCATTTACAATTATTTTGGTAAAACTATGGAATTCTCTTAAATATTTGGTTTTTAATATCACGAAGACACTGTGCAAACGTGGTCTTAAATTTCTGCATGCGTAGCAATATATCATATCATTTATGCCGCTTTTGTAGGTCAAAATGTTATTGACTTCTTTTTGCTACGGTCAAAAGAAAAAGAAACAAGAAACTGTGTGCAACAAAAAAAAAAAAAAAAAAAAAACAATAGTAATACCTGCTTTTTGCTTTAATAAAAGGTAGTATCATTTTAAATATATGCTCGTGTCAATCGTCATAGTAAGTAGCACCAACCACGATTTAACGATTTAAGACCGAAAAGCTAAAAACAAAAACACATGCATTGCAAATAAAGCTGGTCTCAGCTTCGTTCAGTTCAATTTCCATTAATTTTACCTCACCAATTGGCATTTTAGTGCTTTTACTTTTTTTTTTTTTTGGATTTAATGCCACTGTTGTTGTTGTTGTTTTGTTGTTTTATTACTATTACATTTTATACTCTGTTTTAGCTTTGAGTCGCTTTTATTTCACCTATTGTGTGAAGTGTTTTTAAGGTCAATGAATTATTGATGCGTAATAACTTTTTGATTTATTTCTTATAACTGAATAAGTGAACTTAATACACCGCGGCTTTGGAATTCATTTGTTTATTTCATTGGATATTTTGATAAGCAATAGATACTTCAAGTATTAAATAATATTGCTATAAGCATATCTCTAAGTAGGGTTTCTAATAAACCTTTTTTGTCTTGAATCAAGTGGGATTGATAAAAATGATTACATTCCTGGAACGCTCCGATTAAAAAGTCGACACTAAGCAAATCAAAATTATTATTTTATTGTACCTAGTGTTGCCATAAGTTCTGTTACAAGCTTTTCAAAGTAGTAGGCTTTGAAATTTTAAATTGTATGATCCCGTTATTCGCATTTTTTGGTACAATGTTCTATTGCAAAACAAATTCAAATCAGTTTGGTTTCAAATTTTGCGTAATTAATATGGAGTGGGGCAATAACGAAAATCACATCACGGTGATTGCATTGCACAAATGCGGAAATAGCGCAAGTCAAATATTCACGTTGCTAAAAAAAACTCGAAATATCGAAAATGTTTGTTTATCGTACCATCGATCGTTTCTTGAAATCGTTTCAAGTGGAAGACAGGCTGAGAAGTGGTCGACCTCGCGTTGTTCGTACGAGTGGAGCCATAAAAGCTATCCGGGAGCGGATTCGCCGAAATCCCTTAAGAAAGCAAAAGATCATGGCTAGAGAAATGGATATGTCATCCAGATCCATGTCACGACTAATCCATGATGACCTCCACATGAAGGCCTTTCGCAGGTGCACAGGCCATCTTTTAACTCCACGGCCAAAACAAATACGATTGGAAAGATGTAAGAAGCTTTTGCAGTGGCACGCAAGAAACGGTCATGAAAATATCCTTTTCACGGATGAAATAATTTTTACTGTGGAGGAAGTTTTTTATAAGCAAAACAACAAAATCTATGCGAGAACATCTGAAGAAGCTAAATTTGTTGTGCCAAGGGTTCAGAGAGCTCATCATCCAACATCCGTTATGGTCTGGTGGGGAATATCCCATAAAGGCGTCAGTCCCTTGCATTTTTGCGAAAAGAGCGTTAAAATTGGAGCAAAAGTGTACCAACAAGATGTCTTGGAAGGCGTGGTGAAAGACTTGACAATAACCCTCTTTAATGGAGAACACTGCGTCTTTCAACTCAAGACTCTGCACCGGCACACAAAGCCAAAACAACTCAAGAGTGGCTACGTCAGAATATTCCAGCCTTTATTAGTGCTGAAGATTGGCCCTCGGGAAGCCCAGATTTAAATCTCCTTGATTACAAATTGTGGTCAGAGCTAGAGGGCCTGCAAAGTTCGCCCCCGAAATTTGGATATTTTTAAGAAAGCTCTTATTTCAGCAGCGTCATCAACACCCATCGAAATCATACGTGCCGCTATAGCCCAATGGCCTGATCGTCTAAAGGCGTGCATTAAAGCGAGAGGCGACCATTTTGAATAATTGATTTTCAGAAACACTATAATTTAATAACAAATTAAAAATTACAACACATTAAAAAAACTCGTTTCTTTAATTTTTACACTATATTCAAATTGTAACAGAACTTATGGCAGGACTAGGTAGTTATTATAAGTATGACAGAAGCTTCTATGACGTAGTTTTTGAATCCATGGGACTTAAAATTTAAGTATAGTTGCCTACCTCAATTGATCACATTGTGGTGTTAAGATATGGAGCTGCCTTCTTTACGAACTCCTCGATTTCTGGGATTCCTAACCGTTAACTTCATATCGAATTTCTTTGTTTTCATTCTAAGACTAGGTGTGACTTCAAATAAGTTTTGTGAAATACAAAAAAAAGATTATTAAAAGGAGCGCTAAAAAACAGGATTATACCACACTTTTCTCGAATGTATGAATATTAAGAATTTGAACTGACGTTAGCTTGTATTACATAGATTCCATTTAAGATCATTTATACGAGGTGTGATCAAAAAATAACCGTTATTTTCAAATTTCGTGAGTTACGTATGTTCGATTTTCGCATTTCTGTTATGTTGGTACACATGTCTGTTATATATGTTGGCAATACCAACCATTTTGGATTGTCAGTTTGTTTTTGACAGATAAAACGGTTGGTCGCGTTTTGGTGTGCTCTTCGATTTTTTACTATTCGAAAAAATGGATCAAAGAAACACTATTCAGTTTTGTGTAAAAAATGAAATTAAATGCGCAAGGACATTTGAAATGTTGACTGTGGCCTTTGGCCTTTGGCGAGTCTACTATGAGCAGAACACAAGTTCAATTGTGGTATAACCAATTTAAGGAAGGCCGAGAAGATGTCAATGACGAAGCTCGCCCTGGTCGCCCTAGCACGTCAACAACCGATGAAAACATTGACGCAGTGAAGAAAATGATTTTGGATAATCGTCGAATCACTATCAGAGAGGTTGCTGATGAATGATGTTGGCATATCGTTCGGCTCATGCCAAGCAATTTTTACGGATGTTTTAGGCATGAAACGTGCGGCAGCGAAGATTGTTCCAAAATTGCTAAATTTTGAGCAAAAACAACGTCGCTTGTGCATAAGTTTTTGGCCAAAAACAAAACCGTTATCATGCCTCAACCACCGTATTCACCGGACTTTGCTAATTAGAAAATCTTTTCTTTTTTTTTATTACCCACGTAAGGATCGATCTCACTCATTATCAAAATATTGTCCGTAAAAAAAAACTACAAAAAGTAGAAGTTTTACCAGCTTCAAACCCGATTTAAAAACAATAATGCGCAAAATCAATTCATATTGAAAGAAAAAAAATTTAATTTTTTTATATTTTTGAAACCTGATCAAGCAATAAGTATACAAAATACGTCTAAAGTGAGATAAACATTTTTCAAAATGTATATCATTTGTACATGAATAGGGATAAGGGATAAAGAGAAGATGAAATTTCATTTATTTTTCTATGAATGTGGTTTCACTTGAAATCAAACTCTGCGCAAATAATTAATGCGTACCAAAGTGTAAACAAGAAATTTGAAAAGGCATGTGTTGTGTAAGATAGTCAGTCAACAGGCAGTTAGGCAAAGCAGGCCGGTCAAGAGCTGTTGTTATGTGATCAGAATTTAATACCGTATGGAGTGCTAAGGTTGATTGAAAAATATGAGTCTATGAAATAGTAAAAGGCTACACTAAGCATCTTTACTTCGTGTTTTGTAAAATCCAGTGATTGAAACTGTTAACCATTACCGGTTCGTTGCCGATTCATTCTCATTACCGAGATCGGTACCATTACCCAAACATTACCGGTAACATAAATTCTTATTACTCAAAATAAAATGCCTGATACTAAATAATCAACTGATTTAAAAAGTTGTTTCGATGCAGTACCAAATTCTTTAAAATGCAACTACTTAAATACATACATCAATATTTTTCAAACGCCGTTTATCGTTAGTTTTTTAACAAATCATTTGTGTTGGTATGAGAGTGCCATTAAATTATCTTTTCGTTACAGATAACATACCGGTGTACTGTTACCATTATCGTTGCCGATATTCGATTCGGTTTCAATTCATGGGTAGAAACTACGACTGATTAATAAAGTTGTATTAAGTACACATAACCTCAATTAACGGCAAAAAGCGTTAATAATTACACTTTACGGACAATTAGTACAAGTGATAGTATTTTTCGTTTGTTTCTATTTTTAAAATAGTAGGTATTATAATAAAGAAGCTTAAAACAGAGATTTCATGAGGTAAACTTTTTATCAATCGCAGTGGTTCTATTTGAAGGTTGGCATAATGGGTGAGCCAGAAATTAAGCTTCACCAATAATTCTTAACTACACTATTTGAGTTTGCTAAGCCTTTCCCACGATCTCTTTTAATCTCTTTTTATATAATTTTTATCTCGCACCATGCTTAAATTCTATTTAACAGGGTGGATCCATTCCAGAGAGCTCGTTCTTTTTTGAGCTGCCAATAATTTTTGATATTATCCATTTGTTCCTGGCAGATCAACTTTATTAGTCTAATCTTAAAAAAAAAAATATTAATATAAATTTGGTAGCCTGTTAATATTCACAAAACTATGTCACCACTAAACCGATGTGGACCATGAGTTTGTTGCATGGATAGCATTTGTGTTTGCGCCTAAGAGTACTGATGGACAAGATCATCTAACACACCCACTCTCTTCCGCTAGTAGTGAAAATGGTAACTAATTTGTAAGCAGTGGTCCGAGACTTTGACCAGATCTGAACATACTGAATTCAAAGTACCAAAATACCAAAGTACCACAAAGAAAGTGGGTGTGGCAGATGCTTCTTAATAATTCCAGTTACATGGCAGTTACTTCAGCCACTAACAAAATACGATCAGATACGATCAAGTTTTAATAATATTAGCAAATCCCAAATAGAAGTAATATTTTTTTTTTATCACAATTTATGGTTTAAAAAAACATCTTAGATTACATTATCCTTTTCGAGACTTCAATTTTGCAATGTTGCAGTCTTTAAACCAAATACAAATTCGACTTCATTGTGTCTTAATTGTGTCTTGTCTTCTTGTGTCTTGGCGCTCAATTTTATCTTAGCTGGGGCAATTTTTTTCATGAAACTGATTGACTGTCAAAGTAAAATTTTGCATGAAACTAGTCTCATCAAACTCAAATAAATGTAGGATAGCGAAGAGAAACAATGGGAGGATAGACAAAATCTATCAGGCAACATTTTGGTGAAGCTTTTTGCAATTTCTCTTTGTACATGTTCTTAGCTTTAACAATATTTCTTAGCACGCCGATCCCATCGAATGATAATTATTAAGTGTTTGAATTTAGGAAATTAGTAATATAATTAATCAAAAGTGATTGAAAAGTTTATATTATAATTTTTTTTTTGGTCAAAAAGTATGGTAAGTAAAAACAAATTACGAAGTTTTATGAGACTAGTCTCATCCTATAAAAGCTACAAGAAACTTCAAAACAGAAAGTCAACAAGCTTCATGAGACTGGCCTCATCATCTAAAAGTGGACTAAGAGCTACATGAAATATCAAAGAATGTCACCACAACTTTCACCGTAGAGACGCCACAGTGCCAATCTCTGAAATTTTTCGTTTTCAAAATGGTAATAAAGGAAATCATAATTTTCTTCAAGAAAACCCACCATTTTTTATGAATGAAATCATAGTTTATGATTCAGACAAACAATTCAACTGGTTGTTATAATTGCACTGTCTGCATGCGTAAAGTGAGTTTTTATTTTTATAAAATTTTTGGTTAAAACTATTCGATATTGAAATATGTTTTTCTAATTGTAGCTTAGTATTAGTTGGAATACTATAATATTATATTATCACAAGTTAACTTAAAGTTAAATTAAAAATACATTACTATATCTTGAGAAAATTTTGCAAAAGAATTAATTCTTTCAACTAGGGTTGATGGGATAATGTCCCATTTCTAGTAAGTTCCCAACAAAAGCAGAAAAACATAGTAAAACGTTGCTTTGTCGACGATTGATATACATGCGATACATATATTTACACATTTATATACTATGTATTATGAGAGAAATACGACTAAGGGCAGTTTTTTCAATGTCCGGTTAACCACTAATCAGATCTTTAACCGACAGTTCTGTTCGGTTGAAGTCCTGATTAGTGCTGAAACGAACATTGAGAAATCGGCCCCAAGTGTTTCTCATCCGACGGCATACATAATGCACACGTTAGAAAAGTCAACAAAAATAATAAACAATAATTCGACACTAACAAAAACAAACTCAAATTCAATGTTTAAATGCTTGCATGATATAGAACGAAAGAAATACAAACAGGCAACGTGAGATCTTTTTACTTTTGTATGTACGTAAATACAGTTGCGGTCAAAATAATAGCAGTTTGCTAACAGCACAAGAAAAAAATTACCATTATAATTGTATGAGTTTGCAGCTGGTATTAGAATTTTATTTATTTTGAAACTCATTGGTATTAAGGTCAGTCAAAATAATAGCAATGCCAGGACCGAGAGCGCAAAAAAATTCAACTAAAGTATTCATTTGCACCACAAGTTTACGAAAAGGTGAATATAGTGTTTTTGAACCTATTTCTATTGTAAAACTCGGCTTGAAAATTGTTCAGCAATGGGACGAGGCAAGCACTGTACGGCTGACCACCGTGATCTTATTAAAAAATAAATTTCTGAAGGGAAAACGTACAAAGAAGTTCAAAATCCTGTCGGTTGCTCACCTATTATGGTTCGTAATGCTCTTGAATATCAAACGCAACATGAAACACGTGGACGACACCCCAAGAAGAACTCATTCGCCCCTGCTATTGAAATAAAGGATGAGTTACAAATGGAGGCAAGCATAGAAACTGTACGTAGACGCTTGCTAGAACATAATTTAGCAGGTCGTAGCTCAAGAAAAGTACCATTGCTAACCAAAAAGCATGTGGCGAAGCGATTAAAGTTCGCGAAGCAGCATTTGAATTGGCCCACAAAAAATGGAGAAATATTTTATGGCCTGACGAATCAAAAATAGTTTTATATGGTGGAAAAGGATCACACCACAATATGTGGCGACCACTCAGCTCTGAGTTCAACCCAAAATACACAACGAAAACCATTAAACATGGAGGGTCAAGCATAATGGTTTGGGCATGTTTTTCGTATTATGAAGTTGGACCTATTCACTGGATCAAAGAAACGATGGATTGATACGTGTAACTGCGCATCCTGCAGGAAATCATGCTAACGTACGCAAGTGAATAACAGGATTAAGGTTATGGAGGAATGGACTGCAAAATCACCTGACCTCAATCCAATTGAGAATTTGTGGTGGTACGTGAAGCAAGCAGTGGCTCATTGTAAGCCAGCAAATAATAATCAACTTTGGGAAGCAGTCGATGCATCGGCGCTGTTCTGCAGTAATATCGAACAACGGCCACGGAACAAAGTACTAATTTGCAGAAAATTTACCTAATATTTTTTAATCACTAAACCTTTTTCGTTTGCCAGATTTAATGTAAATCGCATTAAAATGGATTGAGTTCTTAAGTTTTCTTGTATAATTATGTTGTTAACACTTAAAACCTTTAAAAAAATATAAAGTAATAAAGTTCGTTACAAACGGAAAATCAGATTGTTTTCTTTCTTTAGTTTATTGCAGAATGCGTACTACTATTATTTTGACCACAGCTGTATGTATATATGCATTTTAAAGCTACGTGACTGAAATAAAAGTCATTATGGCGCGATGCCGGTGATAATAATAGCAACAAAATGCGAAACTATTGAAATGGACAAAATAATGCAAACAACAAACAAAAATAAATACATAAACTAAAAATCTTTTAACTGATTAAATTCATAGTTGCAATTTTATTGCGTATATCAATGTCTGAATTGTTTACAGTTTAATATTGCGTTACTTAAAGTATTAATTGCAGTGGCGTTGACGACGTACGCGCAAAATTTTTAAGCCATCATGAAGACGTTGAAATATGCACGTGCAGATAAGGTAAGCTGTCACTGTCATATTGTTTTTGTAAATGTTCGTTCGTTTGTTAAATTATGGAACACATTGGTTGCGACAGCGTCTTTGCATCATGACAATAAAATAGTGAACGCAGAAAATTTCGTCATGTTGTCTGCGTTTGAAACACAATAAACGCAGCAGCAGCATGACTACATTTCTAATCTTCACAATTTACACAGATTATTTTTTTTATACAGATTAATTGATTTATTTTCCAAAAATAAGCAAGCAAATGGTATAATTGAAAAAAAAAAAATTTAAGTCGATGATAGCGGCAATTAGTCGCAGTGGCGTAGTGGTAATGCGTTGGTCTGCTACGCAGAGTGTCCGGGGTTCGAATCTCGGCACAGGCAAAATCAAAAAAAGTAGAAAAAATAATTTTTCTACACGGCACCACCTCTTGGCAGGCAATGGCAAACCTACAAGAGTAAAAATTGCTATGAAAAGCTTTTCACTTCGCCGTTCGGATTCGGCATTAAACTGTAGGTCCCTTCCATGTATGTACAAATATAACACGCACAACATGAGTGGATGCGAAAAGCTCGGCCTAGGCCCTCTATCGGCTGTTGTGCCATTAAAAGTAAGTAAAGTAAGATAGCGGCAATTTGCACATTGGCCCAATGACGCAGTTTAGCAAACATTAATTCCGCTTCATAAGAATGACAGATGGCGCTTTGTCGTTGCCGCGTCCATTGTGTTCATACCTTTAGTACGTTTATAGTTTTTTTTATACTATGTATGAGAGAATTTTTTTTATTGTATTTTTTTTATTAATTTCAGCAAATAAACAACCACAACAACAATAATAACAAAAGCAAAAATAATAAACCAAAAGTTTTTTAATTTGATTGCGTTGACATTGATTGTTGTTGAGCGCAAGTGGACATACACAACTTTATTTTCATTGCTTGCTAGGTCCCAAATTGATTATATGCACCCTACTATTGCCGCCAGCCAAACAATCATTTTCTTCTCCATCTCCGTCAGTTTCTATATCAGGCACCAGTGCACAAAATAAGCACGAGTAGCTATCCAAAAATAATTGATTTTCTTACTTATACACTTTGTGCGCTATTATTTAACATTTGCGCTCGATTACATAAGCGACTGTGTGCATTCTTGGGATACCTTCAACATTCTTCTTGGTGTTATTGTTATCAAAGAGAAACAGGAATTGTATAGAACTTTTCAACACGTTTCTGTGGTTGTAATTGATATCAGTGGAATTTTAATTTGTATCATGAATGATAACTAATTTATTGTACAGAAATTATTCAAACACCTCTTACCCCCTTTGCCCTACACACATATCGAACACGAGTATTTGTGTGAATTTGTCTCCCCACGTGATAAGGTACGAACAGAATGGACGCGGCAACAACATTGAGCCACCTGTCAACACTTGCAAAGCGTTTACAACTGCCAACACTAAACACTTTTATTTTAACACAAATACACTTATTTTATTTACATTGTCAGAGTAGCTGGCATGTTATTTTCTTTGAAAATTAATAAATTAATGAAGTCTTTAATTAAAAATTGTAATTTTTTATGGGTATAAAAAAAATTTTTTTGAGGAAATTATGAATATTAGAATTAAAGACACTTTATTGCTGTCGCAGCCATCGTGATTGTATCTACAGTTGTGCTGCTCGACTTTCTGTTGTCACATTTTGTATCTCTCATCTATTCACCTACTCACTCTACATATCACTTTTATCCTATTATCTAATCGCTTCTTAAGCATTTATTGTTGAATAATATGAAAGCAGAGAAGTCAAGTGTTTAGTATATGCACATAGAAATCCTTTTTCGATGCACATTCATGAGTGCATCAAGCTTCCCAGGAACTTACCCCAAAGAGAGAATGCCGTCTGCGTACAGAGCACTAACGCACAGAAAAGCGTTTGCAATGATTTTGTCATTATTTTAATTTTCCAAATGCCAAATAGCCAGTGTGAATTATTTAAATTTAATTAACACCTTGACATCAGCAGCAAAATGTTCACTTCTTTATCACACACGCGCCCCGCACACCAGACACAGGCTTTTTTCAACACCGTACACTTAATGATTTTATATAAAACTTAAGCAATCAAAACCAAATATTACACAAAATTTGAGGAAGGATATTTCTACAAGTCCGAATATGGTATATATTTTTAAAAACCAATTTACACCGCACGAACTCTACCACACATCTACTCGTCTTTGCTAATTATCGTTCACTGGTAAATAGTGCTCGAATGTTGCTCCGATTTCATTAAAAATTTCACATAACGTGACATCGTGCATCGCGCAGTGTTGTATTGACTGCAAAGGAAAATGTTAGAAGTGATCAATACATTTAAAATAAAAAGTACTGTCGGTTTTTATTTTATTTTTACAAGTAAAAAATAAATAATGTCATCACTACTCATTTTTCCTAATTCTTTGTTACTTCTCGTTACGCTCTTTACCAATTGTCCTCCATAAATTCTTAAATAAAAGGCAACCAAAGGGGCCGCAAAGGTATACGGGAACAAATTTATATCCAGTTTTTTACATTTCTCAATAGAAACGCAAATTGTTGCTTAAGTGGCAGTCTAACAGCATTGCCTACTATCTCAACATATGCTCGTTTTTGCTTTACTACAAATTAAAACATCACTTATCGGTATTATTTGAACCCTCTTCAAAGATTTTATACCACCAAACCGGATTCAATTGTAAATTTTTTTTTATTTTCCTGCTCGCCATAGGGATAATTATCACTATTCTTAATCTAACTGCTAATTTTTGCTGGAGAACTAAAGAAGCAGACATAAAATTAAAGTCAGCTGACTGGGTGAAGTCAGCTGCGACTCAAATCGAAATATATAGAGTTGCCTAATTTTACTGAATAAACATTTTTAGGTTGTCGAAACTGAAGTAAATTATTGTTCGTGAGAGAGACCCTTAAAATGTTTGCAACAAATATGATAAATTTATATTTAAGTGAACACATTTGCCGTGTGACTAATTACTTTTTTTACTTACTTTTAATGGCACAACAGCCCATGGAGGGCATAGGCCGAGCTTTTCGCATCCACTCATGTTGTGCGTGTTATATTTGTGCATGAATGGATGGGACCTACAGTTTAATACCACCAAACCGGATTCAATTGTAAATTTTATTTTATTTTCCTGCTCGCAGTAACTACCCACTCACAAAATTCCGTATGGGTATAACTACCCGCCATATCCACATTATTTCCCGGGCCTGATATTTGGTAGTATTAAAAAAAAATAATTATCTGTATCTAGAAAAATAAAAAAAGTACCAAAATTATACGTGAGTACGTAATTGTGCAATCGTGTCGTGTACAGACAGGTCAGTATTGCCAGACAAATCTCCTAAAATTTTACATATGTGTATTGGAATTTAACACCTTGGGAGAAAATTTTTTCGATAGTTTCATAAACTTCATATAACATTATCCTTCCTACCGTTTTTTTTATCAAACAAATCGAGAAAATATAAAAAACATAAAATAAAAGAGTAATTCAGATGGAGTAAGAAATATTGTAAAATAATTTGTATTTAAATTTTTTGAATTGATCTACAAATGTTCAGATAAATTTTAAAATGTTTGAAGTGATAAAACTTGTTGTAATTTAATTAATTTCCAGGTCCAAAATCATGTCCCATTTTCCCGCCTGATTTTGAATTATTTTAATTTTATCTTTTAATGAAAGGCTAACAAAAGTTTCAGAATTTGTTCCTTGAAATTATTATAATTATCTGCATTATAGATGTGAAGTAAGTCTAATAAATCAATAAATGTTGTTTAACTTAGTTGATTCAGCTGGACAGAATCACGGGGTTTCTTCAAACAGTGCAGATATTCACAGTCAGATTATAAAAAATGGTTTTACTTATATGTATATAAATTTACTACTTTTCAATTCAAATACATTTTTTATCTCTTCGAAAAATTAAGTATAAAAAATTCCGAAAGCCGAACTTTATATACCCTATATACTCTAAAATAAAACACCTTTTTGAATATAAAAGTGAGTTGTATCCGTTATTGCTTAATTTACTTTAGAATAGTCTTCAAATCACTCTTTGAAAATTTGTTTGTATAGTATGTAGTTCTCACGCCCACTTGATCGATTTTAGCCATTTTAGAATTTAACCTCTTCCCGAGAAAATAGAGTGTTTGCTTTAAGTTGCGTAAGTTTTACTTGAGTTATCACGTACACGGACAGTTGGATCAATGGGCATGGCTAAATCGAATCGGCTATGCACACTGATCATTTACCTACTTACCTACCACGCCTGTTCATTTATTTAGGTATTAGTTTAATGTCGATTGTGTTGCATTCCTCTCCATATTCTGTGGAGCCGTCATTAGTAAAATATTAGAAGATGGAGCAGAAAAGCATAAGAAATTATCTTATACGAATTGCCTTAAGTAGTTTGAGTCGCTCCAGTTTATTTTTCCTACCTTTACTTTTAATTTCCTATACTTTAAGAAGACTTCTCAGAAAAAATTTCTTTCTTAATTTTTTGCTTTCACTATGTGCTATTTGCACACAATTGATTATGCACAATGTTTTCAAATTCTTTTCCGAATAAAATAAATATAAGAAACTGGACCAACATATTTTCATATTAGCTGGATAGCTTAACAAATTTGAGAAAAATTATAAATCATTTTTCAAATCATTCACATAATCCAATTTGTCGTCAATCAAGCAAATTTGCCAAATTTATTTTACTTTGTCATCTTTGCAATGATGACATATGATGCAATTTTATTTAAATTTTGCAACAATCTTTTATTTTGCACAATATATAATTTCGTAATAAAATATCGCATAAATAATTTCGATTAATTTTTCAAAAGTAATTTTTTTTTTTTTTTTTAAATTTAGCACAATATTAATATAAATTTTTTGCCATTGTCTAATGGCAACCAATAGCTAGAAATGTCTGCATTATGGATATACTTCAATTTAAGGAAAAGTGCTTCATCTCGAGCTAGTAGGATTTTTCTGAAAAAAGTTAATTGCAACTCTGACTCGAAGTACCATATTGAACATTTAGATGGCGCAGCGAATTGCCAGCCCAAGTGTCAAACAATATAACGAGTAAAATTCAACTAGTGCCTGGATGGCGCGGTCACATGTTCTTTTTGTCGCCGTTATAATGATATCTGTCTAGCCGTTGAATTGAAGCTTGTCTGGAAAATAGAAAACTATGTCCTCTTTTAAATGTTGCAATTAGTCTTATGATTTTTTTTTTTGGATATTCTCTTTTGAAGTTTCATGTAACTTATGAAACATCGCTAATTGTTTTAATTTTTCTTAAAAAAAAAGTAAATTAAATTTTTCAATCTTTTTTGACTCATTATGTTAAAAGATATATTTTTTGAAATTCGATAATTAAATAAACTTTAAAATTAAATCATACAATTATTAACACTTGACTTAAAAATATATTTCTCATTCAAACATAACTTGATATTGAATTAATTTGATCCTTAGTAGATATTTTTTTTGTTTTTCAATATGAAATCAGGGAAGAATTTGGTAAAAATATTGACATGAAAAGTAATCGGTAGCGACTCAAAACTGCAACTATTACTTTATACATTTTTTCACAATTCTTAATTTTGCAACATTGTGTCATAAAAGGCTGTTGCTGTGGTGCAAGCGTGAAAGCCTGTACTATCTTACTTCTCTACCCGTTTCTCTCGCACATTATTTCATGCTTGCGGCAATGTAAACAATTACAATAGAATGCCATTGCCGCGAAAACGTGTTTAAGAAAATTTTTACAAAGAAATAAAAGTTTAAATTTTGCAACTTTATGAGGAAGTTTAATCCGGTAAGGTTTAATTCTAATTTATTTTAATTGATAATTGCAAAGTTTAACTGGCTGCATGCACGGCTTTGTTTGCTAGACAGTGTGTAGCCGCCGTCATTAAAGAGACAGCTTGGGACTCCATTATAAAAGAAGAGAAAAAAAAAAAACACAGTGAAATAGAAAGAAGTTAATTCGCATTTTTTCACGATAGAAAATTTGCAAAATTAACGAAATTTGTTGAACAAATTAAGAAAATCCAGGAATTTTAAGAAAATATAAAGTTATTGTTGAACGACGAAACGAAATTATACTGTGTAAAGTAAATTCCGGCTGGAGACGGAACGAATTAAAAAGCAGAAAACTCATTCTACAGTGAAAACTTGGCATACGCACACATTCGCAACTACAAAGAAAAAAAAATTGCGTGAAGAGAAGACAGAAAAAGGCCGCCACCGCCACATAGAAAATATGGAAATGTGTCTTAGATAAGCGGAACATCTGAGTCTGGAAGCAAGGCTAATTTTGCTCATCGGACAAAGAAAAAACATTAAAAAGAAATTTGGAGAAAATTTTTTGTGGTGTCACCACGAAAATTGTAAACCCACAACCAGAAGCAACAGCAACAAAACAACAACAAAAATGCTCAGATTGCAAAGTTAAATTGTTACTTTTTTCCCCAAATTTTTTTTGCATAATTTAAAAACTTTCTCACTATTTTCAATTATATTCTCCGATTTCACACACTCAGCGAGAGCGTACCAAAAAAGTAAGCACAAGCTACATCACTACCACCGCCACCACTTTTACTAATACTATCAATTAATTATTCCACCGACCACCGACCACCGACTCCCTTTTCCAAATCACTCATTCATATATTTCACCAAACGCCCCCACAACAAAAGTCATGTTGTATATTTTTGTTGTTTCATTTATAATTTGTTTGTGTTTTTGTTCTATCCCTACAGCGGCAACGCTATCCATTACATTTGCTGCTTAAAAACGTCTTTGGAACCCGCCGACCGAAGCTATAACATTCGCATCCTGCAAGCTGCCCTGCACACTCTTACTAATCTCTACTTTTTCTAGAAAACAATTACAACAACTACATTTAAATTATCTACTAGACACCGGCCTATTGCTGCTGCTCTAACCAAACATTTATTTATTCTAAAAAAAAAAAAACGATTTACTCTTCGCTTTTACTTTGCGATTTTGTTTCTGACTTGTTTATTGGGAATTCGGAAACAAACATTTACATAAATATCAACGAAATTCAATAGCGGCCGATTCATTAACAACAACAAGAACAACAACAAAGAAGAAATCCTATTTCATATTATTAAGCAAAAAATTTAAATACTTTGACAGTTCGCGTATTTTATAATACTAAGGTAAGTCATTTGCTTATTTAAGTACCTCTAAATTATTTATTATTTGTTAATTCTTTCAAAACTTCTATTGAGTGCTCAAAATAATAACAGAATATGGTACAGGCGCTATTAGCTTCACTGAGCAGTGCTTATAATAGGAATGACCGAAGGTTTCCAAGCAGTTACAACTATTGTTTTTAAATCAACAATCATTTACCTGATAAGAATCAATATTATAAATTTCTTATTTGAACTCCTACATAATTTTTCGTTATGCAAAGCTTAACAGTTTTTACTTTTACACCAGTACTCAACTTGCTTTCTGGGCCGTTATTTTTGGGTAAAATTCTCTTAAAATGCTCATAGAGTGTATATAAACGGTTTGGAATAATAAAGTAAAGGAGGTGCCTACACATCAAAATTACTTCCTGACCCCGGAATACTCCTCTTCCGGAGAGAAGGAGGGTTGATGTAAAAACGAAAATACACCCCGTACTTTTTCAACATTATAATAATAACACACGACAATGAATAGAAGATTTTTTGATAAAAGACTCTACCCTGATCAATAGAGAATTTTAAGTTCGCCATAGAGGGCTGATGGAAGTCAATGACAACGATTGTCATTTGGGTGTCTTAAAGATTTTTCAGCTTTTTATAAGAAAATTCTCTATTGACCAGCGTAGAGTCTTTTATCAAAAAATCTTCTATTCATTGTTGTGTGTTATTACGTACGGGGTGTAGTCAGGTATCACGTCATTCAACTGTTCATAATTGAACAGTCCGCCATTATTCAAATCAACCAATCAGCTATAGTTGATATAGAGAAAATGGAAATATTAGCAAAGTAATGAGGAATTGAAATGAAATAAGAGTAAGAGCAGCAGATGCCCGAGGAGAGACTATAAAATAGTGATCCCTTTCAGAGTTGGCAGATAGGGCAATTTATCGCCATTTATGGCGGTCATAAATAATTTTTTTTTTTCCGATTTAATTAATTTTTTATTTTACAAGTGTTCAAGTTTTAAAGTGATAAATATGTATCCCAACCCGGGACAACCAATCAAACTTGTGGAGTGTAAGAAAACCAAAGTTTTCGAGACCCCTTAAATTATATTTTCTGACTAAACCAAAATAATAATATTAATATCGTCGGTGTTATGAATACACCACAATTAAATATCTATTTTTGATTTAATTATAATTCGCTATCAAAAATTGTTCATTACACATGTAGTATACCAAAACCTTGAGTCGAATGTCCCATTTTAGTAAATTAAGTATGAAATTAATTATTGACTAAAACTAGTCGATAGATTATTTTTATTTTTTACCGTTGCTTCAGGTACATCTAATACGTGATACAAAAAAATAAAATAATTCACAGATTTCGCACTCAACGTAATGCTGTATACATTGGTGGAGTGTACGGCAAAGTACACCCTCATTTTCTTGGGAACGGAAATATATAGAAGAAAACGGGTTGAAGAATCTGAATATTTTGCTTCTGTGGTCCAAAACGTCATTCTTAACTCAAAAATGCTGAAATGGCGATTATGGCAAGTAGATTCTCAAACGACTGCAGGTTCCCAGATATTTAGGCACGTCATCTTAACATAACTACTCATTAGCGTAGGCAATAAATATTAATTTAAAATGGTTCAAATTAAAATTTTTTACGATTTTGCCTCATAAAAAGTTACACAATACAAATATAAAAATTGATCGGTCTGATTGACTATACTCAAGTGGACAGTCGATCCAAATTTGTAATAGGTCCCTTTTCTATTTTTGACAACGTTTCAATAATTACTCACCCAAGCATGTTGGAAAAAATTAAATTTAAAAAAATATAAAAAAATGTACACATGACATCTAACATTTGGTATTGAACTAGTGGGTATTTTGAGTGTGGCAACTAATTATTTTTATACTATTTGCCGTTAACGAAATGGATCGAAAAAACGCTTGAACAATGTTGGGAAATACTAAGAACTAAAATGGTGATCTTCAACCGAAAGTTTAAGAAAATTACATTCAAAATTCGGTCTTCAATGCATTTAGATAAACGTGTGATAATACAGCACGTTCTCGTACCGAAAAAATTGTTGCTTTTGCCCAGAATGTGTAAAAAGAATGAACCAAATCAGCATAAAGAGCTCGGTATGAAGCCGTAAAAAGTTCAATTGGTACAACAGATGAAGCCACATTAGCATTCGCAACGTTTTCGGTTTGCTAATTGGGCTCTAGACCCTTGGAAGAACATAAGCATTTTTAGCGAAAAATCATATTTTCTGACGAAGCCAACTTTGAACTCTTTGGTTACGTTAATAAGCAAAATTATCGCTTCTGGGGCTCGATTGTTGAGAAGCCAAAGTACCTTCAACGAGTAACTGTTGAACATTGTTGCGGTACAATGATAACTGAATACTTGGCCTATTTTAGAAGGTATGGACTTAGACAACATTTGCACCCAATAGGATGGCACGCCGTGTAACAAATCGATTTTTGGCGTGTGAAGTTTGAAAATCGCGTTATTAGCCGTTTTGGTGATGTGCATTGGCCACCACGCAGTTGCGATTTGACTCCGTTGTACTATTATTTGTGGGGAGCCGTTAAAGATAAGTGTTACGAAATTGGTGCAGCATCGGTCAAGTACAGCTCTCCATACAGTCGAAAATGTACTGAAAAATTGGTTTGATCGTAAGGGCTACTGCAATGTCTTGTTTACCCCAAAATCAAATTCCAAATTATAAATGGTCCACCCTGTACATGTGGACGAATACTGGATGATGTTTTATTTTTGCAACACTGATCAGGTTTTATGCGTAAGCTTGGTCGTTATTTTCACGCCACACTCTCTTTTTCCACTTACCTCTGGTAAAGGAACGAACAAACTGACCACGAAAAGCGCAAAAAATTGCATAAAAAAAGTGAACGGTAAACGTAGCCTTAGCTGCGTACTATGATTGATTTTGCTTCGCATTACGAATTATAAGAGTTTGTCAACAATTACGATTTATAATAGGTTAAACAGACCTTGTATTGGAAGAAATAAACGAATTGGCGAGTGGACCAAATTGTATGGAACTCTTGGGAATTAAAGCGATGTTTTCAAGGGACCAACAGTTTGTTGCTAATTATTGAGATTTAATAATTAACGAGGTACGAATTATGGTGATTCTACTGTAATCACATTTTTAAAATAAACAAAAATACTACTGTGGGCAAAAAGTAGTAGGACTTTTTAATTTAAATTTCGCGCGGAAACCCATTCATCAAAATATTATTTTTTTAAGGTTGGTATGACTGTCGGTGACATCTGTGCCAAATGTCACATCAAAATAATCATTAGTGTTTAGTATACGCTTGTCTTTCTGAAGTACAAAAAGTGCATTCGGCGATTTTCACAATGAGTGAAATTATTCAACAAAGAAGTTCCATTCAATTTTGTGTGCGGAATCAAATTTCTGGTGCCGAAACGTTCAGAATGTTGCAAAAGGCCTTCGGTGATAATTGTATGTCGCGAGCAAGTGTTTTTGATTGGTACAAATTGTTCAAAGATGGTCGAGAACGCGTTGACGACGAACCACGTCCAGGACGGCCATCAACATCAACTGATGATCAACACGTCAATAAAATCAGGGAATTGGTGCTCGAGAATCGACGATTAACAGTCAGAGACCTTACTGGCATCGTTGGAATATCGGAAGGATCAGTGAAAACCATTTTAAAACATCATTTGGGCCTAAGAAGCGTGAATGCATGATTGGATCCAAAATCACTGCATTGGTTTTACGGGACCATTTTGCCAAAAATTCGACTGATATCGTTCCGCAACCACCCTATTCGCTATTGACTTAGCACCGTGTGACTTTTGGCTATTTTCTAAACTCAAAAACCGCTTCGTGGACACCGTTTTGAGTCAATTGAAGACATTAAACATGAATCGCTAAGCGCATTGAAGGCTATTCCGGAAATTGACTTTAACAACTGTTTCGAGAATTGGAAAAAACGTTGGCGTTTGGCACAAGTGTATTGGGGCCGGGGAGGATTACTTTGAAGGGGACGAAATAGATTTGGAAGAATGAATAAAAAAATGTGAAATTATGAACAAAGTCTTACTAACTTTTGCCCACAGTAGTATATCAAAATACAGTGTCGGACAATAAATAAGAACACCTTGTTCTGAAACCAAAAACCTTAAAAAAATATTTCTCTAGACTTATGATAAATTTAATTACTTTTATTCATTTATTCCATAAGTTTAATTTTTTCTTAAAACAAAAACAAAATCAATTCAGTGCAAAAAAAGAAATTTAAAAGTTATACATAAAATCACATTTCAAAAGAACAAAAAAATAAGAACACTTAAATTTAAAAAAAATTTTGTTTTTAAATATTGACTCAAATTGTCCACTAATGCTACTTAATATTTTGTGGAATAGCCTTTGTTAATTAAAACCGCCTTATACCTTCTAGGCATTGATTCCACCAGAGACGCACAAGTAGCCTGGGCTATGGAATACCACGCTCTTTGAATACTTTGCCACAATTCGTCTTTGTTTTTAGCTCTGGTACTGCCAATCTTCTCTTTGACAGTATTCCACAAGTTCATGACCTGGCCCGTTATGGCCGTTATGGGTCGTTATCCTGTTGCATTTGCCATTTCAGGGGCATTTCCCATTCAGCATAAGGAAGCATCACCTCCTGAAGGATGTTTATTTGTCCATCGTTTCTTTTATCCAATACAGCTCCTTCTTGAACCCCTGTCTCCTCTCTAATTGCGGCAGCTGCCTTAAATGGATCGCGTGCCGCCAAAATTTGTATGCGATTGTCATCTGCACATGTAGTTTTGCGGGGCCTACTCTCTTGCAATGAAATTTTTGAGGTAATAAAGATTAGTAGACAAATGTCGAGGATCTGCTAATAGTTTTAGCTAGCTATGTGATTTGGCGGATGCTTTGTCCCTCATTTCGCAGTTTTTTCACCAAATCACGCTCCCCCTTGCTGTAGTGTTTTGCTCGACCCATTTTGCTGTGACATTACGGAATAGTTTACATTTAATTTGTTGAATTACCCTCAATGCTACCATTTAAATGCAGTACAAATTATAAACAAATTTAAGTTTTCTTTTTAAAATATACATTTTTTCGTCTGCTGTTCTTATTGAATTATCCACCTTCGAATGCTTCGCTTCAACTTTTTTGTTTGGGAATCCCCAACAAATATTTAAATGTAGTGTTGCCTCCTAGAAATTTATAAAGTATATAACATACCATTTTCTTCTCTATAAAAATTGTTTGCCATAAGCAGTCCGATAAAAAAAAAATTAATGGATGTTTTATAGTGCAAGGTGTTCTTACTTGACTGCCCGACACTGGTGCTTTTCACGACTTCACATCAGTGGTGGCCACTCCATAGCACGCATGCGCGAGAGCATTTTAAACTTCACATTTACCAGGCTCATATCCATAGGGGAAAAAGTTCAGCTGATAAGCTGTGCATGTGTGCGTGGCCACTACTGCTTTAAATATTTACAAAGCAAATATTTATAGCCTAAAGCGGTACAAAGAATCAAGCTGAAGAGAGAGAGGAGAGTACAATAAAAACGAAATTGTTAATACTTATATACTGTTTATAATAAATATGTACATACATATAAATCTCATTGGGCTCGTTGAAGCACAGATTAAGAGTGGCGAGACAATATTTTTATAGTATATCTCTAATAGTTTCTGAAAAAAACAATAAATAGAGGAACACATTGGATTATTTTTACTACGATTTAGGATAATTGTGAAGTTCTGGAAGTTTTGGAACTTTGAGCTTTTATAAAAGCAACAGAAGATAAAGAAAAATAATGTTCCAAGTTCGATAGCGCTAACAATTTAGTTTTTCAGGCTTGAAATATGCTTCTAAATTATATTCAAAACCAGTTGTTAGAAATACTTATATCATAAAAAATATCAGTATTGACCAGTGAAGTTTTTCCACATTCACTTTCACATAGCACTTTCCATTTTTCTTCTGTCTTGTCCGTTTAATCCTGTTTAATTGCTTCAGGCTGTTCATCTGCAGCAGGTTGACTGCTTTCCAACTTTACCTCACTCTATTAATTACGAATTAAGTTTCAGTTTCGGTGCCACTTTTAAGGCTCAAATAAACTTATTGTAGAGTGTTTTGGGTAGATGGTGTTCGCCGAGCTAAATCTGAATATAACCACGGCCTTATTGTTCCACTCCATCCATGGTGTTAACAACGAATTTCTTGACAGTCATACTTTCGAATGAATGCCCTCTCGAATGAATTTTCTTTTATTTATTTTCGATTGTGGATTTCACTTGATATTTACATAAATGCATAAAGTGTAATTAGCCTAATGCCCTGCGACATAAACAAGTCATATTAAAATGTAACAATTTATTCAAACAACTTTTATTAAAAATGTTCCCCTATCATAAAAATCCGAGCTGCTTATCAGCTGCTTTTGCTAAATGATAAGAAACGTGTATACAATCAGATAAGAAAATCACGATTGTTATTGCAACAAAAAGAAAGCAATATTTTCATGACATAACAAACAAATGCTTCTTGCAGTGGCTTGATTATATTCTATGGTTAATTATGGAAAAGATAATGCCCGAAAAAACGCGAAGCAGATAATGTTTCCGCACAGTCGAAGTAGCTAAATTTACTGCCTAAACTTATAAATACGTATAAAACATGAATTTTGTTTTGTTATCTTAAATTCGCCGAATTGAACAATGTGAACCAAAAACATTTTAAGTTAAGAAAAACAGTTAAATATTAATTTAGATTTGTTTGCAAGTTGATTTAAAATCTTGTGATTTGTTTCTCTTTGCAGATGGTTAAAGAAAAGCCAAATTCTACCCGAATTTATGATAAGGATGGGTTTCGCCGACGTGCCGCGTGCATTTGTGTACGCTCCGATGCAGAAGCAGAGGTAAAAGAAAAATGCAACAACTTATTGCTACAAGTTTAAGTAATTTTACAAAAACACTTTCATTTGCAGGTGCTTTTGGTAACCTCATCTCGTCGCCCAGATTTGTGGATAGTGCCTGGTGGCGGTGTAGAGCCCGAGGAGGAACCCTCGGTAACGGCTGTGCGTGAAGTTCTCGAGGAAGCTGGTGTTATTGGCAAATTGGGAAGATGTTTGGGCTTATTCGAAGTAATTGTATATAACACAATCTTTTTTTTATAATGCTCTTCTCGTAATTAATTCTTATCTCAATTGCATCACTTTAGAATCGCGAGCACATGCATCGCACAGAAGTCTTCGTAATGACTGTTACCAATGAGCTCGAAGAATGGGAAGATTCGCGTAGCATTGGACGCAAACGCCAGTGGTTTTCAATTGATGACGCACTTACCCAACTGGCGGTGCATAAACCAACGCAACGGCATTATTTAATGCAGCTCAGGCATTCGAAATCTGCCACTTCTTCCACCATTTCACCACCACCCTCACCGACAACAGCATAAACATCCAAACCACGACAACAACACAAAATACAACTGCAACAGCAAGCCACATTATTTACACACATATAGTGAATATGAGAGTGAATGGTGTTTGTACATTCATCCAAAACGAGACACCAAAATTTTTATCATATATTATTATATATACACACTTCTACACTTGATTCTTCAAATTTTTTTTTGTTTTTTCTTTTGTTCTTCATAGTCACAGACCCAACAATACAAACACATAAACCTACACTTACATATACCATATATTCTATATGCAGTTAAAAATTTTTCAAATAACACATACATACATACAAACATTCAATTGAACAAGAAGAAAATCACATACATACACACATAAATGATAATTAAATTACAATAACTTTTCATTATTAAGAATTAAGTAACATTTTTAATACTGTATTAAAAACAAAACAAAACAAAACAAAACAAAACGAAAAAAAAACTAAAAATTATTTAAGTTTGAGACTAAAGTGAAAATTTGCAAAAATATTAAGTACATTACTAGAAAACCAAGTAAGAATTTCATGCGAGCGTAAATATACATAAAATATACATATTACATACACACACATGCATACATACACACATACATATACCATAATGCAAAAGTTTCTTATATTTAAATTAAAAACCAAAAGAAAAAAGTAAAACGTATTGAAAAATCCACAATTTTTGAACAAATTGCACTTTTTTGTAAATTTTCTATTTAGATTTTCTACTACTCTTTTATAATTTAAAAATTGTAATAAAAATAAAAAAACAAAAACCGTGAAACGAAATCGGAAAAGTATTGCTTACTAAATAAATCAACTAAACAAAAAAATATTGAAACGAATTGAGAAACGCTGAACGACGCTTTTCAGAAACAATGAAATCGTCTTATCAAAATTCGAAATTATTTAAATATTTCATGTTACTAAAAACGATTTAAAAAACATGGAACAGTTGCCTAGAAATAATTGCATACAAAAACAAAACAAAAACGAAAAAATAAATAAATATAAAACATAACACAAAGACAAAATCAGCAACTTAAGAAATTTGTTAACAAATTTGACGTATATTTTCTCTAATTGTATTTTTTGTTGTGTGGAATAAAATGCGCTTTTCACACATACCTGCACATTTTACCTATACACACACACACACATACATACATGCACATACAAAATTTGTAGAAACTTTCTTTTTAGTATAATTAGGTTTTCTCTTTTATACCAACCTTTTTTCTGCTTTTTTTTGCTTGTGCCAAGCGGTGCACGCTAAATTGTTGTCTATATTAAGTACATATGTACATGCACACATAATGCCATTTGTCACAAAAAAAAAAAAATGAAACAAATATGAAAAAATGTTCTAAATGTGATTGTGATCATCTTACGTACGAATTTCATTTCGTTCTCATCTTTTCCCCTCACGCCCACTCTTTTTGCATATGTTTCATCATGTTTGCACATATACACCAACATAATTACATATATATATAAACATACACATACAAACACACACACACACACTTATATGCATACATGTATCGTATCTTCTATCTTGTTTTGTAAGATTATTGTCAATAAAAAAAATTAAGTAAAGAAATATGATATCACACTCTTTTTTTATTTTAAACTACTTAATTATATTATATAATATAATTTACAATGAAAACAAAATATACCTATTAAAAAATGCAGAAGGGATTATTAACTAATATTGTAAAAGATGAAAAAAAAACAAAAAAAAAAAAATCAAAAGTAATAATGAAAATAACAATTGTTGCAATTATAAAATAAAATGAAAATTATAATTAAATGATAAAACTATATTGTGTATTTTTGAGAAAATCGATTATTGTCGACTTTAGAGCCTATTTGATTAGTACAGAAGCCTTATGCTCCCTGCTATACGAGGGTAGATCAATAAGTACTCGTGTTAGGAATGAAGAGGCAAGTTTTTAACAAAATTTTCTTTTCTTTTTCAACGTATTCTCCTTTTAGTACAATACACTTTTCCCAATGTTTCTGCCATTTCTTTAATCCCTCCAAAAAATACAACTTGTTTAACTCTTCAAAATACGCTTCCGTCTCGATGTTAACCTCCTCGTTTGAGCTGAATTTTTTTCCCCCGAGCCACGTTTTCATGTTGGGGAACAGAAAGAAGTCGCAGGGAGTCAAGTCGGGCGAGAACGGTGGGTGCGGCAGCAATTCGTAATTCAATGCAATTTGGCCGCAACAATTCCGTATCCGCTTGTTGTCCACCGTAAGCAATCGCGGCACCCATCGGGCCGACACCTTTCTCATGCTTAACCTATCATGTAAAATATTAATTACCGTTCCGTACGACACTTCTACGGCCTCTGCTACTTCGCGCACTTTCGTTCGGCGATCAGCAAGAGTCATGTCGCGGACCTTTTCAACGATTTCCTCGGTAACCACGTCTGCCGGGCGGCCTGAACGCTCCTCATCAAAAACAGATGTACGACTACGTTTAAATTCGTTGAAACAATATCTTGCGGTTGTAATAGATGGTTGTAATAGGTGGTGAAGGGTCTCCATAGACAGCATCCAACTTCGCTTTTACTTCTTCGCATGTTTTTCCATCCAAAAATAAAAAGCGAAGTACGGATCGATATTGTTCTTTTTCCATTTTATCGCGAAACACCAAACACGTGTGACACTAATGGCTGCCAAATAAAAACTAAGGTATGAATCGGTTTGAAATTTATTGTTGTGTCGTGTGACAGATGGCAGTACACGACGGTAATCCCTTCCCTCAGCAACGCCACCTGTCTTCACACACGGATATTTATTGTTCTACCCTCATATAGCATGCAATAAAGCTAATTTAATTAACTGTTAATAGCTCACAAACAAGAACGTTAACAGCCAATACTAGCTGTTAGCAGGTCAGACAACATGCCAGTTAACAGCCAAAAGTAGCTTTTAACAGCTCATTATCGCAGCATTTATAGCAGCTACTAGTAGCTGTGAGCTAATACAGCCTTGCAAAGATCAGTGTGTGTGTGCTAGTGAAAGCTTTAAGTTTTGTACGCATTATATGTGTCAAAATAGAATAAATTACATTGAATTAGTAGGGGTATTTACGGGTTGATGCAGAATGTTATTGCGAACGATGTGAAAGTGCGAAACTCACAATGTTCCAAAAACAAACACATTAGAGATATTCACTTTTTGCTTCACAAATGATGTTACATCATTGCAAATGCGGAAAAAACTTGCACTTACACAAATTCGTAAATTTTGCTTTAACCCGTGAATACCCTTAGTATGTTTTTATTGCGTTTTGATTTGCAGCTCATCATACTTGTTGAAATATTTGTGAAACCATCTATCAAAACTGCATTTGAAAAATTTGTTTAAATTTAATGACGTGAAACATGAAAATTATGAGTAGAGTTTTGGCAATTGTGGAATGGAACTTTTATAGGGAATTTGATTTTTACTGCGAAGTACACTATTTTAGGAATACAGTTTGAAGATTTTATAAAATTTATTCAAAATTTCAATAGCTTCATTTTGGACCTTTTGGGATAAAAAGACCACGGCATAGCACAAAAGAATAAAAATAAATCACAAAATTTATAAAATATTGTGATAAAATGTTATAAGTTGATGAAAATCTTGAACTAAAAATTACATTAATTTAACGCTGAAAAGCAGCTGTTTTTCTTCTATTTTGGCATAGCATCGGTATTTACGATTACAATGTGTGGTTTCTGTTGCAACTTTTAGCAATTTTTTTCTTAAATTTCTTTTATTAGTGCCACTTTTCTCAATTTTGCAACATGATTAAATAACTTGCCTTCAATCACAAAAAAAAAAAAAAACAATTGCGCCCAATAATAGTCATAAAAATACTTGTATTAAATCTAGATTCGTAATGTAAAATTTTGGTAAATTTAGAAAATTAATGATCAGTCACAAGCAATTAAAGCAATTTCCAAGATAATAGTTAGTTAAAATCTGTTTGCAGTCCAAATAGCAGCTACCAAGCTTCAAATAGCTCTAAAGTTTTTAGTTGACAGCCGCTTGCAAATTGCAACGGCTACCAGCTTGAATTATTCAACACGAAGAGCTGTGCAACCAACAACTACTAGTCATTAACTCTTTTGCTGTAAGTTTACTAGCGAATACCTAATATCCGACAGCAGATACCACTCGTTGCTAACGATGACAGTTAACAGCTCTTAACAGCTAATAAATGATAGTTATCAGTTATTAGTAGCGAATTTCGTAAAAAACACGTCTATTAATATGCTAGTAGTTAACAGCTAAAAGCTGCAGCTATGTGCACACTCTGTTGGGTGTACGAAAGTATTTCCTAAGTAGCAACAAGTTTTAGAATGCAAAAAATTTATATTCTTGATTCCGAACGAATCGAAAAAAAATACGAAGAAAATTCGTAATTTGGAAATCAGGTGATTGCGTTGAAATGATATAATTGAAGCTTAGACAAAAGAACAAATTCATAAAAATAAATAGATTTTGTGCAAAAAAATCGTTTGTTGTTTATTTTTACATTTTCTCAAAAATAAAAATTCTTAATTTGAAATTTACTTGATTTTTTTTTAAAAAGAGAATAATGCTTCAACAATCAAAATTGGAGCAGTAATGCTTTGCCAATCAGGCGTATGTGATAAGTAGAGCTCCAAACAATAAGCACAATAATTTTAACAAAGCCAAAGATTACGTTTGGAGTTTGAAATCGAAGATTTCATGGAACATCGTCTCCATACTCAAGCGTTTTAATTAGGTTTATCCAAGTCGATTCAACATCCTCATGTCTTGACTAGTCCAAGAAACTTTCGCGTTCGCAAGCAAGTTGTCAATATTTCACCGATTGTTGTGTGTTTGGATGCGCAGAAGCATATGGACATCTCGCTGGTGGCTGCCAAGGTCGCGTCAAGTGGAACAACAAAATTAAAGATAATGCGCCGCATATAAAAAAAAAAGTTCCAACGAAAATTTGAAAAGTTTTCTTTTTATCAGAAAAAAAATAGTAATACATTTTGCAAAAACTATTTTCTTTTTCCGGTTGATTTGATTTGGAAAAGTTATCTTGATCGTTTGTTTATATGTATTGGATGAATTTCTTTTTATTTGCAATGATTTGACAATGTATGAACATCCATCAAATTATTTGGTACCTACTTACTTATTATTAATTTGTTGGTTACTGCACCAAGATTCAACTATAGACTGACAGGTCCAAAATGGAATGTATATACGATTGATTTCCTACACTTCAATATTGCCAGCTCATTTCGAATTTCGGACAACGCAGAAAGTTTTGTTTCAAATTTCACGTCATCAGAGTAACCTAAATGTTATGGGTATATTATAGCTGGATACACACAAATGAAGTCAAGGATATATTAAAAGAGATATTATGGCTAAACACGCTATCGCCTTGAACCTCCTTTTACTCGCAGTTGGACAACACTTTCGCCTCTATAAGGTCAAGAATCTGTTTGCATGAGACATTGAAAAGGAGCGAAACATTAGACCAGACTCAACTCAACTCAATATTTAAAGTTTTTAAATTTTGAGTTGTGCCACTTTTGCAGATAGGAGGCAATATGTTCACTGAAAAGTTTTAGCTGCAGATTCTATATAAGTATATACCTACTTTATAGCCTCAGATATATACTTGGAAGTAAACAAAATGTTGATTTTTCCCAAAATAAAATTACCTTAACTTTTTTATTATTTTAAAATAGAGGACCTGGGGTAAAGTTGGCCATCACTTTAGTTTCGACTATAAAATGTGTACCATATTGAATTTGAATTTGAGAAAAAAAAGCATATGGCGTATTCTAGGTCATTCTACAACGCAACCTTGTTTTTATCTTGTGAATGGCACAACAGCTCATGGAGGGTCTAGGCCAAGCTTTTCGCATTCACCTATGTTGTAGGATTTTCTGGGAGTATTTTCTGTATAAGTACAAACAAATGTACATATGTATGTATGTATATTCTGTTGCCTTTATTGTTTCATCCCATAAGAAATAAATTAACAATTCCCATTAATATGATGTAAAAGAATTTATTATAGCATTGATAGATTTCTAAAAATGTTTATTATCTTTGTATGTGTAATTTAAGTTATACATACATACATATTTATATACATATATGTATGTTTGTATGTATGTAGATTTAAAATTTAAGCCTAAGAAAATCGTATTGCAATTATGCATGAGATTTAGAAAAGTTCGAATAGTTCTTATTTGTTTGTTAAGTAATATTCAAAAGGCTAAAGTAAGTAATTGTATCAACAATTCGAAAGTAAATATTCACTCTTCAGTTTTCATTCTTCAGTACTCGTATTACAGATTTTGAGCTTCTATTTATAAACTCTCTGGTAACTTAATCATCATTTGGTAGTTGGTAGTTCGCTGCGGCGAAGTTAAACATTCGCATAAAGTCGCTTCATCTCATTGTATAGACGTAACTCTAATTCCATATTTGCCGCATACGGACGTTCTATGGATTGATAACTCATTGTTTTTGCTGGATCTATACACATTTGCAGCAGTACCACAAGAGTCTTAGGCGTTTTTGCCGAGGCCAATAGGCCAGGATATAAGCCACCACCTTTGAGTATATGCTTACAAAATATTTGCAAGTTATTATTTTGTTGTATCCCATTGCAGATTTGCCTCTCACATTTACCCATACACGAATGCCAATTGCAATCCTCATCGCTAGTACAGTGGCCACCATTAGAAAGCCTCTTATCAACTTGACTTTCCACTTGTATGTACTCGGCACTTTGATATTTCACTCTGTGAAGGAATAAAATGCATGAAATAAAGAGATTTATTCAGCTAGCTTTTTTTGCATATAACATGTATGTATAGATACTAAACCTTTTGTCTGCTGTTAAGCCAAATAAATATATTTGCATTTTGCATATTTTTAATGGTTCCGGTTTCATGTCGTCCAAACGAAATATATATTCCATTATATTCAATGAAATTTTCAGTCTTCGCTTCCAATCAAATGAGCTAAATATGTATCATAATTTTGGTGAGTAACGTTTGCCACCAGATTTCATTCATTATGGTACTTACATATACTGCATTAGACTTTGGTCTGTTTGTAATATATTTAAGCTTTCTGTGGCATAATACGGTCCGCAGGATCCCAATATTGTTGGAAACACTGATTCTTCGTCGAAAAGCTTGCCCATCATGTAATTATTATCTCGCAAGAGACGCCAAAAGCTTAACATTTGCTCTGAATTATTTTTATCGATTTCTTGATTAACCAGCGCACTGATCTGGAAATGTTTGGATAATCCAAATACGTAGAATGTATGCCTTTAAATGGGCTATATTCTATATGCTCACCATATTCTCATCTAATGTTACATTGTACGTAAGCATTATGTGCAACTTTATAATGTGATGGAAATCGTCAGTTTTAGGATAAATATGTGTTCCTTTGTTGTTCGTCCAACTTAAGTCGTCCTTGATATTTTTGGCACGCTGTGTCGTTTTGTAATTAAATATTACATCAATAAAGAAGAAATAGGTATAATTTTTATATATGTATATATTATATTTTATACTTTAATAGCATAAAGATCCCCATTCTTTTCGGCTGTAAAAACGATCCTTTTCATATCATTCACTGGACATTTGAAATCCCTGAAGGCATTAGTATCACCGCATAGCTCCTCACAAAGTGAACCACTGTATTCATGAGCTCTATATTTTTTACACTGTTATTGCGAAAAGTCAATCAATCAATCAATGAAATCAGATGCCATTCATTGTATGTACTTCAAACTAAATTAATGAGCTCTTACCATTGACATTAAACTATTTTGCGACATGACTTTATAGCAAAATTCTAAATTCACATATGAATAGATTATAATAAAAATGCCAGCTACAATCGCAATGAGCAGTGCTCGCTGCAGAACGATACGAAATTTACGCTTCAATGCCGCAAACATTTTGCAATTCTTCTATTTCGATTATATTGCTTTCGTATTGAAGAATTTACTTCATCAGGCATCATATCTTGGAAAGTGTGAAGTTATCGCAATTAATTTATTACCAGATTTTTTCTGTTGCTATTATTGAATCGAATTGAGTGAAGGAAAATCCTAGTGACAGTTGTAACATTCTTCGATTATGCGCATTGCATGCTCGGGCACAGTGGCGGCTATTTTATTGAAGCCAACATGAGTAATTCAAGAATTCTTAAATTCTATCAGAACTGAGTTTTAATATCATAACTTTGATTAATTAACTTACCTGATTACATAAAAGTTACGCTACAAACATTTCATAAACACTTTAAATTCTTACTGCAGCTTTAGTGTTTAGCTAGTATGTTGCTTAACATACCTGGTTTCTATAATAACCCTATTGTAAAATGTCATTCATGAAAGAAGGAGAACAGTTTGAAAAAATTAAAAAGGAAATACTTACATATGCCAAATGTTTGCCGGAGAAATTAAGTAAGTTGAAAAGGAAATTAAAAATGTTGTAAATGTTAAGAGTCCAGTCCATCCCTTAAAGAAAGAAGAAAATACCCGAGTACTATGTATAAGATCGAGATAAAAGAGATATATCCCCCTCTTAGAAATATTTTTCTTATTGATCGTCAAAGTCAAAGAAGTTGATTTTTCGAGCCATTGTAAACAAAAAAATATCCACCCAAAATCGTATCTACTCCACAACAAGGCTTTCAATTTAATGCGTTAAAAAAAATCCAAAATTATTTTTTATGCAAATATTGATCTTCAGCATGCACGGTTTGTTTCAGAATCAACTTCGATTTGCATACTATTTACATTGCTTATAAATAGATATACAAGATAATAGAAGCAGTTAGTTTGAAAATTGAGAAAATTAGCGCCATATTAATTGCAACTACATGGTACTACTGGCAGGGACTTGGAGAGAAACCTTGGAAAGGGAGGATGACAGCTTACGTGTTTCTACACATAATGAAGAGAGAGGAGGAGAAAATGTCAGATATTAATTACAATGGAGTAAAATTTACTAAAAAAATCCAGATATCAGATATTTTACAGATTATTGCTCTGCTTTATACTTTTTCTGGTCGCTGTGGCGTAGTGGTAGTGCGTTGGACTGCTGCGCAGAGTGTCCGGGGTTCGAATCTCGGCACAGGCAAAATCAAAAAGTAGAAAAAATAATTTTTCTACACGGCACCACCTCTTGGCAGGCAATGGCAAACCTACAAGACTAAAAATTGCTATGAAAAGCTTTTCACTTCGCCGTTCGGATTCGGCATTAAACTGTAGGTCCCTTCCATTCATGTACAAATATAACCCGCACAACATGAGTGGATGCGAAAAGCTCGGCCTAGGCCCTCCATGGGCTGTTGTGCCATTAAAAGAAAAGTAAAGTTTATACTTTTTCTATCAAAATTACCTTTTCGTGTGCAACAAATTAGAGATTATCATTTATGATCCATGTGCTATCTATTCTCTATAATCTCTAGCGAAAAATATGTATGTTATGGCCTTTTGTATTTTTCAGTTTTCATGTTTTTTTTTTTGAAATTTTATCGTGTAACTCGTAAATGGTGTACGAATTTCTTGTTACCTTAGAGGAAATTGTATCATTTGAAAATATATATGCACATCTTTCCCAAACATAGTAGAATAAACATGGAGATGATGTTACTCGTATACTACTTACTTAATAGGTCGGAAGTAAGCAGGTTTCGAAGTCACCAAATTTTTGGCAATTGTAATAATTGTAGTCACTTTCCAAAATTTGATTGCAAACAAGCATTCATATGCTAGTGAATTAGTGATTAATAATGTGAGTTTATCATATGGCAATAGAATTAAAGAACATAAAGCAATACCATTAGTTTAGTTTCTTTTAGACAAGCAGCTAAAATCCATCGCACAGTACAATGACAAACCTACAATACTAAAAATTGCATACGAAAAAGTTTTCACTTCGCTTTTCGGATTCGGCATGAAAGTGTAGGCCCCTTTCATTCATGCGCAAAGATAGCACGCACAACATGAATGGATGCAAAAATCTAGGCCTAAGCCCTCCAAGGGCTGTTGTGCCATTAGAAGAAGTTAACATCTTCTTCGGCAGCCTAACAGTAGAATTGCAGTATTTCTGGCTTTTGTATAACTCTCCAGGTTTAGTTCTCTATATTGAGGATAAAATTGCTATCTCAGGTCTGCGTATAAGGCTAAAAAATCTTAAGTAAATACGACGATTGTCTAAAATAAAAAATGATTTTTTTTCAACAAAAAACACTTACCTAAACAACTTTTCGGCCGTAGAGAAAATTTGATATCTTCAAATTAAACCGTAAAAATCTTTAAACAAGAGTTTAAGAGTTATTTCTAAGAATTAATGAAGAAAACTATGTCAAATGAGGTTTGTTTCAGTCTTAAAATAAGAATTGGCGGTCCGGATTATAGAGAACACATATTCTTAAAGTTATAACTATCTTAAAATAAAAACTTTACTATCAGTACTTTAGTATTATTATTTTAATAACAGTTTCGTTTTTGTCAATTTTTAAGCTTAGCAGACTTTTGTCAACGCTTGGGCTTGATTTATTATAGCTTTTCTTAAATATCGAACGTTGTCTCCCTGAGTGTAGGATTTCTTTTCAATTTATTTTAGGTTTTGTAAAGTTTTGTTAGCGCTAATCCCACAGAATGCGTTATCCCAGGAAATGAGATATTGGTAACCCATGTCTATCGAATAATTTAAAAAACTCTCTAAGAAACCAATAGTGGGACCTGTCATCGCTATAAGGGTTCTCTGAAACACTCAAACGTGGTTAATAAATCGATATTTAATGTGCAAAAAATTAGATCATGATCTGATATAAAAGATGATTGATAACTTTAATTTGATAAAAAACTTGTAATCAGGCCCAAGTCGTTTTTATTTTTTAGCGAAATCTATTTATAATTCATCTGCGATGGGGGAGACTGCTGTTTTGAACATGTTTCTTCAATAGATGAAATCCTGTAAAAACAACGTAATTTAATAAATTTAAATAGTTCAAAGTGCTGCATTGGTTAAATGAGCTTTTATTAAAATCGCTCCAAGAATATGTCATCCAATTTTAAAATAATTTTTTTTTTTAAATAATTTTACATCTACTCACTACATAATCTCACAAGATGAACTTGCCATATTCGTGAAAAAGCTAATTTTCCAAATTAAAAAACAAATCAAATTAACAAAGGAGAGGGGCACGCTTCCATCAGATTACAAAAAACATTTTCTGACTACCCTCATTAACGTTAGTTTTAGAAAATAATAAGTATGCTGAGTAGTGAATCGAGATTAACAATACCTTAAATATAAGTACAGTCGTGTCAGGGTATAGTGAACACCTCGACATAGTGAACACCTAAATTTTTACATGGAATACTCTAAACAATGAACAATGGAATCGATTAATTTTGAGAAAGATGTTGCGAATATTGAAGAATCTGATGATGACGACCAAGGTGAAATATAGATCATAAATCCTGTAAAAGCTACTGAAGTTTGAAATTGTTGAGAGTTTCGATAAAGAATTCGCATGGGCGGGGGCCAACACTACTGATTATGCTGGTATACCAGCACTGCGAAGTCTACGCGAAAAGCGGTCAAAAGTCAATTTCTGAACGCAAGAAGCAAACATCTACAATCCTTGTAATAATTAGTTGACTATATCCAGACACGACTGTATGTAGAACAGGGTGGCATGTCTGCTTCAATAATAAAATTCAGTGCAAAATTTTTGAAAAATTCTTGTAATGGCAATTGTCGGTTACCTTTTCGAATATGAGTAACTTATATGGATTATTGAAACACAAAGATTTACCAGCAAGATCACTGATGAGGAACCATGGGTGGTTCCGAAACGATCTTTTGATCAGCCTGTTCTATATACATTGTTGTTATTTTCTCTATCGCAAACCTAACGTTCATTAAGCCTGTTTAATACACTAGATACAGCCTCAAAAGATGTAATAGCCAAATTCAGGAAAAAAAAAATTTCCAAATTAAAACTAATTAAAACTAATTTTTTTTTTTTAAATACGAATTCCATCGGTCCCATCTCTCGCCATATACGACCGTGGGGCGCTTTCCGCGAATCACGTGGGAATGTCAATAGCAGCTACAGATTTGGTTTATCAACAGCTACGTGGAACATTAGTTAGTATTAATTCAAATGAGACATGAAAAATTGTTTTAAGGTATCAACAGGGATACAAAAATCTATTAGCACATAAAGATTATTGAAAAAATTACACATTTAACGCACAGGTTCAAACAGTGCCTAAATTGTTTTACAGAGACTTACATAACTTAGGTAAGATAGGTATGAGGATTCTAGAAACGCGACTAGGAACATTAATGCATAGTCCATTTAATAGATATGGAGAGTCGGTCTTTCCATTCAACAATTTGAACACAAAACATACGTTCAACATAATTCTTCGGCTTTCAAAAGTGGAGGCAAATTGAGTAATTTTAAATGATCTTTATAAGGAGGAAGCTTCGTCAAAGGATTCCAGTTTAAACTTCGTAAAGCAAATAAAAGAAACTGACTTTAAACAGGCTCCACTTTATTTATGTAACAACTGTTTTGAGGACACCAAACATTCGAAGCATATTCCAAAATCGGTCGGACAAGTGAAACATAAAACGTTTTATTGATATAAGAATCATTAAATTCGTTTGATCATCTCTTAATAAAAAGTAAGACACCTTTAACACATGTTATTATATGTAAATTAAAGCGAAGTTCAGGGTCCAAGTCACTCCCAGATCAACACAATTGAAAACTCTAGCTAGATGCTTAGTACCAGTAATAATTTGCCAAAAATGGCATCTTCCGTGAAAAATCATAAACCTACATTTATCAAGGTTCAAAATCATCATATTTAAAGAACAACTGACAGAAACGGCTCTGTAATAGATTTTGAGTCGCATTTGAATAATGTGTTAAAAAAAAGCTTTACATCATCTGCAAACATCAAAACTCTAGAGTATCGAATAATTGATGGAAGATCACTTATAAAGAGTGAAAAAAATTGGTCCAAAATGACCGCCTTGAGGGACCCGAGAGGTAACATAAATATTACGAGAAACAGCGTCTTTGAAAAGAACGTTTTATTTCCGGTTACAAAACAGGATTTAATCCAGCGCTTGAGGAAAGTCAAGTTTCGGTCAAGTTTCATTAGTAAAAGTAATGATTTACTTTGTCAAAAGCTTACGTCCTTACGTCCTTTTAAAGCTCGTTAGAAAACTCTCTACAATTGTAAGAGGTTTCTTACAGTGGATGTTCCCTTGAAAAACCCATGCTGACTTAGGGAAATAGAAGAAGTAACAGAAAAGGAGAGTGGATCGGTGATGCCAGCTTCAAATAATTTAGTTACAGCACTTAATTTAGCTATGCCTGGATAATGTCAAAAATCAGACTTTGAACCACATTTGGGAAAGTGAAATTAAAAAAGAATCTTTCCAACAAGCAGGAAAATTACCAGATTATAATGCTGCCTTTAAAAATCTCCGTTAGAGGCTTGTATTGAAAATCTGCACACATTTTAGGAATACAGTTGGTGATGTTATCAGGTCCGGGTAAAAAAGATGTCTTTAATGATTTTACATGTGATAATACATCAGCAGGAATGATCGAAGGCATATCGGGCGAGCTTAATGAAGACAGGAAGTAACATCCCCAGGAATGATTGAAGATATATCGAGCGAGCTTAATGAAGAAATCGAGTGAGGATAAATCATAGTACTATCGTAAGAGTCAGGGGAATAAGTGGACAGAGAAAATTCAGAAAAAAAGTTTGAGATCGTTGTATTATCGTTTGACCTACAATATTTCCATTTAATGCTTAGACGATGGGAACTCAGTATTTTTTGTCGCTTAATGTTCATAAAGTCATAAAAACATCTGACTTGCTATGAATTTCTATTTTAATTTAATTTTATTAATATACTCATTATAACATTTACGGTTCAGAATGTGGTATTTGTTTCTAAGAGAGGAATATTTAACATAGCTGTTTGAAGTTCTAGACCTTAAAATCTCGGGTCTTCTTTCTTTTAATGGCACAGCAGCCCATGGAGGGCATACGCCGAGTTTTTCACATTCACTCATATTGTGCGTGTTATATCTTTGTACATGAATGGAGGGGACCTATAGTTTTATTCCGATTGCGAACAGGGAACTGAAAAGCTTTTCATAGGCAATTTCTACACTTGCAGGTTTGCCAATGCCTGCTCGAGTCTTCGAATTTTTTCTTAATATTTGTAGATCATACTGGGCTCTGTGTAGAGCATACCGAACCACTCGCCTTGGGAAGATTCTTCTGCTTGGGAACACACAATTCAAAGCATTTACAAAGGAAATTATTAAAGTTTAAAAAATAGTTGTCCAGGTTGAAATCGATAACTGTCTAGTCAGCTTCCTTAAGCATTTTTCTCAATTTTGTCAAAATTAGACTTCTTGAAGTTATAGGAATTTGATTCGCTAATGTATAACTGTGGGCTATTTAGTTCACTAGGTTATTCAAAAATGACTCCAAGAGTGGGTTGGTAATTATCTTCATGTTCCCCTTGGTTCGTAAGTAGAAACTAACATTTTAGATGGACTATTAAGGGTGATTTCAATTAGCTTGGTTTTTGAAAATTCAAAAAAAACACAGAAATTTTACAAAAGTGAATGAAATTTGTATTTGGGTCGATAAATCAAATCCGGCCATTTACCTGCCATTTTTAAAGATAATTTCACTTAAATGTTGTCCGCGGCTACGCTTCAGGTGGTTCATTCTGAAGGTCTAATTTTGTAACACTTTTTAACACATTTCGGCCGAAATCTCATCAATGACGCGTTTAATGTTGGTGTTGGATTCCAAAGCAGAAATCCTGTTTGGCTTGTTCTTATAGAAGAGACTTAACATAGCCCCACAAAAAATAGTCTAATTGGGTCAAATTACACGATCTTGGTGGCCAATTGACTGCACCAAAACGTGAGATTAACTGCTCACCAAATTCGCGTCTCAATTGATGCATGGTTTCACGTGCAGTGTGGGATGTGGCATGTGACACTCCTGGTGGAACCACATGTCGGCCGAGTCCAATTCTTGAATTTTCGGCAAAAAAAGGCTGTTATCATCGAATGGTACCGGTACCGTAACGTTGCGGCCTTCATCGTCTTTGAAGAAGTACGGCCCAATGATGCCGCCTGCCCATAAACCGCATCAAACAGTGCAATTTTCGGGAATTGCTGAATAGCCTCTGTCTGGTCTTCACTCCAAATACGGCAATTCTGCTTATTCACGAGCCATTTCTTACTTGCTTTACTTTTAATGGCAAAACAGCCCATGGAGGGCCTAGGCAGAGCTTTTCGAATCCACTCATGTTGTGCGTGTTATGTTTTGTACATGAATGAATGGGACCTACAGTTTAATGCCGAATCCGAACGGCGAAGTGAAAAGTTTTTCATAGCAATTTTTACTCTTGTTGGTTTGCCATTGCCTGCCAAGAGGTGGTGCCGTATAGAAAAATTATTTTTTCTACTTTTTTTGATTTTGCCTGTGCCGAGATTCGAACCCCGAACACTCTGCGTAGCAGTCCAACGCACTACCACTACGCCACAGCCATTCCATTCAGCCAAAAATGAGCCTCGTCGCTGAAGACAATTTTGCGATAAACAGAATTTTTTACTTTGACACATGCCAAGAATAACGCGTGAACTGTCAGAAATATGTCAGAAAATCAGCCTTTACTTCTATGATCGGCAAGTCCTCAATTGACTTCTGCCTGACGTCATCCCTTGTGAATGAAACAAATGATTGAAATTTTTCTTAACGTATGTTGTATTTATTTTTATCTTTTTAGTTTGCTAAATTGAGCAATTTTTTTATTATTTATTTTTATATATATATATACATATATTTATATATATATGTATGTATGTATTTATAATCAATAATATCCTTTAATTGTATTATATATTATGCCTAAAAATTATTAAATTAAATTCATCAAAATCATATAACTTTATTGATTTTTATTATTTTTTGTTTGTTTTTTTTTTATACTATATTTATGTATATATATTTGCAATTAGTATTATGCATTTACTATATGTTAATAATATGTTTAGCTGTTGTTGTTGTTGTTGTTGTCTTTGTTAAATTATTTATTTAATTAATGTGTAGAATGTACGTGTTATGCGTGAATCCAAAGTAATGTAATGTAATGTAATGTAATATTGAATGCGTGTCTTCGTATTGTTTCATTTATTTGTATTAAATTTTGTTATGGTAATTATGGAAAGTATATAAACAAACAAATTTAAAATTAATTGCAATTCGAATTAGAAACATAAATCCATACATATTTTAAAAATGAGATTCTACTATAATATATTTATGGTGTATGATTATCGTATTAAATTTGTTAATTGTTTCATTTTCTTTTTCTTCGGTTTTGCCCCATTTATTATTTGTAATCTATTTTATTCAACGCTACTTTCAATTGTAATATTATTTAATTACTATTATTAATATCAATATTAATAATATATTAAATAAGTTTACACTTTACAATAATTTAAACTACTTAAACATAAAAATCTCCTTGCTTCGTCTTTTGCAATTGTTTGTTCATGAATGCATGTACTCGTATTTTAAAAATTGTGTTAATTTTTTTATTCGTATTTTTGTTTTACATATCTTAATTTTATGTACATTTAGAATAACGCACAATATTAATCTAGTTCAGTTTTCATGGTAAACATTTGAGATTAGCACACACACACACACACACACAAAGTAAGTAAAGCAAAGTTAGCAGTTTTGGTGTTCCGGGATACATACAGAGAATTATCTCAAATTACTTTGAAGGTAGAATGCTGCTGTATGACACTGATGATGGGGTAAAGGGCTACCGTTGTTTACCACAGGGTTCCGTGCTTGGGCCTACACTGTGGAACGTTATGTATAATGGCGTCTTAAAGATTGTGCTTCCCATAGGCGCCACACTGGTCGGTTATGCGGATGATATCGCACTGGTGGTGGTAACAAAGCATATTAATATGCTGGAGTTGACGTGCAGTGACGCGGTATCAAGGATAATGAGATGGCTACGCAGTGTACATCTGGAGTTGGCAGCTCAGAAAACGGAAGCTGTTCTCTTGAGTTCCAGGAAAGTACGCGAAATCATTAAATTTAGAGTGGGGGAGCATGAGATTATTTCTCAACCGTGCCTGCGGTATCTTGGTGTGCTGAAAAGGCTTCAAAGTTCAATGGTGCACTCTCCCGGATAATGTCAAATATTGGAGGACCGCGGTCCAGCAGACGAAAACTCCTGGCATGCGTTAAAAGCTCGATAATGCTATATGCTGCGCCAGTATGGGCTGATGCAACGCAAACTCCATCGTACAGCGCACTAAGAGTTGCAAGCGCATTCCGCACAGTGTCGGTTTTATCTCAGACATGATACCGATAGACATACTAGCAAGTGAATGCCGTAACATTTATACAGCAGTCCCAAATGCATTAAAGGCAGAGGAGCGACAACACAGCATAAAAAAGTGGCAGCTACGCTGGGAAAGGGCGAACAAAGGCAAATGTACATTTGCACTCATCCCGGATATTGAGAGTTGGATTACTAGTCAACATGGTGAAATAGATTTTTACATCACGCAGCTACTTAGTGGACACGGTTCCTTCAAATATTATTTGCCCCGCTTCACATACGAAGAAGAGCCGTTCGGCCCGATCTGCCCTAATGATATTGAGGACGCACGAAATATCCTCTTTTATTGCCCGCTAAGGGAAGCCTTTGGGTAGGCCCCCACATTGGCTAATATTATTAATCACATGTGCCACACACTGCATAAGTGGCAAGCAGTCCAGACAGCGGCAGCAAGAATAATGTCCGCACCTCGCCGCATTGAACGTGATCGCAATATGGAGCGCACTTGTCTGCACAACGTAGGCCTGAATGCCATTAATTCAGATAACCCTTAAGACAGCTAACTTGACTTACCAAGAACTGACGCTTGAGCAGTAATGCTCTGACGGCCTCCCGACGAAATACTTAACGCTGATTCCGGGAGGACTTACCGTCCGGACATGTGAGGTGGTTTTAGTGAGGGGGGTCTCGCACTGACTGAGGCTTTCAATGCATACCTCCACCACAAAAAAAGAAATGAGGTGGTTTTAGTGGGTTGGAGTCTAACACACTCACTGACGCTTTCCATGCTTTCCTCCTCCAAAAGAATAAAACAAGAAAATACCGACACACACATCAGATGACCTGCCTGATGCCCAGAGCCTTAAGCACCTAAGAATAGCTCCAATTCTATGTAACAGGTCCCCTCACGTATATTTCCCAGTTTGATTTGCATTGCCAAGCGTTTCGATTGTATTTAATTTACTAATGGTAACCTTTGATAAATATTTGAATTGACATTCATGATATATTATAATCAGATTTATGACTGAATTTTCTATGACACAGAAGTACATACAATGTACTTGTAGATTAAATTAGAATGCTTAAAGAATAGACTAAATTGTAACAAGTGACAAAATTAATTTAAAAATTTAATTATATTATGAAAGAACCACCATTTCAGAAGTGGAGTGTACAGGGTGCACAGGGTGTCACAAAAGTCAACATCATCCCTTTGAGAGTTAATAGCCCAGCTCATAACAAACCGGGGATTACCGGAATATTACCCTAATAAAATATATTTAGTTTTTGGGATGTTTCTACTTTTATGTGAAAATTATTGGCAATTGAAGAGTTATTCTGTGTTTAGTAATAAAAATTAGTATTTTAAAATATGGGATTTTGTAGCTGTGCCACTTAGAAACGGAACTAACGTGTCGATTTTCCCGAAATTCATAAATATATCAATATTCCAAAAATTAACAAGTTTTTACTAAGTTTATATTTTGATATTCTGATCATCTATGAGCTGGCCTAGCAATCCTGCAAGGGATGACGTTGACTTTTGATACATCCTATATATATTACATACCGTCGATCATATTAGGAGCATGGGGTCTTAACAAATGACTTCCCCAACCAACTTCATCTTCTTTATTTCGCTCAAACAAGAGTTACCCAATTTGGCGGACTCCTATTAAATTTAACGTCTCCATGTACTACTTATGTGCAGATTTAACCCTTCTGCGGCTCCATGTGGATTCCAATCAATAGCACATCTGAAGATTACATCTATTTGTTTTCGAAGTGTGTGGCCAATCCATCTCCATGTAAGTTTTTGAATTTCAAAACCTGCTTTGTCTCTGACCATTGGCGTGAGTTTGAAATAACCACCGGGCAGTAAAGCCGCAAACTGGGAGAAATTGAAGATCGCGGGCTGCAACATTTCATGGTTCCACTGCCGTGGAGTTGAGAATACTGTTGGGTAGATTCTGAATACGGTTTATTTGGATTTTGCCAAAAATCGGATTTTGAATAAGAGTTAGTTAGGGCTTTTTTAAGCTAAGACAGCGATACTGATGTTAGTTTTTTTTATTTATGTATTAATGTATGTATGTATGTATGCTAGATCAGTTATTTACCATATAAAACTCACAACCAGTTAACATCGCAAAAAGTCGCCCGATTTATTGATTAATATTTGTTTTTATTTTATATTTTGTTTGCTGATTTTTTAATTTTCAATGTTAACGTTAAGTTTTGTTTTGATTTTGTGTGTTATTTTTGTTTGTTCTAATTTTTTTTTTTTTTTTTAACATATAGCAAACTTAAATGTAATTGTTTTAAAAATTTGTTTATCATCACTCATTTGTTGAATTAAGTTATTATTGTTTAAAAACCAACTACACATTTATAAAAAAAAAAACAGATGAAAATTAAAAATTTAAATTTAATTCGAAATCGCTCGTTTATATTTTTTTGTCGTTAGAAATATTATATTTTCTTTTTGGTTGTCTATTTTTTATTTTTACTTTTATTTATGTGCAATAAAAATTATATTTTTATTCATTTTTTTTATTTTATTATTGTGTGTACTCTTTAACTATGTACAAAATATATTTGCTTTTGTATTAATTTTGTAATTTTGTTTGTCTTTAATTAATAATTTCAAAATGTTTTTATTTTGTTGTTTGTTAAAAACCTTTTTTTTGGCAGTGCATTGAAACTTTAATTAATTACGAATTCTGTTTTTCTATATTTCCTTTTTTCCTTTTTCATTTGAATTATTTACTATTTATTTATTTATTTTTTATTTTATTTTTTCATTATTAACTACGATTTATATTGTAACTAAATATTTGTAAATATTTTTTTTATGTTTTTGGTTTTTGTTTTTCTTGTATTTACAAAATTTACGTAAGGTACGTTTGATTTTTGAATTTATTTATTTAGGTTAATTTTTTTGTATTCAAGTGTCTTTTTTTTTTTAAAGTAAAATTATAAATTGAATTTAAGTACATATAAATAAAAGAAAACAATAATTAATTTTCAAATGATTGAACAAATAATTTATTTTCTTTAATGGAAGACAGTAGTCGTATTTTTTCTTTTCTTTTTTTTAATTTACGTACTTAATTATAAAAACGTGTACTTTTAACTAATTGTAAAGAGTAAAAAAATTAACTGATGTGATATTCTTCATTTGTTGTAGACGCCGAAATATATTCGAATTTATGGTAATTAAATAAAATTATTTTGGACATATTTGTTCAATAGAAATTGTGCGATATTCATTTAAAAAATATATAGGAACTTCGTAAGTATTACATATAGTATATGTATATACCGTTATGCAACAGAAAACAAATAGAAAAACTACAGGATATACGAGTAATTTTATGTATTGCTTTTCGAAAAACTAATTGCAATCTTACACAAAATACAGCATTTATGGTACATACTTAATTTATTGATGTAATCGATAATTTTGGCTAAGACAAAAGACAACAACTGTGTTATCATAGTTAGCAAAGTCTACAAAAGAACTAGGTGAAAATCCTATACTGGTGCAAATTTCTACAGAGCAATAAGGTCGTATAATCTAATGATTTTTGAGAGTGATAAGTACCTACAGACATTGATGATAAGTTCTTGTTAAATCTGGCCATAGCAATAAAAAAAAGTAAATTCTTTTGCTCAAATTTTCGGGACAAACTTTCTTTATCTCTTTATATTTTAGCAGATTTGGTTTCAAAAAAAAAAATAGAAAATGAAAACAAAGTTGTACGCCTCAGAAGTTTACTTCTTCAGAAAGTTTGGGTTTCAAGTTTTCAGGTTAGGTTTAGTAATCTAGTAAAAACATGAGTCTATCGCAGACATTACAGGCGTGGCAGTAAGAATTTTCAACAATGTGTTGATTTATGCAAACGATAAGCCTTGTATATTTTAGCTTGACGATTTTCTGATCCCAGGTGCATCTGGCTACATCTGGATTCAGTTAATTTTGATCGTTTGTATTTTCAATGCATGCAACGTCCTCTGCAAAATCATCATCTCCATCAAAATATTTATACTCAAAGCATGCCAATTTATTTGCTACATTATTATAATTATAATCTTACCATCATTATAATAATCATCAAGGTAGGAAATTTGCCACTTGCCGGTCTGAGAACTAGCGAATGTATATGAGGTTCACTAGAAACTTGGCAATTCTCGTCTATGATTTGTTGTGCTGATGTGAGTTGTTTTCTTTTCTCTGAAGAAAGATTTTCAGCAAATTTTCAAGTAAATCTTCCCTTTACTTTTCTTTCGTTGAGAAACTGGGAATGACTGGCGGGCGCTGTATAATCTGAGTACCTTCGTCGGGGCTCAATGACATGAGTGGTGATTGTCATTTGCCATTCATGCTGTCTCTCTGCATTAGTCTTGGCGAGTTGTTTTTCAATGAAATACGAATTCTGCCTACACTCTTGAGATCTCTTGGTGCTGGTGTTTGCATTTTTTTTCACGATAGCAGAATCAGAATTTTGTTTAAAATATTAAATTTTTGTTTGGCTCTCTATTAATTGAGTATGATATAAAGTTGACGAGAAACTGATGAACAGCGCCCTCTATCAATTAAGTTTCTTTCATACTCGATTGATAGAGGGCGCTGCCCATCTGATAATATAAGTTTTTTTATACTCGATTAATAGAGGGCGCTGCCCATCATTTCCGTGACAATTTTCGCTGCGATAATCATCTTTTACCCCCGACGTAAGTATAAAAAACGTTTCTAAAGAAGTCAACTTCAATAAACTTGAAAAATGTAATACGAAAAACTATTTACTTTTACTTTACTTTTAATGGCTAAACAGACCATGGAGGGCCTAGGCCGAATAATTTATAGAGAAACTGAAAACTGAGAAACTGTATTTCAAAATATAAGTAGAGTTTCAGAATACGGTGAAAAAAACTTTGTGAAATTAGTAGCTATAGTTGTTTGACTTAGTGAACCTTATAATGCACTGAATTCATTCTCAAAATCTTGTACGAGAAGAAGGGGGTATATGGTGAGTAGTTCATTTCAAAAGAGCTTACATTTGTTGATGCGTAATGCTAGTTCTGCTTGCGACCAATAATGATCATTGGTATACATGGATTTAAAGTAGAAAGTTCGCAATTTTCAAATTAAAAAATTTCAAATAGCTTGACTACAATGCTTGAATTTTTTAGAAAACCGTAGTAAATTGTGTAATGTGAAACTTTCCCTTCTCTTCTTCGTTTTTAAAAGTGATACTTGCTCTAATCTGATTTAACTTATATAGCATAGAGCCTTGTTACAAAATGACTAAAATTGAGACCCATACTCATACCTAGCATAAAGCTATTAAAATAAATATTAATAATACAAAAAACCTCAAAGATGCCTTCAGCAAGTAAGTACGCATTGCACACTCTACATACATTTACATTATTATTGACTATCTATTCATGTACTACATAGTTTATAATTATAACCTGTTAGCCTAAATTTAATGCTTCTTTATTTCAACTTGATAAGTTATGGTATTACATATTTATATTAGAAACCAAATAAATATACCTACTAATTGAATGATAAAAAAAAAAAAAAAAACAAAATGCTTGTCTAATTGCATTCATCTACACATTTACACATACATATACTAAATTTACACATACTCATTTAGAAAATATTTTTTTGCTTCTATTTTTCGGTGTCCATAAATTAAATGCAAACCAAAAGGTAAATATAAAAGTAATATATAAATAAAATTTCACTTAAGTACCTCACGTATAAATAAGATTTAGACGTAGAAATAAGATTTTGACACAAGTGCACAGGAAAGATAATTTTCATACTACATGCTGATACTCGTAGCAAAGGGAGAAATTGCAGGAAATATAAAGTTAAGTTTATGTATGTTAGTATCTGACATTCTCAGTTTTGCTCATTTTCCCCTCAAAATGTTGTTCTACTCTCTCAGAAATATGTTCACATTTTCCTAGATTCTTTAAAGTAGGGTCAATGTCACACATCAAGATCATTCTACATAATACCCAAAGGGTTTTGTTATACAGGACCGTCCAGGACCGCAGATTTCCCATAGCCCACAGAAGTTCGACCATCTGAACAGTCCTTTAGTTTGAAAGTTCCATGTGTTCTCAATGGAGTTTGCACCGGTTTGTTTTCCCTGTACCGGTTTTCTCATTTCCCTCACTGTAAAATCAGGAAATTGTAAGTGAACAATGCAATATAAGATGAGGCGCATGGTGAGAAGAAATTAATAACCCTTTAAAAAAAAAATCAATTAAAATATGCGTAAAAACATTCTGTGGTAAAAATAGTCTATGATACATATAAATAGTATTCAATAATTAATATTAAATAAGATGCCTGACCAACGGTTTGCAGACCGGGGCATCTCCCTGCAAGGACGAAGACGGAAATCTGGCGACAGATATCCAGGGTACTATGAGGTTGTTGAGGGAGCACTTTTCGCAGCTGCTTAATGGCGATGACGGCAATAATCCCGCCACTGGGGAATCTACTCCGGAAACCCCAATCGCTGATGGCGTTGAAGAACCGCCGCCTGACTATGAATAGGTCTTATCAGCCCATCGTTCGGCTGAAAAGCAATAAGGCTCCAGGTGCAGATGGCGTGACTGCTGAGTTGTTGCTGATTCCCTATCGTGTGACTTATTTAATGTTACCAATGCTGGAGAAAATAATACAAGCTACTAATATCGACATCTTTGGTACTACTTTCTATAAGAGATTCATGCTTTTAGCATAAGCTGATGACATAGACAACATTGGCTTCAATGCGCTAACAGTCAGAGTTGCGTTCCCCAATCAGGAAAATGAGTCTCGGCGTGGTCGTCTAGTGGTGAATGAGGACCAAATTAAATACCTTGTTTCAACAAACAAAGAGTCTCTGCGTTATGGATAAAATGTCACTTTTGAAGTCGGTGAGGATTTCGTTTATCTATGTAGGTTCTAGCATAGCAGAGGTGACTGGCGAGGCGGCCAACAAAAATGCTCTTAAAAATATAAATATTAACCGATAACGTATTAACGAGTCAAGTGTGAATTCCACTTTTTTGGTATTTTTAAAGGTTCTGTTGATTTTCCCTCAAAAAAAAAAAAAATTCCATTAAGGCCTTTCTAAGCGAATATGACGGTAGTAATTTTGATGTTACAATTGAAATTTTCTAACTTTCATTTTCTTTCTTTTAATGGCACAACAGCCAATGGAAGGCCCAGGGCGATCTTTTCGCTTCCACTCATGTTGTGCGTGTTATAATTGTACACGAATGAAAGGGACCTATACATTCATGCCGAATCCGAACGGCGAAGTGAAAAGTTTTTCTTAGTCCATTTTTACTAGGTTGTGCCGAGTAGAAAACCATTTTTGTCTATTTTTTTGTTTATTTTGCCTGTGCTGAGATTGTAACACCGCACTACCAACTACGCCACGGCGGTCACAAGTTTCTCCCTTCCCATTAAAAATAACTAAAAATAAAGTTGATACAATGAAAACAAGATTTGTAAATTGCATTTCTTAACCGCTAAGTTGTGTAAAATTACGATTACGATTACTAAATATACAAATTATAACTGTTAAATACTGTACAAAATTATTTAATACAAACTTTTTTATTATTTTTTAAATTTTTGTTCTGGCTTTTTTCTTTACAAAATTACCTAATTTATAAGTATTTGTGTGTACGACGACGACGACGACGACGACGACGACGACGACGTCGACGATGCTTACGTGTGTTGTTGTATTAAAGTCGTGTTTATTATACAATATTTATTTAGTTAATTTTTTTCAATTAATTTTTTATTACAATAAAGACTATTTTCATTTCTATATTTCTATAATATGTTTATTAATTTGTTATATTTTCGTTTTCATTGTTTTTACAAATTTTAACTATAAATTACAAATGTTTCACGCATCCTCTAAACTCGCAAGAGTTAAGTTTTTTGTAGGGAAAGAAGGAATTAGATGAAGGGGAGCGACATGCGACGACGATTACGAAATGTTAAAAACCTAAACATTACTTCATTTTCAACGTAATAAGTAAGTAAATGAGTCGTTAACATATTTTTTTGTTTTTTTTTTTTTAATGCGTTTTCTTTGATTCTGCCGTGAAAATACGGGAGCTACTACTTACTTTGGGTACTCTGTTTTCTCTCATGAGACATTTTTTTTTTTATATTTTGGGATTACTGTTTAGTGTTTTTTGTTGTTTTTTTCTTTTGTTTTTGGAGAACTGTGCACTTTCGCTTCTTGTTTTGTTTATATTTGGTTTTACTAATATTAATTAATTTACTTTTCGGTTTCAGTTTTGTAATTTATTATTCATGTTTTTTTTTTTTTTTGTTTAAATCTAATGTTATTTATATAATTGGAAAGTTGTTTTAGTGTTTTAGGTTTTTGTTTACATACATTTTTGTTTTTAAAATAGTCGTTGTTTTTTGTTTGTTTTTGGTTTCTCACATTTGTAAAATGTTATTTTAGTACCTACATATGTATATGAATGTGTTTGTGTGTGTGTGTCTTGTGATTGTTGGTTTGAGTGTAAGTTTGTGTTCATATTTAATTACAAACACTTCACACCAGCATTAGTTGTTTTCGGATATTGTATGTAGCATTTTTGGACAACACATAGCTTTGGCTTTTGCTCAGTGTTGCCATACTTTCTTGTTGTTTTTTATTAGTTTTTGTTTTGTCATCTTTGAGTTTTTGGCAGTGAACAAATTAAAACTATTTAGAAATTACATTTATGTTTTTTTTTTTGTTATGCATTGATTTACATATTGTTACTAAATACAGGTAATGTGTTCTTTTTCAATTAATTTCATTTCTTTTCCATTCTTGATGTCTTTTATTGCTTTGCAGAAGATTGAATGAGCTTTAAAATATATTTTCAATGAGCGCATGCTAGTCGCATATTATTTGATTTGATTGTGTATTTCTAATGATAACACTGTCCAACAAAATGAAAAAAAAAAATTTTAAAAATTATTCAATGAATGTTAGAAGGAAGTTTAAAAAATATATTTGAAAACGGTAGTTGAGCATGTGAGTAAATAAATAGTATCTCCTAGAACTCAAGATTTCGAGTCATATTCTTTGAAGTAAAATTCATATAAATAATTACAGATATTTAGGATTCAATTGATTAAGTAAGAACTAATCAACTTAAGCTATGTAATTCATCAAATATTATCAGAAAGCGTCGGTTTGATATAAGAAAGGGACATATTTCATTTCTCGTAACCAGTGCATTGCTTTTCCCCGTTGATGCTTATAAAGAACTAGGAGATATTGGACTGAATTACCAAAGATTTACCAGAAAATTATGTCGCTCTCTTCTATCTATTTCACTCTTACGCTTTTTGATTTCAATTTAACGTTTCAATAACTTAATCAGAAAGTAGTAATTAGCTGTTTATAAAAATGATACTGAAGGTAAACTCAATAATTTAAATGCTGGGCTTGTTGAACAGTGTAAATTGATTGCTTATTATTGAGGTTATGTTAAGTATGTCACAAAAAATAGTATAGTTACTTATTATTATTAGTAGTAGTAGTAGTAGTAGTGTATTCAATTGCACCGTGAACAATTGGCGTATCCGCACACAATCACCTCCTAAATTCCGTGGCATCTCTGTTGGTGTTTTCCCCCCTTCTTTAACTTAACTGGCTCCTACACACACACATAAACAAGGAGTTACAGCTACTTTATTGACATATGTATGCTTATGTTTATTACTACTACTTGAGGCTTTAACGATCATCTTCGGCTTAATCACCGCTTTCGAGGCTTTTGCATTTTTTGTTGAGAGCCACAACCACATATCTACGTCCGAAGTACGGAGAATCTGCATAAGAAATACAAATACTGAGATCAGTGGGGTGAGTGGGCAGGTGGCATTACTCTTCACTTCTTATTGCGTAAGAAATCGGTGTATTTGCGTGCACGTTTGCGTACCCGTTTGAAGGCATTGCTAAACTTGAAGCTTTCGGTGAAGTGATGATGATGATATTGATTGTGGTGATGGTGGTAATGTTTGAGGCTAGCAGTGGGTGATGACGATTGACGATGACGCTGATAGCTACCGGCACCGCCACCGCCACCATTGCTACCGTAATGCAGGTGATGATTGTGCATATACGATGCAGCTGCTGGATTAATGGAAGCTGATAGCGATGATGTAGCTGGCGATGCTGGCGATAACGGTGAACGTGGTGTTATTGGTGAAAATTGGTAGCTGCCACGACGTGATAATAGATTATGCTCGGATGCTGCATCGAACGATTCAAATGAGCAGCCTGCTCGTACTGGCGAATGCAACGATGATGAATGTTGTCCATCGCTGGCAGTTGCGCTGCAAGAGCCAGCACCTATTACTTCGCCATCGATTGGGGTGATTGCTGCTGCAAAATCTTTGGGCAGCTCGTCGATACCGAGTGGTTTGTCGAAGAGAGAGTTGGCTGACATATTTGTGTAATCGTATGTGGGATACGTGTACGGCAAGTAACCTGAGTGGTGCGCCTCCGCAGACACAATATTTTCACGCGCCGCTGTGTTGATGAATTTCACCTCGTTGGCATTACGTTCCATGCACGAGTTGAAGACAATGTTTATGTTGTTGGTACTCGATGAGAGATTGATGTTTGTGGGCGAGAGTGGTGTGCTGCTGCATAATGGCGCCGCATATGCCCCGCCTGAAGCTGTCGCTACACCGATACCACCGACTGTGCTAGATTCCATACCGGAATTCTGATTTAAGTTGGTCTCTTTGCTCGAGTTACTCCGAAAACGACCCTCAAAACCACCAGCACCACGCACACTGTCGCCGCCCTCCGAGGATCCAGGGGCATTATTGTTGGCAAAGTTATTCTTGTACTGAAACTCCAGCAGGTTCGTGGGCTGGAAGGGATAGTTTTTGGAATTGTTCAGTATGTCGCCAGCTTGTTGATTTCCTTTGGAGAGATATTGCTGTATGTCTTCGCTGGTTATTTGAAGATCTTGATCAAGGTATGTATTGCATTGTATATAGTTGCTGCAGCAGTTATTGAATGCTTCACCTTCCTGGTGGAATAGTACCGTGGTGGATTCTTCGAATTCACAGCTAAAGGGACTGTCGCGTGTTTGTTTGCGCGCAGCAGCCGAGGTACTTGGACGTTCATCGTGTGCGGACTTCCAGGTTCGATGTTGTGTTTGTTGTACTGCCGCTGCTCCGCCAGTTAACGGAGGATGGTGGTGTTCGTTGTGCTCGTGTCGGCCGTGTTCGCATTCGTATTTCTGTGCACGTTCTCGTGCTGCCAACTCATCCGCTGCCCATGGATCCTTACCTTCAATGCCCTCATTTGAGCCTTCAAACTCTGTCGGCGACTTTCCATCCGCCAAAAAGCTCCAACGTATCGGAGATGGGGAGCACGCATATTCGGGTAAATCGTTACTTAGTGCGTCCTTGGAAGTTTGTCGTTCGATAGTTACTTTTGAGGGTGAAACTACCACTTTTGCACTTCCGCCGCCATCTGACGCGGTGGCGCCTAATTGCTTGGCACGATCGAATATGGATGTCAGTGAGCCTTGTTGATTCGAATTTAAACCGCGCAGTGATATGGAAGTGTAGCTCGGTTGACGCTGATGCAGACGTCTCTTTCGCATAGCAACGGATGCCGACTTGATCGAGTTGTTGCGGCTTAGTGTAGAGCGAGAACCGTAAAGGCTGGTCGAGTCGGTTTGATAGCAATAGTCCGAGGATGTGCAACAAGACGACGGACGCCGTGAAGTGCCATACAAATCTTCGGCAAAGTATTGAGCCAACTCGGTGCGCGAGGAACTACAGCAAGTCTTGCGCACGAATATTTCCTGGACTTCACGGTCGACGCACGTCGGATCGTGGCAAGTGTTTACCGAGGTGCTTGATACATCGGTCGCCGAGCGATGACGTCGCGAGCAGCCCGATCCATGCTGATTAGTGGTTTGGCGTGACGATGTATGACTGTGTCCATGTGTACCATGTGTGCTGGAATTACCGCTGCCACCTCCACTACCGCCACCTCCTCCACCATTATTTTTATGATGCTGATGATTATGCGGTCGCTTGCGACGACGATGATTATGATGATGATGTGCGTGCGCTGATGAAGATTGTGTTGATGGACGCGGCGGTGGATGTGGAGCAGTTGTGTGTGTAGGTGACAAGGTGCTGATGCCATCATGTACATGATGGTGTGATTGGTGCGGTGACGAATGCAAGCTGTGCGAGTGATGACTATGCGGTGAAGTATGGCGGCTTGGATGTGGACTATGGCTGTGCTTGCGTTGCTGCTGGTGACGATGAAGTGTTGCTGATGCTGGTACAGGCTCAGCGTACGTGCTGTGTGCATGGCAGTGCGATTGTTGCTGTTGTGAAATTTGCTCATCCTGATGCTCATATCGTTGCTGTTGTTGGTGTTGGTGCTGTTGCTGGTGCATTTGATTTTCATCACATACAATATCCTTATCATAGCTACAATGTACGTGATGATGTTGTTGCTGTTGCTGCTGCTGTGATGACTGATGTTGGTGTGAATGTTTTTGCTGTAGCTGTTCTTGTTGCGGTTGTGGCTGATGTTCAGCGTTTGTTGAATGAACACTGGCAGTTTCAGGAGGTGAGGCGTTCCTCAGTCAAGGCCCGTTGTTCGGGCAAGCAAGTGCTTGCTGACGAAGGTGATGGGGCACAGAGGCAGCGTTCCGGCCCTGGTGTGTATTTCGGCCGCCTTCTACACAACGCTCGGAAGCAGCTGTATTTATTTAATTTATGATGAAATAATTGAAAATGCATTTCATTACTAATAATATAAAATAAATTTTATTTTTTCAAAATAGAAATTAATAAATTAGCAAAATTCTTTTACAACTCAGCAAAAATGTTTACTGAGTTTTTGCAGTGTTGGTGTTTTTTTTTTTCATTATTCTATAAAATCTTTAATGCGTATTTGTTTTGGTAAGCGTTTTATTTATTTTTCTGTGCTCTAAATTGGAGAAAACTGAAAATGAAAATATATATATTATAAAAACACTACAGCGAGCGCATGCAGTTGAAAACATGCCAATAATGTTGCATGCGATATATTTTGTATGTGACACATGCGCTAAATTTGTATAAAAACTATATGATTTTGTGAATTTCTTCTGATTGTATTATAGATATTTTTCTAATGTTTCGCTTCACAATTTTTCGAAATATGTTGGATGATGAAATAAATGTTTAACGTTATTAAAATTATACGATCCGTTTTTTTTCGATGATTTGAGTTTATTGAACCAAATTTCGCAACGATTTATTTTACATTATTGGCATTTATCGTGGTGCTTTTGTGAGTTATGTAAGCTTGTATAACTGTTTGTTGGTTTGTTTTAGTCTCCAAAGTAAAATTTAAATGAAAATAAATTAAAAAACTTGTAAAATTATACCACAAAATGTGTAGCTTAATTTTTATTTTCATTCAAAGCAGATCTCTTGAACATTTTTATGAATTTATTGATTGTTGTATATTTACTTACTTGAATGTAATATGGGACAAAGTCATATCATACGTCAAAGCTCATGTTTACCCAACTCCTTGATAATGGAACTCTAAACAATAATCTATACTTGTTAAGAAGTATACTTTTCTAACCAGTGGAATGCAAATCATGAACAGGAACAACAAAAAAAAAAAAGACCTGACAACTTTGAATCAAGTACGTGTGAAACAAGTACCTACTTTGTGGACAGACTATTTTTGAATTAAATAGTTTTATCTTTGGGGAGGAGTTTAAGTCCACGCACGATTGTTTATAGATATAGCGAATACATCGAAATCTGTAGCATCATCCGTTGGTCAAACTTGGTTAACCCTGACTATCATGTGATTTTGTAACTGCTTTCAACTGATTGACTGCATCTGACTATCCTAGATTACACCATCCCTACCCTCCCTGCCTCTGATTAACTATCCAAGATTAAGATGAACCCCGTTGACTGCCTCTAACTAACTTATCGTGAGATTGAGACATGTAAGGGCATTAGTTCCACTTGCATTCAATAGATTCAATATTGCATGAGTATTTGGCCGTCAAAAAGTTCGGTTCGATCGTGGTACTTTAAAAGACGTCCATAAGATCGTGAAAAGCGACGAATCATGAATCAATGCATATGATCCCAAAATTAAACATGAGTCTATAAAGATGAGTCAAATTCAACAAAATTTTAATGCGCACGAAGCAAATGGTCGCTTGTGTCTTCGGTATAAGTCGTTATGCCGCAACATTGGAATGTCGCACGAACAATTCTGAATGGTACAACACCATTTGTTTGCCAGAAGTGTTCGTAAAATGAGGAAAACCAACCTGCTTAGACACGACAATGCGAACCACGACAATGCGAGCTCTCACTCATCGGCTCAAACAAGTGAATATTTGAGCAATCAAAACATCGATTAATGAGTCATCTGCTATACAACCCTGATTAGGCACACACGTTCTTAAAACACACATCAATAAATTGAGAGGTCCACGTTTCATGATGCCTGAAGAAACATTTGATGCGTTCAAAATGCAAGTTTTGGAGTGTTACCTCATTTTGCCAAGGAAAGGCGCTTTGAAAAATGGTTCAAACGCATGCAAAGTGTATTGATTTTCATGGGGAGTATTTTGAAAAACAATAAAAAGAATTTAAGTACGCAGCACCCGTCGCACTTTCCTTGTATTTCCCCACCCTTTCGTGTTCGTGAATGTTTACAACTGCTTTCACGACAGCCTTTACACATTTTCGTTGCTAGTGTCGTATGACTTTGCCACATGGATTGTAAGATGTTTAAGCAAAATAAAAATTGTTTACATAAAAGGTGCTTTTTTGTTAACATTTTTGTGTAAATGTTTTTCAGCGGTCTTTTATTTTTATTGTTGTCATTTACTATGGCTTTTTATGTACAATTTGCATTTTTACTTGTACGATAATGTAGTAAGTGTGTGGTGGTGTATGTGGTTGTGCGCGTAGTGTATATGTATTTGTATGTACCATACATATATGAGTGCGTTCTCTTTTAGCAGAACAACTTGTCTCTACATGCGAGGTTTCATATACTCTTTTTAATTCAATGCTTTTGCTTCTCCCATCATAATGCACATTTTTAGTCCTTTTAGTTGAAAAACCGTGCCTTAAACTAAAAATACTTAAAATTTCGAGATTAGAGCAGCTGAAGTTTGTTCGAGTTAAAAGAATAAATTGAATCTTGTACATATGTAGAGATAACAGGTTTTGCTAAAAGTCCACAGATAAGTAAGTACATATGTGATTTACACTTGTTTGCTTTTTGCAGGTTTTGGTTTTTATTACCAAGTTACTTAGTGTGTGTGTGTTTTTGCTTGGCTTTTTTGTTCGTTTGCTTGGCTAGTACTTCACAAGTGAGTGTGTGAGTGGTGGTGGTGGTGGTGGTGGTGGTGGTGGTGTGCGAATACGCAACAAATTCTACCTGATGCGTACGTACACATTCTTCCGTGCGCTGAATGACGTCGAAAGCTATCGCGACCGTATGAATAGTCGTAGTGGCATTTTCGCATAGGAACTGGCGTTGTGTGAATGTTTGTACCGTAGTTGGTGTAACAAGTTGCGCTGTTGCCTGCTGAACTTGTTGTTGGACCCAAGAGATTGGTGCTATCACTTAACGGATATGGACCCATGCCTTCAACCGTCAATGAGAACGAAGTCGTTCCAAATACTTTAGTTTTTATTTCATATTTCATTTGTGATTTATAAACATTTTTGGATATTTTTTGTTTGTTTTATTTTGTTCGAATTTAGTTTTTGAAACATGCATGCATTTTTTCCAATTTTTGAATTCATTTTCGTTAAATATTTTTGTTTTTCGGATACGAAGAAGCAGAGTTTTGTGTTTAAGTTTTTGATTGATTTTTTTTTTATATATTACCGATGTTGTGATGATATTTGTATATATTTTGTTTTTATTATTCCATGTATTTGTTTTTTATTCGGTTGTCCAATTGAGATTTTTGATTTTTGTTTTCAATTTTTGGTTATCGCAAATGATAAATGCGAAAATTATGTTTTTGTTTTTTAAATGAAAAAGTAAGATTATTAAATATATAGTTTTTTTTTTTGATTTTTTTAGAAAATAATTATAGTATGCTGATATAATATAGCGTATGAGGAATAATCATAAATATACACTGAACGAAACAAGCAAGCACATTTGAACAGAACTCAAAATCTATGGGTTTTTCACATGGAGGATAAAAGTAATTTCTAAAAATTATATATTTAATAAAATATATTATATATGGTTTTCAGTTTCGTATCGTCCCATTGTCATAAATTCTCTTATTTCTCTCTCATATATTTTATTTCGAATTTATAACAGTACCACAGAATAATTCATTCATTCATTCAGAATAAATTCATACACATTGACGGCGGCAGATACACGACGACATCTGTCAAATTATTAATACACAATCTTATGGAGAAGATTATTTTAGCGACGAAACGACCACATGACCACCGATCACAATTCTGTGGCCAAAATAACAGCTAAAAGAAATAACAGCTAAAGTCGAATAATGAAAAATAAATACTTATTGCATATTTTTCATTATAAATCCCAAAATGTTGAAAGCTTTTAAACAATTATTGCAGTTTAATTAATAAAAACAATGAGAATAGCTAAAATGGAAACATTTTTCAAGCACTCTCAACATTTTGGGATTTATAAAGGAAAATATGCAATAAGTTTTAATATTTCCTAAGTAGACTTTGGCTTTTATTCCTTGTAACTGTCGTCAATTTAAATCTATTTCTAATCTGGCAAGCAACAAGATTAAGAAGAGGAGAGGGAGTTGAAGCCTACACGCCAATTCATAGTCATGTGTTCCTGTAGTTGCTGTCGTCAATGTGTACGGGGTATAAGACACCTTACCTTACCTTACCTTACCTTACCTTGTGAATACCCCCCCAAGAGTTACGAATATCAATATGAAAATCAGTATCTAAAGACAACTTTGATTATTTGTTGAGGAACTGGCTTTGATTTTAGTTAATGTTTTCACATAATTTAGAATTTGAAATTAGAAACTTAATTTCCTGTAAAAAGTACACTGTACAACAAAATGTATCTTGTATTAAAACTGTATCTTGTTCTTTGTGGTAGCTTCCTTTCAAAAATATCATTCAGTGAAAATAGTTTCTAGTAATACTCTTTTTATATTTTCACTTATAGGTAATTTTGAGATACATATATAATGCATCTATTACAAAGATCACTGCTGGAGAAATAGGGGCGGGTTCCGAAACGAGCGTATGATCTGCCTATTCTATGAGCGTGGTTATTCTTTGAACAAATATTAGTATCTGAGTTGTGACCCTGTTTTAATATATTTTTAGCCGAATCTGTAAGAACGACTCACGGTTTCGTGTATAATGGTAAATCAATAAGTACATATACTCTAAACCTGACGTGACCCAAAAACATGTTCACTGATCCGTGATCAGCGGTAAAAGATACTGCAAAAAACTTAGCTACAACTCAGATACTATTTTGCTGTTGTACAGTGTATTAGATTTCAAACTGGAATATGGAATTAAGACTCAATGGTGGATACGCACTACGGCGCGTAATTATCTTCTCGAGCATACCAAAAAGTAAACAGTTTGATTTGATTTTAAGCAATACATATAAACTCATCATTTTGGACTGTATTTAGTATATCACAGTGTCCGGGGTTCAAATCTCGGCACAGGAAAAATTAAAAAGCAGAAAAAACAAGTTTTCTACACGAAACCCAACCTCTTGGCACGCATTGATAAACCCTACAAGAGTTAAAATGCAAAGCTTTTCACTTCGCCACTCGGATTCGGCATTAACAAATTTTAGGTCCCTTCCATTCATCTACAAATATAATACGCACAATAAGAGGGGATGCAAAAAGCTCGGCCTACGCCCCCTATGGGCTGTTGTGGCATTAATTAAAAGAATGAAAAGAATTTTTAGTTTTGTAGATCTTGATCTTTCTTATCCTAATCCTCTAATTGGTGTGCTAAGAAAACCTATGGCTCTCCTGGTTAATTTCAAATATAATCTAGTCATTAAGCTTGATCTTTGTACTAGTTAAATATGTATGAGAAATTAGGTCGAAAAGTGAAATCGTTTTAGTTTCATGGCACCCAATTTCATTTCTCAATTACATTAAACTAATCTTACCCAACGACGCTTTTATCGAAACTTGTGCTTCAAAAAGTTAACAGGGAACTGATTTAAACAAAATAAAAATTAAATACTATTGGGTAATTTGGATAGTTATACGAGGCAGAATATGTGTTGTGTTCCGGCCTTCAAACTTCAGGACGTTGTATATTGTTAGTAAGTTATTGTTAGCATATTGTTTTAAAGTATTTTCTTATTGAATCTACATGGTTTGTGAATAGACTTTTAGGCGGCAAAGTTTGAAGCACATATTCTGCCCTATTTAAATATTAAAAAAATTGCAGCTAAGCATAACTTGAAAATATTTTAATATGAGTTGTAATTATTTTTGATTCTATGGTTCTAATGAAACTGAAAAGAAACTAGATGAAATAATATAATATAATATTTATGCTTGAGAAAACATACATATTAAAAGAAAACTGCATGACGGACATGAGATATGAATAACGTTAATCAGATTTAGGCGGCAGTACAAAAACCAAAAAGTTCGAGCTGTGCTTTTAATTGAATAATGAGGTATAGATAGATATATCTCAAAGAACGACCAATCTAGAATCGGATGCATACGATTAAAGGTAAATGTGGAGAGAGCGATTATTTTGATTAATTAATAAATTTTATTCCAATTTGTTCGTAAATTCAAGCTCAATTTAGCATTTAGAAGTAATCATTAGATTAAACTAGCGATGGGCACATTTTCAAGTCCTATAAACAGCATGGCCGTTATGAGACTAAAGTTGCAATTTGCAACCTTGGAGACTTGAGTGCTTGGAGACTTTGACAAGACTTCTCGAAAATATACCCTATAATCCTTGCAAATTTAGAGACTTTTTCGCGGAAAATGCCAGCAATTTGAGGCTTTTTTAAAAATGACTGCAATTTAAGAAATTATTTTTTTCAATTATATACACACTTTTTAGTTGCAACACTGTCTTTTTATGAACATTTTTACAACCTTCGGTCCAAAATTACTCGTTTTCCGAATTTATTTTTTAATTTGTAAACTTTGATCATAATTTATAAACGCCCATATTCCCGAATCCATTGGAGAATTACGAACTCTGAACAACATTTATAGATACTTAAAATAAAACACATTCTGGGATAAAAAACAACCCAAAATAAAAGAAAACGATCTATTTTTAATATGATGGATTCTGGAATAAAGGTTAATATTCCGGTGGGGGAACCTAAAAGTATTCTGAGAAACAAATTTATGAAAATCGCTCCTTTTCCAAACATTTATTTTTTGTAAAAAATTCATAAAATTCTTTGACCAAAATCGCATATTATTTTTAGGTGGAAGAAAACCTTCGCCCAATTGAATCGTAAACATTAATACAAAAACTACATTTTCAAATAACAAAAAAATACACATTTGGGTCAGGAAGAATTTTTTCTCAAATTTGTTTAGGCTCTCTTACCGGATTATTATTTAACTTGAGGTTAAAGTAATAAATTACCAGAAGAACAAAAATTTAATTCAGAAAAGGGCAGTTCTGGACAGCTAATGGTCAAAATATCTGAACTTTATTTATTTGTAGTATCTATTGTTAGTAAGTAATGCAAAAGTATAAATTGGATTTATTTTAGTTCGTTTTTAATTTTTATAATTGCTTCATATACATGTATGTATGTATATGTATGTATGGGCGCCATCTTTTATGTCGATATGTGAAAATTGTAAACTTAAAAAAACGACAACCGATTTCCATATATGAGGTATTTTTATTTAATCTGGTCCTTTACAATTTATTTGGATTAGTTTTTGAATACAAAATCAATCAAGTGGCTGCCGTTATTGACGAAAGCAAAATGTGACCTTTTTGCTGCGTTTTCCATTACTTTTTCGAGCATCTCAGGCGGTATAGCGATGATTTCGGCACGAATGTTTACCTTGAGCTCATCAGTGGTCTGAGGTTTGCTGGCATATACTTTGCTTTTCAAATAACCCACAAAAAGAAGTCCGAAGGGGTCCAATCTGGAGATGGAGTATGGCCAGTCAATGTCTTTATTTTCTGACACCACATGTCGAGTAAACTGCATTGTTTAATTTTCAGTATTTTATGGTGAATCGTCTTGTTGAAACCAGTTACTGTCCAGACATTTTTCACACATTTGTGGGCAGAAATAATGAGCCAACATCCACCGATGTCGAATTCCCATCGACTGTTTTGCCTTCTCTGAAGAGAAATGGCTTAATGATAGTTTTGGCACAAAAGCAGGCCCAAGCAGTCACTTTTTAATCATGCAATGGTGTTTCATGGATCTCGTGAGGGTTCTCCGTTCCCCAAAATGCAGAGAATTTGCTTTTCAACGGCGCCAGAGAGTGGAAAATGGGCCTCGTCGCTCATCAAAATTTCCTTCCAAAAATAAGGTTCTGTGTCAACCACTCGAGCGACTGTTTGGCTGTATTCCAAGCGATGTGTACGGTCGGCAATATTCTTCGAGTCAATTGCACTTTATACGGAAACAAATGCAAATCATCCTTCAAAATGCGCCGCAAGGTGGTTCCATTTACGCCAAAATGCTGATCGCGACGACAATACGACACATGTGTCGTATTGGAAGATGTTCATTGGAACATCTTGGGCGTTGATGAATGGCTTGTCGACGATCTCCCACTGTCCCGTAATCAACAAAATTCGACACAAAACGACGAATAGTTTTGCCTGACGGTGCTTGTGTGTCACTATGAAGCGAGTCGTGGTTAAAATTTTACTGAATTGACGTTTCAAAAACGTATTTACTCAAGTCAATCGGTTAATAAATATTAAAATCATTCAATGTTTACATACCAACATAAAAGATGGTGCACCCAGTACATGTGCGATAACTGATTTATGCTTTACTCTTTTTTTTTACGTTTTTTGTGTATGTAAACTGCTGTGAAATAAAATAAATGTTCCTTTTATTAAAAAAATGCGATGAGACTTTTTACACCCAGTAAATTTTTTTTTTTTTGCGACCATTTTAAATTTATCGACGATCACGCTGCCTATAACACTCATGTATAGGAATCCAAATGCTGCTTGCGCGACGTCGACACACGTTTACTATAAGCTTCATCGTTTATCGTGAGGCTTTCGATTGTGTGCTTTCCGCTGTTGCGCTTTGTTCTCATTTCGGCGAAGCAAATCAAATCAGTTGTTGAATAGCACTTATTAAAGTAAGGCATTGCTGTTAAATAATTTTTTTTCGAATACAGCAAATACTACTGTGGACAAAAAGTAGTAAGACTTTTTAATTTAAATTTCGCGCGGAAACCCATTCATCAAAATATTATTTTTTTAAGGTTGGTATGACTGTCGGTGACATCTGTGCCAAATGTCACATCAAAATAATCATTAGTGTTTAGTATACGCTTGTCTTTCTGAAGTACAAAAAGTGCATTCGGCGATTTTCACAATGAGTGAAATTATTCAACAAAGAAGTTCCATTCAATTTTGTGTGCGGAATCAAATTTCTGGTGCCGAAACGTTCAGAATGTTGCAAAAGGCCTTCGGTGATAATTGTATGTCGCGAGCAAGTGTTTTTGATTGGTACAAATTGTTCTAAGATGGTCGAGAACGCTTTGACGACGAACCACGTCCAGGACGGCCATCAACATCAACTGATGATCAACACGTCAATAAAATCAAGGAATTGGTGCTCGAGAATCGACGATTAACAGTCAATCAACAGAGACCTTACTGGCATCGTTGGAATATCGGAAGGATCAGTGAAAACCATTTTAAAACATCATTTGGGCCTAAGAAGAGTGAATGCACGATTGGTTCCAAAATCACACTCACACTGCATTGGTTTTACGAGACCATTTTGCCAAAAATTCGACTGATATCGTTCCGCAACCACCCTATTCGCCTGACCGTGTGATTAGCACCGTGTGACTTTTGGCTATTTTCTAAACTCAAAAAACCGCTTCGTGGACACAGTTACCGTTTTGAGTCAATTGAAGACATTAAACATGAATCGCTAAGCGCATTGAAGGCTATTCCGGAAATTGACTTTAACAACTGTTTCGAGAATTGGAAAAAACGTTGGCGTTTGGCACAAGTGTATTGGGGCCGCTGGGGGATTACTTTGAAGGGGACGAAATAGATTTGGAAGAATGAATAAAAAAAATGTGAAATTATGAACAAAGTCTTACTAACTTTTGCCCACAGTAGTACGTCAAGTTGAACTTAATTTTTCTCTGCTCCGCTGGATTAAACTATTAAGCAAAAAATCAGATCTCACCGCATTTAATCAAATAGCTTTTCTGATCAATTAATAGCACAGTCGAGAATAAAATAAAATGAAATCGAAAAAATAGCACAGAATTTGGCAGTTGAATTATTTGTGATTATATAATATTTCAAACAAAAGCACAAAATGCATATGTATGTGTGAATGGGAATGTGATTGTATGCATGTGTTAGTTATGTGTACGAGTACGTATGCAAGTTAATTATGTTAGTGTGTACGTTACTCATTGCATTGACATACGACATTCTATTAGTTATTTATGTCAATTACAGATACATGTAATAATTTAATTTTAATTATTATTATTTATTATTATTATTTTGTTTTTTTTTTTTTTGTTTGGGTTAGTAATACGAGTAAATGTTTTTGATTTAAGTGGTTTTATTAATTTAATTTTTGTTTTAAATTCTTACGTGAGTCATGTTGGGTCTTTTCCTCAGATACCATCAATGCGGCATGTTCGATGCCAGAATTCATACTTTGGGGCTCCAAGCTATTTGTGCAGTTTAGCATACTCCTGAAATTCGCACACTCTACGATTATGTTTTAAGTGTATACGTAATTTTAAATGTAATTGTATATTTTTCGTTTTTTTTTTTTCTTTTGACACATTTACATATGGTATTTATGCTACTGTTAAAAAAAAGTCTTTTTCTTGTGGTAGGTACAAGGTACGAGTATATGTGCGTTAGGTTGGAATTTTGAATTGAACTTGTATTTTTATTTATTGTATTCTAGTTTCTTAGTTTTTTTGAGGGGAAAAAATTGCTTGGAAGTTATTAAGAGATTATTAGTATTTATTTATTGTATATTTATTTTAGTTAATTTCAAAGCTGAACTCAAATTAAAATATCAAAAAAAAGAAAAAAAAGTTTTAAGTGTTTGTTTTTATAAATAAAACCTAATATAAAACAATTAGAAAATTAAAAAAAAAACCTAAAAAAATGTGTTCTTCTCTAAACTAAAAAAAATCTTCAAAATTTTTTACATTAATTTAGCAATCATTATTTCCAAGCAAGCTAACTTACGGATTAGAGAAATACTTGGCTTTCCCAGTTTTGGACCCTTGGAATACCAATTTTGAACGTTAGGCTCTTAAAATTAATATATAAAATTAGAATCATTCCGAATTTCTAATTAAGCCCTGTAGTCCGAAAATGGTGAATTCGATAAGATATGCCTGAATGCCGAAAACTAAATGCGCTTGCCTGATATGGGACTTTATTCTTGTGGCTAATAAGAAGATCAATTTAAACTCTTGTTTTGTAGCTTTTGCAGAAGAATACCAAATATAGAAATTTTTTTTCATTTTCATATACAGATTGAAATTTTTGCACTATATTAACTAGGTTCGGTTAGGTTAGGTTCGAAGTGGTGGCGCATGCCTCATAGTACTTATTATCAAAAACTCTTTACGTAGAGTCAATTAGAACTGCCTGCTTCACTATTTGAAATATATCCAGTTTGAAAGTACCCGTGGTATGTGCAAATGTTTTTAAAAGAGCCAGTGGTAAACAGTGTGGTCGCTGTGGCGTAGTGGTAGTACGTTGGACTGCTACGCAGAGTGTCCGGGGTTCGAATCTCGGCACAGGCAAAATCAAAAAAAAAAGTAGAAAAAATAATTTTTCTACACGGCACCACCTCTTGTCAGGCAATGGCAAACCTACAAGAGTAAAAATTGCTATGAAAAGCTTTTCCTTCGCCGTTCGGATTCGGCTTTAAACTGTAGGTCCCTTCCATTCATGTACAAATATAACACGCACAACATGAGTGGATGCGAAAAGCTCGGCCTAGGCCCTCCATGGGCTGTTGTGCCATCAAAAGTAAAGTAAAGGTAAACTGGTTAGGTGATTTAGGGAAAGAAAGAATGCGTTTCCTAACGACTTTAATCTAGTTGTAGCTAGTAAGTATATTTGTCAAAGAAAAAGAATGATCTCTAAGGTCTCCTTAGTCGCAGCGTTATATATTACACATTCAGCATAGGTATTTTTCCATCATATCAATTTTTTTGGCACGATGAAGTTAGTGCAAAAGTTCAGATTTGGTACGTGAGTGTTGAGGTCGGAAAAGTTTTGATATACGGGAGGTGTTTAGGCTATTCCATCTGTTATTAGAATTAGAAAAAAAAATTTTTCAAGGGATATTTTATGGAAACAGAGTGAGGGAGAAATGTTACAGTGCTTTACTTCAAGCACCCATCCATCTTACTATCCAATCCGCCATCTTATATCCAATTATATCAGAGTTTCCTGTTACCCAGCTGAGTTATAAGTAGTATATTGTTAGTACTAAGGTTTTGGTAACCAATGCTTTCGGAGCAAGTTGACTGAATAAAAAATTATTCGCAGAGCAATTGTGCTGCCCACGAGGCTCTCAGATGTCATATATAAGATTCCACTATTTCAGTTTGAAAAATACTACAACTGTCGGGAAGTTTGAAAAAATTGTTAGTATTGCTGGTCGCCGTTGCGTAGTTGGGAGTGCTTTGGCCTGCTATGCAGAGTGACCGGGGTTCAAATTTCGGCGCAGGCAAAATCAAAAAGTAGAAAAAGCAATGCAATGGCAAACCTATAAGGGTAAAAATTGCGTATGAAAAGCTTTTCTCATCGCCGTTTGGATTCGGGATAAAACTGTAAGTTCCTTGCATTCATGTACAAATATAATACGCACAACATGAGTGTATGCGAAAAGCTCGGCCTAAGCTCTCCATGGGCTGTTGTGCCATTAAAAGAAGAAGAGAAATTAGGTACAAAGAATGCTCAAGCTACGTTAAATTCAGTTTTCGACTCGTTAGTCTAGAAGGCTGTTATATTGGTGCCGGATCACCAGACTTGACCTATCAATTAATTTTATTGAATTTTCTTTTGAAAAATATTTGGGTGGATATGAATAAAACAAACTTAAAATAATTTAATGGAACAATTTTTATTGAAAATTAAGAAAAATGGAAAATTTTAATTCAAACAGAGGCAAACTGATGATTACGTTAGTTACTTAATATTAATCAAATATATTTGTATATAGTGCGATTCAAAAGAGATTGTACTTCGTCAATGCATATTTAGAGATTTTCAATCTCAATGTGACCGAAACTTAGGCAGTTACGAAATTGTGCGGAATTTTCTCTCTATTTAAAAGAGCAAATGTAACATAACACGATATGCATTGAATTTGGCAATTGTTGTTGTTGTTGTTGGCTTATATTATGCTTACAGTGCAAAGAGAGTAAAAGCCTCTCCAGTCTTATGGGAAATTTGACTATGAATTTGAATCGAGCTATAGAAATTTTATATTTTATTTATGCATTAGTAATGGAATGGGTTTCATTGAAAAAATATTGTATGTGGAAATAATAGTGAAATAAGAAATGTAGTCTTACATATATTATAAATTGAAAGAAATAATTGAATAAATATAACAAATAACTTATGTAAAATTAAAAAATGATACATCAAAAATATTGCAAAGTTTAATATCTGGGTACTAATTCGATATCCATAAACTTTTAATTTTAAATGGATAATTTTTAACTTTAAATCCATTATAATTGTTTGCAGAAACCTGAATTTTAATGAAATGAATGTGAAGTGGTTGATCAATTTAGAAATACATAGTTCGTAACAAAGAAAGAGAATATCGCACAATGACAATTCAATTGACCAATCAAAGGCATTTGCTTTTCATTGCATATGCTCAAAGACATGGAAGGTCTTTCAAAACTAAAACACATTTCAGCACAAGAGAATACTGTGCCCTGAACTCAATTGAGTTTGATCAAAGCACAATCATATTTTGTATTAAACAACATAATGGATGTAGAAACTTCATATATGGTAAGAAAAAAAAGGCAAGAAAAAAAAGGCAAGAAAAAAAAGGCAAGAAAAAAAAAAATTAATATTTATTAAGCAAGAACCCAAAATAAGCACAAATATGTATGTACGTATGTATGTAAAGTATGTAAGTTATAGTGCACAACATATAAAATGATGTTGTTGTCTGATTAAAGATTTTTAGGTTTATCAAGATCTTTCATTTCCACCTCAATATCTTCATCGATTGCTTTGTCTGGTTCCGTAGCATTGTCATCGCTGAATAAAATAAAAATAATGATGGTGTATGTAAGGAGAAGTAAAATAAAACAATAAACTAAAATAAATACATATATAATGAAGATCAAAAAGTAAAACAAAAAAAAAAAATAATAAAAAGTACATTGGAAATTTAATAACTAGAATGTCACATGAAAGCACTACTTATATCTCAAGAGAGAGCATAGAACACATTTTAAGCCCCCATAAAAGAGAGTGGAGCTTGTGAGTGAAATAACTTGTTTTACGCTCTCAGAACAAACTCATAGTGAAAATGTAAAATAAATCATTTCGGAGTGATTGTGTACCCACTTGCATATGCAACGATCACAAAATACGATTTGCAAAATAGAAAAATTATGCATATTTGACCATGCCAAGTTCATTGAAATCGAGATCGCATCGGCTGATCTTAACTAAATGATGCCCAAGAAATTCAGCGGATTCAGTTACGAGCTCCAATGTGGATTAAAAACTTATGTATATCCGATTTTTGTTTTGAAAATGCATTCTCTCGGAACGAGATTTTTTCAAGTTCATTGAAATCGAGATCGCATCGGGTGATCTTCACTAAATTATGCCAAATATTTTGTCAGATTGGTTCAGGTTTTCGCGGTCAAACTATCGAAAAATCATCGGAAAGATTTACAAAAAAAAAAAAAAATTTTTATAAAAGTTTTGGTATGTGGGTAAGTGTTTTTGTGGTGGCACGAAAAAGTCAAAGTCGATTAATATGAAACAATTTTTCGCTACATCCGCTATAGACTCATAAATATTGAGACATGTTCCTAATTTGAATGTTATAATAAAAAGTCGTTTCTCAATGAACTGAAAGTAAAATATTCAAAAAATCGTTATCTCGAAAACTCGAATCAATGTTACAAAAACTCAAAGGGCCTTCAAGGAAAATATTAATAACACCGTTACTCCGGAAACTTGAATCAATCTGACAAAAACGGCTGGCACCATTGAATGCCTTGAACACAATTATGTTAGATGAGTGCGTGTGATCTCGGTTTCAATGAATTTTAGATAATTTCTGAAAGAATGCGTTTTTAATATAAAAATGAGATTTATATATGTATATCAAAATTGGAGGTATTTGGAGCCCGGATTCGGTTTTAGCGCCGTTTAACTTAAATACGTAGAAATAACATGTCAAATATGCATCACTTTTTTTCTAAACCTTCGATTCGTGGCAAGTGGGTTTGCAATTATTCTCGATTACTGGAGATAACCAGAGTTTTAGGTTTTGATTTTGTAAAATGTATTTTCGAGCATTGAGCGCTTTAATGTGACAAGTAAGAAAGTTTCTGTCATACAAATTAAATACGATTTTGTAGAATATACGATACGATACGATTTCAAAATGGTGAGATAGAAGTGGGAAGAGCATGAAGAACAAACGCATAATGATTTTTATTTTTTTTGTTTTTTATTAAATTTAGAAAACAATTTTTTAATTTTTTTTGTTTTGTTTGTAAATTTCGAGCTAATGAATGTGAATAGACGAGAATAACCAAATTGAATTCAAAGCATAAAAGTTAGAAAATTTATAAATATCAAATTTATAGAAATGAATTGAGTTTGTAATTACGAGTATTTATTTATTTATATTATTATTATTATTAGTTTATAATTAAACAAGCATTCAAAGCATTCACAAGTTAAAATGTATTAAAAGTAACTTTTAAGTTAAGGTTTTGTAAAGTAAAAGAACGTAAAGAAGTTAAGTTTTGATTAACGTAAGAATCTAAAGCTTTGATTTATGTTTTAATTTCTTTGTTTTTTTTTTTTTTTTTTTTGTAAATTTTTAATTTTAATTAAAGAACGATCTACAAAAACAGTAAGTAATTGCTACAAAAAGGCATTAAAGTATATTTTATATTTAAATATGTGTATTTTGTTGTTGATGTGTTTAACAATTTCAGCTTTTAGAAGAGATTATTTTCTATTTGCATTTTAAAAATATAAATATATATTTATTTTTCCATTAAAAACTGAAAAACTGTAAGTAATTTGTTTTTTGTTTTTGTTTTTTTCATATTGTTTGTTGTTCATCATGCAACTTACCCGTACAGTCTACTATCTCGGAAAGTCCTTCTGTTACCGTTAAATTTTCGGGGTGTGTACGTTTTTTCAATTCAATTTGTATTCACACAAAACAAACAAATTTTTTTTTTTTATATAGTTCGAAAATTAAATTACAGAAAATCACAAAATTATATTAATGTTTATAAAGTTATATATGTGTTAGTAAGTTGATTCTTTGGCAAATAAGATTAGAAACTTATGAAAAATAATTTGGAGATATAAATCAAATGATATGAAATTTATGCATAAAACAAAAACAAAAAAACAAAATAATAATAATATTAAATATATTAGTGAAATGTGCAAAAAATAATACATACTTACATTAAATAATAAAAAGAAATTTTACGAAATTTTTTACTTATGATTTATTATTCAAAAATATTATTTTACATATTTAAGAAATTTTTAAATTTGTATTCGAACTTTTTTAACTTTACTTAGGCTGAGATTTTGCATTTTAATATATTCGGTTTAGAAAGATAACTGCGAAAATGTTTATTAACTCGTATATACTCGTATATTCGAAAAATTATCATAGTATTTCAAAAGAATGAAGTTCAGGAAGCAGTTGTACATAGTTTGTAGTTAGTACCCGGAAGCAGTTTAAAAATTAATATTATTATTATTATTAGTAGTTATGAGTTTAATATTTCAACACAAAAAGCGAAATATTTGCAAAATACAAAAAAGTTCTCTGGAAACGAAGAATTGTGTGTGTGTGTGTGTGTGTGTGTGGAGAGAGCAGTTGTCCATTCTCCTGCTGGTTAATAATAAGTAACTGAAGAAGTTTGGGAATTATCTTCCTTTTTGTGTAATAACTTATTTACGAGTAATTAAGTGTAATTAAGAGTAATTGAAATATGTAAAAGTAGCTACAGCGTATTTAATTGCAGGTATTTATTCACTCTTCAGACCACTGGCTTAGAGATGTGTATCTGTTTGTTCGGATCTATATGAAATAAAAACCGATTGTACTTAGAGAGTCAAGATAAAAGTGAATTATCAAAATGAAAGGGATTCGCATGAAATCTCAATGTATAAAAATTAATTTTAAATAAAAATTTCCCATTGACAATATCGCGGAATTAATTGCTATAAATATTAAACGTATTTGAAAATAAATTATATGTTCCACTTAAATACAGATAAGTATATACAGTGGTTGCTTGCCAGTAGGATATTGGAGTAGTTATTTCTTCTTTCATGAGTCTAGAACAGGGATGAGCATATTTTCATTTTCCGTAACACAGGTGTGTATGTACCAGGTGTACAAGTATTAAACCGGTAATGACATCTCTGTGTCGCTAGGTAAAAGTATACGCTCTGTCAATCCAAATCATTGGCGACATTTCTTAGCATTTAGTTCTGTCAACAATATTCAGTTCATAAACAATCAAGTTTCATACAACAACATATTTTTTTCGCATACAAATTTCGAGTTTTGTGCCTACAAACTACGATATGCCGACATCATTGATTTTCTGTTTCCAATTGAAGAAATCTGCTTTGGAATCTCATCGAATGTGGAAGCTTACGGCCAGCACGCTCTAGTCAAAACACAGTGCAGCGAGTGGTTCAATAAGTTTAAAAGTGGCGATTTTGATGTGAGAAACGATTAACGTGGAAGACCACTGAAAAAGTTTGAAGATGCCGAATTGCAAGGATGATGGTTGCTCGATGAGGATGATGGTCAAACGCAAGAACAACTTGCAGAACAATTAATGTGACCCAACATTGCATTTATCAAGGTTTAAAAGCCATGAGATTGATTTGGAAGGTGGGAAGATGGATGCCGCATGAATTGACTGAAAGACAGCAAGAAAATCGAAAAACCAACTGTGAAATGTTGCTCGCCAGTTACAAAAGAAAGTCGTATCTTCATCGAATTGTTACTGGCGATAAAAAATGGATCTATTTCTAGAATCCCAAACGTAAACGATCATATGTTAAGCCCGGTGCATCGACACCGGCCAAATGATAGCAAAGCTAAATCGCTTCGGAAAGAAGACAATGCTCTGTACTTTCTGGGATCAGTGAGGTGTTATCTGGTTTGACCTTCTGAAACCAGGTGAAACAGTTATGCTATCAACAACAATTGGCCGATTTGAACCGTTTGGACCGTGATTTGCGTCAAAACGTCCAGAATAACGTCCAAGCTAGGCAACACAAAGTGATTTTGCTTGATGACAATGCACCATCACTTCGAACAAAACAGACTCGGGATTTTGTAGATTCGTACAGCTGGGAAGCCCTCCCCATTCACAATTTGCCAGAGAGATGGACAAAATTTGTAGCTAGCAATGGTCATTACTTTGAAGATTGAAAGTATAACCATTTTTCTTAAATAAACGTGTATTTTCTTTAAAAAAATACCGGTTTACTACTTGTACACCTGGTATAAGCAACACGTTTGTTCGACACCCTATTTTAACATTGCGTAGTATTTTCTTGATAGTGATCTCACTTTATAGATTCTACTAAAAGAATGTAAACAAGATCAGCTATTTTTGCAAATACTAAGTATTTACAACGAGGTCGATCACGATCTGATGTAAAATTTGATATATTTTACCAAAATTACTACCAAAACTTCAGATCGTGAATACGGCTATTATGTGTGCTCTCATCACTGGTCCAGAACTAGACTGAAGTTCAATGGAGAATTTTATAAGGAAAAAGAACTTAGGGAATATAACATTATAAGATTAATGCCTTGATCATGGCCAGATTTAGATTGTGGAGAGACAAGTAATTGAACATTTTATGAAAAGTACATTTGTTGTTGTACATTTTATTCAAGACTTCTCGCAAAGGAAGTTTTCGAAGCGTAAAAAATCATTAAGATCGAAAGGTAATTCGCGGAGAACTATCTCTGCATTGACAAAAGTTGAGCGTAAATCATTTTCCATGATGATGCGATAGAGAAATCGATTCGGCAAGTTGTATTAGTTCGTTTAACTAGATTTTCATACGCTGAGATTCGTTGTGATAGCAAAGTGACTGTGAGAAGAGTTTCAACGCCAAGTTAATCGCTTGGTGACAGCTGGGCAGCGGGTCTGTAATCAAGCAGCTGAAATCCGTGCATTTGGATTTTTTAATTCTCGAATTTTTGTCATACTGTTCAGTTTTTGCTAGCCTCCGTTTGAAAAGCTTCCAGTGATTTAATAACAGCACTGAGTACCATCGTGCAATAGAACTTTGTAAATATTTGCTGGTGGCATCGAATGTTTGAAGAATGTTTTGCAGGCGAACTATGCTGTTTGCCAAAAATGATTTCCGTGAAGGTTTCTCGAATCTGATAATAACCATGAGCAAATGCTTTCACAGTGCAGACTTTATTTTACGCTTTCAAAGATGACAGTCTCTCATTCAAAATATTGTGTCGGGCAGTAGATGCAGTAAAAAACGAAAAGCTTGTGATTACGTGAAGTTTTTGCTTTTCTTGAGAGGTGCATACTAAGTTTAGAAATTGGCAGTAAATCTTCATTTGAGTATGCAATTTTTACGATGTTATTAAATATTATTTTCTCTATTTAAAATTAAAATTGATGCAATTTTTCATAGAGGCTAGTGGGTCCTCAGTTGTGGGAGACCAAGGTCCCTGGCCCGCCTTAAATCTATACGAAATATTCGTTTTCGGTAAAGGCAAAAACCCAGTTACATTTGATCTGATCATTTGATAAAATATAGAAGTATCTTTATATTGGGTCATATAAAAAGTAAAGTATCCGCGTTTTTAACAAGATTTGTTATAAAATGATGATGGTACCCATAAATCTGGCAACATTAGTCCGATTATGTCAAAAGAAAACATGTTTGAAAGCTTGCTCCACCAGTTGGAAAATTTCAAATTTTTCAGTGACTTTCAGTTAATCTGAGATATCGAAATTTCCGGAACGGAATCGAGCAAACCACTCCTGGGATTGGCGTTTACCTACAGCATCCTCATCGTAAAGCCCACAAATTTTTCGGTATGTTTTTGCAGCGGTTTTACCTTTTCTATAGTAATGAAGCATCACATAGCGTATTTGTTCAGATATTTCACTAATTTTCAAATCAATGCAACTTTTTACACTAGCAACGAATTACACAACTGTAGCCTGTTACAAAATGTAGCCTGAAATGCCACCTTTCAAACATGTGTTCGTTTGACATAATCAGAGTGGTGTTGCCAGTTTCGTGGGTACCAATTACATTATGTGGTCTGTATCAATATGGTGGTCGCTGTGGTGTAGTGGTAGTGCGTTGGGCTGCTTCGCAGAGTGTCCGGAGTTCGAATCTCGGCACAGGCAAAATCAGGCAATGGCAAACCTACAAGGGTAAAAATTTCTATGAAAAGCTTTTCACTTCGCCGTTCGGATTCGGCATTAAACTGTAGGTCCCTTCCATTCATGTACAAATATAACACACACAGCATGATTGGTTGCGAAAAGCTCGGCCTAGGCCCTCCATGGGCTGTTGTGCCATTAAAAGTAAGTAAGTAATATCATTATGTAACGAAAAACCGGATACTTTTTGTACGACCCAATATATTCCATAAAAATAATTTAGGTATCATGTAATAGAAATTTGATATATATATTCCAATCTTGGTCCAACTGATTTTGTTCGCGAAACTGAATTTTAAAGATACAGTTTGTGTTGACAGTACGTGGAGAAACTTTAAAGAGCTTCATTCAATGGAATTCAATATTCCACTTTATGCTTTCTTTTAAAGCCTTTACTCAACTTAAATTTTAAATTCTTTCGAAATTAGAAATACTACTTCCTAATCCAAGGTCAAATAAATGGAAACTTATGGAACAAATTGATTAAACATTCAAACAAGTTGAATACAATTCTGTTTATATCGAATCAATGCTTCAATTTAACATTTTACAATTTTGCGCCAGAGATTATGTTTGGAAACAAATCTTATGTTAAAAGATTTTATTAGCGATTCCATGCTCTAGCCCCTTCGAAATACAATAATTTGTTTTGTTAGTCAGCTGTAGGGAATGCATTAGTTTGGTTGATTGTAAGAAAGTAGTTGAATTCTATTATTTCGAATACAAATTAATTATCAAATTTCAGTAACTATTTTTTTTTTACTTATTTCAATTCATATTATTTCAAAAATTCTTCATAATAACCTTCCAAGTAATAAAATGAGTATCACGAGAATGTTTATTTTGTAAAGTATGGCAGAAAGTTTTCATTGTTGTTGTAAACTCATACATATGTACTACATGTAGATAGTAGTTATTAAGTATTTGTTTTTTTGGTTTTTTTTTTATGTATAAACTATAAAAGTAGAATAGATTTTATAGCATACCTTCCATTTCCATGCCTAAACAGTGCTAAAATCTCTTCGAATGTTTTATTTTTGGTCTCAGGAACCTTTTTATAGGTGAATATCCAAAATATGGCTAAGAATACGCTAAATGGCAAAAACGTATAATTCTCCAAGGCAGTCTAAAAAGAGTTATCGAAATAAAAAATTTTTAAATAGAAGAGTGGAAAACGGGGAAAGTATGTACCATATGTACATAGATGAAAAGTATTTGATTATACCACGTGACTGACTTACCTTCATACTGGGGAAACCAATGCCGACAACAAAGTTTGCCATCCAATTGACAAGTACCGCAATCGCCATCGCACTTGGGCGTGGCCCTTGCGAAAACAATTCCGCTGTTATCATCCACGGTATTGAGCCTGGTCCAACCGCAAAGAATACAACAAATCCAAGCGTTGACACCACCGACAGATACGACATCCAATCGATCATTTCCTGCACATAACCAAAAAACTCCTATACAAAACGTGTAGTTACCAAAAATTCTCGATAATTTTGTAGGCTTTTTCTTTTGATTCGTTCGTGAAAAGAGAATCAATCATTTTAAACTCTTTCTTTTTATAAAACTTAAATTCAAATTTGAAAGAAAAAGTTTGTAAGTTTGTGAAAATAAATTAATAAATTTAAGGTAAAATTTGTTCTTTAAATATTGAATTGAATTTTATGCAAAAATTTGAACGACTTCGGTTTTTGTTTTTGTTTTTTTTTTTGTTCAGCTTTTTCACGATTGATAGTATTTACCTAAGAGCATTCCGAGTATGCTGGTCAAAAACTTCTCAAAATTGTTACGGTTATAAACAATTTACAGATTAGTAGATAAGTAATATGGTAAAGTTATTAAATTTTAATCATTAGGTGTTTTTTTTTTTTTATTACTTTTATGCATGAGTTGAGTTCTAATTTTGGGTAAACGCTAGAAATCGTTGCTGTTTCTAGTAGATCTCTCAGTTCTCGGTGCAAGATCTTTGGTTATGTTATGCGGAGCATTAGTTTTGTTATTTTAAAAATAATATTTATGTAATGTTCCATGTTGTTGTAGTTACAATTGTTAATGGTTAACTGTTGCTCAAGTTTTTCATTATGGAACCATATATATTATGTATTTAGGTTAATATATATAAAATTGGTAAACTCTTATAATGGAAATACTTATAAATGTAGCTCGTTGTGAAACCGAAAATTAAAATGTGTTGTTATTGAGGACATTCCACAATTATTTGCAGGGAAACGCAATGACTTTTATAATAGTTTTGCTTTACGAGCATTTACTAGGATGCGATTCGAGATATGAAGTTTGATTAAATTCTGTGTGTTAATTTTCTACCTGCGATGCTAAAGAAACCCATAAAATAAATTCATTGTTCAGAGGTAAAAGCTGCGATGGCAACTGTTACTTTTAAATAACCTTCTCTCATACTCATACTTCAGAAGTTGGGCTTAGCACCGTAAAGGGAGCTTGAGATTTCAGTTGGAAATAACTCCGAGGTGAGTTATTTAAAAGAGAGAATAATAAAATGAAAATGTCGGGAAACCATATTTGAAATTAACAAAATTTAACTAATTATTGAAAATGAAAATGGAAATATTACAAAAGTGTGGAAAGGCGCAACTGAACGCAAGTTATTCGAATGCAAGTTATTCTAAAGAAATGAAGAAAAGAAGAAAAAAGGTGGAAAGCAGCGTAGAGAGTAGAAGAAGAAATAATAGAAATGAAAGGGCCATTAGGGTGGCTTAAACGCAGTTATACAAACTACATATTAAAAATATTCATAGAAAAGAAAATGAGCATTAAAACTTGATGGAAATTAAATTATGTACTATACATAAGTACTTATTTCAAAAGTCTGAGTACATTTCTCGGATTAAAAATATTTCTGCAATTAATACGTAAAGTTTCTGATCTGGATGTTATAAATTCTTTTCGCTCATACCGAGCAGAACACTAGGGAATACATTGGGAGTTGGTATTATTTCATTTAATTGCATAACTTATTTTGACTACTTTGAATTGGAATGGGCTGGAAAGAAAATTTAAACAATTTTATTACGATTATAAAGTAAGCATACAACTCCACATAAGTATACTTACATCTAATTCAATCTAGAGAATGATAGATAATCTTTAAGAAAAACTCCATCACTTATGGACATATATTCAGAGCTCGGTAGGAAGCATTACTTTAGGGACTACATAAATTACGCTTAATTACAATTTCATTGTAATCTGTAATTATGTTAAAAGAATTGATTAATTTTCCAATAGTACATGTTTCATTTTTACAAATTCCATTACAATTGTAATTGATTTTTTCAATTCCTCTGTAAAGTAACTTAAATTATTAATTCCATTACAATGAAGGCATTAAAATTGCAAGAGGGAATGAGAGAGGGAATGCAATCACAGGACCTCGATAAAGAGATAGACAGCCAAGTGTATGCTTTTACCACAATGAACTAAATTTTTATTTTTTTTTTAATGTCAACTATGACCTCATGTAACGCCAAAGGCCAAAGGTGACAGCGAAGCGTTAGTGTCCGAAGAGTGCGTAACGATAGCGACGGCAAGCATCAGCATACGAGGGAGGCAGTAGAAGGTGGGAGTAGTTTTGGCATTAATTAGAGAAATATCAGACTACATGCTATCAGTATCACGAACCAAAGTATACTTAGCAGACTTTGTTATTGTAGATTACACTCAATTGAGGGAGTGATTTTCTGATTCCGATATTCGATGCACCGCGCAGTAGCGATTGAGAAGATGGAGTGTTAATATTATTGTTTTTATTTGCTGAGTACAATACCACAGGCGTGTTTTTTTTGCGTTTTGTACTAGAAAGCAGAGGCATTTTGCTAGGGTGCATGACCTTTGACTTGGAGCGAGTCAACATTGTATTGCTCGCCAACTGGAGAATTATTAGAGTAGTTGGTTAGATCAATACAATGAGGCAATTTCGCTTTTGGAATTGAGTACAAAAATTCACTGAGCACGTTCAAGCTTGCTAAGGCTTCGCTTATTTGAATTTTTCGAAAAGGGGAAAGAGCGATTAGCACAACTGTCGCATCTATAGACGATGTTCTTGTTAATTTTTAACATGTTTATACTTTTTTATCACAGACTCCAAATGCGATGTTATTGTCTGGCAAACATTGAGTTTTACATATGATGCAGATTATCATGGCAATTTTTCATATAAGTATTATAAAGGGTGGTTTTTTAAGACCTTGGCTTTTGAAACTTCAGAAAATCACAGAAATTTTTTCAAAAATGAATGCAATTTTTAGATGGATGGATAAATCAACTCCCACCATTTACCTGCCATTTTTAAAGATAATTTCACTTAAATGTTGCCCGCGGCTACGCTTCAAGTAGTCCATTCTGAAGGTACAATTGTGGAATACTTTTTCACACATTTCGGCCGGAATCTCACCAATGACGCGTTCAATGTTGGTGTTGGCTTCCAAAGCAGCAATCGTGTTTGGCTTGTCCTTATAGACAAGAGACTTAACATAGCCCCACAGAAAATAATCTAACGGGGTCAAATCACACGATCTTGGTGGCCAATTGACTGCACCAAAACGTGAGATTAACAGCTCACCAATTTCACAGTATGGCATGTAGCATGTGGCACCGTCCTGTGGAAACCACATGTCGGCCGAGTCCAATTCTTGCATTTTCGGCAAAAAAAGTCTGTTATCATTGAACGGTACCTTTCTCCATTGACCGCAACGTTGCGGCCTTCATCGTCTTTAAAGAAGTACAGCCCAATGATGCCGCCTGCCCATAAACCGCACCAAATAGTGCATTTTTTGGGGTGCATTGGTAGCTGCTGAATTGCCTCTGGCTGGTCTTCACTCCAAATACGGCAATTCTGCTTATTCACGTATCCATCGAGCCAAAAATGAGGCTCATCGCTAAATGGACGTAGCTTGCGAAACACTTTTTTCACAGCGCATGAATTTTCATAATAAATTTCAATAATTTGCAAACGTTGTTCAGGCGTAAGTCTACTCATGATGAAATGGCAAATCAAACTGAGAATTTTTACTTTGACACATGTCATGAATCACGCGTGAACTGTCAGAAATATAAACGTCAAAAACCAAGTAGCTAAAAAATCACCCATTATTATTAATTTGTAACCAGAGCTGCACACGGATAAATTGTAGTATATACTAAAGAGAGCGATTAAAAAAATGCGACCTGACTCGACGACTACACACTATATATAGATATTCTGATCTAGAATTTAGAAAATAAAAATTACAATTTCAATTACTCCATGGAATTGTAAAAGTAATCAATTCCTTGTGCATGTTTCTGATGTTATCGATTACAAATTTCTATTATTAACAAGTTACCCAGCTCTTTTTATATTTCGTAGTATATATTAAGGGTGCTCATCTAAACTTGAAAACTCGAAAACTTACACAGTGCGTAAACTTTAGATGAGCGCTAAAGTGAAAGTAGCGTAAATATCGAGAAAAATGCTGCCGCGGTTAGGGTGGCATTTCAAACTTCTGCAGTCAGGGTTCGCATATTAACAACCTTGCAGTGTCAAGTAAACAAATGAAAACTAAACAAATTAACTCAAAACAAGCACAAAACTTAAAAAAATCGTAAATGCCACATTGTTAAAGTACTTCGCAGATACAGCAGTAAATAATTTGCTAATGCTGGAATTATTTGGAACAAGTAATGGTAACCATTTGTGCGTATATTCAAGATTTCGAAAGTTAACTTTTCTCATTCCGTCAGGAGGAAATCAGTTTGGAAGAAGAGCTCAAAATTCTTGAGGAATTAAACAATTCAACCATTTTTGTTACCGGCTTCCGTTATGCAGCTCTTTTTCAACATTATTCCGTTCCAAGATCAAACTACTTCTTAGTCAACGTTCTTCCAGCCTTGGACGTAATAACTTTTGGAATTTTAAACGCGATTTTTCGGGAACTTAACATTTTTGTTGGTGTATTTCTTGTTATTTTTGTATTGTTGTTGCATTTACTTTAATATGCTTTTTAACAAAAAAAGCACGCAAAATTGACGCGTCCAAAAGAAATAAAAGCTCCTCTCATTTGAAACGCATTATTTTCTAAAAATACTTAATTAAAATCGGAAACTAAATAAAATTTGAATGTACTTCAGCGTATTTTAGTATGTACTGATTTGAGCCAAAGGCAACCGTTACTCGGTACAAAATGGACTCGAAAACTGTGTAAACTCTTGCCCATACAAATTTTGACAGACAGTCTACGCGCGCGTAAATTTTCGGGGTTTTTGTGGTAGTTTCGAGTTTAGATGAGCACCCCAATTGTATTATTTGTTTTCTTTTCAATAAATCAAAATTGCTTTTAGCAAATCAATATGAAATGTCCTCAATTTTTGTTATTGTTGTCAAAAATAATGCGTGTACTGTAATTTGTAATTAAATTTTATTTATTGCTTTCTGTTGTACCGTGATTTTTTTTTTATAATAAGTATATAATTAATGTCCAAATGGTGAATTAGCATATAGCGTGGCGGCAAAAATTTAATACTCAAAAAAAAAAAGAAAATATTATTTTGCAATTAGCGCGTATTTTTGCAATAATATGGAAAAGTTCTTTGTGTGTTCGCTTGACTTGACATTTACATACGAATTGAATGATAAACAAGTACAAGTACGAGTACAGATTTTATTATGAATATTTATTATCTTTTTTTTTTTTATTGAAACTAACAGATAGTGAAATTTTTGTGAAATAAAAATTATTGTACAGTGGCTTTAAAAAAATGTCAGTTAATTTTTTATTTAGTGACTACAAGCCAATTGAATAAATTCGGTTTCTATTATTATGCATTTTGTGAACGCAGTTGAGATTTTTTGTTTGTTTTTTTTTTATACTATTTGTAAACAAGTGCAGAAATGTTTCAGTGTGTCTCTCTAGAATTGATCAAATTTATTAAAGTTTCAATTGCATTTGAAATTAAAAAACAGAAAAATCGATAAAATCTTTAATAAAGAAAAACATATACACAAAAGGATAAACGAAGAAAAACCAAAGAAAAACCATTAAATAAAAAGTCAACCAGAAACCAATAGAAAAGCAATAATTTAGTAATTAAACAAATAGAGGTCAAAGAAAATGATATATATTGAAGAAATTAAGTACATTCAAAAGTTATGATGAATTAACACATTTTTATTTGTTAGACGCAGAGGGCAAAAAGCCTGCCAAGTCGAGAATTTCGTTCGTTTTTCAGGGGAGAGACAATTGAATGAATGAGTTTCCTTTATTTCACACATAAATCGATAGAACTTTTTTTTTTTATACAGCATTATGAACTGCAAAGCTTTTAATTGATTAAGGGCGTAGCGATTAACATCGAGAAGTATTAATCCTTTCAGGCAAAAAAATCATCGTGTGTAAGAGTAATAATTTTCAGTAAATAAAATTTTCAATAAATTTTTTTTATTTTTAAAATGTAAATTATCTATCTATCCATTCTAAACAGTTAGAGGATCATATAAGTTGCAAATTGATTTCTGCTAAACATAAAATATTTACAACATAAATAAAACTAAAATGAAATTATATAAATTTGGGGTGAAGTTAAGATTCGAATTCTCGGATACGAAAAAAACCTACATATTTTATTTTTTTCGTTTTTTGGTATTGAAAATTGGAATCGTAAAATTAAAAAAGCATGTGTTTTTCAAGAAACAACGCCTACATCGTAAATAAATGTTCGTAGGTAAAAACAATATTGCACATAAATTTTCTATAGAAAAAAATAAGTGGGGTCATTGGACAACAAAATATTCGTATCAACTTGTTTTTACCCTACAAACAGCTCTTAAATAAAATATATATCATGATATAAAATACTTCTTGTGTGTGTGAAATTATTTTTGAGTGCTGATTTTTCCTTGAAATAAGGTTCAACGGGTATTTTGTTGTTCAGTGACCCCACCTATTTTTTTCTAAGAATCATTTATCTGCTATACTGGTTTTATGTACTTCCAACCGTTTTCTGATGTTGCAAACGTGGTTTCTCAAAAAAAAAATAAGCGAATTTTTAGATTTTTTCACTGTAGAGTCTTCAACAATAAATTTAAAAAAAGAGGAGTGATTTGGATTCCCAGCATCAAATAAGAGCAGGAATAAAAAAGACCAAAAATTTTTAATTTTATAATTTTTTATTTCTGTTGTCACTAGGATAGTTTTCATAGTGTAATTTGAGACTTCTAAAATCTGGAGCCTCCAAATACAACCATCTCCTGTTCCCTTTCAATAAACTCCAATCATACCTGCACTCTTATATTATTCCTAGAGGTTTCAATCAGAAAAGCTGTCTGGTGAACTGTATTCTACATGCTAAGTATTTATCATTTAAAATTATTTAACCTTCATTCCAGATCCAAAGTTAGCGATTCTCTGCAACAATTTTGGATGTGAATCCAGTGGTCCTGTGACATTTCTGTAGAATATCTTCTTTGTAGACTAGCCATATATTCTGGTATTAAAAACTGTTACCATATGCAGTTAAACGATTTGAATGACTTCCATTAAGGGTTTCATGCCGAAACTCAAAGGGATTACAGTGTGTATATTGCAATTTAGTTCACGATTATGATTGCCAAAATGGTCTTCAATTGGCTAAGAGATTTCAGAAATCAACAGTAGTTGGAGTCCAGGGCTGACTGCCAGTTTCCCTACATTAGGAGTCTTAAATGGTAACACCGATTTACTCTAACCCATTTAGGATCCTGGGTTAAAACAGGGTATTGGTAAAAATTGGTTGACTTAATATAAATCTGTACGATCGTAAAGAAAATAATAACAATAATACTATACTAATAAATACTATGTGACTATTCCCACAGTCAGCATATCAGGTATTTGGATTTGTTTTTGGATCTCGGTTCCCCAAAGTTGTCTTATCTAAACTTGGTCTGACTTACATACTATACTATCATATCTCATTAGAGTGATGCTGTGGAAATATTCAGTAAAATAAAGAAGAATAATGCATTTAATTTAACTTTGCAGTTCATATCTTTTTGAATTTTCAATAAATAATTCAGATATGAGTTGATTTCTTTGCCGATAAAACTCATTTATTCAAGAAAAACTTATTCTAACATACAACAAACAATTTACGGTAACAACAAATGAAACAAATAAGAAGTAACATTTAAATACACTTAGAAAAAAGAAAAAAAAGCTCAGTATGTTTTCAAAATAATTATAGTTAAATTTTGTAGCAAGTAATAAGATCATTTCATCATGCGATGAATCCATGGACGAAATACTCGCTTACGATCAGACAAATTGGTATACTTAGTATATATACTCAAAGGAAAAGCGGACTAAATTAATTCCAAGAAAACTAAGAAAAAGGGATTGTTCTCTGATCAGGAACAATAAAAAATGGAGCAAATTTAATTGTAAAGAGTTTTTCAGTAGGGACATAACAATTTTGTGTTTAAATACAATACTCTTAAATTCCAAAACGTCATTGGAGGTTTCATTTTTTATCATGCTGAAGTTAACGAACGAGAAACGTTTGAAAATTATTAAAAATTACTACAGAAATTCTGGCCACCTAGGTCGCAACTTTAAGAGCGCTTACTTCAATTTTCAGTCGTAATAATCTTCCAACCAGACAGGCTGTGTGTGCTATAGTGGATAAAATCGAGTCAACATATTCATTAGTGAATCTTCCTGTACCAGTAAGACATCGGTCGAAGTATTGAAAACATCACAGCAGCCGTAAGTGGTTGAGTTCAAAATGAGCCAAATCAGTCGATTTCACGGTGTTCACAAGAATTGGGAATCTCTCGGTGCACATTGTGGCTAATTTTGCGTTAAGATCTTGGCTTACACCATTACAAGACCAATTTATCAAAAGAAGTGAAGCCTCGTGATCAATTAAACCGCCGAAACTTCTCCGATGATTGGGCTCTGCAAAAGTTTGAAGACAATCCTGAATTAGATCGAAATATCAACTTCAGCGAAAATGATGAAGCTGATTTTTGGCAATCTAACGCAGTTTGTTTTCTTTTCATGGGGTTACGTTAAGTCGGTTTATGTTGATTTATGCGAACAACCTTAGAGGAGCTCAGGAACAATATAGAACCCGAAATTATCAACGTTGCCAAACAACGTTGACTTCAAATAATCGATCGCTGCAATACTCGTGCTTGCGGTTGTCACATCAGCGATATCGAATTCTATACTTAATTTCAACTTGTGTACTACACCTGCAATAAATTTCAGCCCGATATCTCATTTATTCTGCGTTTTTATTAAATACAAAACTGTTATGTACCTAATGAAAACCCCTGTATATATGGGAACACCTCTTAGCACATTCTTTTTTTCTTTTTTTTTCTTCGACGAATCCCACGACCACCTCCCGCTCACAACTACGAGTAGGTAACCGTAGTAAAGTGACCCGGATCACTCTGCGGAAGTACGATCGGAGGCAAAAACGCGAGGGGAGAGAACTCCACAAAGCACAAAATGGCTGAATAGTGGAGAGAGTTAATTATTAATTTTTAGAAGAATTTTATCTCTGAATTTTATCTTGAGAGTAGAACATGAATCTCTTAGGTTCTAGTATTGATTTAAGCTTGAATTAATTGCCCATGGGTAACTTCAGTTATAAGTTTAAAAGTTCCGATTATGAAAATCCGTAAGTTTCTTTTCCATTTTATTTGAATTTAATGCTGAGGTTTTTTTTTGTTATTTTTTGTAGACAAATCAAAAACGTAAAATCACTAAACTAATAAAATCACTAAAACATAACAATTCATTTCATTGACATTGTATTTGTGACCAAAGCTTTTATTGTTTTTTTTTCCAGTGTACAGTGTTGGTGCAATACAAAATTTAAGCAATAATTGTAAAAATTGTATCAAAAATAAACATGCACACTAAGTAAGTTAGCGAACTAAAGGCAGCATGCACTAGATTAGCGGGAATGGAGAGAAGTTTTGAAAACCCAAGCCAGTTGTTCTTAATTAGTTTAATGTTTTGTTAGTTTAATATAAAAAACATATAATTATTTAAGTTTCTGTATGTAAATAATTTAATGAAGAAAAAAAAAAAGATTTTCAAAAATTATGTAGGTAGGATTTTTCATTCCATTTAGAACACAACAACACAACTTCATGCATAAAATATTGAATATATAATTGTTTTTTCGCCTATTACTTTTAAATTGGATTATTACTTTATCACAACACGAATATTTATTGATAGGTAATATTTTTTAATATTTTTTAATTGTTTAAATCTATTCAGTTATCAGTACTAAGATAAAACAAAACGAGCACGAGATATTCAAATACATAATTATATTAAACAGGTAGTTTTGAAGTAGTTACTACGTATATAATTAGGAGAAGGATTAAATTTACATAGTAGAGATATGTTTGTATATACTTGCCCAGTTTTCATACATTTGCATTTGTATATAGAGTGTATTTTTTTTTCGCAAATGTACATTATGCAAATGTTTATTACTTGCCTTAATTAAAAATGAAATTGTTATGAATATTGAGAATATGAACATGCCACCTAAACCGTATAGATGGAGTGTTCGACGACCGGTGCGATCCATGAGCGGTATCGATACAAGTGTCATAACAACCTATAAAATAATGATAAAGATTCAATGATTAGAAGTGAATATTGTATGTAAAGAAAATAAAAAAGAAGTACTGGTACAGAAACTTTTGTCAATATTGAGACAGACTCTAGTTTATTCTTTTTAAAATTCGCCATAATTTCTTTTTCTCCATACACATTGACGACAGCAGCTGCACGAATAATGACAAAACAGATTAAACTTGTAGACAGACTATTGTTGTGATTGGGTACATCCTCCCCTGACAGACATAATAGATTTTCTGAACGAACCTAAAGCTTGAGCTCAAAGAAATCAAGCCACAAATTTTTATATATGGAGCAAGTTAAATTCAACCTCTACATGACCTATTTAGAGGCCATACCAACAAATGGTTACTAACTAAAAATGCTGCTTTCATTACGCAAACTCAAACGCTTTGGAGCACAAAAACAAACACAGAGTTTCACAAATTCAAGCTGAAAGAAGACAGAAGCTTCAACGTTGTCGTCTGGGGATTACTCTTCGCTAAGCCAGTGGCAGAAATAAATGAAAGCCTGATAAACCTAGGCCATGAAGTAGAGAATATATGCAACATTGAAAAGTAACAATTGTAACAACAATAAAACGAATAAATTTAATCTACTTCAACCTAAAAAAAATACAAATAATAAAGAAATTTATCAAATAAATCGTCTACTTTACACCAAGGATAAATTTGTGCCACAAAGAAAGAAAAGAGAAATACTGCAGTGTACTCGATGTCAAAGGTATGGGCATACTAAAGGCTACTGTCACCAACATCTAACATGTGTGAAGTGTGAAGTGTGCAGTCCACATAGGTTCGATTGCTAATAATAACAAAGAATGACTACGAATTGCCGTCGGCTTCAACTGACGTCGTGTATTCAGCTACTTGATCACAATGAAGGCGAACGCAGCAGCACAAACACAAGCAGTTAGTTCCCTTCTCTTCACTCTCTCTCGCTCTCTCGCTCTCCCACTAGAACCTCTTGTTGGCTTGTCAAATGAGAAAGGAAATAGATTTAAATTTGAGACAGCGACAATTGTGGGCGTTATTATTTCGTCGCCAAAATAATCGTCTCCAAAAGAGTTGTGTAGTTGTCGCTGCCGGCGTCAATGTGTATGGAGCAATTAGTAGTGGGCAAAAGTTGTCGCACACTCTCTATTATTAAATAATCGTGTTTCCAAAACTTTCTATATCTCAGTTCTTACAACTCCAACGTGTAGTTAGTATTACCATAATTGCACCAATGCCTATCGTAGCGAATTTGGCGCTCTCTTCAGTCAAACCGGAACTCATGAATAATGATGTGGAATAATAGAATACTGCATTAATACCGCTGAATTGTTGACTGAGCTGCATGACAATTCCAATAATTAGAGGCGGCCGCAATGTGGGCGAACATATTAACTCCATTGTCGATATCTGACTTTCGGCTTGTTGAGCGCGTTCTTCGGCGCGCATCTCTTCGATATCTTCATCCACACAGGCTGAGGCACGTAATCTTTTTAGAGCTGTCAATTTGTAAAGCATATTGAAAATATTGATTGAATACTTAATGGCCTTTGATTTTATACCATAATAGATGAACCATTTTTTTTTTTGTACAGTAAACTCTTACCATTTCTAGCTTCCTCTTCCCATTGCTTTGTGATGAGTAAATATCTGGGTGATTCCGGACAAACCGGCAATAATATTAATTGCAATATTGCTGGACATATGGCGAGGCCAAGTAGAACAGGCCAGTTTTCATTAGTTCCTAAAATTTGTTCGATTCCCAGTACTTGGGATAATAGTAAACCTACTGTCACAGCCAATTGATTAACAGTACCTAAGCCACCGCGTAAATTAAGTGGCGCTATTTCGGAGATGTACATTGGCACCAATGATGTATTGAGACCTGCGAGTTATACGAAATACACACAGCAAATAGTGAGACAGGGTGTCAAAGTGTTGGTGCAAAATTGTTGGTTCAAAGAAACTTACCGCAATTAACACCAATTATAAATCGGCCAAGGAATAACATTTCATAGGAATGACTCACTTTGGTGAATCCCATAAGACAAGCACCCGATATGCCAAGAACATTATTTAATAATAAGCCGCCTTTTCTGTAATTTCCATAAGAGTGCATTAATTTTCATTATTGAAAACGTTTTTTAGTTGAATGTATTATTGAAGTCCAGCTCACCTGCCGAAGCGATTGGCCATCCAGCCGCCACTGAAACCACCCAACATGCCACCAATGGCAAATATCGACACCGCCACCGAGTACAGCTGCTGTATGAACTCCTCGCTAATATCCTCGCCATAGCGATCCTTGTAGACGTCTTTCATAAAATTTTCGATATTCTTCTCGGGCGCATTTATCACTCCGGTATTGTAACCGAACTGCAGCATTCCCAACACAGCCGAGAATATCGAGTATGTTAGGAAGAATGTAAGACCCTGGAAGTGCGTATAGAAGAAATGACTTGGATTATTTATGCATTCACATTATAACTATGTATTGCAGTAAGTATATAGCAAAAATGTATGCATTATAGAAATCAATTTTAATTTCAGTGCGTAATGAAACTATTCAAAATTAGAATTATAAGCAAAGTTTTTTTTCTATATTTGCCAATTGTGTAAATTATATATTTCTTACTAGAAATTAAAAATTTGCTAATGTTTTTATAAATGAAAAAAAAAAAAACTAGTAGCGGTGTGTTTCAGCTCAGATGTTTAAAATATGTTTTTCAAATTCAATTTTTTACGCCTAAAAGTAAGAGTTGCGTGCGCAGTTGCGAACAGCGCCATCTGGTACTAATTAGCAATGCTTTGAATTATGTAGTGTAGCATTTACTGTTATCTACAACACCTTCTATGGTATTTGTGATAAATATAAAAGGTTCGAAAATTTGCTAAAGGCTCGGCAAATGCAGGAGGGCGGGGCTTATTTGTTTAAGATTAACTCCAGCCTCCCCGGAGGAACTCAACATTAAATTCTAATTACACAGAAATATTTCTCTAATTACCTGCGTTCGCCTCTGACTCGCGGCAGGGGCAAAGTTTGTTTTGCAGGGGAAGGGCTTTGTTTACCAAATTAATTTAAATAAATAAATAAATAAAAATAACTAAATATTAAGTATTAAATATCTAGTATTATTAATGGCATTCTTTTTTTTTACAGAGATTAATAGTTTAAATGACAGCTAAATCTATTGCACTAAGATTAGGAAAAAAATTGTATCTAAGGCCTTGTAACATAGAGAGACTTAATTAGCTTCAGTGAGGTAACCCTCATTGACGATAGAAAACAAATTTTGGTACCAAAATTTAGTCAGAAACATGAGAATTGTAGTTAGTTAGTCGAAGAATATGTACATTAGCCAATTGTGCACGACCTTTCAATATGGATACGCTGGAAACCTTTATTTTATGAAGTTTGATAAAGAAAATGCGTTAACCAAAAATTATCGGATATAGGCGCGGGGTAAATGGCCCTACATCGAAGTTAAAGTTGGAAACAGCGGGTTAAATCGGCAAATTACTCCACCAGAGATAGTCAGGAAACGGTCCTGTAGGGTTAAAATGCAGGACCAACCGCCACTAATTTTCAATGCTCAACGTTTTACGCGAACCAACCCTTAAGAGGGCTTCCATCCAAAAAAAAAACTAAAAACCACATGATAAACAATTAACCACATGATAAACAATTAATAACAAGTATTTTGGATGGTAGCCTCTTAAAGGTTGGAGGTTGGGGGTAAGCATGTTAGGGAAAATGCTGATGTGAGGGTAATCAATTAGGGTGAGTCTTATATTTAAGCACTCTAAGACCACCTTACGAGCAGGGGAGCTCATTTCATAATAAAGTAGAAAAAAGGAAAATTGTCATGAAGATGACTTCTAATTGAAGTCGAAATATTAACCAAATAAATAATAATTTTTTTTTTTTGAAAATGTTTGGTAAAAACATAAAATTCCTGGCCTAAAGCTCATTAAAAATCTCTTCTATTATAAATCCTAAGGCCGTTAAATATTCAATCAATATAAAAAAAGATAATTTGCTTCAGAGCCGACTTAAGGGTTTGAGATGGGGGATAGGTTTATTTGGGGAAAATGCTGGAAAGCGAAAATTAATGGAGGACGGTCTTATGTTTTGGCCGTCTAAGAGATCAACCTAGAAGTAGGAAGAACCTATTTCATAAAAGGTAAATTTTGAATGGGAGCTTCCTTTAGTAGTGGAGATAGAGGTGTAAGTATATGGGAAAAATTGTTGGACAATGAAATATTACATTTTAATCCTCTAGTGACGGTTCTTGGCTAGCTGATGGATTAATGTTAACCTCGATGCAGGGTTATTTACCTCCACCCATCCCCTCCATTTTCTGGATCACCCATTTTACTTTATCAAACTTCATATTATGAAGTGGAACCCTTCATATCCAATTTTTATTATAAATAATCTTCAGGCAAATGCTTGATCAGTTCAAAGTTACCATGTTGCAATCAATTTGAGGTTAACTTATTAAAAGGCTTATACCCTTCTTTCTTCGAAACGTTTGCCTCTCATTGAAATATCTGAAGATTTGCAACTTTTCGGATTCACTTATAGATGCTTCACCTTATTTCTTTTTCCAAAAGCCTCGTGCCATCACGATAAACCTTTTAAAATTTAATTTAAAGAGAATTAGTTGCAACTATAATGTTGTAATGGTGGTCGCTGTGGCGTAGTGGTAGTGCGCTGGACTACTACGCAGAGTGTCCGGGGTTCGAATCTCGGCATAGGCAAAATCAAAAAGTAGAAAAAATTATTTTTCTACACGGCACGGCACCACCTCTTGGCAGGCAATGGCAAACCTACAAGAGTAAAATTTGCGATGAAAAGCTTTTCACTTCGCCGTTCGGATTCGGCATTAAACTGTAGGTCCCTTCCATCCATGTACAAAAATAGCACGCACAACATGAGTGGATGCGAAAAGCTCTGCCTAGGCCCTCCATGGGCTGTTGTGCCATTAAAAGTAAGTAAGTAAGTAAAGTATAATGTTTACATACACTCGTAGTGAGTGTCTGATTACAGAGCTATCATGATTTTCCTCTCTGTGATTTAATGGTGGACAGAATTGGAAATACGCACTTATTTAATTCCCTATAAATTTCAGCAAAATTTCAACAGAAAAAACATTGAATGCAAAATAAAATCAAACAAAACAAACTAATAAAATTTATATATAGAATTTTAAAATTTATTTATAAATTTCAATAATACACAATACAATAAAACTTAAAATTAATAATAATAATTTAACAACTAATAATTATGGAAAAAAGCGGTCTGTAGTTTAAAAATGTCATTACGTATATTTCATAATTTTCATCAAAATTATTTTCCCAGAAGAGTTCTTAATTAATTTTAACTACAATTACATCCGATATGTGAAATGTGATATGTGCTTTTCCGAAAAAAAACGAACAAATTAAAAACGAAACGAAAAGAATTTCAAATAATAACACTTAATAACAAATAAAATACAGATTTTGAATATTCCAAAAGCAAAAACAAAAAAAGGAAACGCATAATGACATTTGTTGTTATTGTACATGAATAGAAATGAAATTTAAGTATTAATTACACAACATGGCAAATAATTTAAGCTACAAACTTGTTCTAAAAGTCTTAGCTTCCGCCTGTGCGTGTTCTCCTCCAGTCTATCAACGTATTGTCGCAGCTCTTCGATCTCCTCTTTCACCTGCTGTACAGTATCCAATTCATGTTTAATGGCAACCATATCGCGTTTAACCTGTCAAATTATTTATTTTAATGGAAGAATTCATTCAAAATGGCGGTGGAAATTCAAAAGACACGTAGTCAGAAATTCATTTATTCTAGCTTACGCTCATGCACCACCCACTTGCTCACTTTTCTATTCGCTGTCAAACATTCACACACACATAAATTTAGAAATAACCCACATGCATTCATTTACTCACACCTGCTATTCTACATATTTGCCATCACACTCACACGTTCACTTGCTGACACCAGCAATCACTCTCACGCACTTACACCTGCACACCACACCGCTGTACACCACAGTTTGTTCTACTCACCTCTGATACTTCGCTCTGACAGCTCTCCACAGATTTTGTTAGCTCTTGTAATTGTGTGCGAATTTCGCACAAGGCGACTGTCGTCTCCAAGTGTCGATCGCCTCTTTGAAGCTCATCCAGTTTTGCTGATAAATTCATGCTCATCACGCTAACTTGCTTTTGCAAACTTCACGAACACACAGTTATAAAGTTGATGTATGATTTATTTAAACAGCAGCAGAAAACGTAATAAAAACCAAAAAGTGCATCGAAGAAGCCATGGAGGGATGGGCGAAAGAGAGCGTAGCGCATTTATACGCCATTTTGAGAGCAACACAAATCAATTCGTTGTTAAGTAATCGCGTGACGTCACGTAGTTTTGGAAGTCATCGTCGTAGTCGCCGTCGTCGTCGTCGTCGTCATCATCGTTATCATGCACAACAGCGAGCGAGTGCAGTGCAGTAAAACGATGGCATAGTTTGCAATTACAATCATGTTGCAGCAGCAGTAGCAGCAGCAGCAGCAGCAGCAGCAAAAAAGGAAGCAGTAGCGAGAAAACGACATCACGCAAATGTTTTACAAATAATTCACGAATATATGCACCAAAAACAAAATCACACACACACACACGCGAAATATTCGTGAAAATGTCGCAAAGAAATGTATAATTTTATTTGTTGTAGTTGCACGTTCGTCGATGGAGGGAAAAAAATTAAGAAAAAATTTGCCTTTTTAGTATGCACGAATTTTTACTTGTATTTATACACAACGAAATGTAATTCATTTTCACATAAAAAAATAAAACAGTAGTACGAATTATTTATGAGTTGTTGTATCAAAAAAATAATATTTCTTTTGAGCTATCAGCTTTTTTCATTTCAAAAAGTATGCAATTATATTAAAGTGAAATATAAATCATATGGATATAAGTACGTGAACTAAGTAATATAGAAATATGGTACATAAAGAAATCGAAAATAAATATAGGTTAGTACAAATGCATACAATATTTACTTTATAAAGTAATATTGAGTGCTACTGCAGCAAAATAGAAAAAACAAAAACAACGAGGTGGCACGTACCCATTAATAATAAGTAAGAATAAAATTTAGTACGGAAAATGTAATGCAAAAATAATTATAAATGATAATACAACATGCATCTGAGTTATACTCTACTGACAGTAATGGTGGTTGTGAATGGCCTGTGAGTGGAAATTGAATCTCTTAAACAATATGAGCTGAAGGGTGTAAATACTAAAACGGCATATCCTGGTTTCGATGGGCTTCTACAGATAGAATGAGCGCCAACAACAAAACCGTTCATAAGAACTATACCAAAAGAAGAATGCTTATAATATCATTTTGTAGGCCATTGAGGAATGAATTGGGAAACGAAAAACAATCTGTGGACTGATACTGATGTTTACACACATATCTTAAGCGATCCGAACCGAGATGACATAATTTATAAAAACTAATGACATTTGCTGCGCCATGGATGCCGCTTTACAGCTCCGCTACCATTCATTTTATTTTCGTACATACATATGTCAAGAGTATTTAGAATTAAGATGAAAATGCTGAATAATTAAATGGTAAATCATCTCCATTTGCCAGCAGCTATTGAGCAGATTTATTGTGAGAATGACAACAAATGAACTGGGCACACATGACTGGGATATGGCAAAATTTCGAAAAAATATTCCAGGAGCAAAGTCATAATCGAAAAAGTAATAAATAATTACAAAAAAAAATGGTGGAGTAGAGAGTGCTCCGAGAACAGGTCGACCAAGATTAACTACAGCTCGCTATGAGACTAAACTTGTGAGAGAGGTTAAAAAAGAACCGACAGTTTCAGCCCGATTTATTGAGCAGAGTCTATTTATCAATCAATATAACTGAGCGAACAATTCAACGGAGAATTCGAGAAAATGGATATTTCAGCCATTATAAGATCAAAAAACCTTTCATCAGCAAGAAGAACTTAAGGGCCCGACTGAAATTTGCAAAAAACTACTACGTAATGCTACTAAGTTTTTGGGAGAAGGTAATTTGGTGCGATGAGAGCAAATTTTAGTTTAAAAATACGGAAGGTAGACAAAAAGTTTGGCGGAAGAGTCATGAGAAGCTACAAAATAAAAGCATCCAAAGCTCTACAAAATTCGGAGGCGGAAATGTTCTAGTGTGGGGTTACTTCAGCTACAAAGGTCTGTCAGATTTGGTAATGATTGAAGGTAAAATGACGGGAGAGTCTTACGTCCAAATGCTGAATATTAATTTAGAGCCTATGACGCAAAAAATGGGCTTGCAGGATAACTTCATATACCAGCAAGACAAGATTTCGCTCAGAAATCAATAGAGCTGCTACCATGGCCTGCCCAAAGCCCAGACTTAAATCGCATTGAGAATTTGTGGCAATTTTTGGATGATAAGCTCGACCGATCTTCTTGCCACTCAAACAAAAAAGAGATTTTTAAGAAATTGAATGACTCCTGGATAAACATACCACAAACGCTTCTACAAAACTTGGTACACAGCATGCCTCGACGTCTTTTGGCCATAATTAACGCTAAAGGTGGTAAAACCAAGTATTGAAGCTCTTATTAAAAGGTAACATTATAAAATAGAGGGGTATACATACTTTTGCCGTTCCTGAAATTTTATTTTTTTCACACTGTATATCAAGAATACCCAGAATTAAGAAGAAAATCCTGAAAAACTAAATGGAAAATCAACTGCTATTGAACAGATTTATTGTGATAATGGCAACACATGAACAACAAAAGTTAGCAACTTGAATGATTTATTCGCACATGTTAAAGGAGTTGGCGAATAAACAGAACTAATATCTAAGCCGATGAAAATAGCTTTGCAAGCTATGATCGAGATAAGTGGCCTAGAAAATAACAGTTTTTTAGTGTTTTGAAGTGTAATCTATTGGTTTTCTGTCCCTAGGTGCCCCTTTATGGTCGTTGTGGCGTAGTGGCAATGCGTTGTGGGGAATCTCGACACAGGCGAAATCCAAAAGTAGAAAAAACAATTTTGCTACACAGCACCACCTCTTGACAGGCAGTGGCAAACCTACAAAAGTAAAAATTGCCTATGAAAAGCTTTTCACTTCGCCGTTCTAAATTCGGCATAAAACTATAGGTCCCATTCATGTACAAATATAACACGCACAACATTAATGGATGCGAAAGCTCAGCCTAGGCCCTCCATGGACTGTTGTGCCATTAAAAGAAATAAGGTTCCCCCCTTTGTTCTTGATGTAAGTTTCTGTTGTCGGCGTTCTCTATGTTGTTATACATTTCTTTAGTAATTTTCATTAGTTTTCTGTTTAACTTCATAGTAAATTTTTTTTTTGATGAAAGGTGTGAATTTTATTATGACGCCGCAGACGGCGTGAAACTTCGTCCTGGTGGAAAGAAAGGTTGAGAGATCTTATCGGAAGCGTCAAATTTACTAGTTTTAACGCAAAGGATTTACGGAGCACCAAGAACCAAGCATAAGGTGGTACCTTATAGAATTTCTTGAACTACTCTGTGTAGCAGTTTAAAAAAACTACGAACTACGCCACAGCATGCAAACTGAATTGTGCTTTTGTTACCAGTTTGGGAGCGATTGAGTTTTAGAGTTTTGCTAACGTAACCTGTTAATGTCGCAAAAATGTAACTACTCTTTTTGGAGAAATTATGTTAACAATGTTTGAACAATGTGCTGTGTTAAATTTCTATTCTTGAGATAATTAAAGTTGAACTTGTGTTTAAAAGTGGTTGGGTGTATAACTTGAAAATGAGGGACTCACAATTGTACATTATGTACTAAATCACATCTGGAAATACTGTAACTACTTTCAGGTTTTACCTACGTCATGCAGCTTTTGTGTTTAGTATGTATCAATTTGCCAAAGTGTAAACAACATAACCTCTTGCGCTACAATCACGTATATGTGCCAAATAAGCAGCATTTGCTGGAAGTTTTGTTCTTCTTCTTTAATTCACAAAAAAGTGCAGTTTAAAATCATCGCTTGCTGTTGGAGGTTTATCGTGAATATATTCCATCAATTAGAACATGCAAATTCGGGTTTAGGCGCTTTAAAAGCGTAGATTTTGACACGGAAGACAAGGAACGCTCCGGTAAAGTGCAAAAATTCAAAGATTAAGAATTGGAAATGGTACTCGAGGAAGACTTGTCGTAAATGCAAGAAGAATTTGCAATAACATTGGGAGTTACTCAAGCAGTAATATTCCCAAAGAAATCAATCATTAGGTTCATTTAAAACGAAAGAAATTGGGTGCCATGCGACTTGAAGTCGAGCGACGTCGAAAGGCGATTTAGCATGTCTGAAATGATGCTTGAGCGCGATAAAAATAAGTCATTTTTACAACGAATTATTGCTGGCGACGAAAAATTTATTAATTACGACAACCCGAAGATGTTGTATGTGAAGTTCGGCCAACTAGGAACATCAACGCCGAAGCAGAATATTCATAGCGCCAAAGTAATATTTGTCTGTATTTCATGGGATCAGAAGCGTGGCGAATCTATTACGAGAAAGCTGTAGCGAGAACAATTGATTCGTTTGAACATAGCAATGGCTGAAAAACGAGGAGAATATCAGACCAGGCACGAGAACGTGCGGCTGTCCAACATGACAGCGTGCGGCTTCATTTTGCTAGACCGGTTAAAAATTATTTGGAAAATAGTGGATGGGAAGTTTTAGCTCACCCGCCATATTAACCAGACCTCGCTCTGTCTCCGTCTGGAAATCACTTATAACGATCGATGCAGAATGTCCCTACTGGAATACGCTTTACGCTTCAGTTGAAAGTACCAAAAGTTGGATTGATTCGTTCATAACCCCAAATGGTAGTATATATATATATTTTTTTTTTTTGAAAGAAATCCATTAAATTACTTAAAAATGGCAAAATGTCATGGCTTCCGATGGACACAACTTTGAATTAAGTTATTCATTATTTAAATAAAGCTATATTTTTGCAAAAAAAAGCTCCCTCATTTTCAATATACACCCAATACATAGGTATCAACTACTTGGTAACACTTAAAGAACTAGAAATTCCCATTCGGTCCGCTTTTCAGATAAAATTAATGAAAATTCTAAATGGACTATTTACTACAGAATGCATACATATGGATGTACAAAATACAAATGTGAACACAAATATGAAATTCTGTTTGTAAGGATATGCCTGCTTGTAAAGATATCCTCCTTCACAGGTGGGCGCAGTACGTTAAAAACAATAAAATATTTGCAACAATAAGATGAGAAAAACTGGAAGAGATCACCGACGAAGAGGAATGCCGACTTGCATTTTCCCCATAACAAATGTACATATTTAGGTAAATGTATGAGGGTGTGTATGTAGTGTGTGTGTGTGTGGTTGTGTATGTGTATATGTACGTTTGTTTGTATGCACTTTATGAAAAGGCGCATTGTTATTATTTTACTTTCTTATTACATATTATTTGTGTGTAGTTCATATTTCACGGACATTGCTTAAAATAGTATACTTTTACTTTACTTTTAATGGCACAAAAGCCTAGGCCGAGCTTTTCGCATCCACTCATGTTGTGCGTGTTATATTTGTACATGAATGGAAGGGACCTACAGTTTAATGCCGAATCCGAACGGCGAAGTAAAAAGCTTTTCATAGCAATTTTTACTCTTGCAGGTTTGCCGTTGCCTGCCCAGAGGTGGTGCCGTGTAGAAAAATTATTTTTTTTTACTTTTCTTTGGATTTTGCCTGTGCCGAAATTTGAACCCCGGACACTCTGCGTAGCATTACTACTACGCCACAGCGACCACATAAAGAGTATAAAAGATTATATTTTGTGAATACAACTTCCTGTTTATGAAGACACTTACTACCTTCCTCATATCCTTTGCTATTTCCAGTATTAACGACATTGCTGAAAATGAGGATATGCTTCTTTTAGCAGTACATTTGTACATTGTTACGTTGAACTAAAATGAATTTGAAAGATGAATGCAATCATTTCATTTGAAGTAAAGTATCAAGTACACGCAGAGAGAATAAAGGCACAGCGAATATGATAGAGATTTTTTGTTTGTTTCACTTCTTAATGTGCGTAAATAATATTTACTATACGCTGAGTTAGGGTTTAAATTATGGCTAGAACGTAGTAAAATTCTTTCAAAATATTGGCTAAAACTTACTTGTGCAAAACTAGGCCTCAATGTGCTGTATTGAGTGATCCAAACACACTCTAGCACAGTGGAAATTAAGAGATTAACAATAGAATGCAGTCTCACAAGTATGATTAATTTGTATAATTAGATATATGCAAGTATATAATTCACATATATCATAATAAGGAAGCAGCGTCATCAAAGGACTCCAGCACTCGATACATGTGATTATCTGCAGATTGGGACCTCAATTCATTGTCTGCTTTTAAACACATCCGATTATCGGAGGATTATTTCACCGTTTTTTTAATATTCTCTTTTGTTCCATCACACAACGACCTCGACCCACCGGTTTTGTATCTATTTTTCCGAAAAACATACATTCTTTTTGATGTTTTTCAAACAAACATATTATACATACATATGTACATGTTTCCACATTGTGTATATGTGTATAATTTAAAAAAAAATTTGGACTGAAACAATCTTTTGGAGAAGATTTTGGAATTCTTACTGCAATGTTTCGCTGTGGTCGCTGTGGCGCAGTGGTAATGCGTTGGACTGCTACGCAGAGTGTCCGGGGTTCGAATCTCAGCACAGGCATTGCTATGAAAAGCTTTTTACTTCGCCGTTCGGATTCGGCATTAAACTGTAGGTCCCTTCCATTCATGTACAAAAATAACACGCACAATATGAGTGGCTGTGAAAAGCTCGGCCTAGGCCCTCCATGGGCTGTTGTGCCATTAAAAGTAAGTAAAGTAAGTACTGCAATGTTTCTTTTTCTTGTTTTGAAATCTCCAGTATGCTTTTCTGCTGTCAGAAAAAAGAACATTCGAAGAGGCAAACGTCAAAAATCGGTGTACAGTCTGTAGTAAAGCCGATTGTGACTCGTTCATTTTCGTCCACAAACAGCAGAAAATCGGTAAGAAAAATCGGCCGATATTCGGTGTGTGTAAAAACAGGTATTCCAACCTGCCACTGTTGACAGGACACCGGTATTACTTATAAGGCTCTGTTCTAATATTTTTTGTGGCTTGTCGGGCTTTTGAAAACGTAATCATCAAACAATTTAATAAGTTTCAACTAGTGTGTCTTGGTTATTTAAACTTCCTACTTTACTCTTAATATTTCATATCAACAAAATACAATACCTTTCGATTCTTCTCTAATTTTCCCATCTATTAAAACTGTTATTTTTAATTTTCTTCTTCGATCTATTGGTCAAATATTTGTCTATGTAATATTAGCTCTGTAGTGAATAACTATTAATTTTTTAATATAATGTATGTAAAAAAAATTTAAATATTTTAGCCTGTAGTAGAAATCAATGAGCTTTTTAATATACAATCAGAAAATTAAATTTATTTCCTCTTCAATTCATAAATAATGTTCCAGTACCAGTGACAATGAAAATTCCCAAACTTAAGTACCATCAGTACAGACAAACTGTATCAGTTGCAATAAATTTCAGATTCGAAAATTTATATGTTTTGCTTTCCTGATACCGTTCTGTCCTCCTATTCGTCGGGGGTATATCTAAAACATATCTGTCAACATTCCAGTAAGTTACAAAGTAATTTATGGCTGCAGTGCAATTTAATTTGGAAATTCTATCCATCAGGTTCTGGTGAATCTCTGCGTTGAACATTTTGTTGGAAAGCCGGCTACTTTGATATTTTTTTAATTTTATTTATTGATACATTCAACACACAGGGTTACCCCTATGAAAGCAGGGGTACCCCTATGAAAGCATTCCATTGAATGGAAGGAATATCGATAGGTGGTAGAAAGAAGGAGGGAATGCAATCACACAGGACACCGATAAAGAGATAGACAGCCATTGTAGCAAGTGTTATGCCTTTACCACAATGAACTTCAGTTTATCAGTGTCGATTATGACCGCATGAAGCGCCAAAGGTCGAGCTTTTCGGATCCACTCATATTGTGCGTGTTAAATTTGTGCATGAATGGAAGGGACCTACAGATTTATGCCGAATCTGAATGGCGAAGTGAAAAGCTTTTTAATAGGCAATTTTTACTCTTGTAGGTTTGCCATTGCCTGCCAATAGAAAAATGGTGCCGAGTAGAAAAATTGGTGTTGTTTTTCTATTTTTTTCTATTTTTTTTATTTTGCTGTGCCGATATTTGAACCCCGGCCACTCTGCGTAACAGTCTAACGCATCACCGCAGCGTTACAGCGTTATACCACTTATATTCTGAATAGAGAAATGAGAAATTACAAAATAAGAGCATATATAGCAACTGAATTCTATCTGGTATTGTGAAGAGACGGTAATTTTCTCCATTTAATTACGGGGTACGCATCAGTTTCTTTAAAATCATCACGCCAACCTAGATTTCAACAGTTATCATTTCTCTGACTGGTTTGTAGGACTGTTGCAAAACATGGAATTGTTTTATCATTTCACCCATGAAATCATAGTTGAGAGTGGGTTCGGTAGAAGAAATCCGTTTAAAGAAGTCTAATACATGCTAAACGATTCTATCAAGAAACTGATGCTGATCAAATCCTACTGTTTTTAATTTTTGTACAATCCCATTCACTCCTCCAGTATTTACTGCTGTAATGTCACATACAATCATTTTGAAGTTCTTCCATGAACTTCTAGGTTAGCCCATTTCCTGCCAAGAGGTGGCGCTGTGTAGAATATATTTTTTTAACGTTTTTGATTTTGGCTGTGGGATTCGAACCACATTTTAGTATACTTTAAACTTGTTAAGTGATTTAATTAATATACGTTATTGAACAAAATAATTTTTCCAATGTTAAATCATAAATTTATATTATATTTTCTCGTCAAGTCCAAGTCTTCGCCGCTCAACTGTTCTAACTTTTTTCCCTCCAAAAAAAAAACGATTATTCCGCTCGCGAGTCACATCAACAACGTGCAGCAGAGCGAGACAACAAGAACATTCAATTTGATAATTACCATAGTTTTAGTACAAGGTTGCCAGAAGGGAAAAGTATAAATCCTGCTTACATTACATTGTTGCCAGATTTTACATTACAAGATTGCTAGAATCCTGATTACATAAAACATACTATTACCATACAATATCTAATTTCAATTCTCTAAGTGAACTAAAGATTACCACTTGTTACTCTCGATTTGCGATTCGCTTACCATCGAAATGAAGGCAGAACTGATTCTCTTGTTGTAAAATAGATATTTTTTCTACAACAGCTTGCCAAAAACCTGACTGTGATGGTGTTGCAATACTGATTCGATATTAGGCTAGACTGGAGTATAACAGCTTTTTTACTTGAAAGAGAATGTTTTTAATGTGATTTTTAAAAACGTATGACTCGTTTTCTATTTGATTTTTACTTTCTCCTGCACATAATAAAGTTCTCGTGAATCGATTTGGTGCGGGAAGTTTTTTTTTAGACTCACGCAATAATAACTCTTTAGCAATCAGGTAATAAAAGTTCATCATTTACGATTGCAGTAGATACAGACCGCTGTGGCGTAGCTGGTAGTGCATTGGACTGCAGAGTGTCACAGGCAAATTAAAAAAAATGGTAGAAAAAAAAACGTTTTCTACACGGCACTACCTCTTGACAGGCAATGGCAAACCTGCAAGAGTAAAAATTGCGAATGAAAAACTTTTTACTTCGCTTTTCGGATTCGGCATAAACCGATAGGTTCCTTCCATACAAATATATAACATGCACAACATGATTGGATTGCGAAAAGTTCGGCCGAGGTCTTCCATGTGCATTTGTGCCATTAGAAAAAGAAGAAGATAAAAATTTTTTCAAAAAAAAATTTTACTCCTAATGTATAGATCTCATAAATATCAAACACATACAAAGAACGTACATATCTTTACACGTACACATACTTCGTTATAGTACTACTTACATTATCGCAGTTAAGGACATTTTGCAATTTCAACTATCATAATTCATTAGGTGAGTAGGTACATAACATTTTCTTAGTATTTTTTGTTTTGTTTTGACAATAAAAAGTTGATATACGTAAGAGTGGGAATGTGTATTAGGTCTCATAGTGTGTGTGAAACCAACAATGAAGTTGGAAAAATGGGACAACAACGACAAAAATATCATTGAAGATTTTCTAGATATCACCGCCATTCTCCTTTACATTATATGTCCTAACTATTTTTATTTACTTTGCCCCTCTCACAACTTCGTCTCGCCTGTGTTCTTATGCTTGCTGGATAAGTGTAATCAAAAATATTATTTTTTAATGTATACACGGTTACGAATTCTATCTTTGTAGTACTCTGTATAGTATGTAGTACGGTACATACAAATATACCTATACATACATGTGTGCATGTCTAGTATTGTTTTTGTGCACAGCATTACCATCTTAAAATTAAGAGATGAGTTCAGTGATAATATTGTGTTTGCTGTTGCACTTTGCTCAAGAACAAAAGCATCTCGCTTATACATACGAGTACATAGAATGTATGTAGTAAGTATGTATGTGTATTGTTGTTGTTCTAGGCACCTACTCATACTTGTTCATATATGTACATACTTAATGCAACGAGTGTTCAGGCATTTGTGTATATATCAGTGCTGGCATATCTGAATATACTATAGCACAATCCCACATTGATGTGCTTGACTTTATTAATACTTATGTATAATGGAATTGAGAGAGATTATAATCAAATGTTGCTACATATTATACCATACATATTGTATGTACATAAATTGTATGTATGTAAGAATATAGTATAATGCACATATCTTCAATGCACATATGTAGATACTTATATGTTTCACATTTATATTCCAGTTCTTCTCATTTTTTAAGTGCAACCATTTACGGGTAAATAAAAATTATGAATTTTTAGTACATACAGTGTCGGACAATCAAAAAAGAACACCTTGCACTATAAAACTTACATTGATTTTTTTTTATCGGTCTGCTTATGGCAATCAATTTTTATAGAGAGTAAAATGGTATGGTATATACTTTTTAAATTTCTACGTGGCAACACTACATTTAAATATTTTTTGGAGATTTCCAAAACAAAAAAGTTAAAGCGAAGCATTCGAAGGCGGACAACTCAATAAGGACAGGTAATTATGGAATAAATGAATAAAAGTAAATACATTTTAAATTTATCATAAGCCTAGAGAAATATATTTTTAAGGTTTTTGGTTTCAGAACGAGGTCGCTGTGGTGTAGTGGTAGTGCGTTGGACTGCTACGCAGAGTGTCCGGAGTTCGAATCTCGGCACAGGCAAAATCAAAAAAAAGTAGAAAAAATAATTTTTCTACACGGCACCACCTCTTGGCAGGCAATGGCAAACCTACAAGAGTGAAAATTGTTTATGAAAAGCTTTTCACTTCGCCGTTCTGATTCGGCATATAACTGTAAATCCCTTCCATTCATGTACAAAAATAACATGCACGACATGAGTGGATGCGAAAAGCTCGGCCTAGGCCCTCCATGGGCTGTTGTGCCATTAAAAGTAAAGTAAGTAAGGTTTCAGAACAAGGTGTTCTTATTGTATTGTCCGACACTGTATATGTAGTAATATATAGAGTACCATCTGAATATTTACAAAGACTCACATTTATCAAACAAATTTGTTGACTTTTATTATAAAATTATGTAAAAGTAAAATTTTGAAGTTTAAAAGTTTCAAACTAAATATTATACATAAAACATTTGTGAGTTCTCCTCTAGCCGGAACTCTGAGATCATTAATTTTTAAATTCATGTCAATCATATCGTTTAGTTTACTAAATGGGAGAGAGCTTCCACATTATTCGATCTTTGAGTTCTAACATTTGACACCCTATACTGGCTTGTCAGAAGCTAACGAAATAATAAATGCGTACAGCGGGTTTCTGGTCATTGAACTAGTAAGTCTCATGCAAGCCTAATGAGAGAGAAAGAGAGAGATACGAGGGAATACACCACGACTCGGTTTTTTTTAGAGGGGGTCCATGCTTCAGGGCATTCTAAAGAAAATATCGATATTTTTTAAATATAACCTCTTCTGAAACTTTTTTTTTTGAATTTCGTTAGCTTTAGTCTCTGAAAAATATATACGGACCTTTAAGGTGACAATTACTACACTATGTTTGGTATTTTATTTAGATCAACTTTGTATTTCAAATGCAAATAAGTTGATTTTCGAAACTACTTGACCTTTTGAGACCGAATACATTGTTTTTAATTATTTAAGTGGAATTTGAGAGCCAGTAAGTGAAGAACCTAAGTAGCATGTTTACTTCTGACGGAAGTTTATACATAAATGTACTTTTGAATTAGTTTCAAAATTGATCTAACCTTAAATCTAGCCTTAATGAGTTACAATGTTGATCAGGGCTAAATTAAAACATAAATAAATGAGAATAAACAACTTTTTTCTCTTCCGATCGGTATTTTCTCTCCACGGCTCTCATTTCATATTCTTCGGCTTATATTATAAATAACACTGTACCACACGATTTTGGTTCTCGCGTCACTACTATGATAGTTAAAAAGAGCTTGGCCGAACTATAAAAACCCTATTTATAAGTACCTCGAAAACAAGGTAAGGCTGTACAAAACAGTACTGAAGCCTGCGTGGATATATGCCATCCAACTTTGGGGTACGGCAAGTGGCTTAAACATTGAAATAATCCAGTGCTATCAGTCAAAAACACTCCGAACTATAGTCGACGCCAATTCGTTTGTGATATATGTGGAAATTCACAAAGACCCTATTGCAACAATTTAGTTTTAAATCTAGCAGATACCAGCTAAACTTGTAGAAGATCTTAAAATCCTCGATCTACCAGATAGATTTTAATCTCATATGATAAATAATAATAAATAATGTAAATATTTAGGTAGTATGTACATATATATCCACTTAACATCGTCCGACAAAATTAAATTTTTGTTGCACACATGAAAAAATCCAAGGATATCTATCCTGAAAGAAAGGTTAAAAATAAAATACCAGTGGCTCCCAATTTTCTTAAACTAATTCGTATTTTCGTTTGACATGCAAATTTATATTTAATTAAAATTACTCATACCACCCGTAGTCCATATGATGAAGATATTATATAGCAAGTATTACATGTGTAGTTGAGTTGAGTAAAATAATTTTACCTCTTCTCCATACTAAGCTTGGTCTAATTTAAAGTTTTGTACGCAGCATTCAAGCTACTAAAAGCAATTTTTCAAAAACTTTACTTTAATTTTTATATTAATTGATATTTTCATTATTTTAAAGCAATTTTTCTTTTTTCAAACTGGTTTGCTAAGTCGAATTAAAAAAATTTAAAAATTTTTAACAAAATGTTGAAGAGGTGACTGTTGCGTGTCAGGCGCGGAGTCAACTTCTTTCTGATTTTTCGTTCTTATTAAATGGTCTTTGATTAGACATATAATTTTTAATACTTGGAACTTTTTATGTACTACTGTGGGCAAAAGTTAGTAAGACTTTTTAATTTAAATTTCGCGCGGAAACCCATTCATCAAAATGTTATTTTTTTAAGGTTGGTGTGACTGTCGGTGACATCTGTGCCAAATGTCACAGATCACATCAAAATAATCATTAGTGTTTAGTATACGCTTGTCTTTCTGAAGTACAAAAAGTGCATTCGGCGATTTTCACAATGAGTGAAATTATTCAACAAAGAAGTTCCATTAAATTTTGTGTGCGGAATCCAACCAAATTTCTGGTGCCGAAACGTTCAGAATGTTGCAAAAGGCCTTCGGTGATAATTGTATGTCGCGAGCAAGTGTTTTTGTTTGGTACAAATTGTTCAAAGATGGTCGAGAACGCGTTGACGACGAATCACGTCCAGGACGGCCATCAACATCAACTGATGATCATCACGTCAATAAAATCAAGGAATTGGTGCTCGAGAATCGACGATTAACAGTCAGAGACCTTACTGGCATCGTTGGAATATCGGAAGGATCAGTGAAAACCATTTTAAAACATCATTTGGGCCTAAGAAGAGTGAATGCATTGGTTGTACGAGACCATTTTGCCAAAAATTCGATTTTGATATCGTTCCGCAACCACCCTATTCGCCTGACTTGGCACCGTGTGACTTTTGGCTATTTTCTAAACTCAAAAAACCGCTTCGTGAACACCGTTTTGAGTCAATTGAAGACATTAAACATGAATCGCTAAGCGCATTGAAGGCTATTCCGGAAATTGACTTTAACAACTGTTTCGAGAATTGGAAAAAACGTTGGCGTTTGGCACAAGTGAATTGGGGCCGGGGGGGATTACTTTGAAGGGGACGAAATAGATTTGGAAGAATGAATAAAAAAATTTGGAATTATGAACAAAGTCTCAATTTCTCAGTATTTATCTGTAGAAACAAACACATAAATTTATCATATGGAATACGGGTAGAATGAGGAAATTTAATTAGAGATTAATTTGTATTTTAAACAAGAACAAGAACTGATACTGAAAAACTGGTAAACACTGGTATTTTTTGTTTAATCCATCTTCAGAATATATTGGGTTTCTTCATGTGCAAAGTTATGTCGAGCGATGCTACTTAGTCCGATTGGAGGCTAACTATTCCTGCTACTTCTTGAAATCATTAAAATTTACTTATTAAAAAAGTTAAACAAATTATAATTATTCTGAAACTCCTGTTACGGTATTCAGTACAGCCCGTTGAAGTTGGTTTTGGAACATAACGGTACATTTATCGATGTTTATGCTTGAGAATCTATTGTACGAAAAAGTGTAAGAAAAATTTTTTTTTCTAAAATCGGAAGGTCAAGTTAAAGAATCTTTTAGTCCAAATAAAAAAAAAAACAGCTAATCCAAGACTTTCGCTATATTTTTAAAAAAGGTTTTTATGCTTAGGCCAACTGCACTGAGCAAAACAAGTTCGGTTTAAAATCAAGCCCGGTCAAATTTATTTGTAGCATGTTCGCTTCATATTTCCTGTGAAACCGAAAAATCTGCAAATACTAACGACTGCATAAAATTAAAATTTCTTGTTTTTTTATCATTCTTCATTTCATTAAATCAAGAAATCACAGAAAATATTATGTAGATAAAAACTTTTCGGCCATAAATAAAAGTTTCGTTTTTGGAATTGAAAACCGGTAATTATTAAATTAATCATCATTAGTCTCTCCGCTGCATCCGAACGTAACTCCATATTGTATTATTCAGTGTAATTAACCACGAATTGAAGAGTGTTTTGCCAGAGAGTTCTGTGGTGAGGTGAAAAACTCGTTCATAAGATTTTGATTTCTCTCCACAGAAAAAGAATTCCACCAAATGAAAATACAACAACTGTTACTAAAAGTGGCTAAAACTAAAACGAAGCGACTTGGCAAACTTTCTATAGCGATAAAGAAAAAAGTTCATTAATATATTATATCCAAACTAGTACAAAATAATCAGAACAGAAAAATATTTGGCAAAACCTGCACCTCTTTGTTGTTTTCCATTTTGTGGCGATTTGATGAGGCATTGGAACCTGATCGTGTCACCTGAGTCATAGTAATATTGGTACGAAAATATTTTCCAACATTTTGAAAATCACATTTTCTGTATATGCAACCAGATTGTTATCCAGCCAGACGATATTCCCACACAGTAAATATTTGACAAAATCGTAATGGATGTAATACAATGAATTGGAACGGTATGATACAATTTTCGAAGAAATAAGTAAACCTTATGGATAACACGAAAATATCACAGACTAAATCTTTGTAAAGCATAAAATAACTGGCAGTCAATGGCACTAGGTTCCAGTATTCCGATATATGTAGGACCACTTAGTCTACTACTTATTACTACACTACTCCTACTACCACTACTGCGGCACAACAGCTTATTTACGACGAAGTTTTTCTAAGGCAACTCGATTATCAAGGTCAATTACTACCGCTGCCTTTTGGAGAGAAACGGTAATAGAAACTATTTATAATAGAGCATGTTCATAATAAGCGACTTTCGATTTACTTATGAGATTCCATTGCTAACTAGTTAAAATCGTTAATTGAGATCATTGTTTTCCAAAGCCCAAAGCCCAAAGCCGAAACCAAAAACAAATTTATTATTTTGTTGATAATTCATTGTAAATCAAATTAGCTTTGCCGCTGCTCTGTAGATAAATTTACTTTACTTTACTTGTTTGTTATCATTTCCCAAATAGTAGGTAAAAAAAACCAATCGGCATATATGACATTCACCAACATTGCAATCGCACTTTTTGTACATTTCCTTTTTCATTGATTATTTATTTTGTTTTTCCTAAGTTGTTTCATAAATTTTTATTCTTTTAAATAGTTTTTGTAGAAAACGCATAATAAATCACGTCTCTCCTATTTGATTTTCAAATATTTGTATTATTAAATTTTATTTAAATATTTTATATTGAAACAAAAACGAAAACAAAAATTTTAATTTTACTCAAATTCAACATGTACCAAGAATATTAGATTTAATTGAGAAACAAAAACAACGAACTTAAAATAAATAGATAAAAATTATTATTCAACACGAATATTTAGTATTTAAAAGTAAGAACAGTAACGAAAACAGCAATGAAAGTCAATGACAAGAAATAAGGCAAATTGAAATGGTAAGGTCGAACAGGAAAAATGAAACTGATTGAATTTTGGTTTTTGTTTTGGTGAAAGGCCATTATGCCAATTAGTTTAAATTTTTTCATTTTACTTTTCTTGTGGGAAAGTGTGTTTGATTTGTAGAACGGGGAGAATACGAAAATAATTTGGCTTTCCGAAATGGGGATTTTGTTTTAGATTCAAAATTTTATAATGAATTTGTTTTTAAATATTGCTTGCTTTTCCAATGATTTTTTTTTCACAAATTTTGTATTGAACGATAATTTCACACATACACAAGGCACAATAAAAATTAATTGAAATTAAACTGATAAGAAAAAGTAAATGTGGGAAAGGATTAAAAATATATATATAAAGATTTTCTTTTAATTTTAAAAGTATCTTGCAGATTCATGGCATTACGTAAACTCTTTTCTTTTTGGAAATTTTATTGCAGTTTGAAACTTTTGTGTCCAAAGCATGAAGAACTTCAAGTTTTCAATATAAGACATATAGACAATCTGTGCACTCAGTTGCCTACTGTTATGAATTAACCAGCCTTTAAGATTTAAGCTTTTTTTCTGGCACTTTTCTTCCACTCTAAATCTCTTTTCGGTCGAATATTTTAATTCCGCCATTGTTTTATAATTATTTTTCCTTAGAGTTTACGTTATGAAATGAATCCTGCCGTGTGTGTTCAATGAAAAGTGTTAAAGAATGATTATATAATACATACAAACAACCCATACATACACACATACATACATTACATACAATATAGATTAACAGTGAAGTAACAAAATTAATACATATGTATGCATGTGTGTGTGTGTATATACAAACAGCTCGCATGAGTATTTATATCTGATGAATGGCTGAAGAATGGCACTTGCAGTGTTGGCGATTATCAATAATTGTAACAATTAATAATAATGATGACTGTAATGGCAATGACGACAATAATCATATTACATAATACGAATTTATGTTGAACAATAACAACAACAGCAAATACGCATATTTTTTACACATAAAATACTAAAGAGCTAGAAAGTAAGAATCAACAAATCAAAAAAAGACACAGACAGAGAAAGAGAAAATCGTGATGAGCGCTAGTATAGTTCATTTCAATGAAGAGTTGCATTCAGAGAGTGAGAATAAGCTCTATGTTGAAAAGCATAGAAGACTCTCAATCTCTGAATTTCTTTCCGCAACAAACTATACCATGAATTGTAAAAAGTAGTAGGCATCAAGTAAGTATTAATAAATTGATTGATAGATAATGGTGATGTGACCCTCAGTGCAACATACAGCAATTTACAATAAAAGATTATTTGAAAAGTGCTTATATTAGAAGTTAAAGAGCATTTAAGATTTCTTTATAGTTTACATACATTTTGTTAAATATAGCTCTTAAGAATTCTTATACTTTGAACCCAATAAAATTTTGTTTGTTGACTTTGGTTTCAAATAAAGTTTCGTTGTTGCTTTTTGAGTAGCTTCAGTTTTTAATTTGTTTTGCGTATTCAAAAACTGCAATTCACGTCCACCAGTAACTTTTCTTTAATATAGCGCTAAATAAATCATAAAAGCAAAAGAAAAATTTTATCGAAAACATGAAAACAAAAAAGAAATAAGAAAGTTTATTTATTAGTATCTTAAGCAATTAACTTCTTTGGTCTAAAATAAAGTTGAAAGAAGAAGCAAACAAAACTATTATAAGCTACTAAAAACTACAAAAATTCATGCTTTATGCTATTTTAGTAAGTACATACATATGTTTAGGTGTATTCAATATAGATGGCGTAGTTGATAGTGAGTTGGCCAGAACAAGATAAGTTTCATTTGTAAAATTACTCCATTTAAGTGAGGAAAACTAAAGAAGAAGCTCCAGGAGCAGTACTAGTTATCATAATTTTACAAATTACATAAAATTAATCTATTGATTAAATTTCTGCGCTACGTCACTACAGCTCTAAAACGAATTTATAAAAACCTTCAGGAAAGCAAGGGTCTAATCTTCGCTATGTCAAAGAACTAAAAACAAATTGTCAGAAGTATATCTTTTTATCTGCCGTGTAAAGCAAAGTGATCGTGAGATTCTTGTTTTAACTTTTTGAGTACAGATCAACTTAAGTATATTATTTCAGATCTATCTTAAGGGAGTGAAGATTTTGCAGAACGAGTCTGTATGTGGCAATAAAGACAATTTCTACATTATCGAAAAAAACCATTAAAAAATATTATCAGCAAAGCCGATCATAAAATGAGATTCTCAGTCAGATAGAAACAACTTTTAAGCATCTTATACAATAATAAGATTACCCAATGTTTTTAAAAAGGTAAAAGATGGTCTCATCGAAATGTCTCCATCGAATTTGGTCTTTACCGATCCATTCCCACTTTCAGCGCTTAATTTCATTCTTGCTGCGAATTATCGCCTTTGCTTTTAAACTTAGTTTTTAGATGGGGTCGCGGTGGCGCGTTAGCCTGCCACGCAGAGTGTTTGAGGTTCAAATATCGGCAGAGGCAAAATCAAAAAGTAGAAAAAAAAGTAAAAAAACTAACTAAAAAACTAAAAACTACACCTCATGGCAGGCCGAATGGTATGCCGACAAGAGTAAAAATTGCGTACGAAAAACTTTTCACTTCGCCGTTCGGATTCCACTGCGTAAGGGTAACAATGACATCGTGAAATTGGCCTGCGAGTGGTATCCGTAAGGCAAGAGAGTACGTGGCCCTCCGAAGATGACGTAGGATGAGAACGGTGCATGCGGAAAGTCAGCAGTTCAGTTGCTGGAGTTGCTGAAGTTAAGAATTGTGCTAATAATAAAAGACGTTGGAAAGAGCTATTTTTGCTCTATGCTTTTACTAAGAGCAGCTGAATTTTACAATACTGGTCTTTCGAATGTTCGATTATATCATATCATGAGGACACTCTGAAAATTTTGAGAGTGTAAATCAACTGTTTTAGAAAAGTGTTGCAAATTAAATGCGAAAGAAAAAGAGATAAAGAACAGAGTTGGCGAGGTTTGCAGTACACACTGTAATTGCTTGATAAGTTTGCGAGCACCTCGAGAACTTTTTTTATATGGAGTAAGAAAACAGCTGCTATATTCAAAGCAAACCTGCGACGTTTATGTGGTATACGAAACGTTTGCCAGTTTTCATGACAACCACTATTGAAAATGTATATGTTTTGTTTGCATAACTTGTAAATGTTAAACAAGGAAATAATAATAAAAAATTATTATTCTTTTGAGGATTTTAAGTCAGCGCTAACAAGAAAGGAGTCTACTCGGACTTTATTGGTTTAAGGACTATTGAAAACATTCATTGTCCATCTCCAGAGTATGCGACTGCAGTACTCATTGAACAGAGCGCCTGGTCAGTCTTCAGCTTTAACATATTATATGGTAACTAATACTAATTTGACTCAATGAAATCCAGAATACTAGATTATAAACTGATGAAACCAGGAACTCATGATGAGAGTAAGGGCTACTCTAATCATATTTTGTGGAGCAAACTTTATTAGAAAATCGAGCAGTAAGGTTCAAAATACTATAAGAGGAAACATTCAGATGATTCAAGTGATTTGTATGTGAGGCAAGGCATTGCTTGCCATTATCCGGCATCCATGACAATTTCAAAATCAGAGACTAGGTATAAGCTCTTATAGAATCATGAATCGAACGCGTCTGTTTGAAGTGCATATAGTGAAGAATTTTATCTAAATATTTTTGTTGATTTCTCTAAATCGTTTCTGGTTGAATTCTTACGTATGAATATTTTGATATTGTAAATATTTTGATTAATTAAAATTTCATGTATGTATGATAAAATTTTTACACATAAAGAGAAAAACGTTTATAAAAAGTAGTTGCAGAGGAAGAAGAAAATTGAATAAAATTGAAATATATTTTTATGTACATATGTAGATATTCATACTCATTTAGTGGTGTCAGAACCATCCCACTTTTAGTTTTGGTGTTGTGTTGTGGTTGTGAACGAAAGTTTGTGGATTAAAAGTAAAGGAATTAAAAATTGTGATTTGTAGTAAGTAAGTAAGTAGGTGATGGCAGCATAATTTCATAATTTATAGTTATTTATATTTATGTATTATGGTATGTATGAGATAGAGAGAGAGAGAGCGAGAGAGAGAGAGAGACGTTACAATAAAGAAACGTAATACATAATTAAATGACTATGTTAAAAATGTCGAATTTGATTGAATTTATGAATTGATGATTTTGATTTAAACAGCGACAAAAATTTACAAAGCAACAAAATCACAGAAAATTATTATTTGCCAACCAAAAAATATTACATAATAATTACAAAGCGTTTTTTGTTTTCGAAAATGTTTTTAGGTGTTATTTTTTTCTCCTTTCTTTTCAACTTTACAAAGCTTATACTCTAAAAATTTTAATTAAAATTTTCCATTTATACAAAATTTAGACAAACACAAAAAACAATAAAAACAATAAAAAAAAGATAACACAATAAAAGAATTTTATGGTTATTATTAAATATTAATAATTAAAATATTTATATGTATTTATGTAGAAGATGTACCTGGGTGGCATTGTGCCCATCATTTTGATGCTTTGCTTTTGTTTGTTTCGTTTTTTGGTAACTTTAGGATATCGAGGATTACTCTCGTAACTTTTGAATAAAAAATTTTTATACAACTATTATATTTTTGCTAGATCTTTGTAGAGTTATTTTGCTTTAAAGTTTTAAATTACGTGTGAAGCCAAATGCTTTCAGAGCTAGTTTAATTCAACTTTTACTTTTTTTTTTTTTTTTAATATTTTACTTTATAATAAATATTTGGTTTGTTTGTCGCTTTTTAGGATTTCTTTAGGTATTTTCTTTTTTAGTTTTATTTTGCAGTTTGGTGAATGTCGTATGTGGCCAAGTTGTTTTGACTGTTGCGTTACACAGACCAGGCTGCTTCAAGTGCGTTCTTAAGTATTTCGTAAATAAATATATCTACGAGTATGTATTTATATATTTATGTAAAAGTGTCTGCGTCTGTTTGTCTGTTGTCTGTCAGTCTGGCTGTCTGTGCTTTAAATAATTGACATTTTGAGGACGCACTTAAATTAACATAATCTGCTCAATTAATGCAAATCTAGAGAGAGTGAGAGAGAGAGAGAACGGGGAATAAGAGGGGTGAAAAAATACAAAGACAAAAATAAAATCAAACACAATTGATTGCATTTTAATTAATTCATATATGTATGTATGTATGTATAGTTGCAGTTATAAATAAGTCGATATATAAATAAAGGTAAGTATACGATATGGTGGCATACATACATACATACATATGCACATACCTCGCATATAAATACAAGGTAAATAAAAGTAAATACTTTCGAGTAGGTAAAAGTGTATGTAAAGTATGTACATGTAAATATGTAAGTAAAAAATTATATGATTACATACATACATTCAATAAGTTTAAAAATATGTACATGGAAATAAATGAAACAAATTATTTTCACGCAAACGAGAAAAAAATAACATAAATAAACGGGTATGTCGAAGTAAAAAAGAAAGAGAAGAAGAAGCTTATAGAGAAAAGAGAAGAAGAAGCTTATACTATACGTGGCCGTAGCCGTCGCGCAAGCAGCATTTTGTTGCCTATACATGCGTGTTATGGTGATCGAAATACGAAAATTCTGCTGCTTGCGCGACATCGACACACGTATACTATGTGCTTCCTCTTCTCTTCTTTTGAACGTGCATGGCCGGTTGTTGCTTTGCTCTCATTTCGGCGTAGCAAATCAAATCTCAGTGCCTGCTCAATACTGTGCAGGACTGAACTTTGTTTTTCTTTGCAATATGCGATAAGATGTGTGTGCCCATCACTGCTGCAGAGTAAAGATTTAAGGCAGATGCATACTGAGTTCTCGGGTGTCGATGACACGCATCCAAATTGCCATGAATTTTTTGACGAAGCAAATCAGTTTTTTAAACATTAAAAGTCAAACATCGCGATGAATTATTTTCAAAATGAAAGCGATACAGATTATGACAATTTAAAGTATGCTATGATTATTTTATCGACCTAGATCGTTAATAAACCAAAAACAAAAAAAAAGTGGTTAATAGGATTAATAAATAATTATGGTCGCTGTGGTATAGTTGGCTGGGAGCTCTTCTACGCCAAGTGCCCGAGGTTCAAGTCTCAGCAGAGGCAAAATAAAAAGTAGAAAAACCAGTTTTCTACATGGCACCCCACCTCTTGTCAGGCAATGGCAAACCTATTAGAGTAAAAATTGGCTATGAAAAGCTTTTCGCTTCGCCAAAAAGTGCGACGATCATATTTCAACGATTAACGATTAGAAAACACAAACAATAAACACGCTGATCCACATCAAAAGCATCAGCAACAAATCACCATATCACGTTGGCAAAGCGTGCAAATGCCAACTGAAGTTCTTGTATAAAATGCACTAATGCTGATGCTTTCTGATTTTCGCCAGGCGACGTGCTTTGCGTGTCATCAGCTCAAATCTGTATCTCTACCGTTAGTTTATTGAGGTTTATCGATGCATGCTTAAATAAATATTTTATTAATTAAATAAAAATTTTAACTTTATTGGTATTTTCCAACAGCAGAACAGGCAGAGAAGGCTTAAATCGTTATTGGCTTTATTATTCCTACTTACACATTCATATTTAAATTCATTATTTAAATGAATGCAGCGCAAAAATGATTAAGTCGCTGAGCTGTATTAATTAAAATTTAATACATTCATACACTCCTATATACGAGCACACACATACTTACATACATATGTACTTATACTTACTCGTATATTTTACTACAATAATAATTACATTTTAAAATTGTATGATCACAGAGACACTTCTGCGGCAGGGAATTGAAATTGAATGAAGTATGGTCTCATTTGCTAAATCCATAGCGTATGCATTTAGATGAATATAAATACGAGAATGTATTCCTTACCTCAGAGCAAAAGCGTATTAAGTCACGAAATGTAAAGTTTACGGTGCAATTATTTATAATTGTTTTGCTTCAGAAGCGAAGTGGACTTGGTTAATACTGTTCATAAAATTCTTTTTTCACCATTTTAGGTCCAATCGCCTTATATCGCAGACCACTGAATAGAGCGTGGTATTTTAATCTAGATGAATCAAAAACCCAGAAAATTTAAATTTTGGACTTAAAGAGCCTTTTTCCGAGATATGGATGTGTAATACATACATACTCGTATGTATATTGATACGCTATACCAATAAAAATTTGTAATATTTGGAGACAATTTTTGGCTAAATATTCAAGATATGTATTCAAAAATTGATTTCTTCCAAACGGTTTTTCAATAGGGACATAACAATTTTGTATTTAAATACTGTATGTATTACCCTTACATTTTTTTTTTTTGATCTGGCAGCATTATTTACATTTTAATCATGGTGAAGTTTTCAAACGAGCAACGATTGGAATAAGGCGAATTTAATAAGCAACACGCTCCTCTTCTTTCTCTGTGGTGAAAAACTGATTTTGGCGTTCTACTTATACCGCAACAACAAATCTGTGTTGTTATTGTCTTTTTTTTGAAGTTTTTTTATTACTGCCGATTTTGTCAGTAGATTTTGACATTCTAATTATACCAACATTAGGGCCGAGAAAAAAGCTCTGTTGCTTTGGTGAATTTTGTTGTACTACTGCTCACCTTATAATTATAAATTCGCCTTGACTTGGAAATTATTAAAAATTACTAATGAAATTCTGAGTCGTTGGTTGCAACTTTAAGAGCGCTTACTCCAATTTACGGTCGTAACAATCTTCTCAACAGCCAGGCTGTGGGTGCTACAGTGGATAAATTCGAGTCAACATATTCGCTATTGAATGCTCCTGTGCCAGTGAGACAACGCATCGGTTGAAGTACTATTCCGTTCACAAGAATTGGGAATCTCTCTACTCCACTACAAGATCAATTGAACAACAGAAGGTAAGCATCGTGTTCATTTCAACCGCCGAAACTTCTCCCAGTGGGCTTTGCAAAAGTAGAAAGAAAATCCTGTATTTCATCGAAAAATTATCTTCAGTGATGAAGCTTATTTTCTTTCGGCTTAATGGCAAGAGACTCCATTGCATCCAGAAAAAGTGTTAGTGTGGTGTGGATTTCATGCCGGATGTGTATTTTTTCGTTGTATGAAAATGATCGACAAGTTACGGTCAATGGAGTTTGCTTTCATGCAATGTTGGAAGACTATTTTTGACCAGAATTGGATGGGCTTGACATCAGTGATATGTGGTTCCAACAAGATGGTCTCTTTATATTGAAGTTAAGTAAGTACGGATATCGTGTTATCTCGAGAAATGGTCCAGTCGAACAGGAACCTCGCTTATGCGATTTTACACCTTTGGATTCATTTTTATGAGCTGTATGTATGTTAAGTCGTTTGTTTAGTTATGAATATCACACCGGCCAATACGTGTGAAAGAATTGTGAAGAAAATTGGCTCCAAAGAATCGATCGCTGCATTAATCGTGCTGGCGATGGTCATATCACCTTATCGTGATATGTCCCGATATGTCAACTATTCTGTGTTATATTGAAATTCAAAATTGTTATGCCGTTATTGGAAAATCCTTTACGTTAGGCTATCTTTAGTTTAATTTTTCTTCAATGATATTTCTTGAGGATATTCCCAATTAAATTTTCCCTTTTATTCTACCTTAGGATATCCACTAATCGGCTTCTTTCAGCTTATGGTATCTTCAACTCAAAATATTCTCTAGTTTGATATTTTCCAGTAAATTTTTATTGGCTTAGGCTAGAGATACCCTAAGGTGATTTCTTCCAAGTCGATTTCGAAGGCATCTTTAATTCAACTTATTATACCATATATATCTTAAGGAATCTTTGTCTCGATTTCTTCTAATTGAAGGTACCTTCGAGTCGAAGATCGATTTCTTCTACTTGAAGGTCGATGTCCTCTACTTGAATGCACCTTAAAGTAGGCTTTTCCCCCTTAAGGGCATATTTAACTCAATTTCTAATATCTTAGAGCATCTTTATGTCAATTACTTTTATTTCTCAATTCTTATTTTTCCACATTTTGGTACTTCTAAGACAAATTTTTCCCACCTTAAGCTATCCAAGAAATGATGTCTTCCATTTTAGGGTATCTTCAGGTCGAATTCTTTCTTTACAGAGTTAGAGCAAAAACAATCACACGAAATTTTGTTAAAGAAATTTTAACAAAGGCTATAAGATAAAACTGTGGCAAATTCTGTTTATTTGATGAGTGAATATAAGTAATACATAAGTTTCATTGAAGAGTTTTATATTTGGAACTTTATTAGGTTTACAAAAATAATTTGTTTCGATCCGCTCAGAGTGAAATGCATTGGTAACGATTTAGAACTTCTCTTTCTCTCCATTTCACTCACCACCTCAGGTGAATTGTAAATCGTTTACATAGCGTAAAATGCAACTCTGTGAAGCTCGGTACCAGGCATACCCGATTAAATAATCACCGATAACCAAGGGAATGCCATACATGTTTCAAAAGTATTGCTCTTGATCGGGCAACGAGTTTTATATTCAAGAGTCTTATCAAAATCTGAAGGTGGGAAGGTTTTTCTAAATACTTAATAATTTAATCTTTTATTATGCAAATTGCTTATTCTTTAAAACCCTCAATGCCTGTCTGCATTTACTAATAGAAATAGTTTAAGGAAGTAAAATAAGGAAGTGAAAAATTCAAGAAATGGTAGAAATGTAGGTACTTATAAACTATTTAAAGGTGAAAAGAAAATAAATAATATGTGCAATAAAAATAAAATTAATTGTATTTGATTATTTATTGTGTAGTTATATTACGAAAGTGAAACTATTGAATATGCAAAACAAGTAGTACATACATAAATATGTAACTATCTATCATATAAAAACGAACCAAAAAAAAAAAAATGAGAACACAAAAACAAAAACATATGTATAGTATATTTTAGATAACAATTTGTATTTTATTTGTCATTTGTTATTTATTGTTTTGGTAGAGAAATCCAAAAGAAAATCGTTACATACTCGAGAAGCAATTGGCGCAATGTTGCTTCATCCTCGCCATGACATCTCAATCTAGATTCACGATTTGCATCACGTTCATGATTGCTGTTGCCGCTACTCACGTGTCGTGCACGTTTTGGTGCATAACTGAATGAATGACGGTAAAAACGGCCGTTATTTATATTACCACTACCACCACGATTGTAAGCGTCTAAATGGAAAGTAAAAAAGTAGAGGGAGAGAGAGAGAGAGATAGAGAGAAAGAGAGGAAGGGAAGTGAGTGAGTGTGAGAAATTATGGAACAGAGAAGTTTTTTTTATAAAACACTATAAGCAAATATTACAAAATAATTACAATCGCATTTCAAATAAAAAAAAAATTTCATGGCGTTGAGCTGACCTTCAGATCGATCAGACCTTTTGATCAAAAAGAGAGAAGGAAAAAGAGTGTTTATATTTGTCAATCTGCTCTGAGAACCACCTACTAAATCCTTTCAAATATTATGGGTATTCAAGGATGTAAATTTCCTCAGACGTATAATGCAAAAACAATTTTACATGAACATTTTTTTACACCTTAAACTCTTCAATTTTGAGGTGTAAATCGTTTACACAGCGTAAAATGCAACTCTGTGCAGTTCTGTGCCAGCCATAGTTCCAACTTCGTTTGCCATTTTCGCGTTAAATAAATTTTTATTATCTTTAACTGACACATAATATTTTCTGACATTTAATTCAAAGCTACTAAGATAAAAATTTTTGATTTTGAATCTTTCAATAGCACAGTATGGGAAGAAATGTAACGGACAATTTTATTCGACGCAGTCCTTAGTTTAAAAAATCTCTCATCAGTCCGACTATTTAAGGAAATAATCACGATAAAAAATTCCGCAAAAATTTTTCAAAGTAATTGTGAATACATGAAGAATTTTTCGTGAATTTTCATAAACGGATTTTCCACTTAAAGTTGGCAACTATGTTATCAGCTGTTCACAAAAATAAACAAATCGAAAAACCATTTTATTTAATATTTGAGTGTTTTTTTTTTGTTGGTTCTTCCAGATAATTGAAGCAAAACGAGATTATTTGAAGCCAACACAGAGGTGGACAGAGAAACAAGAACACACCTTTCTGGAAGCAGTTATTGCTGATATTAAAAGCGAACCGGAAATATTTGAATTAAGAAATTATTATCTGATGGTTCTGCTCCAGCGCTTTAATAATCTTAAAGTTTTATTTTTTCGTACCAACAAAATTAGCTGTTTCTGTTTCCACTGGCTTTTTAATTATGTTAAACACATGCAAACACAGTTATCGTTTTTTGAAAGTGCGCTTATCATCATCGCTCATCAGCGACATAAACTATTTTTGGTACGTCGAAGTATACGCAGTTGATTGAATAATCTTATTGAATTTATGTTTTCCCTCAAGAATTATAGAATACAAGATCTTTTTTCAAGTTTTACTGAGCAGAATATCTTGTTCTTCTTTCTCTTCGTCAAAATGAAAACGTACTATAGCCAATCAGATCACAACATTGGGTCTGGTATGACGTACATGCACCATTTTTGACCATGGCTATATTGGCTTTTCCTCAAATTTAGATTATTAAGAAAAATTCAAGATGATCCATTCAACGATACGGTCTGCGCTCTCGTACAGAGCACAACTTTTTGTGAGCACAACTCGCTGAATAAAACAAATGATTAAAGGTTTCAATTATTCAGGCTTACACTTTTCAATCTAAATTCTTCAAAACGTCTCAGGCTCCTGGGTTGGACTCATATATATGGTATACATATAATTTCGCACACTTTCTTTCCTTATTCCCAATATTTTTTATATACATGTGTTATATATTTGCTTATATCATAGTATCAGTTGTTAAAATATGTAAGCACTTTTAAATTAATAAATACCTTCTGGTCGTAAACGTATTGGAGGTGAGGTCAGCTTAATTGTTGTTGTAGTCGATGCAGGCGGGGTCTTACGTCGACCACCAAAAACATAATCGTAAGAATCTTCGCTCAAATTGGACACTAAATTGGGTATACGGTTAATATAAGATAAAGAATGTATGTATGTATTTTGAAAGAAATAAAACACTGAAATAAAAATTAATAAAATATTAAAAAAATAAAATTGAAAAAAGAACAAATCTTTAAAAACCTAAAAAAGTAAAAAACCAAATATTTAGTTTTTGCTTTTTTTGTTTTTAATTTTAAAAATAATTGCATTTATACTCACTCTACAACAAAATCAACGATAAAGCCACACGAAAGTATAAAGTTTTTGTTTTGAACAAATAATTTTTTGTTTTGTTTTTTAAATTTATACATTTTTTTTTTTTATTTTTTTTTTAATTTTTTTCAAAACGATAAGAGTACATAATTGTTATGGTTGTTGTTGGTTTTTTTTATAATTTTTTTTTATTATTATTATTTTTGCACAAAGAACGAAAAAAAGTAGAAAGAAAATAAATAGAGTTTTGTTTGTTGTTAGCATTTTTGTTTGGTAATTGATTAAATTTAATAGGTTCTTTTCTATTATTTCTTTAAGCTATTAACAAATTTAGAAGAAATTTTTGAGTAGAAATTTTTTTGTAAAAAAAAATTAAACATTATTGTAATAGAACATCTAGAAGAAGCTGCTAGCGTTTTATTAGAGGTTGGTTTCATTAAAATGCAGCTTCACAAAAATTAACAACGAAACGCTTAAAAAATTTATATATCTGTTTTTTTTTTTTTACTTTTAGAAAAAACATCAAGTTGCAATTTCGAATGAGAAAAATACAATGATATCGATGTGAGGGGTAGAGCGACAAAGGTGCAGTTTTTACAATAATGGTGATTGATATTCAACAAATTCAACAAGATGGTGTCAAAGATGCTAAACAAAAAACAAAATATTTTAATATGACTGCACCAACAATACAGAAACTAAAACAATCATACCAATTTCTAGTGATCATATGTGAGTATTTACATAAGTTAGTTTGTATGTTAATATGTGTTTGGTATGTGTGCAGTTAAAAAGTTAGAAAAAAGTAAGGAAAAAACTTAAGCATAAGCTTCATGTATTCAAAAAATCTGTTAATATGAATTAAAATTGTGTATTAAATGAAGAAATAAATTTCCGGTTGGCAGGGCAAAAACTAATCAAGTTTCGGAAGTTAAAAACAATAGAAAATTTTCGATAAAGCACAAGAACAAATAGGTAGGAACGAACACATGTATGGTATAAATATGTTTGTATGAATGTGTAGGTTTACATCCAATGATTAAAAGAACTACACCAATTATAGAAAATAAGTATGAAAATACATCGAGGTATTCACAATAAAAAATAAAAAGGAAAAAAATAAAATTCTCTATACAAAAATTGCATAACAAAAGAAAAAAAACAAGACAAGAAAAATAAAAAAGGAAAGAAGCAAAGGGCAATGAAGAAATAATGAACGTTCTTGATTTGATTCTTAGGTCTCTTGCTTTATGGTCCAAGAACAAAGCAAAAAACAAAACAAAAACCAAAAAATATTAGGTATATAAAACTTAAAACAAAACTGTGAAAGGAACTAAACAAAAGAAAAAGAAAAACAACAAGAACATTTCGAATATTAAATGAATGGCATTCCGCATCACAAGAAGAAAAAAAGAAGAAAACAGGAAGCAAAAGCTAAATTATCAGCACATCACACCTGGAAAAACCGTTAGTGGTTGAAGCACTTGTGTTGAACGCAATGGCGGTGGCAGCGGTGGCAATTGTCCAAATGGATCTTGGCCGTTCGAAATGGAAGACGAAGGTGGTGAGATCATCGATATATCACCGCAAGTCGCCATTTCATAATTGCGGCCAGCTAAAAAATATTCAATTGAAAGAAATTTTTTTTATTAAAAAAAAAAGTACGTTTTATTATTATTTGTTTTTTTTTTTGAAATATTTAATTTTTTAACGATATACTTAGATATTTCCAAATATCTTTGTACAGTATTAATAAAATAAACATTTGTCAACTTCAAAGCAAACTTCTCTCAAGTCTCCACTTATTAATTTTGAAGTTCGTTGTTGTAGCTATTATGCCTAGGTACATATAACTGAGGTGCATGGCTTCCGAGAAATGTAAATAATTATGGATAATCCTTAAAAATATAGGCAATAAGTAGCTTTATTGAAAAAAACTGAAAACTCAAAACATTTTAGCGACAACTGTCGACTGCCGAGTTGATGATTTAGCAAAAATATATTTTTTAGCAGTCATCTTCAACCAGTCTGTACTTTTTACTACCTTTTTCTTGGCCCGTTCTTTTGAATGAGTTGCGATCAGTTTCTTCAGTGAAGATATCTAAGTTACTCCATTGTGAAGCTAATTGATAAAAGAAAATTGTTGGTCCATCAAATGAATTCTACACTCTTTGGTTATGCCAACAGCCAACTGGCATACAACCCTGCGGTCATATTCCATAATGTGGATCATATGTTGATAATGGCTCCTCATTCCCGGTGGATCATCGTTAGGCCGTGGTTGCTCGGTGAACACCATGAAATTGTTGTTGCACCGAACACGAAGAGAGAGCTTTTACTCACTCTTACCACCAGACCGAGCACGAATGAAAAATGGGATGTGTTCGTCGAACAGCGAACACCAACAACATAACCACGGTATTGTAGTCGAATAAGCGGTGAGTTTGCAGCATCAAACAACAGCAGCAGTCCATATCAATCGAATTTCTACATATCAAATATTACGCTGAAACCATCATAAACATTAATACTAAGAGTGGTCGAAACATATTACACATATTTATATATAAAAAAGTACTCACACACACATGTGAACATAAAGAATGTCTAAAAACACTTGAAATACTTAAACATTTGTCAAATTCAAAAAAGTTTATTTAATATAATAAATGTATTTCCCAGAATTGCCTTCTTTCAAGTCTCCACTTGATTAATTTCTAAGTTCGTTGTAATTCTTAAGCTTGTATGTAAATGAAGTGCATGGGTTTCGTAAATGTAGTCACATTTTTTAAAAATATAAGAATAACCAGTTTTCAGGTTGGGAAAAACTGAGAAATAAGTAATAACATTTTATTACCAATAAGGATGAAGAATTTTTGATTTATTAAAGATTTATTTTGTAGAAGCCATCTTCAAACAAATCCGTACGCGTCATTGGATGAATTTCCATCAATTTCATCAGTAAAGTTATCTTAGGAAACTGCAATGCAAATTGCTACTCTGAAGAAAAATTTACTCATATATTTATTTTTAAATTTATGCCAATAGCAAACTGGAATGTGGGATCCTGTTGGAATAATCCATAATGTGGATCGTATGTTGGTAAGGCTGTGTTATATTTAAAGTTTACTCGGCGAACAACATACAACACCGGGCAACACCATTGTTGTTGCCCGAACACGAAAAAAAAGAGCTTTTACTCACTCTCACACCGATCACGGTATGATGGGTGAAATGTACACCGAACACGCCGAGTATTAAGGGTTAGGAATGAGTTATTCTACAAAGAAGGAACAAAAATGTATGTAAAATTGAAGAAAAACATGCAAACCTGTATATCATTATTTTCATATACAGAAAAGCGAAGTTGCGAAATTTTTTAGGTTTTTAAAAGTGAATATTAAATATGTTATTCATAAAACTATTGAAGAAAAATCATTTTATTTGCATAATTTTCAATTATATTGTTAATTTCACGCTCCATATTAATAAAATCGTTTAAAGTTTTTTTGTATACCATTTAGTGTTGCCGTTGCGAAAAATATAGTATTACAAAAAAAAACTGAATTTCGACAAAAAGCAACTCTGTAACGAACACCAATGTAACAGCTACACCCAGCATGAGAGTAAAATATGATTTGTTCGTCGAACAGCGAACACCAGTATAACCAGCACCTAAGGGCTATTTATTACCGATGATTCATTGTTATAACCGAATAATCGGCGAGTGTGCAGCTATTTTCTCTCGTGCTCCGTCTGATGGTGAGAGTGAGTAAAAGCTCTATTTTCGGTGCAACAACAATATTTCCAGTATATCTATGACAAATAGTACGCTGACGACACCTATGAACTTCATAAATATTAAAACATAGACTAATCGAAACATATTACATATGTGAATGTATAAAAAAAAGTGCACACACATACATCCATACATAGAGTATATCCAAAATCAGTGTGTTAAAATCCACAAAACATATATATTTAAACATATTGACCCAAGAATACTAACCTTATTTACACATCCTGAAAGGCTAACTATTCGTCAGTTCGACGAATGTAGTTTTCATTCTCATACGTTTGAGATAAAAACCATAAAAAGCCAATAAAGGTTTTAATACAACAGTTGAAATAAATGTGTTATTTATAAGTATTAATATTTTTATAGTTTTTTGTCGAAAAAAGGAAACAATAAGAAACAAAAAAAAAAATGCAAAATATATAGAGGATGTCCCAAAATTCAACTCTATCTCTTGGAGGGCTGATAGGCCAGTTCATAACTAAACAAAATATCGGTATATTACATTCAATAAACCTTATCAAACATTTCCTATTTTTTTGAGATATTGCCACTTTTTTGTGAATTTCGTTGAAAACTCATGAATTGTCGTAATGTTTTTCAAAGGTATAACATTAGTATTATTTTCGAGAATGATCAATAGCAGGACTATTCAGGGTTCAGTAATAAAAATATAATGTTAAATTATTGAATTTTGTAACTGTTGCAATCGAAAAACTGATCTAAGATGTCGATTTTCTCGAAATTCATAAAAGTGTTAATATCTCGTTTAATGGTCGCTGTGGTGTAGTGGTAGTGCGTTGGACTGCTACGCGCTACGCAGAGTGTCCGAGGTTCGAATCTCGGCACAGGCAAAATCAAAAAGTATAAAGAATTATTTTTCTACACGGCACCACCTCTTGGCAGGCAATGGCAAACCTACAAGAGTAAAAATTGCTATGAAAAGCTTTTCACTTCGCCGTTCGGATTCGGCATTAAACTGTAGGTCCCTTCCATTCATGTACCAATATAACACGCACAACATGAGTGGATGCGAAGAGCTCGGCCTAGGCCCTCCATGGGCTGTTGTGCCATTAAAAGTAAGTAAGTTAATATCTCAAAAGCAAACAAGTTTTTACCAAGGTTATATTATCATATTCTGATCAATTTCGAGCTGGCCTATCAGTCCTCCAACTGCGATGACGCTGAGTTTTGGTACACCCTGTATATTATACACATTATATAATAAAATGTAATGTTTATTTTGCATTCAGTGTTCGTGGAGTAAACACTAAGGATATATTCCAGCGTTGAAAACTATATACATACATATATAGAAATTACCCCGAATATTAAAAATATTATCAATTGATTATCTAAAATCAACTTGATAACCCTATTCCATCCATCCAATCACGTAATTAGCTAAAAGAAATGATTCTAGATAAAGTAATACCATATAACAAAATCAAGAAACGTTAACGTTTTCCATTTAATATCAAAATAGCATTTGGAAATTGTCTAGGGAATGTGCATCTGGAAAAATATTGTTTCGGAATCACATCTATGGCATCATCTATGTAAAGTCATCATGAGCAATTTAGCTAAAAATATCCTATATTTGGAATTGAAGTTTTTTATTTCCCTAATTTTTGGAGATTTTTGTATTATGTATTTTTCAAAACTAACCAAAACAAGAGGGAAACGTAGAAAAGATTAATACTCAGGTGCAAGAGAAAAATATTCTGAGTAAAATGTTATAGCAGGTCACTGAGCGTAAAATCAAATTCAGTGACTTACACATTGTCAAAAATCAGCCTTCTCTCTAAAAATGTTCTTGTCACCAGTGTCCCGTATTGCTCCAAATGCCGGGACTCAAAGTAATACTTGCGACCATTGAGCAGCGCAGTCGTTAGCCAAAGCCAAGCATTACCCCAGTTGCATTACAGTCAAAATTCAGGACATTTTAGAGCTCATCAGTCACAAGTGACATTGATTCAGGTGTCAAATCCATTGGTGCTGGTGCTGCAACATGCAACAGTGGTTGTTACTGACTCTGGTGCCCGTATCGGAACAGAAATCCATAATTGCAACAATATGTAATTGGTCTCATACACTATCTTGGGTTTTGCTCTTTCTGAAGCTAAAGGTTTGTTCTATCTTATGATGGCTTACTCGTCTCCTCTCCGCTTTCTAAAGTGTTTGTCATCGAACAAAATATTGTTTTTAAAAAACATCCAAGAATAATAAAAAGTCATTTATAACTCATAATTGCATGCACTACGTAGCCTCATTTATTGGTAGAAATAAAATTACTTGCGGTACATATGTAAATATGAATGTACAAATGTAAAAATCAATTTCTTGCAAATGTGTAGAAACATGATTGCATGTAAGTACCTTACCAAAACCAATCATTTTTAACTCACTCGCACTTAAATACCATAGTTGGAGTAAAAGTGAGTGTAAAGATATTTTTAAATATTACCCCTTTGTTACCCCTTTGAAATGAGGAACTTGACGAAGGAATGATTGGATAAATGAGAAAGTAAACGTGTGAATGGCCCGCTTTTTATGTATGTATAAAAGGTGGTCCAGCTAACATTTGGAATTAGAATTATTGGTTATTTTGAGTGTGGTAACTCTATTGTCATTCGTATGATGATAGAAAATTAGTTTTATATTTGCGGTTAACGTGGAACCTTGAACAATGTTAGGAAATAATAAAAAATTTATTTGCGAAATGGTGAATCTTCTACGAAAAATTAAAAATAAAAATTCGGTAGAAAAGAAGCGCCTTCCAAGCTATTTGTAAATCAATTTGTGAAACGTGTGCGAAAAACTCGGTCTTCATTCGATAAACCAACCCATATGGAATCCGTTAAATGGGATTGAGGCTCTTAAGGACGAAATTGGTGCAGCTTTCGGTAAGTACTACTGTGGGCAAAAAGTAGTAAGACTTTTTAATTTAAATTTCGCGCGGAAACCGATTCATCAAAATATTATTTTTTTAAGGTTGGTATGACTGTCGGTGACATCTGTGCCAAATGTCACATCAAAATAATCATTAGTGTTTAGTATACGCTAGTGGTTTAGTGGTCGCTGTGGCGTAGTGGTAGTGCGTTGGACTGTTACGCAAAGTGTCCGGGTTCGAATCTCGGCACAGGCAAAATCAAAAAGAAAAAATATTTTTTCTAGACGGCACCACCTCTTGGCAGGCAATGGCAAACCTACAAGAGTATAAATTGCTATGAAAAGCTTTTCACTTCGCCGTTCGGATTCGGCATTAAACTGTAGGTCCCTTCCATTCATGTACAAATATAACATGCACAACATGAGTGGATGCGAAAAGCTCGGCCTAGGCCCTCCATGGGCTGTTGTGCCATTAAAAGTAAAGTAAAGTAAGTTTAGTATACGCTTGTCTTTCTGAAGTAAAAAAAGTGCATTCGGCGATTTTCACAATGAGTGAAATTATTCAACAAAGAAGTTCCATTAAATTTTGTGTGCGGAATCAAATTTCTGGTGCCGAAACGTTCAGAATGTTGCAAAAGGCCTTCGGTGATAATTGTATGTCGCGAGCAAGTGTTTTTGATTGGTAAAAATTGTTCAAAGATGGTCGAGAACGCGTTGACGACGAACCACGTCCAGGACGGCCATCAACATCAACTGATGATCAACACGTCAATAAAATCAAGGAATTGGTGCTCGAGAATCGAGAATCGACGATTAACAGTCAGAGTCAGAGACCTTACTGGCATCGTTGGAATATCGGAAGGATCAGTGAAAACCATTTTAAAACATCATTTGGGCCTAAGAAGAGTGAATGCACGATTGGTTCCAAAATCACACTCACACTGCATTGGTTTTACGAGACCATTTTGCCAAAAATTCGACTGATATCGTTCCGCAACCACCCTATTCGCCTGACCATGTGATTAGCACCGTGTGACTTTTGGCTATTTTCTAAACTCAAAAAACCGCTTCGTGGACTCCGTTACCGTTTTGAGTCAATTGAAGACAATAAACATGAATCGCTAAGCGCATTGAAGGCTATTCCGGAAATTGACTTTAACAACTGTTTCGAGAATTGGAAAAAACGTTGGCGTTTGCCACAAGTGTATTGGGGCCGGGGAGGATTACTTTGAAGGGGACGAAATAGATTTGGAAGAATGAATAAAAAAATTCAAAATTATGAACAAAGTCTTACTAACTTTTGCCCACAGTAGTATATAGCTCAATACAGACAACAATGTACTGAAAAATTGGGTTAATCGTATGGGCGGGCCAGCCGAGATACTCATTTAAAAGAAATAGTCTTTCATAATTAACCAGAAGGATTATAAAAACCACATTGAAATAAAATTATTCCTTCTTATTAACACCAAAATCAAATGCCAAATTATAAATGGTTCACCCTGTATATGCACGTAGAAATATATATTTACTGCCAAAAACATGCAGGAAAGTGCTTTCAATTTTTTTTACCAAAAAAAAAAAACTTTACACACACACACACACACATATGAACATAAGTACAAAAAAAAAATGGCATTAGAAAATCAACCTAACAAAAGTGTTATTTGGAAAAATAACACAAAAGCCAAAAGGAACCATTCTCACATAAATTATTGTACTCCTACACACACACATACACACAAGCACCTAAATTTAAATACATGTACATATACATGTATGTATATGTAAGTATATGTTCCGTGCGTAAAACGCACACGTTTTAGATGGGCTCTTGTATTCTTTTTGATGAATTGTGCCAACGTTCGGACAGACGAATGGTTTTCACTAAAAACATGTACATACAAATACACAAAGCATGTGCCGGTTTTTGTGGCTGTAGGTGTAGAAGTAATAGTATGAGAATGTGGTACATAATAGATTTATATTTAGATTTTCTGGCAACGCATTGTGAACATACATACATACATACATACATACATACATACATACATACATACATACATACATACATACATACTTACATATCTACATACATACTTGTATGTAAGTACATGTGAATGAGTCCATCTACACATATGAATGTGTGTGTGTGTGTGTTGTGTGCGTTAAAAAGTGCAGCTAACACATTTTTCGAAAGTAACGTCATGCTGGTGCTGCTGTATTTAAAACCCTTTTTTTCGGCAATTTGTTTTCTTTTTTTTAATGTTTTTTTGGGATCCTAAGATACTTTTGAAAGGGTGGGCGCAGTGTGCACAGTGATGCGCCCAATAGGCAAAAGTCCAACAAATTTACTTTACTTTACTTTTAATGGCACAACAGCCCATGGAGGGCCTAGGCAGAGCCTTTCGCATCCACTCATATTGTGCGTGTTATATTTGTACATGAACGGAAGGGACGTACAGTTTAATGCCGAATCCGAACGGCGAAGGTAAAAGCTTTTCATAGCAATTATTACTCTTGTAGGTTTGCAATTGCCTGCCAAGAGGTTAGGTGCCATGTAGAATAATTTTTTTTTCTACTTTTTTAATTTTTCCTGTGGCAAGATTCGAACCCCGGGTAATCTGCGTAGCAGTCCAACGCACTACCACTGCGCCACAGCGACCACAACAAATTTAATGTCGTAAATATTCAAGTGTTTGGTATTTTTGGAAAGGTAATACTTCCACCAGAAAAACTATAGCAACTAGCAGGAGCCTTGCTAAGTGCTCAGAAAGCTGACCAAGAAATTTTATAGCACAAAACTACTTAGCATTTTTAGGCTTTCTACAACGAAAAATTTCCAAAACTAAATTTTTCACACGAGTCGATTCAAATAAACAATATTTAAAAAAGAGTATTGATAGAGGAATTAACAAAAAAAAACTTATTTCAAAATTTTTGTCAAGCTTACAATAGAGTAGAGTAGAGCTCAATGTTTTTATTGCTAAACACACAAAACATGTTAAAGTTTGATGGGAAAAATAAAAAACTATATGCGAAAATAGGTTATTTTTTCTCTAAACACAAGTTTAAACACTACCTTTAATTAATTTCGTATTAAAGGAAACAAGTTTCTACTTTTTTCCCCCTTTTTGACAAAAACTCAATTTTAAACTGGCTTAAATTACGACTGCAGCTCAAATAGCTGGATTTACTTCTTGCCAAATAATAAAACATATGAAAGTGTATTGCATATACTAGCGAAGCAGATTTTCGGGTTCCCGGAATCCCGGAAGATTTTTGGCCCTTTTAATCCCGGGATTTTACTACAGGAACCCGAGGGATTTTAAAAGTAGAAAATTTTTAATGATTTTAGTTTGAACTGAGTGTTTTTGTTTACAAATTTTCTACATATAATTTTCCCATACTATTTTATAGTAATTTTCTATACTGGAGAAAAAAGTTTTGCATACAACTAGCTTATTACTCGACTAACTTATTAAAATTTGGGAAAACAAATTGATGTTATTTTTCCAGTTTTTCGATTCCGAAATAATCGTTGGATTTTAGGATCCAAATTTCCAGTCCCGATATTTCCGGGATCTTGAAAAGTGTTCCTAGTATATGTATACTATATGACAAATTTTACTCAAAGAGGAGGTCCGAGCTCATTTTTGAGCTCAACGGTCTCAAATCCACTAAGTGAATGCAATTTCATCACAATCGGTTCATTATTCTATTACTTTTGCCCACTTGTTATATGGCGACGCATCACAGTGCAGCGCGGCGTTCACACAAAATTCCAATTCAGTTGAGAATGTGGAATTTTTTAATTTTATATTATTTCACTTGGTGATTTTTTTATTTCCTTTTTTTTTTTGTTAACAATTTTCGTTAATGTTGTGGAAAAGTATATGGCAGCAGTGATGGCTGCGGTCGGATTTGCAAAGCAATTGGCGTTGGTGTGAATGAGTGTTTGTGTGTACATACATATGTATGTATGTGTGACTGTATGTGCATGGTTAAAGTCTGCACTGAATATCGTTTTTTATGCCACTAATGGGCTTTTCATGGCTTAAAGTAAAGGTTTGGTTTTTTTTTATTCTTTTTGGCTCTTTGGTATGTGGTTTGGCTTCGACGAAATAAATTTTTTTTGGTTAATATTTTTATATAGTAGATGTATGTCTGTAGTATGAGTGTACTTACATACGAAAGTATTTCGTGTGTGAAAGAAAAAGTGCAAAATTTTCACAAAAATTTTGGTTTTTATGCTTTGCAAAATATTTTTACTAGTTATGATGATATGATGAATTTAAATTTAAACGTTTTATTTTTACTTTTTTCTTACATAGTTTTTAATATTTGCTAGTAGTTGCATGAAAAGTATATAAGCATCGATGATCCGAACTGCACATCTTGTCTGGAGGAGGTGGACAGCACAGATCATTTTCTCTGCACATGTCTCGCCTTTGCCAGAACGAGATGGCGCATTTTGGGTTTCGATGTAACAGGAATGGACAAAGTTCACTCCTTCCCCTTCTCTGCGATCTTCTGAGATTTGTGAGAGAATCCGGAAAATTTGCGGAAGGGAACGTAGTTCCCCTTTTTCAACTTTTTCCCTCTTTTTCTCTAACCCCTTACTTGCTGTCAGCCCATCTTCTTTTCTTAGGCCTTAAGTACAATGGGCTACATAGCCTGAGTACTTGATGAACTGTCCTGCACTCGTAGGTCAGGTTATCGGCCTTCTTCACATCCATATAAGCACGTATTCTTATTGTTTTTCCAGAAGTTTTTAAATAAAGTGCTAAAGCATACGGTCACTTTAAATCGACAACAAAAGTGAACCCATAATTTCGAAGACCTCTTGCACGATTGTGGATTTTTAGTCAAAAAAGTACCGGAAAATGATCATTTAAAAAGTTATTCTTTTTGTCGCTAAGTTGGCACCACTCTCCTCTTTTGCAGTGCTCGAATTTGTCAGTTCATCTCAAGTGCGTTTTGAGATTTTTACTTACTTTACTTTACTTTTAATGGCACAACAGCCCATGGAGGGCCTAGGCCGAGCTTTTCGCATCCACTCATGTTGTGCGGGTTATATTGTACATGAATGGAAGGGACCTACAGTTTAATGCCGAATCCGAACGGCGAAGTGAAAAGCTTTTCATAGCAATTTTTACTCTTGTAGGTTTGCCATTGCCTGCCAAGAGGTGGTGCCGTGTAGAAAAATTATTTTTTCTACTTTTTGATTTTGCCTGTGCCGAGATTCGAACACCGGACACTCTGCGCAGCAGTCCAACGCACTACCACTACGCCACAGCGACCACTGAGATTTTTACAATGAACAAAAATATCGAAAAAAGAATTTGTCTCAAATTTTGTATTGCAAATGGAATTTCGTATGCCGCATCGGTGCAAATATTACAGAAGACGTAAAGTGAATCGACTTTATCAAAAACACGTTCATAAGAGTGGTTCATTCCATTCAAAAGCAATCGAGATGTAGTGGAAGATTTGCGTCGCTCTGGTCGGAAATGTTCATTGCTTTTTTGATTATCGCGGTGTTGTGTACTTGGAATTCTTGCCATTCAAATTCATTGAAAAAGGCAAGGTTTGTGGAAAGAAATCTCATGGACTTTGCAGCATGGCAACACACCATCTCACAAGGCTATCATTGTTAACGAATTTCTGGCCAAAACTAAACAAATTTCATCGAAAAACCCCCGTTTTCACCTGATGTGGCTCCGGCGGACTTTTTTTTTCTTCCTAAAACTCAAATTACCACTTCGAGGCACCCGTTTTCAGTCGATAGAAGACATGAAAGAAAATTTGCGGTGAGAACTGAAGCCGATTCCTGAAAATGCATCTGAAAAATATTTAATGGCTGGAGTATTCGTTGCCTGAAGTGTATTATTTCCGAAGGGGCCTACTTTGAAGGCGATACAATAAATTTGAATGAATAATAAATAAATATTTCGTGTTTTATTGACCAATCCCCGTTTATGTGTAACTGTAAGTACTTTTTTGACAGGGTTTTTCAATAGGGACAGACAATTTTGTATTTTCCAGACGGTCCGGCCGATATGTGAGAGTGGTGGAAAATTGGCTGCAAAGAATCGATCGCTGCAAACGTGTTTCACATTTAATCTACTTGCTACGTTAAAAACAAAAAAAATTATTTAAAATTAGTTTCCAGAGTTGTTTCAACACGTATTTAGTATTTTTGTGGATTTCATTAAAATGGATAATATTTGATATATGTATTATAATTTTTAAATGGCTGTTTTTGGCGTTTCGATGAATCGTTTTAGCCATTTTCTCGCCCCTTCTGTTTTATTGTTATAGTAACTACACAAAATAAATACAGAAGAGAATAAAAGAAAGACTCATCACTCTCTCAATCTTTGGATACGCTAGTGGCCCACAGTGTGATGAAGAAAGAGGCACCCAAAGAGCAAAACTTTCGCAGGCTGATGTAAGGATTAATTTGTCTTTTATTTTATTAAAAAAATTTAAATGCCGGTAAGCTTAGAGACCAGGTAACAAAATGTTTTGTAGAGGGGATATAATTAATTTACTAGCACTTAATAATAAAAAAAAATTGCCCCTCAAAGTATGCTGCATAAATATAATCTCCAAAAATATCTTCATGTAATAATTTTATTTTGGCTTAAGAGCTCAAACTTATTTTTAACAGCTTTCGTTTGTGTATAAATTTTAATATTAGCCAAAAATGTTGCCAAACTAAGATATGTATTTGTTGCATTAGATCTTCTAACTTTTATTCATACCTAGATGATAGCTATGCCTTGCTAGAAATATTGTTTGTATGTATTAACAGAGACCTCAATGTTCTCAGGTCATAAGCTAATCAGTCAGACTAAATAAAACACATTTGCATATGATAAATATCAATCAACTTTAACGCATTCATTCAGTCACTTTTGTGTTCACTCATTCCGGCCAAAACACTTACTTGAATGAGACACATTCTGCTGCTCCAACGTTGCATGTAATCGCAAATTATGTCTGAATTGTGCTAGTGAAGGGGTTATATGTATGTATGTAAGTGTTGGAGCATCAGATTTGTTGTCACTTATTTCTAAGGTCTTTAACACGATTCCACATTTTCGCTTGATACCAAAGTATTCCTACTTTCCCCAGGTTTTTTTTTTCATCTCTGTTTGTTTTTAATGCTTTGCACAATCTAAATTTACAAACGAATCAAGCGTCTGCAAATATTCTCACATTCTTTCACACATGCACACATATGAACTTATGTATGTATGCATATGAACACATATGCGGTCCTTAACCCCTACAAAAATATTAGCTTCCATTGCTGTGGCGATGGCAGTGGCGGTGGCAACAGCAACAGCAAAAGCACCTAATGTTGGCCATGTTTGGTTGGCATTGCAACAATTTCTTTTTTCTACTTACTTAGACCCTTTTTTTCTCTCTCTCTCTCTCTCTCTCTCTCTCTCTCTCTCTCTCTCTCTCTCTCTCTCTTTATTTTTGTTTGTTTTTACTGCGTTCTTCCGCAATGCATATATAAAATGGTACAGTTACAAAATGCAAATACAGATAAACACACACACACACACACACACACACACACACACACACATACACATATCTACATCGAGGTATCTTTGTAAAAATACTGAAAAGTAGCAGTACAGTAGTTGTTGTTATTGTATAGAAAAATGGCATGCACTCGTAAGCACGCATGCAAATATTTGCTTAAATTTTGTTGAGGTTATGTTATCGTTACTGTGGTAGTTGTTGTTGGTGGTGGTGGGGCTGCTTGTTTGTTTAACTGTTTACAATTGCATTCATTGAACAAAGTTGACGACGACATTCATGAATATTGCAGTAGTGTCGTACAGTATGTATATAAAGAATGATGTTGATGATGACGATGATGATGATGATGATGATGAGGTAGAAAACCTTGGCATAAGTCTAAATTTGAAATGCAGTTGAAAAAGTTGTAAAATTTGTTGGTATTTTTAGTCGAGCTTGTGTTTGTGTTTGGTTTTTTATATTTAGTTTTCGTTTATTGTTTCTTATAAATTGAAAAAGTTTTTATTCGCAACAGCAACAAATATTCATTAATTACACAAATGCTGCAATCAGTATTTAACAAATAGAAAACAATGACAAAACTTTTAAATTCATATGCTCAATTGTATGTTTTAGGGGAATGTTCTTCATGTTTTACGTAATTGTTGTTGCAGCATTTGATTCAAATAAATCAAATACAAATAAAGTTAACATTGTATGATTTAATTTCTTCTAATGAAATTTCATATATACTTATTTATTTATGGAAAATTATTTAAACTTTTATTGATCATCATTGGCTACGCTATGCAACAAAGTTGCTTGTTAAGTTATTTGGATGAAATTATTTCCAGGATTTACTGCTAATTGTGGCATTCAATCAAAAGAAAATAATTCACTTGTCAACGATATATGAAATGCAAGCATATTAAAAATAAATATTAAGCTCAAAGTTTAAGTACAATGGGCCACATAGCCTGAGTGCTTGAGGAACTGTCCTGCACTCGTAGGTCAGGGTCTCGGCCTTCTTCACATCCATCACATCCAAGCTCAAAGTTTCCATTACATTATACCAAATATAAATATATCACAAGCAAGACAAACTTCGCCTGAAGATCAGTAGAAAATTTCTCAGTTTAACAGAAACTGAATTTAGTAGAAACACGTTAAGTTTTCAAACTACTACTGCTGGTGTTCGGCACAACAAAAGCCCGTTGAGGGTCTTAGACAAATTTTCCACTTCAAATCAATTTTATTCTGGGTTCAAATGAACTACATACATACACATTAAAGTATTGAATCAAATTTGGCAACTGAAGTGAAAATGGGTTTACATTCTTTCTTATTAAGGTTCAATTTCTTTTGGGTGTTTGATGAAACAAAGGAAAACAGCAACAGCAACAATAAAATGTGGCGGTATTTTTTACAATTCCAATGAAACGATATTCACTCTTTCAAAAATAAACACACATACATGCATACGTATAAATGTATGTGTTAATGTATAATTGTTTGTTTGTGTGCGATGGAAAGACAATAAATGCATACAAGTGCATTCGAGTTCAAATAATTTTACAGATAACAATACGAGTTTTATTTTTTAAACTTAAATGCAAGCAAACTCGTCCATATACACGCATACATACATAAATCTATAAATGAGTGCATGTGAATGCTTTTGTTTATGTGTATCTACTAAAATATTTTTCTTTAACATTTCATATATTTTAGTTTTTTATTCTTTCATTCACTTACGCACTCATTCAGTCATTTGTATAAGTTTATGTACATATGTAAGTTAGCTGCCGTAATTCACTTGCTGAACACACACACACACACACACACACACACACACACACACATACACACCAAAATGCACAACGTACATGTTTAGACTTTGATTCATTGTATAAACATTTTCCAAATACAAAAGAATTTATGCATTTATTTTACTCGTTCATATCTGAAATTTTAACTCCCATGATTTATTTCATTTTATTTCGTTTCATGCTTGACTTCCTCTCTGATTATTTTTATATAATAATAAACTGTACATATTCTGTACTATCTTTCGTTATTTATTTTAATGTACATAATTTTATATGACTGTGTGTGTCTAAATGTCAACTTTTGGAGAGTATTTATAAAATATTTTAGAAATTTTGCATTCCCTAATGCAAATATTGCATTTTATTACCAAAGAAAAAAAGGTTATTTTGTTTTCTATGCTAATACTTAATTCTAAATTGAAACCAATTACATTTAAAATTTATAACTAACAATAATGAAATTATGTACAGAAGGTCTCAACAGCACGAACAGAATACAGTGCATGCCCTACACTTGAGTTGAACTTAATATATGAGAGTAAGTGTCACTATTAAATATAAATGCATACCTATTGTGAAAATCTGAGACCAAAGCATAATTTTAATACATATTTGGTATGATCTTCTCCAGAAATTCAATAAAAATTGTGACAAGGACTTGTATTTGATTTGTGAGTGTTTAAAGTACTTCTGGGAACACTAGCATAGTTTATACATATACATGAGTAAAATATCAAAAGCTCCGTAAATAGCGTATGTAGTGTTTAAAACTATGAGAAACTTTTATGAAGCTTATTTACAACACTTTAAAAAGTGCTCTTTGCAAATCACTCATACGCCATGTATACTGACATTTGAGAAGTTAGTAAAATATTGTAGAAAATAATTGATATGTGTTTTGCATTTATTGGTTTCACATTTGTTTGTAAAATACATCCATTTACTGTAGTTTTAATCTGAATTGTAATGGTGTGAGTGAAAAACTTTTCATGCCAATTTAGGAATATGTATCCTCGGAAATTTGAAAATTGCTTTTGGAAGTATTTTTTTTATTTTTCATTAAAACCACAATCGTTTCTATGTTTATCTGCTCCATTTACCACTGACATATAGCAATCATAATATTTTTATGTTAAACAGTAATATTTATTATTGCTATCAAAGAAATAAGACCAATTGAGCAGTAAGTGGAGGTGCAATGAATAAATGCATAACCCGAGACTAAAGCAATGATTAATACGCTTTTAGATGTGTTTTTAGTAATTATGGCATACTGAGACTAATACACAATAATTTTTCATTTCATTTATTAAGTCAACTGGATACAAGTTCTACAGACTATACATATTCATTATATTCAATACAGTAATTAATCCTAGTGCAACAACAAACATTTTTAAATTATTGTCATACATGAATAGGCATTCCATACAACTGCACATATAAAAAATTATGAGTTGTTTATCGATTTAGTATGATTAAGTACTTATGGTTGGTTTTAATGTATTCCAGAATAATGAGAAAAACTTGAAAGTTATTACAAAGAATTTCGGCATCATATACAGATGGTTTAAGCCAAGTTTCAGTGAAAACTAAAATGTGTGCATTGCAAGTACAGTGTTTAAGGTAGTGTTTAAAACTGTGAGAAACTTCAGTGAAGCTTATTTAAAGCACTTTAGAAAGTGCTTTTGAAAAATCACTCATACGACATGTATACTGACATTTGAGAAGTTAATTGTGAAAGCTAACTTGTAATTAACTCTCTGACATTTTGATATAAGTAGTATAATTTTCAAAAATCATTTGTCATAGCAAGTTTTTGGATCCATAGGAGGAATGCGCACTCCATTCTCTGAATCTGGCTTAGGTTTATAAACAAATTCTCTCACAAGTGCACCTTTTGGCCAAAAGTTAATATCAAACATCCCAACAGAAGAAATATTTCATTGATATGAAAAGTTAAACTTAAGAACAGAAAGGTCATCAATATTAGTTTTAGATTTTATATCGAATTTTATGTCATCGATTGAAGTGTCATTAGAAAATCGTGAGATAAAAAAAAATTGTTTGTGGTACACAACTAATTTCAGTGTTTCTGTAGCAGGCGCAGTACATTCAACGACTGTTAGTTTTTATGAACTGCGACATGTAATGGAATAAGCACCACTGGCAGGTTCAGCGAAAGTAGAACTTCATTGCACGATGAAGGAATAAGAGCGAAGACACCATTAAACCATGCAACAGGAACTGTTATGTGTTCAAAGTCCTCAGTAAACCGGAATAGGAATGTAAAGTGTGTGCAGTAGCAACATCAGCATATGAAGAAGGCAAAGCAGCATGATCAATACGAGTAACATAATCTAGGCGAGCATCCTGTACTGGTGCAACACTCAGCATTTCAGCGACAGGTGAAATAACTTTAGTAGGACGAAAATCAGCAGCAGCAGCAGCAGCATTCGATGAGGAAACAGTAGCAGCAGTTTGAATTGTAGATCTAGTGACCCTCTTGGACCCGTTACCAGCAGCAGCATTCGATGAGGAAACAGTAGCAGCAGTTTGGATTGTAGATCTACTGACCCTCTTGGACCCGTTAGATGAAGTCAGTATTCATGTATATAGCATGGAATGCATTTACAGAAGACTAGACCGGTTCACTCAGTTTACTGAGTCTCAACAATAATTCACTAACCGAATCACCAAGCCGAGACAATTTAGAAGCAACATTAATTAACAGTGCCCTTTTTAGTGCCCAAAAAATTCATTCATCGATACCGATGATGAGAATTTTCAGCATTGTGTGGAGAACCACAGTAATCCATTGTAGATAGGACCACGCAAAGCAACGCCAACTCTTGCACTTAAATTCACATAATTAATATGAAAAATATTGTGACAAGCATTACGTGATATGAAATTATCATAGGTGCTCCATTCGGACCACAGAATTTTGTAGCAGCAAACAGCAGTAGAGGAAATATCGCTAACGCTGAATAGCAAAGGTACTTACTTGCAATTTAAAAATTAAATTGATGTAAGGTTGGAGTTGTTAAGCAGCAGATAACCGCAGAGGCAGAACAGTAACCGAAACAGCAAAGCAGCGATAACAGATTTTTATTAGGTTCACGAAAATACCGCATATTTAGTAAAAACCCGAAAATCAGTTATTCGAAAATGCAAATTGCAAGATGCCATGAGACATTTATTGTGAGCAGATTATAATTATAAAAGAACTTAAATTCTACGAAAAATTACCTCTCCAAATCACGTCTATATGTACTATTCAAACGTTGCCCGATCGAACGATACAGTAGAATATTTTGCAAAAAATTCTAAATATGCAATTAGAAAAATCAATCATTTGTCACGTTGTGGTGTCTGAAGTTTTATAAGTGTTTGCATGTGAATAAAACAAATTTTGAGTATGAAAAATATGAAAATATGAGTATGGTTCGCAAAATAGCAGTTATTTCTTATAATAATTACTTATCATACGGGCTTCATTGGTCTTTGGTAGACTGAAAATAATACTTAAAATACACAACTATGTATAGTATCCTTATGTTGAAAACGCATTTCAATCGATTTAGAATGTGTTAACACAGTCTCATCGATATATTTCTGCATGGTTCAATATGCGAATCATTACATGAAGGACATACATATGTATATATCTCATATGCAAAATAGTTTAGTATTCACCTATATATGGTACTATCTGAATTCATGGATGTGTGATGTGAAAACATATGCAACATATATTTCATACTATTTAACAACTAAACACAATACATAAACACACAACATACAATTGTGTGCAAGGAACAATGAAAGAAACTTACCTACATACTCGTCATCTACAATATAACATTCTATTATTTAAATATGGTACATACACAAGTACATATTTACACAGCACTCACTCTTTTCTGCATACTTCGAATTGGTTTTCCAGTATAATGGCAGTACAATTGTTGTGGGTGTACATAGTACATACGTACATAGTACATATACATACTTTGTATGTACCATATGTACTTAGTTACTGACATCCACGTACAATCAAAGGATATTCGTATAACAATTTGTCATCATTGAAAGTTACAAAATAAATTTGCACACATACCCATACACACACATACTCGTACGCACACTCAAACATATGGTACACCAAAAACACATGCATACATAATATCAAACGAATACAATACAAAAGGAAAAGCATACTTTGAATTGTACTCAACCTAAGCCTTAACAATAATATGGTACAAGCAGCAGCAAGCACACGCAACACAAATAGTACAAAAACGGAAAATCAAACCAAATATTGTGCATGAGAAGAGACTGAAGAAATCATTGCTTATATACATATGTACATACTCGTATATACAATCTACATACTATATGTGTACATATACTTATTGTATGCAAGCAAATACTTAACATTAGGCAATCGACACTTGAATAAACACACTGACACATACAATAATATGTACATATGTATGTGCATGCATGTATGTATGCCATACATACATATAGAGTTGTCAAATGTTGTCAACGACTAAATTCACAATTCAAGTTGGTTTTGATGATGTTGCTGTTGTTGATGTTGCCTTTGATATTGTTGGCTGTTGGCTGTTGGCTGTTGATGTAACTATTGTTACTTTATTTAGTAATATGTACAAACATTATCGTTTGGCTGTTATTTTGTGTTCGTTGGTAATTTTTTTCTGCATAAACTGCATGTTTGCTTACGGTTGCTCTGTGCATGCATTTAGCTTTGCTTGTTTTAAATAATTTTAAACAAATTTGTAAGGCAAAACTGAAATCCATTTAAAATTAATGGAATTTGATTGAATATTTAACGGCCTTTGGATTTATAATAGATGAATTTTTGGGCTGTATGCCAAGAATTTAAAGGTTTTAAACAAACGTTTGCACATAAACAATTTATTTATTATGTCAATATTTCGACTTCAAGTCATCTTCAGAAATTTGTATTTATCTTTTTTTGTGGCACTACAGCCCAGGGTTGGCCTATCCCGAAATCGTTTTTCCCGGCTGTGAGCTCAGTTTTCAGTATCATTTTCTCTTCACTTCGTGTGTTAATAATAGGCAGCAACTCTAAAATAAAAACCGTTCTCTGTAATCGCTCTCTTGTTGTAACACGTCTGCATTGTCAAAAACTGGAGTGTGATCGGCACCCCTACAATGGGTCGTTATAGCTGATTTTTGTTGCATGATCTCATATCCGATTTATATGTAGAGATACTTGTCTTTAGTTTTGATTTTATTGCCTAAATATAATTTCTTGCATACATTGGACCCGATACCACTCCACCTTATTTTGTTTACAGGGTGCTGCGGGTATTTGAGGACATTCACATATGAGCCTGCCACTTCTCAGCAACATATTTTATCCTGTTTTTCTTTTCATATCATAACAGCTGACTCATGAAATGCAATGCAGAATACACTGTTATTGATGCTGTACCACAATCTTAAAATCTATTAATTTTTAATATCACCCGATAGTTTGTTCACAAAGCTCAAATTGATAGGTGAATATTTTCGGATCCTTCAGATCGTCAAGTTATGCACATAAAGTTTCCGGCAACTGTCATGGTTTTACGAGTGGTTAGTAATGAAGAACACGTCATGCCATCCCACTTCTTTTTTGCCTGTGCGGAGATTCGAATCCCGGACACTCTGCGCAGCAGTCCAACGCACTACCAGTACGCCACAGCGACCAATGCTGACCTATCCCGCGATATAAATAACACCAAATGGTAGTCCCACGTGGAGAGTGGTGGAAGACGAGGTAGGTGCTTTTAGTCGGTAAGAACCCGACAGAACCGGATAAGAATAGGAGTTATGTGGTACGAATGGAGGGTTCCAGCAGTCAACGTGTTAGAAAAAGGATTTTCTTTACTATTCTTGCTCAATAATTGTTACATCTATTAATAATCCAATTGTTTCAACCAAATATTGATTGATTTTTTCATGGTATTTTATAATTACCGTGATGACTCTTGTTTCACATTCAACTAAAAAATATGCATTACTGTGAAATGCTGTGAATTTAATTGATATGAAATGCAACTTATTAATTAAAACTTAAAAAACTTTTAGATAAGCTAATTTAAAGTTGCTTCTGATATTTTCTATAGTGAATTGATGAGTTTTTCATACTTGGAGTGGAAAAAACTGAAACTATTTACTTATTACTTATTTTTAGATTTACATAAGCTAAAATTATTATTATTAAAACTAAAAAATTGCAGACGGCTTGAAATGGCGACCACACTAAAAACTGCAGATGGTATCTATTTCATGATGCACACTTTGCAAGGAGCTAGGTACCATATAAATTGTGTCACCGCACAGAAAACGCTTTGACGGTCGGTCTGAAGATCAACATAAAGAAGACCATACTCATTCAGCGTAGTGATGGCAACGTTATTTGTATGGAATACGTTGAAGATTTCTGCTATTTTTGCAGCCAAGTTTGTAAAGATGCTTCGGCCCGAATAAACAAAACTAGAGCAATACAAACTAAAAAATCTCCATAGCGTGAACTATATCTGAAAACTAGGCTTACGATTTTTAAATGCAGCATAAACCGCCAAGGTCGCCCTTTCCTAGCAGAAAGCCCAACATGGAACGAGCACCATGGCACGAGATAAGCAGCATCACGCGAAATAGAAAGCGTTAGAGTTTGTTAGCGCCGTACGCTCCGATGAGATGCGATATCAATTATGCTATAAAACAGTATTGTAATATAATTTGTGTCAAGAATAAAACAGTTAAAGAAAACCAAAACAAAAAAACAAAAAATTAAAAGATTTATTCAAAAATTTCTCTGCTTTATTTAAAACCCATATAAAATTATTACGAATTTCCTCCCAATCAGCACGTACATCATATATGGTACTAACATAAATGTTCATTGTCACTTGAAAAATTTAGTCGTTTTTTCATATAATTCAAAATAAACATGCGTTACAAACGCTTTTTGTTTATGTAAGAACCAAGTCACGAAAATACCATATTCTCCGTTCGGCAAGGGAAATGTGAGTAATTTTGTATCTAAATAAAATCCCTCTATAATTTGGTCACCCTGAAGAGCAAAAAAAAAAAATAAATTTCAAAAATTCAATTAATAGAGGAAATGAATGGTAAGTGAATAAGTTTACGAACCACATACGGACACGTATGATTAATGTTGCTGAAGTGTACAAAAAAACGATAAATCACATTTGCAAATGGATTATTGCGCTTTAAGAGAAATTCACATGCATCCATTGTTTGGTTTAATTCCATAAATGTTTGATAGCCATTCGACTTTTTAACGAGAGCTAAATTAACCTTAAAAAATATTAATGAAAAAATAGATAAAAATGGATAAAAAATTTGCAATCATCTCTATTCCAGAATCCATCGGTAGAATTGTAAATTTATAGAGTAAACTAAAAATTTTAAAAATGTGTTTAAAACATGTTTAGAAGATGTAAAAATGTGTTTAATCGCTCATTTTTAATTGCTCTATAAAAATTTAAAATTTAATCATTGCAAAAAAAATATATATATTTTTGTTTTCATTGAAGACAAAAATATGATATCAATGAAAAGAAAAAAAACCTACTTTTATCATCCAAAGAAAATTATTTCAAATTGATTGAAAAATTTCCATCTTTCAATAATGGAAACATTAATGTTTAAAATTATTTCGAATTTTGACAAAAATTATGGTTTTTAGCAATGAAAATAGATAATACATACACAATAATAAGTAGCACTAAACAATACATACAAATTATTTGTTATGTGTATGCTCAAAAGAAGCACAACTCAGAATAACACACTTTATGTATCAGAACTGAGGTCAGCTGTACTTAAACACACGAGAATAACTAAAAATAAAAATATTTAGCTTATGCTCAAGGAGCTACTCTGATAAAGGAGATTTTAAATTCAAAGAGAAGAGAGAAGAATAACAGTGTATTACAGTCATTAGCGATATGCACTGCGATTTCAATTCTCGTAAGCTAAAAGCTCTTTTGCGTTGAAACAATAGCACTAAACAATACACACAAAGTTTCATTTGCAAAAATGCGAACATACAACAAAGTTGCTTGAGAAGACAAAGAGAGTGAGAGAAATGAGTTTGTTGTAATTTTTTGATGTGTGCATAGAGAGCCAAAGGTCCACAAACCATATCTACAAATTTAGCCGTGCTGGCATACTTTTCTCTTGTTCATTTTCTTAGTACCTTGTAAAATCCTTGTTAATATGAAACATTTGTTAAGCTCTTGTCACCATTTTGTGTGAATCAATTGGATAACTAATGACTGTGAATCCGGGTCTTAGAAAAAAGCACATTGTATCTAGTACAATGTTGGATATTGAAGCTTTATGCTTGCCAGCGTGACATAAGCGAAAAAGAGTGGATCGTAAGTGTGTAGATCGTAATAAATAAAGTTGGATTTAGTGATGAAAAGAGAGATTACTTTACTTTACTTTTAATGGCACAACAGCCCATGGAAGGCCTAGGACGAGCTTTCGCATCCACTCATGTTGTGCGTGTTATATTTGTACATGAATGGACCTACAGTTTAATGCAGAATTCGAACGGCGAAGCGAAAAGTTTTTCATAGCAATTTTTACTCTTGTAGGTTTGTCATTGCCTGCCAAGAGGTGGTGCCGTGTAGAAAAATTATTTTTTATACTTTTTTTTTTATTTAGCCTGTGCCGAGATTCGAACCCCGGACACTCTGCGTAGCAGTCTAACGCATTACCACTACGCCACAGCGACCAAGAGCGAAAGCGAAAAGAGAGATTCAATGGTGAATTAACTGTGCGCCAATAAAATGGCGAATATGAGGACTTGGCGAATTTAACATCCACTTACATTGATTTTATGTGCCGGTTTGGTGAGAGTTAGATTCATATTGAATGTAGAAATATCTCGACGTATGGCGCGCAAACGGCACTTATTTACAATTACCAAAGTTTTGTTCAAGGATTCACAATGCAAATTGGTCATTTTGAATATGGATGAAACCTACGAAAAATTCACATATATTATAAATTTCAATATGGTACTTTGACCGCTTATGCTTACATTTGCTATCCAAATAATCGTTACAGTCAGAACAGTAACAATATTTCTCACTGACAGCAGCATATCGTTGGATATTTTGTTTTGGTGTTCTTTGGAAGCTCCAATATTCAACTGATCGTTTTTGTATGTACATATGGTACATAGTTTCATAGCTTGTTATAACAAATAATTGATTTTAACGTATGCGTATTTAGTTAATAGATTATTATAAAATTGTAAAATTAGAATTTAAATATCACTAATTTATAATTGACATGTTTTAAAATATATGTACTGACTTGCACTTGTACTTTAGGTATGGAGATTATTAATACGAGCAATTAAAATACTTTGATGAGGTCTGATAAAAAAATATGTGGGCTGTAAAATGATAGGGGTAGGGTGTGATGGTAAATGGCGCGCATCGAGCTTAAAGTTAAAAAAAAAAAAATGCAAATCAACAAATTACTCCAAAGCTGGTCAGAGTTCGCCTTTACAGGGTGAAATGTAAGACGGACCTCAATTAATTTTCACTCTCCAATCTATTTTTCATACGTACCCACTTCCCCTCTCCAACCTTTAAGCTGGCTCCCATACAAAATTTACACTTATATGAAATTTGTTTTCATGATTTTAATCGAAAAGCCGTTTACTATTTCAGAGCTATTGAACATGTGTTCAAAACATTCCATTATTTTCGTGACACATATTCGTGTATAAACATTTGATAAATCTGCTTACGCCAGTTGATGAGTTTGCCGGTGTCCCCTGCTAATTAAATATATCTTGAAATGCATAGTTAGTTCCTTTGAGTAGGAAGTAAAAAAGAGAGGGAAAGAGGAAGAGAATACTTGCTGGTGAAAACAAGCTGATTGCTCTTCATCGCAAACCTTTCAAAACCCAGTGTCAATGCTTTTCATTTAGCTGAGAAAGCCTAACGCCCGATTTGGTGGTACAGTAATCCACGCTTCAGTACCTCCGCTCCTAAGTGCCAAAACAGACAGACATAAAAAATGGCAAACCTACAAGAGTAAAAATCGCCTATGAAAAGTTTTTCACTTGTCTGTTCGGATTCGGCATAAAACGGTACATGAATGTACAAATATAACACGCGCAACATGAGTGGATGTGAAAAGTTCGGCCTGAGCCCTCTATGGGCTATGGGTTCTATGTGCCATTAAAAGTAAAAAGAAAAGAACAAGTAAGCATACAATTTTTATTTCCATAGTAAAATGCATCAATATACTCAAAGTACTTGAAAGTACTTTAATGCATTAGAAATTACTTTAAAGTATTTTAAATCGAAATACTGAGTACCGGTACTTGAAAAGTTACTGCTACTTCAGTTTTTTCAAGTACCAGTAATTGTACTGGTATTGTACTTGTACTGGTACTTATGCTTTTGTAGCCCTTTTCAGTTTTTTTTTGTAGTTGTGGCTCAATTTTCTAAATTTTGACGAAAGAAACAACATTTTTGATGGACAAATATTTTGTTAGAAATTATAGACCATTTATATTATTTTTTTTCATGATTTATTTCTTGCAAAACTATCAATTAAGGAGTCATAGTTGATTTGTTTTTTACTAAGTCGCTTTCAATGGTCATGATGGCTAAGTGATTTAATTTTATTTGGCCAAGTGACGTTCTTATGTAGTTTTTGACCCGCTTCAGAATGCTAAATGATCAGACGCATTTGCAATTGGGATTGTTAAAAAAGTTTTTAGGATTATTTCAACGTTTGGAAATGTTGACGCATACATTTCAGGCAGTGTTAATATTTTTCCCAATTTTACAAAATGAGGGAACTGCTCAACCTCATCCTTGAATACTAATTGATTTATGCCATCTTTATAGTTTTCAACTAAATTTGATACACACTGAGCAAAATAAAAATCAACAAATATTAAAAAGTTTTGTAATACCTCGTTATAAACTACAGACGTTCTTTTTATTTCAGAATATAAAGTATCACAAAATCTAATTAAGTAAAATGATCCAACTTTGAATAGTTCTTTCCCACGTAAAATTAAGTATGTCATTATCTGAAGTTTCATCGAATTGTATTTTTTTTTCCTGTTTCGATTTTGGGCTGTTGAGTATTCTCTACTACCAGCTAATTCGATTGCTTCTCTCTCCATGTCGTGAAAATATGCATCTTTACTTTACTTTTAATGGCACAACAACCCATGGAGGGCCTAGGCCGAGCTTTTCGCATTCACTCATGTTGTGCGTGTTAAATTTGTACATGAATGGAAGGGACCTACAGTTTAATGCCGATTCCGAACGGCGAAGTGAAAAGCTTTTCATAGCAATTTTTACTCTTGTAGGTTTGCCATTGCCTGCCAAGAGGTGGTGCCGTGTAGAAAAATTATTTTTTCTACTTTTTTTTTTTATGTTGCCTGTGCCGAGATTCGAACCCCGGACATTCTGCGTAGCAGTCCAACGCACTACCACTACACCACAGCGACCACAAAAAAATATGCATCATCAGTTCGAATACTGAGTATGAATGCTGATAAAGATTTTTAAATAAATTATTTCCTTTTTGTATGTTACATTCTTTGTTTTGTAACGATTTATTGGTGGCATTAATTCTTTGCAATAGTGTATTCCAAAAAATTAATAACAGTGCCATCTCTAAATCTTCAAAACTACTAAGTATGTAATTTTTTCGCCTGAATTTTTATTATGGACTTTTCAGATGGGTTAATATAAATTTAACGAAGAACGGTTCTTATGAAAGAAAAATTCTTTCGTACATTTAATAAAGCTTCATTCAGCTCTGGATGACCATCGAGTGTCACATACTTATACGTTTCAAAGTATGCTTAATTTTTGATCAGTTTTCATTAGCTGATCCCATTTCTTTGTCGAAGAGGAAAAAAAGACGAATAAGTTTTGAATAAAATCAAAGAATCTAATAGCTTTAGAAGAACACACTGCAGCTGTATTTCCAACTAAATTTAAGGAATGTCCTGTGCAAGGCACAAAAACAGCTGTAACTTTTAATTTTAGCTTGGAGACCGTTATAAATTCCTGACATGTTCGAAGCATTGTCATACGTTTGTCCCCGGCAATTTATAATGTTCAACCCTAATTTGGACAAGCTGGACAAAATAGTTGTTTCTAAATATGTTGCATCATGATGTTCGATCGGGGACGTCCTAATCTCCGTTGGAAAGACCAGGTGCAGGGCAACCTGACTGCACTTGGCCTTATCAACTGGCAACAGCGCGTGCATAGCAGAGGCGACTGGCGAAGCTTTGTAGAGGCGGCCAAGAACGATCATCGGTTGTAGTGCCAGTTAAGTAAGTAAGTAAGATGTTCGATCGGAATAAAACATATGAAGCTTTCTTGAATTTTTTGATCTAAATCTACATACCTGATATAATAATAGTTAATTGGGCAGTATGGCTAGCATCAGGCGTGGTATCAACTATAAGAGCAAAATAGTTAGCTCGTTTTATTTCATCAACAATGGAGTTTTGTACACTTTTGCCCATAAGTTCTATGAATTCATCACACGTGGTTTTAGATAAATAATTAACATGTCCAATCCCGCAATTACTGTATTTTTCTAAGTGAACCTTTAAAAAGTCATCAAATTCAGCCAAATATTCAATACAGCTGTGCAAATTGCCTTTGGAAGAATTAACATGTCCTCTAAACCCTAAGCCCAAACTTCCCAAAAGTCTAACTGTAGCAACGAATCGTTTTAATACCTCACGCCAATAAATTGACTCTTTTTCTATTACTTCTAAAAGTTTGGAATCGACACGACCACTTATTTTAGCATGACGAACATAAGAACACACGACTTATGTCGTAACACACGACTTATGTCGACTCATCATGTCTTTTCAAAACGTCTATAATACTTTTCCAATCGGAATATCCTGAAACTAAAACATTAAATTTTTTACTAAATACAGCGTGTTTTATTTTCAGAAGTGTGGTTTTCAAAAAGAAATAAAACGCATATAATTTAATGTTACGGCTAAGAATTTAGCTTTATTATAAAGATAAGGATTTGCCATTATGTTTTAAAAATGATTTCGGGCAAGTGGCCGCCGCGGCTGGTTCGAATAAATTCCAACCGAGAGGCCCAATTTTCGAACACTTTTTGCAGCAATTGGGGCCGTATGTCAGTAATAACGCGCCGAATATTCTCTTCCAAGGCGTCAATCTGCGTAGACAAGCGACTTCACATAACCCCACAAAAAATAGTCCAGCGGTGTTAAATCGCACGATCTTGGAGGACACGCCACAGGCCCACGACGCGAGATAATGCGCTCACCTAAAGTTTCCTTCAATAAATTGATTGTTTCGTTGGCTGTATGGCATGTAGCGCCGTCTTGTTGGAACCAAAGGTCATCCACATCAACATCCTCCAATTCAGGCATGAAAAAGTCATTAATCATTGACTGTAACATTATGACCGGCTTCATCTTTGAAGAAATATGGACCAGTGATTCCCTCTGCCCATAGAGCACACCAAACAGTGACTTTTTGAGGATGTTACGGCGTCTGAACAAAGGCTTGTGGATTATAATCACTGGCAGTGCGACAATTTTGCTTATTAACGTACCCATTCAACCAAAAGTGAGCTTCATCGCTGAACAAATTTTTCTTGTGAAAATCGGAACCGGTGGCCATCATCTCGGTTTGGGCCCATTCACCGAACGTACGACGCGCTTGATGGTCGACATTAGGAAATATCAAACCAAATTGAGCATAAATTAAGTACCAGCTGTCAAAAAGACCAACTCTGAAAAAAATAAGTATTGCCAGATTGAAAGACACACTTCTAAAACAAACACCCTTTAGTTTACTAACAAACCAATAAACAGATTTCGTTGTTTCAGAATAAATCAACCATTCTCTTCGCTCTTGGGCTCCGTTTATTTTAGTCATATAAAAATGTACATCATTTAATTTTCGGTATATTTGTTGATCATTATAATCTTTATACATTTTTTTAGAATATTTTAAATCTCCTACATTTTTGGGTTTTGTACAAATACAATGTTCAATCAAATCATTACTAATTATTTTTGGCCATAAACCAATGTCAGTAAGGTTAGAATTAGTATTTGTACATTTTATTACTTCACTCTCAATTTCAATCTCTATGTCATTGGCCATTGGTAATGGCAACGCAATTATCACTTGCACATTCTTCTACACAAATATTCCTATTTGAATACTACTGTGGGCAAAAGTTTGTTCATACTTTGTTCATAATTTCGAATTTTTTTATTCCTTCTTCCAAATCTATTTCGTCCCCTTCAAAGTAATCCCCCCCCCCGGCCCCAATACACTTGTGCCAAACGCCAACGTTTTTTCCAATTCTCGAAACAGTTGTTAAAGTCAATTTCCGGAATAGCCTTCAATGCGCTTAGCGATTCATGTTTATTGTCTTCAATTGACTCAAAACGGTAACGGAGTCCACGAAGCGGTTTTTTGAGTTTAGAAAATAGCCAAAAGTCACACGGTGCTAATCACATGGTCAGGCGAATAGGGTGGTTGCGGAACGATATCAGTCGAATTTTTGGCAAAATGGTCTCGTAAAACCAATGCAGTGTGAGTGTGATTTTGGAACCAATCGTGCATTCACTCTTCTTAGGCCCAAATGATGTTTTAAAATGGTTTTCACTGATCCTTCCGATATTCCAACGATGCCAGTAAGGTCCCTGACTCTGACTGTTAATCGTCGATTCTCGAGCACCAATTACTTGATTTTATTGACGTGTTGATCATCAGTTGATGTTGATGGCCGTCCTGGACGTGGTTCGTCGTCAACGCGTTCTCGACCATCTTTGAACAATTTGTACCAATCAAAAACACTTGCTCGCGATATACAATTATCACCGAAGGCCTTTTGCAACATTCTGAACGTTTCGGCACCAGAAATTTGATTCCGCACACAAAATTTAATGGAACTTCTTTGTTGAATAATTTCAGAAAGACAAGCGTATACTAAACACTAATGATTATTTTGATGTGACATTTGGCACAGATGTCACCGACAGTCATACTAACCTTAAAAAAATAATATTTTGATGAATGGGTTTCCGCGCGAAATTTAAATTAAAAAGTCTTACTACTTTTTGCCCACAGTAGTACTCCTATCGTCATCAGCTATTACTGGTAGTGAAACATTATTATCTGCCACCGCAGTACGGTGGTATATGGAACATTTCCATCCCAAGACATAAATTTTGCAAGGGAGTTTCTTTGCTTCATTTGATTTTTTTTTCGTAGTCGTTTTTGTGCGCCATACTCGTAAGTTCTTTTCATTTTAAAGTATATTTTTCAATAATTTTTTTAAATTTAAAATGGTACAATTTTTGAGTGAATTACGAGTTATTAAATGATAAAAGCAACAACTTTGGTATTAGTAGTTTTAAAAAAAAAAAACTGTTGGTTGTTTTGAAAAATTCAATCTCAAATCAAAATTTAAATTATGCTAATAGAAATACTCAATAAACACAAATAATTGTGCTCAATATTCAAAGTCTTGCAACGAAAATTTGATGTTAACGCAACAAAATTCAAACAAACAATGACATGAAATGAAGTGAATGAAATGAAATGAATGAAATTTCATTTTTCAAACGAAATATAGAAACGCAATGCTTGCTTATGCTTGGTTCTTTTTTTTCCTACTTATTTGCTTTTGAAAATGTTCAAATTTTTATATTTATATCTTGTGTTTTGTCTTTTGTGTATCATATGTTTTATTTTGTAACGGCCTTCTACAATCGCAAATTAATATAGTTCAATTAAAAGTATTAAATTTGATTTGGAAGATTTAAACTCTCCAAAATTTAAAATCTCAAATGCTATGAATAATTTTTTTTTTTTTATAATTTAACATTTTTTTTTTTTTTTAATTTTAAGGCCCTTTTAAATCGTTGGCCCTAGGCAAATGCCTAATCTGCCTTCACCGAAATCCGCCGCTGAGTCATAGATTAAAATGCAATTATTACTAATTATTATTTATTATTTGATCAGATGTTCCGATGCTGTTCTGACAAATAATCCCTGATGAGATGCCCGAAAAGCATCGAAATCATTGAATCGTTAATTATATAAAAGCATGAATTATAAAGTAGCGATTAGTGTTACCAAAAAGTGATATTTATCAATAACATACATAAGTACCATTCATCAAATACATGAATCGATCATTGGGCATCGGATGTGAAAAATAGGTCGCTCAATTTACTTGTTGCCTTCTTCAAATGTAAAGTAAACATTTGTCACAAATATTTTAAGCTTATGCAAAAACCAAGTTAGCAGAAGACCATATTCGCCGTTAGGTAATGGAAGCGGAAATAAATCATGCTTCAAATAGAAGTTATCGAGTAGTTGATCACCCTAAATGGGAATGAGAAATTTATTAGTTAGAGGTGCGCGTATAATAATTGCACTAAATCAGAGTAAGAACATATATACGAGTATACTAACCATATAGGGACACGAATGATTTATATTGCTGGTGTGCTTGAAAAGATTGTAAATCAGATTTACCAAGGGATTATTTCTTTTAAGCAAATATTCACATCCATCAATTGTGATATTGTACAAAAATGGCTTATAACCGTTAAAGCGTTTAACCAGCGCTATCTGAATCTTTTGATAAAAACAACAATTATGCGATAGTCAATGAAAAATATCGAAGATCTCATGCAACTATGGTACTTACATCGATTTTGTATGCCGGCTCCACAAAAGTTATATTCAAATTAAATGCTGTAATATCCCGACGCAGTGCACGCAAGCGGCAATGATTTATCCGAGCCCATGATTGATTGAAAGACTCACAATTAAGATTTGTCATTTTAAATAAAGCAATTGCCTTTCAAATGAATCACAAAAAACCAAAAACCAAAACAATAAAGAAAAATACAAAATACAAATCTTAGTATAACCAATTGACATCCAAACAAAAACCAAAAAAAATCAAAACTTATAAGCCAGCAAAATGTGAACTCTCAAAAATTGTGATTTCACTTTTAGTTGGCTACAGTTTTTTACTTCGCTTTGGCTTCTAGGAAGTCAGCTCTATTAGCGTATTCTGATGGCGACTCACATAATGCGGAGTTAATACTAGCAGAAAAACGTTGATGAGGAAACCTTGCTTTGTTGACAACATATTTGCGCTTACTAAACTATTTTTAATTTCTTTTATGAACTAATTTATTTTCCAGTAGAAGTTCACATTCACGCAGTAAATTGTATGTATATAAATAAGTGCGTAAACTATCATGTAATGCGTTCACGCTCATACATTAGATAACACTGGGGAACACACGATTCTGCGGCATGGGATTTGTTGATCAATTTTAGGAAATTTTGGTCTGCCGAATACGAAAATAATAATAGTTTTATTGAATTGGCTCCACTTTTTGAGATAAAGGCAATCCATTTTAAACGTTTAATTTAAAATTCTACCTTTGTCCATGTCATCGGTATTCCAATATCGAAGTGAATCCACGCAAGCTTTCCAAACTTTATGTGGGACCCCACAACATTTGTCTTGTTGTCCAAGTTGTTTTCCAAAATATGACCGATTACTTTGTTTTACAAAATCATTTATGTATGTTCCTTGCGTTGCTTTTTCTCACAAAATTTACCACAACATATGTAGCAGAAATGGTAGGGGTTATTACACAAGACACAAGACTGAAAGACTCATACTTTTTGTAACAAATGTGATTTTTTAACACTCAAAAACTATGAACAATGTATGTACTATTCGTCAAAATCTCGAAGAACGTTAAGTATTTCTTACGTTATACTTCGATAAGGTTATATAACGGTTCATCATGAGAACCATAGTCAATTCAAACAAAATTATATACTCCATTAACTTATGCCGCATGAAAATATTTTTTTTTTGTTCCCCTGTGTAATCTAAAAATAAGTGCGTAAACTATTATTTAAATAATGATACTTCCCTTTAGGAAGTTAGAACTACCAAGTCTGAAAGTAGACAGAAATGTTACAGAGAGAAAAACGGTCGAGCAAAATGGTATAAAATATCAGTGATAACCCAGCAAACTCAACGCTGGGAAACATTTTCTAATTAAAACTTCATTACTTGTGCTTAAACGAAGAAATAATCCTGGTTGAAAAGTGTAGAAATTAGTTTAACTATTGTATAAAGCGACAAGATATTTTGTGGTCGCTGTGGTGTAGTGGTAGTGCGTTGGACTGAGTGTCCGGGGTTCGAATCTCGGCACAAGCAAAATCAAAAAGTAGAAAAAATAATATTTCTACACGGCACTACCTCTGGGCAGGCAATGGCAAACCTACAAGAGTAAAAATAGCTATGAAAAGCTTTTCACTTCGCCGTTCGGATTCGGCTATAACACACACAACATGAGTGGATGCGAAAAGTTCGGCCTAGGCCCTCCATGGGCTGTTGTGCCATTAGAAGTAAGTAAAGACAAGATATTTTCACGGTAGTATATTATCGGAAATTATATTAAGTTTCGGAGCTAATGTGTGATGAATCTTCTGATTAGGCTACCCAAACAATTTACCTTCCACGATCGTTAACAATGTCAGTAGTGTAGTTTTCATCTCAAAAACATAATTAGTGCAAATAACTGTTAAACTACCACATTCAGCATTTGTTGATATTTAATTGTCTTTTGGTAAAAGGTAAGGTAAAATGGTGTAAAGCAGTCAGAGAGAAAGAGTAAGTTATCAAAAGTTGCCGAAGTCGTACATAAGTTGCAGTCGCGATCAGAGAGAGCGAGAGTCAGTTGTCAAAAGTTGCCGAAGTCGTACATAAGTTGCAGTCGCGGTCAGAGAGCGAGAGTCAGTTGTCAAAAGTTGCCGAAGTTGTAAATAAGTTGCAGTCGTCATAGGAGTCACTCAAAAGCCGAGAGGGGTCGTCGTGGTAACATGAAAAGAGTAGCGAGGAGAACGAGTAGAATTGTCGTCGTGAACAGTAGCTTTGAAGCATAACTTTTTTGTTTGTTTTATAAATTATTGTTAATATATTACTTATTAGCCATTATTTTATTACTTGAATTGAATTAAATTGACAATACGTAAATAAAAATATAAACAGTTCTACATATATGAGTAGGCTTTTTATCTCGATTTCTGAGATTTTATTAATATCTTGGAGGAATTGATTGCCAAAAGAGCGAAGTCTTGCTCTTGCCAAACATTGGCAGGCACTTAAATAGTGAAAGAGACTTTGCGGCTCTCCCTCTTCCTGGTATTGAATTTAAGATTAACTATGTATTGCAGTGTGTTCTCCCATCTTCCAGTGGCCTGTGATTGGGAGGAGAACACTCTATTAGTTGTTGTGTCCTGAGGTAATTATATTCTGGCCACGTTTTCCTAGACCTGACGAAGGTAGCCAGTCGTCTCCACTTCTGTTCGGCTATAGTGAGGCAGTGAGAAGCAAGAGTGACCTTAACATTGCTAAACGTATTTTTTTCTCTTTTTTTGATACATTTAACACACAGGGTGTACCCCTATAAATGCAGAGACTTGTATTGATTGGAAGGAATATTAACAGGATTGACATCGTGTCTACGTGGAGTGGGTGAGTTCCTCTTGCTCTTCGTGTACTTCAATTGAACACATGAACTGGCAGAATTAGCTTGCGCATCTCAGCAGAACATCTACCGAGGAAGTAACGGTAAAGCAGAGAGACACAAGCCACGTTTAGACGATGTTACAAGGAGTCAATAGAGCTGGAAACTATACTACTATCTCCTATTAGCTTTATCGCTCGATGTTGGATACGGTCCAGGAGCTACAGTTGCATTCGTAAGGCTCATACGTGCGAATTAAACTCCAATTTAGGACGTATATAAGATATCATGCGGAGATCAGTAGGAGTGAAATATTTTTTACACCGCCTAAGAAAGCCGAGACACTTGACTACTTCTTTTGACACGTCAAAAATGTGTTTGTTCCAACGAAAATCACATTGGATGGTCATGCCCAGAACATCAAGAGTCGTTGTCTCCGCAATAGCTACCACACCCATATCTAGGGAATTAATGGGGCGTTGTGAGATAACAGACAACATTGGATCTTATGCGCATTTTAATCAACTCTATTTATGAGACCCCATTCGGAGATTGACTGGAGATCTTTATTGAGTGAGCCATTCATAACATGACTTCTCAATCTTCAAAAAGTTAGAGCGTTTTGAACAGGGCACGGAAGAGGACCGAACTCTGCGGCACTCCAGCATTAATGGCAAGATCTTCCAAAACAACGCCGTCATCACAACACGAATTGAGCGGCCGCTTAGAAAGTTCGTGATCCACGAACGTGTGAAGTTACTCCCGACCCCATACGCATTCAGTTTTGACATCAGTACTTTATGCCACACTCTGTCAAACGCCTTTGAAATATCCAGAGCAACCGCCTTGCTTGCACCTAAGAATTGGCAATTGTGGAACAAATGATCGGTGAGGACCGCCATGAGACCGCCCGTAGAGCAATTTCGACGTAAACTGTATTGGCGGTAATTAAGCAATTCAATTTGCTTAAGATATTTGACCAAGAGAAAGTCAACTACACTTTCCATGACTTTGGATAGCGTAGAATAGATTGCGATGGAGCGATAGTTCGCAGCGTCTGCAGTCTTGATCTTTTTAGGTGAACTATGTCATCTGTTATTGATATTTAAAAGTACTGTCATTACTTATATTATTTTAAATATAATGTAAAATAAAATATCCGATCAGTACTTTAAATGGTGAATAACGGGAAATATTCACGGGATTTCGGAGTTTTGTTTTATAATTTTGTTATCACACAAAGAGATGTGGTTTTCAATCTGGCAATATTTTTTTCGGGGTTAGTCTTTTTGATAGCTGTCACTTGATTTATGCTCAGCTTGGTTTGCAATTTTATAATAAATAGACTTACTCCTGAACAACGTTTGCAAATCGTGTTTATTACTAAAACGAGATGACCACCGATCCCGATTTTCACAAGAAAATTTTGTTTAGCTCACTTTTAGTTGAATGGGTACGTTAATAAGCAAAATTGTCGCATTGCCAGTGATCATAATCCACAAGCCATTGTTGAGACATATATACAGATGTATGTATGTACAACTATGAAACCGGTAATGACATCTCTGTTTTGCTAGGTAAAACTATACGCTCTGCAAACCAAATCATTGGCCATTGACCATTTCTTCGCATTTAGTTCTCTCAACAATATTCAGTTCATAAACAATCAAGTTTCGCACAGCAAAATATTCTTTTTCGCTTGTACAAATGTCGAATTTTGTGCCTACAAACTACGATATGCCGACATCATTGATTTTCTGTTTCCAATTGAAGAAATCTGCTTTGGAATCTTTTCGAATGCTTGTGGAAGCTCTAGGAAAAACACTGTGCAATTAGTGGTTCAATAAGTTTAAAAGTGGCGATTTTGATGTGAGAAACGAAGAACGTAGAAAACCACCGAAAAAGTTTGAAGATGCAGTATTGCAAACTTTACTCGATGAGGATGAGGATGATGGTCAAACGTAGGAACAACTTGCAGAACATTTAAATGTGACCCAACAATGCATTTCTCAACGTTTAAAAGCCATTGGGCGGATTTTGAAGATTCCGCAGAGGGAAGATGGGTACCGCATGAATTGACTGAAAGACAGCAAGAAAATTGAAAAACCACCTGTGAAATGTTGCTCGCCAGGCACAAAAGAAAGTCGTATCTTCATCGAATTGTTACTGGCGATGAAAAATGGATCTATTTCGAGAATACCAAACGTAAACGATCATATTTTAAGCCCGGTGCATCGACACCGGCCAAATAGACAGCAAAGCCAAATCGCTTCGGAAAGAAGACAATGTTCTGTGTTTTCTGGGATCAGCGAGGTGTTATCTGGTTTGACCATCTGAAATCAGGTGAAACAGTTACTGGTCAACGCTACCAACAACAATTGGCCGATATGAACCAAAAACTTTGTTTTGTGCCAAAAACGTCCAGAATATCAAGCTAGGCAACACAAAGTGGTTTTTCTTGATGACAATGTGATGGCACCATCACATCGAACAAAACAGACTCGGGAATTGGTAGATTTGTACAGCTGGGAAGTCCTCCTCCATGCGGCTTATTGACCAGACTTGGCTCCATCTGACTACCACTTATTTCCATCAATGGGGTACGCACTTGCTGAGCAGCACTTCGATTCGTACGAAAATGTGAAAAAATGACTCGATGACTGGTTTGACTCAAAAAACGAACAGTTTTTGTTGGCGAGGCATTCACAAATTGCCAGAGAGATTGGGAAAATGTGATGACTGGTTTGACTCAAAAAACGAACAGTTTTTGTTGGCGAGGCATTCACAAATTGCCAGAGAGATTGGGAAAATGTGTAGCCATTACTTTGAAGATTGAATGTATAACCATTTTTCTTAAATAAACGACAAACGTCAAATCAAAAATTTTTAATAAGTATTTAATAACTTATTATTCATATCTGTGCACTATATTGTATAAAGCATAGTAAGTAACTATAGCTACTTATAGTATACCATACATACTTATAATTAATTACCTGAGCTTTTATATTGGCCATTTCGTTGCAATAGCGCACTATTGAAAATATTACTCCACTCCACCGATGATGATGATGTTGTTGATGCTGATACTGATGATGATTACAATGTTAGCGTCTACTCCAACACATACGTGAATAAAGACACAAACACACACACACACACAAACAAAATATTAAGCAAGCAGAGCAAATCACAACGTCACAGTCACAGCTTCAGATGAAATATGATTTTACAATATTCGCGTATATTTTTTAGTACTCGTATTTTGTCACTTTCAGCTGCAACAGAAGTTACTCAGTTACTCCAGTGTTATGTAGATAAGCGTGAGCATAAATAACTTTTCCAATTTGAGCAGTATTCAAGATATATTCATGTATATATGTATGTATGTATGTATGTACATATTTATGTAGGTATCTAGTATATCTACAATATGTGCAGCATCAACCCAACAGGCAACAACACGAACAACACGAGCAGTAAATTGTTAAAAAAAAAAAAAAAATCTTATATTTCACGGAATAATGCACCAGTGAATTTCTTTATTGCTTCTTTTTTCACTATAACAGCGCCGCTTCACTATTTTTTATCTCTTTATTTAAATTTAATTTCTGTTTATATTCCTTCTTTTCTGGTGTTCTTTCTTTCTAGTTTGATTTCGTTCTGCTTTTGTTTTTTAATAAGATGCGGCGAAAAGAAGAAGGAGAAATGAAAATTCCCACTGCTAGAAAATATGCATTTTGATGTTGTAAATTAGATTTGACTTTTCTTTTCCTTACTGCCTCTCACTGACGAGGAATTATCTGCAAAGAAAAAAGAATGGGAAAAAGAGAAAAAAATATTAGGTACATTTTTATTAAGTAAATACATATTTTACTTTTATTTACACAACTGTTTTAAGAAATATTTTGCAAATAACAATTGCCAGTTAGGAGCACGGGCTGGCATTATTGGGTTAATGGTAGGGGAAAGAGGTGTACCTTGATATCAAGTTTACCTTGATTACAACGCCATAACTTGACATAACTTGAGTATTTGTTATATTCGAACAAAATACTTATCCCCTTAAAGGGAATGTGTATCAGGAACCCACTTCTCTTCTTATTCATTAATTGTCTGATAAGCAAACGAGAAAAATTACAAAAATAAGGAGACATATTTCGTATAAATTTGATCATTTTGTGTAGAGTTATTAACATTTTACCTTAATATTGGTTGTGCTGCTAGGTTAAGGGGATTAACAAAACAAAATACATATTGCAACAAATTCAATAAAAAGAGAGCACGTGTTGTACCTTGTATTAAATTTTGAAGTGTTCGAGTACCTTAGACCGGTACAAAGCATAATTTTTAAAGAAAATTTGGTGTGATGCTTGGGCAAAAAGACTCAACACACAAATCCTTAGGCTGTGGTTATATTCAAATGTTACTAGGCGAACATCATGCAATTGTTGTTGCCCGAACACGAAAAAATAGCTTTTACTCACTCTCACAGCGAACACGATATGCTGGGTGAAATGTACACCGAGCACGCCGAGTATTCAGGGTGTCAATGAGTTATTCTACAACAAAAAAAGAACAAAAATGTATGAAAAATAGAAGGAAAACATGCAAACCTGTACATCAATATTTTCATATGCAGAAAAGCGAAGTAGTGAAATTTTTTAGGTTTTTAAAAGTGAATATTAAATAATATTGAAGAAAAATCATAATATTTTCATAATTTTTCAATTATATTATTAATTTCACGCTCCATATTAATAAAATCGTTTAAAGTCTTTCGATATACCATTTAGTGTTGCCATTGCGCAAAAAATTGTACTACAAAAAGAACTGAATTTCGACAAAAAGTAACTCTGTAACGAACACCAATGTAAGAACTACACCCAGCACGAGAGTAAAATTGGATGTGTTCGTTGAACAGCGAACACCAGTATAACCAGCAGCTTACGAACACCCCGGAAAATATAAAGTTGAGACACGTAAATCGAGAAAAAGAATATAAAAGCTTCGAAAAGCTTCTAAGAATCGAATTTTAGGTAAGAGAAACAGAAATTTCTCTGTTGACGAAACTTTACTTTTGTTGTTGTTGAAATAATTGGTTATATTTATTTAGTCTTTTATTTTGGTCGGTTCAAGGTACACCATGCTCCAGACCAGGGAACACCATCCTCTGGTTCGAGATATACGAGTATGTACATACCTGGGGCCATTGAAAAATAAAAGCAATTACCACATTTAAACAAAACCTTTTCATGTTCTAACACAAAACTGCGAGCCATTTTGATTTAATATTACAGTACTTTCAAGAAGAAAGCAATCGGCTTTTTCGCATGAAATAATTTGAATATCAAGTAGGCCTTGATTTTCAAAAAACTTGATTTCATTGTAAATTTCGCAATGTATTTAATTGTAGAAATAGTCTTATTATACGCTTTCGTCTCAAGAGCATATTTAAGAAATGAGCTCTGTATACGCGAAACGTTTTGAAGCAGTCTTTCTTTGTTCCCATCCAAAAGGTCCCAAGATGTCCCACTTGAGTGCTTCGAAGTACTTGAAAAAGTCGAAGGAGTTTGTCCAGCATTGGAACCAACACTTTTTGGAGCACATAAATGTGGATGACTTGCCAAATCGCATTTGCAGAGCTACCTCGAAACAGGAGGACTTGGTTATAAAGAGTATTTTCGCCATATCCTTGAAAGTAGCTAAACAAAAATTGGCTCGAAAGGGCATAAAAGTCTCTCTGAATACAATAAGAAACCGTTTGAGGGAGTTTCAAATCCAATTTCGAGCAACGACGGTAAAACCCTTACTAACTGCAAAGCAAATAAAAAACGCCAAGAGTGGACAACTGAACATGTGGATGACGATAGGAGCCAAGTGGTGTTCACAGACGAATCCTCCTTTTGGATGATAAACACTATTAAGCGTGCTTAGTCCACTAAAGACGGTAAGATACTCCAGCGATCAGTGAAACATCCAGGAAAGGTTCATGTTTGGGGATGCTTCACAAAACAAGGATGTGGCAAATTAATCATGTTCACGAGGAATTTGGATGCCAACTTCAGGACCACGATATACCGTCGTGGACTTCTGCCATCAACAGATATGTGGTTTGGGGCAGGAAGCCGAGATTGGGTTCTTCAAGAGGACAACGACCGAAAACAATGCAGTCGCTTGTGTAGCAGTTGGAAAGAGGAAAACGGCATAACTTCATTGGATTGGCCCTAACAGTCGCCAGATGCGAATCCTATCGAAAATGTTTGGGCTCTTATGAAGTTAAAACTACGTGGAAAAAAGATACGTTTAATAAATCATTTGAAACGGCTTCTTAGGGTAATATGGCGAAGTTTAACACGGTCATATGCTGAAAAATTAGTCGATAGCATGCATTTCCGTTGTAATGAAATTACAAAGAATGGTGGCGACTGGACGCCATATTAATATATTTGCGCAATGAATTAATCATTTCAAGATGCTGTGGACTTTTTTTTTTAAGATACCTTAATTTTTTCAGTGACTTAAGCCGAATTCTTTCTCGTTGAAACTACTGTATATCGTGTATTGTTATATCTGATTTTCCGACGAATGCAACAATAGCCAAAAAAAAAAATGACATTTGAAAAAATTCGATTCAAGGTACACGACTTTCTCCTATTTTTCATTTTTAACATTTTTTGTTAATGATGTCATTTAAATTTTATAAAATACAAAAAACGTATTCTCCAAGGATTTTAAGATTAAGATTAAAAAACAAGAGAAAAATATTGCAAAATAAAGTAAGTACATAGTGGCGTACAATTGAAGTTGAAGCAGCAGGAAAAGCCAAAATCTTGCGCTGAAATATTCATGAAATATGCTCGAGCAAAAATGAGATGTAAGAAACTGTATGAAATCGGTAACGAAAGTAGTAACTACAATTCCACGTGAACTAAAAAAGCGGTGAAAAAAACAGAAGCAACAATAATGATTATGCTATACCAGCAGCAGAGCTAATACCAACAATAGCAAAAACAAAATAACAACAACAGATTTAAATAAATTGAAGGCACTTCATTAAGCCACACACAGCCACACACAGCCACACACACATGCATGCATAAGTACACTAATGAATTGTAAGGATATGTAAAAATGTGTTTTAAGCGTGCCCTTGCTTGTGTGTGTGTTTTGAAATACCAATTCGCATTTGTAATTTTACCCCAGCAATACCAAGTTGTAGTAAAATGAACTTTACATTTCATTCATACGAAATTGACTGCTGCAATCAGGGTTTCACAAATGTACATATTTAAACATACTGCCTTCATTATACATATAGCGTATGCGATCCTGAAAAGGTTGGTTTTCTGAAACTCAGCAAAAACCATTCAAAACACAAACGGTTTTAAATTTTGGAAATATTCGAAAATAATACTTTTTTAAAAATATATTTGCTTTGCAGTATTTCAGCGAGAGGCTGTGCCTTAACCTCTGTTGTTAGATTCAAATTTATGCATGGAAAATTACTACTTTGACTCTTGGGTCTAGGGTAGTCAAAACCTCGCATTTTGAAAGCTATTCATTTCGGGACATATTTGCTGGGTAAAAGCCAACTCATCAAATTGCGATTTAAGAAATATATAATATATTGGAATCGATCGCTGTGGTGGTCGCCGTGGCGTTGTTGGTAATGCATTGGCCTACTACGCAGAGTGTCCGGGGTTCGTGTCTCGGCTTTGAAAAAAGTAGAAAAATCAACTTTTCAACACGGTGGGGTGGGTGCCTGCTTGGCAGGCAATGGCAAACCTACAAGAGTAATAATTGCCTAAGAAAAGCTTTTCACTTCGCCGTTCGTATTCGCCATAAAATCTGTAGGTTCATTCCATTCATGTACAAATATAATATGGTAACACGCACAACATGAGCCCTCCATGGGCTGTTGTACCATTAACAGAAAGAAGAAAGAGAAATATTGAAATTATCAAGCAGGTCCAAAAACTCGGGCAATAGATATTTAAGAATCTTTTCGTGTATAGTTCTGAAGTTAGAAGAGTCGTCGGATCTTCATAAAATTTCACTTGAGTAGATGATGAAACGTATCTTTCAGTGTGTTTCAGTTCGTGAATAATACTATACTTTGGATATAAGTACTTGAATTTAATTTCGGGTTCCAGCAGAAGGAGTAGATACATTAATGCAAGCACAGCTCCATCAAACTATTTATGCTCCATAGGGTTTCTAAATATTGCAACAATGCAACAATTAACACTTGGTGTAGCGTTCAAGTATAACACGATACCCAATTAGTTACTTTATGGTATATATTACAATACAGTGCTGCATACTTATAGGCTTAAAGGGATAAAATTCAGTGAAAGTGACTTCAAAAGATGGGATTTCTTGATGCTCTTATATTTTTATTTTGCGGTCAACTTTTTTAGCGCTTGAACAAGTTCTCTTACCTACATACATGAATCGAATGGAGTTATATACCATACACTATACCTTTTATGTTATTATATAGTATAGAAACAAAGGCGTTCTTTCTATTATTTTCGCCATGGCTGTACGTAAGACTTTTTTTATTTGGAAATTTTGAAACTTTAAAGTTATAGATGTGCCAGGTTTGATTAAAGCAGAGCTTTATACGTAGTGTGTAGAGAAATTTTCCCAATTTCTGGGCACTGATATGAGTCTAGTTCCAGATGAGATTGCACCTCACTATTCACTTATTTGACATGTATGCAATATTTCAAAGGTCATCCATCACCGGTTCCTATGTTAACTTTAATATTTTTGCACCAACTCATCGGCTGTAGGCCGCCGTCCATTTAACTCCTATAAGTCCTACCTCCTTGATTGCCGCAACGGAAGTAACGGCACAAAACGCCACTACAAACTACAGAATCTCGATTTCACAATCGAACACCATCAGCAGAAGTCACCGCCAGATCACCTTAGTTGTTTGTTATTGAAACAAAATAGTATTTATATGCATTAGTTCATTATTTACGTCAGTACCCTTACTTGCACCACTCACCCTACAAATTGAACGCTTTAGGCACTTACATTAGAAGAGTAGCAACTATTTTCAAATACAGGAAAAACAATGAGCGAATATACATAAAATGAAAAATAAATATCTGCAAATTGAAGTTTTGCGCTGTGCAACCGAAACAATACCAAGTTAAATGTTTTTCCAAGAGATCGAAAGGGAAGAGAAGAACTTCTGTGATAATTTGATTTGGTTAATGCTTAAATGGTGATGACATTGTTCAGGCACGCTAATTCAAATGAAAATTTTACAAATTAATGCAATACGAACATGAGCGATGTGCAGTTTGTTGCACCTCAAACCACGCCCTGCTGCCGTTGCTGCCACAGCATGAGTAACCTAAATGCTAATGCCTTCTTGCCACAGCATGCAATACAAACAATTCCTGTACTTACACTTGATTGCGCACATTTGACTGAGCTAGTCAAAGCGGGCGAGTGTGAGTGAGCAAGCGAGTGAGCGAATGAGTGAGTGAGTAAGCAAGCGATTGAATGACCGAATGAATGAAGTGTATCATCATGATAGGCAAAGATATGCTAAGCATTAAGCCGTTCAGCTATGCATTCCAGCCAAGTCAAACCAAAACTGGAGCAACCGTAGCAAGATATGTAGTTAGCCCGGTCGAATGCTGTAAACAACAATATCGGCAATTGTTGGTGCTACTGTTGCTGCAGTACGAACACGTGAATACATTTGAATACAATGCAATGTCGTCAATGAGGGCTGGAGCAGTCTTCATATAGCCTGAAGTTGCTATGTATGGTTATGAACAACAAGAGCAACTAACGGAAGGAAATGGCGCCAGCACACTAACACACACACATAGACACATACACAAAAAGACACACCAATAAACAGCGTAACTTCAGTTTAATACGCAATGGGAATTTTCGATTATATTTGCTAGTCTTCAAGTGATGGTAGTGCTGGTAATGGTAATGGTGAAAAAGGAAAAGCGAATCTAAAACATCTAACCAACCATGAGGCCATCAGAGCAACCATTCAACCAAGGAAATCTCATTCCATTTTTGCTCTTAACAACCCGACATAGATATGTATGGTATATATGCTTCTGCTGCTTCATTTGTTTCACTGCAATGCAACAACAGCAACCAAATGCTTTTAATGCTGTAAGCCGCGTTTGTGGGATCAATTGTAGTAGATGTAGCACATACCATATGTAGCTACAGCTACTAGCTACATGCTTTCTTTTTATTCATTCGTACTCTTACTACAGCAACTACCGTATTTACTTTTGATTCCATTGCGCCAGCAAACCAACAATGAACATGACATCAGGGACAGCTTTTAGAATCTGGTATGCATGTCCAAGTGATTCGTTCATCAATCCGCGCCAAAAAGTGAGATATTAAATGCTCATGCCGATGCTGTTGCTTTTGCTTTGTATGTTGTCACTAAAGTTAGTATCAAGTCAAAGTAGCGCGCAAAAGTAAAACAAAAAAAAAACAAACCAAAGAATATTAACCTACTCTCTGGGATTTTAGTGAATCCACAATATGCGTTGTCCAATCATACAGCATGTTTGCATATGCATGAACATTTTGCATTTTTAAATCATGGGAGAAAATCCACAAGATATTTTTCGTTTTTATTTTTTGTATGTATGTATGTATGTACCATATGTAGCTTTTGGGGTTATAATCTTTAAATGTATGTGTGCAGCAGGGGAATAGATTTTTCTTTGTTTTACATCCGCAATGCTCCTTCATAGATGTGATACTTTTCCACACATCATTCTAGATCCTGTTAATGAACTTCTGAGAAAACTGAAAGTGTTGATTAATCGAATCGATTAACTGGAGATCAGCATAAACATGAGAATGGATCGCTATGTAGAGGAATTTTTGTAACTCCCTCACTGAAATAGGACTTGTTTTCTTGGACAAAATGTTACTGTTGACAATTATACTTTTGAAGTCGTCAACGATTGAGTTTACCTAGGATCCAGCATTAATACCAAATGTCAGCCTTGAGATCAAGTGGAGATTAACTCTTGCCAACGCGTGTTAGCCTCTCTCTCTCGAGCGAAGAAAATAAAGCTCTGTAAGTTCCTCATCCATTCCGTCCTAATATATGGCGCCGAGACGTGGACATTCACCATCAGTGATGTGATACTTCGCAAGATCTTCGATCCAATATGCGCGGACGACATGTATCGAATAAGATGGAACGATGAGCTGTATGAGATGTATGCCGACACTGACAGGGCCATGTTGAGCGAATGGAAGAAAGCGCTCCGGCTAGAAGGGTGTTTTATTCGAACCACGTTGGAGGAACACGCAGAAGGGAACGTCCTAATCTCAGTTGGAAAGACCAGGTACAGGGCAACCTGACTGCGCTTGGCCTTATCTACTTGTGCTAGCGCGCGCATAGCAGAGGCGACTGGCGAAGCTTTATAGAGGCGGCCAAGACCGATCATCTGCTGTAGTGCCCGCTAAGTAAGTAAGTACTTAGTATAAAATTTTTACTAATTTTTACTCCGGACCCCCATAAGGAAATTTTTAATTTTCATTTCATTTTCATTTATTTAGTCAAATAGAAAGTATCCTTATTGACTAGAAATTTTTAAAAATTATTAAAAGTTTTTTACAAATATTAATTTACAATTAGATAATAAAAATTATATATAAAACGATTCAATATAATGATTGAAATGATTCACAATTATAGAGAAATCCACATTGCATTGTTTTGAGACTTTGTTAAATTCAAGCAAGGCCCTTGTGATTGGAGTATTCATTTGATAGTTAGTTTTCAAAGTGGACACATAATGGAAATGGAACATGGTAGCGCAGAAGCCATAAAGGTACATTGAATCTAATATTTTGAAGTAAAACTGGGGAATCAATATTTCCACATTTAGGTGGTCGCTGCGGCGTAGTGGTAGGACGTTGGACTGCTACGCAGAGTGTCCGGGGTTCGAATCTCGGTACAGGCAAAATCAAAAAGTAGAAAAAATAATTTTTCTATACGGCACCACCTCTTGGCAGGCAATGGCAAACCTACAAGAGTAAAAATTGCTATGAAAAGCTTTTTACTTCGCCGTTCGGATTCGGCATTAAACTGTAGGTCCCTTCCATTCATGTACAAATATAACACGCACAACATGAGTGGATGCGAAAAGTTCGGCCTAGGCCCTCCATGGGCTGTTGTGCCATTAAAAGTAAAAGTAAAGTAAAGTAAGGTCGCTGTGGAGTAGTGGTAGTGCATTGGACTGCTGCGCAGAGTGTCCGGGGTTCAAATCTCGGCACAGGCAAAATCAAAAAGAAGAAAAAATAATTTTTCTACACGGCACCACCTCTTGGCAGGCAATGGCAAACCTATAAGAGTAAAAATTGCTATGAAAAGCTTTTCACTTCGGCGTTCGGATTCGGCATTAAACTTCAGGTCCCTTCCATTCATAAACAAATATAACACGCACAACATGAGTGGATGTGAAAAGCTCGTCCTAGGCCCTCCTGTTGTGCCATTAAAAGTAAAGTAAGTTAGGTCATACTCTTCTGCTCTCAAGAGACTTCAAACTAATAAGTAAAAGCAACGAGTATAATACGAATGTCAATGTTGGGGAGCAAAATGAAGAAATGTCTTTTGAATTCTTTCAATACGTGCAAAGTGTGTATTGTAGAAAGGATTCCAAATGAAAGAAGCATATTCAAGTTTTAAAGATTCTAGTGTTGTATACAAGATTTTACCCGTATACGGGTAAATCTCTGCTATAACGACGAACAAAGGCAAGGGGCGAATAGGCTTTTCGTACAAGGTCTAGACATCCCACTCTAGGAACTCCTCAACCGACTTCTGCTCATTTTTAGATATACTATAGGACGATAGGTACTGACCAGATGATCTTCCAAATCTGATTTAAAAACATGATTCAACTTTTTCAATTTCAACGTGACATACCCTATTATGAAGGTAGGGCTTCAGCCACTCCAGGAAAGTAGAGTGAATATCTAAACAGGCAAGTTTTGCAATTAATTTGAAATTCAAGCTTAGAAATGGATTCCGAAGGAAGCCTGATATTCAAAATTTCAACCGAAAACATCAGTCCATTTAGAGAAATTTCAACTTCTTAAAATTTAACTATTTAATTTTTTTTACATCATGATTAAAGCAAAAAATATGATCTCTAGTATACAAAATTTCAACAAAATCGGTCGGTCCAGTACAAGAAATGTAGCGCATACCTTGCATATAAGTAGCTCAAATATATTGCTGGTAATGATATCACTGCCCGATACGGGTTATGAAAATTTTCCATAGATTTTGGTACACTTATTGCTAATCTGATTCGTAAATTTTTTTTAGATAAATAGGGTAATAATGCAATTTTCTTGTTATTTTTGTGGAATGCACAAAAGGCTCCAGAGAAAACTTTATAAAAATTTCATAAAAGTCAAATAGTTGGGGGAGAGGCTCTGCAAAAAATGCTGTTAAGTGGTAGGTCATACTTTCGATGCACCCTAACAAATATATATATTTTTTTCTCGATAATATCATAAAATTTAACATTAAGATTTAGTGAGAGTGTACGTAGTACTCCTTAAACCTCTGACTTCAAAAGGAGTGATTTGATTTCCTTGCTCTTATATTTTTTTAGGTCGAACGTAATTCATTTTGCGGACAACTTTTCTAGCTATGTTTAATAATCTTTTATTACGTATAACATTTGTAAATATCAGGTTGAACATTTCAGAATGGATTATCAAATATACTTGTAAAGCATTTCACAAAGGCTATAGCTATAATCAAGAACTACTTATTTGGTATTTATTATGGAAGCGGTATCATAAAAACCTAACGATTGCCAGTGTTGCAAAAGAATTTCCTCAATTAAATTCCAATACCTTAAAGTCACAGTTAACAAACGACAATTCATGATTGCAGCTAACGAATGACATATTTGTTTTTTCAAAAAAAAAAATACAGTCAAAAGTCTTTTACGGAGTCACCGATTGGTTTTCCATTTAGAAAAGTCTCTTTTGGAGTTAGGGGAATGCAATCTTCTTTCGAAGTCATGTGAATCTTATGACTTCAAAATCATGACTGCTTTGAAGTCACTAGGAGTCAGTTGAAGTTAGTTAGAATCAATTGGGGTTAGAAGTCAATTGGAGTCCGAAAAAGACTTCTAACTGAATTTTTCATTATGGAGTCAAATTCTTTTTTTCTTTTAATGACACAACAGCCCATAGAGGGCCTAGGCCGAAGCGAAAAGCTTTTCATAGGTAATTTTTACTCTTGCAGGTTTGCCATTGCTTTCCGAGTTGGTGCCGTATAGAGAAAATGTTTTTTTTCTTTTTGATTTTGCCTGTGCCGAGATTCGAACCCCGTACACTCTGCGTAACAGTCCAATGCACTGCCACTACGCCACAGCGACCACAATGGAGACAAATATGATATTCAATAACTGCGATCATAAACTTTTATTCTTTTGGTACTTATGGTATACCCTTAATTGATTCTTTTACAGCTCTGGCGATTTCTCCATCAATCTTTCAGGGTTTTGCTTATATACGAGTTTTTTTTTATGGGTCGAAGTTGCCGTAGTTGGTAGTACGTTGGCCTGCTAGGCAGAGTGTCCGGTGTTCAAATTTCGGCACAGGCAAAATCAAAAAGTAGAAAAAACATTTTCTCTACACGGCACCACCCCCACCCCTTGGAAGGCAATGTCAAATCTACAAGTGTTAAAAATTGCTTAAGAAAAGCATTCCACTTTGCCATTCGGATTCGGGATGTAGGTCCCGAATGCATGTATGTACAAATGCATATAACAAGCACAACATGAGTGGATGCTAAAAGCTCGGCCTAGGCTTTCCATGCGCTGTTGTGACATTAAAAGAAAGAAGAAAGAATGATATCTCATGAATTAAGGCTTATATAGAAAAGCTCCGGTCGACATTTTGATATCTGAAAAGAGTGGTAAAAAGTGTGGATCCTAAGCTCTCCAGGAAACTCATCTTTTTTGGGGCAGGCATACCATATTTTCCTCTGTGCCAGACACAAGAGCCGAAGCTCTAAATTTTATGTAATTTTTGACACTGAATATAAGTTTGGCTTTATTAAATAACGATTTAATTTAAAGAGTTTTAAACTATAAATTAACATAAGTAAATATCTTGGGGAAAATATACTATATAGAAAACATTGCAAGTTACAATACCTACATACAAAACATAACTTAAAAAGAGAATAATCCAAACATTTTTCTTTACAACATATTACAAATTATTAAAAATATTTTGTGACAAACTTGAAGTTATTAACAACTTGCTGATTTTCAATGAGCCAACTATACCTACGATATGCAAATGTATGAAAAATCATAACAATAACTTTTGCACTTCCGTAAAACTTACAAATACTCACATACATACATCATCTTAGGGTTAATCAACTGCACCGAATGTTTGCATAAGTTTCTCTAGCATAGTTTCAAGTACAAATTTACTACATATTTGCAGCATGTGTGTGTGTGTGTATGTTTGAAATCCAAACACACACAATACAGAAACACCAGACCACATTCACTTGCACGAGCTTCCTCCACTCGATGGCGAGCAAGGAAGCAATCACCAAAGGAAAAACTTTGACATTTACAATTCAAGGCTCACGAGGACGACATGAGAAACGAAATTGCTTTATGGATATGCTTTAATATTAACAGCAGCAGCAGAAACAAGAACAAAATAAAAAAACGAACAAAAACTCCCAGAATGATAAAAAGTTAAAAATACTAGCAAGTTTTGCAAAGCGTAACAAAAACATCAACTCTGCACTAAACTAAAGCGGAAGTCAAAAAAAAAACAAAAAGAAAAACCAAACAAAACTAAATAGTTGAAGGAAGGTAAAGTAGAGTAGAGTAGGGTGTCCCCTAACGTGCCCTGCCTACTGACTGCTTGCTACCCAATTCCATCTATAAATGTTCTAAAGAAGAAGAAGAAGAATAATGGAATTTTACGAAATAAAAATGTTTAATTTGAAACATTTATGCATGGAACTTTTGTGAATTGCGAGATATATACTACGGATAATTCTTTACGGCCAAATGGAAGGACGGAAAGGACGAATGTATCTCGAATGCCGTTCCACCTAGGCACCAAATGACATTCATTCTACTGCACTGTATGGTATGTGCAGAATTGACACTGGAAACTTGCTTTGATTCGACTACTCACACTGCTGCTACCATTAAATAATACTAAATAACTATAAAAACAACATACATATGTAGATGAATAGTGAGTGAGCGACTGAGTAACAGTGACTGAAAGTGACTGAAAGTGACTGAAAGTGACTGAATGGCGATGAAGCGACGGACGGGCGGATGGACTTTGTGTTGTTGCTGTTGTTGGGATTATAGTGTTGAGTGTCTTTGTCGCATGCACTGTGAATAGCAGCGGCGCGCGCGTTCTCAATGCTGAATAATTTAAAAGCATAAGTTTGTTTTAAATGCAAAAATAATTACTCACTTTGTTCAATTTTACAATAGTTAGCAGAGAAGTTAAGTTACACAAGTATCCGCTGCATAAAAGAATTTTTTGCATTGGGAAATGCATAAAACATGGATGGGGTGGAGGCAACATGGTGCATGGTGCATGGTGCATGGCGCATGGTGCATGGTGCATGGTGCATGGTGCATGGCGCATTCAAAGCGCAAAGTTAGTGGGTGTCCGTTTGTGGGTGCTGGTTGCTGGTTGCTGGTTACTGTTATAGCATGAATTTGCAATTATTTGCCAAGTGCTTGAAGTAGTTTGAATTGTAAAACTGGCAAATGTGCAAAAATTTATGCAAAACCCAAAAAAAAAATGAAAAAAGGAAAAACAAAAACTACAAAAACGACAAAAACGACAGCAACAGTGACATTTGTATGTAGTTAGGAATAATTTTGGTGCAAAAGTGTTGAAATGCCAAAAACAAGAAGAAGACGAAGTGCAAAGACATCAACGAATTTAAAATAAAAAAAAAATAATTAATGAATAAAGTTCTGTTAAATTATATAGCTAATTATGGGGTAACATTTGTTTTCTGCGAGTATTTTATATTGCGAGTGTTCACAGTTCTCTTGAAGATGTTTAAAATGAAAAGCTTAAACGTTTCGCCGCTACACCACTAAAGATTGCGCGGCAGCTTCTCATTGCTGGTTCGTTTGTTTTTCGTACAGTTACACGGTTTAAGGAGCTGGGTCATGAAGGTGATCGTCCAGGAAGAGGCAGAAAACTCACCGTCAATACTTCCAGGAATCGCAAAATCATTCAAAAACGGGTGCAGAACAATTCAACAGTTTCCAAGAGAAAATCTGCTCACGAAATTAGCACCAATCGTGAATCAGTTTGATTGATATAAAAAAAAACGAACTAGGACTCAATTCTTACAAGCTCCAAAAAGGGCAGTTAATTGCGAATTAAATCAAGCCTTTCCGACTTCACCTACTTGAACGTTGGGCCGCAGGAATTTGATGGAAAAAAACCGTCTTCCAAATTTTGTCACTTCTCTTTCCAGTGTTTGATACCATGTGTTATGGTTAAATTTAATCAACCAAGCTTTCCAAGTCCTTCCAAGTTAACGACTTAGAGATTGTTGAGCCGATTGGATGAGTTGAGACTTGAACTTTCAACACGATGACACTTAAGAATTTTTCTTTTTGAATTCTTCTACAGCTTAGCTTAGTTTAGAAAGCGGAATGTAGCAAAAAAAAAAAACAAAAAACTCAGCCACTAGTGCAAATGCTTGTTTGAATTACTGCTTCTTACTTACTTTTAATGGCACAACAGCCCATGGAGGGCCTAGGCCGAGCTTTTTCTCATTCACTCATGTTGTGCGTGTTATATTTGTACATGAATGGAAGGGACCTACAGTTTAATGCCGAATCCGAAAGGCGAAGTGAAAAGCTTTTCATAGCAATTTTTACTCTTGTAGGTTTGCCATTGCCTGCCAAGAGGTGGTGCCGTGTAGAAAAATTATTTTTTCTACTTATTGATTTTGCCTGTACCGAGATTCGAACCCCGGACACTCTGCGTAGCAGTCCAACGCATTACCACTATGCCACAGCGACCACTAGCTGCTTCAGTGCTATAAAAATACCAAGTGAAGTGGTTTTTGCATTCGAATTATTACTGGCGACGAAAAATGGATTCATTGCGACAACCCGAAGCGCAAGAGGTTGTATGTGAAGCTCGACCAACTAGGAAAATCAGCGCCGAAGTAGAATATTCATAGCGCTAAGGTAATAAAGCATTGTATTTTTTTGGGATCAGCAGAATGGCATCTCTTATGAACTGCTAAAACCTGTTGAAATTATTACGGGAGAGCTGTATCGAAAACAATTGATTCGTTTGAAGAGAGCAATGACCGGAAAACGACCAGGATATGAGACCAGGCACGAGATCGCAGTTTTCCAACATGACAAGGCGCGGCCTCACGTTGCTAGATCGGTTAAAAATTATCTGTAAAATAGTCGATGGGAAGTTATGGCGCCGTATTCAGCAGACCTTGCTCCGTCTCCGTCTGACTATCACTTATTTCGATCGATACAGAATGCCCTTACTGTTACTGGACTACGCTTTACACTTCAGTTGAAAGTATTAAATAGTGGATTGATTCGTTCATAGCCTCAATTGCCAGCTTTTTGTTTGGCAATGAATCCATAAATTGCCTGAAAGACGGAAAAATGTCATAGCTTCCGATGGACATACTTTGAATAATGTATTCATTCGATGTATTAGTGAAATGAAGCTTATTTTTTTGAAAGAAAAAGAACCCACATTTTCGTGGTATATAGAAGTAGTAAGTATGTAATGTGAAAATTTAGACCTAGGCCTTTCAAGCGCTCTTGTATATGCTTAATATAGGAAGTATGGGTCGATAGGGTCAATGATATTCCAATATCAATATAAATAGTACTTAAGTGTAAAGGTTTTTATTTTTTTCCTTGAAACTCAAGTCTTTCCAGCTGGGAAAAGTAGAGCATAAGTAGAGCCACGCTGAAATAAAAACTTAAAATTTACAACGTCATAGAAAATAATTTAATTAACAGAAAAAACTGATGTGATAAGGGAGGCAATTTTATGATTGTAATATTTTTGTTTTATTTTTTTTATTTAAGCGGAAATATTTGCGCACATATTTGTGAAATAAAAAAGTGATTATTTAATAACGCATCCGTGTGATACCATACCTTAGAATTACAATATTGTTATCGGTATTGTTATATGAATTTATTGCGGTTTTTGGAGGGGGGAAAAATAAAAAATTATTCATTTAATTGCTGCTGGGTTTTCTGTACATTATTTCTACACTAATATTTACTAACTATATACTTATGTATGGTATAAGCATTTAAGTATACGAAACTTTTCTACTAACTATTTGATGTTATGTAAATTATCTTCAAGGTTATAATATTTAATTGATCCATTGTTTATTGAAATATTCTTGATGAAAATATTCAATATGTTCATTGTATTTATTGCATATCTTAACATGAATGCATTGAATGTTGCTAAAAAATTGATTGAATTCCTTTTGTATTCTAACAACAATAATTAAGTATTTGAATTGATGTGGTATATGAAGTTTACAAATGTTATGTACATAAGTAGACACAGTTATGTATTGTACTAGCATAACTAGGTTGAGATATAGATGTATCTATACTATATACTTATGTACCTATATTATAAAAAGTATCCGCGGCTTTTCGTTACAATATGATGTTGGTATCCACAAATCTGGCAACACTAGTCCGACTATGTCAAACGAACACATGTTTGAAAGGTAATTTTGCAGGCTACATTTCGTGTGAAGTCAGTTGTGTAATTCGTCGGTACATTGACTTGAAAATGCGTGAAATATCTGAAGAAATAAGCGATGTGATGCCACAAAATCTGTGCAGTTTACAGTGAGGATGCTGTGAGTGAACGCCGGACCCAGGAGTGGTTCGATCGATTCCGATCGTAAATTTCGATATCAAAAATGCACCTCACTATGGTCGGCCAGTCATTGAAAAAGCCGAGGAAAAACCGTTAGCGGAGGTACTAAACATCAACCACATGACAGTGTGGAATCATTTAAACAGAGAGCAGGCTAAGAAAAGACGATCGATGTTTGGGTACCACATGAATTCAGTCAATCAGCCATCAGTGAAACGCTGCTGAAACGCAACGAAATTGAAACATTACGAGCGATGTAAAGTGGATTCGATACCAGAATATGAAACGCAAGCGATCATGGTGAAAGCGCATTGACACTTCACAAACGACTTCAAAGCCTGAATTGACGGCAAATAAAATTATGTTGAGTGTTTGGTGGGATTGGAAGGGAATTGCCTATTACGGGCTGCTTCAGACGGCTGCAACGATTAATTCAGTAATCTACTGGCCTCAACTCGACCGCCTGAATGAAGCAATCACGGAAAAGCGATCAGAATTGGCCAATAGAAAAGGTGTAGCATTCCATCATGACAATGCCAGGCCACACACTTCTTTGATGACTCGAAACAAATTAACCGAACTTGGTTGGAAAGTTTTAACGCATCCACCTTATAGCCCGGACTTTGCACCGTCGGACTATCGTTTGCTTCAATCTCTGCAAAACTCTCTGAATGATAAAAAATGTACCGCCCGAAGAGCCTCTGCCAATCACTTGACTAAGTTTTTCGCCGATAAACAAATGAAATTCTACACCGAAAAATGGCAAAAGGTCATTAATAATAAAATTGCTTTTCAATAAAGACAATTTTTGTTCAAAAATGTACCAAAAAACAGCGGACACCTTTTATATGACCCAATACTTAAGTATGTGAATATTAACAATATGTAAATAGTATGTGCAATACAAGCCTGAAAGTATGCAATAGTATTTGATATACATTGCACTTTTAGCTACAACATTGTGCATAACATGGTTTCTTCTTTTAATGACACAACAGCCCCTGGAGAGCTTAGGTCGAGCTTTTCGCATCCACTCATGTCGTGCGTGTTATATTACAATGGTTTATCTCTTCTTATTTTATGTCAACTAAAATCAAAACTAACTCCTATTACTCTTTCCCATACTACCTATATATATCAGTTGTGATTATTTTCCTTTGCTTTTTGATTCAATTGTATTTAGTTTCCGTTGGCAGAGTCTCAAACGATACCCCCATTCTTTTTCCACAACCCTTAAGTTCCCATTAGTTATTACTTCCATTAGATTTAACTTAAATGTTATAATAAAGAAAATAGTGAACATTGAAAACCTTTTAATGTCAAAGCCAGCTACAAGAAAAAATATAAGAAAAAGTGCAATCTAATAAATTTTTGCCATCCATATAGCTAAAACTATAAAACTAGCTAAAGTAACGATAAACAAAATGACACTTGTACACAAATACATACATATATACATATATGGACGTGTATGTATTGTGCTTATTGTCCTTATTGCGATAATGCATCATCAATAAATACCGGAAATTATCGATGAGCGCTTCGATGGTCATCTGAAAATAGTTTTTGCACAAAAGAAAAATGTCAAGGATGAACTCAATGATATAAGATAACTAACTATTTATATTACTTATAAATAGTTATCCATAAATATATATACATACATAGATACACACATATATAGTTAGTATGATAAAAATACTGATTTATCGGGTTTTCAAGACTTCTTAGGGAACATTTTTGTTCCCCCCCCCCCTGAAACACTGTCGGTGTAAACTTTCAAAATAGCTGGTGTCGCACTCAATTCTTACGCTCTCATCGGAGGTGATCCGGTGATCCGGTGATCCGGACAAATATACATACTACATAAATAGTACATGAATTTAAATTACATATCGAAAAACAATTAATCATTTACATGTATGTAAATAAATCTTGATTTTAAATAACTGCACTAAATTCTGTAGATATTCTTATCGCAAATGTATCACAATAATTAAATTTGAACGTGATATTTTAATTTAATTTTATATGAAAAACTTGTTTTTTGTGTTTGTTAAAGTTTTTTTTTTTTAATTTTCTGAGAATTATTTATGATATTGATGCACATACGAACAAGGCTAGTCTCTACACTAGTCATAATTTAAACATAAGTGAAATTTGAGTGGCAATAAATAAAGATGCTCACCTTTTTGCATTTTAACCAAATAATTTACTTGAAGAAGACCTAAGACATAAAATATTTCTAATTGATAATTTCAAGTCATAGGTTTTTTGTAAAAGTTGTATCCTTCGTAATCTTGTGTTATTTTAATTTAAATTTGATACTAAACAAATATACTTTCTGTTAACGAAGCATTAGATGAAGGTATATACAGTAGATTGAAATCTGTGAACACACCATGCAATTATCTGGCTCGGGATGAAATTGTTGTCTGAAAAATTTTGCTAATGATTAGATCAGATCAGAGATGTTGTACAATAGCAAAACTAAGTTTCTTTTATTGATTCGACCTCAGATAATAAAACCACATTATTTATGTGTTTGAGGTGCGGGTCCATTACAACCAGGGATATGAATATAACCTAGGCCGAGCTTTACGCATCATGTTGGACCACTGGTTTGGTTAAAGAACCTTTGAACCGCTGGTTCGGTCCAAAAATGATTTAGTTCATGGTTCAGTTCAAGTAACTCAAATTACGGATGGTTCGGTCCCAAATTGTGTTGGTTCAAAATCGGTTTCCATCCCTGAGTATAACTAACACTTGTTAATGTCGTGGTTTTATCCTAACGCTTTCACAGCATTCAAATATTTATTACTCTCTATCGGGAAAATATATCGTAATCAATTAAATAATAATTATGTATATGGGTGAATTCGTTCTAATGCACGATAACATATTTTAAATTTATTTGTAACATGTGTTTTTTTTTTGGCATTTGCATTTGCATTTTCGTTTTGTTTTATTTTTTTCCCAAACTGTTCTTTTATTTGAGGTTGGTGCTGAGTGAGGCCATTCGGTTCAAATCTCGGCTAAGGTAAGAAATTTGACATGAAAACTATCGAAGTTTACTACGCCTCTTTTTATCCTTTACTACAATATTAGATTTCCAAGGTCGGTATTTTGATCGAATCATTCAGTAAATGGAAATATGCAATACAAATTTCAAACATCGTCTAATAAAAACAAAAAAAAAAATATTTTTTAAAAAAAATTTTTTGGGTTTACCTATATCTCCCCTCCGGAAAAAAAATTATAAGTAGTTACGGCCTTGACTGCTACTTAGTTATACAAAACTAGAAGCGAGTGGCAGTTAGAGCGCAGCTATTGTTATGCATTCCCCCCTTGCAGCCGTACATAACGGTTTTCAGCATCCCATGCACATAATAGATTGAAAGGTTCAGGTGCACTCCGCTCTCTTCTCATCACTGCTTTAAAATGTATGTTTTCTAAATTTCATCGTGACTATTACTATTTCATTTGTTTCTCAAGCTGTATTGTTGGAACTTTTGCAGATGACACGGTAATAATGGCTACAGGCCCAAATAACAACGTGTCTACCACTAAGATACAAACCGCTTTCCGAGAAGTTGAACAATAGACCAATAAATGGAAACTGGCAGTAAATAGCTCCAAGTCTATCCACGTCGACTTTACCAACAAAAGAGTAACCCAAATTCCATTGTTTCTAAACAGTGAATAAATTCCAGCAGCTAATTCTGCGAAATACTTGGGTATGAACGTAGATGCCAAACTGAGATGGAAGGTACACGTCAAGAAAAAACTAATAGAGCTGAACATTAAATACAAAAAACTAACTTGGCTTATTGGAAGGAGATCCAAAGTGTCTCAGCAAAACAAACTAATGATATACAAACAAGTCTTCAAGCGTGTGTGGCTCTATGGCGTTCAAATTTGGGGCTGCGTAAAAAATCATATAATAAATATAATACAAAGATTCCAAAACAAAGCACTCAGGGATGCAGCTAACGCTCCGTGGTACGTGCGAAATGATGACCTACATCGTGATCTTAAAATACCTACAGTCAGGCAAGAAATACAGAAGGTTGCCAATACACATCATGACAGACTGAATCAACATCCAAACAGCACTATTCCGGCATTACTTTGCGATGTTACACTGAGACGTTTAAGTCGGTTCAAACCAAAGGACCTTTTGAAGCGTTTCAACCAGCAAGGAGATTGACTAGCTCAGATCTGCATGCTCACTTTAAATAAGTAGTATTACGTTCAATTTTACATTAAAAAACCTCTTGCTAGTCAAATGTGACTAGTTGTTGTTGATTTTTAAATATAAAAAAATAAAAATAAATAAAAATTTGTTTCACTCGTTCCCATCACTGTAAAAGTAGAATTTGAAATAAGCTTTAATAATGGAACAGTTTTTCCATGGAATTTACTAAAAACATCTCACAATTTTCTACGGAAACAGGCGGAACTCATTAGTATATTCATCTACCACGTATCTCCATCTCCATTGTGGACCAAATTGGGTTTAGTGACTAGTTGATGTTGACTTTTAAATATAAAAAAATAAAAATTTGTTTCACTCATTCCCATCACTGTAAAAGTAGAATTTGGAATAAGCTTTAATAATGGATAAGTTTTCCCATCTCGATCGTGTTTAAAAAGTTTTAAAATTTGTCTTTTGTATGGGAGAATTTATCTACAACTGGTTACTTTGGGCTACGTAAAAGCTTACAAATAGTAGAAGTGATTAGTTTTTGTATCAAAATTTTTGGATAAACTGTTAACAGAATAATGAGTTATTTTTGTTGTTATTTTAGTTATGTATGTTAGATGCGATTTCTATAAAAATTAAATTAACTCCGTAATATTTCGCAAAATTTTTAACCAGATTTCCCAAATATGAAACACAAAAATTTAAGTACAATAAATGAATTCGATATAATTAAAGGCTCAACATAATAAACCGCAAATAAATTTAAATTTGAATTTAACAAAGAAGACATTTCTGTTTTTAAATTATAATAAGTTTTTAATAAACTAAAAAGCAAAAACATTTTACTGTAAATTAAAAATTAATATGAAATAAAAATTGCACTCACTTTACAATGAATACCGGTAAAATTGTTGTATTTATTTTTGATTGGTTACTCTTTCCCACTTCTCTCTCACTTGTTTGTTTCACTATAGTGGTTTCGCATTCGTATACAAAAATCACGAAGAAAAGCAACAACACTTTTTTGATCGATAAACTTGAATTCTTGTATTTGTTTGCCTTACCTTCAATGAGATTCTCAAAGAGATTAAAAAGAGACACAATTTCTATAGTAAAAACACTTGTTTATATCACACTGAATACTAAAAAAGAAAATATATGTACCTATACAAAATGCGCTAGCACACGATAAGCAAAACAAAAAGTTTTAAATGCTAACGAAAAGATTCAGACTTGTACAAAGAGTTTTGTGTGGTAAAAAATAAAAAAAACACAAAAAGATCAAGACGACGAACTGAGCGATCGCAAACTATTATTGTGTTCACTGGAAAGAGCGACAAACGTTACTAGCCGACATTCGATCAGACCCAGTTGCTTGTTGGTCTTAGCAATAGCAGTAAAGCAGTGAATAAATTTCTATAAAACGCAATAATCAACAGCAACAGCAACAAGAATAAAAACAATATAACATGAAGAAAGAATAACTACAACAAGAATAATAATAAATAACTGAACAGTGATATGCATAAACCTGTCAGACAACCTTTTGCTTTATTTTGTTTTTGTTTTATACCTTTCCATTCGTGTATACAAAAATTTCACTTTCAATCTTTGCTTTCAATTTTCGCTCTCAATTAGTTTGCTTTCAATTTTGGTGCTTAATTTCTGTTTTCAATCTTTCTCTCTCTCAGTTACATTCAATCTATGCAATTCTGAGTCTCAGAGATCATAATGTTGATGGATCAGTGATGGAATTTTCGATGCTATCGTACTTTTTTCAGTACACTTGTGAAGGTTCGGAAATACGCTAGTATGTAAAGTAGCATTTTCGGTACATTTTCGTAAAGCTTATTCTTTTGATGTGATATCATGTACTTAAAAAAAATCAGATTTTTAAACATTTTTATAAAATTTTTTCAAATTCAACATGATATAGAGAAAAATAGTTCACTGGTAACAATAAAATGTATACTGTAGGTCCCTTCCAATCATGTACAAATATAACACGCACAACATGAGTGGATTCGAAAAATTCGGCCTAGGCCCTCCATGGGCTGTTGTGCCATTAAAAATAAGTAAAAGTAAAAATAACAATAAAATTAGATCGCTTTACCTATAGGAAAAGCAATTTTCTATCTTTAGAAATGGTTACCGTTGTAATCAGGTTTACTTTACTGGCGAAATTGTTGTTGATTTTCTGAAACAGTTCAAAGTTAATTTTTTCGATAAGTATTTCATACAATTTTCAGTTTTAAAATTTTTGGTTTTTTTTTTGGAGTTAATTTTCTTGTGAACAGTGAAATTTTTATGAAATTACGTTAAATATCACTTCAGTAAATTAACGACTTTTCCGCTAAAATAACAGTGGATATAGCATAAATAAGGGAATTGATTTTACTACAGGATAACTTTAGAAAAACTTTATTTTCAGGGAACTATTTTTCTCTACGTTGTTCTCTAAAGTTGAAAGAAATTTTTAAATAAGCAGATTTTCCACGCCAATTTATGCTGTAACGACCAAACCTCAAAATTTGCAGCAGGTTCTCCAGTTTCATATTTAGCTAGGATAAACGTTTCGTTCAACAAGTTATACAATATCATTCCAACTTAACTTTTTTATGTTTTTGTGGATATCTCAAAAATTGGACGTGCTGGTGAAAAACTGAAGGCAGATACAGTAAGATGTGAACGCCGTGGTGTAATTGGTAGTGCGTTGGCCTGCTACGCAGAGAGTCTGGCTTCAAATCTTAGCACAGGTAAAATCAGAAAGTGGAAAAACCAATTTTTCTATAAGGCACCACCTCTTAGCAGGCAATGGCATACATACAAGAGTAAAAATTGCCTATGAAAAACTTTTCACTTCGCCGTTCGGATTCGACATATCACCGTAGGTCGTAGGTTCCTTCCATTCATGTACAAAAATATAACACACACAATAAGACTGGATGTGAAAATGTTCGGGCAAGGCCCTACTTGGGCCACGAAGCCTCTGATTAAATTCAATGGAGCTCACTCTAGAAGCTAAGCGACCTGGATTATGAGAATGATATTTGATTTCTAACCCACTCATTAAATGGAAATAAAAATAAATCGGAAGCCCTAGTTGCAAATGCGTGGCTTGTGGGCCTGAAAGTGAATATGGCCAAACGATGATGGTGCAGACGCAGATTTAGTTGCTAGTATTAGGAAAGCACGTGTACATTTCTTTAAATTAAACTAAAAGTTTGCAATTCCAATGCCCTAAGTCGCAGTACCAAACTCAGAATCTTTAATATCCAACCACTTCTCTTGTATACATATGTAGATCAGAAGTTTGGACTTTATATGTGTAAACAGGTTTAGTAAATTTCTTGCATCCAATTCAATACGAAAACGATAGGCTCGAATGCCATCACTGATTGATATACTCTTACGCTTATTGCGCTTTGTGTGATTACAGATAAAGCGAGAGCAATATTTACTTATATGAGTATAGTTGTTGTTGCTGTCTTTGCTGCTGTTGCTGCTCGCTCACTTTCACAAAACATATTTATATTGTTTATATTGCCATTTGAATCTGAAATTACTTAGATTTCAATGTCAGTCACTGCGCTATCGTTTGACGAGACGATAGACGAGAACAGAGATACATAAAATTTTATTTAGTTTATCATTTTTCAATTTATCTCAACACGGCGTTAATTTGATTGTAATTACTTAGTAAATGTTGGAAATAATTTTAATTGCCTTTTATCAGCTTTGCACGATGTTATTAAAGTTACTTATATTGTTTCATTGTTTCACTCTATGTCTGGCATTTTTAGAAAGATTATGTAGGGGCAAACTCGGTCGGACTTGTGAACTCAAATCACCGATTCAAGAAGAAATTTATTTTGCTAAATAATGAATTTTACTTACTTGCTTTGGAGAGTGAATATCCGACTGATTAAATTAATTACATTGTTTTATTAAATATTAAATATCAAATTAGGATTAAACAAAAATTTAAAAATATCACAGTTTGTCGGTTTTTCAACTTTTTTTTGGTAAAAGTTTAGATGGCTGTTATAACCTAATGTGAGCCCAAGGAATTTATTGTTTTTCATCATTTTGTCAGATTGGTACGAGGTTTCAAGATAATGGCACAAAATAATTGTTAAATTTAAGTAGATTTGCTCAGAGAATATTGAATTTTAATAAATAAGAATTTTAATAGATTTTAAATTGTTATGTATACTAGTGGCATAGATAGTATTTTGAAATGGGGTGGATATTTTTTCTAGTTCCATATATTGGTGCGAAAAAAAGAGAAGAAAGAAGAAAATTTTCATAATGGGGGGATATATCCGCTTCATCCCTCCCCTAGCTACGTTACTGATGTGCAAATATAAATTTAAATCGTTCCCCAATTGAAAAGTATGATATTTTAGGTCGCTCTCAAGGGCGTTCAAGAAAGAAATTCAAAATACCGCTATCTCTAAAACTCGAACTAATCTAAAAAATAAACAAACCGTTGGCATCATTGTATTCCTCAGCTCAGTCATTAAAATTTTTGACTAGATTTTGAACTTGCGCAGTGTCATTGATGATAATTTTTGAAGAGAAATCTAAAACTTTTAGAATCCTCTCATTATTTTGAGAAGAAAGAAAGATAAGCTAACGAGCTAGCAAAACGTAAAGAAAGCAATGAATGTTTACTTTTTTTCGCAAAAGTACAGAGCGTCCAAAAAAAATAGAAATTATTATCCAAAGTGTGAAAAATGCAAAAGAGCTAAGTTTAATTTGGAAAGGTTAAGAAGAAGATCATGTTCACACTTCCACTCTGATACCAAACCAGTTCAGTCCATTGAGTATGTCTTCATACATATGTATATGCCATATGCATATGAGTGCCAAGGAGAGATCACATTTCACCGAACCACTCAGCTACAGCACAGAGGCAGTCCTTTGGTTCTCCATATTTACTCGTGAATATCCTTTATATGTACATGCATACTTTCTCTATATCTGTTAGACCTGTGGAGAACCTCAAACAATGCGCTGAGATCTTTTATTCTGCAATCTTGGATATTGACATACTATGTAGAAAGTGAAGTACCGATTCCTCCTTTCGTCACCGTGACAACTTCTACATAGTACGCTTGTTGGAATTTGCCAGTGCTAGAGCCTTGTGCCCTGCAATGTCTCCAGTAAGCACTCCTACTGCAGACTTGATTAGTCCTAAAAGGGATCTTGTGCCGCCTCCTGTCTCGCTTTGGCTATTGATACCTCGTAGTCGGCCTGGTTAGAACATGGCCAGTTTCTCACTGCGATAGTAAACACGTCAATTCTCATTAATAGTTCGCAGACAGTGGTATCGGCTTCGCTGATCTTCATATAGCTCCTTTTTTTTGCCCTATCGCTTCCTTCGATATTACTTCGACCGGGAATCTAGCTTACAGGGACAGTCTGAGTCCTTACAGCTATGAATGAAGCCCGGAAATATGATACAATCTTGTTTTCTTTAACTATCCTAGATTTTACTGTTGAAGCCTTCCAGTGTCTTTCACAAAATAATGCGCTTTGGTGTTCAATGGATTTCGCCAGACTGAATTGGCGTTCACATCATTTGTACCACTCAAAACTGGTTTGATTTAAAATAGAGACTATTACCCGTAGGCTATGAATATTAGAAAGGTAATAACTTGAGACAGAACCACTTCGAGCATAGTTTATTTTTTTTTGTTTTGCTCTCAGCCGCTTGGAAACTCTGTCAATCAACTCATCAACTGAAGTTTAATTTAAGAATTTAATTTAAAATTTATTTAAAATACGTATTTCATTCACTTTACACATTTAATTATTCTACCCACATAATAATAAACATTTGCTTTCAACAGCACAGCAAAACAAAAACAAATCCAAAAAAGAAGAACTACAGAAAAAGGTTAAATTGCAACTCATTTTGAATAATATCAATTTAATCGTTAGAAAAGTAATCACTCTTAAAAGCAAAGTAATGTATGGTAACGCTTTGCTTCTACATAATTTGTTGTAATACATTTTAATTTGAGTGAGAGCGAGAAAGTAAATGTGTGAGAAAATGAGAAGAAGAAGAAGAAGGAGACGAAGAAGAGAAAAACTCATTATGTATCTGCCTTTCAGCGCTGCACGGAGTAAAACGTTCAATGGACTGACTTATTCTGTGTGTTCACGTACTTGAGCCTTTCTGCTTATTTTGTATGTGTGCGTCGTTGTTGTCCATGACCAACAATACATGTACCATACATGTTAACAAACGTATGCATATGCATATGCATGGCGTGGTATGTGTGGAGAGCTGCTACTGCTGCCGCTGCAGGCATATTGTATAAACCATAAAACATTTTACATATTGCGTTTTTCTTCATTGTCGTCATTACAAATTTTACAGTTTAACTACATACATACACAATTATACACACGTTCATACACATACACATATAAACATGTACATATATCTGTATGTATGTGTGTCGGTGCATACGCAATTATTTATGGCATTCATTTATTCAACAGCAGCAGCAACAACAACAAACAATAGCCATTTTGTGAATACTAGTAGATAAAGTAATAGCAGCCGCATGTTGTTGTAAGTGAGTCGCACGGTAAACAGTATTCGAAAATTGGAAAATATATGATGAAATAGGTATTTAATAAATAGGAATAGTTGTTCTTTCCTTTCCTTATTATTATATACGAGTATGTACCATATAATTAATGTTCAAAAATCTACAAATCAACAAAGAAATGCCAAAATTTGTTTTTCACTGTTTCGGAGATATGGTGCACCCGAGCTGAAAACTTCACGAGACCGAAGCACTACGAACTTATCAGGATCAAACTGTCTGATAAGTGAAATGTGCTCAGACTTACATACTTATGTTTCTGCTCATACTTAAATGAGGCTATAAAATTTTCTACCGTAGCAATAATCTTTCTTGACTGCATCTCTTTATCGGTATCCTGTGATTGCATTCCCTCTCTCATTCTCCCTCCTTCTTCCTCCCACCTATGAATCTTCCTTCCAATCAACACAATCCTCTGCATTCATAGGGGTACGCCCTGAGTGGTGTTGAATGTATCCATAAAAAAAAAAACAAACGATAAAAAATTTCACAGTAAGCCGGTTCTTCTTCGCCTAACCTTTCCACCACAGCATTTCGATTGCAATCCCTTCTTAGTAGACGCCTTTTCCCTCATACTTTTAACATGACCGAGGCGACAAAGATGAATCGGTTAACGTCAATTTCAGAGTATATATAGTATCATCAGAGCTGGGAAGAAAGCAATACGCCAGAAATTAAATTACTCTTAATTACAACTTACAAGGAATTGTACTTAATTTGTAATCGATTACTTTAAAACAGTGTCGGTCAATTTTGATTTTGCTATTCACCTATGAATAGGCACACATTCTTTGCCGGCGCAATGCTGTCACACGTACACTATAAACTTCTTCGTGTAGCTTACGAACTATTGACGAACAATGGAATTCGGGCGATGAGTGAGAGCAATTTTGTCAACGCAAATCGTGTTAGTTGACTTTCAGCATTCATGTAAGCGGGATCTCCCTGAGTAATTTTTTTGAAAGAGCAGCGCTGGCGCTCTCTCCGAGGCACACGCAAGAATGCATGTTTATGTATGGTTTTGCCCGACAATGCTTTAAAATCATGTTAATGGAACTTGGACCGGGGTTAAAATCTCGGCACAGGCAAAATCAAAAAGTAGAACAACAATTTTTTTACACGGCACCATCTCTTGGTATGCAATGGCAAACTTACAAGAGTAGAAATTGGCTTTTCACTTCGCCGTTCGGATTCGGCATAAACCTGTAGGTCCCTTTCAATCATGCACAAACATAACACGAACAACTTGAGTGGATGCGAAAAGCTCAGCCTAGGCTGGGCTATGTATATTACTTGTAATGATAGTGGTCGCCATAACGCAGTGAGTAGTGTGCTGGACTGCTACGCACAGTGCCCGGATTCGAATCGAAAAAAGAAAAAAATTAAATTTGTTCGACGACGTTTGGCAGCCAAACCTCCAGGATTAAAAACTACCTAAGAAAAGCTTTTCACTTTGCCGTTCGGATTAGGCATAAAACGGCAGGTCCCTTCCATTTATATACAAATATAAGACGCAAACATGAGTGGATGGATAGAAGCTCTATTTAAGCCCTCCATGGGCTGCTGTGAAGAAGAAGAATGATATTTCTCTCCGATACGGGCTATTACCATTTTACATATATAGATTTTGATGTGCTCATTCATTTCGAATCGGAGGCAAAAATTTTCCTAACACTTCAGATTTTTGAGTATTATGGTGTAAAAACGCTTTTGTTTTGCCAGTTTTCTTCTATCTGGCATTTACAAGTTTATACAAAAGAAATGAACAGAATTTGATAGGTTTTTCAATTGCTTCATCCCACTGTGCCTGCAGTCGAATAAAGGTGGTACAAAGAAAATGGATTTCAAAAGAAGAAGTTACTACAAACAACGATATCATTTCCATGCCAGGCTCAAAAAAGAGAAAAGGGAATGTCTTATCCACATCAACACACACCGACAAACACATTCAAGTACTGATGAAGACATACAAACATACACACAACACACAACACACTACACACTACCACATACACAGGCAGAAACATTTGTACACAAAATGCACACAATATGGCGATGATGTTTTTAGTTTAAACTCATAAACTTAAGTTAAATTTCTTATTATTATTGTTCTTCACAGAGTTGTGGTTGTTGTTGTTGTTGTTGTTGTTGTTGTTGTTGTTCTTCTTCTTCTTCTTCTTATACTGGTACTCAGTAGTAATACCATAGTAGTAGCAAGGGCATATAAGAAGAACAAGAAAAAGATGTCCAAATATCACAAGAATAAAAATAAATTATTTAAAAAAAAGGGGAAAAGAAAAAGGACGCTGACGCTGACGTTGACGCATTTCACAGTAGCAGTAAGTAGTTAGATTGCCAAGCCTAAGATGCCAAGTATTTGTAACATTGTACACATACACTCACATATACACACAGCACAAACAGATACTGTGTACCCTCGTAGTAGTTTGGTGAGAAACGTTACAGATAACTTCCTCGATGTGGGTTGCTAATACGACAACAAACAACAACAAAAGTAGGAAAACTAAAACTTCTTTTAATTTCCTTTCGAATGTGCAACAAGAAGAAAGCAATAAATAACTCAGTAAAAACTGCTCGAACAACCGAAATTGAAAAAGTTTATAAATTTTATATATGTATTTATTAAAAACGAGAATTATAACATTATTTTTTATATATTTTTAGCTTTACCATACATGGAGAAAAAGTGAGAGAACACATGAAATGGATTAAAAAGGATGAAGAACAGTACAAATTAGTGAGGCGATATGAGCATAGGAAATTGAAAGCCTACCAAAAAAGCTTTATTGCAAACGTACAGCGGCGATCGAAAAAAAACAAAAAAAAAAAAAAAATAACAAAAATTTATTATTAAAAGAATTTTTTAATTAATTTAACAATTTCTCTTTTATGTGGGTGAAATTCATGAAATATGGCAATGTGATCCGATCCGAAAAGTTATGAAAAATTAATGAGTTTTATTCAAAATACGTCACGTTTTCAATAAAATGAGCGTAATACCGAAAGGAATTTTAGTGACTACTGCCGATATAATTCACTCATGAACAATTCCAGCGTTAGGAGTTAAAGTTGAACACCAGCACGGTTAAACCAAACTAACTTTTTAATTAATCGACCTGGTTTATACTACGGACAATGTTCAGAAATTTGTGGAGCTAATCATAGTTTTATAATTACCTATTGTAATTGAAAGTATCCCGACTAATCATTTTTCTAAATGAATCTCTAATAATGCAAATTCGTCATTAGATGACTGAAAGGAAGTATTGGTCTCTTAAACCTTTTTATAGTAAATTAGCATGCTTATTAGGCCGGATCAAATACATTTTTCGCCGACAAAGCGTATAGGAAAAATTAGCCAATGATCCTTAGCAAAAGTGCCGAAGAAGCTACATGGATTTCCAGCCAGCGGAAAATTCATTTTACCTATTAATACATAATTTTTGGTTGCTTTTTGTTGTACGCTTTGCTGCGTTCAAAACCCCTCACAATTTGACCAGACTTACTGTTAATACACATGTACCAAATATAACAAGGCAGTAAGTAGAAATTATTTCGAGAAGGGTTCTAGAAAATATTTTAAAATTTATAAATCTCTAATTTTTAATAAAATAAAATAATTTTTTATTGGAGAAAATTATAATTTTTTAATCATCTTTTCATTCGGTGAATGGTTCAGCTAGGGTTCCGACCTTGGAAATCAAATATTGTAGTAAACAATTTGAAATTTCGGTAAAAATTAAAAAATATAATTAATATAACATTTCCTAGGATTTTTGGTGGTTAGTGTGGCGTAGTGGTAGTGCGTTGGACTGTAACGCAGAGTGTCCGGGTTCGAAACTCGACACAGGCAAAATCTAAAAGTAGAAAAAACAATTTTGCTACACGACACCTAACTTCGTGGCAGGCAATGGCAAACCTAACCGAGGAAAAACTGCCTATGAAAAGCTTTTCATTTCGCCGTTCGGATTCGGCACAAAACTGTATGTGGTCCCTTCCACTCATGTAGAAATATAACACGCACAACATGAGTGGAGGCGCAAAGCTCGGCCTGGGCTGTTGTGCCATTTAAAGAAGAAAGAACCTAGGGTTTTTTTTTAATGAAAAAAGTAATATTTAACAAAAATAAGGAAAATTAGTGCTGCCAGCTGGCATAGAAACATTTTTAGGTATGATTTTTAAGTTCAAAGGGTCACTTTACATACAAAAGCGACTATGGCAACTGCCTTTAATTTCCCCCTCCCCCCAACCCCCTTTTTGTTAAATAATCTTATTCTATTTTTAGTTTTTAATGGCACACCAGCACATGGAGTGCCTAGGCCGAGCTTTTCGCATCCACTCATGTTGTGCGTGTTATATTTATGAATGTATGCCGAATCCGAACGGTGAAGTGAAAAGCTATTCTTGGGCAAATTTTAATCTTGTAGGTTTGCCATTGCCTGCCAAGAGGTGGCTTTTCTATTTATATATATATTTTTTTTATTGGCCTATGCCGAGATCTTAGGTCCGGGAGAAGAAGGTCCGAACCCTCAAAATCCTCCTCTAAATACGACCTTGTACTCGGAGTTACTCACACCCACCCAGCCCTATGTTAAGTTACATGTTTACAAAAGTATCAATTTTAAAACACTCACAAATACAAAATTAATTATTGCATACCTTTAGGCGCGGTAGAATTTTTTTATTATTATTTATTATTATCATGAAATTTGTATTGTATTGGTTTTTTTTCTTCATTTAGCCCGCAGCCAAGCAATCTGTATATTTTTAAATAGTTAATTTAATACTTATAACACATCAATCAACAAGAGCACAAGTAACATAAACATCAATAAACTTTAACAAATATGTATCAATATCTATGGGGAAATATTCAATGGCATTGCAAAAACATGTTAACATCCTCAAGAAAATGGAAGGAGAAGCCTTACGCGTAGCTGCCTTAAGAAGCTTTATACGGAGCTGCCGTCGTTGTAATCGAAGTACAAGCATTCCATAGCTTTCTTTTGGAAGCCTTCTTTTGTTCTGAAATGGAATTTTTCACAATATTTTTAACAAGTAATTTAAATTATTAATCCAACCGAAAATGGTTAAAGGATCCAAAAACGAAATATTGCATTCACAGTGGATCTAAGAATAACGGAATCAAGAGAAAATATATAAGGAAAGACAAAAAGTTCATTTTACCATAGCTTTTTAAAAAAAAATTCGAAAAAAATAAAAATGCGAAATTATCTACTTGCCTACTCAAATACATATATGCAAAGTTGAAGTAATCGAATAATATTTTAATAAAAACTTAACAAAATCATCTTAAAGCAGCTTTGTGGAAGTTACCTATACCAACGATAAAACTTCTTTAAACCTTCTTAAAGCATTGGAAACCTTCCCTTTATCGAAAGCCTTCTCCTTATAGCTTCTAAAGAAGCTCAATAGTAGTTTTCGAAAGAAAAAAATTAATGTAAAATTTTCTACTTGCTTTCTTAAAAATATACAAAGCGGAGGTAATGCAATAATATTTTAATAAAAACTCAACAAAATTATCTTAAAGCAGCTTTGTGGAAGTTACCTATACCAACGACAAAACTTCTTTAAACCTTCTTAAAGCATTGGAAGCCTTTCCTTATACCATCGAGAGTCTTCTCACTTTTTCTTGAGGGCATGTACGTATGTGTGTAAGTATATTTGTAGTAGTTTTGTGTAGGTATGTATATTACATATACATAAGTAACTTATGAGTATTAGGGCCTCTCTTTCTGTATAGTTTTTAGTTTTCAGTTTTTTTAAGATTAAAAACTCATCGATTCACTCCGGTATTTGAAATTTTCGTATGTTTTAATGAACAAAATTTTCTCAAAAATATACCGAAGGTGAAAAACTTTTTAGAGCATTTTGATCTGTCTGCAAAACTAAAGCAACTATTAGTGATTTTTGTAGTGATTTTTGTAGTGATTTTCATAATAAAACACAAGTTCGGCATGTCTACAACGTATCATTCTAAGTTTCTAACCAGGCAATTCATACTTATTTTTTTTTTAATTTTAATTCAAATCCTTTGGATTGCCACATCCAAAATCCTTAATGTTAAGATTTTTGCTAACTAATGTTGTTAAGTACGAGTATACGAGTATTACTGACATGATTAGTGAGTAGCTCGCATTACAAAGCCTTACTTCAACCTGCCATCTAGCAACTCACATTGCCATAACATTCGAATACAAATGTAAGTTCACCTAATTTACTACAGTGTATTTTCGAGTATGTATGAGTGCGTTTGCTTCATAAACAGCCACAACAACCATTCAACTAACTTCTGCACTACAAAATGCCAAAAGTCTACATACAGCGTTTGACACCTTTTCCGCTTATGATTTGCATTAACTATACTATAACTCCTACGTTCAGCTCTACTATAGGTACTATATTATTAACTACTAAAATATTGCCATTGCTCTAGTATTGCTTCCTTTCTACCAATTTCTAATATGATATTTTGACATTATGCAAAATCTAGTTGTGGTGTGAAAAGTGAAATGGGTGCGCCACAATCGTAAAATGAACTGCAACTAGGTACTTAAAACAGGAAATGTATAATTGAGCTGTCAATTGTTTTTCTTTTCTTTTTTTTTTTTGTAATCGTTTTATTTTGTCTTTTGTTTTCGATCGTTCGCCTCGCCATTTTCGCGAAAATCTAAAACGGAAATATGTGGCAATCAAAACTTGTGTTTCTTGTTGCTTAAACACACGCACGCACACACACACACACACACATACTATGTAGATACTTATAAGTACATAAATACATCTGATTAAGTATTGTATGTATGTATATAAAAAAAAGGAAGTCTACTTTTAGGTGAAATCACAAAATATTTAAACTCTTTAAATTTTGTTTTCGTTCTTGTTGTTGTTGGTTCATTTGCAATGCTATATGCATAACATTTTTTTTATCATTGTTGTTGATCATTCACTCAAAACAATCACAACGACGACTATAATGAAACAGCAACAATGAAGGCAGTAACAAATGCAACAACAACAACAACAACAACCAGCACAATAACAAAAGCTGCAAGTACGTGCAATAAGCGCATTCAATTTTGCCGCTCAAATGTATGCGATAAGTTGCAAAAGTTAAATTTAATGTCATGTTGTACATCACTCAAAGCTGATGCACTTTAAAGCGATTAAGGACTTTGTCTTTGTCATACCGCCTTCCCCTAATCACTCCTTTGTTTTACGGTGATGTCTACATTTTTCCTTGTGTGTGTGTGTGTGTGTGTGTGTGAAAGTGTTTGCTTCTTTTGTAACTTTTGCTAAGTCGTATTGTAATTGTATATGTGTGCGTCTGTGTGTGTGCACATTTACTAAATCAGCTTCTGAGGTGTGGTTTTAGGCGAGCATTATAGAAAATTTCAGTTATTGCTTACAATTCGAGGTGTACATACTTTTAGATGATTAAAATTAATTTTTCATACTGAATAAACAATGAAAATTTAATTAGTTTCTCATGATTTTTTGCATCTAAAGCGAATTTTTCCATCAAATTTGTTCAAGTCCAGGAAAGTTATTCTTACTTGTGTCGTGATAAAAAAATACTAGGGCAGGGACTTTGAAGTCATCAGTAGACTAGGAAATAATCAAATTTTTCCCCTTAACTACGTCCACGTACTGTTTCTTGTAGGTTTCATGATGTTTCACAATGGTCACCGACTGATTCAAGAGAAGTAAGAGCTACGATTTAATTTTCTCAATGAAAATAAATTAACTTATGAAAGTAATAACTTAATATAAAATCGTATATAATTGAAAAGTATATCGTTGTCGACAGTACCGCCAGTTATATGGAATCAGACAGGGCAGATCTCACTGAGGAATTTCAGTAAGAATTTCAGTGTTATGTTAACTATCTGGCCAGTAATTCAGCAGATATAATTTTCTTCTACGATTGAGTGCCTCGCAGTGAAGAGCGTTTCGATTTCTATATAAAAACAAATATCACCAATTTCGATCTGCTTTTCCCTTCATCGAACAGTAGGCAATTTAACAAATGTTTTCCTTATGATAATAAATTATGTGGGGAAAATACTTGGTACCTTAAATCACTTGGGATTTCGAAAATAATATATACCCTCAACAGCAAACACTTGTAATGTTCCACGGGTGAGTTGAAAAATACGTTACTGATAGATCTTTCCTCTAAATTATTTAAAAAAGAATGATGAGGTCTTATAACTAAAGGACAAAGTTATCTTGTGCAATCCAAAAATCGATATATAGCAATACCGGAACGGCACAGGTGTGACTCCTCATTTCATGGAACACTGGCACTTATCCTAAGTACATATGTAACTAGTAAAATTCCATACAAATTTGAATATTCAAATACTAATTTTCATATCATATAATATTATTCTAAACTTATTTTTATTAAGTTATAGTACTTATCACTTATCGTATCACTTATTCTTTTATTATTATAAGTACTCACTACTACATACTGTTACCACTTGTTTAACAGAAATGCGATAAAATAAGACAATAAAAAAGTGAGAGTTTAAGCCCTCTCGACCAACTTGTTTCACTTCTATTCATCAAGTTGTATTTTATTTTTTCTAAAGTTTATTTGACTCAATGCAATGAAAAAATGTAAATGAAACTTGTTGGGAAAATCAACTCAAATGAAAAATAGTAATAATTTCAACGCAGAATTCCCATACGAAATTCCTTTCGTTTCTTTTAAATATGAAAGAGAGTATCATAGAGTATATGAACAGACAGTGAGAGCCGGTATTGTGATTGAACTTTTTTCATACTACATATGTATGTATATGGAAAAATTTGTTGTATAGTGATCGGGCCCATGCAATACAAGCAGAGACATCGGTTCTTTCAATGTCAGTCGACTGTGAACAATCGATTAATTTTCATATTATTGAGTGATAGACTTCAGAGGGATTTACTGTTATTGTTAGTCGTGTTGTATTTGCGAGAAATTCCTTTAGTGCAAATACATAAATAAGAGAGAGAGAGAGAGTGAGGGCGTTTGGAGTGGATTTTGTTTATTTGGTCTTTGTTTGCGTCGTTTCACTCCCCACCAGGCTATGTGTTACAGCGCAACAATTAAATTTTATTCCTCAATAATAATAATGGGAGAAATGAGTTTTATATAAAAATGATTTAGATGCATACGAGTATGTAGTCCAACAAAATAAAATAAATCGTCACACAAAATGTTGCCGATCCAGATTTCAGTACCCTCCCTAAAGAAGTTTCACTTCAAAAAATATACACACTTTTTTACTTTTAGTTTTAATGGCCTAGGCCGAACTTTTCGCATCCACTCATGTTGTGCGTGTTATATTTGTACATGAATGGAAGGGACCTACAGTTTAATGCCGAAACCGAACGGCGAAGTGAATGGATTTTCATAGCAATTTTTACTCTTGTAGGTTTTCCATTGCCTGCCAAGAGGTGGTTGCCGTGTAGAAAAATTATATTTTCTACTTTTTGATTTTGCCTGTGCCGAGATTCGAAACGTGGACACTCTGCGTAGCAGTCCAACGCACTACCACTATACCACAGCGACCAAAATATACAAAAGTATAAGAAAAATTAAATTTGTATGAAAGTGTACTATATGTGTTAAATATATATGATAAGAGACAGTGTTCGTTTCAATGAACACTTTTAAAAAGGACATACTCAAATTTAATGAAAAAAGGAGATGATTAATAAATACTAAGTATTCAATTTAAAGTTGGCCTAAAAGTATGCAATGCTATTATACGCTATTATAAGCTTTATTCGTTACACCTATCAATTTGAACTACTTATTTTATCTCAGCGATATTTCTTACCATTAATTAGTAATTTTTTATTTCCAAACACTTAAATCAAGTTAAACTTTAAAAGCAAAAATTCATTCAGATTTGACAACAACAAAAAACATGAAGGAAAACTATCTACAAAAGGGACTTAAACTTTAATTCTTACACAGACATAAAAGACGGAAATGTACTGTTGAAGGAAAGCACACGATCGATATAACAAAAAAGAAAAGAAAACAACAAAAAATATACGGAAAGAAAAAAACAACAGGAGATAAGAGTTTCCGTTGCTGTCGCAATTATTGTTGTTGTCATTCTTATTCGTCTTCTTCCTTTTCTGTTGCTGTTACAACTTAATGTTTATGTTGCTGTTGCTTAGTTTTAGGCGCTTAAGACGACGATGACTGTAAGAGGATATAATAGTAAACACTATGTAAAAGATATGGAATAGGCGAGCCAAAGAAGCGAACGAGGAAGAAGTAAAACATGGGGGAAAAGATGAGGTGATTCAGGAGGGGTCGGTGGAAAGGGGGAGAGGGGGAAAGGGGGAGAGGGCGTAGGAAGAGGAAGAACAGCGACTACAGCAGCAATGACAAAAAGGCTAAGTGACAAGTAAACTTAATGGCACTCAGCATGAAAACGGACATTAGCCTCATTGAATTGAATGGCAAAACAAACGGCGAATAAGCGACAACAACAGCAACAACAACAACGATGAAAGTGAAGAGCAGCAGAACTGAAACAAAAAAATATCAAGACGACATCAAGATAAAAAAGCTAACAAATGTATACATAAACATACTGACAAACACACACACACACACACAAATCACAAAAAAGTCTTTCAGAGAAAAAACAATAAAATGTAGAAAAGTAATATTTAATGCAAGTAATAGAAAAATGAAAATACATACATACATATACACGTACGAGTATGCATGTGTGCATAGGAAGGCAACAGCCAAAGAATAAATCAAAGCAGTAGCGGGCCAGAAAAAAGGATTTGAAGGTGTTAAATCACCATTTTTAGTCGCCATCACTGTTGATGTTTCAGTCGTATTCAACTTCAGTCTTCGCCTTGTATGCTGCACTGCTCTTATAAGTAATCGTACAATTACTATGTGTGTGTGTGTGTGTGTAAGTGTGCATGTTCTTTAGTATGTGTACATTTATATAAGGCGCTCAAGGATTTAAGAAGCGTGTTGCTCTAAAATTCTGTACACTTATTTCACACTCATTCACTTATCCTTAGACAATCTCATACTCAATCATATTATTATTTTACTGCTGCTCCTTCAGCTTCTGCTGTTATTGTTTATCTATAACGCAATATACTTACTTACTATGTTCGTATGTACGAGTAAATTAGTATGTGTATGTGTATGTGTATGTGTTTGTTTTGTTTGCTACTTTTTAAAAGCAGCAAATAAAATATATCACTTTTATAGATATCCATTCGTATTAACTACTACATGGAGACTACATGTGTTGACTACATATGTACATTCGGAGACAGGAAATAAAATGCCATCAACACTTACATATACGGGTACACATACACTGATGCATACATGTACATAGATAAGAAAATCAAGAAAATGTTTGTATTTCCAAACTATATCCATTCACTACGTATGCATATACATGGTGGGGCAAAAGTAATATGATAATCTGAATATGCCATAATTTTTGAAAATGGCGTCAAATGTCATTGACATTCAGGTCTTAGATAGATACAGAATAAGTTGACAACAAGCGAAATGGAGCGGTACACACCTTCAAATCATCAATGTGTTGCCAAATTCCTACAAAACAAGCTAAAAATGCGCATCAACTCAGGAGGTGGTCATTTGAGTCATATCATTTTCCCACCTTTATGTCAAATACTTTCCTTAAAAACAAAGAAACAATTTTTTTAATTTCTAACAAAACGGCAGCCAATCCAAATTGTGACATAACTTTCACCCCACCTTGCACGAGCATATACATATGAAGATCGAAATGACGAGAAGAAATATTTTTATTGTCATTTATAATGAGTTCCGAATACATATTATGAGACAATTTCTTTTATGCACTCACATATTGTTTATCTCTTTCTATTTCACGAAACTATTTCCAGATTTATGTATTCAGATATTTCTAACTACGAAATAAATAATCAAATATTTATCTAAACTATTTGCAGATGATACTTGAGCAAAGCACATGGCTATAAAATGAGCACCATTTTGTAAATAGGCCCTATTAAACAACAAGAAACAAGCAACGATGCAATGAATTTGAAATTAATCGGTGTATCTGATGGCGAAAAAGTGGAACAAATGAAAAACACAGTAAAATTATTTTCAACACAAAATGATAAATGAGAGCTAGGCTAATTTGCAGACGTTGGATCAAATAAGCTGTTGTCATTAAGTTTCAAAAGGCAGGTAGCCTTCATAGTTGTGGACTTATTTAACAATTAAAGTATTTTGGGTGTAAGAGGCCCTTCCTAAAATCAAACAGGTAAAATATTTTCTACATAAACGGGTTTTTAAAAGTCAATCTCATTCATGTACAAAAATAACACGCACGACATGAGTGGATGCGAAAAAGCTCGGCCTAGGCCGTCCATGGACTGTTGAATCTCATGCGAAATGATTAACGGAAGATACAGAAAAAAGTGCAAATTCTTGTTCGCGTTATTAGGTAGTTGTTCTTGATCGCCTTGTTAAATTTAGTAATTCAGTTAATGATATACGGCGCTGACGTCATACCTGATACAATTTACTATAGCCTGCCCATTTTCTGATATGCCTGTGAGTAGACAGACAGTTACATTTATGTATGTTTATTGAGTAAGACAATAAGATTAGCATCGGTGGTTTAAATTCTTATGAAAATTATTCGACATAATCGTTTCCGAACTTTGAAATTATGTGTACACATATTTTCTTAGAAAACCCTCCAAATCACTAACTAAAAGTCAAGTCAGATCACAGAAAGGTCGGTCTTAACAGAGGCTAAACACATTTGTAACCAGCTAAAACAAGAGATGGTAAAATTGTGAAATTTAGTACATTTGCCACAAGGGTGTAGCTCGACCTAAGCCCTCCGTGGGCTGTTGTGCCATTAAAATAAGAAAGAAGAGGAAGAATCACTCCGTAGCAGTTCTTCAGAGAAACTATAATGAACATATTCTCAAGCCTCTATTCATACTTCAATCCCTATCAACTCCTTCAGCCTATCAATTGAGACCCATATAATTGATAGACTGATAAAGAAATGCTTTTAATTGATACTTTTAAAAAAATGAAAATCTTGAATAAGTTTGAAGATGACTTTTAAATATCTTGAGGATATATACTTATATACTTTGCACACATTCTAGGAAATAATTCATAAACTCATTGCTCTACCTGTTCAGCTCCTAAGGAGTTGTATGAACAACAGATCGTCCTCCCGCTCAATAGGATCGAGCGGCGCATCCGCATAACGCACGGATCGATGACTGATGCAACCGCTTTACAGAAAAAGATGTAATGAGTTGCGTATTTTCGAATTGAAATTCCATACAGCTATAGATATAAAATCATCAACTGTTCATATATTGAGTATACATAATAAGACCGCTTCGCTGGCTGGGTCATGTTGAGCGAATGGAAGAAAGCGCTCCGGCTAGAACCACGGTGGAGGAACACGCAGAAGGGGGCGTCCTAATCTCCGTTGGAAAGACCAGGTGCAGGGCAACCTGACTGTACTTGGCCTTATCAACTGGCGCCAGCGCGCGCATAGCAGAAGTGACTGGCGGAGCTTTGTGGAGGCGGCCAAGACCGATCATCGGTTGTAGCGCCATCTAATAATACTATACTGTCCAGTAAATCAGAAATTCAAGAAAATTATAATTTTGAGCATAGTTCGTTCGGCATATTCTAAACTAATAGGAATAAAATATCGTGAGCTTCAACATGGTAGTATTAAAGTTAATTTCGTTTAGCAACTACAAAGATAAAGAATGATTATTACATTTGTTCTCACAGAGAATCCTGACAGATAATTCTAAAAACATATGAAAAAACTACACAGAATGGAATTTTAAAAAAACTTTGGTTAGGTATTGATTTCACAGACCAATTTCTAATTCCCATTTCTAATTCTTCTTTTTTGTTTTAATAGCACAACAGCCCATTGCCGAGCTTTTCACTCAGCTTAAATTTAACGAGGCTTAAATTCTCAATCCTGAACAGCAGCCAATCAAAGATTCGCAACCGGAGAAGCTGAAAATTGAGAGCAATTGTTTTATGAAATTCTCACTGTTACTTTTTGTTCTCTTACTTCTGCCACCCAACTATTTATCTTCAATTTCAAATGCACACTGGCGATGATTTTTCACACCATGCACTGCCCTGATTTCACAACCAATAGGATAAGATTTATGAGTGACTTTCTATGTTTTATATCCCCCATTTACATGGAGATTTCCTTAATACTGAAGTGCTTACTTTGCTATCAAAAAACCAACGAATACAATGTGCTCTGATTTTTATTAAAAGAATATTTTATACAAAATATATAAACTTTCGTACGTAGTACTTATGTACTTATACATACCAATTGCATAATAGCATTCGAAACTTCATGAAACTGCAACGGCAAGCAAGTCCGACAATCTGAAATAAATTAAAATTAAAATGTTATCAATCTTTTTTATGGACAACAGCAGCAGCAAGAGCAGCAGCCGCAGCAACAACATAAATATGAGTAAGTAATTTTATTTCACTTGTGTGAAGGCTTCTTAAGTCATTTTCGAATAGCTTTCGAACAAAACAAAAAAAAAACAAAATTTTGAAGTAGATGACGGAAAAGAAGAGCGCTCTCATGAAAGAGCCTTCAATCTTTTCGACACGTTCTCTTTTTTTTCTACTTTTTTTCATGTTCATTTTATTTTCTTGTGTGTTTAAATTTTGAATCTTTGTTCATTCTTCTACTCAACTCTCTCTCTCTCTCTGTGTCTCTCTCTCTCTCCCCTCTCTTTTCCATCATCAAACCTGCTGACGTTGAATATAAATAAACTACAAAAAGTGCATAAAAAGCGACGATGACGATGATGAAGAAGAAAAAGGAGAAGAAGAGAAAATCCTTTGGAAAATTTGCTAAATTATTCGTATTCATAAATAAATCAAATAATGTGCGCGCGCTAAAAACTTACAATGCCAAGTGAGCGTGAAAGAGGGAAAAGTTCAAACGAAAGAAAATCACCAGCACCCACAATAATGTGCAAGCCAAGCAGCACAAGTAAGCAAGCACCACAGTGGAATGGCATTCAACAGAAGAGGAGCGAAGCGGATCGGATCGGGCCAACAGGGGGCAGTAATTCGAAGAAGTAGACGAGAAGGACACACAGCTGCTGTGCTATAACACAATTGGAATAAAAAGCTACAACAAGCAACCAACCAACGACATGAAAATGGAACGAAGTTAACGTACACACACACACACATGCATGCTTATATGAGCACTCTCATACATACATACATACATACATACGTACGTACGAAAAAGGCAATCTTTTGTGACCTGCTTTTTGGACATACGAAAACAAGAATTCACCGACGACGACGACAACAACAGCACAACAACGAGAAAAAAACAGCAGCAACAAAAAAAAATTAAAACAAAATGTTTGTATGTATTTGCGCTGCACACAATTGCAGCATATTTTTTATGCATACAGTATAGAATGGAGAAACCACTACACAGACACAGGCAATAATGGGCGGTACACGTGCACGCCACATACTCGCACACATACTCATTTACAATGAAATTTTTCCACAATAACAACAATAAACAGCTGCACATAAATGACGTCATTGGTGAACTACAATATTTCTTTTTTTCAACAATTATTATTATTACATTTGCCTTGTATGTATGTAAGAGTGTGTGTATGCCAGCGCTTGTGTACAGCACATTGGTGCATACATTTAGGCGCAGAACACCGCATGCACAGTGAATACAGTGTGAAGAGCGAGCGATGCAAGGCAGCAATATTGCAATTTTCACTGTTAAAAGCATAAAATGTTGTGCTGCAAAAGTGTTTATCGTTTACAACAAACTAGTGGGGGAAAAAGCAACGAAGAGGACACCAGAAGATGCGCTAAAGAGAGAGTAGAGCGAGCTAGAGAAAGTAGATGGTGGAAAGGGGCATTGTTGTTATGGAATAGCAGAAAAACTAACGAAATAACGACAACTAGATGGAGTGTAAAATGCAATTCACTCTGCGGTTTGAGTAGCAATGGGAGAAAGAGGGAAAGAGAGCGCGGGTGCTGAGTGCAGGAAGGATAGGGACGGAAAAAGGAAAACTGCTTTTATTATTATTTAAAATAATGAAGGCGAGGTTATGAAATTGTCTATCTCATAAAATGGCATACATTTTAAGATTATTTCTTTTTAATTTTGCACACAAACGTGAATAGAGTAGTTGTAAGTGGCAGCAGCAAGCGGAAAGCAACAAAGTGAGCGAAGCGGTGCATTGAAAATGAGATGGAATTATTAATGCCAAAGTAAAAAAAGGAAGAAGAAAATATTTATAAAAGTATCAAGAGAAAAAAGAAAAAAATAAATAAAAAATAATAGCTGCAATAAAAAGCGATTTTATTATTGCATAGCTTTAGGCTTTAGGCGTTAATGAGGGTATTATTTAATATGAAAAGTTTACTTTCAACACACTTTAACTGCATATTTTTGAAGGCAATACAAATCCATACTGATGTACATATACTAGTAAATATTTTTATTGTTATTTTTAAGGTTATCCAAGCTCAATGGTTTCCACAATTGGAACTTCGGTATATACCGTATGTATGTAAGTGATGGCATAGATTTCACTTAAAACTAAATAACGGGGAAAAATATTGACAACAACGGTAACAACCTTCGGAAAAGGATAATTTAATGACAAAAATCTAATTGCACCATGCAATTGGTGTCAAAGTCTTACTTACTTACTTACTTAGCTGGCACTACAACCGATGATCGGTCTTGGCCGCCTCCACAAAGCTTCGCCAGTCACTTCTGCTATGCGCGCGCTGGCGCCAGTTGATAAGGCCAAGTGCAGTCAGGTTACCCTGCACCTGGTCTTTCCCACGGAGATTAGGACGTACCCTTCTGCGTGTTCCTCTACCGTGGTTCGAATAAAACACCCTTCTAGCCGGAGCGCTTTCTTCCATTCGCTCAACATGACCCAGCCACCTAAGCCGCTGGAGTTTTATACGCTTGACTATGGCAGTGTCGGCGTACAGCTCATACAGCTCATCGTTCCATTCGATACACGTCGTCCACGCATATTGGACCGTAGATCTTACGGAGTATCTTCCTCTCGAACGTTCCTAACAGCCTCTCATCATTGATGTCCACATCTCTGCGCCATACATTAGGACGGGAAGGATGAGGGACTTATAGAGCATTATTTTCGTCGGTCGAGAGAGGGCTCTACTTCTCAATTGCCTACTGAGCCCGTAGTAACACCTGTTGGCAAGAGTTAGTCTCCGCTTGATCTCAAGGCTGACATTATTGTTGGTGTTTATGCTGGATCCTAGATAAACGAAATCCTTGACGACTTCAAAAGTGTAGTTGTCAACAGTGACATTTTGTCCAAGACGCCGTGACTATTTGTTTGTTGACACAAGGTATTTCGTTTTGTCCTCGTTCACCACTAGACCCACACGACGAGACTCCCTTTCCAGGTTGGAGAATGCTGCACTGACTGCTCGAGCGTTTTTGCCAATGATGTCAATATCATCAGCGTATGCTAGCAGCATGACACTCTTGTAGAAGATAGTGCCAGAGATGTCGATGTTCGCAGCTCGAATTATTTTCTCCAGCATAAGGTTAAAGAAGTCGCACGATAGGGAGTCACCTTGTCTGAAACCTCTTTTGGTATCAAATGGTGCGGAGAGGTCTGTCCCAATTTTCACTGCGCTGGTGGTGTTGGTCAGTGTCATTTTGCAAAGACGAATGAGCTTTGCAGGAATACCAAAATCAGACATTGCGGCGTACAAGTGATCCCTAATCGTGCTGTCGAAGGCGGCAGCGGCTTTATAATCGACAAATAGATGATGGGTGTCGATCTGTTTTTCTCGGGTCTTTTCCAGGATTTGGCGTAGTGTGAATATCTGGTCGATGGTGGATTTACCAGGCCTGAAGCCACACTGTCAAATTACATAGACCCCTAAAGGAGTGTACTACATTTGGGCTATAATATGAAGTAGAGCTCTAATCAGAGAAAAAACAGCAACAAAATTTAGATATTTATTTTCCTGCAACTTTAAAGATACTCTAGTAGCACCTAACTCATGTATGTAACAATAGGAAAGGTTAGTATGAGATTGCCTACACAAGAAAAAAACAAAAAGGTACAGCACTTGCCACTGTTACTATAGTAACATTTTTAGTAGGTATATAACATCTGGTTACGGTTTCTTTGTTAAACTTCATTTTATTAGAGCTAGGGCTGCCATTTCCTCAAGTAACGATATCAGTACTGTCTAATTATAATGCAAAATTATCAGTGCAAAGTAAAAAGAAAATCAGTCTGATTTTCATAAAATAACAACAAAACAGTTGAGATGTGGTCGCTGTGGCGTAGTGGTAGTGCGTTGGACTGCTGCGCAGAGTGTCCGGGGTTCGAATCTCGGCACAGGCAAAATCAAAAAGTAGAAAAAATAATTCTAATAATTCTACACGGCACCACCTCTTGGCAGGCAATGGCAAACCTACAAGAGTAAAAATTGCTATGAACAGCTTTTCACTTCGCCGTTCGGATCCGGCATTAAACTGTAGGTCCCTTCCATTCATGTACAAATATAAGACGCACAACATGAGTGGATGCGAAAAGCTCGGCCTAGGCCCTCCATGGGCTGTTGTGCCATTAAAAGTAAAGTAACAACAAAACAGTTGAGATATAAAGAAAAAATTATTATTATATTATTGTAGTTGTAGTTGTAAATACCGCAAGCCGGCCGACCAAAGCTTCGAAACATTATTCAGTAATAAAAAAACAGTATACATTTTTTAATTAATATAATCAGTTATTTTGCTAAAAATCAGTTTATGAATAGATGTAATCAGTTCGGTTGGCAACCCTAAGTATAGCTTACATTTACATCCTTTCACATTTATTTAATGATTACCAATTTCTGATTCCCTAGTCGCCATCTCGTTATATAATTATTTGCGTGGGCCAAGAGCTTCTCAGCTTTTCTTGTTATAAGCAGACACATTAAAGAACGTTTGCACTTTTCATAACCACCAATGAATTACGCTCAAAATCAGGGCAAAGCTTAGATTAAGCATTGGACAAGCTAGTAAAATTACAAATTCAAGTATATGGAAATTGTAATTATGAAAAAGAAAAAGGATATATTAAATTATTGATAAATGTAAGACGACAGATGATCTACATTTTTGAATAATGATAGGGAATGCAAGTTACTCATGAATCAAGTGAGTAATTCCAAAAGGTCGCTTTTCTGGAGAAAGCTTCCGGGTATTCAGTGACTAGCGCGCTATCATTAGGAAAATTTTGGATTAGGGTAAAACGGTGCAGCCCAACCAAGACTATCACGAGTTTTCAGTATTGAGGCGGGAAAAGTTTTACTATTCCGCTATTTCCTTTACCGAAGCATTTATGCTTAAAGTGGGCACTTCTTTAGGCTATCCTCTTCTTTTTTGTTTCCGGGGTGTTTTTTTTTATTGATACATTCAACACACAGGGTGTACCCCTATGAATGAAGAGCATTGTGTTGAATGGAAGGAAGATTGATAGGTGGGAGGAAGAATGAGAGAGGGTATGCAATCACACAGGAAACCGATAAAGACATGGACTATATGTTAACACAGGAAACGCCTTAAAAAGGCTGATGTAAGTTTTCGATATACTGAGCCCTGCAACCAGGTATTTTATGTGACACCAAATAAAATTTAATAGGAGAAACAGATTATTGCAGCATCTGCAGTATATTTGATGACTCAGTATATTTTTAAATCATCAGCATACAGTATCTGAGATTAGAAAAACAACATGAAATGCTATTAATAAATAAAAGAAACAACAAGTGACCTTAACTACTACCTCGAAGCAGCTATGAATGGAGCTGAATAAAATGGAAATGTTACGCCATAGAGCATAGCCAGGTGGGGACTAAAACGTCGCAAACAAAACGAGTGAGTAAACAAAATGCATCTCTGAAAGAACAAAACGTACTCGCACTCTCTCTCTCTCTCTTATTTATGTATTTGCACTAAGCGAATTTATCACAAAAACACCACAACTAACGATAACAGTAAATTCCTCTGCATTCACTCACTTCCTTATATGAAAATAACTCGATTTTTCGCAGTCGACCACATGTATATGTACACATGAGATGACATTGAGAGATCCGATGTTTCTGCTTGTACTGCATCCGATCACTATACAACAAGCTTTTCCTTATACATAGAATGTAAAAAGTCCGATCACAATACCGGCTCTCACTATCTGTTCATGTATGTACTCTATGGCACTCTCTCTCATATTCAAAAGGAACGAAAGGAATTTCGTATGAGAATTCTGCGTTGAAATTATTACTATTTCATTTTAGTTGATTTCCCAACCAGTTGCTTTTATAATTTTTAATTGCATTGAGTCAAATAGAAAGAACATCGAAATAAGAGTACCTGGGAAAACATAGAAACATTGATGTATAGAAGTGAAACAAGTTGGTCGTGATAAGTTTCACTACACCTGCGAGTTCTTAAATTCTCACATTTTTTTCTTTACAACTCTTATTTGTTATTAGTTATTTATTTTTCACATATCCAATTTCAAAAAATTATCTGTTAAACCTTAGGAATTGATAGTAGTATGGATGCTCTTTTCTATGATTATCACTTACCAGCCTGGTCTCGCGAAAAGAACGAGTATCTTCGACTACTATGTAAAACTAAGAGAAACCAAAATAATTATCATCATTGATAGCAGCTGGACCTGATCTGTAATGGTTTCAGTCCCTGCTCTGTTAAAACGAAAATTAATACTCACCAGTACGGCAGTAGGAGAAATGCTTGTTGAGCTGATTTCAAAAATCTCATTTTGCGTCAAACGGCGAAGCTTCTCACTATCTACACAAGTAGTGGTTAAACTCTACTAATTTCGCTGAAACTTTAATTATGTATGTTCCTGCTTTCTTGTTCCAAAGTGTCCAATTATCTTAAGAACTCCAGAAAATAAATATCAAATAGAAAAGATTTATTCTAAGCTGACGGCATTTACTTTTTCACTATTTAGGTAGAATTTAATTTTCTTAATTATGTAATCAGTCCTACTCTTTAGGGCTTGTGGATAACCCATTTACGTTTTACTTTGCTTATTAAATTTTACAATTTTCCGTGCATAAAATGTAAGTACTTGAAAATAAAAAAACAAAAACAGCACAAGTTAAGGAAAACTTTTTCACTTGCTTATTCGTTTTTTGTTTTTCAGTTTAACTTTAAGATGCACTCTACTTTCATGGGTATCGTCTTCAGCAAAGCAACCATACTGCACCAATGCATATATGTACATAGTACATATGTACTCGTATGTAGATATGTTTGTATGTGTTTAAGTACTGATGTACCCTGCTCTGTACTCTATTTGCTTTGGAATGACACTGTTTACTTGCAATTTATTTGCACAATATTTTCTTTTATGCCCACTCGGCTATAAAGTGATTTAAAGAGTTTTTATTTTTAGGAAAATTGCACAGAGCTCGAAACTTTTGAGGACAGCACATAGCACAGGAAGATACCAAAAAATACCAAACTGGGAAACTGTATACACCAGAAATACTCGTATATGCTGCACACACACACACATACACACACACACGTGCATACGTTGATAAAACTGGCAGCCGAGAACAAAAAGCTAAAAAAAATTCGACTGACCTTATCGTTAAAGTTATACAATATATTGAAAGTATGCACTTATACGAGTAGCAAAAACCAAAAACAAAATCCAAAAATTGGACAACGGAAAAGCTTTTTACTAAATTAAATATTAAAACAATGTGCATAGGTATAAAATTTTAATAGAATTACTCCATATACTAGTGCAAGTGTTTGTATGCATATGTACGTGAGTGTTTTTGTAAAAGAACAAGAAAAGTCCAGTACTGTGTGTCAGTTTAGCCAAATGAAACGACACCCAAAAATTGTAGTAGCTAGTAACTAGAGCAGAGAAGAGCTGCTGTTGCTCTTACTGCATCTCAATCGTGGGTATGTATGTAGCTTTCGACATTCTACGAGCGTATGATTGCCATGTAAGAAAAATCCCATTTACATGCAACATAAGCACATATTATAAAAACATTGGTAAGGTAACGCCTTAATTTTCATTAGGCCACCACAAGCAACTCTAGCACTAGCTTCATCACTAGCAATTTCTTTTTATTCTGGCCGCTGCGACTAGAAGCACACAACATTACATACGAGTATACACAAAAGTAGTAATAACAATGGCGATAAGAGAGAGAAAACAAGCAACATTTTATGTTGCATATACAAATTGCAACTGCAGCAACAACATGAATGAATACACAACACTACTCTACTCTATATTCTATGCTCCCCTGCATGCTCCGCTCTTGTGGCGTGGCATATGGAATTTTTGCATATGCCGAAAAAAAAAACCAGTCAAATGTCGTTTTTGTGTGCGACACAAACACGTTAACTTTTTACCATTTTCTTGTCCTTATTTATGCATACATACATACAATCAACATATGGGTGTGTGTGTGTGTGTGTGTGTGTGTGTGTGTGTGTGTGTGTCTGTGTGTGTGTGTGTGTGTGTGTGTGTGTGTGTGTATGTTTGTACCTGCTTAGTTCTTTGTGTGTTGCTGTTGCTGTTGCTGTTGCTTCCACAACTAAATCACATCCTTCCTCCTTTATTGTTGTTGTTGTTGTTCTGTACTGTTGCTGCTGAGGTAAACATGTGATTTTTCGCTGATATATGCACTAATATGCTAAAGTACCCGAACGTGTTCGTGTGAGTATATTATTTTATTTGCTTGTACTTGCGAGTATAGGTTGTTGTTCCCTTCTCCCTCTCCCTCTCCCTCCCCCTCTCCCTCCCCCCAAATATAACTTATGCATGTATGTACATATTTGTATGTGTGCATGTTTGTGTAAAAATACACATTTTCTCGTATTATTTGTTTTTCGTTGTAGTAATTTATTTAGTCCCATTTCATGACTTTTTTTCTTCTCCTTTTCATTTTTCCGGTAGTTACTGTTTTGTATTTTACTACCATTTTATAGTAAATTATTTTTCTGGTTTTTTCTTGGCTTCTTCATTACTCTAGTAAATATAGTATTACATTTATTTATTTTTTGTTATTTTATTATTTTTTGTGCTTTTCTGTTTGTTTTCTGGTTTGTTTCCCTTATAATGTAATATAGTATACTAAAAAGTGCAATCGTTGTTGGTTTTCGTTATAATAAAATTTTCGTGGCTTTATACCCTACATACATGACCAAATGAATTATGTTTGCTTTATTTTTTTGATATCTTTGTTTTATCTTTTATTTTGTTATTGAGACTAAAAGATAATAACATATAAATTATTAGCTCAATGATTATGCAGCAGTAGAAGAATGAAGAATGGTATTTTGTTTATAAGATAAATGAAAAATACTATTTATGAAAATACTACACATGCAGAATAATTTCATGAGAGCATAAGTTTATCTAAATAATACTGCTGTGTAAAATAAACTGACCTCAAAAATATAAAATATACTAAGGCGTAGATTTTTTACATCAAAATAATTTTATGTGCAGCATGAACTTCTTCTTCTAAGATTACAGTCAAATTATAGTGAAAATGTTTTTACAAAAAAAAAACAAACAAAAAAAAAATGGTGCAACACGTCATATTTTAAGAAAACCTATGGCATATCTGTTCAAAAAATGTATACCGATTTTTGATTGGCGCCCTCCAGCAGCACTGATCAATCTCCAATTGAGTGAATATGTCATTTTTGTTTTGTTTTTTGAAACAGTCAACACCCAGGGTGTACCCCTATGAATGCGAGAAAGAAGACCAGCTAGAACCGTTGAAAGTCTTGGAACAAGATTACAAGAAATCTGCGAGTCTATTACACCAGACGATTGTTGCCGAAAATTAGTAGAAACGATACCAAAACGATTGAAAGATCTCATTTCAGCAAAAGGTGACGTTACTCGCTGGTAAATTTAATTAAATTACCCAAAACTTTTATATAATATTCACATCACAATAAGTTCGAAAATCTTGGTCAAATTGTATTTCAATAAATTATGTTCTAATTTTTCCCCCCTTGCATTCACTCAGAAAATGATGTGATCTGATAAAATCCAAACATTTTGAACTCATTTTGTAGATCGAACTGTGATATTTTGAATAACCATTTTAGTATCCAATTTCATTGCACATGGGTAAGTAGTAAGTAGTACGAGTATGTCCAAATGAAGTGGGCAAAAAATGATACCTCAGTAGATTATCTAAAAAAAGTAACTCAATACGCCAAAATTGGACTTGCTGACTTGAATTCCAGAAGAGGAAGTATTAAGTAGTAATCTTGCATTGATAGTTTTTCTAGGTTAGTACAATAAAGTTACTGCTTTGGCGTTGACGGCGCCCTGGGACGGACTTAGAAAGTAAAAATTCGCGAGAGCAATGTTGCCAATTATCTAGAATCAAAAAAGGCAGTTAAGAGAATTATTTTGAATAAAAAATTGTATAACCAAAAGCAAAAAAAAAACAAGGATCACTTAAAATATTGTTGAAAAATATATCACTTTTGGTAACACACAGTTGGTAACACACAGTTGGTAACACACAGTTGGTAACACACAGTTGATAACACACAGTTGGTAACACACAGTTGGTAACACACAGTTGGTAACACACAGTTGGTAACACACAGTTGGTAAGATACAGTTGGTAACACACAGTTGGTAACACACAGTTGGTAAGATACAGTTGGTACAAAATGGTAACACTGATTCATAGTCAATGTTGAAAGTTTTTGTGTCTCTTGTTAATTTTTGTTAATCAATATTACTTTTGCAGTGTTCCATGCCTCTGCCGAGCTTAAGTAGCATTTAACTTATAAGACCATTTGGTGTGATAGCTTGTTCCATGTTCAGACCTAATACATGCCTAGCTTACTCGAATCTCATGCATTCCTTTAGTATGTGTTCAGCATTCCCATGTTTTCCTATGCAGAATAAGCAATATGGGTCTTCAATATATTATATTTATATTGATATAGGTATTGATCAAAACACTTATGTCTTCTCAGAAACTCCGTCAAATGGTAGCTTACCTTACTCGTTCCCTGTTTCCTCACTATTCATATTGTATTGGCATATGAGTCCACTGTCATTTTCCTTCCATATCGGCTGCTATAAGGCTTTCTGGCTTGCATATTTGACATGGTCTCTGAAGTTTAACCTGTATACCTGACGAATGCCGAGGTACTTAATAAATACCAGGTGTAGCGCAGTTCTATGCAGCAATGCTTTAAAGCTTCTTATTGTTTTACTGTGTACCATTTGAAGGGTATTGGCTAATGTCACTATAGCAATGTCGTCTGTGTAACCAATAATCTACTCACCTTCTTGGTGTTTGAACTCGTAGAATACGGTTGTACAGGGTGTTTTTTTAGAAGTGTGGTTTCCAAGAAGAAATAAAACCCATATAATTTAATGTTATGGCCAAGAATTTAGCTTTATTATAAAGATAAGGATTTGCCATTATGTTTTAAAAACGATTTCGGGCAAGTGGCCACCGCAGCTGGTTCGAATAGATTCCAGCCGATAGGCCCAATTTTCGACCATTTTTGCAGGAATTGGGGCCGTGTGTCAGTAATAACGCGCCGAATATTCTCGTCCACGGCGTCAATCGTTTCGGGCTTATCTGCGTAAACAAGCGACTTCACATAACCCCACAAAAAATAGTGAAGCGGTGTTAAATCGCACGATCTTGGAGGCTACGCCACAGGCCCACGACGCGAGATAATGCGCTCACCAAAAGTTTCCGTCAATAAATTGATTGTTTCGTTGGCTGTATGGCTGTATGGCATGTAGCGCTGTCTTGTTGGAACCAAAGGTCGTCCACATCAATATCCTCCAATTCAGGCACGAAAAAGTCATTACTCATGGCTCTATAGCTTTCCTCATTGACTGTAACATTATGACCAGCTTCATCTTTGAAAAAATATGGACCAATGATTCGCTCTGCCCATAGAGCACACCAAACATTGACTTTTTGAGGATGTAATGGCGTCTAAACAATGGCTTGTGGATTATGATCACTGGCAATGCGACAATTTTGCTTATTAACGTACCCATTCAACCAAAAGTTAGCATCATCGCTGAACAAAATGCGTCGTGCGGACCATTATTTTGGTATTAAATTTGCACGATTTGCACACGTTGTTCAGGAGTAAGTCTATTCATTATGAAATGCCAAACAAAACTGAGCATAAATCAAGTGGCAGCTGTCAAAAAGACCAACCCCGAAAAAAGTATACCCAGATAGAAAACCACTTACTTACTTACTTTTAATGGCACAACAGCCCATGTGTAGAAAACCACACTTCTAAAAAAAACACCTTTTACATTGTATTTCACAGTAGTGGAACAAGGACTGATCCCTGTGGGCGACATTCCACCTGGTGCTTTCTTTAATTTGCAACATTTTCCTGTATCGTAGATTTACGATCTATTCATCTTTAAAATAGTTTGCTATCACCCAAAGAAAATAGCCTAGCCAACTCCTTTCACTTCCTTTGAACTGCAGTTAGGTGTTTTAGTTGGAATCACAGTTTATTAGCTTCTACCAATGCAGTTGACAAATAAGCTGTTGCGGGCTTTCCAACTCAGAGTAAGCCTTGGGGTTTGTATTTCAATAGGTAGGTATTTTGAAGGATCATCGTTTATTTTCTTCGTTTGCTTTTCTCTAAAAGAGCGATGAAAATGGAAGAGCTTTTCCATATTTTTTAAGTACTGTACTATAACATTTTGAGATAATCTCGATATCTTGGGTATACGCGATTGATGGAAGTTACAGTCCATACAATTTTGGAGTCAGCAATTACGAACGATTCCATACACCACCACACTCGTCATAGCCACTTTAAGAGGTTGATCTTTGTACTGGTCACAAAGGTTTGCCGAATGAACTTCAGCTTGAATGATATCATTCTGTTAGTTAAGTTCAGTTAATCTTGTGATAATCATTAATCAGAATGTGTTGATATCATTCTGTTAAGTTCAATTAACAAATTACTCTTGTGATAATAATTAATCGGTCCGTGTTTATAGAAGTTTATCATCCTTAGAAGTAAAACTCTTCGATATGAAAGTTCAATCTTAAAACAGCAATGAAAAAAAAAATTATTTGTGCTTTCAGTTTGAGTTGGCTTTAGCTAATTGCAAATATTCTATTTGAACATTTTCATATTAAAATGTTCAAATCCTTGTCGCATGCGGAAACAGTAGAGTCACCACCTCAAAACAAATTATTTACACATAACTTATTGACCACTTTATTTATGATACGTTTCTTTTCTGTTACAATGCCAACACATTCCATATTTAGATTGCTTGGAGACATTTCTTTTTTTTTTTACACATTTAATGGCTACATGAAAATAATAAAAATTCTTAAAATTTTATTTATTCATAAGGGCTTCTGCAAGTTTTAATTAAACTTTTAAATTAAATTACATAGTAACTATCCAATTTTTACATATACATACGTTGATTGTGATATATCTTATACATACACGCAAACACACTCACACTTATGTTTGTAAGAGTATATCGAGAGAAAAAATTCCCGGATACATTTGACTTTTCTGGCTAATTACACAAATGTCAACAATTCAAATTCAATTCTGTATTCAAGAAATTTCATACATTTCAAATTAACTTTTACGCGCCAGCAGTAACAACATGAATACATACATACATACAAATAGTTATGTGTGTATGCGTTGTTAGTACGTCCACGAAAAGATGACAAAATTTAATTATGCATAATTAATTATATACATATTAAACAACAACAACAACAACAACAACAATGTCACGGCGCAGCAGTAGCAAGAGCAGCAACAGAAGAACATTTAATAACTATAAACAAAAGTAAATGTTGCGGCTGCTGTTGGCTACTAGCTCCTTTTGCTGCTGTTGCTGTTGCTGCTGCTGTTGCTGTTGCTGCTGCTGCTGCTTCCTGGTGTTTGTTGCTATTGTTGGTACATATATGTGTTTGTTGTTTCTACATACTGCTGCTGTAGCTGCTGCCATTGTTATTGTGATTTTGTCAATTTCAACCATACATACATACACAGACATACACATATAGAATAAGTATGTAAATGCATGAATGTGTGTAACTGTGCGCGTGCTTGTGGTTTTCACAAAAGATTTCATAAATAATAAAGTTTTGTCAAGTTATTTTGGCAACAGAGCTAATGTTACGTATACGCCGTGTGTGAGCAGCAGTGAGTGCGTCTAAATTCTACTCTCATTCATTCGACATGTGTGCAAATAGTTAAATTTGTTATTGTGTTAAAAGACATAGCACCTATATATGTAATCAACATTTTCATTATTGTTTTTTTTTAAGCAATTGAAAGAAAACATAAATACGGAATTCTTTGTCTAATACCGTAAAAACTTAATTTCTGATATTAAACTCACTTAAATGCTTGACACACTAGCGGCCAGCCAGGCAGAGAGCTATGAAATGATATTTCAAAAAGCAGCACGACACAAAAAATTATTAAAAATCATCGTCATCAATGCTCTGCTATCCTTGAGAAATGGCTTAAAGTTAAGCTAAGTTGGCCAGTTCGGTGGCTCCTTCGATCCGTTGCAGTATGTGCTGAAATCGCGTGCATGCTGTGCTTAACTAAAACAACAGCAACAAATGACAAGTGCATAAGCTTAACCATTAACCTCAGGGCAGCAGCAGTCGAATAACACAGCGCACAGTGCACAGCGCCAGCATTGTCTCTGGCCTTACAACCGCACAGTGTACCGCAACGAACAAAAGGCCAAAATTAAGCGCGACACTTGCGGCGTTTTTTTCACTAACCACCACACAGGCGCCATGTTGCATGAAAAGCAACGTAATTGCACTAACACACACACACACACAACAACACACACACACACCAACAACAACAACACAAAGTACCACACGCGCAGTTTAAATATGTAGAAGCGTAAGAGAAGGTAGAGCCAGCCAATAGCAAGGTGGGCCAATAGGTACCGGGGCCAATGTCACTTTGCACTAACGCTCTCCCCTACTACACATGCGAGTGTTATACTGGAAAACCATCACAGTTGTATGGTGCACACAAACACACACACACAAACACACACAGAGCCACACTCTCATACACATTTAATGAGAAATAACTTTCAGGCATATGAAAGTCAGAAAAGCAAAAAATATAAGAGGGACAAACAAAAAAATTATGCATGAAAAAGAAAATACAAAAGGCATAAGCACTATGCTGAAAGATGAAAAGAATAGCAGCAGAACAAGAAGAAGAAGAAGAAAACGAGAAACGTAGAGCGAAGAGTGCAGAGGAAAGTAAGGGCAACATTCATAACATCAAGTATTAATCTGCTGCACCACAGGACAAGTGGTAAGCCACGAAACGACCACACATACATTCACACACACATACACGCATACATAAATCCCTATATGCAAGCACATCAAGCAGCAGGAAAAATGAAAGGTAGAAAGAATCAGCAAACGTGTGGTAATGTGCAGGTCACATGCTGCATGAATGGAAAAGCGGATGTACCGTAAAAGCCAATGATGATGATAATGATGCAACTTGCACTCACAACACACACTCACACATTCAGCTAGAGGAAAATGACTTGTGCCTACGAAATAATCGCAAATGTGTAAACATGTTGCTTGCTCTTAAACTCTTAAAGCTTTTTGATTTTTGTAATCTTCTTCCAATCGTTTTTTTTTTTTTTTTTTGCTGATATAGCAAAAATCTTTAATGCTATCAACTGCTATCAATGCACACACACACACACAAACACACTACTAGTTGATTAATTATCCTGTGGTTGCTGTTGCTGCTGCTGCTGCTGCTGCACTAAGAAAACTGCATATTTTGCTACATACTACAAACATGCAATGAAATTTATAAACGATTACTTACACAAAAATGTGTTGTTCACGAAAAGTTGTTAGCAATAAATTGCAAGTAAAAGTTAGTATTTTCATACTGTAAAATAGTAAAATGATTGGACAAAACACAAAACGCTGAAGAGCTTAGATATAAACTCTAGCAGAAGCAGTTACTAAGGCTTAAGCTGTGAGGGTTAGAACGTATTCTTAACAAAAAAGTGATCCAAAACATTCTGATTTCAGTAGAAAACATTTTTGATTAACGAAGCGTTGAATTAAAGAATAAAGAAAGAGCTTATAATGAACACAGACTATGACTATGTTTTTAATAAAATAAAAATCCAAACCTGGAAAAAAATATCATGTAAATTCAGAACAAAATCCGAAGAATACGTAAACAAAATTCAAACTAAAATAAAAACGAAAGCTTTAACCAAAAATATATACTGAAATACAGAATAAAAATTAACCAAATCTCAGACCAAAAGGATATTAAATTCTAAATTTCAAACTCAGTCCACAATTCAAATCTGAAGTCATATTGAAATTTGTACCAAAAATTAGAAAAATACTCAGCCCAAAAATCCAAACCTAAAGGAGACAAATTCAACTATGTAAGACCAAAAATCAGGCCGAAATTTAGTCCGAAGATACAGAAAATCTCAGACTAAATCTCAGAACAAAATTGGATAAATTTCAAATCAAAATTGAAAGAAAATTTCTGATCATAATTCAGGCCAGACTTAAACTGAAACTCGACCCAAAAATTTGAGGAAAAAACTTTGCAGAAATCTCACCCAGAACTTATAAACTGAAACTAGAAAAAAAAAAAAAAAATTCTGAAAACAAATTTGCCAAAATCTCACCCACAACTAAGACTGAAATTTAGTTAAAAACTTGACAAAACTTCAAGCTAAATCTTAGACCAAATGGTGATGAAATTCAAAGCAAAACTCAGAACGAACTTCAGACACGAAAATTTAGGTTAAACTTAGACTGAAACTCGTGTGAAAAACTAGAGAAAAACTTGTCGCAAAACTGATTTCAAAAACTACAGACAGAAGGAAATTTAATTTAGACAAAACCTCAGACCAGAAATCAGATTGAAATTTAGTCGAAAAATGTAGAAAATCTCAGAAAAAAACTCAGACCAATTGGTGGTTCAATTAATAACAAATTTATGAACATAAATCAGGTTAAATTCAGACCGATATTCGCAACAAATATTAGAAAAAAAAACTGAGCTTAAATCTCACACCAAAAGGAGACTTAATTTATATTATAACGGTCGCTGTAGCGTAGCGGTAGGGTGTGGGACTCTTACGCAGAGTGCCCGGGGTTCTAATCTCGACATAGGCAAAATCAAAAAGTAGAAAAGGCAATTTTTCTACACGGCACCACCTCTTGGCAGAGGCAATGTCAAACCTACAAGAGTAAAAATTGCCTATGAAAAGCTTTTCACTTCGCCGTTCGGATTCGGCATACAACTATAGGTCCCTTCCATTCATGTACAAATTTAACACGCACAACATGAGTGGAGGTGCAAAGCTCGACCTTCGATCATAGTCGACACTGATAAACTGAAGTTCATTGTGGTACAGGCATAACACTTGCCGCAATGGCGTTTTGTCTCTTTATTGGTGTCCTGTGTGATTGCATTCCCGTTCAAATTCTCACTCCCACCTATCAATCAACACGATGCTCTGCATTCACTGTGTGTTCAATGTACAAATAAAAAAAAAAAAAAACAAAACAAAAACAAAAACAAAAACAAAAACAAAATAAAAAACAATTTCAGACTAAAAAATTTATCGGAATTTAAATGTAAAAATAGAGTAAAATCCAGGTTAAATTCAAATCGAAATTCAAACTAAAAACCATTATCATGCTGACTAAAAATACATACTTACATAGAACATCTATAAAATGACCATGAAGTTTAAAATTAAATGTTGAAGGTTGTAAACAAGAAAAATATTCAAAGGTCGCATATTTATATTTTTCCGATTTCAAATTTATTCAAGCGATCTAAATTTTTCAAAGTTGAAGAAATTAATTCCTTCCTTCAGCTCTTAAGTAGGTGAGTATAAATATTTTAGTTTTCGAAGGCAGCTGGAAACTGCTTCTTCCAACTGTTCAATATAAATTGTTATGCAATATCAATACTTCTTCTTCTTTTAATGGGACAACAGCCCATAGACCACCTGAGGCTGAGTTTTTCGCAACCACTCATGTTGTGTGTGAATGGAAGGGACCAACAGTTTTGTGCCGAATCTGAACGAGGAAGTGAAAAGCTTTTCATTGGCAATTTTTACTCTTGTAGGTTTGCCGCCATTGCCTCTGCCAAGAGGTGGAGCCGTGTAGAATAACTGTGTTTTCTATTTTTTTTATTTTGCCTGTGCCGAGATTCGAACCCCGCACACTTTGCGTAGCAAGCCACTGCACTACCAACTGTGTACACCACAGTGACCATACAATATCAATACAACCCACACATATTCCCACCACGTTTCTGTTCTACTTGGTTACCACTCGGCGGATGAGTGCATGTCAGATTGTCAATTAAGCTGAGCAATAGCGTGACATGTACGTTCTGATACTGGATATGTTTGTCACGTATAAATCTCAACTAGGCGTAAGTAGTTCATTGCCGGCTGTTATGACATTCGGTAGCTCGAGCGTAGTTTACCTTCGAAATATGAAATTAATTCATTTGTGTTAGCTCAGATAGCGATTGCAGCCATTGGAGCCATTGGAGCTATTGGAGCCATCCATGATTGACATACACAAGTGATGACCAGTGCCGGCTATACGCAGTAAATACCATAAATATCGTTAAGTTTCAACCGAAATTAAAGAGAATCATGTACCAGATTACAAAATATAATGAACATACATACTTAAGCTTGAGAATTTTCTGCCGTATGCTGCCCGCACTGCGCTCAAATCAACTAAACTGAAATTGTGTAACATGCAGCACGCAGTAAAATTACAACATAACCTCAATTACTTTTGGAATCTATTGACGTGTTTCAAACTAATGACCATTTCTCGTAGCCGCAAATTCAAGTAAGTATGTGTACGTAAGTATGCTCGGGTGTGTAGTAGGTGTGTGAGTAGGTGGGTATATTAGAAATTTCTGCTACGAAGTACATATGCACATTCATAAACTTGATTAACATTACAAACACGCGCTGTAAGTATCAAGGAAAAACCACAACAAAGAACATAATTTGCAGTAATAATGGTTACACTATATGCCAGTATGTACATATGTAATGTATGTATGTATGATTGTACTGGGTCAAAAATGTTGTGGTAATACTACGAAGGTGGTTGAGATGATCAAGTGTACCACGGACGGACGGCAGGAGGGGGTGCATGGATTGCAATGTTGTTCCATGGATATTGGATATTGTAAATGAATGTCAGGTGCAAATTAAACTGTTTTAATGGCATTTACAGTGACCAATTAAGTAGAATGAATGACTGACGTTAGTGATGGAGGATGCTATCGTTGCTGTTGTTGTTGTTGTTGTTATACGGGTTGAATGCTAGTGATGCATGCACAAGAGCGAATGACATTTTGTTTCGATTACGTTGATATCACAAGCACGTGTGCGAGTGCGAGTGTGTATGGGTGTGCGAGAGAGTACTTTAGTACGAGTTCGAAATGTACGAGTAATATTGAGCAGACCGGAGAAATTTCGAGAAAAAAACCACTAAAATTTCGTTTGTCGGTCGTTTGTCTTTCTGCATAAGGAATAATTGCGAGAATACCATATTACCTATGCGGTAAATTTTTGCAAATGCACAAGTATTTCATACATACAGATTTTGTAGTTGCGGTCGTGTAAGTAACAACAATTTCATTTAAAACAACAACAACAACAACAACGACAACAACGACAATGACAATGACAACACCAACGCTAGCGATATAAAACCACAAGAATATTTGCATTAAGTGTGCGTTAAACAATGGAACAATTAAAACAATTTGTTAGCGGTGAAAGAAGTTTCAATGTACTAAACACGTAGTGTGGCAACCGTGGCAACAGTGGCAGCTGTGGCAGCACCCTACTCATGCATTTCGTCGGCTTCCTCTTTACTGCGTGTATTGCAAGAGTTTCCACTCTGCGGTTAGAAGGATACTGCATTGGAGCATAGTGTAGTGAAGTGGCTGCCCGTTGTAATGAATGAAGTTGGTGTATTTTAATTACACTCAATTTTTGTGGTTTCTCTGTGTGTGTGTGTGTGTGTTAAGCACATTCAAATTCTTTTCTCTATAAAAAAACTTCAAAATTTAATATTCATCAATTCATATTTAATAATCGCCCGGCCTCCCACCCACTTGAACGTCACACACAGAAAACACACCCTCACACATATACTGAATTTAGAACAGAGTCGGACGATGCGTCGAACCTACTAGCAAGTTGATGCCCTATAGATATAATGGCAAGAGCAGCTGTACAAGTCAGAGAAAATCTGCAAAAGGCGCGCAGCTGTTGCAGAAAAATGCATTGAAAAGTGGCAACATCGAAGGGAGACATCAACGAAAGGTCGGTGAACGAGTACATATATCCATAGTATGGAGAGGTGTGTTAATAGAAACCACACATTTCTTATCAGAACACTTATGCTTTTGCCAGGATCTGCACAAATACACCCACGTTGATCATCCGCACTGCCTATTTTGTGATGGTAAAATTGAGAATGCTGAACATATTTTACTAGAATGCGGCAGATTTGTGGATACCAGAAATCAGCACCGGATGACTTTTGGCGAGGTACTCACCCCAGAGGGACTGGTGAACTCCATGTTGTTAGCAAAAGAGAAATAGCATGATTGCAGCGAGGTCATGGCGGACATGATGATGCAAGTACGAAAAGACGAGCAAACAGTGAGGCCACCAAATATGTAATTTAATAGAGAAATGGGTCAAACTCCTTTTCGTGACCCGCGAAGTAAATCGTTAACTGGTAGTGCCAGGGCCGGGGACACACAGGACAGCGCTCGTAGGAGGTGGTTTAGTCGGTACGTGCATGGATGGGAATCAGTCATGTGGGTAGTGCGGTGCTACTCATATCTATGATAATAAAAACTACACATATACAATGAAACTTTTTGCTCGTTAACACTGAACATAATTTTATGTAATTAAGCGTTATACTGCATCGGTATCGGTACAGTGACGACAGCAGCTACATGAACACATGACTGTGTATTAGCTGCTTGTTCTCAGCAGTTCAGCAGTTCTCTTCACTCTCTCTCTCTCTCTCTCTCGCTTTCCTCTCTCTCTTGTGGCTTGTCAAATTAGAAATAGATTTAAATGGGCGACAGCCATGTGATCGTATCGTCGCCAAAGTAATCGCCTCCATAAGAACGTGTGTTTTTTGTAATTTGACAGATGCGGTCGTGTAGCTGCCGTCGTCAATGTGTATGGAGCATATGTTTCAGATTTATTGTTACGATACTCTATTATTCGTTTCTTTTTAAGTTTTTAAAATTTTTTATTGTTTATATTTCAAGCTAAAATGTCTAGGTAAAATGGTTACGTTATTCTGTTTAGTATTTTCTGCTCTTTTTTGTGTGGCTATTTGATGCAGCCTCAGCGGACAGTGTGACTAAATGTGAAATACATATATTAGAATTAATTATTTATTTCGTTTTAGCACAGGAAGAGTTATTTAAGTCTTTGAAATAAAGTAAAATAAAATTAATATTAAAATAGATGTAAAACAATAAATTACATATATTTATTTGTATAATAATTAAACATATTTTCTACTTAAAGTAGAAAAAAGATTAAAAACAGTTCTACAAAACTTGATAAAAAAAACAAGGTGACTTGAAAACACAGGGACTTGCAAGTATACCTGCAACATTGTGTATAACTTAAAAACTAGGGAAGATCAAATTTATTTTAATCACAGGAACAATTGATTCCTAAGTCATTTAATATTATTTTGGCTATATACAAAATATCAAACATTTAATTATCACATGTTGCAAGATATCGTAAAAGTACGAGTATATTTTTTTTTTTCTTAAACTGCACTGCGTTCCTGATTGGTTGCATGTTGTGCGGTAGCGCATTCCAAAGTCGTGTAGCATAAGCATAAAATTGTCTATCTGAAGTTAAGCAAGAATATTTCTACGATTAGAGCGCAAGAATGTTGACCTACTATGTAAATTCTTATGTAAGTTCTCTCGTAAATATAATTGTAGGTATTAGTGTTTTAAAGTTTAACAGACACTGAAAAGCTGCTAAGCTAATGTGGAAAACATGGTCAAACCTTTCTCAAGCCATTTGTTGTACATATCGGGTTAACAGTTAACCCTTAATTTGCGATTACTGATAGAATGACAATTCATATTTCTTCAGTCACATCGTCAGGCAATTGTGTTTCCGCCTGAACCCCGATTGTCTTTCAGGCAGAAAGAGAAATGTTAAGAAAGAGAAACGTTATTGTTTCAATTAATTACCTCCGAAAGAAAAGATAGAATGACTATAGGTTGAAATTCATGATAAGTTCTTGGAAAAGGTAAAATTTTAGCAGCTTTACAGCGAGCTGCTAAAGGGGTAGTTAGATTTCGTGATTATATTTCGTATTAAACATATAGTTAATAAAGGGTAATATTTTTGGCAGCAAGGCTTTTAGGAACACAGTGAGCATTTCATCGAAACAAATATGATGCATTTGATTTGGCAAAGAGGAACTTTGCAGAACATCAAATTGACTAGCACAATCGAACCTGAAAGAGCTGACGTATTCAATATTCACAGCGTTATTATCATTTTTTATTTAGTGTGTTTACACCAACATGATCAAATGAATTCGGTTTGTTTTACTGAATACCAAATTTGTTTAATGAACTGTCATTTTTATTTACTGCCAATGGCTGAACTAAATTTATTTCCAAGAAAGTAAACTTAGCGCACTTACTGCTTTCACAACTCATTTTTTTTTTTTTTGGTTTTCAAATGTAAGTTTCAATTCAGAGGTCCTAAACGATTTTACCTGTGTATGCCGCATAACGCTTTAGTATAAGGTTCTTAATATCAATTGTAAACTAAAGGCATGACACCGCCGTCCAGCCATCGCCAGTGACATTAAGTAAACTTGAAACTAAGTTTCCGAAACACAGATAATATCTACGCCAAACAATTAAAAAATGTTCTTGTTTACACTTTGAGCATAAATGTGACAAATTTTAATACCTACTCGTTGTTTGCGCTACATTCGTATTAGAGTGCAGACATGATCTTTGGAATGGCAACCATCATTGAGAGTGTTCAAGTTCAACATTTAAATGATCTTGTGCATGTACTGTGATAATTAAAGGCGTGATTCAATGAATGCTTATGAAATAATAATGTAAAACTAAAGTTAGATAGTAACGAAAAAATAAGGTAAATCTAGTAAAATAATAAACGTTCCAAGTAACAGAAGAAAAGTTATACATAACTAACAAAGGCTAAGATTGGGCCACCGGATTGTTGTTCAAATCGTCATTCCCATAACCGTTTACATCGGCTACATAGGCTTTATCGTGAGGGGAGTCAAACAGCGCATCTAGATTCTGGATAGAATCGACGTGTGTGGCAGCATCGGTGGCAGAGCGCTTTACATAGACAAGCCCGCGATAAGTAAAAGCGGATATCAATTTTTTTTGCTTTTTGTACCTAATAGCAGCTTGTAGTATGGCACGATTGTATCTTGTAAGAGCTTCATTTAGGTATATAGGGGAATCAGAATCCAAACCAGCATGTCGCAAGCAAAGACGACCATTATCTTGACGTAGAAACTTCTTAAGCGATTTCATTATAAAGTTCTTGGCATGCGGAGACCCTAAACGTATAATTATGTCAGCAGTAGTTGGCCCGTGTACAGAATTGTGTTTGGTCCGCATTATGCGCTCTACATTCGGAGGTATAATATTAATGCTCGTGCAGATGGAGCAGAAAATATCAACGAAATCTCCGCAAAAAAAACTGGGTATACCATATAGACGGAGCTCACAGGCAACTTTCGTATTTTCTAGCCTTTCCAACTGATTCCTTAACGAATCAATTTCAACCTTGATAGAGTGTATATCATCTGTTTGATGGTTAGCCAGAAGTTTCGTTTTCACGTCTTCCAGGGCAGATCTGTCCGCTTCGAAATCGCATTTAAGCGCCTTCATAGAAATTATCTCCTCTTCAAAAGACTCAATTTTGACATCGATATCAGCAACCTTTGTGTTGAGTGAGCTCAATTTAGGCTCGATCTTACTCATAAGAGATTGAAGTTCGTTAGATAGTCTTTCAAGGGTTTGCTCTGTATGCACATGTAGCCGTTCCTCCATTGCCTTCATTTCGATTGATATTTCACTGTCCGCCTGCATCTTTCTGTTTAGCGAAGGAATGCCCTCTTTACTTGGAGATGTCATTTGTGTACACGTATAAAAAATTAATATGCCTTTAATCGTAACTGACCAACACTTATTTTTTAATAAGATAATCTTGAGTTGGGTCGGTAATGCAGGTTTACAAAGGTTTTTGTATTGGCTGATTACAATAAACGATTAGTTTTTACTAAGCTGCTATCGGTAAGAAGACGAGGTAAAATCGTGGTGGTGTAAGTCAGGTGACTGTAAACTTAACAGAGCTACAACTTGTTGAGACTTACGTCGGCTGATGACAAACACTATGAACGGCCACTGGAGCACCACAGTGACAGAAAGCAGACAGGACCAGATAGCTCACCACGCACAAGCGACAGGAACTGTAGTACAAACAACAACAATAAACAGCAATCAGGTCAGCAACAGTTGGATCGGTCCTTCTCAGCAGTGATATTCGATAACTCCAAGAAGTAAATACGTAGGACGTAGAAAATATTTCTTCAATTGAGCCCGACTTTATATTTTTGTTTTACGTAAGATTAATTTGATTTAGTTTTTTAACACGAACAAAGAAATTTTTGCTTTCTCAGCGCAGAGTTGCTAGATTACTGTAATTAATTACAATAAAGAAATGAAAATATAACATATTTCATTACCGTTTCTTTTTCATAACCAGTGGGAAGAAGATTTTCACCAAACTATCAAAATCTTTTCTAATTTCTAGCGTCATGTTCACTTTAAAATTGTGTATAGGAGACAGATGCCAAATTTTTGCGGCACACATACATAGGTGTAGGAATAATGATGAAAGAGGATACCAGAGATGGTATTCTTTTCTTTATAACATAAGTTTGTGTTAATTGCAATTTTTGAAAAGAAAATATATAGGAGTTGATATTGTTGTTGTAGCAACTAAAATACAAATATTAGGAGCGTCAATAGTAATGAAGATCTTATGTTCCCCGGATACAAGTGGCATCCAAACAAATGTTTCGTATCGTGGTCGTGAAAGTCTTTTTCCTAGATAATCATTCGCTATCTCTTCGTTGAGCTTCACCATGTTAGAGTTTAGAATGCGACTCCATCCGAATCTATTTTTACGATACTAGGGTGATTATGGTTTTCTTTTTCACTTCGTTTGCTATTTACGATGGTCATCAGTTTATTACGGCAGTGTGTGGTTGGCCGCTCTTAGCTTTTATTGTAAAAGGTATTTGCTCTTGTGTGCAAATGTGTGCTCTTGTGTTGCGCTTGCAATTTCATCTTGTTAGTCTCCATCAACAAGATAACAAATATTTCTTGGAGAGGGATAGAATTATAATCTTTGGCTCTTTTTGCTTCAACGCGGTAAAGGTTTTGTCTTGGTGGACCATGAGATATCAGCCTTGAGAAGCTCAAAGTAATGCTCAATACTCTACATTGGCGATAGTAGCTACACGACCACATCTATCAAATCATATAAAAAAAACGCGTTCTTATGGAAATGATTATTTCAAGGTTATTTGACAGTTTTGTTACTTTAAAACAAAAAACGATAAGACAGGCGAAAGTCGTCCTTGGTTTGACAATTCTATTCGTAACTCAATGAATGAAAGAGTTCTACCATAACTTATAAAATATGGAAAATAATTAAAAGTCCAGACATCTACGATATTTTTCGTATAAAGACACTAATTTCGCGGTGAAAGTCGTCAAGGCTGCAAAGCGACATTAATATGAAGAAAAATATTCGAGATTGACTGATAGCAGGAAGAAGTGGAAAGAAATAAAAAACTTAGGCATATGGTAGGTAGACAGGAAGCGGCTGATACTGACATCAGTTGTTTAAATCTGCATGAATTCAATCAAAATTTTGTTAGTTTATCCAATCAAAGCGATCCAATCAATACATTTCGCATAATGTATCTGTACAGGGTGTCCACAGCCTGAAGACACCCGGTTTAACTGTGCTTGTGTTGAGCAGGTCGACGTACTACTACAATGTTTTTTTTTTGACATAAAATCAAATGCTGTGGGTTTCGATAATGTTTACCCAACCGTTCTAAAGGCCTCTTAACCAATTTCGTTGCCGTTTATCACATACCTATTTAACTTTATACCTACCACATCAACGTATCGTTCAAGTTGGAAGAAATCTAAAATCATTCCGATATCTAAACCAAATGGTGAATTTCTTCCGATTCTATTTCGTTTTTTATCTCAAAAGCATTCGAGTGCATTTTATCTAATCTAGACAAATTTATGACTTTTTTACTTAAAATTTTTGGTTTTCGGAACGGCTGTCGGTCCTTAGGAAAAATAGAAGTTGTGCGATTGCTTTAGTAGAAGTTATCGAGAAAATCAGTTTTGCGCTAGACAAAAGATAGGTCAGCTTTTTAGTTATGTTAGATTTTTTCAAGGCATTTGATACCATTGAACAATATTTTACAAGATAAATTGCTCAAGTGCTATAATTTTGTTTCTTTTTTTTTTTTTTTTGTTTTTGATTAATTCAACACACTTGGTGTACCCTTATGAATACAGAGCATTGTGTTGATTGGAAGGAAGATTGATAGGAGGGAGAAGGAAGGAGGGAGACGTAGTTATGAGCGTTTGCTTTAAATTTGAAAGGGTAATAAAAATCGGGGAAACCGCGCGGTATTACAAAGTATTAAAGAAAGTCCTCTCTAATGCGAAGTGTGGTGGAACACCGGGTCTACGTAGAAGGCTTGAGTTCCGCTTGCTTTTCGTGTACTTCTGGTGAACACACGAATTAGCGGCATCAGCTTGCGCATCTCAGCAGAATATCTACCGTGAAACTAACGGTAAAACAGAGAGATGCAAGCCACATTTCGACGCTGTTACAAGGAGTCAATAGATCTGGAAACTCTACTACTGTCTCCTATTAGCTTTATCGCTCGATGTTGAATACGGTCCAGCAGTTCCAGTTGCATTTGTGAAGCTCAAGCGCATAGGTACGAATTAAACTCCAATTTAGGACGTACATATACAGGGTGTTTTTTTTTAGAAGTGTGGTTTCCAAGAAGAAATAAAACGCATATAATTTAATGTTATGGCCAAGAATTTAACTTTATTATAAAGATAAGGATTTGCCATTATGTTTTAAAAACGATTTCGGGCAAGTGGCCGCCGCGGCTGGTTCGAATAAATTCCAGCCGAGAGGCCCAATTTTCTACCACTTTTTGCAGCAATTGGGGCCGATTGTCAATAATAACGCGCCGAATATTCTCTTCCAAGGTGTCAATCGTCTCGGGCGTATCTTCGTAGACAAGCGACTTCACATAACCCCACATAAAATAGTCCAGCGGTGTTAAATCGCACGATCTTGGAGGCCACGCCACAGGCCCACGACGCGAGATAATGCGCTCACCAAAATTTTCCTTCAATAAATTGATTGTTTCGTTGGGTGAATGGCTTGTAGCGCCGTCTTGTTGGAACCAAAGGTCGTACCCACATCAACATCCTCCAATTCAGGCATTTGAAGCGAAAAAGTCATTAATCATGGCTCTATAGCGTTCCCCATTGACTGTAACATTATGACCGGCTTCATCTTTGAAGAAATATGGACCAATGATTCCCTCTGCCCATAGAGCAGACCAAACAGTGACTTTTTGAGTATGTAATGGCGTCTAAACAATGGCTTGTGGATTATGATCACTGGCAATGCGACAATTTTGCTTATTAACGTACCCATTCAACCAAAAGTGAGCTTCATCTTACTTTACTTTTAGTGGCACAACAACCCATGGAGGGCCTAGGCCGAGCTTTTCGCATCCACTCATGTTGTGCGTGTCATATTTGTACATGAATGAAAGGGACCTACAGTTTAATGCCGAATCCGAACGGCGAAGTGAAAAGCTTTTCATAGCAAGTTTTACTCTTGTAGGTTTGCCATTGCCTGCCAAGAGGTGGTGCCGTGTAGAAAAATTATTTTTTCTACTTTTTTTTTTTTTTTTTTGATTTTGCCTGTGCTGAGATTCGAACCCCGGACACTCTGCGTAGTAGTCCAGCGCACTACCACTACGCCACAGCGACCACTGAGCTTCATCGCTGAACAAAATTTTCTTGTGAAAATCGGGATCGGTGGTCATCTCGTTTTAGTAATAAACACGATTTGCAAACGTTGTTCAGGAGTAAGTCTATTCATTATAAAATGGCAAACAAAACTGAGCATAAATCAAGTGACAGCTGTCAAAAAGACCAACTCCGAAAAAAGTATTGCCAGATTGAAAACCACACTTCTAAAAAAAAACACCCTTTATAGGTGGTGTAGGTCATAAGGAAATCAGTCGGAGTGAAATATTTTTTACACCAACAACTTATTTGAATTATAAAATAAATTAAAAAAATTAAAAAAATTTTCAAATAGACCTAAAACAACAAAGTGCAAATATTTATTTATATAATACTATAATTAAAACACATTTGAATATTGAATTTAAAATTTTAAAATTTAAGGTATGGTAAAGTAAAAAAAAAGAGTAAAAACAAAATTTCTACGTGTAGCATAAGCATAAAATTGTCTATCTGAAGTTAAGCAAGAATATTTCTACGATTAGAGCGCAAGAATGTTGAACTACGATGTAAATTCTTATGTAAGTTCTCTGGTAAATATAATTTTAGGTATTAGTGTTTTAAAGTTTAACAGGCTCTGAAAAGTTGTTTCGCTAATGTGGAAAACATGGTCAAGTCTTTCTCAAGCCATATGTTGTACATATCGGTTTAACATTTAACCCTTAATTTACGTTTACTGACAGAATCACAATTGGCGAAAAATTAATTTCCACACATTAAAAGGTAAAACTTGGCAATAAAGAATTTTTGTTTGAAATAAAATACCAAATATCATTAAAACTATAATGACCTGTAAATAATGGCATTATTTTTGACCGTGTAAGGTCCGCTATGTGACGAGAAAAAAGCAAAGAAAGCAAAGGCACCAAGGGAAAGTCAGTAGGTAAATTGTTTAGTCTTACTGCTTATACTCTACCAGTGAGGTAAGAGTTTAAAAGCCAGATTGCTGAAAGTGCAAACATTAAATTATCCAAATAGTTTGGAGCAATGGATTGAGTGGTGCACTGAATCGAATGCTTCTAAGTGAGCCTGAATAAGACCAGGAGTGTTAGCAGGTTAGAATCAAGACGGCTTCATATTTCTTCAGTCACATCGATTAACGCCGTCAGGCAATTGTGTTTTCGCCTGAACCCCGATTCTCTTTCAGGTAGAAAGAGAATTGTTAAGAAGATATTTAGCATTAATGATTCAAGAAACTTTCTGTTTACTGCCAATGGCTGAACTAAAGTGGTTTTAAAGAATGTAGACTTACTGCTTTCACAACTCATTTTTTTTATAATTTTCAAATGTAAATTTCAATTCAGAGGTCCTAAACGATTTTACCTGTGTATGCCGCATAACGCTTTAGTATAAGGTTCTTAATATCAGTTGTAAACTAAAGGCATGACACCGCCGTTCAGCCATCGCCAGTGACATTAAGTAAACTTGAAACTAAGTTTCCGAAACACAGATAATATCTACGCCAAACAATTAAAAAATGTTCTTGCTTACACTTTGAGCATAAATGTGACAAATTTTAATACCTACTCGTTGTTTGCGCTACATTCGTATTAGAGTGCAGACATGATCTTTGGAACGGCAACCATCATTGAGAGTGTTCAAGTTCAACATTTAAATGATCTTGTGCATGTACTGTGATAATTAAAGGCGTGATTCAATGAATGCTTATGAAATAATAATGTAAAACTAAAGTTAGATAGTAATGAAAAAATTAGGTAAATCTAGTAAAATAATAAACGTTCCAAGTAACAGAAGAAAAGTTATGCATAACTAACAAAGGTTAAGATTGGGCCCACGGGCTGTTATTTAAATCGTCATTCCCATGGCCGTTTACATCGGCTACATCGGCTACATAGACTTCATCGTGAGGGAAGTCAAACAGCGCATCTAGATTCTGGATAGAATCGACGTGTGTGGCAGCATCGGCGGCAGAGCGCTTTACATAGACAAGCCCGCGGTTAGTAAAAACAGAAATCAACTTTTTTTGCTTTTTGTACCTAATAGCAGCTTGTAGTATAGCATGATTGTATCTTGTAAGAGCTTCATTCAGGTATATAGGGGAATCAGAATCGAAACCAGCATGCCGCAAGCAAAGACGACCACTTTCTTGACGAATAAACCTTCTAAGCGATTGTATTATATAGTTCTTGTCATGCGGAGACGCAAAACGTATAATTACGTCAGCAGCAGTTGACCCGTGTACAGAATTGTGTTTGGCCCGTATTATGCGCTCTATATGTGGAGGTACAATGTGAATGCTCGTGCAGATTGACCTGAAAATATCAACGAGATTTCCGCAAAAAATACTTGGTAAACCATGTAGACGAAGCTCACAGGCAACTTTCGTATTTTCTAGCCTTTCCAACTGATTCCTTAACGAATCAATTTCAAGCTTGATAGAGTGTATATCATCTGTTTGATGGTTAGCCAGAAGTTTCGTTTTCACGTCTTCCAGGGCAGATCTGTCCGCTTCGAAATCGCATTTAAGCGCCTTCATAGAAATTATCTCCTCTTCAAAAGACTCGATTTTGACATCGATATCAGCAACCTTTGTGGTGAGTGAGCTCAATTTAGGCTCGATCTTACTCATAAGAGATTGAAGTTCGTTCGATAGTCTTTCAAGGGTTTGCTCGGTATGCAAATGTAGCCGTTCCTCCATTGCCTTCATTTCGATTGATATTTCACTGTCTGCCTGCATCTTTCTGTTTAGCGAAGGAATGCCCTCTTTACTTGGAGATGTCATTTGTGTACACGTATAAAAAATTAATATGCCTTTAATCGTAACTGACCAACACTTATTTTTTAATAAGATAATCTTGAGTTGGGTCGGTAATGCAGGTTTACAAAGGTTTTTGTATTGGCTGATTACAATAAACGATTAGTTTTTACTAAACTGCTATCGGTAAGAAGACGAGGTAAAATCGTGGTGGTGTAAGTCAGGTGACTGTAAACTTAACAGAGCTACAACTTGTTGAGACTTACGCCGGCTGATGACAAACACTATAAACGGCCACTGGAGCACCACAGTGACAGAAAGCAGACAGGACCAGATAGCTCACCACGCACAAGCGACAGGAACTGTAGTACAAACAACAACAATAAACAGCAATCAGGTCAGCAACAGTTGGATCGGTCCTTCTCAGCAGTGATATTCGATAACTCCAAGAAGTAAATACGTAGGACGTATCAATATTTCTTCAATTGAGCCCGACTTTATATTTTTGTTTTACGTAAGATTAATTTGATTTAGTTTTTTAACACGAACAAAGAAATTTTTGCTTTCTCAGCGCAGAGTTGCTAGATTACTGTAATTAATTACAATAAAGAAATGAAAATATAACATATTTCATTACCGTTTCTTTTTCATAACCAGTGGGAAGAAGATTTTCACCAAACTATCAAAATCTTTTCTAATCTCTAGCGTCATGTTCACTTTAAAATTGTGTATAGGAGACTGTTGCCAAATTTTTGTGGCACACCTACATAGGTGTAGGAATAATGATGGAAGAGGATACCAGAGAGGTCTTCTTTTCTTTATAACATAAGTTTGTGTTTATTGCAATTTTTCAAAAGAAAATATAAAGGAGTTGATATTGTTGTTGTAGCAACTAAAATACAAATATTAGGAGCGTCAATAGTAATGAAAATCTTATGTTCCCCGGATACAAGTGGCATCTAAACAAATGTTTCGTATCGTGATCGTGAAAGTCTTTTTCCTAGATAATCATTCGCTATCTCTTCGTTGAGCTTCGCCATGTTAGAATTTAGAATGCGACTCCTTCCGAATCTATTTATACTGTACTAGGGTGATTATGGTGTTCCACATCTATTAAAAATTTATAATTTATAATTAAATTATAATTTGGGCAACGACACGAACACGTTTATGGCTGTCGGCAATTTCAATCTAGTTCTAATTTGACAAGCAACTAGAGGAAGAAGAAGCGAGAGAGAGTGAAGAGAACTGCTTGTCTTTGTGCTGCTGCTGATGCTGCTGCCACTTTCATTTTAATCAGGTAGCTCACTACACGGAGGCAGTTGAAACCGACGACATTTTGTAGACATGTAAATGGGACATTCCTCGGGGCCAAGATAAAACTGCTCCAAACGTAACTGATACAAATATAACTCGAACAGCATGAATTGATGCAAAACACTCTGCCTATGGCGTTCAAGAACTGATGCGACCTATTAGTAGTAGTAGTAGTAGTAGTAGTAGTAGTAGTAGTATTGGTTGTTGTCTGATATGGTATAAAGATTTAGTCTTTATAGTCTTACTACTTTTGCCGAAACCCAAAAGTAGTAAGTTGTTTCCCAATTTTTCGCATTTCCTCTAACAAGCTTGCGTTAACCTTGACGGAGTTTTCCAATTGTGAATGCGAGGCAAAAACTTTCCTCTAAATTCCTAAGTTATTTGCTCAAAATGAAAAACACTCAATCTGAAACAAACCCCCAACAGTTTTTGTTCTTTCTGCATAACAATTTTGATAGTGTTAAAAACGCTTGACTAATTTAATTTACTTTTAATGTTATTTTGTCACACTGTGCACATATTCAGATCAGTCAGTGTGTTCAGGTGTCCAACACATATCCGCAAAGCAAAAAAAAGGAGCTAAGCACAGAAACCAAATTAAAAAAAAATAAATAAATACAAATTGGAAACTGCAACAAACAGTAGCAGCAACTTTATTTCGATGGAATTTATTTTTTGCATTTTTTTTTGTTTTATGATATTTATTTTCGATTTTTTTAACAAACTCAATTACAACAATGAAATACAATAACAGCTCGATAGCAACAACAACAGCAGCGACAGCTTTTAATCAATTTTAACAACATTTCGATATTGTGTATATTGTGTATTGTGTATGGATGCATGCCCCCACCTGTGTATGTGTACTATGTATTTATTTATGTATGTCTGCACGCCTGCATTGCTACTAAATGGAAACTCAACCTTTCAACGTCCCCCCATCAATATATAGGTTGGACCATTTATAATTTGGAATTTGATTTTAATTTATTTTATTATTCGAAAGTACAATCCTTCCGGTTAATTGTGGTACACTATTTCATTCAAATGACTTTCTCCGCTGGAACCAAATGTTGTCTAATTCCATATCTTCTCAAAATAGGATACAAATAATCACAAATTATCATTGTACGGTAGCCCACACCCTTCACTGTAATGCATCTTTCCTCGCAGCAGTCTAAAAACCACACCAGACAGTTACTCGTTGAGGATTCATTAGCTTCATAATAATCGCGTATGGATTTTCTGAGACCCAGATGCGACAATTTTGCTTATAAACGTAACCACCGAGGTCAAAGTTAGCTTCGCCTGAAAAGACGATTTTTCAGTAAAAATGCTGATCTTCTTCTCAGCGCTTCAGAACCCAATTAGCGAACAGAACACGTTGCGGGTGGCTCTGCGGCTTCAATTGTTGTACCAATTGAACTTTTTACTTCTTCGCAACAAAGAAGTGCATGAAATGTTCAATTCCTGAGAAAGATGGCGTGGTTGGTTGTTCTTGCACTTTCTGAGGAACAGCAGCAATTTTTTCCGTTGTGTGCACTGTAGGAGTACGAGAACTGGTTGTTCTATCCAATATCGTAGAGAACCAGTTTCAAGCAGACGCTTCACAAATTGCGTGATCCACAAATCGCGTGGTAGGCACTTCTCTTCTACCAAACATTTACACTTTCGGTAGAAGATTCACCATTTTGCAAGTAAATTTCCCAACGTCGTTCAAGCATATATCGACCCATTTCGTTAACCACAAATATAAAACTAATTTTCCGTCATAATACGAATGGCATTACAATTCTCACACTCAAAATAACCAGTAGTTCAAATTCCAAATGTTAGATGGGCCACCCTTTATGTAAAGTAAATGCATACATATGTTTGTATACGTGTTATTCAACCATCAATCAATCAATCAATCAATCACTCACTCACACAGTCAGCCAGTTCACCAGTCAGTCGCTCATTCGTTCATTCCTTCCTCCCATCATATTGTCATGTTATGTTCGCGTAACTCTATCGTTAAAAATTCTGCACTGTCACTTCAATCATCACGATTTTCAATAGAGAGAGAGAGAGAGAGAGTGATGTGAGAATGTGGGAGAGAGTAAGCGTGAGAAAGAAAGGGACGAATATTTTTGTGCTTTATTTATATTGTATAACATGCTGCAACATGGACACCGAGTTTTGTCTTTTTTACTGTTGCTTTTTATTATTATTATTGTTCGCTGCATGATTGACACTTGCACTGCAGAGAGAAAAGAGAATCAAAAAAAAGTTTACTACTGCTGGAGATGTAGCAAAATAAACAAAGAAAAACATACATATTTACCTAAGTATGAGTATGTAAAGGGAGTAGCAGTACTATTTCCAGAAGTGGAACGTGTCTGAGGTAGCGATACTACCATATTTCGAGAAGTAGAACGAGTCTGGCTATGAAAGGTAGCAGTACTAATTCGAGAAGTTAAAAAAACAATGAATCAGTGAATCAGTGAATAAGTGAATCGTTAGTCGTCAGTAGACATTGATCGGTAGCTGATATCGTTGCACCTACTCGTCACAGTAGTATTAAATACCAATTACATACCTACTTACATTTTGTGTTTTTGGCTCATTTTTCATTGAAGAAATTTTAAAATATATTCCATAAACTGAATTGAATTCGATATTTTATTTTCAAATATAAAAATAAAACTTTCTATAATACAAAATAATAAATCTCACGGTGACATTAACAATTCTACTTTTGGGGGCTCAACTAAAAAAATAAAAATTAAATTGTATACTTAATAAGTGTGAAGTAAGAAGTAAAACGTACAGTTTTGCTAAGAAAAAGTCGTAAGTTTTCATTCTAGTTTCATATTATTATTTTTTTTTTAATATTTCTGTAATCTGTTATTTTTGTTTGTTTTTTATTTACTCCATTTATTTTCTTTACTATAAAAATATATTATTTTAGAATAGAGTGATAATTAGTGATAATATACTACTGTGGGCAAAAAGTGGTAAGACTTTTTAATTTAAATTTCGCGCGGAAACCCATTCATCAAAATATTATTTTTTTAAGGTTGGTGAGTGAAATTATTCAACAAAGAAGTTCCATTAAATTTTGTGTGCGGAATCAAATATCTGGTGCCGAAACGTTCAAAATGTTGCAAAAGGCCTTCGGTGATAATTGTACGTCGCGAGCAAGTGTTTTTGATTGGTACAAATTGTTCAAAGATGGTCGAGAACGCGTTGACGACGAACCACGTCCAGGACGGCCATCAACATCAACTGATGATCAACACGATCAACACAATAAAATCAAGGAATTGGTGCTCGAGAATCGAGAATCGACGATTAACAGTCAGAGTCAGATGCCTTACTGGCATCGTTGGAATATCGGAAGGATCAGTGAAAACCATTTTAAAATATCATTTGGGCCTAAGAAAAGTGAATGCACGATTGGTTCCAAAATCACTGCATTGGTTTTATGAGATCATTTTGCCAAAAATTCGACTGATATCGTTCCGCAATTACCCTATTCGCCTGACTTAGCACCGTGTGACTTTTGACTTTTTTTTCTAAACTCAAAAAACCGCTTCGTGGACACCGTTACCGTTTTGAGTCAATTGAAGACATTAAACATGAATCGCTAAGCGCATTGAAGGCTATTCCGGAAATTGACTTTAACAACTGTTTCGAGAATTGGAAAAAACGTTGGCGTTTGGCACAAGTGTATTGTGGCCGGGGGGGATTAATTTGAAGGGGACGAAATAGATTTGGAAGAATGAATAAAAAAATTTGAAATTATGAACAAAGTCTTACTACTTTTGGCCCACAGTAGTATATACGGCATAAGTGACCCAAGTCGCGTTCTCTCTTCCGAAATTGGAAGAAAACCTTTACCATGTTCACTTTAATTATCTGAATTGTAAATTATGCGCAGTTATTGAAATGTATGAGAATAGTACCTTACTTACTTTTAATGGCACAACAGCCCATGGAGGGCCTAGGCCGAGCTTTTCGCATCCACTCATATTTGTACATGAATGGAAGGGACCTACAGTTTTAATGCCGAATCCGAACGGCGAAGTGAAAAGCTTTTCATAGGCAATTTTTACTCTTGTAGGTGTGCCATTGCCTGCCAAGAGGTGGTGCCGTGTAGAAAAATTATTTTTTTCTACTTTTTTATTTTTATTTTTTTTTTATTTTGCCTGTGCCGAGATTCGAACCCCGAACACTCTGCTTAGCAGTCCCACGCATTACCAGTACTCCACACCGACCACAATAGTAAGATTAGAGAATGAGAATAGTAAAATTGTTTAAATGAATCGCAAAGATTACTGAGGTATTAAGAACCCAAGAGCCATATCAGAGGGACGGATCTAGAGGGAAGCTATGGAGCTGGGAGCTACCACCAAAAATGGGAATGCTATTTTTTTGTTTAAAATACAATATTTTAAATTATTACACAGCTTAATTTGAAATTATTACACAGCTCAACTGTGTTTATTATAAATACATATTTCGAAATTTTTGAATTTTGAATGGCTTTATTTATTTATTTATTTATATCTTCCGAAAATCGGCACAATAAAGTTTAAACCCTTATTAACCGTACCGGCAGCATGTAGCGTAAACAGAATCCGGTCTGATTTTTAATCTGAGTCGTGGTGTAGTGTTTGGTTGATTTTTGCTCTGGATCTGTTTTGAGTTGTGATCTTAGTTCCGGTTTGGACTTTGGTTTATTTTTGGTCTGACATGTGGTCTTAAATCTAAGGCGCCCTAACTCTTAGCACTGCCGATAAATCTAAGGCGCCCTAAGGGGCGTGGCACCGCTGACACATTACATCTATGCTATATATATGCTATAACTCGGCTTCCTTTCAAAACGGTTCAATTTAAACTCCATGTAACATATAGGCGGAATTGGACAAAGGGGCGTGGCACCGCCCATACGATTCAATACTTAAAAATGGTATAACACGGCTCCTGTCGAACATATTACACCAAAATTTAACCCACACCTTTTTGTGATCTATTCTAATCCTCAAAACAAATATGGGCGGGATTGGACTGATGCCATTCACCATTTTAGTTTTAAAAAAGTCGTGATATGTGTTTGTAATTCCATAACTCGACAACGGAAGATTTATTGGGAGAAGAGTTATAATCAAATCAAGTTTAGTTGGTTTGATGTTCGCCGGGACAGCTAGTTTTCTATAAATTTTGGTTTTAACTTTAGTCTAGGTTTAACTTTTGATTTTAATCGATTGTCTGTCATAATTTGAACTGCCGAGTGGTATAAGTTAAAAATTTGATCTAATTTTCAGTTTTGGGCGGACAATTATTGTAATTTTTGTTGTTTGGATTTTGGTCCGTTTTTTTTGTCTGGATTTCGATTCCGATTTTGATCTGAGTTTTGGTCGGCTTTAGTCTGTATATCTGTTAAGTTTGGGTCTAACTTTCGATCCAATAGCTGGTCTGAATTTTGATTAGAAATTTTATTTAAATTTGTTTCTCTGACTCCAGTTATCGATCGAGAAACACTCCGATAATGTTGTAAGTATATTTTTGCAGGCCGAAGCGGGAAGCCTTAGACCCATCGTACTTATAAGTTTTGGCTTGGAACAAAAATTTTGGAACTTTTACCGATTAAAATATAAGAGGATGTTCTGCAAGAATTTTAAACATTTTTTAAATTAAAACAAACACTAACTTATCAGGCGGGGTTTATGGCAAGTTCTACAAATCAAAACACTTACTTTGATGGTATAGATCTGGCCGCAAACATATATAAAGTCAATAAATCATGCTAATTTGCGATAAATATTTTTTCAATTTCTATTAGCAGTGATACAGAGTAAAACTTAATTAAAGGAACAATTTGCACTGATCCTGAAACTATAGAACACAGTAGCGATCGGTAATGTGCGCTTACTTGCCCAAAAACTTACTGGACATGAAGTGTTCGACATGATTTTAACACATAGATCATAAATTTTGCTAGAATAATATAGCTAGGGTGGATAGCATGGGGTCTGTCAACATTTACTTCTATGCAAATAGAAATGATAGAGTAGATCTAGGTATACTTAAAAGGCATACAAATAGTACATGCCCGATAACTTAGTTAGTTTTTATAAGAACTGAATATGGTAAGCAAAATCTAAGACTATGATACTATATATTTAATATGCAAATCTGTGTAAAACAATCTAAATCAGCTATGCCCAGCCCTTAAGCTCGCGAGCGAAAACAGCTTTTGTGCTTTCACATGCATACATATTGAGCTTATAGGAAGGAAGCTTAGGCTGGGAAGCAATCGTGCAATGCTTGCAATCGGTTCTGTTTTGCGACTGTTGATCAGTCGATGTACATATTTCATGCGAGGAGGTACAATACGCAAATCACAAAGCAATATACAGTACGCTACAAAATGTTTAACAACGATTGAGAAGGTGAGCCATAAATTGAGCTTCAGGAAGAATGAGATGATAATGAGACGAATGAGAGAAGATTTTCTAATTCCCTCAGAAACTGGTGAAAACTTTTGGAAGCAAATAAAAGATGATAAGTATCCTAAGCTTAAATATTACATATATAAATTATGTTCTATGTTTGCGTCTACGTATAATTGTGAGTCAGTATTTTCTACCATGAAAGTATCATTAAGTAAATACCGACAAAAAAGGCTTTTCACTTCGCCGTTCGTATTCGGCATTAAACTGTAGGTCCCTTCCATTCATGTACAAATATAACACGCTCAACATGAGTGGAAGCTCGGCCTAGGCCCTCCATGGGCTGTTGTGCCATTAAAAGTAAGTAAGTAAGTAAGTAAATACCGACATGGAATGACCGATCTGATCTGATCGAAAGTGAAATACATATAGATGAACTAATGCTTTCCTCTTAAAATGTGTATAATTACTTTTGCAACGTATCAATATAAAATCTTTTACCCGTACCCAACACAATCGCACAAAATGCATACATTGAAGTTGGGCATAGCTGATCTAAATCTGTGGTCACTGAATGTTGCTGTGGAGTATCAAATACCAGAAAAAAGAAATGCCAGTTTTATAAATAAAAGAAAAACTCATTACATTCACTATTGGGAATACATAGACACAATATGTGTACATATTTACATACACTGGCATTATAACAAAATCTACAAATTTTTAAGTGTAACATTTTTACACATAAACAAAACACATGCATAAATGCTCAATTGCACTAAAGCATAGTCTATTGCAATTTTAAAATTTATGTAGCATAACTAGTTGCAACAATGCTTCTCTTTTTCATTTTCTTCATTTTCTCTGTAGCTGCATACAGCTGCTGTTGTTACTTTGGCTACTGCATTTCTACTGCATGATGCATTTGCTCCCAATTGGGAATTGAATTGAACGAATGGATGCAATCAACCTTTTTGTCATGTCAGTGATGCTTTTATCAGATTCTCATTTCTCTTTATTTATCTAGCAAAAAAAGAAATCAACAACAAAAATAAGAGACCGAAAGAAAAAAGTAAAACATGAAATATTAAAGGAGCAGCAAAAACAACTACTTTTACACTAACACACAATAAATGTTGTTCAATATTATGTACATACATACATACATACGAACGTACGTGTGTATAAAAAAAGAAGGAAAGAATTTTAAGTTGCATAGCAACTAAATCGCAAAAGTGGTAACAAATGTAACGCAAAAGTTTATTAGTATACTTTGGTCAACTTTATACATTTTCTTCTTCAATTTGTGTAGTTTTCGATGTGGTCGCTGTTGACGTTCTTGTTGTTGTTGTTGTTGTTGCTATAGCGCGGTATTGGTTCAATAAAGTTCTTAGAAAAAAAAAAAACAATAAGTTTTTACAAAAGCATTAAGTAGTTTTCTATGCGATTGCTTCCTTTATTGGTAAAGTTTTCTTCTTACCAATGTTTTCTACCATATACCATACACTCGTAGATACTAGTTACGAGTAAACGCTGCATACATATACTATATATACCGATACATACCTACATATGTATAAGTATATACGAGTATGTATTTATATCTGTACCTAGTACCTATGTATGTAAGCTTGTACAAATTTTTAAAGCTTAGAAAAGAACAACATTTTAAGTACCTAGCACTTTCAGATGTCGATAGGTGGCTGCACATACACACAATGTGGATAGTTTGGGCAGGTAGGAAGGCAGGCAGGCAAGCCAGAAAACAGGCAAGCAGCAAATACTTTGTGAAACAACATTGAAACTAAAAATATCAAATAAAACATAAAAAGTTGCTTACGAAGTTTACTGGAATGATGAAGTTACAACAAGCTACAAATACATACATACTTTGTTCAGTTTGGAACTAAAATATTTCTTATTTTAACTTGAGAGATTTCGCTATCCTTTGATACTTAGTTTTCGTGATTAATAATAAAAAGCATTCAAGAGTTCCACTCAATAACAGGGCGTCACAACTGCTCTACGAGTAGGTAGATAGATACTTGCTATGTTAGAATAATAATAAGATAATTCTTACTTATTGTAAGAAAGAGAAATTACTAAGAGATCGATCAAAGATGTGAAGAAAAAAATTCAAAGTATAAAATGAAAATCAAAATTTAAAAAATTGCATTAAAGTGAACCGTTAATGTTTAAATAAGTATGTTGCCAGTATTATCAATGATTTCGCAATCAATGTCACCTTGTGTTGTATGTGGAACAGCGATGGGTACATTTCATAATTCCCATAACACGAGTGTATACTTAGGTAACAAAATTCTGTTTGCGCGACTTCGGCACACAAAGCTGATTGGATTTGTTTTCATTTCGGCGTATCAAATTGAATCAGTTACTGTGTAGCACTTATTGAAGTAGGACATTGCTGAGCAGTTTTTGCCAAATATAAAGAGAAAAATGTTCAATCAAGAATGGGGAAAATGATTTATTTTTTAAAGAGAACAACATGCATGAATTATTATCGTGTTATGAGTCGCAATGATGTGTTTTGTTTAAACTTTGAAATTTGTGGAGATAAAGTCGGAACTTTTTCAGTTTACTTCTTTCGAATCGTTTTTATATTTACGAGGTGGTAAAAGATGATCGTGACGGGATGGAAATGAAGGGCGCCGACTTCTATCAATCAAGTGTGAAAAAATGAGGATGTATATGTATATACCCATAAATGATAGGCAGAACATATGCATCCGCTATGGGTCCTCTATAAATCGATAGAGAAGGAACCCTCTGGAGGGCGCTGATTCGCGTATGATTAATATTCGATTGTTAGAGGGCGCTGCCCATCTGTTTCTAATAAAATTTGATATTTCAATCAAAAATTTTAGATTTCAAACAAAAATCGTTAGAAATTTCTAGAGCTGAAAGAACGAGCGAGTGAAAAAAACGCGAGGTAAAAACAAATGGCGATTGTGTTACGCCATTGTGGTCGCTGTGGCGTAGTGGTAGTGCGTTGGACTGCTACGCAGAGTGTCCGGGGTTCGAATATCGGCACAGGCAAAATCAAAAAAAAAAAGTAGAAAAAATAATTTTTCTACACGGCACCACCTCTTGTCAGGCAATGGCAAACCTACAAGAGTAAAAATTGCTATGAAAAGCTTTTCCTTCGCCGTTCGGATTCGGCTTTGAACTGTAGGTCCCTTCCATTCATGTACAAATATAACACGCACAACATGAGTGGATGCGAAAAGCTCGGCCTAGGCCCTCCATGGGCTGTTGTGCCATCAAAAGTAAAAGTAAAGTAAGATTGTGTTACGCTAAAATCTCCAGCAGTAACTGCGGCTGAGAGACAGCGAGCAAAATGGAGGACCAACAAAATTCAGACCAATAAAATTCAGATTTTGCTATCGTAAATAAAAAAAAACCCAAAATACAAGGCCTGTCGTTTGCATAAATCAGCACATCGTTAAAAATTACTTCGGTTACGCCTGTAATGTCTGCTAAAACTAACCTGGAAACCCCAAAATGCAAAAGTTCTGAAGAAGTAAATTTCGATATTTTTTTTTTTTTGTAAATTCAAAAAGTATTTTGTTCGACAGCCAATCTATTGCACAATAAGGAGAACAGAGGAGACACCGATTTGGATGAGTTAGCTAAACATTAAGGAAATTTCAATTTTCTGAAAAGTATGTATAGTGAACTTTGTAATAGGTTTTTATTTAAAAAAAGTTAAAATAAAATTGTAATACTAAATGTCGAACGAATGGAAGAAAGCGCTCCGGCTAGAAGGGTGTTTTATTCGAACCATTGAGGGACACGCAGAAGGCGACGTCCTAATCTCCGTTGGAAAGACCAAGTGCAGGGGGGCAAGTTGACTGCACTTGGCCTTATCAACTGGCGCCAGCGCGCGCATAGCAGAGGCGACTGGCGAAGCTTTGTAGAGGCGGACAAGACCGATCATCGGTTGTAGTGCCAGTTAAGTAAGTACTATAAATAATACTAAAAAAGTATCTTTTATTTTCGATAATTGAATAGATTGTTCAATGTAAAACTGGCAAACGTCAAGTTTAACTTCGTTTTTCTCTGTTTTTCTGATGGGCAAAGAGCATAGAGAGCTTCTCTCTTTCATTGTATTCTATGTATGTGGGATGGCATGATTTAACTAAATTAGTTTGTAACACAACAAAGTAGTTAAATAAATGATTTAGTAAATTTCCTAAAGAAACAAAATAAAATAAAAACAATAAAATACATTCTTAATTCAAAAGCTCTGCATATTTCTACTCTCATTCTCTCTCTCTCTCTCTCTCTCTCCCTCTCTCAGTAGTTGCAATAAATTTCAAAGATAAAACAACTTAGAAAACAGAAACCAAGAGCAAAGAAGTGACAGCAGCAGCAGAAATAGAAACACACGCTCCATGTCGGTATTCAACGAAATCTATGCAGCAGACAATATGGCAGACAGCGACATAACTTTTGCGTTCGCCGCCAGCCACCAAAATCCGTTTTTCCACTTATCGCTCGCTCATTTCGCTGCATGCAAGTGAATTTAACCTTAATTTAGCTTCTAGCTTTTACTTCATAGTTTGAATGTGTGTGGTTCACTGTCTCTCCGGGTTATGTTTGCTTTTTAAAAATATTGCTGCTGCATGGCACAAACATGAAAAAAAAGAAGGAAATAAGTTGCTGTTGCCAGTTGCACTGTTGTTGGTTTTATTTTTGTTATGCTTATCTGCACCTGTCCGAACATTCGCTCCAAATGTAGTAGTTCGTTTGCTGTCTACGGCTCTCAAGCGATGTTAGATTTCAATGAGAGGATACAATTTAATAAAAATTGATGGACATCTAAAATGCTGCCAAACGAGATTTGTGATAAAAACATTTTCATTTTCTCTATTTCGGTCTCATTCAACTCTTATTCGCCGATGGCTAATTATCGAAATACCTACATATTATTCAACTTTAATGCACAGAAATTGCTCTTATTAAGATTAAAGAAAAAACTTAGTGATGGTTCGAACATTTTCAAATTGAAGGTTGAAACGATTATGAAGGCAAATGTCACTGGAAAAGTATAAAGCGATCGAATGTCGGTACATAAGTAGTACATGAACTGATATCTAAACAGATCCTTATACAAATTCCTAATTGATATCATAGTCCAACAGTATTTTTGCAACAGAGTAACTGTGGTATTATAGTGAAAGAGGATATTGTGCTGAACATTTTTGCTGAGGAAAGTTATTAAACTGCATTTGAAGGTGAGAGCCTGATATGTCAAAGTATTCTTAGAATTTAAAGGCTAGAGGTTTGATGTCTTAGGCAAAGCTTTTCCCAATGAAAAGATAAAAACTATTTGTTCTTAAATCAACACTTCACCTACTCTACATACTCCCATATTTAGGCAGTTTTTGTAAATTGCAAACGAAAAAAAAAGAAAAAAATCTCGTTACTTTATGCAATACAGAAATTTTAAAAATTCCTTCATAAAATTTCACACTAAACCATCAAGAATGGGTTCGAGAAACTAGGTAAAGGATTGATGTAAAAACCAAATATGTTTAACTTTTCATTAGGAATAACTTTGTCTCTGACAACTAAACAATAACTCTTGAAGTTCATATACTTACCATAAATTACATAGATATGGCAACTCTCATCTTGAAATGCCGATAAAAGAACCCGAGCACATGTTGGATTATAACTTTCTTCAGCAAAAATGTTCAATGCAACATCCTCTTTCAACGCAACATCCTCTTACTCTGTTACTCTGTTTTAGTTTGTTGTACTGTGTAATTTCAGTACGGAAAGTTGAGATGAAATTGGAACTATGCATGTTGCCGCTCGATTCCGATTGTCATTGATCGTACTATTTTAGGTTGGTTAAGTTTTTAGGTTGTATTTTAAGGTTGCACTTAATTCAGGTTCCAAAAAAATGTATTTCTATTCTATTTCATTTCCCTTACATTTATTCTCATACATATCTCAGAGCCATTAATAGTACAGAACTGAGAATTGTTACACGAACGTTGTTTAATAATAATAATATGTATGCTATAGGCAAAGTGTGGAAGGGTTTGAAACTTCCCATTCTTTCCTTGGGCATATTAAAAGAGTCATTAACAGTACTGAGCTGAGATTTGATACAAAGACGTTAGCTAACAATGTTAGCATGACAGCATGAAAGACTATGCAGGAGAGACAAGTATAATAGTAAGGCAGTAGGAAAGAGATAGAAGTATTGCATTTTCTTTCTTACTACGTAGTACTTCATTCTTCTACCTGTCAGAAAGGCATTATGAAGGGTGTTTTTTTTTTAGAAGTGTGGCTTTCAATCTGACAATACTTTTTTCGGAGTTGATCTTTTTGACAGTTGTCACTTGACTTACGCTCATTTTGGTTTGCCATTTCATAATGAATAGACTTGCGCCTGAACAATGTTTGCACATTATTGAAATTTATTATCAAAAATCGTTCTCTGTGAAAAATGTGTGTATCGCAAGCTACGTTCATTTAGCGACGAGCCTCATTTTTGGCTTAATGGATACGTGAATAAGCATAATTGCCGTATTAGGAGTGAAGACCAGCCAGAGGCTACCAATGCATCCCGAAAAATTCACTTTTTGGTGCAGGCGGCATCATTGGGACGTACTTCTTCAAAGAAGTACGATGAAGGCCGCAAAGTTATGGTCAATGGAGAAAGGGACCGTTCGATTATAACACTTTTTTTGGCCGAAAATGCTAGAATTGGACTCGGCCGACATGTGGTTCCAACAGGACGATGCCACATGCCCCACTGCACGCGAAACCATGCAGGGATGATGGGGTGCGAATTGGGTGCTCAGTTAACCTCACGTTTTGGTGAGATCGTGAGATCACCAAGATCGTGTGATTTGACCCTGTTAGACTATTTTCTGTGGAGCTATGTTACTTATGTCTACAGGGACCAACCAAGCACGATTACTGCTTTGGAAACCAACATTGAACGCGTCATTGTTGAGATTCCGGCTGAAATGTGTGAAAAATGTGCCAAAATTGGACCTTCAGGATGGTCCACTTGAAGCGTAGCAGCGGGCAACATTTAAGTGAAATTATATTTAAAAAGTAAATGGCAGAAATTGATTTATCGATCCAAATAAAAATTTCTGTGTTTTTTTTTTCATTTTCAAAATCCAAACTCTTAAAAAAATCACTCTATAGATCGTGTGATAAAGAATATTCCATAATAAAATATCATCATTCATTGTAATTTTCCCAGTGTACGGCAAGCAGAGAATTCTATCTCGTAACAAGCTTCTGCCTCTTCGCTCAAAATGTGATTGTATGTGTTTTGGCTAGCATTGGTTCTTATATAATTTTGTTCTATTAGTTTTCTCTTCTCTCTATATGTTTTGACCAGCATTGATTTTTATATAATTTTGTTCTATTAGTTTTCTCTTCTCTCTCCCCAATTTACTCATTTATTACTCACTACTACACTGAGGGAAAAATGTTGTTATATCAAACTGAAAGTATATTAAACAGCATTTGCTATTAAATCTGAACCGAAAGTGGATATAAAACTCCGAAGCTGGTATAAATGAAACTTGTCGATGCAAAAGAAATAACTTTTCATAATGCGTTCAGTACAAGAGATTATCTAAACAACTGGAATGAACTGAATTTTTTTCTCATTGCATCAGCTTAATTTCTTTTTATGACATTTATGTCCATGTAACTCTATTTTGTATATGTATGTACGAGCATATAGAAAACAAATTTTTAAATTTTGAATGACAGTGATTATATGCCATTGAAAATTCTCAGTTAATTAGCTTCAATTGATACCGAATGAAAACTTCCTAGCATTAAAAAATCTTCATTTATCAACAGCAAGATAAAATTGAATATTTACGTAATACTGAACTATCATAAAGAAAACTCATTATTTTCCCTCAGAGTTTTCAGTTGGAGAAGTAAATTTTATCTTTACTGTGAATGTAAAGTGCATGAAGCACATATCAGCGTGTATTTGTAATCACTGAACAGCAATCATTCAAATACGGAAAAATATATGCACCCAAAATAAAAAAAGAATTTCTTCAATAAATTTCTAATGAAGCTTTCAATTGCTTACTTCAAACTGAATGCTTTAAATTCAGCACATGCTTTCAAGTAACTATGTAGTACATAGTAAAATCCAACAAGCAAACAACCAATACGTCAATCAAAAAGCTTTCAATAGTAATTCTAGGATTTTAGAATTATCAAATCAGTACAGTGTGTAGTAACAATGGAAACATTGCACATGCACAAATGTACCAATAATTTAAAATAATGATTGCACTTTCATACGCCGAAAACAGGGAGATGGCGGAGCTAGAGAATTCAATGGGGAAGGGCGAATCTGAGATTCGGTTATTTACTTTTGGTTTTACATTATGAGAAAATAGCTACTTTTACTTTACTTTTATTGGCACAACAGCCCATGGAGGGCCTAGGCCGAGCTGTTCGCATCCACTCATGTTGTGCGTGTTATATTTATACATGAATGGAAGGGACCTACAGTTTAATGCCGAATCCGAACGGCGAAGTGAAAAGCTTTTCATAGCAATTTGTACTCTTGTAGGTTTGCCATTGCCTGCCAAGAGGTGGTGCCGTGTAGAAAAATTATTTTTTCTACTTTTTGATTTTGCTTGTGCCGAGAGTCGAACCCCGGCCACTCTGCGTAGCAGTCCAACGCACCACCACTACGCCACAGCGACCGAAAATAGCTAAGTATGTAATAAATCTCTACTCCCGATTTTAAAAAGACTTAAAAAAATTAACACTAAAAATAATAAAAATAAATAAAACAATAAAAGTTGTGTGCGTCGGTGGGACACTCTACAGAAGTTTACTTCATCAGAACGATCAGCGTTTTGGTTCGGTTTCATGTTAGGTTTATTAATCATATAAAAACCAGAGTCTATCGCAGACGGGCAGAAGGAATTTTTAACGAACATGTTTTGAAAAAGTTATACGTGCTGATTTATGCAAACGATATGCCTTATATTTATTATAGTTCAGTTTGATGATTCTCTGATCCCAGGTGTGCTAAGTACATCTTGGTTAAATTAATTTTGATCGTTTTCAAAATCATCAACTCCATCAAAATATTCATAGTCAAAGCATGCGAATTCATTTGCTACATCATTATAATTATAATCTTACCATCGTCATCATTATTGTCATCATCGGCAACAAAATATTTAGGATGTACTATATGATCTGATCATGTGGAAAATTGGCTAGTTGACGGTTTGAAATATCCCGAATGTTATGAAGTTGACTAGAAACTGGGTAAATCTCGTCTATGTTTTGTTGTGCTGAGACGAGTTGTTTTCTTGCCACGGGGAAAGATTTTCAAGTAAATCAAGGAATTTTCAAGGAATTCGACCACCTCAATGATTGCCTGGTGCTGTAGAATCTGTGGACTTTCGTCGGAACTTAACGCGATGTCTGTTGATGCAATTATTGGATCTAATGAACTCGTTTGCCATTCATGCTGTCTCGCCGCATTAGTTTTTGCTAGTTAATTTTAATTCTGTTTTGCCTCAAGTTGCTTCCGAAGTCTACACTGTCGCGATCTCTCGGTGCTGGATTTTGGTTTTTTTTCACTAAAGCAGAATCTGAATTTGGTTGGGCCTCCATTTTTCGACGTAGTCTACATTCTCAGCTATAGTTTTTGGTGCTGGAGCTTTTATCGCAACACCATCGACATTTCTTTGTGCCTCGTTTTTTTTTTTTTTTTGCAGTGTATGTATACTCGCTGATTCTTTCAGCTCTCGAAATATCTAAATGTTTTTGTTTTAAAATTTTATTTAAAATTTAAAATCTGACAAGAAACTGATGGGCAGCGCCCTATATTAATCAAGGAAGATTCATACTCAGCCCTCTCTATCAATCAAGTTTGATTCAAACTCGTGGATTCATGTGGATGCATACATGCTGCCCATCATTTATGTTTTTATTAATATGTATCCTCATTTTTTTCATACTTGTTTGATAGAGTGTGCTCCACTTCATTTCCATGACAATTTCCGTTTTTCAACGATCATCTGTTACCCTTCATATGTAAATATAAAAACGATTCTAAAGAAGAAAAATTTTAAAATGGATTTTAAAAATCTCCATAGGGGTAGGGCCCCTCCTCCAGATCAACTATTGTTACAAATTCAAAGAATTAGGATGTTCACCGCTGCGTCCAAGTAATGGTATCAAAAAGATTCTCTTTTAAATCAATAATGTTTAGTTTTAATCTAGAGGCAGAGCAAAACGAACTTCTACTATTCTAATCTAAAATTTGTTATCATTCTCAATCGATTCTCTCGCTGTTCAGGACCGACTAAAATAGCTAAATACCAAAAGAAATGCTGTTCTAATTAATACACTCAATTTATTAATTACACATTATGATTAAACTTATTAAAATAGCTAAAAAAAAGATACAAACGATTTTGAAAAAGATACATTGCGAATAGAACGCTTATGTGGTTTTATAAATTGTAAATACTTGCCTCCACTCCACATCTACTTGATCAATTTCGTGTTGCTAGAGATCAGCTCTTACATATCAATGAAATCAAAATGTTTCTACTACTGTACAAACTTTTTTCCAGTATGCCAATTCAAATAGAAAATAAAAAGAAAAAAGTACTTAGGTTGCCACACAGTGATTGTTAACAATATTCCAAATCTACAGCATACACCAAAGCGACAAATTGAATAGCAGCAATGGCAAATTATTAATTAATTTGTTTGCTACTCGCTTACTCGCTTCAAATATTATCTAAGCGGCAACAGTTTAGCGACGTGTGCAGAATAGAACATATGAAGTGACCGCAATAGAAATGATTTGTCTTCTTCGGAAATAAATATGTATATAGTTCTTGTCTTTTTAGTTTGTTTGCTCGTTGCTCTTTCATTTGTTCCCACAAGCGCACGACACTCGGTTTGACTTTCTTCTGAAACTTATTGGACATCGCAGTCCAATGCCAATAAGCAAATGTGCAAATGATACACAACCACAATAGGATAATAAGCAATGAGAGTATCTTCTTGTAGCGGCGCACCAAATTCATTTCGCAGCTGGTCTTACTTTGTCTTCTACTTAGTATTCTTCCCTTTCGCTCTATGTGCTTTTTACAGCTCCTAGCAATAGCAAGCAACCCGAGCAAGGGCACTTTAAATAAAAAACAAAAATATATAAAAGAAATTCAACTGGAAACCCTCAAACCCGCCAAACTCAATGTCTGCAATGCCAATGAATGTCTGTGATTTGTTGTGTTCAGTATATAAATATTATTTATTTATTGAACAGTTAATTTAAATATTTTTGATAAATAATTTATTTTTTCAATTTTGTCAATTTTATTTTGTTTACTTTGTTACTCATTCCTTTCAAGAAATTTGTTTTGGTGTTTTTATTATACATTTTCTATGAGCTTGTCACTTTAATAATCGATTTCGTTCCGATGCCGACAGTCGTTGATGAAGTGTTTACAATAAAATAACGTTACGCTGTAGAACCTGAAGCCTTGCACATCCATGCCATAGAAGTGAAATTTCAATATGTTTACTCTGGTCAACTAGGGAAGAAGCTGTGCTCTTGAAATCATTATAGAATTATAGCAAACATCATCAAATTACATAAAATTAATCTTGCAGAATCTAAGTAAGTAGAATTTCTCTGACTCCGTAAAGAATGGCGTTTCGCTCCTGAACTATTTTGGGCTTATAAATAGAAAATCCTTTGATGTCTTAAGACTTTTATTTTATTTTTTATGTTACAATCAAGTTACTCTATGTATGCAGAAAATTTTGTTGATTGAAAAGAAGATTGATAGGTGGGTGGAAGAAGGAGGGAGAATGAGAGAGTGAATGCAATAACAGGACACCGATTAATAGGCAAATTGAAAGTTTGCTTGGATATAATTCACAATAAATATGCAGAAAAGTTTTGGGCAGAAGTCTCTGCTCTCATCAATATCTCCCAAGATATTTTCTTTTACGATGAGTCGAAGTTTTGCGTAGAGTGCTGGTGGAAGTCGTTGAGGATGATTTAAATTTTGTAGTCTTACAGCTTTGATGTCTGAGGAAAACTTTTCGTTACGAAAAGCTAAACCGTAACCCTCCACTTCCTCACTAAACCCGTCGTTTCGTGAGAGGCTTATCGCACAAATGTCTGAAAAAAATGTGAGTTAGGGACTACTTAGTTTCGGTGAATAGGGACCATCTTTCCTTTATTATGATGAAAATTTTTACCGAAAACATGTGACATTATTCCAAGCCATTTGCTTTACTACATATAAAGCAAATGGCTTGTAAAACCTTTCCATAACGAACAATTCATACTTTAGACATCAAAGCTGTAGGACTTAAAATAAAAAATGTACCCATCGATTTCTATCTTACTTCAATCGTGTTCTTGAACCGACCATAGAAAAAAATTGTGACGTAACAGTCTATATGTGTTTTCTAAGGAGCTGATCTGGACAGTTGGCTCTTTGAAAAAATCAACAAATTTTATTTTGTTGTCCCGTATTTCAAGTACTCTATTTGAGATTCGATATGATGTGATCACCATCTTCTGTAATCACGCTTCTGTGAGGTTTGGTTGTAGTCTAACCAATCTTTTGTAGATATCCATTTGAATGGAGTTTGGATTTATGGAAGTGGTGTAGGTTGTAGTGTATACGGGGGGCTTGGCAGAGTAGGACGAACAGTCGCAGGGTCGTACATGCTGGATCCTTGCGTTATATGTCTCACACACACAGCCTCCACATGGCGTCGCCTGGATAGCAATCTGACAACCGTCAGTGATCTAATCAATGTGTGCGGCGGGCTTCTCCATGACCTTGAATAAATCGTTGTGCGTCGGGATTGGAACACACCACGTTAAAATATTCCCCAATGTATCCTCAAAAGAAGTCTGACGACTGAGGCGGCCAATACCAATCATCGGTATAAGTGCCAGCTAAGTAAGTAAGTAGTAAGTTCATATAGGGACTCAATAGGTCGCACTACACTAGACCGGGTCATCGTATATGTTTGAAAGTTGAATGTGTCACCAGTTAATTTCAAATATTACCCCGAGAGTGTAATATTTCTTCTAACAGATAAAGACAGATTTTTTTTTTTTTTTTTTTGTATTGATACTTTCAAGACACAGGGTATACCCCTATGAATGCAGAGCATTGTGTTGAATGGAAGGAAGATTGTTAGGTGAGAGGAAGAAGGACGGAGAATGAGAGAAGGAATGCAACCGATAAAGAGATATGATTGCTATGGAAGGAACATAAAGACTGATGTTTTTTTGCTATTTGCTTTTCAACGTTTATATTTCTGACAGTTCACACGTGATTCTTGACATCTGTCAAAGTAAAAAATGCTCATTTTGGTTTGCCATTTAATCATGAATAGACTTACGCCTGAACAATGTTTGCAAAATAATTAAAATTTACTATCAAAATTCGTACTATTTCGTAAAAAAGCTACATCGACGAGGCTCATTTTTGGCTCAATGGATACGTGAATAAGCTGAATCGCCGTATTTGGAGTGAAGACCAGCCAGAGGCAATTCAGCAGCTTCCAATGCATCCCGAAAAATGCACTATTTGGTGCTTTTCGGTTTATGGGCAGGCGGCATCATTGGGCCGTACTTCTTCAAAGACGGTGAAGGCCGCAACTTTACGGTCAATGGAGAAAGGTACCGTTCGATGATAACAGACTTTTTTTTTGCTGAAAATGATGGAATTGTAGTCAGCCGACATGTGGGTCCAACAGGACGGTGCCATATGCCACACTGTAGGCGAATCCTTGCTTCAATTGAGAGATGCATTTGGTGAGCAGTTAATCATACGTTATGGTGCAGTCAATTGGCCACCAAGATCGTGTGATTTGACCCCGTTAGACTATTTTTTATGGGGCTATGTTTTATGGGGCTATGTTTTATGGGGCTATGTCTTGTCTATAGGGACAATCCAAACACGGTTGTTGCTTTGGAAGCCAACATTGAACGCGTCATTGCTGAGATTCCGGGCGAAATGAAAAAGTGTGCCAAAATTGGACCTTCAGAGTGGACCACTTGAGGCATAGCCGCGGCAACATTTAAGTGAAATTATCATTGAAAAGTAATTTTCAAAAGCCAAGCTCTTAAAAAATCAGCGCTTATATCCTTCCAGCCCACCTTCAGATCTAATCTAATTAAAAACCCCGTGAGTATTTCATTGTAAAAGAAAATTTCTCCCTAGGTGGTCTAGAAATATTGAAGAGCTCAATTCAATAATAATAATATCATTATTTTGACCCTTTAGCCAGATAAAACATAAATCAACAACTAAATCGCGTCTTTTCACTTTCGCTGCCATGTTTCAACTGAAAGTTCACAAGTCAAAAAACATATGATTGTATTTCATCAGAATTTCTCCAACGCAAAGCCTACTGTTTGCATTTTTTCATTCAGATGAAGAATTTCAAAGCAGTGGTCTTTCAAAGTTATCCGATTTTTCCGATCTCGCTCCTTAGTCAATAAAAGCTAATTAGAAAATTAGTTTCGAATAACTGAATTGATTTTATGATTTTTATTCACTCAGAGACCTCGAATTCCTAAATAATCTATGTCAACTTCAATCTGCAAGTTTAAGTCTTTCTCTAAAGTTGAAAATCCTCTACAAATTACTGTAGAGAATAATTGCATACGTCGCGAAACAATTAAACTAAGATTATAATATTAAATTTATAAACTTTATTTAACTTTATTCTTTGTCGTAAAATTAGGTAAAAGTCAAAAAGCGAGAAAACCACTTTTACAGGTTACACCCTCTGGTGTAAATCATGACCAAAAACCTTTTGACCTAATGACATAACAGTCTCAGCATTTTACGACTACCTTCTATGTAAGTAGTTATGTAAAGCCTAGCCTCATGCATAGTACATACATAGATGAAATAACTTTACTTTTGTTGTTGTTGTTGGAATCATTTGCTAACAAGTTTTATCTGTCTAGCATAACTCATTTAATAGACTTACAACAAATTAAGCAGATTACTTTAACATTCAGTCTCTAGTGAAACTGTGTGCCTAATGAAAATGAAAAAGCCAAATGAAATATCGAGAACAAAAATCATAATATAAACTTTTAACAAAAAGGTACAGTTTTGTCAATTTCATTCATTTATACCACAATAGTTTCGAGCCATACACACTTAACATACATATACACACACACACACACACACACATACATTGATAAAGTTATTGAAAAGTTCGTCTACATAAAACACAAATTTTTGTGAGAGAAAAAGTTTGGTTTTGGTTGTTTGAAAACATTGAAACATTGAAACATTGAACATTGATACATCGTAACGTTAAAGTTTGCTAGAAAAAAGTATGTATGTAACCTTAAAAGCTATGTGTGACAATAGTACGGAGGTATTTATAGGTGTAGAGTTACTCTTTCCGTTCATGAGAACTGAAACGTTTCCATTTGAAGTTCACAATTCAAATTTAACATTTACTAAATGAAAATTTATCAGAATTTTATTTCGCTAAAACCTCAAAAATTTCTAATAAATATTTCAACTTTTTTAGTTAATACCAAAATCACGAAACCGCTCGCCTAAAACATTTCCATATTAACGAAATGGTTAAAACTTCCGCTTTAGTAACTTCTTTTTCCGCTTTGCATGCATTGTTTATGTGCGCTGAAACAATTGTGCATGCTAATGTCATATGCATACACACACACTATCTACTCATACAAATGCAGACACACAGACGTGTACGAGCAAACGTTGCACAGGCGTTGCATGACAAGTTGAACTTATCACTCAAAATTCATCACTGATGTTACAGGCTGCTTTTGCTGCACATAATGAAAATCGTTGATGACGATGATACAGATGATGATGCAATAATGTTAATACATACATTTATGCCTGTGTGTGTGTGTGTGTGTGTGTGTGTGTGTGTTCATACAAACATTGAGAAAACCACACCAAAAATATCTAGCGCGCGTGTCATTTACATAAGCAAAATGTCAGTTTTAGTTGTTATCATTTGCACTTTCGTTGCATACTTTTAGCTGTTGTTGCTTTTCTTACTTTCTATTTTTTGCTGCTGCTACGCTTTATCATGACAATGTGTGTGTGTGTGTGTGTGTGTGTGTATGATACCAGAAAACATGAGGGGAATGTGTGTTTGCTTGTGCATTGCCACAGCTCAACTTTCATCACAATTAAAAGTATCATACCATATCATGATCCATGCATTCCTTACCTTCCACATTCGCCAGCTCGCAGTTTCCGTCACAAATCTGCCTCACTCACTATCACATCAAGCAGGCAAGACAAGAAGTGTGTAATAACATCAGTGTGTTACACTGCTGGTCTTTAGCAGCCAAGCAACCAGCAATGAACAGTAACAGCAACAGCAATGATGACGCAAATGTCAGCAAACATTTTCGGTCATGATTGTCCAACCATGAACAACAGCAATAACAAGGGCAGTGAGAACGAATTGTTTGATTTGCAATAACAAAGAGTGTGTCCTTCTTTGGTAAAAAAAAAAAGGAGGCAAGTAGCAACAGTAACAATAACAACAACAACAGCAACAACAACAACAACCACCACCACCACCATGTTGCTCAGTTCAGTTCAGCTCAGCTGAAAGCGGAAAGCATCAAAATGAAAGCATCCTGTTAGTTCGTTGGGTCAGCAGGATGTTGCTCATTTGAGGAGTCAGTGGCACATTAACCAAATATTAAATATGTACGAGTATGTACATATGTATGTGTACTGACCTATCAACAAACACAAAGTATTGCATGTTAGTATGTACTATATATTAATGTAAACAGTATTGGTTGAAAAAATAAAAGCTAAATCAGTTTTAAAAAAAATGTTGGTTAAACTCAAGGTAAATAATTTTTTTTTAATTTTTAAAATTTGCGTTCCAATTTTTGAGCCTTTAAAAAACTCTTATAGGCAGACTGAATCAATTTATTATGGCAAACCAGACGGTGATTAAAGAAGAATGAGCGAAAAAAGCATTTTTGAAGGAAAACGAACTGCTGGAGGGTTTGAAAGATTATTTGAAGAAAATTATAAAGTGGACGAACTGAACGAAAAAGCAGAATCAACTGCCGAAAACTTCATCCTATCATTCATTATGCATTAAGTACTTACTTACTTACTTAGCTGGCATTGCAAGCGATAATAGGTCTTGGCCGCCTCATTCGATTAGCATACTCATAGTAAACAGATGTTAAACTTAAATAACAATGGGCAAAATTCATAAAGCTAAGAGCTACTACATACTTTACAAAAGAGTGTCAACGGTCAAAGTTGAACGAAAGTAAATACTTGCTGTTGGCATAGCAGCAATTAGTATCACAGCTTCAGGTTACCATATTACTTGAACTGCCCGGAAAAACAGGATGTTCTATTTTGTAAACTAGAAAGTTCCCAAAATCGCTTTTAACGACAACTGAATATTCTTTTTAACTTATTCACAATACAGATGGCTTTCAAAAAACAGAAAGTATCGCCATAAAGCAAAAGTTACCCCCCCAGGCACATTTCAATTGTATTCTTTCTTTGATTTCTAGGCAATGTGGAATCGCAATGATGCGTTTCCACATTGTCGGAAAACTCGAGGTGGTAAAATGGTAAAACAATGGTATGTATATAAGTGAAGGTGTTATAATGTAGGGATGTTATAATTTGGATGATATCCCATCAGTACCAATCGTATTAGACTTAAACTTCTTTATACAATTGAAGATATTAACTTCAATGACCGCTGAGAACTCAGAAGATGCATCAACATGTATAGATATCAGTAGAATTTCCAGTGATCACCTTATCTCCCATTCATTTTTCTCTAGACAAGACAAAAAGTTGATATATTAAATTTATGGCACTGCGCTCATTTTAAATTCAATGAAGACACAGAATGAGTAGCCGGTGAGATCAGTCAGTTATAACAATAGTTTTCTATGAGGAAAGCAGAGGCTTCAGTTTGTGAAAAGTTCTCCACAAACTGGGAATTTGATTGAGGTTAAGTAAAAGATCGGGAAAAGCGAAAAGCTCGGCCTAGGCCCTCCATGTGCTGTTGTGCCATTAAAAGTAAGTAAAGTAAGCAAAAGATCGAATTCAGTCGATGTCTAACTTATTGTTGAACAAATCGTTCCATAGTGATCAGTTGCTATAGATTTAACAATGTATTTACATAAGTAAACTCAGCTACGAATTCCTAATAAAAATGTTTGGTTTGCCGGTTTCGCGAATTTCCTAACCACGTAATACTTAAGTACAATAAAATTGATAATTGGGTTTTAATTTTAGCCACTACTGCAAGTGCGAGTATATTATGAAAATGCACGTATGTGTGTGTAGAATGTTCTTGCTGCGTTCAAAATACTGTTTTTATTTTGTATGGTAATTTTTTTACATTTCTCTTCTAAATATTTGTTCTCTAATGAAGTTCAGTTTTAATTTCTATTTTGTTTTGTTTTTATTCTCGTTGAATGGCAGTGATGACGGTGCACATCGCTTAGCTGCGTGTTAATTTTCAGTTTAATTCTTTCATGGTCAACACACAAACAACAAAGTCAAAAACAATAGACAACAAAAATCTAAAAAACAAAAAAAAAAAAAAAAACACAACGCTTGCGTGTTTGCTTTCTAATTTTCCTTTAATGAGAGTACGCTGTCTAGATTGCTTTTAAAAAGCTTTTAAGTTGCTTTCATAATATTTATGGTATATAAAGTTGTGCTGTGGCTGCCATGAGAGCGTAGAGCATAGTTATTATTTTATATTCACTGCAACAATAACCACAGACAAAGTCGAACAGCAACTACAACCACAACAACAATAGTCGCAATAAACCGCACGGCACACACTCAACGCAACTCAACTCAACTTTAAAATGAGTAAATGAGTTCAGTGTTATTCAATTACACACTCTCGTTTATATTTAAATGTTACGCATACGCTCCGTTAACCCCATTCTGTATATTATCACATCAAGTTAAGTAGCGCTCAATAAATCCTAAGCTCAATAATGTTGCACATTAAGTTTAGTTTTTAGCTTTAAACACTCAATCCAAGAGAATTTAATTAAAATAATTAAAGCCGAAGAAAGAAGGAAATGTCAAAGTGGAAAAAACTAAACGAAACTCCATCGTTAATTGCACAACTTTGCAAGTATTCGTCTCTTGCGTTTGTGCCTGTGCTTTAGTTTGTTTCTTTTCTTTCTTGACGGTCTTTTTTCGTTTCTTTCTAAGTTGGCGCTATCGTTTTCTCTCGTTATTTTTTCTTTTCCTTTTTTTAATTTTACACAAATTGAAGTGATTCCAAGAATTTGTTGGCACTGCCAAAAAAAAAAAGTAAAAAAACAAAAAAAAAATATTTTAATAGCCAAAATGGACTGGGCTGGATTGGGGTGGCAGATGGAAATGAGACAAAAAAAAGCATGAAAAATGGCAAAATTGCATTTTCCAACTGTTGGCAACGAAAATGCTTAATTCATTTATTTTTTTGTTTAGCTTTCTTCTTCCATTTTCGAACACATAAAAAGAGTGGCTACACTATGCAATCGTATGTATGTATTTGTGTGCATGTATGTATGCATATGTATACTTAGGTTCACTGTTCAAATATTTGCCAAAGACCACAACAGCGCATATTAAAATACCTTTATGCTTTGCTGCTGCTGCTGCTGCTGCTGCTAGCGAAAAATGAATGCTACACTATTTTCTTTTATATCACCGCCTTCCACCATTTGTCAAATACTGCTCCCACACATGGAAAAACATAACGTTTTTTACATTTTTCTATTTGCTTTTTATTATATGCCAACAGACAAATACATTCGAGTACATATGCATGCATACTTATTTGAATTATATGAATTGCGATTGCTTAATTCCACCATACCGGAAGTGTTATTGCTTTTGTCATACAATATCTATGCACACATGTACTCGTATGTATGTATGTATTGAATGCAATCAACTGAATACTTACCATTAGGGCAAAACTAACAAACTATTTTCACACATTTGAACATATTTTAGTAGCAGGATTATGAAAGAGTGCGCGCAAATCTGTTTTTGTTATCGTTTTTCTTTTATTTTTTTTAGAGATTAGAATTTGAATGCAAATCGATTATTTTGGGGCCTATATTTTGCTCGGAATTGTGAGATAAATTATTTGCAAAAGTGTCAGCGTAGCCAAAATTAATGTGATTTTTGGGGGGGTAAGAATTTTTTTTAAGAAGTGTGAAGTATACACTGAAAGTTAGTTTAAAAAACTAACTATAATGCTGTGCTGAGCATTTGTATATTTCATAGTAGTTAGACTGGAAATAAAACCACCAGATTTATGTAACCAGCTTGGGCATAGGCCCAAGGCCTAACCAAATATTACTAAGGTGTGAGCATCAATGGAATAAGATTATGCTCATTCGAGTCATTCGAGGGCCCCCGCCACTCGGAAATAGCTAAACCCATTGTGATTGACTTAAAAATTGCCAGGAGGTGCAATATTTCCTTGTCTGTGGTTTCCATTTAATGTCAATGTATTATCCCTGTTAAGTCACTTGATTTTCAATGTGAAAGCAGGGAGATTTGATAGTTCCACTTCCGTTACCTCTGTTGTGAAGAAACGGGGCCGCAGGCAATAGAGTCCTTTTATCTGTAGACTCTCGCATCGATATAGCAAGTGGAGAATCGACTCTACGTTATGTTCATCGTGGCAACTTCTGCACAGTCTGCTTGTCGGACTAAGCCAATGTTAGAGCATTGGTTCGATAGCCCAATGTCTGGTTGTGATCCCAATAAACACAGTTGAGCTCTAACAGCACTTTTGTTTTCATACCCTGGTCATAGGGCTCTGTAGACTTCACAGTAATCTCGGTTAGTCTACATGTCGTTTACCACCGTAATGCTGTGTTCATTTATGCTCCTAAAACGCTCGAATATCACAATTTTTGTTGAGATATCCCCTTCGTTTATTTTCATTTTAAATAGAATTTTGGTCAGCTCGCTTACTATCTCGTTTCCAGGAATCCAGCAGAGAGAAACCTTGTGATGCTCGCAATGTCCACAAGTGTAGCCCAACTTTTCATTACAATCTTCGATTTAACTACCCTGGATACTATTGCTTTCAGTACTGAATGATTGTCAACATAAATCGTTATACACAAATCCCGAATGATACTGTTTTTATTAGCTTAGCTACTTTCTCAGTTGCACAGAACTCGTCTTGAAAGACTCTTCCAGGAGTCAGGCCTTCCGAGTAGATACCAGTAATGACCATTGCTACACAGTAATACACATTTTGCCAATCTCTTTGGCAATTTGTGAATGACTCGCCAAAAAAAAACTGTTCGTTTTTAGAGTCAAACGAGTCATCGAGCCATTTTTCACATTTTCGTACGAATCGAAGTGCTGATTAGCAAGTGCGCGCCCCATTGATGAAAATAAGTGGTAGTCAGCTGGAGCCAAGTCTGGTGTATAAGCCATATGCCGCATGGGGCAGGGCTTCCCAGCTGTACGTATCCACCAATTCCCGAATTTGTTTTCTTCGATGTAATGGTCCATTGTCATCAAGAAAAATCACTTTGCGTTGCCTACCTTGAGATTCTGTGCGTTTTTGGCGCAAAGCACATTTTTGGTTTAAATCGACCAATTCTTGTTGGTAGTCAAACCAGATAACACTTCGCTGATCCCAGAAAACACAGAGCATTGTCTTCTTTCCGAATAGATTTGGCTTTGCCGGCTTAACATATGATCGTTTACGTTTGGGATTCTCGAAATAGATCCATTTTTCATCCCGAGTAACAATTCGATGCTATGACGTTCTTCACAGGTGGTTTCTCGATTTTCTTGCTGTATTTCAGTTAATTAATGCGGCACCCATCTTCACACCTTCAAAATCAATCGCATGGCTATCAAACGTTGAGAATTGCATTGTTGGGTCACATTTAATTGTTCTGCAAGTTGTTCTTGCGTTTGACCATCATCGAGTAAAACTTGCAATTCGGCATCTTCAAACTTTTTCGGTTGTCTTCCACGTTCTTCATTGCTCTCATCAAAATCGCCACTTTTAAACTTGGGAACCACTCATTGCACTGTGTTTTGCCTAGAGCGTGCTGGCCGTAAGCTTCCACAAGCATTCGATGAGATTCCAAAAGCAGATTTCTTCAATTGGAAACAGAAAGTCAATGATGTCGGCATATCGTAGTTTGTAGGCACAAAATTCGACATTTTTACAAGCGAAAAAAAATATTATGCTGTATAAAACTTGATTGTTTATGAACTGAATATTGTTGACAGAACTAAATGCGAAGAAATGGTCAATGGCCAATGATTTGGTTTGACAGAGCGTATAGTTTTGCCTAGCGACACAGAGATGTCATTACACCTGGTATAAGGAATTCAAAGGAATTGAGCTATCACAGCTTACATTGCCAACGTATCAAGTTGGCAGGTATACAAAAAAAACACTGTGTTTTCCAAGTACCTGCCCGCTACTGGCAGCAGTTTTAAACAGCTGCAGCATGCATGAGGTGAGAGCAGTCAAAAATGTAGCTAAGCTGGGATAATGTTAATCCATTTAGGACCTATGATATTTTTAATCTCTTGCAAAAGTGAATGAAGAAGATGAAAATTTTTCGTCTTGAATTTATCAAAATATTCATAAAGTATTTTGCCAGACCCGCCTCGGAGAGTCGGAAAGCATTTCCATCGATGTTTGTATATTGCAGCTAGTACAAACTCAATCAAATAAATCCAAAATTGCACATTTTGCTAAAAATCATTTTCAATTCAAATTAAGTATAGATTGTGGCAAATTTTCCAGCCACAGAATACTTATACTCGTACTTGATTAAAAGCTTCTACCATTAAATGAGTTTTTCTTGCTTTAAAATATTTCAATAAATCAGCAAACAGAAAACAAAATTTTTAATGTAATACAAAAACTAAACAAGAAAAGATTTTACTTATTTGCAGCATTCACTTGCAATCTTCAATATGCTTCTTCTATGCTCTGTGTTGCTTTTGTTTATTTGATCTTTTCGACATGCCACAAAAAGAGACGCAACAGAGCAGCAGTAAAGAAAACAAACAAGTTTAAGTTTAATTTGAAAATGTAATATGCTGACAAGAAATGAAACGAAAACAAAAAAAGAAATAAATTAAAAGCATTTCATACATTTTTGCACTTTCATTCGCTCATTCGCTCATTCGCTCATTCGCTCATTCAGTCATTCAGTCATTCATTTCGTTTTGTTGAATAAAATAGAGAAATGTGTAAATAGGAAGGCAAGCATCTTTGTAGATATTTAAAAGCAGGTAGGTTGCTCCTTTTTTGTTTTCTAATATGCTGAACAAAAAAAAAATAATCTTCTCCCTTTCAACTTTCAACACAAAACAACTCAAATCGTATTAAGTTGCAACTGCAGTGTTGCGCCACCAGCACCAGCACCAACACCATCACCAGCACCAACACCAACACCATCACCCACAATAAACTCAATAAAAACGAATTGAGAAGAAAGTAAATTAAAGCTAGACGTTTCCTTGACGACAGCCAACACTAATACAATCGCACAAAAGACAAGCTAGCAAGCAGACAGGAAACGGAAGTGTGCATGCATCTTATCCAAAGTGAATATCTACATATCTAGCGAATAAGTACATACATATGTATGTATGTATGTATGTATGTACATATTGTAGTAAAAAAATTCTTTACAATTTCCCACTTGCATACACATAAAATCTTTATTACTTACTCTAAACTACAAGCTGTAGAGTATTCGCCGATCATTCAATGGCTGTCAATCCCAAGGGGAAAGTTTTGATGCCAACAAAAAACAAAATGATTTTAAGCCTTCCTTGTTTGTGTGAGCAGTTGGTAAATATTTTTCTAAAAATTATTATAAGATTAGCTAAGCTATCCTCTGATTCGGTTGCAGAGGACCTCAGGTAGTTGCGTACTTTTTCTAGAAGCGTCCTCTTTCACTGGAGTCCCAACATTTTTAGTTGGTATGGTCTCAAGTTTAGCTAATACAAAAGTAAGGAAAAGTAGTTGTCTGCTGATGGAAAATCTTGCTTCAAAAAACTACCCAGATCGCTCCACTTCTTTCTCTCTTTTTCTTTTTCTCTCTCTCTCTCTCTCTCTCTATCTGCACAAAGACAGCGAATAGTCAATAAATGCCTAAAAGTTAAATCGCATACAAATAAAACGTGCAACCGTGTGAATGTTTCAAATCATTTCAACCGATGTTTCTCAATCAGCAACACTATTCAACATTCTCAAACAATTTCTATATATTTGAATCTGAAAATTAGATGCTTCTACACGAATCAATTTAGATTGATTTGCTATTCAGCAGCAGCTACTCGTATGCTCGCTCGTATTCAATGTGTGTGTGTGCGAGTGTGTGTGTGTGTGTGTGTGTGTTTCTATGTGCAATGCACAAATGTAAACCAGTAGAACCGATAAAAGGCAATGAAGTAAGCGCTTGCATTTTATAGGTACTATGTATGTATGTATGTATTTGTAAGTGGTTGGCTTTATTGTTAGCACCTTTCTATGTTTTTTGCTTATGTAAGTTACAGTCAACTAAAGCTAAAAATTCTGTCGGTTTTTGTTTTTAGTTACGTGTGTTTCTTTTCCTCTGTTTGTTTTGTTTTCTACGAGTATTTGTGCAAGCTGCTTTTAATCTGTTTTTGTTTTTTTTTTTTTGTGTGTTTTGTTCTTGCTATTTTAACCAAAAAAGTTTTCATTGTTAGGTATTGGTATGGTGCTTTCAGTTGGTTGCAGTAAAAAAATAAAAAAAAAAACAAAAGAAAAATAGAAGAAAAACATCAGTGTTTTTCCCACTTTAATGTTTCACTTTGACATTTTTAATTAATCTCGTGGGAGAGTAAAATTGCGAATTTCGCTGATTAGCATCATTAAAATCATGTTGCAAAGATCCCTTTCCAACCGTGCACTTGAAAGGAGCACATACACACTTGCTTTGCTCCAAAGATACTCGAAGATACAAGATGGCGGTGGTGTTGACGTTTCCAAATTGATTTTAAGCCCTAACTTTCTAGAAACTTACAGAAGTTTTTTAAGTAGTTCAGTCACTTTCTTGAAAATTAATTGTGTGAATGAGGTTTACAAATATTTTCGTCAATTTTGTGAAATAAATTTATGATAAAGATGAGGGGAAAATAGAAAACTGCACAGACAGAGAAAAGTTTACAATGGCAAACTTTAAACTGAATAGTTTTCTAAGCGTGGGTTTTGTTTTTATAAATAAGTTATAGTAAATAAATAAATAAGTATGAGTTGTTCTACGAAAAAATGGTTTGCTAATTTTGTACAAAAATTTGAACTATTGAGACTGCGGCAGATGATCTTTATATATATGTATATATTTTTTTTTATTTTGATCCAGTCATAGACCCACCAAAGTATTTTGGGAATCATCACAAAACTTTTTTTTCCTGAGGCGCTTTAAGCCGAAAAACAAAATTCGAGTTTTTGTCACGCTATTGATACTCGGGATCATTGTGAAGCTAGGCAATAGAACGTTTGTCGATTGCGAACACTTCTCGTGAGCTAAATGGTGTGAAAAATTATACTATATAGGGAAATGTTATGGTTGATTTTACCCCATTGTAAGTTAGTTTCAAGGCAAAGAACATCAAAAGATAATTATCTATGCGAATTTTTCGATGAAATTAACTTAAGCGTTCATTTTTGGGCTCGTTTTTTAATTTGGGGCTCGTTGGAAAGGTTTCAGTGGATTGATTCCATTGATTAGCTGCACAAACGTTCCGATATTTGAGAAAATGAAAGCAACGGAAACAGAAACGACAATTTATTTCGACAGCTTTACACAGTACATCCGCAATGCGCAATTTTACTCTCCCACGAGATTCTTGCGCATTTAATTTCATTTTTTACACGAAACTGAATACAGTTTCTTTGAGCCATTTTTTCGAATAGTAAAAAATCGAAGAGCACACCAAAACACGACTAACCTTTTTATCTGTCAAAAACAAGCTGACAATCCAAAATGGTTGGTATTGCCAACATATATAAAAGACATGTGTACCAACATAACAGAAAAAAAAAATGCGAAAATCGAACATACGTAACTCACGAAATTTGAAATAACGGTTATTTTTTGATCACACCTCGTTTGAACTGTGTAAAGCTGTCGAAAGAAATTGTCGTTGTTGTGGCGTGCTCGGGCGACCAGGACGAGCATCGTCATTGACATCTTCTCGGCCTTCCTTAAACCGGTTATACCACAATTGAACTTGTGTTCTGCTCACAGTAGACTCGCCAAAGGCCACAGTCATCAAAAGATAATTATCTATGCGAATTTTTCGATGAAATTAACTTTAGCGTTCATTGTGGTCGCTGTGGCGTAGTGGTAGAGCGTTGGACTGCTACGCAGATTGTCCGGGGTTCGAATCTCGGCACAGGCAAAATAAAAAGAGTAGAAAAAATTTTTTTTCTAGACGGCACCACCTCTTGGCAGTCGTGCCGTGGTATCCGTATCCGTAACAGTTCGTTCGCTTGCATTCGCATTTCATTACCGCTAAGCCAAATTAAAAATTATTTACAATTAAAAAATTATTATAAAAAATTCATACTCTGTGAAAAATGTGTTTCACAAGCTACATCGTAAAATTGTCTTCAGTGACGAGGCTCATTTTTGGCTCAATGGATAAGTGAATAAGATGAATTGCCGTATTTGGAGTGAAGACCAGCCAGAGGCAATTCAGCAGCTTCCAATGCATCCCGAAAAATGCACTGTTGGATGCGGTTTATGGGCAGTATTATGCGGCATCATTGGGCCGTACTTCTTCAAAGACGATGAAGGCCGCAACGTTACGGTCAATGGAGAGAGGTAACGTTCGATGATAACAAACTTTTTTTTTGCCGAAAATGCAAGAATTGAACTCGGCCGACATGTGGTTCCAACAAGACGGTGCAGCATGCCACACTGCACGCGATACCATGCATCAATTTCGCGGCGAATTTGGTGAGCAGTTAATCTCACGTTTTGGTGCAGAATAATAAAAAGTTCGGTTGAAAAGGGTCTCGTCTTATTACGTAATATCAGTAGATATTGATACCAAATCCAAAGAGATATTTAAAGGTTTTAATATTTAATGGCCTTTGGCTCATTGGCTTAGAGCTCATTAAAGGTTTCCAGTAGCATTACAACTTTTACTTACAAAGAATTTACGATACAATAGTTGACACGATAATTATGAGATTACTTAAATCAAACGGCAGACATTTAAGATATTGTATCATTAGTATCGTCCCGATGCTAATCGTCCTCAAATTCTTCTATGATTTTATTAAACTTGCACAGTTCGTCCGAATGTTTCTATGACAAACACACATGGTGTGAATGTGGCAAACCTCATTGCATTCCTCAATAAAATATATCCCTTTTTTTGAATGGCACAACCATGTCATGGACCTACAGTTTTATGCCGAATCCGAATGGGATGAACTGCTTTTCTAAGGTAATTTTTACTCTTAGAGGTTTGACATTGCCTGCTAAGAGAAGAATTTTTATTTGTCTATTTTCGATTTTTGAATGTACCGAGATTTGAACTTGGGCAGCACCCTGTGTGGCAGTCCAGCATACTACAAACACTACAAACAATGTCACGGCGACCTCCTTTGAAAATTGTATATGTTAAATGGATACTAATAGTGTCGTAATGTCGAAAATAAATTTAAAATAGCACTTATGCAGATGATTTAAGGTTTAAGCGGTTAATCAGTTATTTACAATCGTCTGAGATATAACTAAGTACGAGTACGTCGGTACCGTGCTGAGTCTTTTGAACGACTATTCGTGAAAAATGTACAGCAAACCAAAAGAAAATCGAATTGAGGCCGCTTCTAATAGGTGATCTACGTATACCATACCCATTGACGATGGCAGCTACACGACCACATCTGTCAAATTATAAAACAAAAACACATTCTTATGGATACGATTATTTTGGCGACGACGCGACCAAAATAATCAAGAGGCGACAAGAGGAAGGAGAAGCGAGAGAGAGGGAAGAGAACTGCTTGCGTTTGTGCCGCTCACTTTCATTGTGATCAGATCAAGTAGTTGACTTCACGGCGACATTGGAAATCGATCGCAATTTGCAGTTAACTGCTGTTATCGGTGTGTATTGAGTATGAGAGTGCGATGAAAGGAAATGTGAAAATTCGAATGACAACAGTGTTTTCTCAAGGGCGTGGAAAATTAAATGTTATCAGTTCAAAAGTTTAGGTTGAGTATTCACATTATCGGTTGTATTTTACAATGAAGATATGAAGATATATCTACAAATTTGACAATTATCTTAAATGAACTAATAGGTAAGTATTTCTCGATCTACCATTAGGTTGAACTGTGTAATTTTGCTATTCGCTGCCACCATAACCAAACCGAAGACGCTCAAATTACTGAATTTTTATTATTCACGAAAACAAAGTGCAATACCAATAGCAAGTACAATCTTCTCTCATTAAACTACACTAGTAAATATGGTGCAATTTCAAACTTATGTATGTACAAAATATATATCGGCATTTAATTTATTTAAAAATTTCATTTCCACTGCAGAGCAGCAAATGAAAAGTAACTAGGTACCAAAATATGTAATAAAATGAAATAAAATAAACGAAAAAGCAACGGAAACAGAAACGACAATTTATTTCGACAGCTTTACACTGTACATACATACAATCCTTGTACAGTCCTTGCTTGCAAGAGTTTCTTTTTTAATTTTGCAAATGGCATTTAAGATTCCATTCATTGCACATACTTTTAGGTGCAAGAGCTTATGCCGTGCCGTGGTATCCGTATCCGTATCCGTAACAGTTCGTTCGCTCGCGTTCGCAAAGTGTGACAGGCAGAGTGGCAGAGTTAAAGGAAACAACAACAATGCGATAACCATGTGCTAAAGTAATTGTATATTATTCTTGACAAGAACAGTTACTTAAACTTAATCACTGAAATTGTATACAATAAGTTTGTTTGTATTAAAAGAGCAAGTGTATGAAAAACTTTTGCATCATTAATTTGCTACTTAAAAACTCATTTCATTTCTTCTTTAGATGTGAAACGCAAAACAAAATGAAAACTACTATTGCTACTCTCTTTAGTAGAAGCGTGAAAAGTTTTTCTATATTTGTATTTCAATTTTGCTATTTACATTTACAATTGACGAAAATTTTACATAAAAAAATTACAAGCCAAAGTCAAGCATTGTTGTATCAAAAAAATATCACCACAATTGCACTAACTACTTAAGCTTAAAAACGAGAAAATAAAAATAAAAAAATTGAATATAACTAGTCGGATATCTAAGTTCGAGCGCTACATGCGGTCATAGTCGACATTGATAAACTGAAGTTCATTGTGATGAAGGCATAACACTTGCCACAATGGCTGTCTATCTCTTTATCGGTGTCCTGTGATTGCCAACTTCTTCCTCCCACCTATCAATCTTCCTTCTAATCAACACAATACTCTAAGTTCATGGGGGCACACCCTGTACTTACTTACTTAGCTGGCATTACAACCGATGATCGGTCTTGGCCGCCTCCACAAAGTTTCGCCAGTCACTTCTGCTATGCGCGCGCTGGCGCCAGTTGATAAGGCCAAGTGCAGTTAGGTTGCCCTGCACCTGGTCTTTCCAACGGAGATTAGGACGTTCTGCGTGTTCCTCCACCGTGGTTCGAATAAAACACCCTTCTAGCCGGAGTGCTTTCTTCCATTCGCTCAACATGACCCAGCCAGCGAAGCCGCTGGAGTTTTATACGCTTGACTATGTCAGTGTCGGCGTACAGCTCATACAGCTCATCGTTCCATCTTATTCGATACACGTCGTCCACGCATACTGGACCGTAGATCTTACGGAGTATCTTCCTCTCGAACGCTCCTAACAGCCTCTCATCATTGATGGTCAATGTCCACGTCTCTGCGCCATACATTAGGACGGGAAGGATGAGGGTCTTATAGAGCGTTATTTTCGTCGGTCGAGAGAGGGCTCTACTTCTCAATTGCCTACTGAGCCCGTAGTAACACCTGTTGGCAAGAGTTAATCCCCGCTTGATCTCAAGGCTGACATTATTGTTGGTGTTTCTGCTGGATCCTAGATATACGCAATCCTTGACGACTTCAAAAGTGTAGTTGTCAACAGTGACATTTTATCCAAGACGCCGTGACTCTTTGTTTGTTGGCACAAGGTATTTCGTTTTGTCCTCGTTCACCACTAGACCCATACGACGAGACTCCCTTTCCAGGTTGGAGAATGCTGCACTGACAGCTCGAGCGTTTTTGCCAATGATGTCGATATCATCAGTGTATGCTAGCAGCATGCCACTCTTGTAGAAGATAGTGCAAGAGATGTCGATGTCGCAGCTCGAATTATTTTCTCCAGCATAAGGTTAAAGAAGTCGCACGATAGGGAGTCACCTTGTCTGAAACCTGTACCTTTGTACCTTTTTAATCGGAGAACATCAAATAAGGAAACATAGCGACCAATAAACTTATCAAATGGAGCATACACAATGAACTCAAATACCTTTTGAAGATCTTTTAATCGATTCCATAAATCTTTCTGAACACTTCCCTTCAACCTAAATTTCGCCAGCCCTAATATCGTGTAATGTTTTTAACGCCTGCATGCGTTCGATTCTCCAGATAACTAGCTAATAAAATGGAAAAATAAACAAACCGGTTAATTGGGCGCTGACAAGTCGCGTGATTAATGTTCGGGTTTGTATGTATGTACTTCCGACATAACTAACATATTATTTTCCAATTTATTTCTATTTATATCAATGTTACGTTTTCCGAGAAATATTCACAGTTTCTACTTAATCATCAAATGAAATTGATAAAATGCTCAGAACGCTAAAAATTTTCAACATTATTTTCTTACTAACAACATCAACGTTAATGTTGAGTGTAGGTAATTTGTTCGGTTTCTGTGCTTTTAATCAGTTCCATAATATATTTTTGTAGTTTTCCAGCACTTTCAGAAGAACAAATCTGAAATGTCAATCCCTCAATAAATCATGGGTGGTTTTTAATCATTCTCGCTTGCGTGCAGTTCGTCGTGGAATTTCCGAATTGTATCTGAATGCAACAGCTTTACATCCAATAAACAACATTACCATAGCATAAGTAAGCAAAGCATTGGCAGCGTGTTCAATTTGCATAGCAAATCATCATTTATCTTTTAAGTTGAATTTAGCTCCTTTTAAACGCGAAAGTGTCTATAACCCCTCCTGAAAAATGCCACCATGGATGCTTGCGAATATTTCCGCAGACATAATAAACCATTTACAAATACAATTTTTAAACTTTTTAAGAATTACACCAATTTAAATCATACATGTCGTTATGTCGTGCGTACTCGTCGTAATTCTGATTATGGTTTTTATCTAATATGATATTTTTTATAATTTATACTTCATTTCATTTGGTTGTTTCCAGAGCGAATTTGTTGCAAGGAGATTTTATTTAAAAGAAGAGGCATTTAATATTCCGTTGCCAAACAATAACTATGGTATAATATTAATGGTACAAATATGTTGGACCTGGTAAAAACGGTCACTACAAATATTTACTTTGAACATTTGTTTAGAACATTCAATTAAATTTGTTCGCTTAATGTGCAAAAAAAAAAAATTTTTATTTGGAATAATCGTTATTCTTTTATCAAGATTTATTTTGAGTAAAACAAAAAGGAGCTATGTAGCATCTCAGAAAGAAACGGTTTTTTCTTTAAGTGAAACTTCTTACGGTAGGGCACTGAAATCTGGATGGGCAACCTCACACATCAAAACCTATACATCAAAAAATTACAACACACTTATTTCTCTCACGCTCTTTATTGAAGAATAAAATCGAAATGTTACTCTGTGTAACAGTGTTGTTTTTTAGGTACATTTGTACCTTTTTCGTTCCTATTTGAGTTAAAAGGTACATTAGGTACAATTGCTTGAAATTAGGTACAATCTCAGAAATCTTGCTGGCTACAAATTAATTTATTGAACACTTATATGTGACAGTGTAGCAAAAGAAATGATCATTATAATTATTATTTGATATTTATTTTTAATATTTATTTGTCTAAAGGGTTATAGTAAGAAAATGATTTTTCAGCCCTGAAAAAGGTCGAGAAACAAATATGCAAATAGTAACCGATCTGTAATGTTGGGATGTATGGCAACTTAAATCATATTGAAAGACACGCAAAGTGTGAAATGCATAAGAAAAATTAAAGAACGGCGAAATACAGCCTTAGAATTTCTGACATTTACATGTGTGATGCAGAGGTGAAAATTAATTAATTGTTTGTTACCGAGCACAATTTGTCGTTCAAATATCTTGATCATCTCATGAAATGTTTGAAAACAGTCAAAGATTATACAGGGCTATAGCCAATTATCCCGAAGTAAATCTTTTGAAAAATTTAGATATATCCCGATTTTGATGGGAAGTAAGCCAATTAAAAAACGAATTAAATGAATCAATGTATTCAAATATTTTCCGCATTGTCCAAGGGACCACATTCGTCGACATGTGTGGAGCGGATGTTTTCGATTCAAAACTTAATTAAAACTAAGTGTAGAAACAGATTAGCTCTACCAACTTATTCTACACTAATTCAGACTAAAGATTTAATTAAAGCGAATAATATGTATTGCTTTGATTTCAATACAAAAGGCTTGTTAAAGTATGCAATACCAAACAAAGACTTAAGCGAAAATGAATTAATTTTTGACTGATTTTGTAATTATTTTAATTTACTTTCAAAAGTGTAAAAGAAGCACTGCACGTCAAGCGAACTTGCTGTGAAATATTTTTTTTTTTTTTTAACTTTTGAAAAGTATACATGTTAAACTTGCTGTGGAATATTATTTTTAGTTACTTTTAAAAATGTATCTTGCTGTGACAATAGATGCAATTTTTGTGTTATAAGTTAAAATAAAAAAGAATAAAAAAAATGTATATATATTTATTTTGTTTAAACCGCTTACCAAAAGAAAAATAAAAAATTCAATATTTAATGCTACTGAAATTAGGTACAAAATGGTCGATTTAGGTACAATTTGTAGTGTGTTTTCGGTCCATAATTTTTTTCCCATATATCAACACTGCTCTGTAATACATTTGTTGATTGGTGAGGAGCGGAACGGCGCAAACAAAAACAAAAGAGCGATCTAACAATATCCACACCACTTTCTCTTTCTCTCTCTTAATTATGTATTTGCACTAAAGGAAATTCTCGCAAAAACAACACGACTAACAATAACAATAAATTCCTCTGAAGTCAATCACTCGCTAATATGAAAATAACTCGGTTGTTAGCAATCGACTGCGTGTATATGTACACATGAGATGACATTGAGAGAGCCGACGTCTCTCTTTGTACTGCATCGGGCCGATCCCTATACCATATAATTTCCATATACATAGTACGAAAAAAACCGATCACAATACCGGCTCTCACTGTCTGTTCATGCATGTACATGCATACTCTATGATACTCTCTCCCATATTTAAAGGGAACGAAACGTATTTCGTATGGGAATTTTGCGTTGAAATTATTATTATTACTTTTTCTCATATCAGTTAATTTTTCCAAAAAGCTGCTTTTACATTTTTGCATTGCATTGAGTCAAATAGAAAGAGCATTGAAATAAGAGTAGCTGAAGAAACATAGAAAATAGAATGATGAATACAAGTGAAACAAGTTGTTGCAATAAGTTTCACTTCAATCGCAAGTTCATAAACTCTTACATTGTTCTTTTAATTTTAACCCATGTTGACATCTGTACTATTTTTCGTATAGAAATTTTTAAAATTATAATTCATTTATGTTTTTATTATGTATATGCATGTAACTTATTTACTATGTGCTGGCTTTAAAATTGCTTTTATGTACATAATCAAAAATGATTACGCCTCATCATCCTAAGAGACCAGCTAAAGAGAAATGATTTTTTTTGGAAGGTAGTTTTGAAAATCAACAAACATTTGTAAATTTAATTATTTTGCTTTTGCATTTTAAATGGGTAAGTTATTAAGATAAAATAACACACTTGACGCAGGAATTAAAAGATTACAAGTTTCCATATATATTTCACAGACTACAGCTAAGCAAACTTTTCGTGAAAAATCATATAGAAAAATCGCCAAAATTCATTACATTTCGCTGATTTTCAAAATTAATAACTTTTTAAACTTTTTTTTTAGTGTAAAAATATGAGAACCGAATTTTGAAATATTAATTTTCGCACAAAAAGGTTTCTGATACCAGTCAGAATGGATTAGATTTAGATTTTGATTAGATTTAGTTCTAGATTTGATTCAGTTTTGTATGTGGGCGATGACCTTACATAGCACTCATTCCGTTAGAGTGTGTTGTATTTTGCCCAGTTAGGGACAGGAGAAGGGTTTAGTGGATAAGTGTAAGGTCATACTACTGTGGGCAAAAAGTAGTAAGACTTTTTAATTTAAATTTCGCGCGGAAACCCATTCATCAAAATATTATTTTTTTAAGGTTGGTATGACTGTCGGTGACATCAGTGCCAAATGTCACATCAAAATAATCATTAGTGTTTAGTATACGCTTGTCTTTCTGAAGTACAAAAAGTGCATTCGGCGATTTTCACAATGAGTGAAATTATTCAACAAAGAAGTTCCATTAAATTTTGTGTGCGGAATCAAATTTCTGGTGCCGAAACGTTCAGAATGTTGCAAAAGGCCTTCGGTGATAATTGTATGTCGCGAGCAAGTGTTTTTGATTGGTACAAATTGTTCAAAGATGGTCGAGAACGCGTTGACGACGAACCACGTCCAGCACGGCAATCAACATCAACTGATGATCAGCACGTCAATAAAATCAAGGAATTGGCGCTCGAGAATCGACGATTAACAGTCAGAGACCTTACTGGCATCGTTGGAATATCGGAAGGATCAGTGAAAACCATTTTAAAACATCATTTGGGCCTAAGAAGAGTGAATGCACGATTGGTTCCAAAATCACTGCATTGGTTTTACGAGACCATTTTGCCAAAAATTCGACTGATATCGTTCCGCAACCACCCTACCACCTTATTCGCCTGACTTAGCACCGTGTGACTTTTGGCTATTTTCTAAACTCAAAAAACCGCTTCGTGGACACCGTTTTGAGTCAATTGAAGACATTAAACATGAATCGCTAAGCGCATTGAAGGCTATTCCGGAAATTGACTTTAACAACTGTTTCGAGAATTGGAAAAAACGTTGGCGTTTGGCACAAGTGTATTGGTGCCGGGGGGGATTACTTTGAAGGGGATGAAATAGATTTGGAAGAATGAATAAAAAAAATTGAAATTATGAACAAAGTCTTACTAACTTTTGCCCACAGTAGTATATACTGGTTGGACCTACAGTGAAAATCTATTGCACTATCCACTAGGCTATCGATCATCTCAAAGTGGGTTAAGGAGAGACAAGGCTCTGTTTAGATCATTAGTCGATATCATTCGAAGAGAGAGCAACTAAAACAACAACAACTGATGCACATTCTTTCTGTAATACAAAAAACTTAACTCAAGACAAAACTGGTATAATTTCATTAGCAATTGGTATAACTGGAAATGTTTAGTAGCAAAGTCTCCAACCCCTAAAAACTTCAATAGTAACAAAGTTTCTGATTTTCCAGTAAATTACAATTTTAATTGTTTCCTCTTCTTTTTCTTTTTCTTTTTCTCATAAGCTTCATGAGCATCCTCGTAAATAAATACAGATACATGCATCATCTAAATACTTTGCTTTAACAACCAGTGTATGTATTTACAAGCATATTATTAAGTACACTATCTGGTTGAAGAGTGCTCCAAAACGGAAACAACAACTACAACTGCTACAACAATGCAAACTTAATAAATAGCACTTAAATCACTTCTTCTTTTTTTTTGTTACCGATTATTGTACGGTGTGCGTTATTGTTATTCATGCGCGCGTTATTCACTTGAAACGCTTCTCTTTCATACTCAGTACAATCTGTCTCTTTCCTACTGCTAGTTACTTACTCACATATTATACATACATATGTATGTTGTACTAAAACAAAAACAACATGCAAGGATACTCGTACTTTATCCTGCGTACATCACATCATAATTTGCTGTCGTTGGTTGTTTGAGTTGCGTTGTATTGCGGTAGCAAGTTTCTACTTCTCATACTACATACTACAGTTACTAATGATGATGAAAAGATTACGATGATGATGCTGATGATGATGATTATGTTAATGCTGACGTTGTTGTTGCTGTTGATACTGAGGCTGATGTTTACATATGTAAGTTTGCTGCTATTGCTGCTTCTTATTATTGCTCGCATTATTATTATTATTATTTTCTACAAAGTACAATGAAGACTTAATGTTTGTATTTGTGTGTGTACTTCACATTATGCACACGTATACACACACTCATTTGTATGTATACGTATGATATATAGAAAATCCCCACTTTAAAGGACAACCAACCTCATTCATAGAGCAACAGCAAAGCAAGGCAAAGAAAAGTAAAATAAAGCATCAACTCAACATCACCAATACCAATAGCCAACAACAGCAATGTCGTCACGCACTCTGACCTCCCTCCAAAATGCACCCAATACCCTCATCAACGTCAACACTTTATATAGAACACCACACCAACAACAACAACAACAACATTCAACATCTTTATTCACTTTTATCATGCATATTCATAAATGAAATAAAATTTATATCGTACTTATATTAAAAAGAATGCAATGAAAATAAAATGAAACTCTTCCACAGAAACACACACACACACACACACACACACACACTGACGCACACATGTGTCATACATTGATGTGCATTATGCATGAACATACATACATACCTATACATACCTACATACTCGTATATATGGTATGTAGTATGCACCTAGTTAGTAGCATGTTGTTGTTGTTGCTGCTGCTGCCGCCGTTGAGTGAATGAATTAAAATGCATTTGTTAAGTACATCAAAAACATGCTTAATGAGCGTACGAGTATGTCGGTGTTACTCCTTTTTGCTTTTTATATATTTTCATTTATATTTGACTCTTTACATTTTTGCTAATATGAAACCATCAAGTTGGCATTAATGTATAATGGAATGAAATTTCTACACCAACAACAAATGCCAAATGATAAAATTATTCAAATACATAAACATTAACACCAACACCCGTCAATAAAGTGTGATAGCAAGTGATTTTCTTCTTTTTTTTAAACCCTTACTCGCAAATGTTAAGCTAATAGCTTAAAAATTTTTAACTAATTTAGTTTTCCACCACTGCTTATTCAATGGATCCGTTCATATCTGAGTAATCGAAAGCAGAGGATGCTCCACCTCATTCATTGTATTGAAGTTCCATCTAGGACTGCTTAGGATAGTCGTCATCTTGGTTCCATTTTATTTCTTATATTCATTAATGATCTTCCACACCGAAAGTTTTATTAGGCAATCTTTCAGACCTTAATGCCTCAACACTTTGGTGTCCGATTAATTCAATGTCTCTAAATTTATAGAAATGTAAATCGATGAGTCTATTCGAGAAGACAACCAATCCCAAAAGTTTACTTTATGAATGATTACACCTTGGAAACAGTGCATACTTTCAGCAGAGGCGGATTTACCTGTAGGCAGATTAGGCATTTGCCTAGGGCCTACAAATTTTTAAAAGGGCCTGCAAAATTTAAAAAAAAATTATAGAAAAAATAAATTAGTCGTAGAATTTGAGATTTTAAATTCGGAAGAGTTTAAAACCTCCAATTCAAATTTAATACTTTCAACTTAACTATATTTATTTGCGATTGTAGAAGGCCGTTACAAAATAAAATATATGATACACAAAACACAAAACACAAGATATAAATATAAAAATTTAAACATTTTCAAAGGCAAATAGGAAAAAAAGAACCAAGCATAAGCAAGCATTGAGTTTTTCGTTTGAAAAATGCAATTTCATTCATTTCATTTCATTCACTTCATTTCATGTCATTGTTTGTTTGAATTTTATTGCGTTAACATCAAATTTTCGTTGCATGATTTCGAATATTGAGAACAATTATTTGTTATTTATTATTGTTTTATTGAGCATAATTTTCTATTAGCATAATTTCAATTTTGATTTGACATTGTTTTTTTCAGAACAACCAACTGTTCTTTTTTTTCTAAACTACCAAGACCAACGTTGTTGCTTTCATCATTTAATAACTCGTAATTCACACAACAAATATACCATTTTATTTTTTAAAAAATTATTGAAAAATATACTTTAAGATGAGAAGAACTTTCGAGTATGGCGCACAAAAACGACTAAGAAATAAAATTCAAATGAGGCAAAATGAAAAGCAAAGAAACTCAGAAACTCCCTTGCAAAATTTATGTCTTGGGATGGAAATGTTCCATATACCACCGTACTGCGGTGGCAGATAAAAATGTTTCACTACCTTCACTACCTAACACTTCGTTCAACGTTTCTCCAATTTTTTGATGCCTTCCAAACAATACAATTTCTCGAGGTCATCCATAACCTCTTCATTCGACTCAAATCTCTTTAGGAATAATCGCAGGGGGTTAAATCTGGAGGATATGCTGGATGAATATGCAATTCGTAACATATAGTAACCTATAATTCATGTAATTTTGCCATTGAGGGCTGCCATTACCTTGTTGGCCAGCATACGCACCTTGACCTTCTTCGCCTTTGATTCGCCTGGAGAATCCCACTGTTTCGACAGTTCTTTGGTCTCTGGTATATTGTGATGAATCTCCATGATGAGGTTACTTTCACGGCTACAAAACGGAAGTTTTCAAACAAATGCGTTTGTTGTCAATTGTGAGCAAACTCGGCGCGGCACTCATCGGATGCGGATAACCTTTTCATATCGAAATATGTATGCAAAACTGAAATCACTTATCCACGTGATAAGCCTGTATTGCGCACCTTCACTCGTCGATCGTTCAATATAATACCGTGGATTTTATCGACCATTTCTTTTGTGGTGTCCTCAATTGGGCGAACAGAAAGTTCGGCAGAGTTCCCATAATACCTTTCAAGCTTTTGTTTGATATGCGTGATGGTTTTTTCGCACAAAAAATACTATTTAATGAGTAGATGAAATTAATTTTTTTGTTCTTTTTTACGAAAATGCTTACAAGGTCTGATTTAAATTGTTATCACAATAAAAATATTTGATTTCCGCATTAAACTTTAAGTTTCATCTATTCGTGTACAAAAATATAACACGCATACCGTAAATGGATGCGAAAATTCGTGTCTTAGAAAAATTCACTGTAATTCATAGTAATAAACGAAATTCGAAATTATTTTCTAAACAAAATTCAAGAGAAGAAGAAAATTGTAGATATTTGCGCATGTATGTATACTAATCGCTATGGTATTTTAATTTGCTGAAGCCCTAATATGATTTTTTAAAATTTTCCAGAAGAATCAAAAAACATTTTACAACTATTACAATTGGGGATATTATTTTCCAAAATTTATATCGAAAAAATAAAAGAAAGCACAAAGGCGTAATTTTTCGGTGTAAGACTTCAAAATTTGTTTTACAAATTCAGGATCCATGAATAACTCGATTTTGAAATAGCTCATGTTAGTACTTTTAGCAAATTATGCTAGCGATATATACTCCCATGAAAATGTGCCCAACGTCCATAATTTCTCTCGTTGCCTTTGCATGGTGCATTCCAGCATTTTGGTATTTTTTCATTTGCAAACGCAAAAGCAAAAGCACTTTAGCCAAGTTCACTTCTGAAGTTGGTTAATATTTTTGCTTAGTTTGCTTTAGTTTTCAATTTAGCTGCTGCTATGTACTTGTATATTTTGTTGTTTTTACTGAAAATACTTTCCATTTCAAGTTGTGCATAGAAGAGAAAAAGAGTATAAAATTTAATTTTCATATATTTTTGCATTTTTGCATCTAGTAATGTTTGCAAAATACTTGAACTTAGTTTAACAAAATGATGTTATAATTTTCATATACATACTTACAACATAGATTTGCAGCTCTTGTTGTTGGGGATTATGGTGGTTTTGAGGTAAAATATGGACAATATCGCATGCCAAAAAAGTGCAAATTCATACATGAATTTTAAGATAAAAACATATAAAATTGAATTTTTTAGAACTCAAAGGTGTTGCGGGCTTCGAAACATAACCAACGAGTGAGTTTACATGATTTTGACATGTTCGCAATAATGGTGTTATCCACTGTGGATTAAATTTTTCCAGTAAAAATTGTAATTTTTTCGATACCAAGCACGGAAACGGCCGCTATTTGTACTTTTTTGGCAAGATATGGTATCAATAAACTGTGAATTAGTATATAATCTTTTACTTTGCTGAAAACAATAAAGAGAAACCATCAACGATTTAGGACTTATAGGATTAATACTGAATGTGTATAAAGATAAAAAAATCACTCATACGCCCCCTGGGCTCTCTTTATCCGTGTCCTGTGTGATCACGTTCACTCTCTCATTCTCCCTCCTTCTTCCTCTCACCTATCAATGTTCCTTCCATTCAACACAATGCTCTCCATTCACAGGGGTACACCCTGTGTGTTAAAAAAAACAATAAAAAAAAAATAAAAAATTTTAAAAAATAATTTTGCGAAGCTTTACCATAGTAAGAGAAATGTGTGATATCTAGGAGCACAACCTGGTACATTGTTTTGCTTTTAAATTAGGTACATTGCCTTATATAATTTGAATTATTAGTAAGCCATTTAACCATTTATGTAACTCGATTTGAGAATTTTGTGGCTTGGGCTACTTTTGTACTCAACGCAAAAATTAAAATTGTGAGAGGTTCGAAAATACATCGAATATTACACTGTGTTATTATTTTATTTTATTTTAATTACAATTTTGCATTGCCCATGAACACATACATGAAAACGTTTTGCGAAGAGAATCTTTATTGTAAAATTTTGTAAATTGCAAAATTATATTAAATAAAGTTTATACGTTTATACCACATGATATATAAACGACATGATATTGTCGTTATTTTTCTTACTTCAAAATTAATACAGAAATGCATTACTCATAAATCAGAAACGCCTCAAGCGTATAAAATATTTCGCATTTATTAACTACACAAACTCATGAAAAGTTACAGCAAGTATGCAGTAAGTTGTGACGTCAATCACGTGACTCTTTCTTCTTCTCCTTCTTCTTCTTAATATTATAGTTGTTATTTAACGTTCAATGTGGCGCACGAGGGTACAAAGTATTTTTGTACTTAATTTGAAGCAAAGAAACGAAGTCTCCGGCCCCTGTATGCCAATGTGGAATGTTCAAGTTTTCTATCAACATCGTCATCGTCGTCAAGAACTTGATCGTCATCGTCATCGTCATTATCTTCACAGTCAACCTCATAATTCTTCATTGTTATCGTTTGTGCTGGGGGAAATTTCGAAAATAGAAAGAAATAAGAGAATACACGATACGACAGGCATTCGAGCAATGGCAAATATTCCAAACAATGTTTGGGAAGAAGGAAAACAAAAAACTACAACAACAACAACAACAACAACAACAACAACAACAACAACAACAACAACAACATCATCAACAACAAAAATATGAAAAAGAATTTCCACTTTTTCCCATACTAGTTACATATTTTAGCTTGCTGCAAGGAATTCATAAACAATTTTCTTAGTCCACTCTGCTCCTTCAATTTCCACATCGACTGCTACGCACTCGTGCAAAAATATTTGTAAATGTTTAAATGTATGTAGGTCAGTTTTACTATACTCGGTATGTATTGCTTACAAGCCATTATAGATATCTGGCATAAATGTATTTATAACTTATAACTTGAATTTATTTGTTTGCGAGTGAGTATGTGCAGATATGAAAAATGCCTTTGGCTGAAAGAGACCACGAGTACATTTTGAATTGAACATTTCAATTTCTTTTTCAACTTCTCTTTATCTGGGCTTAACAATTTCGTTTTCCATTTTTTTTCCATTTCTACATTGTTATTCCAATGCAAAGTGCAGTAATGCAAAAGACCAACAAAGTACAATTTGACGCTTATTCGAAAAACCAATGGATTCAGGAAGTGTTGTGCGTAGAGAAATGCAATTGAAACATGAAATGTATGAAGGTACTTACTTACTACTTATTCATATATAACTTATCTAAGAATTTTGACCATTTGAACTTGAGTATAATGCGTTTATTGCCTTCATTGTCTATAATAAGAATAGACAAAGTGCTGCAGAAACATGAGGCAAAGTAAAGTCTGTCAGAAAAGTACCGGAATTTAAAAATTTAAATTTAAATTCATTTAAAAAGCTCGCTTGAAGTGATTAGCACCACTGTCCTCTATCCTGATGCGATCTGTCATTTAGTTAGTTTTTTTTTACATTACTCGATTTTGTCAGTTCAACTCAAGTGTGATTTGCGATTTTTACAATGAATAAAAATATCGCACAAAGAATTTATCTCAAATTTTCTATTTGAAATGGAATTTTGTGTGCCGAAGCGCTCAAAATATCACAGAATGCTTACAGTGAATCGACGTTATCAAAAATACATGCATATGAGTGGTACAGTGCTTTCAAAAGCGGCCGAGATGTGGTGGAAGATTTGCCTCGCTCTGGTCGGACATCAACGTGTTCAACTGAAGCTAACATCAGAAGGTCAGCCGGTCAATAACAACTATTAACTGGATGTTATGCGGCATTTGAGAGAATAAATTCGTCGAAAAAGACCAACCTTGTGGAAAGAAAACTCAAGAATTTTGCACCACGACAATGCACCACCTCACAACGCTGTCATTGTGAACGAATTTCTGCTGGCCAAAAACTCAACGAATCACAATCGAACGACCACCGTATTCACCTGATATGGCACCGGCTAACTTTCTTCTCTTTCCAAAACTCAAATTATCACTTCGAGGCATCCAGATGATAGAAGACATAATAAAAGAGAATTCGCAAAGAGAACTGAAGACGATTCCGGAAAATGCGTTTGCAAAACTTATTTAATTAATAGTTTAAGAATGTTTAATTTATATAGTACCAACAACTAACTAACTATGTGATCTTCTCCTTCTCTTCCCTTCCCTTTTGCTTGAGTTTTATGTGAACTTCAAAGAATGTGCGCCATAGTTCCTACTTTGAAACACACAAAGTGGGAAAACCTGAGGTGACAAAGAAGCCAATGAAAAAAACCCGAAATCAATTAGGAATTGTTGGCACTTGATTCTGAAACTATTTTATTTACATTTTATAGTTGAAGTTTCCGGATTTAACTTAAACCTGATTTAATATCAGCCTAACCTTATCACTATTTTTACAAATTGTTCCATTCCTCAGAAACACGAATATTTTTAGAGGAATGAGGCCAGCATTTCTTCTTTTTCCTTTACTTAATGGCACAATAGCCCATGGATGGTCAGGGCCGAGTTTTTCACAATGTTTTTCTTTTCTCAGTGCAATTTCACACGCAACTAGGCTAGCTAACCATCCTCCTTTCGAGAGGACAGTCCTCCTTTGACAGAAAATGTCCTCCGTCCTGCTGAAGAGGCTGAGAAGTCCTGCTGAAACACTAAGTACACTCTTCTTTTGAAATTTAGTTTTAATTGTTCTGATTGAAGCTTGATTTTTTCAGAATTTGGCACTTTGTGAATTAAAATAATTGAATTAAATATATTGATAAAACATTTTGTTTGAAATATGAGCAAAAGCTTTTTAAACATGTATCAAAAAATACATAACACCGCAGCCGACGTTCATGTTACCATGTATTTTTTTCTAATAAGCTGTCAATAGTTTAACAATTTTTAAATATTCCGATTTCTTAAAAGCTAAATGTAGAAATTTTTATAGTACTTATCTCCCTAAAGGATGTTCCCCAAGTCCACAGACAAAACAAAAAAAATGATTCTCTCCAGAAGGAGTTTTGAAATAAATAAGAAAAGTTCTCCAACAACACATTTGATATGATGATCTGAAGATGAAATCGATAGACTATGGCCGATTTCATGCAAAACTATAATTTCTTTAAAATAGAAAAAGAAAGGATAGTTAGTATTTTTAAGCCAAGTCCATTCCATTTTTCATGTGATCGCTGTGGCGTAGTGGTAAGTGCGTTGGACTGCTACGCAGAATATCCGGGGTTCGAATCTCCGCACAGGCAAAATCAAAAAGTAGAAAAGATAATTTTTTCTACACGGCACCCACCACCAGCTCTTGGCAGGCAATGGCAATCCTACAAGAGTAAAAATTTCCTATGAAAAGCTTTTCACTTCGCCGTTCGCATTCGGCATAAATCCGAAGAAGAAAAAAAGAATATAATAACATTTTTCATAAACTAAAAATTTTAGATAATGTAATAAGCTCATTAAAATATCCTCAATAGTATTCGATTCAAAATGTTCAGCATAAAATTCTACACTCTATGTTAATGTTTTAATGTGAGCTATGTACTCGTACCTTATTGCATACATATTTGTAAGCGAACAGCTTATTTCAACAATCTCTCACACAACAAAATCATAATCAGCTCCTGTTCATTAAAAGTTTCAATTAATTTTTAATCGCAATGGAGCTTAACAACTTATTAACTTATGCCAGTGCCATCACCGCGCCATCGTCACCATCGCTGCTCGATAGTTTGTCACTATAATTATAAATTATCAATCTCGTAATTGCTAATATCAAAGTTACACACTCGTAGTTAATTAACAAAAATACATACATACATCGTAAACAGGATGTACCAAAAGTCAACGTCATCACCTGGAGGCCAGCTCTCATAGCTAAACATTTCGGGAAAACCCATGAATCGGGCAAAAGTACATATCGACTGCACGTCAAGAGCAGTGCTATTCAACGCTCAGTTATCCAAAATTCTAATCGTGAAATATGGAAAAATGATCTAAGGTGCTGATTTTCCTAAAATTCATAAAAGTGTCAATATCTCAGAAACTAAACATTTTTCTCTAACGCCATATTTTGACATTCTGGTCAGCTATCAGCTAGCATATCAGTCCTCAAAGGGATGCCATTGACTTATGGGACAACCTGTACGTGTTTTCATTGAATTACTCGAGATAAATACTTAGTCAATAACATTTATTTTTAGTAGCTCATAAGGTAAATAGGTAAATTGCTACTATGGATTATTAATTGTGGTTTTGCCCTTCCCGCTCGAAGAAAAAGGATTTTAGGACCTGCGGCATATGTTTTGGGGTAAAACTCGCAATTTACTGTCATCTTTCATCAAATCAATAATATTTCATTTCAGCCAAATTCAGTTACCATAGAATTATAAGTAAGTTCTACTCAAAGCGATCGTAACCATCGGTGGACTCCAATCAAAATTGTCTTGACTACCTTTACTTTACTTTTAATGGCACAACAGCCCATGGAGGGCCTAAGCCGAACTTTTCGCATCCACTCATATTGTGCGTGTTACATTTGTACATGAATCGAAGGGACCTACAGTTTAATGCCGAATCCGAACGGCGAAATGAAAAGCTGTTCATAGGCAATTTTTACTCTTGTAGGTTTGCCATTGCCTGCCAAGAGGTGGTGACCGTGTTGAAAAATTATTTTTTATACTTTTCGATTTGGCCTGCGCCGAGATTCTAACCCCGGACACTCTGCGTAGCAGTCCAACGCATTGGTCTTGACTCCCAGTGGTAAGAATAACCAAACCGAAGATAGACAGTGATAAACGAAGTTAATTAATTAACTGTCCATCAGAACTGCTCATTGGCATATTACCAGCCAAACCACCGACTTCTACATAAGTAGGCCATTCTACTAGTAGTTCAGTCCAAGCGATAAACTGGAGTCATTTCTTGGTGTAATTGGATTTTCTGGAGCGTAAAATGGAGATAGTACCGAAGGGAAGGGGCAATTCCATTTCGGTGGTCTAGTGGCAGTTTGCTATATTATGATTTCAGGTATACCGGGTTCGAATTCCAGCGGTAGTGCCTTGGACTGTTATGCAGAGTGTCAAGGGTTCGAATCTCGGCACAGGAAAACTGAAATAAAAAAATGCACCAACAACAAAATTAATACACTGCACCAGCTCTTGGCAGGCAATGGCAAACCTACAAGAGTAAAAATTGCCTATGAAAAACATTTCACTTCACCGGTTGGATTCGGCATAAAACTGTAGGTCCCTTCCATTCATGTGCAAATATAACACGCACAACATGGGAGGATGCGAAAAGCTTTGCCTTTGGCGCTACATGCGGTCATACTCGACACTGATAAACTGAAGTTCATTGTGGTAAAGGCATAACACTTGCCACAGTGGCTATCTATCTCTTTATCGGTGTCCTGTGTGATTGCATTCCCTCTCTCATTCTCCCTCCTTCTTCCTTACATACATTCCTCTGCATTCATAGGGGTACACATATGTCTGTTGAATGTATCAATAAAAAAAAAGGAAATGATCGTGCGACAATACTTCCCCTACATGGAGATTTTAATATGGAATGGGAAGGGTACATACGAGTGCATCTGTTAAATGAGAATAGTTTGAATTATTCGTTTGGGTATTGACAATAAATAAGTATGTAATATGACGAAATTCAAATGCAATCCATTCACCTCCTTCACATTCACTTACGCAAGTTTATTTAAATCCATCCAAATGTCATCCATTGACCCAAACCGGATGCGCATCCGCACAGTGTGGTGAAGCGCTGATCTTTGTCAATCTTAATTATGATATGAAATAGTTGAAGTATAATTTATGCATATGTACATAAATAACATAAATAAGATATTTTGCTAAGGTATTTAGATAACAAAAAAATGATGGAATTCGGTGTGATGGCAATTATTTTTTATATATTTTTCAACACACAGGCTGTTCCCCTATGAATGCAAACCATTGTCTTGCTTGGAAAAAAGATTGAGAGGTGCAAGGAAGAAGTAGGGAAAATGAGAGTGGGAATGCAATCACTGGACACCGATGAAGAGATGATAGCCATTGAGGCAAGTGTTATGCCTTTATCACAATTAACTTCACATTACCAATGTCAACTATGACCGCATGCAGCGCCAAAGGCCGAGCTTTTCGCATACACTCACGTTGTGCGTGTTAATTTGTACATATGGTACAGATAAGTTATGCAGAAATTTTATCGTTTAGATAAAATTTGTAAATCACTGGTTTAAATTTTTGCTCGCTCTTAAAATTATGCAATGGAAATTTGACAAAATGAGGAAGTTAGAAAACAAAATTTAAAAATGCAAATTACTAAATGAATATTAAATAATATTCACAATGAAAAGGATGGTTGGTTGCCGTGGCCACACAAGTCACCAGCATCACCTCCCATCATCAGCCTGGCTTGGCCATTGATGCTGACGTTGATGCTACTGTTGCTGCTTGTCGCATTTGAACAATTAAATATTAATTATCAGAAGCGTATAATGCATCAATTGTTCGTCAGCATACAACATACATCTCACATTGTATTATACAGGGTACCCTGTAGGAAAACTAACTGGCCTGAAGTTAATCGATAAACTGGTTTACTGCGCACCAGAACAACTAGTCCCACATTTGAAGTGTTTCCTCATCGCGAACTGGTTTATTATATTCGTTGTTGATTAGATGAGGCTGGGCAACAGATACTGTTTGACCACCGCGAAGTTGGCAGTTCCGGAGCAGTTGCTATAAAATTCGACATTACTGAGAATTTGTCCGAATTGCCTTGCCAATGAGCTACAAATCTCTTAGTAAACCAAACAAGTGGTAACAAAAAATTAAAATTTTTCATTTATTCATCTTTAAAGGTAAAAATTTAAAAACTAATAATTTGAAAAAAAATTTCTATCATACCTTAGCTATTTAAAAAGTATAAGCTTGTTCAATTGCATTATTTTCCTTCCTTTTATATTGCTCTGGAGCCCAAGGAAATTACTATTGAACTAAGTATTACCTTTAAAACGATACCAACAAATTTTAATTCGAAGCAAGTTAGTTTTCTGATTTTCGTCCATGATATAAGGCAGTCGAAATTAAGTTAACAAAAAAAAAATATTTTTAATTTGGAAAAAACTAAATTTTTTTTTAATTATTCCAAATTAGACATATTATATTTTCATATTCATCAGTGACATTTCAAAGTCCATCCTTACTTTACTTTTAATTGCACAACAACCCATGGAGGGCCTAGGCCGAGCTTTTCGCATCCACTCATGTTGTGCGTGTTATATTTGTACATGAATGGAAGGGACCTACAGTTTAATGCCGAATCCGAAAGGCGAAGTGAAAAGCTTTTTATAGCAATTTTTACTCTTGCAGGTTTGCTATTGCCTGCTATTGCTATTGCTATTGCTATTGCTGGTGGTGCCGTATAGAAAAATAATTTTTTTTTGCCTGTGACGAGATTCGAACCCCGGACACTCGGCGTAGCAGTCCAACGCATTACCACTACGCCACAGCGACCAAACTCCATCCATATAGGTGAAAAATATTGTAAAGTAGATGAGAATTACAAGATAATATTTTCTCTGAATCGTATTTATTAAAGTGGTTGATCCATAACCACCTTGAAAACTAAATGTTGCATAACTATATGAAAAACTAGTAATTTTGGTGTACTAGATTGGTTTGGCCCTACAATTGGTTTGGTACCTACATACACTATGTGTATGGTACTATGTGTGTGTTTGTGTTTATGTGTGTATGCGTGTATGTGTATATAACTGAATTTAGTACATTAACAGCTGTAATATTTTTTACTCCATATGATTTTCATACAAAGGTAATATGTATGTATGTACCTATGTAAATTGATGATATTTTTCAGGAAATTGCTATACGTAGTCGTACACGCTTCAAATCCATATACAGGGTGAATAATTTAATAATGTTTAACTTAATTTTGGTGCAAATAAGAAACGATAAATTTTGTTGTTTCAATATGGTATTTGTTATTTAAAAGTACAATGTTCCTTCCGGAACACTCACTTTCATTCAAATGACTTCCCCGACTGGCTTCCTTTGCAGCAGCCTATACGAAATTGGGTGGAAGGCGCTTCCCTTCTACCGAATTTTGAATGTAATTTCCTTACACTTTCGGTAGAAGATTCAACATGTTTTTAGTATTTCCCAATGTTGTTCAACAGTTTATACGTGGCTCGGCCTATGGCGCTACGTGCGGTCATAGTCGACATTAATAAACTAAAAAATATAAAAAATAAAATCATTGTAAAGGCAAACGACACTTGCCACAATGGCTGTCTATCGATTCAGATTGTATTCTCACTCTCATTTTCCCTCCTTCTTCCTCCCACCTATCAATCATCTTTCCAATCAACACAATGCTCTGCATTTATAGGATAGGATTTATAATACGTATATAAAAACAATATCGACACATTTCGATAAACGCAAATGTAAAACGAAGATTCCATCATAATGCGAGAGCTGCCTCACTCAAAATAGCCAGCCAGTAATTCACATTGTTAATGACATTTGGACCACCCTTTATTGCAATAAATATGAGCTAGTGAATGCAAGTGCGAACGAATAACATAAATTTTTTAAAGAATATTGGTGAAAAATGTGTAATGCATTGAAAAAAAAGAGTGGAATACATACATACATACACATAGTGTAGTTGTACTAACTATGAAAAGCTTTAAATTTAACAACAGAAAAATCGTACAAATTTATTGCTTACCACAAAAACCACAAAATTTTGTAATGCAATAAATTTTAGTAAATTAAATCAACCTTTTAATGTTGGCTCGTTTGTTGTTGCTGTTGCTGTTGCTGTTGTTGTTGCTGTTGTTGTTCTTGTTTACCTTACCTTGTTAGCAGGGTGTGTAATTTGTTTTTTTTTGTTGGTTTTATATATGTATGTTTTGTTGTTGTTATTTCTTCTTCAATTGCTATAAATTCTTAATGCAACCGAAATACAAAACAAAATTGCAAATGCAGCAATTTTGCTGATGTTTTGAAGTTTTTTTTAAATTTTTTTTTATTATTATTATAACATTTCAAAAACCTTTCTGTATGCGTGGTGTGCATTAGTGTTAGTGATAATAATGCGAGTAATTGCTGATGATGATGATGATTATGATTATGATGATGATGATAAAAATAAGTCGTCGGTGGGTATAATGACGATGAATGTGACGTTGATGGCAACAATAATGATGATGATGATGACGTTGCTGTTGCTGTTGTTGTTGTCGATAACATTACTACCACGTTTCAATATACATACGAGTACCCCTATCGCACTTTTCTCCTTTACTCGTAAATAACCCAGATGATGACGATATTGTTGCTAATGTTGATTGGTTGATTGTATGTGTGATGCCGATGCTGATTCTGATGCCGATGCTAAATACGCTGCTGATAATGATTACTGCCACACTCACCACACTCACCACACCCACCACACCCACCACACATGCTCCACACAACTCACGTTGTGGTACAACATTTCAAATTTCACAAATTGCAATTAATTTATGACACTTTTCGATGTCTCTCCAAAGTTGAAAATGGCGCTGATGATGCAACTTCAGCAAATGGCTACAAAAACAACTATGTTCTATATTGCAGGTACTGTCTCATAAACATTATAAGTAATATCAACGATACTCATAACACTCATATGTACTTTGTGCATATATTGTATATATCGCTGCTTTAATTTGCAAAAGCACTTACACTCATTTTTAAAATGGCTCATTAAACCTTTTCAAACTTTATGTACATAATACTTTCAGTATTGTTTCCATAATATTGTAATTTATAGTTTAAAAACGAAAAGGACATAAGTTATTGGTGTATGGCTCCAAAATTTAGGCCAGAAATTCAAATGGATACGCTTGATCATAATCCATCAAAAACTCGATTTCGTAAAATTTAAAGTTAGGGCTTTTGCAAATTAAGGTCTGTGTATGCCTGTATGTCTGTATGTTGGTATGTGGTGCCAACGATGAATGGTGCAGCATTTACATAGCATCAGCATACATGCATGGCAACAACAACAATCTCAGCAACAACAGCATCCACATCAGCATCAGCAACATTGAGAGCAATTACATTAACTAAATCCAATTTGCTTACATTACATTGAACGTACTCGTATTTAACACAAAACTCACAAAATTGGCATATTTAGGATAGCGAAACTAGCTCTCGAACCGACCAATATGCACCAGTACATATGTATGTGTACCTATGTGTGGTTGTGTGTGTGTAGATTTAAGTGCTCCTATGTATTTAAGTAAGTACATATTATAATGATAGTAATTCGGAACGGACTCAAAATATCAAATCTGCTGAAATGTAATTAACGAATCCGAATTACGTTGCAAAAGGAAACTTGTTACATATTAAACAATATCAGTGAAATGCATTGAACTTTGGATTACACAAGTTACACATTAGTTATGTGTAACGAAATGAGAATAGTTAGCAGGTGACTTCAATTAGGTTGGGTTATCGGGAGTAGCTCTATACACAGAAGTGCATGCTTTGCTCGAATTATTCAACAATTAATGTTTAAATGCAAAATATTTAAAGTTCCTTCTATCTATAAGTAGTCCAGTTGTCATGTCGTAGTAAAACCTAGTTTAACTTTTATATGCCTTTTAACATCTGTACATATTAATTTCAAACTAGCACGGATAAATCCCGCCACAGAGGAATCTGCTCCGGAAACACCAATCACTGACGGTGTTGAAGTACCGCCGCCCGACTATGAGGAGTTCTTAACGGCCATCGCTCGGCTGAAAAACAAAAATAATATTGCCTGCTGTGTTGTGTAAGACTGGAAGCGAAGAGCTCACAAAACGTATGCACGAGCTTCTATGTAGAATTGAAACCTCAGCGTACTCTGTCCAATCCATAAGAAAGGTGATTCCGCGATCTGCGACAACCACCGTGGGATAAGGCTTCTTAATATCGCATATAAGTATGTATGGTAAGGTTCTATCGAGCGTACTGTGCGGAAGACTGAAGCCCCTCGTCAACAAACTGTTTGGAATTCATCAGTGTGGGTTCAGGCCTGGTAAATCCACCATCGACCATATATTCATACTACGCCAAATCCTGGAAAAGACCCGAGAAAAGCAGATCGACATCCACTATCTATTCGTGGATTGTAAAGCCGCCAACGACAGCCTGATTAGCCTCATTTGTCTTTGCAAAATGACATTAACCGACACCGCCAGCGCAGTGAAAATTGGGACAGACCTCTCCGTACCATTTGATACCAAAAGAGGTTTCAAACAAGGTGACTCCCTATCGTGCGACTTTTTTAACCTTATGCTGGAGAAAATAATTTGAGCTGCGAACGTCGAACATCGTATGCTGCTAGCATACGCTGATGATATTGACATCATTGGCACCAACACGCGAGCAGTCAGTGCAGCATTCTCCAATCTGGAAAGGGAGTCTCGTCGAGTGGGTCTGGCGGTGAGCGAAAGCAAAACGTAATACCTTGTATCAACAAACTAAGAGCCACAGCAAAGAGTTGGACAAAATTGTCACTGTCGCTATACTCTCGTTTACCTAGTATCCAGCATTAACACCAACAATAACGTCGTCTTGAGCGGAGATAAACTTTTGTCAATAGGTTTATTTACTGGGTCCGTAGCCAATTGAGAAGCAGAGCCCTCTTTCGACCGACGAAAATAACGCTTTATAAACCCTTCTAATCTTTCCCGTCCTAATTTATGGTAATTGGACGTGGACATTGACCACTAATAATGAGCGTTCGAGAGAAAGGTGCACCGTAAATTCTATGGTTCAATATGCGTGGACGACAGGTATTGAAAAGATGCCGACTGGCAATACGGAGAAGGGATTATTTGAAAATAGCATAGCTTCTTGGACTATTAGTGGCTATTGGTGATAATTGAAATACTTTCAATTATTATAAAAATATACCCGAAGCGAACTATTTGTCTAGTGATCGTTAGTATCGACCCTCGTTGTATATGGTCTCTTAACTCCGTGTAAACACAGGTGATTTAACGTGAACGTTTTTTTGTTTTGGAACTTATGATTGTAATTCAGGACTAATTTTATTTTTCCAAGAACTCAGATTGAATTAAAACTGTAGGTATTCCATTCATGTCCAAATATAACACGCACAACATGAGTAGATGGGAAAAGCTCGGCCGGCCTAGGCTCTCTATGTGGTATTCATAGTTGTGTAACTTCAATCATAATCCTTGAATATTGAATAAAATTATTAAGTAAGCATTTTCATAAAAACTAAATTGAAATATAATATTATTAGCATTGTAAATATTTGTTTTATACTGAAAAGTAATGGGAACTCAGCTTTCAGCTTTCAATTATGTATGTACATATCATTGAATTTATGCTGATATTATTACATCATAAATTAAATCTATGCAATGGTTGCATGTGTATGCGATAATAATATTCTTTTCATTTCACTTCATTTCGCCTTTTCATTTTATTTTGCGTAAATGCATTCGAGTAAATGCTGGTTTTTAACTAGGTAACCTTTGATTCGACCCACTGGCACAGTGCATACAATCAAGCACATATTATTTATACATACATATGTATATGTGAGGAGGGAGGGTTACCAGAGAGGCTCCATGGATGAGAAGAATTTTTTGAAATAATATTCCCAATGTAAAATTCAAATTGTGCCAAGTTGACTTTTAATATAAATGTCGACAAGCGTTTTCAGCTTTTCTTGGTTTCGTTTTTCTTCTCCGCATGACCTAAAATCGTTTAATGCATAGGCACAAAAAGATTCACATACATACATTGACACACATACTCGTACGTAGCGGCATAAATGCACCAATATACAATTCTACAGATAAATGCGCTTGGCCTGACTGAGAGGTTCGAAGATTTATCATTAAACATTTTTGAAGCGAACAGTTGAAAGAAACTTTTAAGAAGTCACTGTGATTTAATAAATCGACTACTGTGCCGAAAGATCGCTAGGTCAATTCTTGGAGCAGGCGAGTTCAATTCCGCGGAACAGGCGAATTCGTGTTTTCTTGTGATTTGTTGTTTTTTAGGTGAAACAAATTAAAGAAAAAAGCTTTTATTTTAATTGTCTCCTACGCGTTTTGGCATACCATATGGCATCCTCGGGGAGTCTGGTTTTGTTTTATTATTATGTGTAACATAAAATTAATAAATTACACATAAATAAATAAAAGCATATATGTAAGAAACAAATAAAGTGCAATTCTAAACAATTTTCAATTTTTCTTACATTTCTAATTGTTCTGTTTTTCTTCTACCTCGAATGGCTGCCGTGTATATTTGGTATATGTTGTCTAGGTTCTCTTTTAATTTATTGCTGTTTTTCTGTTTTGTATCTATTCTATCTATTCTCAGTGTTTCGAGTATCATTCTGTTTCTCTCTTTATTTTTTATGTCCAATATTTTTGTGTTCTCCAAATCTGCTGTTTGCTCGTTATGTTTTAAGTGTTGCGCTAGCGCTGTTGTTGTCTTTTTATTTCTCACGTACACTTTGTGTTCCGCTATTCGTGCGCCAAAAGATCTTGTTGTTGTCCTTATATATAAGTATGTATATCTTTTTACAGTCCTCTCCTACCTTACGTTTACAAGATGTATCGTACTCTTCATTGCTTTGTTGTTCCGTTTCTATTCTGTCCTTTTGTGTTCGTGAAAATGTTCGTAAGCTACTGTGTGGTTTGTGAGTACATGATATGATATTTATTTAGTACCATACCATATGTTTGATGATTTTTGTTAATATTTTGTTATCAATCAAGCTTGGTACATAAGGAACTCCAATATATTTGTTAGCAGTGGTCTGTTTGGAATACCTAGTTCTGGTTCGTCATTGTTCTTTGAATTAGTTTTTCTATCAGGGGTTGTGGGTGGCCGTTGTTTGTTAGTAGAAAACTTTACTTTTATTGAATGTAATTTTGTATGCTTGAAGTCCTCGTCTATGATGCGGTATACTTTGTGTATTACTTATGCCTGTTGCAGTATTGATTTTTTGCGTTGTCAGTCGATTTGAATTGAAAGTCATTGTTCTACCCGATAATGTGCATTTTGTGTACCAATTAAACTTTATGTGCTCGTTAGTTTTGTGTCGCTCAGCGTCAAAGTTTTTGCTTTGTTTCAATTCTACTGTAAACTGTATTCGTTTATGTTTTTTATTTAGTTTATGTATGTATGTGTATATATTATGTCAAAATATTGTCTTTTTACTACGGCTAGTATGTCGTTTACGTATTTTTGAAATGTGTTTTATTTGTATGGTTTTATGTTCTAGCTGGTTGATTGTATCATCCAGTAGTTTGTCAAGTACTATGTTCGCGATAGTTGGCGATAATAGGTTGCCACATGTCATGGTTAGTATGCCGCGGATTCGGCTGTATGTTGTATTGTTGAATGTAAATTAGTTGCCATCCGTCAGGTTAAAATCTATAATGTTTTCAAATTGTCTTTTCGGAATCTTTGTGTGTGTTTCAATGTCCTCCCATTTGCCCATTTCGGTTTTAGCGCTATTGAATTCTTCTTGTTGTATTTTACCGATGTCAAGTTTTTTAAAACTAAATTTGTCCTGCAAATCACTGCTATTTTGTAGCAAGTTACTTTCATTGATGAATCGTGGTTCTTTGTGGTTTTTGGGTACTCCATATAGTCTGGGCGCATTTGCTGCTGAGCAGAAGAGCGCATATTTTTGTTTGGCGTCAATTGAATTGTTTTGGAACTTGTGTTGTGTAGGTCGTTGATTATTTGTTGGTGTTTTTTCCTTATTACGTAGCTGTTGTGTTGGATCCTTTTGCATTGTTTTATAAGTAATTTTGTCGTCAAGTATTTAGATGTTGCATTTTTTCTGTGTATTCCTTGCGGTCTAGTATCACTGATGTATTGCATTTATCCGCTTAAGTTACCATTATTTCGTCATTTTGTTCTTCTACATAGTAGGCGTTTTGTGTCCTCTCCTATTTTTATTTTTTTTTTGTGTTGTTTGTAAATTTTACTTTACAGTTGTTTATCTTTGAGGCTGGATCACATCTGGCTAAGCCGCTTGTCTACTTATCGTCAAGGTGTTGAACGCCTTGCTTCAGGTCGGCAATTATGTATGTACATATATGAATGGGAGATAGAGATTTTTTGGTCACTGTTAGATTAAATTTTGATCCAACTGAGAGTAGCCAGCCGACTTCATATGGGATTGGTGTTGTAGTTTTAATTGTGGACTAGTCTCTGTTTAGGATGAGTCCATCTGTGTTAAGTGTGTTTAATATTGTTGTTTGTAGTTTTTTGTTTATGGCCGCAGAGGCTATCTAAGTGTCTAAGTTTTGTGTTGTTATTATGTTGTTGAATTCTTCTGCTATCATTAGAAAATTCTTTACTTAGCTCTAGTTATTGTATTAGATTCAGATTTGTTGATTGTGTTAATGTGTAATTGTGTTTCCTTGATTTCAAGTTGCAATACTTTCCTAATGAAGGTTTACGTGATCTTATTTAGCATTTCAAAAGTGTTGTGCATTTTGGAATTGTGTCTCAGCGGTGATGATATTCCCTTCAAATGTTTTTAGAGATGGTAGAAAAAGTTGATGATGAAAAAATAACAAGATAAATTCTGTACTTTTTTTAAGAACTTGACTTAATAGTCTAGTACTAATAGTCTAGTACTATACACTGTTACAAGACCATTGCGACAAATGGTACAAGGTGGTGCAAAAGTATTTATCCTATTACAATATCGCGCGCAGTGACTTTAAGAGCATGTTAAGGTTTGCGTGCATTATCTGAGAATTTTCGATGCCCCAGAAGCGTAAGCTGAAAATGTGATTTATCGCTCATGATAATTTTTGATTGAAATTATTGCTCCAAAACAAGGATACACTTATTTCGCTCTCTTGAACAGTATATCGTATTCCTTGACTTGTTGGCGTATGTATTTTACAGCTGTCTTCTTCAAAAATACCAAAGTTACGATAACAGATGACTCCACTTGCAAAAATAAGATAATCTTCCAGTAGGGTGATTACTTTTGCGCTACCTTGTAAATACATATATTTGTTTTTAAATACATAAATAATTTATAAATTTTGGAATAAATCAGAGTTAGGATAAGTTTCCTTTAGATCGAAAGCTTTCGTTCATACAAGAAAAACATAATACGACAAAACTCAGGTTGATAAATTTTAACAATTTCTCCACTATTGCATATTTTTTAGATATTATGTATGTAAGGATTCAAATGCTTTCCATTTGAGAATAAAATGGTAAGTATTACTATTCATTAGCCAGAAACATCACATGAAAGGTTGCAGTAAATTGTGACGAAATGATGAAATAGTTTTTTTTAATACTCGGGCAATGCCTGGTATACTTCAGTCAGTATGTATGATACACATCAAAATGCATTCAGGTTCTACTGTAGTCATGCATGTGTATAAATACAAATGTATCCATATATGAAAGGTGGCGAAATCTATATGGATAATAATATAATAATATTTTTCCATTTGCATTTAGATGTGTTTAAAAGATTTCAAAGAGTCTATTTCGCCAGTTTTCTTTAAAGTCATACATAGATAAAGGAATATGTATAACTGAGTTATGAATTATTTAAGTTGGGTACTTTTTAACCTAATATTGGGGATAATGAGCTTAGTTTTAGATTAGAGAAGATTTGTGATATGTTCTAGAGCTCGCAAATGTAAGCACGAGCATATTGCTTGCTTTCTTTGCTTATTTATTTAACGATTTACGGACGTCTGAAATCTAGGCATATATTTTACAATTTTTGTGCTTATTTTTGTGTAATGTATTGTATCCAAAGAATCAAAATAAATTAACTTCAATAATTTTTTGATTGCCTGCAAAATATTGTTTGACACCCATCGTGTAGTATGGCCCCAAGAATTAGATTTAATGCTATTTCAGCTGAGACTAACTTCAATGAGCTACATAAAACGAACAACAAACAAAAAGTGAAATTATTTCAGAACATGCAACTCACGTGGAGTGTTCAGAAGTGGGTAAAAGGTTTATTAAGCTAGACTCAGCTAGGACTCACAATGATCCAATGTATCAATCGCAGGTATAAAAAAAGGAAATTTGTATTTCACCCACTTTAATGTACTTACTTTAAATTAGATTAGATTTAGATTTGGATC